>CM035842.1:116670504-119070504 GCA_020510985.1 Pholidichthys leucotaenia
TTTACTTTCTATATAGTACAGAGGTGGGCAGCATGTGCCATGGAAGGCCAAGACGCTGCAAGTTTTCTTTCCATCCAGTCTCTTCAACAGGTGATTTTACTAAATTCATTCTCAGGGGCAATGCAGGGTCTTGGCCCTCCATGGCACATAGCTGCTCGTCCCTGAAACAGTACATGATCTGATTTTATAGTGCAGTCAAATCATTGTAAAGCTGGATGTAAGTTGAATGATTACTACGGGGAAGCTCTTTAAAATGTGTTTATTCATATTATTCAATTCTCCACCAAATCAAACCCATAAAGAGACATGCATTCAAATACAAATAATAATTTGACTGTGTTGTAAACAGAGACACAGTAATGATCTGGTTTATTGAAATCACATTTTTATTCTCTGTGCTTCACCACAAGGCCCAGTGTGACATGACACAGCATTTCTGACAATAAAATGGATCATTATATTTAAAATAAAAATACCAAAAGGCTAGTGATTGTGATAAAAGCCAGGATTAAAGCCTAGTAGCGTTTTTAATGCTACACAATTTCCATTCCAGATGAGGTCCATTACAGCTGCAATATGATTCTTGCAGCACTCCCACGGGCTGAGTTTGGTTTTTGTTGGAAGCAACACAGATAAGAACAAGGTTTGCATAACAAGATCACACAAGAGTTGTATAAAATAACGCAAGAAAAATAGATTGCATATTTTTATCAATCGGTGGCAGCAAGTTGGATCTGTTCTGCAATGTACCATATCTGGAGGAGAGTAGAACATTGACTAGAATGGGGAACTATTTGTTGCAGCGAATGTATCACAGCCGTAACGTATCACATCCAGAATTGGTGGAAATATGGGCTAAGGCAATGGGTGAAAAGCTTTTGGGCAGTGTTCTCATACTTTATTAATCTTAGAAAAATTTGAGCATCCAGTTTTAGCTGAACAAGGGCCATTTCTCAGCATTACCTTGCAAAAATGTGATGCAGTGGGTAAGGCTGTGAAATTTTAGAAGCCACACTGTTATGGATGTCCCTTGCGAGCCATCATTGAGACGCTATAGGCCAACCAGTGAGTTTGCATGTTTATTAGCAAAAGACAAGACTGACAAAATAAACAGCCACGTGGGGCAAAAACACAAACATAGGCTTAGACACAAGATAGAAAACTCTGAGGAAGAACACTTACAGGGAACAATGAATCGTAAAGCAGACTGGAGTCGGGGTTAGGGGCTCCAGTCACGTACGCGGAGGAGCACGTACTGTTGTGTAGGTCGCAGCGAGGAGTGAGCCTCAGCTGCTCCCTTAAATGATAAATCACCACCAATCAAAAAAGGAGAATGTAATTAATGAGATGACCTCCAGCTGTCACGGCGCGGCTCGGCTCTGATAGCCAGAAGTCCCGCCGTGATGCTGTCAAAATAAAAGCCCAGGAAGGCCAAATGACAAAACCAGAAATAAGAACGGGGAAAATACTGGACAACCCGAGCGCGGATAGAATCAACGTTCAGGCCATAACACACACAATTTGATTTGATTCCGGTTTTTGGGGTCATGTTTCAATTCAAAGCGATTTTTGATTCACATTTGGGTCTCAGTTCGGTACAAAAGCCCACTAATCTCTGGGGGGGAAAAAGTCCACTGCACTGCAAAAAATGCTGAGGTAAGCTTGAAAGCAGAGGACAGTGTGTTGATGTTTTGGGGGGTTATATCTTTAAAAAAAATACATCAACTGATTTGCAATAAAATACTGTTAAATGAAAAAAGTAGGCTTAGGTTAGTAACTGCTTTTTCATTTCTTGAAAACTTGGTGTTTCAAAAATGAAATTGTACACAAATGAAATAAATTTTGAAAATTTTCCTTTCAGCATATCACAATTCCAAACAGCTTTCACACAGTGTGTAGGTTTGGTCGCCCTCCAGCATTCTAGAAATATAAGATAAGATAAGATAAGATAAGATAAGCCTTTATTAGTCCCACAACGGGGAAATTCCAGGATTGCAACAGCACAGGGATAGCAACACTCAGAGCAACAATCAGAAGGCAAGAAAAAAAAACAAGCAAGCAAGAGCAGCTAATAAACATATGTACGTATTACTATAAAATATATATATATACACACACACACAGACACACAGTGCAGAGCATTGTAGCTGGATGGAATAAATATATGAATATATGAACACACAGTGCAGAGCATTGTAGCTAGATGGAATAAATATGTAAATATATAAACACCCACAGTACGGAGCATTGCAGCTAGGTGGAATAAATATGCAAGTATATAAACACACACAGTGCGGAGCAATGTAGCTAGATGGAATAACATGTAGATATATAAATATATAAACACCCACAGTACGGAGCATTGCAGCTAGACGGAACAAATATGCAAATATATAAACACACACAGTGCAGAGCATTGCCGCTAGATGGAATGAAACAGCATAACCGTCTACCCAGCTATCCTGCATGGTATGATTATGTGCCCATACACACTCTCACCCTCCATAGCGACCGGCATGCTCCTAGTTGTATGCCGGAGAGGACCACTGTGTAAGTCTATTGCATCTTCTGCATTCAAAAAACTATTAGTTTGTTACGTCTTTTTTGCTATCTCTGCGAGCAGCCCTGCTTAGGTTGTACAGTCTGACAGCCGTTGGTAGGAAGGACCTACGAAACCTCTCGGTTGTGCACCTGGGATGATGTAGTCTGCTGCTAAATGAGCTCCTCAGTGCATTCAGTATGTCCTGCATAGGGTGGAACTCGGACTCCAGCAGAGATGACAGTTTAGCCACCGTCCTTCTCTCTCCTATCTCCTCCATCGGATCAAGGCGCTGCCCCAGGACAGAGCTAGCTTTCTTAATCAGTTTGTTCAGTCTCTTCCTATCGGCTGCAGTAATGCCACTGCCCCAGCAGACCACTCCAAAAGTGATGGCTGATGCCACCACCGTGTCACCGTGTCACCGTGTCATATAGGCTATTGATTAAAAAACAAAAGTAAATTCTATCACAAATACTTTGAACAGCCATTTAAATAGTAGCGCTACATGACTGTAAGTTTTTTTTTTTTTTAATTGAGTCTCCTCAATAAAGTCTCCCCCCGCACCACCACCAACAGGAACAACCACCATCAACCCAGGGCGAGAGGTAGGGGGAAACAGGTCGGGGGGGGGGGGGGGGGACAAAAACCACCCCGCTCATGCTGACAACAGAGAAACACAAACAATTAACCCACCCAAGTCTGGAGGCGTGGAGGCTCGGGAGGCCACCCAGAGTCCCAGGCCCAGCAGATGGCCCTGCAGACAGAGTCTGGTGGCTTACCGGAAAACATGGGCCACATGACCCAGAGATTCAGTTCTTCAGGTGGCCGCCCAGCACTGTTGAGCCACCAGGACCGGAAGGGCAAAGCATGAGGTGGCTTACCCACTGGAAGGCTCACTGGTGGCCGGCCGGACCGCAGGAGGAGAACCCCCATGGCTACTGGTGGTGGAGGAAGGGGGGCCATGACGGTGTCTTGCAGGGAAGAGGAGGGGACCTCGACAATGTCTGGCTGAGGACGGGAGTGGAGAACCACGACGGCATCAGGAAGAGGAAGAGAGGGGACCACGATGGCGTCAGGCAGGGAAGAGGAGGGGGCCACGACGGCGTCTGGCCAAGGAGAGGAGGGGACAGCACCTTCACTAGCCCCTAAAAGGATAACTGTAGCACCCACGGAGGTCCCAGTCTGGGACATGGTTGCACCCGCGGTGGACCCCATCTGGGCCATGGCTGCATCCGCAGTGGACCCCAACTGGACCAGTGTTGCATCCGCGGTGGACCCCGACTGGGCTAAAGTTGCACCCATGGTGGACCCGGCTTGGGACTCAGCTGCGCCTGCGGTGGTCCCAGCTTGGGACTCGGCTGCACCCGCAGTGGCTCTGGACTGGAGCTCTGCTGCACCCACGGTGGTCCCAGTCTGGGACATTACAGCACCCACGATGACCTCCACAGTGAGGGAAGCCGGGCTTGTAGCAACCTCAGGCGGCGAACCTGGATCGTCGGCGGCCTCTGGTGGTGTTAACTGCTCTCCAGCAACCCTGGAAGGGAACTCAGAGACAGTGGAGAGAGGGACAGGGTCAGGATCGCCAGCAGTGGCAGATTCCGTCGAGGTGAGCCCGGGTGCAGCGGCAGGCTGTCCCTGGCTCTCCTCAATAAGAGTCAGGCAAGATGGCTCCAAAAAAGGCAGGAGAGAAACTAAGGAGCGTACTTGCCTGAACTCGGGGTCCACCACTATCCAGGATGCCGATGATCCAGGAAGTGAAGGCTCATCAGGCTGTGGAGGCACTGCACCCACGGAGGTCCCAGGTTGGGACAGAACCCCCACATTGACCTTGACCAGAGAAGCTGGGCTCTCGTTGTCTTTGATGGATTGGACGGGAGCTACGGAGATCCCCAGCAGTGCTGGATCCTCTCTGGCAACCCTAGGAGAAGGCTCAGGAGTGAGAGGAGAGGAAAGGTGGGTAGGATCGCCGGCAGCGGCGGAGCCCGGCAAGGTGAGTTCAGATGCAGCTGGCGGCTGCACCTGAGTCTCCTCACCAAGAGCCATGCAAGATTGCTCCAACTCTAAAGGGAGAGAAACAAATGAGAGCACTTGCCTGGACTCAAGCTCCACCACCATCCAGGACTCTGTCAGTCCCGATGACAACGTCTTGGGCATGGCCTCCAGCAGGTCCAGCTTGCTGGGTGACTCTGCTGCAGTGGCCTCTGCAGCAGGCATGACGGTGGTCGCAGTCACAATGCCCCCAGGTGACGTCTCCCACGCTGGTAGCTCATCCGGCATGGCGGCAGGGGGCTGCCTCACCACCGACCCCGGGACAGGATCTTCCAGGGTCTCAGGCTCCTCCTTCTTCTGGCGGCTTGGTTCACAGGCCGGCGGACTCTCAGGAGCACACAGAGAGGACACAGAGGGGGTTGGTGAGTGGTTAAGACATGCTGCTGGTGCAGAGAACTCAGGAGACTGCTGGGCTTGAGATTCATGACCAGGGAACAGGCAAAATTGTTCATCAGTAATAGAAGTTAAATGAGAAAGAACTTGCCTATTCTCCTGGTTCTTGATGTTTCCAGGGGCGTCTGGAGCACTTGAATTACCCCCCATGTCCATGGCAGGCCAGGGCTCCTCTGCATGTAGTGGAGTTGCCTCCCAAACGGGCACTGAGGGAGATGAATCTGGGGAGAAAACTGCCCTCCCCACTTTGGCAGATGTAAGAGCTGAAGAGGAGGTGGCTGCTGGAGGGGGAAATGGCTTCACGGCAGAACTCCAATCCTCCTGTGAAAAAAGGTTTGCTGGCGTAGAAGTAGCAGGATGTTTCCGGCGAGCTCTCCGAGATCAGCGGCGACAAGTGGAAGAGGAAGGCATGGACTCGTCGCGAGGTTGAGGAGGCTCCAAGGTCAGGGCATGCTCAGCTTCAAGCAGGGGCTCCGACTCCCTCGGGAAAAGCTCCTCCAACTCCAGGGCCAATTCCGGAAGGAGCCACAACTTCACCTTCAGGAGGAGATCTGTCTCCGCCAGCAACACCAGACTGCATTCCTCCAGCTCCTTCGCAGACGGAACGGGCCAGGGCTCGGTAGGAGGAAGCAGGGCTGTCTTGGAAGAGGCTGGAGGCTTCTTACGGCGGAGGTGCTTCTTCCTCACTGGAGGCAGCTCGGGCGTCGAAACCTCCTCCATCGGCTCATCGCGTGGCAGCGAGTGGAGGGAGCAGAGAAGCTCCATAGCATCCGGGACGTCCCAAAGACGAGGAAAAGCCCACATAAGCCGTGCTGCCTGACCCAAACCCTCCTGAACCATCTCGGCAGAACAGGCTTCCACCATCTGCTCCCAGATGTCCTCCAAATGGTAAAGTGCCTGCTGCAGCACCTCATCCATGGTGAGCTCACAGTCAGGTGATGCAAACAACCAGTTTAAACCAAAAAGAAAAAATAATGTCTGGTGCGTAACCTGCTGAATCCTTTTATGGCTGGATGATTCTGTCATGAATCCCCATGCACTTTTACCCAGCGCATGGAGGAGGAGAGATGGATTCAGGTGCAGATTACACCACAGACAAATGTATTAACATAGAGTCCCAAAGTGCAGACATACAAAAATGCAAAAGGAGAAACACTTACAGTGGACACAACGTAACGTGTAACAGGCAGGTCATGGTGTAACATGGCAGAGCAAAACCCCAAAGGCAGGAACAACACAATCATCCAGCAGTGAAACAAAGAACATGAGTTGGTTAAATACACAAACTGAATGAACAAATCATTGAGCGCGGGAGCAGGGCAGTAATCACAAGACAGGGAACAGCGGAGTGTCGAGAGGGAGAGAGCGAGAGAGAGAGAGAGGGCATGGTCTGGCTTGCAGACTGACAGGCGACGCCCACACCAAGTGCAGACTTCACATGCTGCCCGACAGCCTGTCAGTCAGAACCCAAAACAACACAACAACTCAAAAGGATGCAAAATAACACCAGACCTGACAAAGGAAAACTAGACAATACACAGATAAAATAGGACACACAAAGGAGAATCATGGAACAGAGCTAGGAGAATAAACTGGCCTGGTTCATGACATAAACAGGCCCTTGCGTCCTCACTAGACCTTGGCCTTGCCACTCAGACCACATAACTCCGCGCAGGCGCCATTCCTCCCTCCCCAACTCTCTCCCTCCCGCTCTTTGTCCATTTGTCCTTCCATAACGCCATATGCCCATCCATCCGACATCCATTTGTCCATCAGTCCATTTGCCCGTCCATCCGTCCATACTGCCATCCATCATCAGTCTGTTCATCTGTCCACCTGTACATTGCAAGAGAGCGCCTCGGCAGAGGTACTATATACCTCTATTATAATGTGTAATTCTTTATTATAGAATTACACGTGGTGTTACGGTGGCGCAGTGGTTAGCACTGCGGCAGCACAGTTTACCCTTGGCCGGGGGATTGTGGGGATCGTGGGATCGTGGGTTCGATCCCAGCCCCCGACCAACAGTGATCTGTGTGGAGTTTGCATGTTCTCCCCGTGTTGCGTGGGTTTACTCCGGGATTTCTCCGGTTTCCTCCCACATGCCAAAAAACATGCATGTTAGGTTAATTGGCTGTTCTAAATTGTCCCTAGATATCTGTTTCCTATAGGCCCTTAGAATAGAGGGTTAGTATTAATGAAAGCGCTTTGAGTGGTCTTTGTGACTAGAAAAGCGCTATATAAGTGCAGGTTAGTTAGTTAGTTAGTAATTATAGAAATATTCAGTGTTGGTTAATTATGCACCACACAAAATTTGGTTGAATTTGGACTAAGTATTTCAGAGTTATAAGACTTTGTTTTTTCTGCTAGGGGGCACTATAGCTATGTGTCATTTTTCATTATACAAAGATTCAATGTAGGCTACCGATGCACCACACAGAATTTGGTTGAATTTGGACAAAGTATGCTTGAGTTATAAAGCTTTGTTTGTTTGTTTTTTTCCATGGAGGCACTATAGCTATGTTATCATTACAAAAATATTTTCTGGGTCTGACTAGTATCATATATATATAAAGTTTCACACCAATCGGACATTCTATATGTGAGTTATGGCAACTTCCTGTCCATTGGCGGTAGGGGGCGCTGTTGCTATGTGTCATTCTTTATTATTGAAATTATCAGTATTGGCTACTTATTCACCACACAAAATTTGGCTGAAATCAGTCAGTGTTAAAGGCATTGGAAGGGTGATGGTGATACTGCAAACTTGGCCTTGCCCCTTCCCCCAATCCATCAGGCATTTGGAAAAGTTTTCAACAGCTTTTGATGGCATATGAGTATTGATGATTGTCACCATAACTGGTACCAATCACACTATTCATTTCAGAGATATTGAAAAAACCTTTGGTGTAACCTTCATGTCTCCAAGAGAGGGTGCTATTGCTACTCATGAAAATTCATAGCTATAATTGTTCGGAGGCATACCTATATACATCATACCTGTCTTGGTGCCAATCCGGCATTCCATTCCCAAGGTATTAACCTCTTGCACTCCGGGATACCGTGGGCGGTCACGTCTCTGCGTCCTAGTGCGTCCTCGTGCGTCCTAGTGCGCACTGTGTGTGTGTGAAAAAAAAAGCTGCATTTCCCTTCTTCCACTACAGACACAGCCGCGAACAGAAAGCCAAAGGAGTGCTTTGATTGGTTTAGATTTGATTGACCTCTCATTTGACTAATAAGAGCCTTGAATTGGGTTTCTGAAACCTTGAAGAACCAATGACTGTTCTGGGGAGAGTTGTTATCCTCTACATTGCAGATATTTTAGTATAATTTTTATTGCACTGTAGGTTATTTTTTCTTGTCAAAAAAGCCACACATTTTTTACGTGGCATGCTTTTTTGTGTGTGGGGAGCTTATTTGTTCATTCATTCATTCATGAATGAATAAACAACCCCCACACACACTCACACACACAGCCCTGAGTGTCACCTTTCATTAGAGCCCAAGATCAAGCTTCTATATTGAATCATTCAAAAGTTATAGACGTTTTTCCAAACTGTGCCATTTGGCACAATTTGGCACAGTTCAAAAACGCCTGGGAACAACCTGAGAAAAAAGCTGTGTAATATATTCATTTTTTGTGGTATTGTTACAAAATTTTGACCTCAGCTGGATAACACTTGGTTCTACATTTGTGTTGCATTTTCCAGCCCGTATCTGACAGCTGTGTGTTATTTGCAAGCATTTGTATCTAAAAAAACACCCAGGCGAACTTTATTTTCTTCAAGTTCAGTATGTTTAGATGACTGTTACTCAGTGGCAGGAGCACTTAGAGAGATTATGACTGTTTTGCCAAAAAACTCAAAGTGTTTTCTTTTAAATGAGACCAACCCCATGAAGATGCTGCAAAGGGTTGAAGAACAGCTTTTGATTTACTTTGGATACATTATTTTTAGGCGTTTTTAGGGAAACTGACCAGAGTGCAAGGGGTTAAAAAAACAACATGATGCAAACTTTCTGATGCAAAACCTTCTGCCTCCTATAGGTAGCGCTGTAGAGTTCTATGAATATTGTTCTATAGAACTGTTTGGAATTGGACTGGTATCCAGAATGTTGAATTTGGTTGAAATCCGACAATGCATACCAGAGTTATTGCTATCAGAATGGTCATTGAATGATCATGGCGAGGCATCAAACTTTGCCACTCCCCTACGCCCAAACAGTCGAGTGTCGTGAAAAGTTTTCAATAACTTTTAATGGCACATGGGTATAGATGATTGTCACCACAAATGAGATCAATCGGACTAAAACCCTATGACGAGTTCGAGCAAATGTGCGAGCTGGAAATCTGATCACTGCCACTTCCTGTCAAAATGGCCAACTCCCTATTGGGTGTAGACCATCACTTCTATGGAGTTTTTTGCATGTCTTAATATGATAAACATCTCACCCGATTTTCATCTTTCTACACAAACGTAAGCGTGTGCCACTCCCCATTGACTTCACATGTTAGATGGCACTGTAGAGCCATTTTTTGTGGGGTCATTCATATTTCCTCCAAAATATTTTTTTTTTTTTGCCAGTCTTGAGGTCCCTGCAAAAAATGGTGAATTTTCATGCACATTCACTACCCCAAAAATGAGATCTTAGATGGAGAAGAAGAAAAAAGAAAGAAAGAAAGAAAGAATACTAACAATTACAATTGGGCTCTTGCCCACTGACGTTGTCAGTGGCTCTGGTCCCAATCAAGTGCTGTTACAAGTTTTCATGATTTTTTTTTGCCTGTTCAGAATTTGCTGGGAGTTTGTTAAAGTGGTGCAGTGTGCATTGTTCAGCAGGTGGACTTACCACTGTTCCCACTTCTTTCAATTCTGGGTGATTATCTGATCATGGTTCTTTGCCTGGTGAAGCTTCTCCAGTAAAAGGTAAAGTAAATGCAATAATTTAAAACAAACAAATAAAAATAAATGCTCAAGTAGGTTCATTTTGTCTTCTTTTATTTATTTGCCTTTTGTTCTTATTAAAGACAAAAATAGAAAGGAGATGTCTTTACCTTCTTAACATATTTCGACTGTGCACTGCAGCCTTCATCAGAAGAGTCAGCTGATTGCTGTCAGGTGTCATTTTATCACCTGACTTTTGTAGGCGGGGCCAGACCAGCAGACCCGTCAGATCCATCGAGTCGGCCCTGCTTTCCGCCGTCAGATGGTCTCTGGAAAATGTGGTCCCAGGTGTGGGAAAGCATAAAGGCCCCTTCATCTCGGTTCATGGTATCTTTTCCCTGCTTCCTGATTTCTATGGCCCCCTTGATCCAGCGTTTGTGTCTATTGCTCTCCGATCCAATAATTTTTGCGTTGTCCCAGTCCATGATGTGATTATTTCTTTTGCAGTGATCTGATATTGCTGATTTTAATGTTTCTTGTTCTGCCTTTTCTTTTTATGATCTTGTGAGTCGTCCTTGTGTTTCCTTCTCACATTCCTTCTGGTGTTCTGTTTTCCTTGTGGTGAATGATCTTCCAGTTTCTCCAATGTAGGTTTTGTTGCATGATCTGCATGATATTTCATATATTACATTGCATTTTTTGTCTTGTACTAATAACTATCTTAATTTTTTGTGTGGTTTTACTGCTGTGTTTATTTTGTATTTTTTCATGATCCTTTGAATTGGTTCTTTGATCCCTCCGATGTATGGTATAGTTATGGTGTCCTTGTTTTTGATTTCGGCTTTTGTTCTGTGTCTTATTTCCTGTTTGTTTTCTTTGTTTTTGACTTGCTGTTTCCCTTTGTTTATGGCCCATACTGGATATTGGCAGCGTATAAGTGCATGTTTTATGTGGTTTTCCTCCTCCTGTCTGTCTTCTTGGTCTGTGATGATGGTGGCCCATTCATATAACGTCCTGACAACTGATAGTTTGTGTGCTGTGGGGTGTTCTGATGTCCATAGTAGGTATTGATCTGTGTGGGTTGGTTTCCTGTAGACTGTGATTTTTATGCTGCCGTCATTGTTGTGGTAGATTTTCATGTGCAGAAAGGCTATGGTGCCATTTTCCTCCTCTTCGTAAGTGAATTTTATATTCTCAGTGCTGTCCGTGCTGTTCAGGTGGTCAGTGAGTTCTTGTGTGTGTCCTTTTCTTATTTTCTCCAGAATGTCGTCCCGGTATCTCTTCCAGAGGGTGGGTTTGCATTGTGTAGGTGCTGTGTTGATGGCTTTGTTTTCCAGATCCTCCATGAAAAAGCTGCTCATAATGGCTGATAGTGGGTCTCCCATTGTAAATCCTTCTTTTTGTCTGTAGTTTTTCCTCTGTATTGAAAATATGTGGATTTTGCAACAAATTGTAATAGTTTGGATATGTCGTGAACTGTGAGATTGGTGCGTCTTTTAAGGATACTGTCATTACTGAGGCGTTTTTGCACTATATGTAGTGTGACATCAACAGGTGTCTTTGTGAATAATGAAATGAAATCATGTGAAATGAGTATCTCGTCTGATTGTATTTTCATATTTTTGAGTTCTTGTGCCAGCTCTTTTGAGTTTTTGCAGTGGAAATCTGATAGTCCAGCTGACTCTTCTGACGAAGGCTACAGTGCACAGTTGAAACCTGTTAAGAAGGTAAAGACATCTCCTCTCTATTTTTGTCTTTAATAAGAACAAAAGGCAAATAAATAAAAATAAACTTCCATCCAGTGTTAATTTCATCAACTAGAACTATAACTGTTTTTTTCATCCATTAAGGCTAGAAATTAAACTAAAATTTTCATTTATGCATTTTACTTTGACACCTAATTTGAGTCCAGATTTACTGTGATGATTTTATTTTTATAGTTTTATTTTAGTCTGTTCATTATCAATGGTTCTAGTCTACTTTTAGTCAATAACAAGATCTGGTTTTTATTCAGTGAAAAGAACACCACTTCCATCGCTTTCAAAAAATGTTACAAAAACCCTCAATTCCGGCTGTCAGGGTTGCTACGCAATGAAGTAGCGTGTGGTCATGCAAACAAATGTCATCCAATGACTAGACCATAAACTTTTTTTACGGTCTATGGATTAAACTCACTCATTTTTAGATTCTTTTACATTCGTCATTCAAAATGTGTGGCCACCATCGGCCCATCTACAAGGCTACAACAGCTGAATTTGTGTATGATCAGCCCAGTGCTGACTCAGCCATATTTGCATGGTCAGCTACAGCCAGCCATTTTGTGGAGTGACATAATGTGGGGGCGTAACTTGCGGAGGGAGCATAAAGTTGAAGGGGTGTTGACAGAGTCTGCGAGCTGCAGACGGACCTGTCTCGAATTTCTTGCTGCTCCATTTTTACTTTTTTCAAACTGTTTCATCCGGCTGCTAGCTTAGTAAGCTACTCTGTGTGGTTCTCCTGCATTGGCAGCACCAGTGTGTAACTGCGTATCACAAAGTGGCAATACGTATCACTTGACGGGACCCCAGCACCACTGCAAAAATAAATAATAATAATAATAAATCGATTCTTAATTTTTGTGAATCGGTTCTGGAATGTGTAAAATAGGAATCTAGATTCTTATGTGAATCGATATTTTCCAACACCCCTAGCAGTGGGGCATAAAATCTGCATGCAAGTGTTTTCACATGTCAACTATTTACAACTGCCCAGTACAAAATTTCAAGGCTCTATTTTTGTCCTGCTAGGTGGTGCAGTCCAATCTGTCACTGGCTGCACCTACACTACCGCATCAAACTTGCAAATATGAGTATTACTGCTTTACCTTTTCTGTATATAGGATTGCTGGGTTTTATCATTTACCTTTATTTGCACTATGGATGTCTGGGTTTTATCTTTTACTGTTATATGCACTGTGGGTAACATTACTGTACATAGACTGCTGTTGTTGTTTTCCAGTCTTATTCCTTTTTATATATTGCGCATGCCACAGAAGAGAGAGAAAGGGCATTCCAATTCTCCTGTATGTCCTGTACGTATAGTAGTGTTGACAAATAAAATCTTTGAATCTTGAATCTTTGGTCACTTCAGCCAATATTTTCAGCTGACAGAGGCACAGGTTGAAGCCCTCTTGGGAATGCTAGCCTCAAGCCGATTTATGTCTCATGAATGAGTCCTATAACATCATAACGGCATGCTTTACGTTCCCTATGAATGACAGATTTGGTGTTTTTATGTTCGCAAAAGGACATCAGCTGCATACTATCATTCTAGACCAGCTTCTTGGTGGTTTTGAGCCACATGCTGCTTTTGCTCTGAATATTCAAGTACTTGTTGTGGTGCTTAATATAAAAAGTTGAATGTTTTTGTTTAGCAAGCAAAGGATTCCACTAGTCCAACATTTCTGCAGGTGAGTGTCCACTGAGATTGATGCCTGAATAATTTGTAAGGTGTCTGAGTGTGATTTGAGCTATAGCATTTTGTGGCATATAAAAGGGATATAGAAGAAAACATTTAGGGCATGAGGGCTGCAGCTGAATGATACTGAGGTTATTTTCCTGAAATCTCAAAGGGAAAAACTCAAATCTGACAAACAAACCATTCTCTCCTTTGGAAAATTTAATTTATAATGATTGCATGTTTATATGCACATCAATAACCCTTTATCATGAGGAAACACAAATATGCCACTTCTGCATTGACCCATGCAAACATTCCTCTCAGGAAATCCAAATAGTCTTTCATCCAAACCATGAAATTAAAGCTTACTTGAAAAGAAAAGAGTCAAATAAACACACTGCAGTTTTAGTGATATTAGCCAGAGTATTGATGCAAGTGTCCATTCTATTCCGTTTAATGTTTTTAGTGGTTTGGCTCACTTAAAATTGTATTGGAACTTTCATTTGAAATGTTTTTGTTTATTTACGAATGTTGATATCTGGGAGGATGATGTATAAAATAAAAAAGGGAAGGGGATGTATAAACAGGTACTCCAAAATTTGATCTTAACCAGAACACAACTTGAAAGGCCAGAAGTATTGCTAGCAAGTTGAACTCCTTTTCTCCCTGTTCTTACTGGTCCTGCAACCAACACCTTAAATCCCAAACTACTTTCTCCCCTGAGCTTGAGGTGTAAGAAGAAAAAGGGGAAGCCTGATCCCTGTGGTGGGAGGCAGCTGTTCTCCACGGCAACTATTCAAACACAGAGGTGGTTGGTGTTGGGTTAGCTGCCAAATTTGTTGCCTTACTCATTTATTTTCCCCTCCAAGAACCTTCTGTCCTTTATTCCTTCACTTTTTTCAGTCTGCTGCCATCAGGGAGGAGACTGCAGAGTCTCCGGGCCAGGACCAGCAGACTCAAGGACAGCTTCATCCACCAGGCTGTCAGGAAGCTCAACTCTCTCTCTGCTATGCCCCTTCTCCCCCTTCTGTGCCCCCCCCCCCCACACACACACAAATCCTCTGGACTCTTACTCCCCCCCACCCGCTTTCAACAACTGAGCTCTGCCATCCCCAGGTACTGTTCACTCCCACACATGACCACACTGATTTCAGGAGCTTCAAAAACTGAACTCTGTCATCCAGGAACTGCTCACTCAAACACACGCACAAACACTGATCTCAGGGCTGCACCAGTCACTTTATGCAGCAATAGACTACTCTCTTTGCACTACTTGCAACTTTAATCCTCTCTGTGCCCTGATATGTGCCTTAAGTCACCACATGCTGTCTTAACTTTTATCGTATTTAGTTATTTTGCACACTCTTAGTATTTTTAGTTAGCTTCTGGTTAGGGGGTGGTTTTCTTTGCACTGATGTTTGATGTTAGATGTTATACTTTATATTCATATTTCCTACTTAGTGTTTACCTTGCTGCACCATGGGTCTCAGAGTAACGTAATTTCAATTCTCTGTATGTGTTGTACATATGGCAGAATTGACAATAAAGTTGACTTTGACTTTGACTTTATTCCACTACTGAACTTTTGAGTTATGTTATTTCTCACAAAATTGTGCACACATCAAATCAGTCATCGTATAAGACTAAAAACAAATTAATTTGTCATTTACATCAATTTTCCTATATAATCAGTTTTCCATACACAGGGATGAGTCAGTAAAATTTTGCTCATCCACCTTTTTGACATACAACTTGATGCCAAATTAGCAAACACTTTTGAATGACGGCTCCTCAAGGGGGATTGTTGACGAAGGGACAACAAACATTTACAGAAGCTGCTGCAACCTCCTTGGCAGGACGAGCAGGAGGTGACATCAGAGGAAAACACAGTAATTCTCTGTTTACGCAGTTTATTTTGGGTCGCAATTATGTGTAACTCCACAACGTTTTTGAGGCTTTACAAACACTTTTAACCTTTAGGGACTGAGCCAGTCCCATTATTGCTTGCATCTGTTGAAATCCAAATAATGGCGGGTGGTCACCTTTCATCATGAAATGAGGAGAATGGCGTTTCTGTAATGTGAAATCACACAACGCAAGCATGGCTGTGACATCACTGCCTTTAAATGTGTATTATTCTGTCCACTTGCTTGAAGTGACAGAAACCATCTGGGCCGGTTGGGAGGCTGGATGATCAAGAGAGCAGCACTGCGAGCCTGTGCATGTGTGTATGCACTTGTAGCTAGTGCATGGGTCTGCAGCCTGCAGCTCGGGCACCACATGCAGTTCCT
This sequence comes from Pholidichthys leucotaenia, assembly GCA_020510985.1. Lineage (NCBI taxonomy): Eukaryota > Metazoa > Chordata > Actinopteri > Cichliformes > Pholidichthyidae > Pholidichthys > Pholidichthys leucotaenia. The sequence goes on from CM035842.1 coordinate 116,686,098, forward strand.
TTGCCTATCAACACTGGCTCCACCCAGAGGGCACCCAGAGAGTGCATACCTCTACCAAGCCCCCATGTCAATATTAAAGAAAGTGGAAAAAGTGATCCAGAATCCACATCCAAAATCTAATGGGTTCATGTGCAGCCCAAGGGCCACCTCTGCCTAAACATTTATCAAAATCTGTCCAGTAGTTTTTGCCTAATGCTGCTAACAGACAAACAAAACAACATGAACACCTTACCTCCACGGTGGAGGCAATAAAAAATTTAGCAAAAGAAGTTGGACACTTATCTGTGTAGTGGCAGCATAAGAAAGCGGGACACTTCAAGGCTGGACAAACTGATCAGGCACAGAGCCTGATTCTTTGGCACCAGTGGCTGAGAAGAAGGCATTAAACAAACTGAAGGTTAGTTTGGATAACGGCAGTAACCCTGCATGTTGTCATCACCAAACAGAAAAGCTTCTTCGGTGGCAGACTACTCCTCTTAAAATGTATAAGTGACAGACTTTTGAAGGGAGAGGAGGACAAGGAGGGAGTCAAGGACTAAGGGTGCATTCTATTAATACAATGTGCACTTTTTATACACTTTAAATGTTTTGTTTTTATTACTTTTATTTTTTATTATTAAAAATTACTTTTTCATTTAATTAAAAAAAGCAGAACACATAGTCAGGAGGTACTGGTAATCAGATTTTGACTTTGGCAATGGACCAATCAATAACCCTTTCTAAAGCTGGATTCATTCTGCAACTCTGCTGTCTGCGTCCACTCAACCACAAGGCATGTGTGACGAAAATTACATCACCGTCTCCATTCTGCTAGACTCCGCAGACCCCTTCTGCAGATGTTCGCGTGCAGCCCAAATTTTGTGACCGCGTTGCCTGGGCATGTTGAATGCGCAAGATTGAACTTCCCATTCACGAGGTAGCGCTATCGGCAAAGCATACAAAGTCAAAGTGGATGAAGAAGAGGAAGAAGATGATGAGAATAAACACACATGAATGATTTTGCTGCAGCAGCAGCTTGAGTGGAGAAGAGCATTGAAAAACAGTAATTCCTCCTTTTCCTCTAAACGATGTCATTGTTGTTGCGACAAAATATGTATGTCAATCTCGCATTTCTTCACTTTTTTATAGCTGGTGAACAAACTGGTGTGTTAGCACATTTGCGCTACCATAGGACTGCGGTGAAAATGCAAATGGCATTTGTGTGCAAGCGTCAACGGCTTGGCCTGGTAGATGACAAAAATGAAGCATATACACAACCACGTGTGCACCAGCCTTGTCCAAAGCAGTCACGCATCTCAGCAGACCAGAGTGGAAATGTAGCATGAATCCAGCTTAAGGGCTACCCCACCACAGGTATAGGGTGCAGAGGAACATGAGGGATGACTTGATTTGGTTTTCCACCCAGTTGACATGTGTTACATGACTTGCAATATGTGGCAATATCCTCCTTCAAGCCAGGCCAGAAGAAATTCTTAAGGGTGTGACGGCATGTTTTAATTATTTCCTGGAGCCTGTACTACTTTCGTTTTCTTTTCTTTCACCATTATTTAACCAGGTAAGATCCCATTGAGATTAAAAATCTCTTTTCCAAGGGAAATCAGAATTTAGGCTTAGTGAGGTATCTTCGGGGTTAACCCTGGGTTTTCAATACTAAGAAGCTGGTTCACTCCTTACTAGGGTAAATAACCATGGTAACTTATTCTGTGAAGCTAACCTGCTCCTGAGCAGGTTAAGATCCCGATAAGACCTCAGTCATGTATCAGTGCCACTCGCCAGCCAATGAAATCCTTTGGAAAATGATATCCACCTCCTATAGGGTTTGAAGAGACACCCCCTCCTCAGTTAGTGGAAGACCAATGTTATTTGTCTGTGTGACGTATGGGAAATGGCACGCTGTGCTTGCTCATATGCATGTATGGTGTCACTACGCCGCAGGGTATAATAGCTGGCTACCGAGGGCTAGCCGGTCTCTTGTCTTGTTATCCACCTTAGGTACAAATCCATTTACCTCACTGTGCACTCCCTCCTAGCATGTTCTGCTAATGTTCAAAAGAGCTAACCTCAACACGTCGACCTGTCTGCAGACCCATTATTTCCAGACATAACAACTGACGATGAGGAGAATCTTGGAAAACATCAAGATGGAAACACTGCTGACATCTCTCCTCGCTTTGCCCGGTGAGCTGCCTATTCCTTGATCACGTTGGCATGAGTCGTTTAAGATGTTCGTGTCTGCCATGGACCTAGCTATGATTAAAAAGCTAAGGCTACGTGCTATGCTAATCCACTGCTTAGGCAGCAAGGGACAGTGTGTCTTCAAAATGCTCAGACCTGCAGATAACTACGAAGAATTTGGTGCTGTGTTTGACGGACATTTTGCCACTCCAGAAAGCGTGCTAGTCAGGAGGATTAGATTTTGCCAACACCGACAGCGGGTGGGTGAGTCGGTCCAACAGTATGTCGCTGACCTCCGCTGTCTAGCAAGCACGTGTAGGTTTGCACAACTGAAGAGGAGATGGTGCAGGACCAGTTAGTGGAGCACACCACCAACCTGAAGCTATGGGAGAAGCTGTTAATGGCACCGGACAACTTGCTGCTCTTCAGAGCAGTGGATTTTGCATCCCAACTAGAGGCCGTGGCTCGGCTAAACACCCAGCTAGGAGCCTCCAGCCCACACTCTCCACACTTCGCTCTGCTAGCACAAGCTGTTACCCCGGCCGCTGAGCCCCACGACTCCGTGTCCTCCCTGGGGGACCCTGAAGTTAACATTGCGGGATGACAGAAAAACAAAGCACGTTGGCCATGTGGTAGCTATGGTTCTCCGTCACACCGAACATGTGCACCTGCCTGCCCTGCCAAAGGACACAAGTGCCAATGCTGCGATAAGCTGAACCACTTCGCCAAAATGTGCCGCTCAACCCCGACAAGCCCGCCATCTAACTTGCTCAGTCGGTCTAGTCCAACCACCATCCACTCAGTGGACTCCAGTAACACATCGCATAAGTGGTGCACAGTGGAACTGGATGGCATCAGTCTACGACTATGGCTAGACACTGCTGCCACGAGATCCCTGCTGGATGAAGCCACAGTGAAGATGTTCTTCCCCTGACACCCAACTGAGCCAGACACAATGGAACTGTTCAGGTATGGACATGTTAAAATCACCATGGTAGGAACCATCACTCTACAGGTTCGCTACAGGTCAAGAGTCCTCCCAGCATTCACATTTCAAGTGACGCGCCTTGGTGGCAACATCCTGGGATGTGATATTTTCCATCAGCTGGGCTTTTCCATCACAAATCACATTGGACTTAGTTTGACGGCTGATGGCCCGAGCCTGCTTCGCCCAGAAACTGACGTAGCTGCTCAATTTTTCACACCGCACGTTGACCGGCGCACTGAAGACTAGGGACTGATCCTCGCACAGCATAAGCCTCCTAGAGCCGCCGCCTCACTGCAGGAGTTCCAGTCTGTGTTAATTGCAAGACCCCGAAGATTGTGGGGTTCATCCAGTCACCAACGAGACTACTTCACCTCAATGACCGTCAACAACCCAGTCATGTCCTCCATTAAACAGAGCCCCAGCAATGATGCTGTTCACCAGCCACATGATGAGAGAGCAGCAGCACACCTTGAAGCAGAAACCGCCTTCGATCACGGTGCTCGACTGGGTTCGGATTCGTTGATCCAACCTCCCACGTCAGCTGCAGATGTTCCAGTCATCAGCAGCAGCAGCAGCATTGCCATCATCTCTGATGTAAATTGCCGCGCAACTTGGACCAGCCACGTTTCAGATGGCAGAATGGGTCCCGATGGCATGCCAGCCGTCTGAGAAAAGTAACACCACCGCCTGCCCCAGACCAAGTAACAGCAACTGAGCTGACCAAGCCAGGGTGGGATCCGGATTGGGACTTTATTGTTGAGCCAGCCGCAACTCCACCGAGGTGGCCCCCAGATTTGCCAGAGACAGTGCCGCAAGGGCCGCGTCCACCCCAGTCTCGGCAGAGGCCTCGCTGAGCTTCGAATGGTCACTAACTCTAAAGTTCTTTATTTTCATGTTCAGTCAGTGCATCATGGTCTGTTCAAAGAGGCAGAATAGCCCACCCGACCATGCGGGTTACACCGGTAGTCTACCCGGTTACCTAGGTTGTAATAGTTTTTTTTTTTGTTTGTTTGTTTCTGATTGTCATGTTTGGAAATAAATCTGGTTGTTCTTACAACGGGTTCAGTTGAGTATGTATGTTGTTTTATGTAGCATACGGTGGTGTGAAAAAGTGTTTGCCCCCTTCCTGATTTCTCATTTTTTTGTGTGTTTGTCACACTTAAATGTTTCAGATCATCAAACAAATTTAAATATTAGTCTAAGATAACACAAGTAAATGTGGTCGATATTAATCATATATTCCATAACCAACATATGTTCAAGCATGTGAGAGTGTTTGGTGATTACATATGTAAGGCGACTTCACACCTCAGAACAGGACAAAGAGTCTCAACCGCCAGTGAAGATCAAAGAGCATCCAAGGCACTGCAGTGGAGACCGGATGGGTTGCCCTGACCCCCCAGGGCCAGGAGGAGGAGTATGAAGACAATGGGGGGATTAAGATAATGAGGGATGTCAGCTTTTGATATGCATGTCTTTTGTTATGTGCGAGTATAAGTTCGTAGAGCCGAAGGTGTTCGCTCTCTTACTTCTTCTGCTGCTGCACCTAGATGAGACTTGTTAGAGGAGCTGATAATAAACTTTGGTTTATGAATCACATCGCCTCGTTATTTCAAGCTCCTCTACAGTAAACACAAAATGCAGTTTTTAAATGAAGGTGTTTATTATTAAGGGTAAAAAAAATCCAAACCTACATGGCCCTGTGTGAAAAAGTGATTACCCCCCTGTTAAAACTGTGGAGGAATAAGATCAGGCGAGATGTGACGAGCTGGAAGGTTGCAGAGTTTTATTTCCTCCAACATAATGAGACGCGCATTATAGCTCAGTGCGCTACTGTGCTCTACTGTGCTATTGAGACATGTCACACAAGCTCTTTTATACAGTGATACAGGAAGAGAGAATGCATGGCACATTAGCATATCAGTCAATACACATGATTAGCATGACATTGGTTGGCTCAAGGACACATGCATACAGTCCCGTCTGACTGCTTCCTGTGGCTCTTTGTCCATCTGTGAATTGTCCTCTGTATGCAAATTGTCTTCCGTTTCCTCCAGCCCTGCTGAGTGTGAATTAGAGTCAATCTGCAGTGTGCTGGGTCACCACAGGGCTCCCCCCAGAACGCTCAGAAGGGGCTGTGACCCCTCCCCCCCGATCATTTGGGCTCCAGCTCCGGTAGAACTGTCCTGCTGTAGAGGAGTGTCGGAGGGCATGTCAGTCAGTGGGGGGACGGGGGAGGGGTGGAAAAGACAGTGTGCTCTGCTCCGGGTTCCAGCACATTGAACGGCCGTGGATCGTGGGCACACGGGGCCGGTGCGCATCGTGCGTAATGGAACAAGACGGCGATCGGCCGGCTTTAGGGAGTGAGGTGTGGGAAGAGCGCTGTGGAGGAGGAGGGGGAGGTGGGTGGGAGTAAGTGAGTGCCGGCCCGGGACGTCAAAGGTGTCTGGGCCATGCAAAAATTGCGTGTGGATCCACAATGGTGAGGGACTTTCCCGGTCAACCTGGCGGTGATCTGCAGTGGCTGTGAAAAAAAAAAATTTAGTCTCTGACTCCTCTCGCGGCTCGGTCCAGCGAGGATGTGGGGAAGGCGAACAGCCAAATTCCCCGAGGATGAGTAGCGGCTGTGAAACAACTGCAGCTGTGTGAGGGACTTGGCGGTGTGGCTTTAGGGGTGGATGCAGCCCTAAAGCCCTCGGGGACAGCAATCGGCTAGACTCCCGTTGTGCGCCGTGGCTGAGAAACCCATACAAAGTTCTGTGTGCAGGCTGCACGTCTGCTTCAGGTGCATGAGCAGCCTTGAAGGTTCCGAGGATGGCGATCGGCTGTGTTTCTCAGGCATGTGCAGCAGCCGAGGACGATGTATCAGTCTGTGGAGCTGGTTTGTCCCTGTGCGTGGTGCGCGCTTGGCGCAGTGACCACATTGCTGGCAGTTGTGCTGTCCTCGTAATCCTGCGGTGTGCGTGCGGGGCTTCTGTGTGCAGGAGGTCACGCTGTCGTGAGGTGAGTCAGGGTCGGGGAGCTTGGTGGAAATCAACGCAGACAGCGCCGATGACTTTACCCGTTCAGGCTGCTTCCTTCGGTTCACTCGTGTCGCCTTTCATGGTGCGTGTCGGTCCGAGCGCTACTGCTGATCCTCGTGGGTGTGGATGAAGAGGTTGTAGGCATTCACTGGTCCTCTGGAATCCACAGCGTGGTGAGAGGGAGCAGACGGTCATTCTCTCTCGTCAGGTCACCAGTGTGGAGGGAAAAGATCAGGCGAGGGGCGCACCATGGCACGTCTAGGGTCACCACTGTGGAGGAATAAGATCAGGCAAGATGTGACGAGCTGGAAAGTTGCAGAGTTTTATTTCCTCCAACATAATGAGACGCACATTGTAGCTCAGTGCGCTACTGTGCTCTACTGTGCTATTGAGACATGTCACACAAGCTCTTTTATACAGTGATACAGGAAGAGAGAACACATGGCACATTAGCATATCAGTCAATACGCATGATTAGCATGACATTGGTTGGCTCGAGGACACATGCATATAGTCCCATTTGACTGCCTCCTGTGGCTCTTTGTCCGTTTGCGAATTGTCCTCTCTATGCAAATTGTCTTCCGTTTCCTCCAGCCCTGCTGAGTGTGAATTAGAGTCAATCTGCAGTGTGCTGGGTCACCACAAAACGTAAATTTACTGTGGTTTATCACATCTTTGGAAAGCTGAGTTCAATTTCTCTAGCCACACCCAGGCCTGATTACTGCCACACCTGTTCTCAATCAAGAAATCACTTAAATAGGACCTGCCTGACAAAGTGAAGTAGACAAAAAGAGCCTCAAAAGCTAGACATCATCCAAGGAATTCAGGAACAAGTGAGAAACAAAGTAATTTGTCATGTGTCTGAGCATGTGTTTTGACAGAGTTCAGACTCAATTTATTTCTAATATTGTTTGTCTGTTAGTATGATTTTATTAGTTTCTGTATATGTTTTGGTTTGTGACTAGAGCCCTTCCTCCTTCTCCAGACACTCCCACCAGCTGCTCACTGTCTGCTCTTTTGCCGTCCCAGCTGTGAGCAGTTATGCAATCAGGTCACCTGCTCGCTCAGGGGGCTCACACCTGCCGCTCATTTGCTGCCTTCTGTTTAAAGACTGCTTTATCCATGCCTCACTGTGGCTATATTGTTGTATTCTCTGATGTTGTTGGACCTCTTCCATCAGTAAGTTTTCTCCTTTTCTCCTCCAGAGCTTTTCTAGCTCTGTAGTGCCTTCCATGTGTGTTTACCCTGGCTGCTTTTTGTCTGGTCTGCACAGTTTTTGGATTTTTGTGCTTTGTTTAATAAATGTCACAATTACAGTTCAGCGTGTGGGTCTGTCCTTCTGCGCCGAAGGGGTATTCATGACAGCAATTGAGATCAGTCTGGAAAAGGTTTTAAAGCCATTTCTAAGGCTTTGGGACTCCAGCGAACCACAGTGAGAGCCATTATCCACAAATGGCGAAAATATGGAACAGTGGTGAACCTTCCCAGGAGTGGTCAGCTGACCAAAATTACCTCAAGAGTGCAGCGACAACTCATCCAAGAGGTCACAAAAGACCCCACAACAACACCGAAAGAACTGGAGGCTTCTTTTGCCTCAGTTAAGGTCAGTGTTCATGACTCCACCAACAACACACCACGCTGCACTCGCTCGTACGCACGCGTGACGTCACTACAACGCAGGGTATAATAGCCGGCTACTGAGGGCTAGCCAGTCTCTTATCTTGCTATCCACCTTAGGCAACACCCAGTTACCTTACTGTGCACTCCCTCCTAGCATGTTCTGCTAATGTTCAGAAGAGCTAATCTGAACACGTGGACCAGTCTCAAACCCATTATTTCCAGACATAACAGCCTGGTTGCAGTTTTTTTTTGGGGGGGGGGATTCAAAGACTTACTAGTCTGAATTAAATTATTTAGAATTACCTTATAATTTGTAGGCCATTATTTGCTCCCATGTGCGCTGACACCACCGGGGTGGCGAGTATAAAAGGTAGGCTGGGACTATATTAACAGCTACTTATTAATGAAATGGGAGATTTTTTTTTAGAATTTTTTTTATCAATATTTATCAGAGTAACAGACAGTAGCTAATATCAAGGAGCTTGGGAATATTTAAAACAATTAATTGAAGCAAAAGAAGATGGCGCCCACAGTGGTCGCCATGGTGTTTCGCTGCCCTTTAATTTGTTTAATTTGTTTGTTTCTGTTCGTCAATTGTGTGTCTGCCTGCTCTTACACCCGTGAAGAGCTACTAAATATCAGGACTCTCACTCCTACGGACCTTCTCCCAGTTTTTTTAGCTCCTGCCGCCGATCTGATTCATTGTTTGGCTCAAAAATTAAGACGGCGAAAAAGAGGAAAGCGAGGGGGGGTTCTCGCTCAGCTTTGAAGGAGAGGCACGCGAACACCCTTGCCTGGCATATTTCTATCCAACGCCAATTCTCTCTCGAACAAGGTAGAAGAATTAAGACTGCTGATGTGATTTAAGGACCTCGCTTCCTCGTCTGTCATCTGTTTCTCTGAGACCTGGCTTAAAGGGAACATACCGGACAGCGCGATCAGCCTCGAGGGATTTCAGCTGTTTCGTGCTGATTGCATCACAGAGCTCTCCGGTAAGTCTATTGGAGGTGGAGTCTGCTTCTACATTAACAGCAGCTGGTGCTTTGATGTAACGGTGATTTCACAACACTGTTCTCCCGACCTAGAATTTCTCTCTATTAACTGCAAGCCATTTTATTCCCCGCGGGAGTTCGCTTCTTTCATACTGATCGCTGTGTACGCCCCTCCCGACGCGGACGCGCGCGAGGCTCAGCGCACGCTCTCAGATCACATCCAACATGCAGAGCGGACTTTCCCAGACTCCTTGGTTATTGTGGTAGGCGACTTTAACCAGAGCAATCTGAGTCACGAGCTCCCCCAATACAAACAGTTTATTAAATGTCCAACCAGAGGTGAGAACACACTAGATCACTGTTACACTACAGTGAAGGACGCGTATCGCGCTGTTCCCCGCGCTGCGCTCGGACTATCTGATCACGTGATGGTCCACCTCATTCCCACATACAGACAGAGACTGAAGCTCACTAAACCTGTTGTGACCACCACGAAGAAATTGACCAGTGAAGCTGGAGAGAAACTGAACACATGCATGGAAATAACTGACTGGGACATGTTTAAAGGAGCCACACATGATCTTAATGAGTACACAGACACTGTGAACTCATATATCAACTTTTGTGAGGAGAGCATTCTCCCATCGCGCACCAGGGTGAGGTACTCTAATGATAAGCCCTGGTTCACTGCCAAGCTCAGACAGATCAGGAAGGAGAAGGAAGCAGCTTTGAAAAGTGGAGACAGGGACTGCTACAGGGAGGTTAAATATCGGTTTAACAGAGAGCTGAAGAGAGCTAAATCTGTGTATTCTGAAAGACTTCAGCAGCAGTTCACTGCTAATGACTCGGCTTCTGTGTGGAGAGGACTGAGGCAAATCACCAACTATCGGCTTCAGGCTTCCAAAGGTCAGGATGACAAAGCCCTTTGTCAAAAACTGTCCCAACATTATGCCCGTTTTGACACCTCGTCAGCTGTGTCCAACTCCCCCACTCCACCCAGCTCCACTGCCTCCTCGGCCCCTAATAGATCAAAAGCGGTCCCCCCCCTCCTCCTCCTCCCCCCCCCTGCCCTTGTCATCAGTGAGCAGGACGTGCACAGACAGTTCTCCGGACTGAACCCGCACAAGGCCCCCGGTCCGGACGGCGTGTCTCCCTCCACCCTGAGACACTGTGCGAAAGAGCTGGCTCCTGTCTTCACAGACATTTTTAACACCTCCCTTAAGCAATGCCATGTGCCGACCTGCCTCAAATCCTCCACCATCATCCCTGTCCCCAAGAAGCCACGGATTACTGGACTTAACGACTACAGACCTGTAGCGCTCACCTCTGTAGTCATGAAGTCCTTTGAGCGCCTGGACCTGTCCCACCTCAAGTCCATCACCACTCCCCTCCTGGACCCGCTGCAGTTTGCCTACCGTGCCAACAGGTCTGTGGACGACGCAGTCAACCTGGCCCTCCACTCCATCCTGCAGCACCTGGACTCCCCGGGAACCTACGTCAGGATCCTGTTTGTGGACTTCAGCTCTGCATTCAACACCATCCGCCCCACTCTGCTCCAGGACAAGCTGTCCCTGCTCGGCGTGCCTGACTCCCTCTGCAGGTGGGTCACCGACTTCCTGACGGACCGGAGGCAGCATGTGCGGCTGGGGAAGTCTGTCTCAGACTCTGTTAGCATCAGCATCGGATCACCCCAGGGCTGTGTACTTTCCCCCCTACTCTTCTCCCTTTATACCAACTCCTGCACCTCCTCCCACCAGTCTGTTAAGCTGATCAAGTTTGCGGACGACACCACCCTCATCGGGCTCATCTCCAACGGCGATGAGTCCGTCTACAGGAAAGAGGTGGCCCAGCTGGTGTCCTGGTGCAGCCACAACAACCTGCAGCTGAACGCTCTGAAGACAGCGGAGATGATTGTGGACTTCAGGAAAGTCACAACCCCCCTGCCCCCCCTCACCATCACAGGCTCTCCCATCACCATTGCAGATTCCTTCCGCTTCTTGGGCACCACCATCACCCGGGACCTCAAATGGGAGCCAACCATCAGCTCCCTCATCAAAAAGGCCCAGCAGAGGATGTTCTTTCTGCGGCAGCTGAGGAAGCTCAAGCTACCCACCAAGATGTTAGTGCAGTTCTACACGGCCATCATCGAGTCCATCCTCACCTCCTCCATAACCGTGTGGTATGCAGGAGCCACTGCCAGGGACAGACTAAGGCTGCAGCGCGTTGTGCGCACTGCTGAGAAGGTGATCGGCTGCAAGCTCCCCTCTCTCCAGGACCTGTACATCTCCAGGACCCGGAGGCGTGCAGGCCGGATCATAGCCGATCCTTCACACCCTGGTCATGTACTGTTTGCCCCCCTCCCCTCAGGTAGAAGACTTCGGCCCATTCAGACTAAAACCTCCAGGCACATGAACAGCTTTTTCCCCTCTGCCATCAGACTGCTGAACATTAAGTGACTTATTGACTCTCGTGCACTATATACAGCAGCTCAACCAGACTCATGTCATTCATTGCTGTTTTTCTGTTGCATTATCGACTGCACTATGTGGTACTCCACATTATCTGCTACATGCTAATTTATTTAAAACTGCTTTGACTAGTATTACTCATTATTATTATTATTATTATTATTATTATTATTATTATTATTACTTATTATTCTACACTTATTGCATGTTATTAGTTTTTTAGTTTTTTTAGTTTATCTCTTTATCTTATCATGTCTTTAATGTTGCAGCATTGCACCGAGACAAATTCCTAGTTTGTGTACTACATGAACAATGGCAATAAATCTGATTCTGATTCTGATTCTGATTCTGAAGCATTCACAATGCCAGACCCCCCCCCCCCCACACACACACACACATTTCTTCCCAACATGACTACTGCAGCTTGGGCTTCTAGCCTGTCTTGCATGCTGGTACTCTTCATATTTATCAATCTGACACGTAAATTCTTCATCAGTGTCGTACTCTGCTCTGCTGCCTGTTCATTCTCCTATTGGTCATCTGCTGTGATCGCCACCACTTATGTGCGCGCACACATCCAAATAGGGTGAACCAAGGGTCCACTTACTGAGTTGTTAACCATGTTTGTAGTACAGATAATCCTGATACAGAATATCTGGGTTAGTGAAGCCAGATAACTGAAAGATACCCTGGGTATGTTGAATCTGCTTCTTAATAGAGGCCTCTGATGACCAGAAAGAACATCATGAGCCAGGCTTAAGATGTGGGCACGATAAGCTGAAGGAACCACAATTTGGTGGGTGGTATTCCAACTATCATCAGCTGAGAGGGGGAAGGGGGGCACTTATGCACGTGGATTCCATCATCACAGTATAACCAGAGAGGAGGTACCAACTATGTCTTTATCCAAAGCTGCTGCTACACACTTAAGAAGGGATGGATCAGCCTTCTGAGCTGCAATGAGCTCCTCCTTACCAAGCTTTAACTCAGGGTTAACAGACAGGGTAACAGAGCCTGGCAATGGTACCTCAGAAGGGAGCCAAAGTGGAAGCTGTGGCCTCTTTATCCTCTACCAATTCAGAGAGAAGAGTCAGCAGGCACAGACTCCACAGCTTCACTAGACTGAGCCACTGGTACTTCAAATGCATACACTACATCCTCAAACTTGTGTACCTGAGTTACAACATACCCAGAAAACACCTGAGGTATCTGGGATGCCAAGTCTACCTGGCTACTACCACTTACAATAGTTAGTTGGATTATCCACGACTTTACCACCTCCTAGGTCATTACCAAGAATCATCTCTACCTCCAGAGGGAGCTGAGGCCGAATAGCTGTTGATACAGGGCCTGTAGCTAAAGCAGACTTCAAATTTACAACATGAAATGGAGCTTTAAGGCAGGTCATTCCACATTCTCTTACTAGAGCACAGTTTCCAATAGAGGTTTTCTGAGACAGAGGCAGCACTCTCTCCAAAAGTAATGACTGAGCAATCCCAGCGTCCCTCAAAAAACAAATCAGAACAGGCTGCTCTGATTCTGAGATGGTCACTGAACCCTGCATAGTAAATGGTGCAAAGATGTCATCCTTATTAGTTTGAACCGAGGTAAAAGAACCCTCTGAAATGTTCTTTGGTTCAAATGGTTGAGCAGGATGAGTTTGTGCGGTGGAACTATTTTCTATTGTAGGTAGTCATGATACTGAAGCAATAAGTCCAGCAAGTTTAGTGGCCTTCTATTTCTTGTCGAAAGCATGGCAGTTGGCTATACAGTGAACAGGGGCCTCATGTACAAAGACTTGCGTGGATTTCCTACTGAAAGATGACGTACATTTAAATCAAGAAAATGCCGTAAGCAAAAAAAAAATCTGGATGTATGAAACAGTGTGTAGGCAGGAATCCAAGCACATTTCCATTGTACATACCGATCTGCCTGAAATTGAATGCACGTGAGGAAATATCGGACTCCTCCCTTGTCACGCCGCTATTTGAATATGCAATTATTTGCAAATAGGTATGCAAATAAATATATACAGGCCCTGCACGTTTGATTTTCCTGTATCCATGATCAAAAATAATGGATTTAATGGAATTTCATGGACTCTGAGTTTGAGGTGCTCCTGAATGAGGTAGAGGAACGTAAAAGCATTTTGTTCGGCACACTGCCCTCTGGCATTAGTGCTGGTTACAGGTAATTTAATAGCCTGTTCACAGCCGTGGAAGATTAGTTTATTGTTTCCTTTATTCAGACAGGGATAAGAAGGAGATATTTTTAACTTTGGCATGTTTAAACCGACGTCTGCAGTCGTCCTCAGAAGTGTCAGCTGATCACTGTGATTTGTGCCATGTATAGTTCAGTGGTTAAGCTGCCAGGTTTCAAAGCAGAAGGTTCCAGGTATGAGACCAGCTGTAATCTCTTTTAGGGACCACAATGGAAATAAGTGTGCGCACTTTCTTGTGTCATCCCATTGTTTTTAAATGTACACTACCGTTCAAAAGTTTGGGGTCACCCAGACAATTATTTTGTGTTTTCCATGAAAAGTCACACTTATTTACCACCATGAGTTGTAAAATGAATAGAAAATATAGTCAAGACATTGACAAGGTTAGAAATAATGATTTGCATTTGAAATAATAATTTTTTCCAGATCCTCAACCTGCTCAAAGGAAGGTCAGTTTTATAGCTTCTCTAACCAGCTAAAATGTTTTCAGCTGTGCTAACATGATTGCACAAGGGTTTTCTAATCATCCATTAGCCTTCTGACACAATGAGCAAACACATTGTACCATTAGAACACTGGAGTGATAGTTGCTGGAAATGGGCCTCTGTACACCTATGTAGATATTGCACCAAAAACCAGACATTTGCAGCTAGAATAGTCATTTACCACATTAGCAATGTATATTAGATATTAGAGTGTATTTCTGATTAGTTTAAAGTTATCTTCATTGAAAAAAACAGTGCTTTTCTTTCAAAAATAAGGAAATTTCTAAGTGACCCCAAACTTTTGAACGGTAGTGTATGTTGTATCTTTTATACAATGTTATTTTAAACGATGAATCAATCAATCAATTTGTGACCAGCCGGGTGGATCAGTTGGTGGAATTAAAGAAAAACAGTCACGAAAAGAAGACAAAATGAACCTATTTAGTGGGTAGCCACGGTCACCTGTCAGTTTAAAGCAGATCATATTAGACTCAACAAGTACATATTTTATGTCCAAAATGCAAATCTCTTCCTTTATAGTTATAAACAACTTACATGGATTACACACATTTCTAAATGAATGAAGTGTGCCGGGGAACAGGTGAGGCTGCTGCATTTCAAACTTTACGCATGTGTTTATTGACATAACTACTGTGCACACAGAGGCAATTGGGGGCTTGGTAGATTGTTGTGAAACTGTAGTTTAATCAGCAAAAAAGAAAGTAACCTACTCAAACCACGGTGTTGTAATGAAGCCTTGAAGACAGGGTAATATCTGTGGGACGCACAGGCGCCTTGTGCATGAGGTGGGTTATTATTAGGACAATTACATGAATTTACTCACCAAGAAGCCACCCATCCACACGGTGTCAGCTTGTAGTTTTTTCCCAACAATGCTGTTCATTAGAATCATTAGAAAACCTGGCTCTCGCTGCAAATTGCGCTTTGATGTTGACCTGTTCATCTGCATTGTATGGGAATATTCTTCTTCTTCTTCTTTTAGATTTGATTGGCAGTTGGCAACCAGCTTACAGGTGCATTACCGCAACGTACCTCACTCTTCATCATCACTTTATCTGGTCAGGAGCTGTAGTCTTCATTCATCATCACTCTATAATTCATGAAATCTGTGTCTGCGTGTCTGCCTGTGTGTCTGTCCTCATGCCTGTCTCATGATGTACCAGAGTGACAGCCGGATAATGCATTCCTACACAGCTGGCATAGCTTGGCTCAGGGCTGACTGGGAAATTCCCGATTGGTCTGCCAGCTCCCTCTGGAGTGCCCCTGTTTCCAGAAACCCCAGAGTTGTCAGCACCTGCACTGGGACGGACAGCACACAGCTTCTCGCCGTCTTGCTCCAAGAGCTGCTGTAGCTCTGAGCACAGTTCCACAAAGACTGCATGTGGAAACCTAAACCGGCTGACAAGCCAGTCATCAGCCTGAGCCAGATAATCTTCTGTCTCTAAATACCCTTTCTCTTCTCACTGAGCGATATGCAATATCCTCTGTTGTGAGAGACATTTTCTGTACTTCTTTGCACTTGCTTTTATATCCACTCATCTAATTGCACACACGTTGATATTTGTTCATCATATGTCTCTGGTGTGTACAATAATTTTCACGTCATTATCAGTCTCCCAACATCACCTCTAAGTGTCGCCAACGGACCAATAACAGTAGAAACATATGAACGCCAGCCATGAAGTTGGTGTGGGGCTGCACATACTGTATGTCCACGGTCATTTCATTCTTGATACATCTGAAATTTTCAGTGGAAAAGGACGTACGCCATGTTTTTATGCGTAAGTACCCTTTGTACATGAGGGCCCATGGTTTTTTTTCTTCTTTTACAAAAGAAACATACCCTCCAAATTTTCACTGAAGGAGTGTGCAGCTTTTACAACAAAACCTGAAGGGCCAATAGGGCTGTCACGGTGGAGGAATTTCCCCTGCGGTGATGGTGGATAGCTCAACAGTGCGGTATGTGGTATTATTGCAAATGTTTTTAGAACCCTGTGGTCTCATAATTTAGACAGGGTTCATAACTTATGTGGAAAATGATGGAAGCTATGTTGAGAATCGCCGTAGCTGCAGCTCCGCTCTCAACTTATGTGCATGTGTGACAGTTGTGTGGAGCTCAGGTCTTCCTACAGTCATTTACTGCTGATTCTGTGAAAAAAAAAAAATCATTTTCATGAAGCAGTGGCAGTAACCAGCATTTCAACTACAGGGTATGTGGACTGGTTGGAGACAGCTGTGACATTCAGTTTACTTTGTGCAGGATCCCATGTGGCTCTTGTCTCTGTGTCTCTTCATAGGGATTTTTGGATAATGCCGTTGTCTGAAAAATCACGTTCACACAGCAAACAAGCAATGCACTATGCAGTAGCAGTGTTTAATTCTCAGGATCATAAACTCAGAAGGAGCCCATCCAGCCATTATGTTATTAAATTTAAGATATTTTCTCACCTCATCCCCCTCCCTCCATCTGCCACAAGCAATCTGATCTCACCAAAAGTAGTACAAATAACATGCTTTATGCCCTGCAAACATCCTGCTGGCAATAAAAATACACTTACCATTTACCAAATTTTTTTTTAATCATTTATTTAGTGATCTGGGAGGGGATCAGAGTAGAACCGCTGCTCCCTCACATTGAAAGGAGCCAGTTGAGGTGGTATGGGCATCTGATCAGGATGCCTCCCACTTGAGGTGTTTTGGGCACGTCCCTCTGGGAGGAGACCCCGGGGCAGACCCAGGACTCGCTAGAGAGACTATGTCTCCCAGCTGGTCTGGGAACACCTTGGTATCCTCTCTGAAGAGCTGGAGCAGGTGGCTGGGGAGAGGGATGTCTGGGCTCCTCTGCTTGAACTGCTGCCTCCACGACCCGGACCTCTGGAAAAGTGGTAGAAGATGGACTTAATATTCAATAGGGGTACATAAGTAAATGGCATTCACTTATATAGTGCTTTTCTTCTCATCTAGGATGACCAAAGCGCTTTACAGATCCTGCAGTCCACCCATTCACACACTGATGGCGGCAGAGCTGCCATACAGCTGGAGAGACTGGAGAGACTGCTCCTTGCTCACCTCCGCCCCCTGGTGGAACCAGCGATGGATCCACTCCAGTTCGCCTACCAGCATGGCATTGGGGTGGAGGATGCGGTGATCTTCCTCCTTCACCGTTCTCTGTCCCACCTGGAGAAGCCCGGGAATATGGTGAGGATCATGTTCTTTGACTTCTCCAGTGCTTTCAACACCATCCAACCGATGATCCTGAAGGACAAGCTGCTGCGCGCAGGGGTGGACCAGCACCTGTCATCATGGATCCTGGACTACCTCACGAACCGGCCTCAGTTTGTGAGAACCCGGGACTGTGTGTCCGACACGATCATCAGTAGCACGGGGGCCCCCCAGGGAACGGTGCTGGCTCCCTTCCTGTTCACTCTTTATACTGCGGACTTCTCACACAACACAACACACTGCCATCTACAGAAGTTCTCTGATGACTCTGCGATCGTTGGCCTCATCTCCAATGGAGATGAAGCTGAGTACAGAGGGCTTATCCAGGACTTCGTGGACTGGTGCCATCGGAACTGCCTCCAGATCAACGCGAGGAAAACTAAGGAGCTGGTGGTGGACTGCCGCAGGCATGGGCAGCCCCTCACAGTACCAGTAAATATACAGGGAACAGACATCGAGATGGTGACATCCTATAAGTACCTGGGTATTCATCTGAACAATAAACTAGACTGGTCACACAATACTGATGCACTCTACAAGAAGGGACAGCGCAGGCTGTTCCTGCTGAGGAGACTCAGGTCTTTTGGTGTACAAGGGGCGCTGCTGAAGTCATTCTATGACACGGTGGTGGCATCAGCCATCACTTTTGGAGTGGTCTGCTGGGGCAGTGGCATTACTGCAGCCGATAGGAAGAGACTGAACAAACTGATTAAGAAAGCTAGCTCTGTCCTGGGGCAGCGCCTTGATCCGATGGAGGAGATAGGAGAGAGAAGGACGGTGGCTAAACTGTCATCTCTGCTGGAGTCCGAGTTCCACCCTATGCAGGACATACTGAATGCACTGAGGAGCTCATTTAGCAGCAGACTACATCATCCCAGGTGCACAACCGAGAGGTTTCGTAGGTCCTTCCTACCAACGGCTGTCAGACTGTACAACCTAAGCAGGGCTGCTCGCAGAGATAGCAAAAAAGACGTAACAAACTAATAGTTTTTTGAATGCAGAAGATGCAATAGACTTACACAGTGGTCCTCTCCGGCATACAACTAGGAGCATGCCGGTCGCTATGGAGGGTGAGAGTGTGTATGGGCACATAATCATACCATGCAGGATAGCTGGGTAGACGGTTATGCTGTTTCATTCCATCTAGCGGCAATGCTCTGCACTGTGTGTGTTTATATATTTGCATATTTGTTCCGTCTAGCTGCAATGCTCCGTACTGTGGGTGTTTATATATTTATATATCTACATGTTATTCCATCTAGCTACATTGCTCCGCACTGTGTGTGTTTATATACTTGCATATTTATTCCACCTAGCTGCAATGCTCCGTACTGTGGGTGTTTATATATTTACATATTTATTCCATCTAGCTACAATGCTCTGCACTGTGTGTTCATATATTCATATATTATTCCATCCAGCTACAATGCTCTGCACTGTGTGTCTGTGTGTGTGTGTGTATATATATATTTTATAGTAATACGTACATATGTTTATTAGCTGCTCTTGCTTGCTTGTTTTTTTTTTTCTTGCCTTCTGATTGTTGCTCTGAGTGTTGCTATCCCTGTGCTGTTGCAATCCTGGAATTTCCCCGTTGTGGGACTAATAAAGGCTTATCTTATCTTATCTTATCTTACACACAGGCGCTAACCAGGCCACCAGGAGCAACTGGGGGTTCAGTGTCTTGCTCAAGGACACTTCGACAAGCGGACAGAGCGGGAATCAAACCCATGGCCCTCCGATCAGTAGTCAGTCACACTACACCTGCGCCACCGCCACCCCTTGTGGCTAAATCTTGTTGTGAACAACAACACACACATATAAAAGGTGAACACTTTGGTTGTTATGTTTGCTCATTATCCTCCGCAGTAGGCTTGTCCATAGCACAGTATTACATAATGATGGTTATTGCGACAGCCCTAAGGACCAAGGTCATTGCTGCCAGATTTACAACAGAAATTAGGACAGAAAACATGCTTCCTGTTGGAAGGTTTTACATTTAAGAAAACATTACAAGCCAGCATATATTCGTCAGCTAGAACAGCAGCTCTTTCTACCTTAGAAACTCTCTGCTTTCTTAGGTAGAAAAATAGCCTGTTTGACTTTAAATGCAGTTTTCAATAAATTTCTTACTCTCTATTTTTTTTTTTTTTTTTGTCTCTTGCTCCTGTTTCTTCTTTTTGCATTTTGAAGCTCTACTTACAACTTGGTTATGATCCACCAATGCGAAAATGCTAATATGTGTAATTTTTCCTCTGGTCTTAAGATTTTGATCAGGAGTGAACAGTGCATCTGGAAAGTATTCACAGCGCTCCACTTTTTCCACATTTTGTTATGATATAGCTTTATTCCAAAATGGATTAAATTCATTTTTTTCCTCAAAATTCTACACACAATACCTCATAATGACAACATGAAAAAAGTTTTTTGTTTTTTTTTTAGATTTTTGCAAATTCATTAAAACTAAAAAAAACTAAGAAATCACATGTACATAAGTATTCACAGCCTTTGCCATGAAGCTCAAAATTGAGCTCAGGTGCATCCTGTTTCCATTGATCATCCTTGAGATGTTTCTACAGCTTAACTGACTCCACCTGTCTATATGAGGTCCCACAGTTGACAGTGCATGTCAGAACACAAACCAAGCATGAAGTCAAATGAATTGTCTGTAGACCTCAGAGACAGGATTGTCTCCAGGCACAAATCAAGGGAAGGGTACAGAAAAATTTTTGCTGCTTTAAAGGTCCCAATGAGCACAGTGGCCTCCATCATCCTTAAATGGAAGAAGTTCAGAACCACCAGGATTCTTCCTGGTGCTGGCCGGCCAGCTAAACTGAGCAATCGAGGGAGAAGGGCCTTAGTCAGGGAGGTGACCAAGAACCTGATGGTCACTCTGTCAGAGCTCCAGAATTCCTTTGTGGAGAGAGGAGAACCTTCCAGAACCGCAACCATCTCTGCAGCAATCCACCAATCAGGCCTGTATGGTAGAGTGGCCAGACGGAAGCCAGTTCTTAGTAAAAGGCACATGGCAGCCCTCCTGGCGTTTGCCAAAATGCATCTGAAGGACTCTCAGACCATGAGAAACAAAATTATCTGGTCTGATGAGACAAAGATTAAACTCTTTGGCATGAATGCCAGGTGTCATGTTTGGAGGAAACCAAGCACTGCTCATCACCAAGCTAATATCATCCCTACAGTGAAGCATGGTGGTAGCAGCATCATGCTGTGGGGATGGTTTTCAGTGGCAGGAACTGGGAGACTAGTCAGAATAGAGGGAAAGATGAATGCAGCAATATACAGAGACATCCTGGATGAAAACCTGCTCCAGAGTGCTCTTGACCTCAGACTGGGGCGACAGTTCATCTTTCAACAGGACAACGACCCTAAGCACACAGCCAAGATATCAAAGGAGTGGCTTCAAGATAAATCTGTGAATGTTCTTGAGTGGCCCAGTTAGAGCCCAGACTTGAATCCATTTGAACATCTCTGGAGAGATCTGAAAATGGCTGTGTACCGAAGCTTCCCATCCGATCTGATGGAGCTTGAGAGGTGGTGCAAAGAGGAATGGGCGAAACTGCCCAAGGATAGGTGTGCCAAGCTTGTGGCAACATATTCAAAAAGACTTGAGGCTGTAACTGCTGTCGAAGGTGCATCAACAAAGTATTGAGCAAAGGCTGTGAACACTTATGTACATGTGATTTCTTAGTTTTTTATTTTTAATAAATTTGCTAAAACCTCAAAAAAAACCAAAAACTTTTTTCCTGTTGTCATTATGGGATATTGTGTGTAGAATTTTGAGGAAAAATTAATTTAATCCATTTTTGAATAAGGCTGTAACATAACAAAATGTGGAAAAAATGAAGCACTGTGAATACTTTTCGGATGCACTGTATACAAGACTGATAGCAGTAGCAAATACAACTGTTTTGAACCACGGTATAGAAACAGTATCAACTTGACCACTGTCATTACACCAACCAGTGCAGCTATAGACAATACTACTCATTCCACCCCACTAGGCAAAACAGTAGACCAATGTCAAACTATAGTCCCTGAATGTGAGTACATACACACTCACGAATTTCCTCATTGAGAACAAGGAGGGTAACAAGACACCTTTCCTTCACTCAGAGCTGAGAGCTCATGAAAACATGATCACTGGTACATATTACTCAAAATTAGCATACTGCTTCGTATAATAGGTAAACACCACAGTCTAGTATCTACAAAAAAAATGAAATGGAAAAACAGAGGCCATCCAATGACACCACATGCAGTCACTCGATAAAGTATCATTTCTAATTAACCTGCTATAGATTACCTGGTTCCCTCTCTACCTAAGAGACTGGAACTCTACCTTAGTAAGCCTCAATTAGCCTTCATTGGCATTCCCAGGCTCGCCAGGGGCCATTCAGGGCTACCGCACCAAAAAACAAAAAAGTGTGTTGCGACTAGAAAAGCACTGTAAAAGTGCAGGTCCTTATCACCTGGTGGCTTACTTAACCAGGTAATTCAAAATAAAACTTAATTCATGTGGAATATCAGCACGGAACTGATATTGTCTTTCTGTTAAGACAAAGCAAAGAGAAGTATCATACCTTTGACATGTTTTGACTGTCATCTGCAGTCTTGTTCAGAAAGTGTTGTCTGACGTCCGTGACGTGTCACATCAGCCATTTTATCCTTTCCGTAGGCGTGACCGACCTAGCAGATCTGCCAGGTTGGTCACGCCCCCTGCCGTGCGATTGTCTCTGGAGGAGAGAGTCCCAGGTGTGCAAGAGCATGAAGGCTCCATCATCTCGGTTCATGGTGTTTTGGGCTGATTTCAATTGCTTCTTTGATCTAGCGTTTGTGTTTGTTGTCCTTCAATCCAATTATTTTTGCATTGTTCCAGTCGATGATGTGGTTGTTTATCTTGCAGTGGCCTGACATTGCTGATTTGAGGTTTTCCTGTTCTTCCTTTTCTTAATGCATTCTGTGACCGACCTGGCAGATCTGTCAAATCTGTCAGTTTCTGAAGAAGACTGCAGATGACAGTCGAAACATGTCAAAGGTATGAGACATCTCTTTGCTTTGTTGTAAAAGAAGAACAATATCAGTTTTATCATTAAAAAGACAAAATTATCCTGTTTAAGACATCAGCATGGACCTCGAACACCAACAGCCACCTAGGGATATAACAAAGAAGTCAGCTAATCCAAAACAAAATCAATTTCCTTTGTGCGAGCCCCCATTATGTTATGTCTGGCTCTAAGACTGCAACATGTGGAACCACAACACAAGGATAAATGCAAAAGTCAAACTATTTACTAAAAACAGGATATTGAAAACCCAGTTAAGAGTAAAGAAAAAGATCAGCCAGCAGAGAAATGAGTCTCCTTTATAGACCCAGCCCACATTCACACTAGAGCACCAGATTATCACCAGGAACTACACCTGTAACTGAAAGAGGGAGAGTTGGTATAAGAATAACATCTGAAAAAGGTGTAAATTTACAAGAAAAAAAAATTGATAATTTATAGGTGTCATGTTTGGGGTGGTTTTCAACCTCGTCCATAACCCGTGGCTTTAGGTTTTGATCATTGCTTATTAATTCCAGCTGGCAGATTGAGCCTTGCTCTCTGCCAGCCCTACGGCCACGCCTCCTCCTCTTGCCAGACATTTACAGGCTGTTTTCCATCACCACATGCACACACATCGCCGGAAACATCCGGAAACATCGCCCGGATCGTCGGAGTCCTGGACGGCTGTAGAGCTTGAGCTAAGGCAAGTGCTCTCTTTTGTCTTTCTTCTTTCCCTCATAGAGCATTTTTGCCTAGCTCCAGGTGAGGAGAGCCAGCTGCAGCTACACGCTGCACCTGAGCTCGCCTCGCCGGGCTCCGCCGCTGCCGGTGACCCTGACCCTTCCTCCTCTGTGTCTGAGTCCTCATCTAGGGTCGCCAGAGAGAGGTCCATGTTGCTGGACGAGACGGAGGATCCAGGCTCACCTCTGGAGGTTATTGTCGCCGCTGCCAGCCCTGCTGTGGTTCCTGTGGATCCAGCTCCCCATCTGCCCAGGTCCCCGGGTGTGCCTGTGATTGACCGCCTTCTGACTTGGATTCTCATGCAGGCCAGCTGGCCCAGGGTCAGGATGGCGTGGAGGTCAGCAGTGGCCCAGCCAGGTCCCATCGCAGGTGCAGCAAGAGTCCTCCCCTGCTCCAGCGTGGGTGCAACCATGGCTTGGTTGGGGTCCACCGTGGATGTAACACTGGCCTAGTCGGGGCTCACCGCGGGAGCAATGAGGTCCCGGGAAGGGGCCACCGCTGGTGCAACTTTGTCCCAAGCTGGGACCACCGAGGGTGCAGCCAAGCTCCATTCCCAAGCCAGGATCACCAAGGGTGCAGCCGGCCAGCTTGGGGACACCGAGGTCCCTTCCTCCCTTCCAGAGGTCCTCTTCCGCCAGGCTCCGCCATGGTCCGCCTGCTCCTGCCACCAGGAACCGCAGGGGGTCCCTGTTGTGTATGTAAATAGACTGTAGTAGTAAGATGGCAGCCGGGTTGGTCATGGGCTAGACAAGGGTGGCTACTGCCGGTTTCCGGTGGTGACGCCGCCCATGATATAAAGGAGTGGACGGAAGAGGCTATGCCTCTTTCATCGTGGAGCCACCTCGTCAGCTGGACTTGTGCCGTAAGCCTGTGTATATACTTGACACTGTATGTAATAAAGCTCCGTAAAACTGCAGCAACCGTGTGCTTGCTTTACACCAGTTATGGACATAACATTTGGTGATGATGTAAAGGTGGGAATGGAAAATTTTGTTACTGAATTTCGGCCGTTTTTGGAGGCACCTGGCATGCCGCCCGTGCCATGGCCTCGTTGGTTCTCGGCTTTTACCAACTACCTCATGGTCTTGGACCTCAGTGAGTGTGAGAGGCTCTGTGCAAGGTCGGTGTTAATCCATAAGTTGGGCACTGAGGGGCAGAGAGTGTTGGACAGTCTGTGTGGGGCCGACAGTTTCAATGACGTGGTGGAATTAATGGTGCGCCATTTTTGCACTGATGAAAGCATCACGGTCTGACGCATCCATTTTTGACAGCGCCGCCAGCAGTTAGGTGAGCCGGTGATGACGTTCGTTGCCGAGCTCCGTAGGCTGGCGAGGGGGTGTGAGTTTGGATGCCTGGAAGAGGAGTTGATTCGGGACCAACTGGCGGAACACGTTCATAGTGAAGCAGTCCGGTCCAGGTTACTGGAGTTTCCAGGAGAGTTGACGTTGACCACGGCTGTTGAGCTCGCCCAGCGGTTTGAGGCAGCGGAGATCATCACGAGGGGCCTGCCTGAAGAGGCTCTTCGGAGCGAAGATGATGCTCACACGAAGGCACTGTGTTGGGACCCTAATGACAGAGATGTCGGAGGTGACACGTATGCCACAGTGGTGAAGATACGGTCTGTCCCTGGTACACCTCGTTGTTATGGGTGTGAGTCCCCTGTTCACTGCTATAAAGCCAGTATGTGCCCAGCAAGAGGAAAACGATGTGGCAAGTGCGGTCTGTGGGACCACTTTGCCAGGACGTGCAACAACTTCGTATGCAGGAGCCGTAGGACAGAACCAGGTGCTGTGCAGAAGTCTCCCACCATTGTACATACAGTCTCCCCAGTGACTACGGGGAGGATCGGCTGTGATGTCATGCTTGAAGGTATTGTGGTTCCACTGTTGGTTGACACAGGTGCTGTTATCTCGGTGATGAACCTGGCGACTGTGAACTGTTTTTTTTCCCCACCTAGAGATTAAACAACATGAGAGAGACTGTTATGGCTGTGGACTGAATAGGCTGGCTGTGATGGGCTTTATGGAGGTAGAACCCCATTACGGGTTGGTCGTGGTGCCCCGAGCCTGCATCCCTGTCACCGCTGCGGGGGTTAACATCGTGGGGTGTAACCTATTTTATAGCCTGGGTTTTTTGATCACCAACATGTCGGGTGAAGAGTGGTCGGGCTGTGGACTGTGGAGCCAGCCAACTCCACTGATGGATGGTGTGGAGGTGAGGGAGTCGGACTGGTTGGACATGTGTCATGAAGGAGGTCACTTTCGACACTACGCGAGGACGCCGCGGGTCGGACCCGATGCCGGTCTGTTTGATGCCCAAACTGGGGGCACAGAATGGCACGACGGGACCTCACAGGCAGGCTGTAAGGACGAGGTGCCCATGCTGGATCCAGAAAGAGCGGGACCGGAGAGCAAGTTGTTTCATCGCTCAGGAAGATGGTCAACCATGGGAAACACAGACTGGGCCCAGAAGTCGTCCGGACAGTTGATGGAGACCAGTTAGACCCAACATCATCGGCGGAGGAGGTCGCGGGCTTCCCTGCGGGTCGACGACTTGGAGCGGCCCAAGGTTGAGGCCCGGATGAGAGGCAAACACGGCTCGAGTGAGCGACACAACGAGAGGAGACGTTTCGAGTGGAGGCCGTTTGGAGCAACGGGTTTCTATGCTTGTCTGACCAGACCTGGAGGCATCCGAATGAGCTGCGCAGGGTGGAGGAGACGAAACTGCGCGGTGGGAGCCCTGAGGTCAAGAGACGGAAGCGTTGGGAGAAAGACTCGCCTGAGGACTGAGAGAATTATTTTAATTTTTGTCTGTGTTTTTCTTCTCAGTCCGGTTGTGTTTTATTTTCTTGTTTACGTTCGTCTGCTGCTGGTTTGGTACCCTGTTTAATTAAAAAAAAAAAAAAGGAGAGTGAGTGTTAATTTGAAGGGAGTTTTCTATTGTAATTATGGTTTATATTGATTGGATTTTGACCTGAGGGGTTATATGTATAAATTATGTGATTTTGCTGATTTCAGGGTGAAAATTTATTGAAATGACGTTTTGTGTGCCCAGGTTTGGGGTGGTGGGGTGTGTTTAACCCATGTTAATTTGTTTATGTTTGATGAGTTACATACCCAACGTTTTGAAATGTGCCCAGTGTGGGGTGAGTGTTGGGGGGGGGGGGGGGCGCCAGTAGCTATTATTTGTCTTGTGATTGTGTATTTTCTGTGGAGCTGTTCCGGGATTATTTTATTTTTATTTTCTTAGTTACACGGCTTTGTTCTGTGTTCGGTGGCAGAATAATCCACCCAGCCATGTGGGGGTGCTGGTAGTCTACTTGGCCCCCCAGTTAGTTGTGTGCATGGATAGGTTGTTTATTTGTCTTTGTAATTGTTTTGTTTTAGTGTGTGAGTCGGGAAGCAAATTTGGGGGGGATCTATCTGTGCGCTTGGCATTTTTTTTGAAGGGGAGAAATGTTGTGTATGTAAATAGGCTGTAGTAGTAAGATGGCGGCCGGGTTGGTCATGGGCTGGACCGGGGTGGCTACTGCCAGTTTCCGGTGGTGACACCGCCCATGGTATAAAGGAGTGGGCGGAAGAGGCTCTGCCTCTTTCGTCGTGGAGCCACCTGGTCAGCGGGGCGTGTGCCGTAAGCCTGTGTATATACATGACACTGTATGTATATACTTGACACTGTATGTAATAAAGCTCTGTAAAACTGCAGCAACTGTGTGCTTGCTTTACACCAGTTATGGACATAACAGTCCCCTTCTTCAGTACGGCCATTCAGCATTCCGGTGGGTAGGCCACCGCCTCATCGCTCCCCCCAGGCCTGGTGACTCAACTATGTGGGCCGGCTGGCGAAGGACTGGGTTCCTGGATCAAGTGGCCCTTTTCCTCTGGCAGGCCGCCTGATACTGTTCTGCAGGCCGCCTGCTGGCCCTGGGATTTTGGCCGGCCTACTGAACTTACGGCCACCTGTTGGGCCTTGGACTCTGGCCGGCCCCCTGAACTGTGGGACTCTTGGGGGTGGGGTGGGTTAGCTTAGTTTTGGGGGTGGGAAGTATTCATTGTGTTGTATTGTGGTGTTTTTCTCTTCTTGTTTGATCCCTCCTAACTTGTTTTCCCCCACCTCCCGCCCTGGTTTGGTGTGTTGGCCTTCTGGGTGGGGTGGGGGGGGGCAGGATTTGTTCTCTGTTTTTGATGGTGCGGTGGGTGTCTGGTATCCACCCCTTGAGGGAGGAGCTCTGTCATGTTGGGGGTGGTTTTCAACCCCGTCCATGACCCGTGGCTGTAGGTTTTGATCATTACTTAATAATTCCAGCTGGCAGATTGAGCCTTGCTCTCTGCCAGCCCTATGGCCACACATCCTCCTCTTGCCAGACATTCGCTGGCCGTTTTCCATCACCACATGCACGCACACACACTCACACATACACACATCCAATCATTCACGCACCTGCTTGCCCCACGGCTGTGTCCACTTGCCTTCATTAGTGTATTGTGTAATTATAGGGAGGCAGTGTGACCAGTCAGTGTGGCAGCTTAAGTCAACATGGACATCCTGACTCACATCCTGACTCACCGGATTATTGGCTGTTTTCCTTTGGTTTAATCATATTGTTGCCTTGAGCCTTTCCGCTCCAACATTTCTGTAAGTCCTCATTTTGGGCCTTCTTCCTCTGCTCCTGATTGTTTGGAGTGCGTTAGGCATTTCCTCTAGCCTACTAGGTTTGCAGCGGGTTGTCTTTCCCATTCCCATCTGTAACTGTTATTTGGACATTTTTTGTACGTTCTTCCATTGTAAATAAACACGTTACTTACACTGCATTTTGGGCTTGCTGTCAATTTAGATGTTCTCTGCAAGATTACGCAGCGGACATGACAATAGGGGACTGTAATTGCAGAAGTAGAATTTTGCTAACTTATGACAAATCTATGACGATAATTTTACAAATTTGAGAGTCACTGCAGAAACTGCTTTCAAATATGTCCCTTAAGCAAAATTATCAAATAAGACAAGACAAGAAAATTAGACTTTTCAAGATTTTTAAAGAAAGTAAAATTAACGATGCAGGTGAAATGCTCTCACTTATTTGCTGTACTAGAGGAAGAAATATTAGATAAGAGTATGTAGCCTTGATTTGCTTACATTTTAACTTTGCAGTATTGGAAATAGTATGAGAAATTGGTCATAAATTCTACAAGAAGAATGCCACAAATTTTATGCTTTATGAGGGAAAAGTCAACTACGTACTGTATAACTAATATCGACAAGTCTGTTTATACTTACAGTTCAACTGTTTTAGCTACACTTTAAGGTTCAAAAATTGCCCAAAATGGCATTTCCATTTCAAAGTAGAAGTTGCCACAGCCTAAGCTGTTGAGTACTAGAGCTTTAAAATTGTGTTCATGAACAGTTTAAATCAGAGAAGAAACGACTATACAGTTATATCAAAGAAATACTATATTGTGTTGATAACTGAAGTTAGCATCTAACCAGTTGATACCTTGTATTATACCTGTTTGTACTTTATGAAAAAATTGAGCTAGTGTTCAACATAAATTATTTGTGGAACTGTGACATTTAGTCAGTCAGGATAGGTCGCCAGTTAATTAAACAGCAAATGCAATCTTGAAAGAAATTCAAAGCAAGCAAATGGTTAAGATTTTATCTGTTGCAACTTTTTATGTTTACACACCACTTACTGCCCACCCAGCCACCAGCATCAATCAGTGCTCTGAACCCAAAATCTTGGTCCTCTTAGGAAGCCAGGAATGTGTATAGCTTCTTAAACACATTCATCACCTTTGCTCAAAAGAAAATGATACACTGGATTGTAAAGGGTTGTCTCAAAGCAGAATGAAAACACGGATCTGGATTCATGGAGCAATGATCTACTTTAAAACTGACATTATTCCAGTCTCTTCCATGAGGCTCATGCTATTTATACATCCCCGCCTACATTAAATGCACACATACACACACACACAACCACAGACACACACACACACACACACACACACACACACACACACACACACACACACACACACACACACACACAGCTGCCCACACTCTATTTCAGTCTGAACTTCACCATTCCACAGACCACATAGAGAGGACTGTGTTGGGTTCTCTAACCCCATTCAGACCAGCATAGATGCTGCTGGAGTAGGCCGGTGGCAGCCGCCTGTAGGTGACGGTGGTTGTAGGGGGTGTCATGCTATCTCGCAGCTGTTTCGTTAGAGGACGGCGAGGTCTCTCAGCATAAATTTTACTGATATCACCTCCATCAGAGGGCCATAAAGCTGATTTATTATAAATACAACTCTCATGTGTTTACTGCGCGCATTCTTGAGCCTGCATCATCTTTCAAAGTGAGCACTTGCAGGTGCTCTGGCTCAGTCTTTGTGGGGCAGACTGAGGGAAATCGAGGGGAAAGGAGGAGAAAAAAATTAACTTGGAGGCAAATCATGAGCAGGGACAATGGGCAGAGTGAAGGAGAGACGGGGGAATAAGAACAAGAAAGCATGGCAGCAGTTATACTGCAGATTTAACGGTATTGCATTACATCCATTGCTTTCAGAAAGCTCTCGGAAAATAATGTGCAGGTGAGACAACAGCTAATCATGTCTGCTGCAAATAATGAATTCCTGTAGTTGACAAAAGCCATAACACATTTGGCAGATGATGGATAAGGATATCAAATCAAACTTCTTCTTCTTCTCGTTCGTCAGATGGACACTCCCGCCTCGTCAATGAAGGCGACAATATGCTGCAGGCCCCCAACTCGCCGTAGAGCTTCTGGGCCACTGGGATGGGCCAAAATGAAACTTTATTTGTACTGCACTTTTCAAACATTGAATGCTGCACAAAGTGCTTTACATAGATAAAAACAGTAGACAAAATGAAATACATATATTTATACAAAGCAACCCCCCCCACACACACACACAGGCATATGCACTACTCCCTACTTTTCACACACATATAAAATAGAGGGGACATGGCTCGCCACTGATGCCCCATAACAAATAATTCTGAGCGACTCTCTTAAAAACACTTGAAACACCTTCTTTCTCCCCCCACACACACTTTTTTGAGTGGGATTTGGCTGTAAAAGACTCTCAAGTTATAACACAAACTGTTCCTGTGTTAAGCTGAGAAAATTATCACCTAAGCACTGTTTGTTTAAAACAAATAAATGCCCTTATAACTGTTTTTTTTGTTGGGTTTTTTTTTTTTTTGCCCTTAAGCTTGTCACTTTATTGTTTGATTACAAAGCAGTGTGATGGAAAGATAACATCTAAGGGAAACAATACAGAATTCAGATTACTGAACAGCTGACAGCCTAGCGGATTTAACTTCTCCTGATCTCGCCTCAGTTTCTGAAAGTGACTGCGAAAAGTACAGGTCAGGAAAAAGGAAGCAACTGTACTGTTGGGATGGGAAATCTTGGCTCTACAATGATGAAAACGAACATGGAGAGGGAAAGAAGAAATGTGAGTCATTCCAGAAATGTGAGGGAGCTGCTTGCTTTGTGGATGAAACAGGAGATTGACTAAACTTAACACCAGGAAATGTGCACTAAAAAACTCAAATCACTGAACTACATACGGTGCTGCGAAAAACATATTTGCCCCCTTCCTCATTTCTTATATTTTTGCAAATTTGTCACATTTAAATGTTACAGATCAACAAAAAAATTTTAATATTTGACAAAGATAATGTCAGTAATTACAAAATGCAGTTATTTATTAAAGGAAAAAAGGTATCCAAACCTACTTGGCCACAGGTTGGTTTGGATAACGGTGTAAATGTATCTAACTAGCCTTCCAGTTCTTTATTTTACAAAACCAACCTGATCATGGCAGAGACCAGATGCATTTTTGGCAAAGGAATAAATAACTATAGAGCTGTGTTTTTTTGTGTGTTAATTTAACTACTTTATTTTTTTTTTAAAAATCAAAGCCTTTTCATTGAATTTATCAATGAAAAATATGTTCACCCTAGACTTCAAATAATCTACTCTAACCATGCACTTTAAACCCGCTGCTCCAACCCTCTACTCTTAAGCCTGAAAAGCTGCTTTGCTGAAGAGTAACAGTGAGCTTCTTTCCAGAAGCACCTGCTATGCCATGCCGAGTGGTTAGGTTTGCTGTTTATTTGCAAAGGCACGCACAGAAACGCGTAAACAAAAACCCACAACCATTTTACCACTAGTCCACAATCTGGGTTGTGTTGGCTTTCTGTCATTTTTTTGCAGGGTGGAAATGTTTAGCTCTGATGAAACTTGCATTTATCTAATGTTTTCCCCTTTCCATAACCACAGACCCTAAAATCAAATAAATGAGGGGACTATTCTCTTTTTTTTTTTGTTCCTGTCATAAAACCCCATCAAGAGGAATGCTGGTAATCCATGTCTTTCCATGTTCCCCTCATTACCAGCCATGTTGTTCCTATTACGCCTTAACATCCTTCATTTTTATCTAGATAAATGTGCTGAGATATCATTTCATGTTCCCCTTTTTTGCTTATTGCCTGCTCAAACACAGGTCCACTGCACTGAACCAATTTAGTGGTTCTGGTGTGGGAGGTTCTTATTTCCCTCCTTTTTTCAGTCTGAAAAAAGCATTTCCACCAACTTTACTGGCTGTCTTCATTTTTTAACCCAAACAAAAGGAGTTGTTTACTTGGATCCTGTTAAAGATGAAACATGAGCCTTTTAGACTTGAGTTAAAGTGATGCAGAGAAAATAAATGGCAAACATACTCATGGCAGATATTTATAGAGAGGTAAGATAATGTAACCACAGATCAATGACTGAAGATGCACGAAGGGAACTTTAAAAACTTAAAATCTAAAGTTACAAATTGTGACTGTGAACACCTTCTTTACATGAGTCATATGATTTCTACAAAAATACCCAGGAAGGGAACTGCTCAACAAAGACATGTACAGTATTAATTCACTTTTTACTGTATTCACAATTCACATCACGAGTTGTCTTATAACACTTTCATCTGTACAGCAAAAATCCTACAATCACAGAAAGAGACCCCAATGATTAGTTGATCCTCTGTGAGCAAGCACTTGGTGATGGTAGAGAGGAAGCATGAAAAAAAACCTCCAGCAGAACCAGGCTCAGGGAGGGGTAGCCATCTGCTGCGACTGGCTGGGGGTGAGGGGATGGAAAAAAGAAAAGAACATACATGTAGAGAACAAACAACTGGCTGAGAATTCAATCTAAAGCTATGGTCACAAATACCTTTACAAATGGCTGTGAACATCGGACGAATGATTTTTGGACCATTTTGTATGGCCTTCTTAAGGCGGCCGTAGGAGAATCCAGCGTTCGTAGACCATTCGTGAGTTCATGGCCAGGTTGATTGTCTTGTCGAAGATTTTTACGAACCCCCCCCCCCCCCCCCCATTTTAGGAACAATGAAGGAACAACACAAAGAAAACAGATTTTTCTTACGAAATTGTAGAGGACCGCGTGCTTGTACAAGTACATAAAAACAGACCGCAATGAAATACTGTTACTTTCAAAAAAATTGCACTTCTCACATTTCTTGATGTGTGGGGCAACACATACCGTAACGTCTTCTCTTTTTTATTCTGTTGCAGCCACTGTATGAAAAGTTACTTTTACAAGATTTATTAGCTCCAATTCCATCACAATCTGCTCTTGTCTGTTATTTAGTGAACAAAAACACACAATGAACACAAATCATTCTACACATTGGCAGAAGCCTGTTTTGGTAACGGAACAATGCATTCAAACCAGCACACAAGAAAAAAATTGCTGATCACTGCATTGGCAACATTGGTCAGTAATGGCTTCATATCACATTCTGAGCGTGGGGGGATTCCACGGGGCTCAGGTTGTCTGCCTTTTTTTTCCATATTTGTACCATGTTGTCATTTTGAGTTGTCATTTATCCTATATTATTTCTCAGTATGATTTATTTTCCCATTTATGTTCATTGCGGTTTGTTTATTACATTTTTTGAGGTTACTGATCTTTATTCCCTGCCATCTTATTATATTTGTATTATGTTGTGTTGTCTCTCTCTCTTGGGGTTGACAGCTGTCAGTGGCTTTCTGGGGTTTCACTCTGCGTGGGCATGGCCCTGTCAGCTGTCAGCTCCGATTACTTCCTCCTCCCTCATTATTCCCAGCTGGTCCGAGTTGTATCTTTATTTTCTCCTGCCCGCTCAGATTGCCCACACCTGTTACTACTTATTTTAGTTTGTTTGTAGCCTTATTTAAGGGGCTGTGCACCATTCTCAGGTGAAGCACCCTGCTATCAACTATCATTTACACATGTAAGTAAGTGTCATATGCAGGTGAATGCTTGCCCTCTCTGTCCTATTAAACCTTCCCCAGCTCCGCAGACAATTAGCTCATCTGCGGGATTGGATGCACCTGCTGCCTCTTCCTAGTCAGCGCTTATAAGGACCACCAAGTGGAAGCTTCAGCACTGGCTCGTTGGGTAAACTGCCTACCAACAGCAAGTAAGTGTATAATCCTTTGAGGGTGAAATATTACTCATGCTTCCTCCCTCCTCCTCCTTTTCCAGGTTGCTGCCATCAGTGCGGTGTGTCTTCGGGGACTGTTGTGTGCTCACCTGCTCCACCATCCTCACCCCGTCTCAGCTTCCTATCTCTACTCGGTCAGACTCCACTCAACCCCGACCAGCTTCATCCTGCTGGTTTGTCTATTCCTGTTGGTGCTCTGTTGAGTTGTCTGCTCGGTGCATGTCAGTGGCAAGTTGTCTTCCCACTTCACCATCTCCCTTCTCTCACTAATTGCTCTCATCTCTCCCCACAGGCTGCGTCTTCTTCTTTTGAAATTTATAATAAACCATTTAAACACTGCTTCTCTGTGTCGTGAGTGTTTTCTCTTGTGTTGCTCCCTGCACATGAGCTGTTCATTCTATCAATATGACAGTAAGTGTCTTTTGAATTTTCCCTTGTAGTTCTCCTAGCGTGCGCTCCACTGCTAGTGTTTCCAGGTTTAGCTGGCGACTCCCCTTGCCTTACCTTTCGCTATTTTTGGCTTACCCGTGTCTCTTATTTCTGCCAGTTTTTGGTTTAGTCTTGTTTGATCTTTTGTGCTTTCTTCCCTATTAAAATTTGCAAACCCACGGGCAGCGTTTGGTGCCTTTCATCCTGCCCTGAAGGGCAATTATGACACATCAACATGACGCAGGTGCATAAATCCAGATTTATGGTCACCTTATCAAAAAGAAAAAAAGTTTTAATCCTGTTCTTAAAAACAGAGGTCAAGTCTCTCTCCAAAACCCAAATTGGCAAGTGGTTTCATATTAGTGGAGCCTGATAACTGAAACCTCTGCCTCCCATTTTTCTTTAAGACTCTGGGTATTACGAGTATTCCTGTGTTTTGGGAATGCAGTGCTGTGTTAGGATGAGTCTGATCATTTAAAGTTTGTAAGTGTGACGAGCCCATAAAAGTGACAGACTTTTAGACCCAGGAGAGGAAAGCACGTGTGGAGTGAGCGGCAGAGGAGGAGGGACTTCAGAGAGCACAAAAGGAGAAAGAAGATGGCAGCAAGCAGGCAAAGCCAGTGAGGAATCCATGTGGAATAAAAAGTAAAGCTTTGTTTAATGGTCAGTTCACCTGAATCCAGAATCGTGTTGGGCCGAGTGGACCATCAGATCGAGTGTCATGAGCTTCAAGGCAGCTGGCGAGTCTGTGTGAGGAGATGGCGCTGGGGTCCGCTGTGGACATTGAATCAGCTTGGCAAGTTGAACGTGATTTTCTTCTCTCTCCCCCTCTCCACGTCTGTATTTCCCTGCCACTCGACTTCATCCACCGTAGCACTGGGTTTAAGGGAACTCCCTTCTGAACTGCAATTAACCCCCTTCTCCCCTGGCTGTCGTGCGTCCCCCCCCTCCCATAGGCACCTCGTGTGAATTGGACAATCATGCATAGTGAAAGTGAAACCAACGGACATTCTGTGAACGGTTTACGGAGCTACAAACTCATACTACCGCTGCTGAACATACAGAGTGTTACTGATTTGGTCTGAGAAGACAGCCCAACTGCTCTTCAGGAAGGATTGAAGTTTGCATGTATGGTTTAAGATAATACTTATGTGTCTGTGTTTCTGCTTTTATGTGTCTTATGTGTCTGTCTGTCTGTGAGAGCAGCAGTTATTGTAATTTCTCTCATTGTGTTATTAATACTGAGTGTACCTACAGAGGTGTTGGAGAGAAATTATTCTGATTAAAGGTTATCAACAGGCCTCTGTCATTAGAATGCAGCACTAATTAAAGAAAAGCCCACTTTAAACAATGACAGTTAAGACCTCCACCTGTACGAGAAATTAAGGCTCAGGTTAATATTGGGAAAAGTGGGAAGGCCACTGAGGCCCTTTTCCCGTGGTGTTTATCAGGTTTTGTTCTCCTTTTGGGGTTCCTTTGGTTGTTTTGTTATCATTGCTTTTATGGCAGTTCATTCATCCAGTCAAAGTGAGTTTATGCTCAATAAATCTGTAACTATGAACAGTTCATAAATGCAGTCTTTTGGTCTGAGTTAAGGGGCAGGACATAGGGGACACACATCCATGTGGGCTTTACCGCGCTGACCCCATCCACATTTACTCTAATTGTCCAGGTAGAATAAAGCTCTCAGTAGCCCGTGTATTTTATACAGGGTGGAGCCACTCCCTTACTTAAATGAGGAGAAGGATTTTACATTTAATTCTAGATTCTATAGGATGGCAATGAGAAGAGGCCAAAATGGAAGATATATGATCTCTCATCCTAGTACCTGTTAAAATTCTAGCTGCAGCATTTTGGATCAGCTGAAGACTCTTTAGACATTTTAGGACAGGCCAATTATAAGGAATTCCAGTAATTTAATGTAGAACTAACAAAAGCATGGACTAGTTTCTCAGCATCACACTGTCTTGGTCTGGACAGGGTCAGACCCCGTCTATGCCTTATGTTCTTGTTTGGGCTCATTATTATTAGGAGTATGTTCTTTATTGCCTTCAGTTATATTCAACTTTAGTTATGTCTTATTCTTTGTTTTGTCACTGTTATCCTGTTTTTCTCATCATTTTGTGTTTACTTACTGTGACAGTGCTCTCATTTTATTTCTGCTCCTCCCTTATTGGTTCTTGTGGTGCTAATTTGCCACAGCTGCCCCTTGTTCCCCTAATCACTGTCTCCTCTATATATGTTGGCCGTGGCCACTAATCCCCACGGTGCCCTTGTGTTACCACCATGTAGTCTGTACCACGTCTGGACTTACTACTGTGTTTCCACCCCAGTTATTTTGTGTTTTTCCAGCCCATGAGCTGAGTCTCCCGTTCTGTTAATAAGTCTGCAAACGACAATCCGCATTTGGGTCCTGAATTCTGCCCCGGAGGGGCAAACACTTGACACACTCTGAGAAAAGATGTTCCTAATGTTGGTGATGTTACAGAAATAATAAAAGCCTTCTATCCTGTCTATTATTTTCTACCAATAAAGAGTTTGGCAAGCAAGTTAGGTTAATTGGAGACTCTAAAGTGGCCCCAGGTGTGAATGTGTGTGTGAATGGTAAAAGGGTTGGAGGCCACACCAGTGGCTGCTTCATCCACTCATGTGGATGCCCTGTAATTTCCCCATTGTGGGACTTATACAGGAATCTAAATCTAAAAGAACTTTTCATAACTTTACATGTTTACCATAACATCAGATTCTTGACAGATATTGTTTTTAGTTCTGCCAGGATGCCCAGTTTCACCTTCCACACCCTCGGAAGGGCAGGGTTTCCAGTTGAGTCGCCAATGGCCCGACACATGAGACAGGTAGTACCGGTTTTCGTGGTTATCCGGTAGCAAGCAAGCCAGTGCCTGTCCTGACAGTGTCAGTGCCTCATATATTATTTCTGGCATTAAGGATAACTACGGACGAGTTGTGACTACACCTCAAGAGATTAATAAAGTTTTGACCAATTTTTATTCTCACCTCTATACATCGGAAACTTTGGCTAAAACAGATTAATTGGATGCGTGTGTTGTGCCCATAATTAAAGCCAATAACGACAGAGTGAGAATGCTGTTAACGGAGCTTTATTAACAGAACTATGTACAAGACCTTACGGACTTTTGGCACTCTCCTGCAGGCCAGGGCGTCTACTAGGCAAAGAGGACAATAATACCTCTATCTGCCAAGAATGTGCCACTAGCCCAGCAAAAGCTAGTGGTACTCAAATACTTTGCAAGCAGTTTCATGAAATGGTCAGTCAGAAAGCAACTCATACCAGCTTGGACATCACCTGGGTTAACAAGGTCAGGAGTTCCTGGCAGTGGAGGGCCAAGGACGGAGCTGCGTGGAGAAATCTGATCAGATCTAAATGAAACAGTCATTGTCACCCCCGACAGACTGCTATGATGATGATGATATTCTTGACAGTTCCACTGAGTTTGTTGTTTAGTTGTGTTTATAAGCTTACATACGTACCTTCAGGGTATATAGACACAACTGCATCAATAGCACTGATAAGTAGTGGTTAAAATATGACTGTGCCCAATGATTTACATGCCCTGGATCAGTGACGGGGGTGGGGGTGGGGGTCAGGGGAGACAGCATGAAAAAATAAAAAAATAAAGAATTATAAATATATTATTATTTGTCCACTAATTTGTCTTGTATGTTTAAATGTTTAATGCTAGAGTTGGTTCAGACACTGAGAAATGGAAAGGCATGCTAAGCAGTCATGGAGTAGGCAAGTGCAATGCTAATGGAGAACTTCTACTTGCACTATGTTCAGAGTACAACCTTGTGATAACCAACACTCTATTTAAGCACAAGGATAGACACAAGAAGACATGGATGCACCCAAGATCCAAGCACTGGCACTTATTAGACTACATCATAGTCAGGCAGAGAGACATAAGGGATGTATTGGACACCAGAGCAATGAGAGGTGCGGACTGTGGTACTGATCATGTTATGCTGAGATCTAGATTAAGGATTTGCAGACGAAAACAGCACTGCAGGACGGGTGCGAAACCACCACGGAAGCTAAACACTAGTGCACTGAAAGGCCAAAAGAAGCAGGAAGAACTTACACAGGAAATGGATGAAAACTTGAAAGACTGGGACAGCAACAACTCAGAGAATGACATAGAAGAGAAATGGGCAACACTGAAGGATATGGTGTATCAGACTGCAAGTAATGTATTAGGCTACCCTGAGAGGAAACATCAAGATTGGTTTGATGAGCATGATGAACACCTGAAGAAACTACTAGAAGCGAGGAATACAGCTAGGCAGGAAAACCTACAGTGTAACACAAAGAAGAAATACTCAAAGGCTCAGAGTGAGTTACAGAAGTACACCAGAGAGATGAAGTCCAACTGGTGGGATGAAAAAGCGGAGAAACTTCAAACTGCAGCAGACAGGAAGGACATGAAAACATTCTTCACAGGTTTGAGAGAAATCTACGGCTCTAAACCAAGAGGAATGATCCAACTAAAGGCTTTGGATGGTGAAATGGTTTTGCAGGAGAAAGACAAGATCCTGGACAGATTTGCAGACCACTTTAACCAACTACTAAACAACCCTGGAGATCTCACTGAAGAGGCTAAAGAAGCTCTAGTGCAGCGACCAGCTGTATCAAGTCTGGACGAACCACCAAATTTTGATGAACTAATGGCAGCTATCAGGACAACACAGGATGGTAAAGCTCCAGGAAGGGATGGAATTCCAGCAGAAGTGTGGAAATTTGGTGGTGTTCAGCTGACCAACTGCCTGCACAAGCTCATCCAAGAGATATGGGATGCCCAGAAAGTACCTCAAGACTGGAAGGATGCAAGTATTGTGCCTTTGTTCAAGAAAGGTGACAGGAAAGATCGTGGAAATTACCGAGGTATATCACTGCTAGCCACTGTTGGTAAGATTCTCTCACGTGTACTACTGAACAGACTCAATGAACACATCTCGCAGAATGTACTACCGGAAACCCAGTGCGGCTTTAGAAGTGGAAGAAGCACAATGGACATGATTTTCTGCTGGAAACAGGTTCAAGAAAAGTGTATCGAACAAAACATGCCACTTTATGTAGTCTTCATAGACTTCAGTAAAGCCTTTGATACTGTTTTGTGACAAGGACTTTGGCAGGTACTCAAGAAATATAGTTGTACAGAGAAGTTTGTCAGCCTGATCGAGGAACTCCATACAGGTATGCAAGCAAACGTGGCAATGAGTGGTTCAGTGTCTAAAGACTTTTCAGTAAGCAACGGGGTGAAACAAGGGTGTGTGCTGGCACCTACACTCTTCTCGCTATATCTGGCAGCCATGCTTGAGGTGGCCTTTAAAGACACTTCAGAAGGAGTATACATTCAAACAAGGAAAGAATCAGACTTGTTCAGTGTAGCACAGTTTAAAGCCAAGAGTAAGATATCGATAAAGGTAGTAAGAGAAATGCTCTTTGCAGACGACAGTGCTCTAGTTGCACACAGCGTGGAAGATATGCAATCTTTAGTGGAGAAATTTGCATCTAGAGAGTACTGTTTCAGAGAATGCTAGGCTGGAGGATGAACTATCTCTCAGAATGGGAAGAGCGAGCGTTGTGTTTGGAAACTTGAGGGAGAGACTGTGGAACAATTGACATGCGTCTATCCGTGTGAAATGCAAAGTGTACAGAGCGACAGTACTGGCTACTCTATTGTATGGTGCTGAAACTTGGACTGTCTACAGAGTGCAGGTGAAGAAACTCCGCGCGTACATGATGAGACACCTTCGAGCCATAATGAACATCTCATGGAAAGACAAGATAACCAACATAGAAGTGTTGAAACAAGCTGGTCTACCATCAATGGAGGACATGCTAATACAGATGAACCTGAGATGGCTCGGACATGTTGAGAGGATGGACCACCAGCGTCTCCCTCGGCAGTTACTCTACTCACAGTTATGTGAGGGCAAACGCAATCAGGGTAGACCAAGGCTCAGATTTAAAGACACTAAAAAGAAACTTGAAGAAGTTGGACATAGACAGGAGTTCCTGGCAGCGGAAGGCTAAGGACAGAGCTGTGTGGAGGAATCTGATCAGACCTAAATGAAACAGTCATTGTTACCCACGACAGACTGCTATGATGATGATGCTGTTTAAATGTAATTTCTGAATGAGTTCCATCATTTCAACAATATTCTATATTTAAAATCGCCAAATCTGTGCATTTCCTGTTCAAATACAAGGAAGAGAGGCCAGGTGAAGCAGCAACAAATGCAGCCTCAAAAGGATTGTGCAATCCTTCACAGCCTGGTTAGAGCTTGTGCAAGATGTGCATTCCTGGTGACAGTTCTGTGTATGTCAAAAATGTAATATTTGTTGGAGCTTTTATTGTGTGTCCTCCTTTTCCTTAGTCTATGTAATGTACTTAACGTATGTGTATAACATATTCATTCTTCTTAATCTGACATAAAACTTTAGTTAAAAATCATGGTCAGAGGCTGTGTATCATTGCTCCAATGAGAGGGGGCATGCTTGAGCACCGTAGGGGTTTGTACTTGTTGCTCTTCTTCTACACTGAGGCGGCAGTGGCTCAGGAGGTAGAGCAGGTCGTCTAATAACCCGATGGTTGGCGGTTCGAATCCCGCTCTCCCCAGATATCCTGCCGTTGTGTCCCTGGGCAAGACACTTCACCCGCATTGCCTCCAGTGCCCATAACACTGGGTATGAATGTGTATAAATGTATAAAATGTTCGGTGGTGGCCGGAAGGGCCGTTGGCGCAGATTGGCTGCCACGTTTCCGTCAGCCTGCCCCAGGGCAGCTGTAGCTGCAGAAGTAGCTTGCCACTACCATTGCATGTCTGGAGTGAATGAATAATGTACCTATTTGTAAAGCGTCTTTGAGTATATATGATAAAGCGCTATATAAAACCGATGCATTATTATTATAAACACCAAATCAGCTAAAGATAAAATCAGAAAGTCAAGTGTACCGAGGACTCCGTTTGTACTTCTATTTTATACAGACTGAAAATAGAAGATTTTATAGCTAAACTTAAAAAATTCTCAAAATTGGCCTTTCAATCAAAATTGGCAGTAATCTCGATTGAGACAGAGAGACTTTTAAAACTAAAAGAAGACAAGGAGGATTTTTGTCCAGAGGGATAGGGGGATGGATTTCATTTACAAGTAAAGGTAAGACCATGCATACTGTACTTGTTTTATATACTTGAATTTGTATTGAATTGTGGAGCTACAGGGTGCACAGCAAATGTGCTGTCCGAGCTACTATAATTTCAGTTATTCCTTGGCCTGAAACCAGTTGTCTATAATCAATTTTGGGCCCCCAAAATTTATCTGTAAAATAACTTAAAACATTTTATTTGTTCAGCCAAGGGTCTTTGTACTTTGTTTATATTCAGGAGAGTTGAATGAAATGAAAACATGGGCACATAGAGTTAGTCAGCAGAACTTTAACTGCCTTTCTGCAAAATAAAAGCAACTGGAGTGTACTACTATTTCTGCTTCTTCCCTTCACAATAAAAACTCTAGACATGCATTGCAGAACTGAACTTAAATTCACTGTGCATTCTATCAAGAGGTAGTTCAGTAAAATGCCTTAGTTGTTTTGTTAATAATAAATTGTTTATATAATCAGATTTTATAATGTACAATTAATTAGCAGATCATAAAACATGCAAACTTTCAATTGAAATTAAATTCAAGCTTATGCTTTTGTGTTCATATACAGTATTTGTAAATCTGACTTTTTGTTTGTGGGTGTCTCACCACCCTCAAACCTCATCACATGTCACTGCCTTGGATGTATGTAAACTTACAAGAACAACTGTAAATGCAAATGTAATTGACATGGTTTAGTATGCAGGACCCAAATAGCAAATACTGCAATGAACCACAGGGACACAGATGGAAGGTTTTGTATCTTTATTAACAGAGTAATTGAGGCTCTTGGAGTTATCAGACCTGCAAGGAGGAAAAGACAAATGGTAAGTATGAAAGTGAATGTTGTATAGTAGGAGCTGTGCTTACTGTAATGTTGGGAGATGTTTACAGAATCCACTTTACAGAGGAGATGTAGAGAACCAGTGATAAGGAGATTGTAAGGGTATGAGTTAATTGGCCACTTACAGTTTGGAGGAGATGGGATCTAGTGGACAGGAGATACTTCAGGGTAGGTTGGTTTACAGGTGAAGTTTGTGAGAGGATCCAATATGTTGGAGCAGCTGGGAGGTTGCTATGGAGATACCCCGGGCCCCGGGATTTTTCTTTGCTGAGATGGTTAGATAATACAACATAACAAAAATAATTTTTTGTAAGTTGTCTGTGTTTTTTTCAACTGATTTAGGACAATTTTGCATTTGAATCCAAAAATGACATCCGTTTCTCTTGATCAGGTAAGGTTTTCATGGGTTAAGTTATAAGCAGTTGTACAGCAGTTGTACAGGTGTACTGTAAATTGAATAGTAGACACTGATAAAGGTAAGTACATGTAAACTGAATGTTACATCATCATTGTTCAAAATTCAGAGAATTTCAAGAAATAAAAAAGAATTTTGCATCATATAAAGCAAAAATACCCGTACACGTAAACAAAAACGTAAGAAAATATGTGGCTATAGTTCAAAAAGTTGACCTGATTGAGCAAAACCAATGTGATTTTTGGATTCAGCACATCAAAATTGTCCTAAATCAGCTAAAAAAAAAACTTAGACAATAAATATGGTGTTGACCAGTGAATTGATATTGATTTATTCCTTACTTGGTTTTCCAGGTGGGCAACAGAGGACGGAATCCAGAGACAAGGAAAGATACAGGCAAGTACTGCGGAGAGGCACAGGAGAGGATAGAAGCAGGTAATGTTAATCATGAACTTTGCAGGCTTACATGGATTCCAGGGGAATTAGTCTGAGAAGGTAAGAGCACACAGAAGCAGAGGCAAACGGGAGGTAGAGTAGCAGGCAAACTTAGAGAGCATCAACGGTAAGTTGTTGCGCAAAGTCAGTCCTACACAGCACTGAAGGCGAGACTGCTATTTATGCCTCAGTAGTAATCAGAAACAAGTGGCAAATGAGGGGCAGCTGCAGATAATCACATACAATTAGGTGATGCTGCGAGTGTGTGATTGTGCTCTCACTGGATATGTATACAATATGATTAAAAACCAGACCATTAATGACTGTATAGCTCATTCTGGACTGATTAAACGACTACAAGAACACCCAGATCACCTGGCCTTTGACCTTGAGCCTAACCTGAATGCAGACCCACCTGAAGATCATTTTGAGTGAGTTTGCTGAGCATCAGGGCAATTACCAAGAAGGAGTAGCAATTCCTGTGAAATGTGGACATACAAATGGACAGATGGACGATGGATGCCGTGTCATCCCATTAGCTCCTCTCAGCTTCACTAGAATGAGCTAGATGTGAGTTTAAAATTGGTAACATTCAGCTGGAATTTTTAAGAATATCTTCTCATTAATATCCAAACTAATG
The DNA here is from genome assembly GCA_020510985.1 of Pholidichthys leucotaenia. Classification (NCBI taxonomy): domain Eukaryota; kingdom Metazoa; phylum Chordata; class Actinopteri; order Cichliformes; family Pholidichthyidae; genus Pholidichthys; species Pholidichthys leucotaenia. The sequence continues at coordinate 116,729,595 of CM035842.1, forward strand.
ATGATAGCTGAAGACTGAGAGCAAGAAAAAGAACAAGGACAAAGGCATGAACAATTAGCCAGCGTGTGAACAAGCTCTTGTTTATTGACTTTCAGTGGGAAACTTTATTAACCTGCTCAACCTTGAATGGAAGAAACCTGCTGTTGGCACTTAGGCAGTTATTACTGAGAAAGCTGCAGGGAGGGTCCTTGCCATGCCCAGTAATGCCTGCTGTTCCATTGTCCAGCACCCCATCATCCTAAATTGAGTGCTACAGTGTTTATAATGAGATTGCCCTTTGTTGGTTATCGTCACTGAGCTGACAGACCTTTTCCCCTCACTTGTCAGCAATCAAATTATAGTGGACAAACCCACCATCTCAGGTTTTGTTCCTTTTGTCTGTCAGTGAAAATAGACCCTGCCCATGATTGACTTTTTTTTTGTTCAGGTTGCCATTGGTGAAGTGGGTGATTGCAAAAGAATTAAACTCACAACAATACTAACACAAAACAACCTTGTTGAGTGGATAAAGAGTCCAAATGAGAGATACTGAGTCACTGTAGGATATACGTGAGCCAGGGCAGACCACGTGGATCTGACTGGTTTATGTGATTTCACACACTTCCAAGGGAACAAAGAATTCTGTATTCTCTCATTTACTCCTGCTTGATAAAAGCATCATCATTATGGCTTATTATGATTTAAGATCTGACTCTTGCTGGTTTAATTTTGCAAACATGTCACCATTGCTAATCTCTATAAACAGACATCTTTGTGTGAATGAATAAAGAGATACAAGAAGCAAAGCACTGTCTTTCCGGATTTTTCAAGTTATCATCCACTGTCTAAAGATAATTCAGCTTTTTATCAGCATTCATTAGTCTTCTTTGTTTGAACAATGACAAAAAAAAACATCAGGTGATGACACGTTGTGGCAACCCTGAAAGGGAGCAGCCGAAAGAGAAAGAAGTTTGAATAATGACAAGCAAATGGAAAAGAATATGTTTGCCTGTGTATTAGTTCACTACACAGATACATAAAAAATTGACTTTGACCATCAAGGACTGAGTTAAGGGATTAGTCCATGGATTAGCGGTGTGCCATAGCATATCATTCACAATAAAACTGCCGTAAATTTAGATAAAAATGAATATTGCAGCTTTTGGAGTCAGCTGCATGATGTTGTCATGTCATCAGTTACTGTACGTGTTCCTATGGTGAAAGAATAGAATAGAATAGAATAGGTTTTATTGTCACTGTACAGTTGCACAGCACAACAAAATTATGGTAAACAAACATGGTGTGAGAAGACTGCTCCTGCTCTGTGGTAAAAATTACCTAATACCGGATTTAACTGTGTGGAAATATTTTGTTTTTAAGGCAGTTTCAGACTGCTGCCATGTTGACAAAATGGTACGGAAGTGTGGCTGATCTGCCTGTGAGTTTTTCCACACATCAACAGTACCGCTCCAGTGTGATGTTGCCGGTGTTGTAGGTCCATTTTCATTCCATTTTGGCCGCTTCCGGTTTAATTTGTTCATCCCCCAAAGAAAAAAAAGCTAGCGGCCTAACAGCAACTGAGCTGTATGGCTCCGGGGGCCCACACAGTAAGCGCTCATGGTAGAAAAATGAGTTGAACGGGTCCCATTGTTGTATCAGGTTTACAGTTTTATTTCCTCTCCACACAGCAGTAAACACAGTCGAACGGAGTGAACATTTGCTGTGAGCTGAGCAGAAGGGCTCGGCTCTGGCATGTTCCTTGTGTGTGTGTGTGTGTGTGTGTAGCAGCAAGGTTAAAAATCTCCCGTTCATGTGCATATTTGCGATCAAAGAATTTGTTTGGGTTAAATGGGGCATTACCTTAGAACACAATTAACACATTAACTCCTTTGCCACCAGTTTTTACTCAGTATTTTGAAGGCAGTACTGCCCTTGAAAAACTAAAAACAAAATAATATTTAGTGATATCGTCAAGAATGTCATTATTGTGAAAATTCACAGAAATGTTGTGATATTTTTTGGTTATATCGTCCACTCCTACCATGGATTTCCAAAATGAGCCAGAATATTCAACCAAAAAGTATCATACAAAGAATGGTGGTCATATTTAGATAGATAGATAGATAGATAGATGTACTTTATTGATCCCAAACTGGGAAATTACAGTGTAACAGCAGCATGACAGTTGACAGCCAAACGACAGAAACACACATGACAGACAAAGGGATTACCCATGGAAAGTAAAACTATAAAGGAAGTTCACAGACAGAAGAATGAAGAGCGATGGCGAGAACCAAGCAGACCGCCCATAAATCTACTGGAGGAAAAGCCCCCAGGAAGCAGCTGGCCACCAAGGCTGTTCGGAAAAGCGCTCCGGCCACCGGCGGAGTGAAGAAGCCTCACCGTTACAGGCCCGGTACCGTGGCTCTGAGAGAGATCCGTTGCTACCAGAAATCCACGGAGCTGCTCATCCGTAAGCTGCCCTTCCAGCGCCTGGTCAGGGAGATCGCTCAGGACTTCAAGACCGACCTGCGCTTCCAGAGCTCCACCGTCATGGCTCTGCAGGAGGCCAGCGAGGCCTACCTGTTGGGTCTCTTCGAGGACACCAACCTGTGCGCCATCCACACCAAGAGGGTCACCATCATGCCCAAAGACATCCAGCTGGCCCACCGCACCCGCGGAGAGAGAGCTTAGACTTTCTGCTGCACATCTGCCAACCACAACGTACAAACTATAGAACCTATATACACATATACACATATATTTCCTCCTTGTATAAAACCACTGTTTAATGACAATGTTTTTTGTTTTTTTTTCATAAAACAGGATGTCTAAAATTAAGAATTCAGTAATAGCATTGGAGTTTTTCCTTGATTTCACCTCTTGATAAGTCTCACTACTTTAAAAGTTTATTCTTAACCTTTAGGGTCAACTTAAATTTTAAGAACCTGATCTTAGCAAGAACTTTCATTAAAATTAAATAGTTGCTAAAGTGATGTTAAAAACAACTTTTAAGTGTTATGACAACGTATAGTTCAAGATCATTCCAAGAGTCAGTAATTCAGCTCACACATTTAACTCAAGTTATATTGATAATGATATTGTGTCTCTTACCTCTGATAGAGAATGACCATATAGACTGATTTTACCAACAGGAATGACAGCTTACAGCTACATATTTAATAAAAGTGCTCCCTAGTGGTTGTGAAAATATCTACACGCAGTGAGATGATAGACGGAGAGTGCTGCAGTGTGGATGAGGCTTTTAATATGTGAGAGGTTAATTTCCTCACCCTCTCCTAACATGATCTTTTACCTTTTTTATTGTTTTTAGTGGTTATTTGACCCTAACAATAACTATAATGTTAAGCCCAAGTTAAATAAAATTTTGCAAATATATACTATATAGTATATATTCAATATATTGAATAAAAGGAGAGACTCCAGGCTCAGAAATAAACAGAAAGTGAAGTTTGACAAAGAAAACTGTCTATTTATGGTAGCTACCACTATGAATTATCTCTATTGATATATTTAAGTGAATAAATCCCATTTTGATCTTGCTTCAGAAAGGGGAACTAACTGACACTGAGGAGATGAGAGGATGGATGGGTCGTCCTACTGAGTGATACTTCCTCTAAAGTGCATAGTGTCAATGGCTGACTTTCAGCAGAACAGATAAAACCCAGCTACTCTGGCTTTTATCGTCTCTCCTGGGCTCAGGGAGCACTGATACCACCCATTACAAGGACAGCACTGAAGGCGAGTCTGGAAGCGTGGGCTTCGGCATGTCTGCAGCTAAAAGTAGTGGCTGTGTGTATACTTGTGTGAGTACATCTCTGTGAGCTACTCTGTGTTCACTAAAAAGAAGGGCTTGAGGGACAGAAAATTATGGCGATAAAACCAGTGTGGGTTTAATCATCTAAAGTCTCTTTATGTCAGCATGTATTTATTTGTTCTCAATCAGGAAATTAGGTAACTAGAAACCAAGAGCAGTTTACAACTAAACATCTACAAATATACACGCCATGCACATCCAACTTTTAACCTTACCGGGGCCAATATGGACTCTGAAGACCCCTCAGGCAAAACAGTATGTTGATCACAGCTCAACAAAAATAATGTTGCAAAGTTAGTAACTGGCTTGTCCTTCCGTCCTCTCAGTGCCCGGCAACAAACTATTTCATTTGTTTGTTCATTGCTGGAAGTGATTTGATAACAGACACTTAATTTCCTGCTTTTGCTTCTCTATATGCAACTATTTCTCCTATTGATGTCAAAGAGGATCACAGTTCTGAGCGTGTATCAGAGCTGAGGTGATTAGTTGCAGCAAATTCCCAAGGATTACCTCTTCACCAACCATTGCAGGTCAGCTCCCCTGCCATCAAGAACTCTAAACTATGAATAGTCAAACTATGGCATAAATATTATTTAAAGTTTTGGTTTGTGCATGCTTCTGCTCCAGTGATAATTTTATGTTTTTGAAATTGAGTCCAGGGATAATTGTATTTGTGTGACAATGGAGAGTGTGGTGTGTTAATTAGGTGTGGAATGATGACCTTTGTATGGCCTTAAGAGACCTTTATGCATAGCAGCTATGAGCGAGATTAATAGGAATTGCTAGGCAACATGAGTGTGAGGTCTGAAAATTTAGTCCAAAGCCATTAAAATCCTTCATTTGGCCATGCCACCACTATAACATAATGTTTTTAAAAAGCTATGATTTGACCCATATACAGTGGTGTGAAAAAGTGTTTGCCCCGTCCTGATTTCTCATTTTTTTGTATGTTTATCACACTTAAAATGTTTCAGATCATCAAACAAATTTAAATATTAGACAAAGATAACACAAGTAAACACAAAATGCAATTTTTAAACGAAGGTGTTTATTATTAAGGGTAAAAAACAAACCAAAACTACATGGCCCTGTGCGAAAAGTGATTGCGGCCCCGTTAAAACAAATTAACTGTGGTTTATCCCATCTTTGGAAAGCTGAGTTCAATTTATCTAGCCACACCCAGGCCTGATTACTGCCACACCTGTTTTCAATCAAGAAATCACTTAAATAGGACCTGCCTGACAAAGTGAAGTAGACCAAAGGATCCTCAAAGGCTAGACATCATGCTGCAATCCAAAGAAATTCAGGAACAAATAAGAAACAAAGTAATTGAGATCTATCAGTCTGGAAAAGGTTATAAAGCCATTTCTAAAGCTTTGGGACTCCAGTGAACCACAGTGAGAGCCATTATCCACAAATGGCAAAAACATGGAACAGTGGTGAACCTTCCCAGGAGTGGTCGGCTGACCAAAATTACCCCAAGAGTGCAGCGATGAAGAGGTCACAAAAGACCCCACAACAGCATCCAAATGTAACCCTTGCCTTATGTTAATTAGGTAAGGGAAATTATCAAGTGTAGACCAGCTGCTAGGTTCGTAAGGGTTACAATAGGGAATTAAAATGAGTGTGGAATGAAATGGCTGGAGGCAAGAAATGAGCAATAATGGTTGTTATTTATAGGGAAAAAGTGAGCAATATATACAGACAATTTACCACTATACAAATATACAATGGCCGGTATGAAATAAAACCCCAAAGATGTCCTACTGAGCTCAGTGTTTGTTTGTCCATTTGGTTTAGTCGTTTGACCAGTCAAGATATCTTGTATCTCCAGGCTCAGGTTTCTTTTCCTCTTTTAAAGCGGTGACTAGGGTTGTTACCACTTTGAATCTTGGGTACTGGAGAGAGGAAGGATGCTCTTCAATTGAGATCTTGGTCAGATCTCAGTTCAATCTCGGTTCAGTCTCGGGTCAGGCTCGCCATCTCCATTCGGAGAGAATCCAGGATCCAGAAGGTTCTTGATCGGCAACCAAAAAAAACCTAGCCTGCACAACAATAACGGTATTATTGTTTACAGCTAGAGTAATTCGTCTTCCAATCCCTTCTTATATAACACCATAGCTTAGTGTTTAAATTCTTCTCTCATATTACTATTATCACAATCCAGCAATATAGTAATATCTTACATTTTACATGCATGTGTTCTTTTTCTCACAATCTCTCTGGTAGCACATGAAATACCCTTTTTTTCATGTAACCAATTAAATGAATTCCTCTCTTTATCTCTACATCACTTAACCATGAAATTATGATTAATCCCTTTTAACCTTGTCTTTGTAAATCATGAAATGAAATACAATTAATCTATCACATAACCAGGGAATATACCATCCTATTACTTCCAATATTCCCTTTTAAAATCAGTAAAACCCTGTCTGAGCTACTGGGTTTAGCATAACCTATGGATTTACATAGTAGACCAACACCATGTGCTTTTAGCATCAAACTACACATTGCATTCGACAGAAATAGTGCATATGAACTAAAAATACTTCAGCATACTGTTGGGAACTGAAATCACATTTAGGAAGACCATACAGACACAAAAATAGCCTTTTCCATTGCTTTTAAACAGAAAAAAATCCACTCGCGATTAGCATTAGCGTAATGCTAACATTAGCATGTATTGTTTGGTTTCCACTCACCAAGATGAGGTATCAGTGTGAACACAGCAAAAGTCACCGCTTCACGGCCTCTCAAGCTCGTGCTCCCGTCAACTTAAGATAATAAAGGTTGCAAATTAGCGTTTGGAGAGTGTTTAGATCCATTTATAGCATCTTTCTGAATGAAACTCACCAAGAAGAGGTATCTGTGTGAACCAGACCGCTTCACAACCTCTCTCGTCCGCTCTCATATCGTGAAAGACCGATTTCCAGCAGAGCGCCTCAGCACTTTGCCCAGAAGGCGGGGCTAATATCGCTCTTAACGAATGGAAAGACCCAGATCACCCAATGTGACCATGAAACGGAAATTTAAAAGTTGGATGACGAGGATTGCACTTCCTCTTCCCCAAGACAGTCGGTTTTCAAAATAAAATCACACAATTGCATTAATACAATTGACATCTGAGAAAAAAAAAGGTCATTTTCTCAGCTAGGTTACACAAAGAACTGCAGGCATCACTTGCCTCAGTTAAGGTCAGTGTTCATGACTCCACCATAAGAAAGACAGGGCAAAAATGGCCTGCATGGCAGAGTTCCAAGACGTAAACCATTGCTGAGCAAAAAGAACATAAAGGCTCATCTCAGTTTTGCCAGAAAACATCTTGATGATCCCCAACACTTTTGCGAAAATACTCTGTGGACTGACGAGACAAAAGTTGAACTTTTTGGAAGGTATGCGTCCCATTACATCCAGAGTAAAAGTAACACAGCATTTCAGAAAAGGAACATCATACCAGCAGTAAAACATGGTGGTGGTAGTGTGATGGTCTGGGGCTGTTTTACTACTTCAGGACCTGGAAGACTTGCTGTGGTAAATGGAATCATAAATTCTGCTGTCTACCAAAAAATTCTGAATGAGAATGTCTGGCTATCTGTTCGTGACCTCAAGCTGAAGCGCACTTGGGTTCTGCAGCAGGACAATGATCCAAAACACACCAGCAAGTCCACCTCTGAAATGCTTAAGAAAACAAAATAATAAAAAATAATAATAATAATTATTATTATTAAGAAAACAAAATGAAGGCTTTGGATGGCCTAGTTAAAGACCTGAATCTGATTGAGATGCTGTGGCATGACCTTAAAAAGGCAGTTCATACTCGAAAACCCTCCAATGTGGCTGAATTACAACAATTCTGCAAAGATAAGTGGGCCAAAATTCCTCCACAGCGCTGTAAAAGATTCATTGCCAGTTATTGCAAATGCTTGGCTGCAGTTGTTGGTGCTAAGGGTGGCCCAACCAGTTACTAGGTTTAGGGGGCAATCACTTTTTCACACAGGGTCATGTAGGTTTGGATTTTTTTCCCTCCTTAATAATAAACACCTTCATTTAAAAACTGCATTTTGTGTTTCCTTGTGTTATCTTTGTCTAATATTTAAATTTGTTTGATGATCTGAAACATTTAAGTGTGACAAACATACAAAAAAATGAGAAATCAGGAAATGGGCAAAAACTTTTTCACACCACTGTAAATGTACATGCATTCTGTTGATGTTAGGCTATATGGAACGGCGATTGTAAAGTAGCACCTTTTCCCACATGATTACAGCAAAATTTCTGTTCTTTTTGAACACTGAGTTTTGTCAGTATTAGAGACAATAAATAATATGACTTTAAAATGTAAATGTTAAAAACATTAATTCTAAATAGCAAATGTTTATTCTAAAACAGTTAAATGCAAAAGTTAAATGTAAAACCTAAGGGCCCTATTTTGACGGTCATATGCGCACTTTTCTGACAGACTTTCCGTTCGCCGTAAACTAGTGTCTTTGTTAGTTTCTGTCAGTGCATTGTCTGTTTTTTATACCATGCATCATGCCATCAAATTACCAGTAGACTGTGCCCGCTATGTGCTAGGAGAAGGAAAGTCGTTTCAAAGAAGTGTGGCGGTGCGCAATCTAATGCGCATCACGAAGAAGAATCAGAATCAGAATCAGCTTTATTGCCAAGTATATTTACAAGTAAACATACGAGGAATTTGACTTGACATTGGACGCGCACGTTAGGCGCATCCAATGACGCGGCAGCCATGCAAGGCACCTGTCATACAGTGGAGGTAAAGAGGGGAAGGGAGGGGGAGGAAAACACAATAGGAGAGAGAAAAAACATAGTTAATCAGAATAACGCTCGTATAAGTTCATATAAAGCTCAAATGAGCAAAATTTTGACTACACAGAAAAAAACCCTCTATGCACAATTAGCAGACAATATAGATCACACAAACAAGAGTTGAGAGAGGCAGTGTATGTATGAGTCAGTATATACGTATGTGTCAGTTCGTGTAATGTTGTGTGCATTTGTGTAGTGTAGGTGTGACAGTTGCTAGTGAACAGCAGAGGGCGCCTCCAGGCAGTAGATAGATGTTATAGTCATGTGACTTATAAACAAGTCCGGAGTCTGTCTCTTCGCTTGCAGATGAAGGCGCATGGACTGTCCTTGAGAAGTTCATCCGCTGAAAACAGCAGCTGTCTGTCGATTGTTTGGGTTAGAGAGCCGCTTCTTCCGCTTATCTTCATCGGGAGGAATGTAAATACAGGGCACCAAAGAAGGTCAAATCTGCACAGTGCACTCAGAGAATAGAATTTCCTCACCCGTGCAATTCTGTGCTTCAGAATTTCCATGTGAAAAAGGAGGTTTATCGTCAGAAGTGCATTGTTTAATGATATTTCAGTGGCATGTTTTGACATTGTGCAGCTCCGGAGCTCATGAAATGGCATGCGTTGGGATCTTATTTTAACAGAGTAACTCAGAAAGACAGAAGATGTGTCCACATCTGAGTCGGTTGTGCGCCCCAGGTTTCCAGCCCAGCAAGCTCCCCGATAGCCAACCGTCAGAGGCTGCCGAGAACGGGCTTGCTTCATGGTGGGGCTGGAGGCGGACAGGAAGCCGTGCCATATCGCCTCCCTCCAGGAGGGATATGGGAAAGACCCTCGGTCGGGGAAAGCAACAAAAGAGGGAGCACTCCACCTCCCCACAGCCTGGAGCGACTTCCACTTACACCATTGTTAATGAAAGTGTATGAAAGTTTGCACAGGCATCATCCTCTTTTCCTTAAGTGTCAAACTCATTAATGTCTGTGTTGCATCCGTGCGCATTACATTAAACCATTCAGCTGATTTTTTCAATCCATTCTTCACTATTTGTTCTTCCTAACATAATTAACTGGGCATCAACTGTGACTGATGTCTCCTTTATTACCAAGCAGCATTACTATCGCATGCATTTTGGCTCACACACACGGGCTTTGGTCAGCGCAAAACCCGTCTTTAACCATCATGATCACAATTCACTTTTGATAATGCTCCTCTTTGCATTAAAGGGATGGGAAGGAGCACTTTGGATTGGATTATCCAAACCACACCTCTGAATGATTAGACCGGCCTCTTTGTGTCATGCACCGGTGGAAAGTTCACACCTTTACATAAATGTGATAAGGAAATGAACTTCAAAACCCCCATAAACACATTCTGTGTCAGTGACAGCTGATCAGCCGACCCTGCCATTGTAATACGGCCCTAAATGTTAAATGTTGAAACAAAGTATTTAGTCAATATGCAATTTCAGAGTCCTGCTCAGTGGAAGTACTAAAATAAAAGCCCATAAAGGTTTGAACCAACATTACCAATTCTGCTTATTTTCAGTGACTTTTGGCTTAGTTTTTGACAGTAACTTGTAAAAACTATTTGTTGCAGGTGGCAGTTTTTTAAGCATGTTTTATTACATGAGGTTGCTTATAATGGTTAATTATCCTAAAAAAGGTTAAAAGACTGACCAAGACTCATCTCACCTTGGAAACATTGGCCCTCATTTATCAAAAGTGCATAGATATCGGTGAACATCTGGGTATAAATATGATCATACAAAAAGGTCTACATGGTATTTATGAAACAGTGCAAATCTGGTAACTCTCATCATATGATCTTTCACTCATTGATAAATCTGACTAATGTATCTGATCATCATTTGAATTCCACGCCCACATCTCACCCCCAGAATTTGCGACACAGTGAAATGAAAAACAGCAAAAGAGAAACTTCCCCATCATAGAAATTGATAGTATCATAAGAGAAGGAGAGAAAAAAAATTAGTGTTGTGTGGCAACATGGACCTGGATGGCCTCTGTCGGTCAATGTTGACCATAGATGATGCACCCTCTTTGTTTGCTGTTGTGGAGCTGTCTCAGCTAGTACAGTGTCGGCTGTGGCTGATCAGTCCAATACGGGAATGGCAGTCTCTACCGCATCTGGTGCAGGTGTGAGTAGTCACAGTATTTACTTTGCAGGCATGCACCTTCCATCTGGCTCTCTTTTCTTCGGCCAAGGTTTGGAGTATTTCCTTTCCTGCCGTTGAGTTATTTCTGGAGAATGCTGTGCCATCTACTGCGGTCACCTTCTATATCCTCCCAACTCTCAGCGCTGATGTCCAGGGCTTTCATGTCACAGTTACAGACATCCTTGTGGCGCAGCTGGAGACAGCCTACAGATCTCTTGCCAGAGGCAAGCTTGCCATACAGAACGTCTTTAGGTCTGCGTCCTTCTTCTATATGGCACACATGGCTGAGCCCGCGCAGCTTACGTTGCTTGAGCAGCGTATACATAATCAGGAGACCAGCGCGTGCGAGGACCTGGGCATTTGGCACTTTGTCGCTCTATGTGATGCCAAGGATGTGATGTAGGCAGCACAAGTGGAAGCTCTTCAGTTTCTTCTCTTGCTTGGCATGTGTTGTCCATGCCTTGTTACCGTACAGCAGTGTGCTGATGATGCAGGCATTGTACACTTACATTTTGGTTGACACTGTCAATTTGAGATTCTGCCACACGTGGGTTGTAAGTCGGCCTATCATTGTTGCGGCCTTTCTGATGCACTGGTTGATTTCCGCATCAAGGGGCAAGTTGTCGCTCATGATAGACCCAAGATATATGAACTGGTGGACAACAACTAGTTCATAGCTGCTGGTGGTGATGACAGGTGGTGTTTCCACATCTTGACCCAACATGTTGATCCTATTCAGGCTGATGGCGAGCCCGAAGTCTTTGCATGCTTGGGAGAATCTATCCATGAGACACTGGAGTTGTTGCTCAGTGTGTGAAATGACTGCAGTATCATCAGCAAAGAGCATGTCTCTGATGATGGCCTTGCTCACCTTGATCTTTGCTCTCCACCTAGCGGGGTTAAAGAGTCGTCCATCTGATCTGGTGTGTAGGAACACTCCTTCTGTCGAGGTCACAAAGGCGCGCTTCAGGAGTAGAGAAAAGAAAATGCTGAAGAGGGTGGGCGCAAGGACGCAGCCTTGTTTCACACCACTCTTGATGTCAAATGGCTTAGACATGCTACCCTCATACTGGATGGCTGCCTTCATGTTGTCATGGAAGGATCCATACTTTCAATTCAATTCAATTTATTTATATAGCGCCAAATCACAACACAGGTCATCTCAAGGCACTTTACAGAAAAGAGTGGGTTTAGGCCACACTCTTAGTTTATTAAACCGAGCAGAGACCCCTAAGAGCAAGCAAGCACTGCGGCAACACAGGCAAGAAAAACTTCCCTTTAATGGGCAGAAACCTCAGGCAGAACCATAGCTCATAGAGGACGGCCATCCGCCTCGACCGGCTGGGTTGAGTAGCTACATTCTGACATATTGCTGGACCCAGGGAACACACACACGGGCTTGAGTGAAATTCAATGATCTTTATTGTGCCAACAGAGGGTGTGTGGGTGCATGTATGCGTGGTGTGTATGTGATAACGGTGGAGATGCTGCAGCCGGGGGTGAGACAGAGCGCCGTTCAGCCTGGCAACCCTAGAACAGAGCCAAAGCACAGATGTTAGTTTCTTCCACAACAGAGTGAGCAGATTAATGGCTGGGGCTTACTTGCAGGTGGAGCGATGGATGCGCAGGTTGGCCCAGAGGGCTCCAGCCAGGAAGACAGCATCTGCGAGGCACTCCCGGGGTGAGCAGTGAGGCCTGGAGAGGCGAGAAGAGGGCGTTCCGCCGCTGCAGGGAACAGGTTCCACCGCCAGAGGAATCCACCTGTGCACAGGGGAGAGGCTGAGAGGAAGGTGAGTAGAGCAATGCTTATTTTTCGAAGAGGGAAGTTTTCCAAAGGAAGAGTAGGAGACCTGGACATAGACAGTCAGGCAAGAGACGTAGATCATGGAGAAATGACAGATGGCTCCGTGCCAAGGCTCAGGCAGAGTAGGCTATAAAGTCTGTGGGCGATTGAGGGCAGGTGTGCGCAGAGCTGAAGCAGGTGACGGCCCAGAGTGAGTCATGACACATTCAAAACAAACATACAAACACAACATTCAAAGCCAAACAGACCAGTACCAAGCCTGGCCAGGCTGCACATGCGAGCAAAGGCCTGGCAGGGGCAGTATTTCTAACTAAAGGCCTTATCAAAGAGAAAAGATTTCAACTTGCTCTTGAAGAAAGAGAGAGTGTCTGCCTCCCGAACTGAAATGGGAAGATGGTTCCACAGGAAGGGAACTTGATAGCTGAAAGCTCTACCTCCCAATCTACTTCTTGATACCTTGGGGACCACTAGTAGTTTGGATTTTTGGGAGCGCAGAGCTTTGGTTGGATGATAGGGAACTAAGGGATCTTGCAGGTAAGAAGGAGCCATACCATTAAGAGCTTTATAGGTTAAGAGCAATATCTTGAATTCAATTCTATATTTTATTGGGAGCCAATGTAAAGAAGCTAAGACTGGAGTAATGTGATCTGTTCTCCCTGTTCTCATAAGGATACATGTAGTTGTATTCTGAATGAGTTGGAGAAACTTTATGGACTTATTTGGGCAACCTGATAAAAGTGAGTTACAATAGTCAAGTCTAGAAGTGATAAAGGTGTGGACAAGTTTCTCTGCATCTTTATGAGACAGGATGGACCTAATTTTAGAAATATTTTGCTGATGGAAGAAGGCGGTCTTAATGGTTTGCTGTACATGAGAGTTGAAAGACACATCTTGGTCAAAGACAACTCCAAGATTCCTAACAGAAGACGCAGAAGCCAGTGCAATGCCATCTAGTGTTGTTATCTTGCTAAAAAGAGCACTTCTAGCATGTTTGGGGCCAAGAACAATGACTTCAGTTTTAATTGTATTCAGCAATAGAAAGTTGTAGTTCATCCAGGTTTTGATATCCTTAAGACACTCCTGGAGTAAACCCAACTGGCTGGGATCATCTGGACTGATGGATAAATACAATTGAGTGTCGTCAGCGTAACAATGAAAATGAATAGAATGCTTCCTCATAATGTCTCCCAAAGACAGCATGTATAATGTAAACAATACTGGTCCAAGTACTGATCCCTGCAGAACTCCATAGCTAACCGTGGTCTGAGTAGAGGATTTGTTATGGACATGAACAAACTGGGAACGGTCTGATAGATAAGACTGGAACCATCTTAACGTTGTTCCATTCAAGCCAATTTGCTGTTCAAGTCTCTCTAGCAGAATATGGTGGTCATTGGTATCAAAGGCAGCACTGAGGTCCAATAAAACAAGGACAGAGACAAGTCCTTTGTCAAATGCCATAAGGATGTCATCAGTAACTTTCACTAAGGCTGTCTCTGTGCTGTGATGTTTCCTAAAACCTGACTGAAATTTCTCAAATATAGAATTTTTTTCTAAAAAGGTGCATAGTTGATTGGCGACTACTTTTTCGAGGATCTTGGAAAAGTAGGGGAGGTTAGATATTGGTCTATAATTGGCCAAAATCCCAAAATCAAGCGAAGGTTTTTTAAGTAGCAGTTTAATTACTACCACTTTAAATGACTGTCCTGTACATGTCCTGTCAATAGGGACATATTAATTATGTTCAAAAGAGATGGACGAATCAGAGATAGCGATTCCTTCACTAGCCTAGCGGGGATTGGGTCTAAAAGACAGGTAGTTGGTTTAGAGGTTGACACTATTAGGGATATATCAGAATGATTAATAGGAGAAAATTTTGAAAAGTGGAGTTCTGAGCCTGTGGGCACAGCAGTGTTAGGTAGAGGCTTGGTATTTTTAGGGGGGCTATTTTTTTGGACTATTATTCCTAATACTGACAATTTCATCATTAAAAAAATTCAAAAAGTCGTCAGCACTAAGAGTTGGAGGGATGTAGGGATCTATGGCATTTTGGCTCTTGGTTAGCTGAGCCACAGTGTTAAAGAGAAATCTGTGGTTGTTTTTATTTTCTTCTATCAAGGATGAATAGTACTGTCACCTAGCACTACGGAGAGATTTCTTATAGGTGGTAAGGCTGGCATTCCAGGCTGAACATTATCTTATTTGCACGCCAGACCCTTCCACAGGATCTAACTTTTTGTTTTAACTTACGGGTGTGGGAGTTGTACCATGGAGCTAGTCTCCTATTTTTAATAGTTTTCTTTTTAAGAGGGGCTATGGAGTCAAGTGTTGACTGCAGTGAGGCTGCAGTACTACAAACTAAAAGGTCTAATTCTAATGGATTCAAGTAGTCAGTGCTGTCTGCTATATCAAGACATGGTAATAGAGTAAGTGCTGAAGGGATTAATTCTTTAACGCAAGCCATGGCACTATCAGATAAGTATCTGGTAACTATACTATCCATCCATCCATCTTCTTCCGCTTAATCCTTTTCGGGTCGCGGGGGAGCTGGAGCCTATCCCAGCATCTTTGGGCGAGAGGCAGGGTACACCCTGGACAGATCGCCAGTCCATCGCAGGGCCAGCACAGAGAGACAGACAACCATTCACTCTCACAGTCATACCGAAGGACAATTTAGAATCCCCAGTTTGATGCCAATTAACCTAATGTGCATGTTTTTGGCATGTGGGAGGAAATCGGAGAAATCCAGGAGTAAACCCACGCAGACACAGGGAGAACATGCAAACTCCACATAGATCACTGTTGGTCGGGGGCTGGGATCGAACCCAGGATCACCCGGCCAAGGGTGAGTTGCTGTGCTGCTGTAGTGCTAACCACTCCACCACCGCGCTGCCCGTAACTATACTAATATACTTTTTATATGCTTTCCCCACATTTCATAGCACATCATGGCTCATTTCTGTGCTCTTCAGCTCTGTTAAAGTTTAACCAGTGGAGTTAATAAAAGCATGTGAGGGATAACCATTATCAAATACTACATAACAGATATCTTAGTCAAATAAATACTTTTTGAGCATTAATTTAACATAGTAGCTATACTCACCCGACAATACAAATATATTAATATGCCCTATATATGAAAATAATTAATAAAACAATGCCTTAAAAAACTTTGCGCTCAATCACAACCATAAAAATATCTCGGAAGCTGAAAGGTTAATCCCATTTTCTCCATTTCATCAAATACTGTAACTACAGGGTCTTTTTTTATTTCTGCTTAAATTTGTTTTATTTGTCAAAGTGACAAACGTATAATGAATGTTTATAAATAGCAAACGCAGCCTCATTAATTGTTAAAACTCTCATCTAAATGTAACACAAGTCAAACATATCATCTGAAAGACTGAACTACTCAATAATATGATCAAATAATTCTCCCACACATCCTCTGCTGCATTGCGCTTACAGAGACCTGAATATTTGCACAGGGTACACAATCTCAGACCTGTCATGAGATTTGAGCGTATCCTACATGTAGTGAAGGGGTTAACTCCGGGGAGTGGCATGATGATGCAGCCGGCTGGTGCCGTCATCATGTCAGCCTATATAGGAAGACAGCCTGCCATCTTAGGTCTCTCTCGGTACACCGCAGCATAGGAGCTCAGTGCTCAATAGATCTGTGCTGTGTATATGATAGTACTGTGTATAATAAAGTTCATGTTCAAAGCAGCACCACTCTCTGTGAGTCTCTCCGGGTTTCCAGACATAACATTTGGCAACGAGTGTTAAACCATGGAAGTGGGCGTGAGGTCACCATGACCGTTTCTGGAGACCCCAGGTGAGCCGTTCGTCCCGTGGCACTGCTAGTTCGACATGTTTGAAAATTATGTTAACGTGGTTGGCCTGAGTGGCACTGACGACGAGAAGCTGAAGAGCATACTGGTTCTCAGTCTAGGTGAAGAAGATCGGCGCGTGGGCCATACCCTAGGCCGAATAGACTCTTTCGGCGACTGTGTGAGCCTAAAGGACAAATTCTACAGCAAAAAGAGCAATGTGACGGCACAAAGATTCAGATTCTTCGGCTGCTATCAAAGAGCAAGTGAGTCAACTCCGCATTATGCTATGGAACTCCAAGTCTTGATGAGCATGTGAACCTTAGAAGATGAGTATGGAGCTATTATTGTTGCAAAACTATTTGTAAGCATACGCACAGTACCACAAATGCGTGCACAGATCCACAAATGTGTAAAAAAAATTTGTAAATGCATGCAAAGTACCACAAATGTGTGCACAGTTCCACAAATGTGTAAAAAATATTTGCAAATGCGTGCACAGAGCTACAAATAGGTGCACTGATCTACAAATGCTTGCAAAGTTCCACAAATGTGTGCACAGTTCCACAAATGCATGCACAGATCTACAAATGTGTGCAAAGTTCCACAAATGCGTGCACAGTTCCACAAATGCGTGCACAGATCCACAAATGCATGCACTGATCAACAAATTTGTAAAAAATATTTGCAAATGTGTACACAGATTCACAAATATGTAAAAAGATGGAGAAATGAGTAAAAAAAAATTTGTATTTGTGTACTTAGTTAAAAACGGTTTGAAAAGACCACAGCTGTGTTTCAGTTGGCTGTCAAAGTCCATCTGACTTTTGCAACACATTTGGCATGTCTGGATGGTCTGGATCCGCAAATAAGTAGACAGATCTACAAATGCCAGTAAGCTGGGTTTTTGTTACCCTGAACTCAGGCTGATAGGCTGCCTGCAGGGCTCCATATTCGTTCCTTTCTACCAGTTTGGCTGCAGCTCTCCTTCTCCACACTTACACTGCAGACACAGAACTTCACATGGATGGAGCTAGACTGTAACGGCTACTACTGACCTATTTCTTTTTCTTTCTCTGTGTCTCTGAGTTTGCCGAGAGTGAATGACTGCTGCACCCGCAATTAATTATGACCCACAATCCAGCATCAGACAACAGAAGAGATGTGGGTCTCAGAGCTCTGGAGGCGGAGATGATACCTGCTGGTGATGGATTTGGACTGTTTTTGTGATTAATGCACTAACTGAGGAATTGACTGTTAAAACTGAAGTGGTGCAGAAAGATATTGCCTTGCAGTTTTTATTGTTTTTTCTGGAGTCCCTGACAGTGATGTACAGGCCTTTTTATTTGTGTTCAGGTTAAACTTGTTTGTTAGCCTGCCTTTTTAGTTATTTTAGTACCTAGTAATAGTAATTTGTGTTTTGTTTTAGCCAGTCAGGAGCATTAGTTATGTAGAGTTGGAGATGTTGAATGCTGGATTAATTTAATAGAAAATTTATCCTTTTTTTCTCTTTTATTTGGCTCTACTCTGGAGTTTTATTCATTTTACCAGTTTCTTAATTGAGTTTGCTGTTTCTTGTCATTTTGCTTTTTAATCGTCGGTTTGCTGCATGATTTTGTTGCTGCGTGTTTTATTGTAATGTTTTATCAAGGGACAATTTTCTAATCCAGTAACTGTTATTATAACTCCACTCCTGTACAGCTCATTGACTGTGATTTGAATTAAACTTTTTAAAAAGTTATTCTCTGTTTTGCTCTTTGCTGAAGTGCATCACCCAAACAATGAGATCAGTTTTTAGGGAGCTGTTACCCTGGTCAGTAATATTCTAAGATTATGTATTATCCTCAGTTTGTAAACATTTAGCTATTATGACAAGGTCAAATGAAGAGCACCCTGTTATCCTTGGCCCAATTTTTTTTACATGAAAATTCTGATTTACTCACTTATCAGTCATTTTTTTCCCACCTTGCAGAAGTTTTGAGTGATTGTGAGCCACCCATTGTTAGTACTGACGATGAGCAAGGCATGGTCAATGCAATAGCATTAACAGTTCCCAATTTATATAAATTAACATGCTCTTGGCACTTAAGTCAAAATGTGTCTGCTTATTTGAAAGACAAGATAGGACTTAACTCAAGTGACAGACAAGCAATTCATAATTCCATTTTTGGGCATAATGGACTGAGTAAGGCAATCAGTGCTGTTTGATTTCAGACAAGAACAAGTGAGGTCTCTATGTAATTCTATTGTTTCTTCATTAAATAGTTACTTGAAAAAAGAAATATTTCCTTACGTTAAACAGAACATGAAATGTGCAATAGATAGTAATATGAATAATGTGATGCAATGAAATAATAACTGTGAAGGTGTTGATGTTGCTTTAAAGAGGTTGATTAACTGGGAACCAATTTAGTAGCCAAGTTGTATGATTTTGTTAAAGAACAGTATTTAGATATTGAAAGGTCTTTAGTGGGTAGGGGGGAATTCACACTATGCCAGCCATTTAGGAAATACAGTACTACAATAGAATACTGCAATTTAGATGAAGGGAAAGAAAGCTGCATCTCAAGAAATTTCAACAAGAACTTTACCGCAAGGGCACAATTGCAAAGTCCTCATGTGGGACAAGAGTATATGCAGCTCCATCAAGCGGAGGGAAGAAACATCACCAAATTAAGCGGCCAAGGAATTCTAAAGCCCCTTTTCTACTAGTACCCACTCAGCCCTACTTGCCTCGACTCTACTCGGTTTGTAGGGTTTTCCATTAGAAACTGGTACCTGGTACCAGGTACTTTTTTCGTACCTACTCCAGTCAGGTTCCAACCGTGCTGAGTCGAGATGGAAATGTAATGTCAACAGACTGCAAGCCACTGATTGGTCAGGGCGTAATGTCATGAGAGCGCCGTATTCTGCACGATATACAACCGCCATTTGCAAAAAAAATTTCAGCAAGTAAATAGGGTAGAGATGGCTTCTGAGAATACGGTAGAGATGGCTTCAAAGTTTTCACGTGAATCTACACCATGGTCCAACGAAGAGGTCTGGACTTTTCTGTGCTTGATGGCTGACGATAGAATCCAGAGAGAGTTAGATGGAGCGACCAGCAAAGAAAAAGTTTGCCAGGAGGTCTCCGAACAGATGGCAGCCCACAGATACAACCAGACATTAAAACAATGTAGAGAGAAGCTGAAGAAAATGAAAAGTTATTACTGGGCCATCAAGGATCACAAGGGTCGAAGTGGGGTGAACAGAAAGGACTGGAAGTGGTTCAATGGAAGCCATTTATGGCCATCAGCCGGCTAGCAATGGCAGGGAGATTGTGGTCGACACATCATTGTTGCAAACCATGGATGGCGAGTGTTTTGTGATATTTTGCATCTTTTTGCTTATTTATTCTATAGGTGACAAGCTCACTTTTTTGAACAACAACAATGCTGTTCTCTCCTAGCTAACAAGTGTTAGTGAGGAGCACTAGCTAGCTAGTAGCCAACTCTGCTGATTCGCACTTTCTTTGTCTGAAGTATTCACTTGTGAGAGTAAAACGATGAAATATGCTAATCCTGATTAAAAAAATTTTGTGTTCGTGTTGCACTTTGGTGCTGTGCATTAAGTTGTGTGTATTTTCTTTCTAGAATCTGTTTCAACATGCCAGGGGTTAATCTTCCTCAGCATGAATCCCAGAATCAGAATCAGAATCAGAATCAGAATCAGGTTTATTGCCATTGTTCATGTGATACACAAACTAGGAATTTGTCTCGGTGCCATGCTGCAACATTAAAAACATAATGAGAAAAAGGGATAAACTAAAAAACTAAAGGACTAGAAACGTGCAATAAGTGTAGAAAAATAAGTAATAATAAGTAATAATAATAATAATACTAGTAATAATGAGTAGTACTAGTCAAGGCAGTTTAAAAAATTAGCATGTAGCAGATAATGTGAAGTACCACATAGTGCAGTCAATAATGCAACAGAAAAACAGTGATGAATGACATGAGTCTGGTTGAGCTGCTGTACATAGTGCACGAGAGTCAAAAGTCACTTAGTGTTCAGCAGTCTGATGGCAGAGGGGAAAAAGCTGTTCATGTGCCGAGAGGTTTTAGTCCGAATGGACCGAAGCCTTCTACCTGAGGGGAGGGGGGCAAACAGCACGTGACCAGGATGTGAAGGATCGGCTATGATCCGGCCAGCACGCCTCCGGGTCCTGGAGATGTACAGGTCCTGGAGAGATGGGAGCTTGCAGCCTATCACCTTCTCAGCAGTGCGCACGACGCGCTGCAGCCTTAGTCTGTCCCTGGCAGTGGCTCCTGCGTACCACACAGTTATGGAGGAGGTGAGGATGGACTCGATGATGGCCGTGTAGAACTGCACTAACATCTTGGTGGGTAGCTTGAGCTTCCTCAGCTGCCGCAGAAAGAACATCCTCTGCTGGGCCTTTTTGATGAGGGAGCTGATGGTTGGCTCCCATTTGAGGTCTCGGGTGATGGTGGTGCCCAAGAAGCGGAAGGAATCTGCAAAGGTGATGGGAGAGCCTGTGATGGTGAGGGGGGGCAGGGGGGATGTGACTTTCCTGAAGTCCACAATCATCTCCGCTGTCTTCAGAGCATTCAGCTGCAGGTTGTTGTGGCTGTTGAAAATCCCCCGGACTTTCTTGCATCTATTGCAGCACCAGCATCAGAGCCAACACCGGTACCAACCCCATCACCAGCTCCAGCTCCGTCAACATCTGCCATGACACGTTCAAGTGTTGGTAAGGCACAATAAACAAGCAATTAACACCCTGTTGTGTTTATGGATACAGGTCAAGTGGATCCCAGGATCCCAAATCTCAACATATAAAAGTGCATTTTCAAACCAGTGATTTGTAAAGTCATATAATTTCCTAAAGCCTCATAACAGACCCATATACCTATTCTGTGGATTTTCCAAAAACAGAACAGTGTTGTCTTGATGTTTCTTTTCCACCATAAATCCCTGGATTGAAAATGTACTTGTACATGTACAGAGTGGATTCTGGGGTGCTCACTTGTCAGGGGTCCACAACCTGGTCCCATTTTTAGCTGTGGTGGAGAAAGTACTGATAGAATTCTTGTTTTTGAAAAACTGATGTAGCACATGAACTCACTTTCAAATGTACTTGTAGTCAACGTGTTTCATTGAAATGATTCAAGTCAGCTGACTGTATTAACTCATTCAGATTTGTGAGGCCACAATAAAAACAAATTTTTTTAACATAACCTGGTGCCTGCAAAATCTGCTCTACTGAGGCGCAGCAACATAACAGTTGTGCTTAAATACAACAACGAAGCATTTTTGTCACATCCCGCTGCTGGCTTTCTCAAGTGTATTTCCCTAATATATGTTTTGAACTTGCTTTAACTAACCACCATCCATTTCTGTCTTTCGTGTAGGCAAGAGGAAAAGGAGCCACCCCACAACGGACCTTGCCACTGTGTTTGCCCAGATGCATGGTGACGAGGTGTGGCTCCATGAACATCAGCTTGAACAGCACCGTGAAGTACTTGCCCAGCACATGCAGTTCATCAACCGGCTTGCTGATGACACACGTGAAGCAAGGGAGCAAGAAGTCACCTTCTGAAGGGAGGAGATGACACAAACTGCTGCCTTCAATTAAGGTTTCCTGGCTGAACTGAGCAAGCTTGTGAACGTGATAAGTGGCTGGCGTGTGTGACCCTGTCTCCCCACCCCCAGTGTTTTTTTAACTTGTGTACATACGAAACAAAACAGTCTGTAATTGTGCTGATACTTGTAATAAACCAGTGACTGTGTTTGCATCATGATTGTGTTTTGTCTGTTATGACACTGGTGGGAAAAGAGTCAATAATTACATACACATCCTCTCTTCTGACCAAATTCAGCTGTAAATCAGGTTATGTGTCTGTAATACATTACCAACTTCCTCCAAAGTTTTAGAAAAAAAGTGTTACTAGACAATTTTATTGAAGTATATTATGGAGTCTAATTACTTAAACATCCTATAAAAGTCTATAGATCAAGGTCAGGTTGTAGATTGTGGGAGCAGTTTTGGATCAACAAAATCTTGTGATGCAACATATCATGACACTGTAGTTAAAAAATATTTAGACACATTTTGGTAATCCAGCCGTGCTATGTTTCCATGTTATCTGTGTGTAATGGTAAATAATGAAAGATTTTTCTTAACCAAAATTCTACTTTTCCACACTGAAAAATTGGCAATATTGTTAAGGGGTTAAGAAAAAGTTAAAAAAAAAAAAGTTTGTGTTTGCATCATGATTTTCTATTTTGTCTATTAAGACACTGGTGTGAAAAGAGTCACCAGTACAAACCAGGTATCAGTGATGTTGAAAATAATGGCTCATTTTAAAGAAAAAGTAACCAAAAACAATTATTTTATTTTACTGAAGACTGTATTGCTGGATGTGCTAGTGCAGAAGACACTGCACACTTTAGTGATAGTACCAGTATATGGAGGAATTCTGGGCCATATTAGCATCTGCGTTTTCTAATAATGGGTTAGGGCAGGGGTGTCTAATCATGTGCTATGGAGAGCCAAGACCCTGCAGGCTTTACCTTCAACCAGTGTCTTCAACAGCAGATTCCAGTGAATTTTTTCCACTGACTGCTGATCAGTGAAAACACCTGCTGAAGAGAGTGGGTAATGTCAAGTCCACTGCGTAACAGCGTTGCAGACAATTAGATTAGTACAAGCCCAAAATGCAGGTGAAGTAGACGTGTTTATTAACAGAATGGGGAAACACAAAATACACGAAATGTTCACTGGAAAAACAGTCTGGCACACAAAGGGATGGATGTCCGAGCTCAGTTGGCTGGAGGAGGAGTCCCATACGCTCCTAGATGGAACTAGGCAGTGGACAAGGAAGGGCAGAAAATAACACACTGAGGAAGACTTACACAGGGCGTTGGAGCGCAGCTGGCTCTGGGAAAAATAACGCCGAAGTAGTACAAGTGAAGAAAAACACCAACAGCTCCAGGACATCAACATTGACTAGTGTAGCCCTAGACTGGAATGACTACTGACTGACACTGTGTCTAGTGCTGACTTACGCCACAACACTGAATGCCCCCACTGTCACCCAATAAATACCAAACAGACTAATGAGTGACAAGTGGACACAGGTGTGCAGCAGGAGTCCGTGTATGAGTGCATGTCAGCATATGTGAGTAAGAAGAAATGTATGTGTGTGTGCATGCATGAAAGACTGTGCTTGAGTGTGTGCGTGTATGTGTGTAAATGTGTGTGAGAATAACGACCAGTGATGACAAACAGCCGGTGAATGTCTGGTAAAGAGAGCGAGAGGGAGGTGTGGCTGTAGGCTGGCAGGGAGCCAGGCTCAGAAGCTCAACCTGCCAGCTGGGAATAATTAACAAGCAATCAGGAACTACAGCCACAAATCATGGGCGGGGTCGAGACATCAACCCCGCACATGACAGGTAGAAGAGAGAACCTGCAGGGTCTTGGCCCTCCATGGCACATGATTGGACACTAACATTTGAACACGAACTGCTTATATGGTTCATAATTCTGTTGACAGACTTACACCAAACCAAAAGTGATTTCTCAAACTGATGGATTGTTCTTAGACAGCTTTTCCAATCTTTTAGTATTTAATTTATGTCACTTGGTGGTAACCTTCACACATAAAACAAAAGTGGAGACAGATCTACAAAAAGTACAAAGGTTTATTGTCAAAATTCCTAGTGCAATACTAAATGAATACATGTATAGTACATTGTTGATACAGAGAATATATATTTATACAGTATCTACATGTATCTATCCAGTAAATCCAAGTATTTTCCATGTAACCTTGTGACTGTATTATTTTAATTGCTTTTAATCCTAGATCAAGTTTGTTTTGGCTTAAAATGCATCATAGTTGTTAAATATATCTTATTATACCTAACTCAGTACTGTTTACCTGTTGCAATAAATATTTTATGGCTAATATAACCCCATAACTACAATATGGCATCTGGCGATCAAGTTTTGGCAGCTGATCACTTTTTGCCATGACACCACCACAGACTCAGTGCTGCTGGAGCAGGTACAGCCCATGATGTCTCAACAGTCTCTCCATGATTTTCATACAGATCAGAGCAATTTGTTGCACAGGAAGCTAAACGTTTCTACAGACATACTTAAGTTCTGCAACCACTGAGCGTTTGTGAAGCTGGGGTGGCATCAGTGAGAGGCTGTGATGAGCGCCCGGATCCACAGTTTGAAGTGTTAATTTTGCCACAAGAGAGCCATCTGAAACACACATACAACATACATATTTTAGTACCTAATATCGATAACTTGCAGACATTACAATGTAGCATGGCGGACTTAAAGCAAACTAGCATTAGCAATCATTAGCTTACCTTCATATGTGATCTAGTAGTAGATTAGTTTATTTGACAGGGACAGTGCAATAAACATAGACAATTAATCAAAGACAATCAATCTGATGTGTTGCACATAGAGTGTATAGCTATTAGCTAATTTGCAACTCTTGTCCCTGGATGGGCTAGTTCGTATACTCGCGTTTTCAGCTCTATGGCTTCCTAAACACTCAAGTACTTTTCCAGAGTGTTTCGTCTCGCTGTCTGTACCCTTCTCTGGCTGTCCTTTTTTGCCTTTAATCTGACAAAAAGCCAGAGACTGAGCAGTCGCCTCATAAGCCGCCATGTTGTGTTTTGCTTGTGTCGCATGTTTTACGTCACGGGAGTGTGGTGCCGCCTTGTTGTAAAAAAATCCCACCCACCCCATGCAGTACTCAGCTGTAGTGGAAACAAAAGCAAACTGAGTTGAGTAAAGCCAAATCGAAGCAAGTAGGGCTGAGTGGGTACTAGTGGAAAAGGGCCTTTAAACAATATCTTCCAAAAATCATGCTAGGTTACAGTAGGGCTGGGTGATATACCTAAAAAAAAAATGCATTGTGATATAATGTTATATAGCTCATGATGCTCTTATTTGTGAAGTACGGTGTGGTGGTGCTCACTTCCGTTTCCGCCACCATACCGTGCCTATAACTAGCAGCATGCATGGAGTGTGGGCCTCTTTGCCAACACCCCTGCCTGGTGCTTGTAGTGTGGAGTTTGGAGCTCAATAAAGACAAGTTCAGTGGTGCACCTGGCCTCATTATTGTAAGTCTATTTTCAGACATAACATTTTGACGACGAGGTTTAAAGTATGGTAACGTGTGGGTCTCCAATTCGGCCTCTTCTGGAGCTCCGGGCGAGCCACTTGTCCCCTGGCTGAAATGGTATGCTGCCTTTAAAACATACATGGTGGCGCTAAATCTGGGCAAGATGGACAAGCTGAGGGCATGCATGCTGTTGGTGTACAATTTGGGAATTGAAGGCCAGCAGATATTGAGCACACTTGGTGATTCGGACGATTTCGAGAACATGGTCAAGCTGATGACACACCATTTTTGCGCCCCGGACAGCGTCATCGTCTGGAGGATCAAATTTCAGCAGCACCGCCAACAGGTGGGTGAGCCTATTCAGCAGTTTGTCGCTAACTTGAAACTATTGGCTAGTGAGTGTCGGTTGGGGCCGCTGGAGGAGGATATCAACAACACTGCAATAAGAAGGAAGGTGCTCGCAATACCAGGTGACTTGACACTAGCCAGGACCATTGAGTTAGCCCTTCAGCTGGAGACAGCGGATAGGTTAGAGTGAATGTCTGTCACGACAACAGCTGGAGTTTCCCACCGCCACAGAAGTAACGGACCCAGACAGCAATGGAAGAGTGGAAGGTGATGCTGTGGAGGCCAACGCTGCAAAATTTAGGTCTGCCCCAGGGAAACCCATGTGTTTGGGTTGTGGGTCCGTGAATCACCACTTCAAGGCCAGGGACTGCCCAGTGAGATGGAAACGCTGCGGCAAGTGTGGACGCTTGAACCACTATGTCAAGGTGTGCCATATGTCCGAGCATGGGAGCCCACAGAGGAAATCAACCCACCCCCCCGCCCCAACGGTTGTCCACAAAGTGTCTCCGAGCAACAACGGGTACGCGGTCTGCACAGTGTAGCTGGATGGTGTGGAGGTGCCGCTACTGATCGACACGGGGGCAGAGGGTTCTCTGCTGAATTGGGCTATGGTGAGAAAATTCTTTCCCCACTATAGGATTGAAGGAGACCCAGCGCCACTCTATGGCTATGGAGGTGGACGGCTGTGCATGGTGGGAATGCTGGTGCTGATGGCCCGGTACAAGTCGGTGGAGATGGCTAACCTCAAGTTCATCGTAAGAGCCCGTGGCGACAACATTTTGGGTTATGACCTCTTTTATGGTCTGGGTTTCACCATCAAGAGCGGCACTGGAGAGGAGTGGTCTGGCTGTGGACTGTGGGACTGGCCGGTTCAAAGAGTGGAGGACAATGCGGTGCGGGACAAGGAGTTACCGAGCTCCCCGGAGGGCGAGTAGGACCAGCCTTGCTCAGAGTCATTGCAGGAGGGTCTCAGTGCGGGAGCTGAAGTCGCCCTGAACGAGGGTACTGGACATGATGGCGAGGCGCCTGCAACGACGAGCAACGCCGAGAAGCTAGCTTCAGTTGTTCCCGGAGCTCGGCTAAAGTGGGCCGGTGAACATAGGGCTACAATGGCGACAGCTGCAGTGAATTTAAAAGAGGTCGGGGCCAGACCATTAGGCACGGAGGGACCACGTGCTGAGCAGAAACACTGCAAGCCAAGCAAAACCCCTGTGGGAGTCACGGACATGGTTTGGGCTCGTGAGGAGGGGCGACCACGGCGAGTACAGACCAGACGGCAGGCTGAAGACCACCAGGGGCAGCTGCGCATCGTGGCTAAGCAAGGCGGTGCCCATTTCCAGCTGTCAGATGGTTCGTGGAAACACGCCAGTGAGCTACGGCGTGCCCGGGAGGAGCCTCCATGTGGTGGGCCTGGATGAGAAGTATGCCCAATGGCATGGACGAAGAGGCGCATCATCGTTTATGCAATTAGCTGCGGCCCAGGAGGCATGCCACCTCCAGGAGGCGGACTTATGGAGAGACGGTCCGGGGGGGCCCCACAGCCCAATTCCTCCCATATCTAGCCGTGGGAACTGTGAGTCTATATATATATATATATATATATATATATATATATATACAGTATATAGGTATTTGTTTGTTTTTGCTATCTGGTGCAGAAAAACTGGTGATTTTCCTTTCCCCCGTCATCTTTCTCATTCCCTCGCCCAGATCAGGATGCACAATGTAATATTAGTAGGAAATCAACAACAGCACTTAAAAAAGCACAGACCCATTAAAATATCTGCAACATTGAATCATTGTATTAACTCGGACACTGGGTATAATTCCCTACATGGTTGTGGCCAGCTATGGTCAGAAACTGGGTGTGATTTATTTTAATATAAGCTCCATGTTTCAGAAAACACAAAATACACATAATCAGGAAAATTAGCGGAGTTGGACACCTGTAGCTTTTGTCCAAAGTTATTCACATAACAAAAAACCCAAACTGTGGTCTTGGGGGTTCATGGCCAAAGAGAAAGGCTGGTATAATCTCAGAATGTTACTGACCGGGGTAACAGCTCCCTAAAAATTGATCTCATTGTTTGGGTGATGCATTTCAGCAAAGGGCAAAACAGAGAATAACTTTTTAAAAAGTTTAATTCAAATCACAGTCAGTAGGCTGTACAGGAGTGGAGTTATATTAACAATTGTTGGATTAGAAAATTGTCCCTAAATAAAACACTACAATAAAACAGGCAACAACAAAATCATGCAGCAAACCGACGATTAAAAAGCAAAATGAAAAGAAACAGCAAACTCAACTAAGAAACTGGTAAAATGAATAAAACTCCATAGTTGAGCCAAATAAAAGGAAAAAAATGATAAATTTTCTGTTAAATTAATCCAGCATTCAATATCTTCAACTCTACATAACTAATGCTCCTGACTGGATAAAACAAAACACAAATTACTTTTACTAGGTACTAAAATAACTAAAAAGGCAGGCTAGCAAACAAGTTCAACCTAAACACAAATAAAAAGGCCTGTACATCACTGTCAGGGAGCCCAGAAAAACCAATAAAAACTGCAAGGCAATATCTTTCTGCACCACTTCAGTTTTAACAGTCAATTCCTCAGTTAGTGCATTAATCACAAAAACAGTCCAAATCCATCACCAACAGGTACCATCTCCGCCTCCAGAGCTCTGAGACCCACATCTCTTCTGTTGTCAGATGCTGGATTGTGGGTCATAATTAATTGCGGGTGCAGCAGTCATTCACTCACGACAAATTCAGAGACACACAGAAAGAAAAAGAAATAGGTCAGTAGTAGCCGTTACAGTCTAGCTCCATCCATGTGAAGTTCTGTGTCTGCAGTGTAAGTGTGGAGAAGGAGAGCTGCAGCCAAACTGGTAGAAAGGAACGAATATGGAGCCCTGCAGGCAGCCTGTCAGCCTGAGTTCAGGGTAACAAAAACCCAGTTTACTGACATTTGTAGATCTGTCTACACATTTGCGGATCCAGACACCCCCAAATGTGTTGCAAAAGTCAGATGGACTTTGACAGCCAATTGAGACACAGCTGTGGCCTTTTCAAGCCATTTTTAACTAAGTACACAAATACAAAATCTTTTTACACATTTCTCCATCTTTTTACATATTTGTGAATCTGTGTACACATTTGCAAATATTTTTTTATATATTTGTTGATCAGTGCATGCATTTGTGGATCTGTGCTCGCATTTGTTGAACTTTGCACGCACTTGTGGAACTTTGCATGCATTTGTGGAACTTTGCATGCATTTGTGGATCTGTGGACACATTTGTCTTGGGTGACCCTATCAGAGGCAAATTACCCCACATTTGTGGAACTGTGCATGCATGTGTGGAACTTTGCACACATTTGTAAATCTGTGCACGCATTTGCAAATATTTTTTACAGATTTGTGGAACTGTGCACGCATTTGTGGATCTGTGCATGCATTTGTGGAACTTTGCACGCATTTGCAGATATTTTTTACACATTTGTGGAACTGTGCACGCATTTGTGGCACTGTGCATACGCTTACAAATAGTTTTGCAACAATAATCGCTCCATAGATGAGCTAATCTGTGACAAGCTAACTGAAGAGCACAGCACAGAGAGTGACCACAGCACAAAGGGTGAACATAACACAGAGAATGAACATTGTGACGATTGGAGATCGTCACTTCCTTGTGGTAACGTATCGTCACTTCCTGTTTTGCTGTCTGCCTGTGTGGTTTGCTCTCCAGCTCTCGAGCCACTAGCTATGGCTACTAGCTCTCTTTCCTCTCCTCCTCTGGTGTGCTCTCTCTGTCAGATGTTTAGCTACACCTCTGCCTCTTTTAGTGATAACGGTAAATGTAATAAATGTTGTCTTTTTGAGGCGCTCGAGGCGAGGTTGTCTGATTTGGAATCCCGGCTCCGCTGCATTGAAACACCGTCTGCGCCAGTTAATCTCGACGGACGCCCCTTAGCTGCAGCGGAGCTAGCTAGCTTAGGTCCCCCTGTCACCGGTTCCCCGGCTCTCCTCTGCAGCGAGGAGACTGGGTGGGTGACGGTGAGAAGGAAGCCTAGTCGCAAAGCCCCGGTTCACCACCAACCTGTTCACGTTTCTAATCGTTTTTCCCCGCTCAGCGACACACCCGCTGAGGAAAAAACTCTGATCATTGGCGACTCTGTAGTCAGAAACGTGAACCTAGAGACTCCAGCGGCCATAGTCACATGCATTCCTGGGGCCAGAGCAGGCGACATCGAGTCAAATTTGAAAATGCTGGCTAAAAGTAACTGTAAATATTCCACAATTGTTATTCACGCCGGCATTAATGACATCCGTCTCCGGCAGTCGGAAGTCACGAAACTTAATGTAGAATCGGTGTGTGACTTTGCAAAAACGATGTCTGCTACTGTAGTATTCTCTGGGCCCCTCCCCAATCTGACCAGTGATGACATGTTTAGTCGCTCGTCATCCTTGAACCGCTGGCTGTCTGTGTGGTGTCCTAAAAATGACGTGGGCTACATTGACAATTGGAGCTCTTTTTGGGGAAAACCTGGTCTTATGAGACGAGACAGCATTCATCCCACTTTGGATGGTGCTTCTCATTTATCTAACAATCTGGCATCTTTTTTATCCAAATTTCCAAAACCATGACTACTCAGAGTTGGGACCAGGAAGCAGAGTCGCAGTCTTACACGCCTCTCTGCAGCTCCTCTTCATCCGCCACCCCTCAGCTTAGCCCCTGTCTTCCCCATCAGAGAATCGTTGTCTGCTCCCTCCAAAGTAAATAAAAATATAATGTATAAGCATCCCAAAGTGATAAAGCAAAATATTGGTAAAACTCAAATTAAACATAAAGCCTCTAAATTGAATGATTTGGCCTCTGTTCCTCCTCATAATTTAAAAATTAAATGTGGTTTATTAAATATTAGGTCTCTAACTCCCAAGTCTCTGTTAGTCCATGATCTGTTAATTGATCATCAGATTGATTTAATTTCCCTTACAGAGACTTGGTTAGGACAAGAGGATTATGTTGGTTTAAATGAATCAACTCCCTCTGGTTATTTAAACTGTCAAAATCCCAGAAGTTCTGGTCGTGGAGGAGGAGTAGCAGCAATTTACCATTCCAAATTACTAGTTAATGTAAAGCAAAAAACATGTTATAATTCCTTTGAGGGCCTGGTCCTTAGTATTGGGCACTTTAGCAATTCCAGGTTAAACCCAATTTTATTTGCCATAGTTTATCGTCCCCCATCAACCTATTCAGAATTTTTATCCGAATTTCCTGATTTCTTAGCTGATTTAGTGCTGAAATCTGATAGAATAATTATAGTAGGGGACTTTA
Source organism: Pholidichthys leucotaenia (assembly GCA_020510985.1). Taxonomy (NCBI): domain Eukaryota; kingdom Metazoa; phylum Chordata; class Actinopteri; order Cichliformes; family Pholidichthyidae; genus Pholidichthys; species Pholidichthys leucotaenia. Next base: position 116,760,892 of record CM035842.1, read on the forward strand.
ATATACATGTGGATGTAGATAGTGACTGCCTTAATGTGGCTTTTAATTCAATATTAGACTCGATTGGGTTTTCTCAGAAAGTAGGAAATTCTACTCATTACCTCCACCATACATTGGACCTTGTTCTGACATATGGCATAGAAATAGAAAATCTGGTAGTGTCTCCTCATAACCCTGTACTGTCAGACCATTGTCTGTTAACCTTTGATTTTACTATTTCTGACTATTTGGCTCTTAAAGAAAAATATTATCACAGTAGATGCCTCTCAGATGATGCTGTTTCCAAATTTATGCAGATTGTTTCCTCTATGCCATGTGTCAACACAACGGAAATAAGCTATAGACAGCTTGCTCCTTCTGTAATTGATAACATGGTGGATAGTGTTTCAGCTTCTCTACATCAGGCTCTAGACTTGGTGGCCCCCTTAAAAAAGAAAAAGTCTAATCAGAGATTTTTAACTCCTTGGTTCAACACAGAAACTCGTAGCTTAAAACAGAAGACTCGTCAATTAGAAAGAAAATGGCGCTCTACTAATTTAGATGAAATCTATTTAGCTTGGAGAAATCATATTTTAATTTATAAAAAATCTCTTAGAAAAGCTAGAACGAGTTATTACTCTGCATTAATAGAAGAGAACAAGAATAATCCCAGGTTTCTTTTCAGTACTGTAGCCAGGTTGACAAAGAGTCAGGACTCTGTCAATCCTAGCATCCCCTTAGAGCTTACTAGTCAGGACTTTATGAACTTTTTCAATAATAAAATTTCATCCATCAGAGATAAAATCAATCAGATTCTTCCCACAGTTAACTTAAATACTGTAACTACTACAACTCCTTCTATTGATGTCTGTCTTGATGAGTTTACTCCAATCGACCTTTGTGAGTTAGACAAAATAGTTTCCTCATCCAAACCTTCAACTTGTCTTTTAGACCCTATTCCTACCAGGTTATTTAAAGAAGTCTTCCCACTTATTGGTAGCTTTATTCTTCATATAATCAATTCTTCATTAACTTTAGGCCATGTACCGCAGGCTTTTAAAACGGCTGTAATTAAACCCTTACTCAAAAAGCCAACGCTAGATCCAGGAGCATTAGCTAACTATAGACCAATCTCTAATCTCCCTTTCATTTCAAAAATCTTAGAAAGAGTTGTTGCTATGCAATTATTTGACCACCTGCAGGGAAATGGTTTATTTGAGGAGTTTCAATCTGGGTTTAGAATCCATCATAGCACTGAAACAGCCTTAGCGAAGGTCACTAACGACCTCCTCATTGCATCTGATAATGGACTAGTTTCTGTACTTGTCCTTTTAGATCTTAGTGCAGCTTTTGATACTATTGATCATAATATTCTACTTGATAGATTAGAACACTATGTTGGACTTAATGGAACTTCGTTGCAGTGGTTTAGATCTTATTTATCTGATAGGTTCCAGTTTGTTCATGTAAATGATGAGTTTTCTCTCAGCTCAAAGCTTAGTCATGGAGTTCCACAGGGATCTGTGCTTGGCCCTACTCTTTTTAGTTTATATATGCTTCCGTTAGGCAACATTATTAGAAAGCACTGTATACATTTTCACTGTTATGCAGATGACACACAATTATACCTGTCAATGAAGCCAGATGATACTAATCAATTAGCCAAGTTAGAAGCCTGTCTTAAGGAAATCAAAGTTTGGATGACTTGTAATTTCCTGCTATTAAATTCAGATAAGACTGAAGTCATTCTTGTTGGTCCAAAAAACCTTAGAAATTCCTTTCCAAATCAAACTTTCAGTTTGGATGCAGTTACTCTTTCTCTTAATAGCTCTGTGAGGAACCTTGGAGTTATTTTTGATCAGGATTTGTCCTTCAATTCACATATTAAATTTGTTTCTAAGACTGCCTTCTATCATTTGCGTAATATTGCCAAGATTAGGAGCATCTTGTCTCAGAGTGATGCTGAGAAGCTGATCCACGCTTTTGTTAGCTCGAGATTAGATTATTGTAATTCTTTATTATCAGGTTGTCCTAAAACATCTTTAAAAAGTCTTCAGCTGATCCAAAATGCTGCAGCAAGAGTTTTAACAGGTACTAGAAAGAGAGATCATATCTCTCCGGTTCTGGCCTCCCTTCATTGGCTTCCCATAGAGTTTAGAATTAAGTTTAAAATCCTTCTTCTTACTTACAAAGCTCTAAACAATCAGGCTCCTTTTTATTTAAAAGATCTGATACTACCGTATCATCCTAACAGAGCACTACGCTCCCAAAATGCAGGTTTACTTGTAATACCTAGAATCTCCAAAAGTACAATGGGAGGCAGAGCCTTCAGTTATCAAGCTCCTCTCCTGTGGAATCAGCTGCCAATCTGGATTCGGGAGTCAGACTCGATCTCTGTTTTTAAGAATAGGGCTAAAACCTACCTTTTTTGATATAGCCTACAATTAGGGAGGGATCATGTGTTTTCTGAACCCTCCCTTAGTTATGCTGCTAATAGGTTTAGTCAGCCGGGGGACCTCCAGTAATGCACTGGGCCTCACTCTTTTCCTCACTCTCTATGAAATATTTTTTTTTTGCTGGTCATTAACATTTGTTTGTTCTCTCCCATAGATTGAGTCCCCATCGTGCTGTTTGCTCTCTACATGTCTGTTCTTTTCTTCTTCTCTATCCCCTCACCCCCCAGCCAGTCGCAGCAGATGACTGCCCCTCCCTGAGCCTGGTTCTGCTGGAGGTTTCTTCCTGTTAAAAGGGAGTTTTTCCTCTCCACCGTCGCTAAGTGCTTGCTCACAGGGGATCGCCTGATTGCTGGGGTCTTTCTGCAACTGTGGGGGTCCTCCCTACAGTTGATAGTGCTATGAGATGACTGTTGTTGTGAAATGGCGCTATATAAATAAAGTTGAATTGAATTGAATTGAATTGAACATAACACAGAGTGAGAGCAACGACCGGATTCACCTCTGTTCCTCACCCAGCATGAGCTTCAGAGAGCCGCTGTGGAGCTGCAGGAAAGGGAGCCCGCATCTATCAGGAAAGGCGAGAGTGCAGCTGTCCCTTGCCCACAGGAGGAACACTGCCCGGAGGGGGGGGCAGCGACCGGACTCACCTCCAATCCTCGCCAGGCATGAGTTTCAGACTGCCGCCGTGGAGCTGCAGGAGAAGGAGTTTGTGGAGAACGGGGACCCCTGTGACTGAAAACGGCTCGGCGCACGTCTCATTACCGACAACAGCGACACATCACCTCGACCTAAACTAGCACCAGACGAAAGTGAGAAAGAACCAGACTGCTTCAGAATCCTCACTCAGCACCAGTCTACAGGAGCCACGACTGAGCCGACGGGTGAGGAGTCTGTGACTGCAAATGACGCAGGAGAGACGCCGGACATCTTCAGGATCCACGACCAGCACTGGCCTCAAGGAACTGCCGCTGTAGCATTGGGTGAAGAGTCTGTGACCCAAAAGGATGTAGCAGAACTGCCACAGCCTGGATGCCCCACAGCAAAAGTGAGTACCACACCGTTACATCCACAATGACATATGCAGCCGTACAGAGCACCACTCACGGTGATGAACTGGGTTCGGGCCTGTTATGTATTTTGGTTTACTACGGCACCCGTCGTAGTGCTTTGCTAAAAGCATTATGGGTAATCTGTAATGTCAGAGTGTGTTGTCATTGGCTGTGTGCTATGAGTTGCTGCTACGCTAATAAACCGTGAACATTACGTCGATGGTCCGAGTTATTATTGTTATATTAAGTAACGTAAAGGGTGAAAGATATAACAAAAAGTGGCGACGAGGACGTCTGGACCGACGCTGCAGTCCGCGACGGAGGAGAGTTTTTTTTTGTCGTTTTTTTTTCCCGCCGCTACTTCGTGCTGACAGGGTGATACACCGCGCCACTGTGCTGAGGTGGATGCTGCGGGCTGTCTGCTAAGCGGGGAGGAGCGGAGCAGTGGAAATCGTTAAGGACAAAAAAAAAAAAAACTCAGTGAGTAACACCGGAGGGAAGAAACGACGTTACAGAAAGGAGCCGCGAGGGAAAGAGCGACATTCAACCAGGAGTGTTAAAATGACTGGAGTCATTGGCTCTATCGGGCCTTTTGATGAGAGCGCGGAACAATGGAGCTCCTATACTGAGCGCTTTGACTATTTCGTGGCGGCCAATGGAATAACGGATGACAAGTTAGTGCCCACTTTTCTGAGTGTGATGGGTCCCAAGACATTTAACCTACTACGTAACCTCCTACAGCCAGTAAAGCCAGGCTCTAAAACCTACAAAGAACTGGTGGACACACTGACCCACCACTTCTTTGGGCTGCACGGTGGCGCAGTGGTTAGCACTGCAGCAGCACAGTTTACCCTTGGCCGGGGGATTGTGGGGATCGTGGGATCATGGGTTCGATCCCAGCCCCCGACCAACAGTGATCTGTGTGGAGTTTGCATGTTCTCCCCGTGTTGCGTGGGTTTACTCCGGGATTTCTCCGGTTTCCTCCCACATGCCAAAGACATGCATGTTAGGTTAATTGGCTGTTCTAAATTGTCCCTAGATATCTGTTTCCTATAGGCCCTTAGAATAGAGGGTTAGTATTAATGAAAAAGCGCTTTGAGTGGTCTTTGTGACTAGAAAAGCGCTATATAAGTGCAGGTTAGTTAGTAGTTAGTTAGTTCTCACCCAAGCCGCTAGTGATTGCAGAAAGATACAGGTTTCACAGACGTAACCAAGAAGAGGGTGAGTCTGTTAACATGTTTGTTGCAGCGCTATGCAAGTTAGCCGAACACTGTGAATTTAAAGATGTTTTAAATGACACATTAAGAGACAGGCTTGTGTGTGGACTACGAAATGAAGCAGCACAGAAGAAGTTACTCACAGAAAGTGATTTGACGCTTGAAAGAGCCATTAACATTAGTGTGATGATGGAGATGGCTTCCAAAGAAGCACACCAACTGCATGCTACAGGCAGAGTACATAAGCTCAACAGTGGTAAAACCAATGCAACAGGTCCATGTTTCCGCTGTGGCAAGGTGGGACACCTTCCTAATGACTGTTGGTACAAAGAGATGGACTGTAACAACTGTGGGGAAAAAAGGCCACGTGGAGCGGGCATGTAGAAGCAAAAGGAGCAAAGACAAAGGCCCAAAGACAAGGAATAAAAGTGACATGGTAAAATACAAAAAGAAAAGAAATGTTCACACAGTTAAACATGGCGAGGACAGAGTGAGCGACTCCTCAGAGGAAGAGGTGTCAACTGCAATAAATACTGTCCGGATTATGAATGTGAATGAAGGCTCAGAAGGCTTTTGGACTAAACCAAAAGTGGAGGGACATTTCATTAAAATGCAGATAGACACCGGATCAAAGGCATCACTTGTGTCGCATGGCATTTACAAGAAGTTTCTGAAACATCTTCCACTCCGACCTTCAGACACCGTCTTCAGGGCGTATACTGGACACTGAGTGCCCATGAAAGGGATGACAGAGGTAACTGTTCAGTACAATGGCCAAACTGCTGAGCTTCCAGTTTATGTTACCAAGAACAACTGTCCAGCTATAATGGGGCGTGTGTGGCTAAAGAAAATCCAACTTGACTGGCAAGAAGTAAGGAAGCTGTCACACAGTTCCACTCAGCTGCAGGCCATACTGGAAAAGCACAAAAAGGTTTTTCGTGATGAACTAGGCACTATGAAAAAATTTATAGTGAAGCTGCATGTCAAACCTGACAGTAAACCAGTGTTCATGAAAGCCAGACCAGTGCCGTACGCCATCAGACCAAAGGTGGAGGCTGACTCGGATGCTCTGGTCAAGAATGGAGTTCTGGAGCCTGTGACAACCAGTGAGTGGGCCACGCCCATAGTTCCAGTACCCAAAAAGGACGGAGGAATACGGACCTGTGGAGAATTTAAGGTAACAGTAAACCCTGTACTAACAGCAGAGCAGTATCCTCTTCCACTGATTGATGACTTATTTGCGGGGCTGAGTGGGGGACAAAAGTTCAGCAAAATAGATCTCAACCAGGCTTACTTACAAATGCATGTAGACGAGCAGTCACGTGAAATGCTGACTATCAACACCCATAAAGGACTCTTCAGATACCGCAGACTGCCTTTTGGCATCACATCTGCTCCAGCACTTTTTCAGCGAGCTATGGATCAAATCCTGAGTGGATTACCAGGAGTGCAGTGCTACCTGGATGATATCCTGTGTACAGGAGCAGAATAATGAAGAGCATCTGCGCAACTTGGATGCAACTCTCACGAGACTGGAGGAATATGGATTGAGAATCCGCAAGGATAAATGCGAGTTTTTCCAGTCATCCGTGGAATACTTAGGTCATGTGATCGATGCTAAGGGACTACATACTGCACCATCGAAAATCACAGCCATTGTGGATGCACCTCCACCCCAAAATGTCAGTCAGCTGAAGTCTTTCTTGGGACTGCTGAACTATTATGGACGTTTCATACCAAACTTGGCATCACTATTAAAACCACTGCATAACCTGCTGCGCAAAGAGGAAGCATGGAGGTGGACAGCAAGCTGTCAGGAAGCTTTTCAGAAGGCAAAGGATGCGCTGACGGCATCAGAGGTTCTGACCCACTTCAACCCATCACTTCCGATCCAGCTTGCCTGCGACGCCTCTCCTTATGGCGTAGGGGCGGTGATTTCCCACGTAATGCTAGACGGTGAGGAAAAGCCAATCGCTTTTGCGTCAAGGACATTAAACAAGGCAGAAGCTAACTATGCTCAACTAGAAAGAGAGGCTCTGAGCATTGTGTTTGGTGTCAGAAAATTCCACCAGTACTTGTATGGATGGAAGTTTACACTTTTTACTGACCACCGACCTCTCACAACCATCCTTGGACCATACACAGGAATACCATCTGTTGCAGCATCCTGACTGCAGAGGTGGGCGTTGCTGTTGTCAGGACACTCCTATGACATCAGGTATCGAAAGTCAGACTGTCATGGTAATGCAGATGGGTTATCCAGATTACCACTTCCTGTCATTAAGCCAGAGTCAAGCACTGTGGACATCTTCTACTTCACAGAGGTAGAAAACGCACCTGTTTCAGCTGTGCAGGTGAAAAAGGGGACTAGAAATGACCCTGTGTTGTCGGCAGTCATGGACTTGGTCATTAAAGGACAACCTGCGGGTGATGACGCAACCTTGAAGCCCTTCCTTGGGAAGTGGACAGAATTGTCTGTTCAGTCGGGTTGTTTGCTGTGGGGGAGGAGAGTGATTATTCCCCTGTCATGTCGAACAAAAGTGTTACAGCAACTTCACGCAGGACATAGTGGAATCGTGAGAATGAAAGAAATAGCGAGAAGCTATTTTTGGTGGCCAAACATTGACAAGCAGATTGAAGAAATAGCCAAAAGCTGTTCATCTTGTCACAAGGTACGGAACAACCCACCATTGGCTCCTCTCCATCCCTGGGAGTTCCCACAGGAGCCATGGCATCGTGTGCACATTGACTTTGCAGGTCCGTTTGAGGACAGAATGTTTCTCGTTGCTGTGGATGCACACAGTAAATGGCCTGAAGTGGCTATTATGAGGTCAACCACCACAGAGAAGACCACAGAGGCATTAGGAGAAATGTTTAGTCGTTTTGGGTCTCCTACACAACTAGGTTCTGACAATGGACCTCAGTTGGTTTCACAAGAAATGGATGCTTTTCTACAAGCTAATGGAGTGCAGCACATTAAATCAGCTCCATACCATCCTGCGACGAACGGCCTTGCAGAAAGGTTTGTGCAGACAATGAAACACGCATTGAAAGCATCACAAGGTCAAGGAACACTGCATCAGAGGCTGCACAAGTTCCTGCTAAACTACCGCAACACTCCACATGCAATCACAAAGACAACCCCTGCTAGTCTGATGTTCAAGAGAGATCTGCGCACTACCTTTGACCTTTTGAAACCCTCAGGATTAAAGGACACTGTGCAAACGCAACAAGAGAAACAAATTATGCACAGAGAACATCAGGCAAAGGACAGAGCGTTCACGTCAGGAGAATCTGTGCTGGCCAGGAACTACAGAGGTGAACCTAAGTGGGTTCCTGCAACTGTTATTGCACAAACTGGACCAGTCTCATATACAGTTCAAACCACTGACAGTGTTTGGAAAAGGCACGTGGATCAACTCCTGCAGACACCGCCAGCGCCTGCAGAACCGTCTCTTGGATATCCTAACGATGCACTCACCAACTCACCACTTTGTCCACCTACACCAGTACAGAACTCAACCACTTCAGAGACCGGAGTTCCAGCTGGAGATGTGACATCTTCTTCTGCATCAGCACCAGAAGCAACCTCCACATTAGAAAGAACACAGACTCATGTTCCTGCAGAGCGCCGATACCCCACCAGGGAGTGACGACCTCCTGTCCGTCTGAGTTATTAGACTAGATAGCAACTGACCCACATTTATGGGGCAGAATAATCCCCAGGGGTACAGTTATGGGATGAGGTAGTCTACCCTCACTCCTAAGGTAGCATAATAATAATAAAAAAAGAGAGAGACTAAACAAGACACTTGGTATCTCCTGTAGGACATCTATTGTAAGGGGGGAGGAGATATGTATTTTGGTTTACTACGGCACCCGTCGTAGTGCTTTGCTAAAAGCATTATGGGTAATCTGTAATGTCAGAGTGTGTTGTCGTTGGCTGTGTGCTACGAGTTGCTGCTACGCTAATAAACCGTGAACATTACGTCGATGGTCCGAGTTATTATTGTTATATTAAGTAACGTAAAGGGTGAAAGATATAACAGGGCCCATGGAGCCAAGCAACCGGGCTCACAGTCAGCCTTTACATTGTCACCATCACAGACACGTATGAAGATAGGGGCACAGTTGAGAACAGCTGCTGTTCAGATGGCGGATGGATCGGACGGCGGGCCAGCCATCTGCAAGAGGTGAGAGCAGTTGCTGCAGATCAAGATGCAGCGTTGGAGATGACTCAGCTGGTGTGGGATCCAGGATGGGACATTGCTGACGAGCTTGCCGTGGCTCCAGAGGGATGGCACCCGGGCCTGCTGAAATTGGTGCCGCCAGGGGAGCGTTCACCATGGGCTTGCTACAAGGCCTCTCCAGCAGAACCGCCTTCCCCATGGAAGACTGTAAGAAAAAAGGGCTGGTTAGGTAAGAGCCCAGCTGCCGGGATGAGTGGCAGAATAGCCCACTCAGCTGCGTTGGGTTAGGCGGCGGTCCACCCGCTAACCCTAGTTAAGATTGTTAAATGCTGTTGTTTATGCCAAATTGAGGAGGGTTGCAATTTATTAAAGTGTTCTGTGTTTTTCCAAGGGGGGGAGATGAATGTAGTGAAAGGATTAACACCAGGGAGCGGCGTGATGACACAGCCAGCTGGTGCCGTCATTGCGCCAGCCTATATAGGGAGAGAGCCGGCCATCTTAAGTCTCTCTTGATACACTGCAGCATAGGAGCTTAGTGCTCAATAGACCTGTACCGTATTTATGATATTACTGTGCATAATAAAGTTTGTGTTCAAAGCAGCACCACTCTCTGTGAGTTTCTGCGAGTTTCCAGACATAACACTACGATCACACCCAGATTGATAAATACCGATCTCTGCTTTGAATGAATGACTACTTTTCTGTCTTACCCATGTTTGATAAATGAGGGCCATTCTCTCCAGCTATCAGTCAGTCAGACATTTTTGGGTTTTTGTTGGTCTCATTACTGTAACCCACACCCTATTCTGCATTCATCCACTGAGCAGTCAGGAAATGAACTTCATTCAGGATGAAGGGGAAATTGGCCAAATAAGTAAAGAAATACATTTTTATTTCTATTTGAGTTTGCAAATTGTCATCTCTATAAAATTTAATAAGTGCAGCCTCTTTATTTTTGATTTTTCAGAAAAGAATATGAATTAATTATAGATTCATTTTCCCTTGGTCAATTTATTGTTGTACAATTTATTATTGTCTATTTTATTGATCAGGGAACAATTTACAAAATCATTAAACTTTATATAAAATGACAGGTAAGATACTTAGTACTTGAAGTATTTGGTTTTGTTAGTAACTTATTCTATTAGTGCAACATTTTATTTTTTTTATTGTATTTATTTTTCAAGTGGAAAACTGAAAACTGAGAAGTTAACTATGCAGTGGTCTTCATTTACTTTACTGGTAATGTTATTTAATTATTATTTTACTTTATTTTTTTCATTGTTTGCTCCTTGAACAATGTCATGTAATAAAACAAGGCCAAAAAACTGCAACCTGCACCTGCTCATTTTTTCAAGCAACTTTCTGAAAAAGAACCCCAAAGTCACAGGAAATAAGCAAACTTGGCAACAATGGCCTTGCATCTTTACCAGGCTTTTAGTTTGGTACAGCAAGTCTGAGTTTACACATTTACCATTTAGATTTAATATTTAGATTTATCTTGAGCATTGAGATTTAACATTCAACATTTGCATTTAACATTTTGCATTTACATTTAACATTTAATATTTAGATTTTGTCATGGTTGGTGCCCAGGCTGGGCAGAAAGCAGGACTCAAGTGCGTAGCGAGCAAATGACATTTTATCAGAAAACACAAAATAAACAGTGCGTGGGCTGAAACAAAACAAAAGCTAAGGCTTGGCAAGACAGAAGGCTCTTCGGCTAGAATCACAGGCAAAACGGACAAGACAGAAGCGTGTGGGTTCACGTCAGAATGACCAAGGACACTGCACCCAGGTGAGGGGTGGTGTTCCTTAAATAAAGCGGGGCTTAATTAATCAACCACAAACAGCCGTGGATAATCAGGAGATTAACAGAACAAGAACCAAGCTAGACTAAGGAGAAAATAACACACATTAACTCAAACCCAAGGCTCAAACAAAAAAACATAATTATAATAATGACTAACAGAACAATGGAAAACTAAGGTGAGGATAATAAAACATAACCATGTGTCATGTTCGGCTGTGGGAAAGTGCAGCGAACATATAAATTGGTAGCGAGCCCAAAATGCAGAGCAAGTAACGTGTTTATTTACAATGGGTGAAATGTACAATTAGTCCAAAAAACAGTCACAGTAAGGGAAAGACATCTCGCTACAAGCTCGGTTGTTCAATGAATGCCCCACGCGCTCAAACAGGCTGGAGTGGAGGAAAAGGCACAAGGGAAGACTTACTAAGGCGTCGGAGCCGCGAGGCTCTGGGGGGACAACACACTTAAAGTCCAGGGAAGAACCAACCACAGTGAGACTGGATGTCCATGCGTTGACATAACAAAGCTGCCACATCGGCTGGACTCGTGGGCCTGCTACTTATACACAGCCTTAACGACAGCAGGCAGACCAGCCGTGTGGCAACAGGTGTGTGACTGATTGGACCGGTGTATGGATGCGTGTGTGTGAGTATAAGAGTGAAAATGAATGTGTGTGGATGTGTGTGTGCGCATACGTGAGTGTGTGAGTGAGTATGTGGTGAACATACTGCCGGTGGATGCCTGTTGAGGGGGATGCGCGGCTGTGGGACTGGCAAAGAGCAAACTCAATTTGTCAGCTGGAGTTAACAAGCAATAATAAGACCCACAGCCGTCAATGATGCTCAGGGTGGCAACCCTGAACATGACACCATGACTCAGAGAATAAATAATAATAAATACAGAAAATCCCAAAATAGCAACTCAAAGTGAGGACGAGATCTGGAGCCCATGTCCTGGTGGCAAAGGATACAAACTATAAATCAAGGGGAGGACATCGGGTCCAGCCAACATCCTGACAGATTTATATTTAACATTTAGACTTATATTTAACATTTAGATCAAACTTTTAGAGTAAACCTTAATATTTAAAACTTGCAATATTTTTCTCTCATTTTTAGAAAAGGTTAATACGGAAAAATAAATCACAAATTTTGCTGAAAATATTGGAAAGTGACTTTGAAAACTTCACAGCATATTTTAATGTTGTGCAGGCGTAAATGTCACAAAAAAAGTTGTGTTCAAATTCAACATGTGCTACCTTACAACTGTAGCCCCATAAGGTTATGCAGGTTAAATAGCATATTGTATGAGGTGTTGTGTCTCTAATTAAGAAGGAGTCAAGGTGACGTTTTATAGTTTTATTAAGAACACGATACCAGGAACACAGGAGACTCTTGCACTAGCCTGAGAGTCACAGCAAAGAGACAAGATGGCTCCTGCTGCTGTCTTATATACCCCAGGTGACACCACTCCCCAGAGGCGGGGCGTCACCACCTCTCTACCCTAAGGCACTGCCATAATAATAATATACACAATATACTATCCAACATTCCCTCCCCCTTGAAAAATCACAAGCACACCAATTGCCCCCCCCCCCTTAAATATATACCCGAGACACTCACTAATACAGAAATATACAGTTCTATCCATTCATACCACACCGGCCCAGCAGGTCACTCCGCAATGTAAATAGACAGTCAATGAACATAAAAGGGCCACACACTAAAATAAATTAATCCTGAAATAAATAAATATGTACATCCTATTCAGTAAAACTATATACAATTGTAAACACTGCAAACAATGGCAGTACCTGACTCTCCAAACTAGCACTCCCACCCCATAACATGGGTACAACATTTTGAGGAAACTTAGCAACACAACATAAGGCACATTTACATCTCACTCACAGTCATTATCCTACTTTCACACTTCAGTGTTACTGCACCTCACACTCATGTACACATTGCACTCAATACCCCCCACACATATATGGCATTCAACACACACACAACGGTGGTCACTTCTCCCCTTTTTATTTTTTTTTAACTATTAACTTTAGCAATAAAACAGCAAAACACACTGTGACTAGACACACCATAAGCCCCAAATAAAACAGTTTTAACCCGGGTCTCCCGTGGGCTCCACTCTGGAGCGTCCGTCTCGCAGCCCGCTCCCAGAGCGTCTCCACCTCTTCTTAACCGGAGACGGGCTGCACTGGCGTTTCTTTCCTTCCAAACACTGCAGCTCGTTCGGGTGCCATCTCGATCCATCCGTCAGTTTCAGGTAACCGTTGTCGTCAGTCCGTACCACATGCAGGCCACCTTGTCTAATCCACTGCTCCCTCGATCTGCAAACCCGTCCTAGCCGAGACTCAACCCTAGGGCACACGTCATCACCCACACCCAGGGGAATACTCACTGGCTTCCTTCTTCTACGGCGTCGTGAACTGGTACCCACATGGCTCCTTAGCATCCCACCAATCCGACTAAAGCCTTGTCCCTTGTTTTCATTCTGAGCACGCCTAGGGTCAGTGCCATCCGGTCTCGCCCCGATCGTTTTCATTTCTTGCGTAGGAGCGGCACTGACAGCGCCCGGCTCAACTGTGGTACTCGGTCGGCCACGGGAGCTTCGCTGCACCTGCTCTCTGGAACCATCCACCCACACGGGTGCTAATCCATGCCAATCAGGTCCCTCGTCCAAGGAACCGCAAACACTGGCATGGAGTGCTCGCCATGGCGGTGTACTCTGGTGCTGGTGGCGGACCTCTTCACGCGGACTGGGCCAGCCTAAGTCCAACACGTCATCGCCACTTCCCACATAAAATGGCCAGTCCCACAGTCCACCACCTGACCACTCCTCCACTTCTCCGCAGGTGATGGAGAAACCGAGCCCGTAAAACAAATCACAGCCCATTAGGTTGTTACCTTCACGGGCCACCATGAACTCGGCTGTGCACATTGAGGCTGCCTTGTACCTCACTGATAGCCACACCAAGCCTACAATGTCCAGGGGGTTGTTGCCATAACCGTAACAGGCAATGTCTGTCTTACTCACGGTGTAATGCGGGAAGAACTTCATCACCATCACCAGATTCAAGATGGAGGTCGCCGACCCCGTGTCCACCATGAATGGGATTGGCACCCCGTCCAACACGCTGTTGCACAGAATTCGTCCGTCTGTGTTGGCAGAGACCAGTGTGGACCACTGTAAGCATTCTCTTAGCCGAAGCCCCCTTCCCTGGTCCCCGTTCCACCTTCTCAAAGTTCCGGCAAACCCTGGCGAAGTGGTAGAACAATCCACACCATCCACAACACTTCCCCTTCGCTGTGCACTCCCTTGCTCTATAGCGGTGCCTGCTGGATCCGCAGCCGTAACATCTCGGCGTCCCCAGGGCAGACCTAATCTTCATGATGGCTGCATACTCGTCATCGCTGCCGTCGTCCGGATCCAAGGCCAGTGCCTTCCACTGCTTATCGTTCCTGGGCAGGGCCTCCATGTCACCGAGATTCTTTGAAATCCTTTCCACTGCCTCGTGTTGTTGCGCTAGCTTCATGGCTGCTAGCAATGTTTGCTCTCCAGCGTGAGTTAGCAGACGGACCCTAGCAGAGGAGTGCGCCACGTGCTCAGCTAGCTGGTCGCGAATCATCTCCTCCTCCAAGGCCCCAAACCTGCACTCACCCGCCAGCTGCCGAAGGTCTGCCACAAACTGTTGAACTGATTCTCCGCGTCGTTGGCGTCGCTGCCTGAACTGTATGAATCTTTGAATCTTTATTTATTTATTTTGGATAGATTAAAAGTAAAGATTAAAAGAAAGGAACAGAATAATATAACAAAGGGAAAAAAAATCTAACAAGGTCAAATTAAACAATAACTCCTCTGATTATGCAGTTCAACATAAGTTATCCGAAATGGGTGATGGCTGAAGCCGCAGCTTATATTGCCCACCCATATTCCATCCAAGAATTCAAAAGAAAAACAGAATAGGAGCGATTACAATTCAGAACAAAGCAAAGACAAAACGTGACAAAAAAAAATAACTAAGCAATAGCACAACACAGACTGAATATGATAATTCTTATGTGATTTTAAATGTCATCTTGTATATATGTTTGGAGTATTTCTTCCTTTAGTTTTTGTTTAAATTGTCCAAGCGTTGTACATGATTTTAATTCAGGTCCAAAAGCATTCCACAATCTGACTCCTTGCAGTGAGACACAGTGTTACTTGGTGGTAGTTCTCACTGAAGGTTTTTGAAATATACATGTTCCTCTGAAATGATATTGTTTCTCCCTTATTTGGAACAACTTTTGGATATTTGTGGGCAGTAATAGATTTTTCACTTTAAACATTATTACTGCAGTTTTAAAGTCAACCAGATCTTTCAACTTGAGAGCAGCTTTTAATTTAAGAAAAAATGGGTTTGTTGGTTCCCTGTAAGCAGCTTTGTTTATTATTCTAATAGCTCTCTTCTGAAGCATAAAGATTGACTATATGTTTGTTTTATATGTATTTCCCCATACTTCAGTACAATATGTCATGTATGGGAACATTAGTGAATGATGCAAAGTATATAGTGTTGGTTGATTGAGCAAATATTTCACTCTGTGTAGTATTGCAATTGATGTGGATATTTTACCTTTAATATAATTAATATGTGACTTCCAACACAGTCTATTATCAATTATTACTCCAAGAAATTTAATTTCGGATACCCTTTCAATTTCTACACCATTTACACTGAGTTTAGATACTGAGTTGTTGTGATGATTGATAAAAATTATAAATTTTGTCTTACTTAAATTGAGCGTTAATTTGTTTGAATCAAACCACAGTTTAAGCTTTTCTAATTCCTTTCCGAGTGTATCCAAAAGTTGTTCCAAATTGGGAGGTGCAGTGGCGCAGTGGTCAGCACTGCGGCAGCACAGCAACTCACCCTTGGCCATGGGATCCCTGGATCAATCCCAGCCCCTGACCAACAGTGATCTGTGTGGAGTTTGTATGTTCTCCCCGTGTCTGCGTGGATTTATTCTGGGAGTTCTCCGGTTTCCTCCCACAGGCCAAAAACATGCAGGTTAGGTTAACTGGAGACTCTAAAAGTGGCCCTAGGTGTGAATGTGTGTGTGAATAGTAAAGGGATAGCGCCGTACTGTGACTGCTTCATCCATCCAGGTTGATGCCCTCAATTTCCCCTCTGGGGATCAAGTATACAAAATCAAAAAAAAAAAATCAAATTGTTTCCACTGCATAATAAATTAGCATCATCTGCAAACAATATTAAATCCATTTTTTCCGAAACTTTACATATGTCATTCATATACGTATTGAATAACAATGGCCCCAAAACTGAACCCTGTGGGACTCTACAAATAACCTTCAGTAACTGTGAGTTTTTGCTACCAACACATACATACTGATATCTGTTCTTTAAGTAACTTTTGATTGCTGGGGTCTTTCTGCAACTGTGGGGGTTCCCCCTTCAGTTGATAATGCTATGAGATGACTGTTGTTGTGAAATGGCGCTATATAAATAAAGTTGATTTGAATTGAATTGAATTAACTACATAACCAGGAAAGTGCTACCCCCCAATACCATAATTTTGTAGTTTCTTTAATAATAATTTATGATCCACTGTATCAAATGCTTTTTTAAGATCCAGGAATATCCCAACTGAATACGTTTTATTTTCAACGGCAGTTGATATTTTTTCTATAAATTCCATTAGAGCAAATGCAGTTGTCCTCTTGTGTCTCAACCCATATTGCTGCTCACACAATAAATAATTCTTCATTATGAAGTTGTCAGTTCTCTCACAGAATATTTTTTCAAGTATCTTGGAAAACTGCGGCAATAGTGAAATAGGCCTATAGTTTGAAAATTCCCCTCTGTCACCCGTCTTGTATATCGGAATTACTTTGGCTATTTTCATTGCACTGGGAAATATACCTGTTTGGAGAGACAGGTTACAAATATATGTCAGTGGCTTCACTAAGTATTCAATGATAGTTTTGACTAAAAGCATGTCAATACCATCACAATCCGTAGATGTTTTACTTTTAAACGATTTAACAGTTTCAATGACCTCTCTCTCGTCTGTGTTCTTTATGAAGAAGGAGTCTTTTATAGCAATGTTTTTACTTATTGTATCACCTGTAGATGCCGTAATGGGTATTTCTCGAGCCAAATTAGAACCAATGTTAACAAAAAATTTATTACATTCATCTGCAGGTGAGACTGCATTCACACTCACATTCACATTCACTTACATTCACTATTCATTTTGTTTTTTTGTTTTTTTTTTGAAAGATTGGTTGGATAGCTTGTATTTCTGTTTTTATTTCCAAGAATATTGTTAAGTATTGTCCATGTATTTTTAATGTTATCTCTGTTTTTCTCCAGTTCTTTACTGTAATAGTCTCTTTTACTACATCTCATTATATATATTAACTTATTTTTGTATTTTCTGTATACTGCTGCTCTGCTTCTTTTGTCCTTTTCTTTAGAAAAGCTTTATATAATTAATTTTTCTTTTTACACGCTTTTTGTAATCCTTTGGTTAACCGTGGCTTGGCAACAAATTTCTGTTTAAGCTTTTTCTTTACTAATGGGCAATTCTTTTCATAAAGAGTGGTTACAATGTTCATAAATGTGTCATATTCTTCATTTACATCTGATACATAGACTTTTGTCCAGTCTTGCTTCAGCAGGTCTTCTTAAAAAGAACTGATTACATTTTGTGATTTATATCTAAAAGATTTTAAAGTTTTTTTCTGCATTGGCCCCCGTGTGGCCATGGATAAGTGCAAAGACTGGCAAATGATCACTTATGTCATTTATCAATAATCCACGTTCTATTGTGGCGGCATGAAATAATAAGCAGCGAACTGAGAGTTTTTAAGGGTGTTTATTGATCATTCATCCCACCATCACAGAACTCACCCCGGCACTGTATAAGCGTGCCAGAGTGAGCCCTCAGGCTCTCGTAAGCAGACAGGCTATGCGTGTAGTCAGAAGCAGTGGTCAGAGAGAGAGAGAGAGAGTTACAGAGCAATATGCACTTTAAATACCCCACTACAGACAATGCATGAATGGCACATTAACATCACAGTAAACAGCAGGAAGGCAATGGGACATTTGCATCACAGTACAGAGCAGGAAGGAACATTTGCCTTTGAGTCATACATATCCTCAGCAGGATACTGGCAGGAAAGAGCTAGACAAAGAGAGGCTGCCTATTGATATCAATACACACATCTCATTGTTCTGCTAATTGCTCCAGCTGAGTGCTCTGCTTGTCCCAGTATGTTGTGGGGGTTACCCACACTACTCCCCCACAGAGGGCTCAGCTGGGGGCTGAGGCGTCGATCGTCCGGCTTTGGGAGCGAGCTGCGGTGCAAGTTCCGTGCTGGAGGAGGGGGAGGGAGGAGGGGGAGGGTAGCAAGTGTCGGCCCGGGACGGCGAAGTTGTCTGGGCCGCGCAAAAATTGCCTGTGGATCTACGATGTTGAGGGGCTGTCCCGTTGAACGTGGCAGAGATCCACAGGCTGTGAGAAGGAAAGTTTGTCTCCGACTCCTCTCGCGGCCATGAAGAAAAAAAGGAGCTGCAGCAGTGAGGGACTTGGCGTGTTGACTTTAGGTGCGCGCGCAGCCCTAAAGCCCTCGGGGACAGCAGGCGGCTGAATTCCCTTGTGCACCGTGGCTGAGACCCGTACAAAATCCTGTGAGCGAGCTGCGTGCGTGCTTCAGGTGTGTGAGCAGCCCTGAAGGTTCTGTGTGCAGCGGCGAAGGACGATGGCGGTCTGTGTGGAGCCGGTATTGTCCCGTGCGTGGTGTGCTGTCCTCATAACCCCCCGGTGTGCGTGCGGGGTTTGGTGCATGGCAGGTCCACTGTAGAGGCGAGTCAGGGTCAGGGAGCTTGATGGAGATCAGCACTGTCGGCGCCGATGGTCATCCCTGTTGAAGCTGTTGCTGCCGTTCGCTGTGTCGGGTCATGGTGCGTTGGAGCAGTGAGAGGGAGTAGACGGTCTTTGTCCCTCGGGCTCGTGTCGATGCAGAGGAGCGGTGAGAGGGAGTAGACGATCTTTGTCCCTCGGGCCCGTGTCGATGCGGAGGAGCGGTGAGAGGAAGTAGACGTTCTGTGTCCCTCGGCCGGTTCAGCGTGGATGTCCTGATCTCAGGCGAGGGTCGCACCATGACGCTTTCTGCAGCATTCCCGGTCGTGGATGATCTCCGGGGTGTTCGCCTGGTGTGTGGCTCTGCGTCGAGGTCTCCCTGTAGCAGAAGGGAGGGCAGTCCATTTGCATCAGGCTGCTGCATTCGCTTGTCGTCGGAGTCACCGCCGGGTGCTGCGTTCGTTAGCGTGTTCTTTCTTTCGGGGTCACCAGTGTGGCGCTACGAAATAATAAGCAGTGAACTGAGAGTTTTTAAGGGTGTTTATTGATCATTCATCCCGCCATCACAGAACTCACCCCGGCACTGTATAAGCGTGCCAGAGCGAGCCCTCAGACTCTCGTAAGCAGACAGGCTATGCGTGTAGTCAGAAGCAGTGGTCAGAGAGAGAGAGAGAGAGTTACAGAGCAATATGCACTTTAAATACCCCACTACAGACAATGCATGAATGGCACATTAACATCACAGTAAATGGCAGGAAGGCAATGGGACATTTGCATCACAGTACAGAGCAGGAAGGAACATTTGCCTTTGAGTCATACATATCCGCAGCAGGATACTGGCAGGAAAGAGCTAGACAAAGAGAGGCTGCCTATTGATATCAATACACACATCTCATTGTTCTGCTAATTGCTCCAGCTGAGCGCTCTGCTTGTCCCAGTATGTTGTGGGGGTTACCCACACTATTTTCTTATCAATAATATTAACAAACAGGTTATCAATAAGTGTAGCAGTGTGAACTGTGATTCTACTGGGATGTGTTATTGTGGGATATAGACTCATACTGTACATAGAATTCATGAACTCTGTAATTACATTTTGTTGAAATGGATTTAGTAAATCAATATTGAAGTCTCCACAGATTACAACCATTTTCTTACTTGTTACATTATTGTACAGCTCGACTAACTTATCTCTGAATGTCTCAACGCAAGTTCCCAGCATTCTATATATACAACTTATAATTAGATTTTTTGTTTTATCTTGGTCAATCTCAACAGTAACACATTTTAGAATCCCTGGTAGTGCAAAGGACGTTCCATTTACAAGCTTACACCTATACAGGTCATCAATATACAGTGCAACACCACCACCCTTTTTTTGAGATCTATTAATATAAAGCATCTGATATCCCTCTATTGTCATCAGAGGAGCCTGCTCTTCATTGAGCCAAGTTTCAGAGACTGTGATAGCTGTAAATTTTCTATCTAGCTGTTTTAAATAGTCCTGAATCTGTGGAAAGTTTTTGTTAAGACTTCTGCTGTTGAAGTGTATTATTGATAGTTTACCATCTAATTGCACTTGACTTTTGAATTGCTTTTCAGTAAAATATTCACAGTGATTATGAATATTGTTGAAGAAGTGGTTATCAGATCAATATCATTCTCCATCTCTTGTGGTTTATGTTCAACATAATGGCATATTTTTAGAGTCTGAATTTCCTCACTCTGTGTCAAATGACTTCCTTCAACTGGGGATGATTGATGTCTTCTAAAGTCAGTCATAAGTACATTTGTCCTCATTGTGATTTACTTTTTTTACATATATTTATCCAGCTCCTCCACATTTCTGATTACCAGCACTTTGGACTCCTCTGGTGTTCCATTCAGTTTTATAAAAACTTTGCAGTTGAAAGCCCATGTTGATTGGATTTTCTTCTGTTTTTGCAAGAAACGCACCTTTTTTGGCAATGTCTCCATTTCTCTTGGTCAGGTGCTCATTCAAGTAAACTTCTGTCTCCTTCAGCTTCCTTCCCTGTTTCAGCAGATCCATTTTATACTTTCTGTTTGTAAGACGGATGATTATTGACGATTTTTCACCCTTCCTTCTTTTAGGAAGAGGATGACAAGCCTCTATGTTGTTACTGTCTATCGCTATGCCTTTAGAATGGAGGAAGGTTGTCACCTGTTCTTCCACCGACCTGGCGTCCAGTTTACGAAGGTCTGTATTATCCGTTCTTGCCACAGCCTGGGCGTAGGATCTGGGCTGTGTTTCTAATCCTGAAACAATAATGTCATTTATTCGAGTGTACTGTTCCAGGTTGTCCACCCTATTTTCCAGAAAAGCAATCTTTTTGTCTTTCTCCTCATTTTTCAGCCTCAAGGCTTTGACCTCTTCCACCAAATCAATTATCTGTTTTTGTTGTTTTCTCACCACAGTTACCTCTTCTGAGAGAAAGTCAAGTGATTTTTTAAATTCCTCAACCTCATCATATGTTGCATTCCTTTTGGGTGGCATTGTGCTGCTATTGGTGCTAATTGATTCAAATAGATTCTGGTTAATATGGATCACACTAACTCATTAGCTTGTCTGCTGTTGCCACCATTTGAACCAAATGCCCATCATATCTGCACAGTACCTTTGTGGAATTAAGCAGTCTTGCTGTGGACCATTATCTGCAATCCAATGCTCACCCTTCTCCAAACGTTACCTTGACACACTCAGAGCAACAGTAGCATTTGGACTGCAGGTAGGCTAGGTTAAGAAGTAGCAGGTTAACTCTGGGTAGGTCCAGTTAGACACACTCAGAGCAGCAGAAGGTTGACTCCAGGGAGGCTAGCTAAGCTAGCCACACTCAGGAAAGCAGTAGGTTAACTCCAGGCAGGCAAAGCTAGCCACACTCAGAGCAGCAGCAGGTTGAGTCCAGGGAGGCTAAGCCAGCCACATTCAGAACAGTAGCAGGTTGACACCAGGGAGGCTAAGCTAGCCACACTCAGAAGAGCAGCAGGTTGACTCCAGGCAGGCAAAGCTAGCCACACTCAGAGCAGCAGCAGGTTGAGATTAGGGGGGCTAAGCCAGGCACATTCAGAATAGCAGCAGGTTGACTCCAGGGAGGCTAAGCTAGCCACACTCAGAGCAGCAGCAGGTTGAGTCCAGGGAGGCTAAGCCAGCCACATTCACAATAGCAGCAGGTTGACTCCAGGCAGGCTAAACTAGCCACACTCAGAAGAGCAGTAGGTTGACTCCAGGCAGGCAAAGCTAGCCACACTCAGAGCAGCAGCAGGTTGAGTCCAGGGAGGCTAAGCTAGCCACACTCAGGAGCAGCAGGTTGACTCCAGGCAGGCAAAGCTAGCCACACTCAGAGCAGCAGCAGGTTGACTCCAGGCAGGCTAAGCTAGCCACACTCAGAATAGTAGCAGCTTGACTCCAGGGACGTTAAGTCCTGTATGAACATTGGCACATGTGTGGACACATGGCCGAGAGCCGACTCATATTCTTATGAAGCCTGAACAGAGAAGCCTGAGCTCGAATATTTGCTGCTCTAAATTCAACTCATGAATATAGTTTATTACGGCGAGGTGCCCGAGGCAGCGAGCGGCGCCAACGAGGGGGCTTCGGTTTTCCCCGGAGTGCGCAGGGCGAGTTGTCCAGTAACCGGAGGGTTGGTGGTTTGAATTATGTTTTTCTTCAGTTTGAGTCTCTTCATTTGTAAAGGACATTTCAAGGTAAGACAGCTGTGTTTTTTATTAAACTACCTTCCTTCCTGCAATACTCTTAACTTTAGTGTGTGTTTTAATCTTGCTTGTTTGCAATAACTCGAGCCATCCGTTTCAAAGTGAAATGCCGGTTCCACGTTGTCGAAGCCATGCAGGGTTTAAATGACATTAACAGCCAGTTTAACCTCTGAATTATCTTAGCGACTTTGAGCCTTTTGTGGTATACTGACGTGGCCATTTTATACAAAGGTGGACTCTCCAACACTTGAGACTTTTAACTGGAACAACAACCCCTTAAAGACGAAGCCAAAGTAAAATTTTTAACATTTTGTATGGAATCTGGTCCGTCTCATGAGTGGTAATTGGAATGTTTGAGTGCAGGTGATCTGCAGGCAGAACTTCATTAAGGAATCCAAAGATTTTTATTCTTAAACGCTCCCAGTTGTATTCAGATTGATTGTTTTTGTTCAAGGCTTAATTAAGTTGGTTGCAAATACTCTGCTTGTTTGAATTAAGATCTAAATTTTGTGAGAAACCGGGACTGTGTGTCCGACACGATCATCGGTAGCCACGGGGGCCTCCCAGGGAACGGTTTTGGCTCCCTTCCTGTTCACCCTTTATACTGCGGACTTCTCACACATCACAACACACTGAAATCTACAGAAGTTCTCTGATGACTCTGCGATCGTTGGCCTCATCTCCAATGGAGATGAAGCTGAGTACAGAGGGCTTATCCAGGACTTCGTGGGCTGGTGCCATCGGAACTGCCTCCAGATCAACGCGAGGAAAACTAAGGAGCTGGTGGTGGACTGCCGCAGGCAAGGACAACCCCTCACAGCACCAGTAAATATACAGGGAACAGACATCGAGATGGTGACATCCTATAAGTACCTGGGTGTTCATCTGAACAATAAACTAGACTGGTCACACAATACTGACGCACTCTACAAGAAGGGACAGCGCAGGCTGTTCCTACTGAGGAGACTCAGGTCTTTTGGTGTACAAGGGGCGCTGCTGAAGACATTCTATGACACGGTGGTGGCATCAGCCATCACTTTTGGAGTGGTCTGCTGGGGCAGTGGCATTACGGCAGCCGATAGGAAGAGACTGACATAATGTCCGGCTCAGGAAACACGCACGCAGGCTCAGGATAGATTTAACAGCTTTATTCAACAAGCAGGTGTGTCTGGATGGATGTGTGAGATATGTGTATGTGATGAGGGTGAACGCTGATGCACAGGAAGCAGAGCAGTGTGCCGTACAGCCGGACAACCCTATGGAGAGAGCAAAGGACAGGGGTAAAGGGCACCACACCTGAACAGGAATAATGAGCTGTGTGCTGCTTACTTGTGGGTGGCAGGTGGCTGGCGTTGGCCAAGGGAGAAGCCCGGAAGACAGCGTCCTGCAGAGCCTGTGACGATGGTGAGGATTGGGTGGCGATGACGGGGTATCCACCTGTGCACAGGGGAGAAGACTTGGAAAAGGTAAGGAATGCTTACGTTGAAGCGTACTTTCGCTGATGATCAGGGGATGATCCAAACGCGAAGAAGTGCCGATGCGAACAGACGGCTCCAGACCGCTGCACAGGGCTGAGTGGGCTAAATAGCCCGCGGCTGACGAGGCGCAGGTGTGCGCGCAACTGAGGCAGATGATGAGCGGCGAGTCGTGACAGTACTCCCCCCACTAGCAGCGCCTCCTGGAGCTGGTTTGTCCGGATGCACCCGGTGGAACTCCGTGATGAGACTCCTGTCCAACACCAAGGAAGAGCGCACCCAGGACCTCCATTCAGGGCCGAATCCCTCCCAGTCCACCAAGTACTGCAGCCCGTGACCTCGGCGCTGGGAGTCCATGATGGAAGCGACTGTCCAGGCCGGATGGCCGTCAATCATCAAAGGCGCGGGCGGGGAACAGAGGGGATCGGAGACCACGGGCTTGATTTTGGACACGTGGAAGGTGGGACATATGCGGAGGGAGGGGGGGGGGACGGCCAGATGCACAGCCACCGGGTTAATAATTTTCGAAATGGTGAAGGGACCAATGAAGCGTGGGGCCAACTTCCTCTTCTCAGCCTTGAGGTGAATGTCCTGAGAGGCCAACCAGACTCGTTGGCCCACCTGGTAGGCAGGGGCCGGTCTCCTGTGGCGATTCGCCGTGGTGCTGCTGCGCGTCGCCGTGCATAAAAGCGCATCGCGCGCCTTGGTCCACAGACTCCGACAACGTCTCAGGTGCGCCTGGATGGATGGAACGGCCAGCTCACCCTCCTGCTCCGGGAACAATGGTGGGTCATATCCCAAGGACGCCTTGAAGGGGGACATCCCTGTGGCAGAAGACCGTGCCGTGTTGTGGGCATATGCTACCCAGGCCAGGTGCATGCTCCAGGAAGACGGGTTGGAGGAAGTAACGCAGCGTAGGGCAGCTTCCAGCTCCTGGTTGGCCCGTTTGCACTGCCCATTGGATTGTGGGTGGTGGCCGGAGGAGAGGCTTACTGTGGCCCCCAAGGCGTTGCAGAAACACTTCCAAACCTCTGAAACAAACTGGGGCCCCCGATCAGAGACGACGTCCACCGGTATGCCGTGCAGCCTGACCACGTGTTGAACCAGAAGGTCCGCTGTCTCCCATGCTGTTGGGAGGCCCCGAAGTGGCACGAAGTGGGCAGCCTTGGAGAAATGATCCACGATGGTCAGCACAGCATCATAGGTGTTGGAGGTCGGGAGACCGGTGACGAAGTCGAGGGCTATGTGGGACCAGGGCCTGCCCAGGATTGGCAGGGGCTGGAGCAGGCCCGCGGGGGAAGAATTTCCTGACTTGCTGGTGGCACACACAGGGCACGCCTGGACGTAGTTGGTGGCGTCCCTCTGAAGAGCTGGCCACCAGAAGGAACGCTGGAGGAGATCCACTAGCCGGGAAACACCAGGGTGACAGGCGAGTTTGGAGGTGTGAACCCAATGGATGACCTCCCCCCGGACAGTAGATGGAACAAACAGCCTTCCCTCTGGTCCGCCGCCAGGGTCTGGTTTGGTCTCCTGCACCCTCCGGATCTTGTCCCCGATGGACCAGGAAATCGCCCCTACCACACACGAGCTGGGCAGGATGGTATGACCCGGCTCCTCTGACGTCTCGGGGGCAAACTGCCTGGACAGGGCATCGGGCAGGCCGTTCTTAGAACCAGGGTGGTAGGTGATGGTGAAGCAGAACCGGGCGAAGAACAAGGACCAGCGCACCTGGCGGGCATTCAGATGTCTTGCAGATCTAAGGTATTCCAGGTTCTTGTGGTCCGTCAGCACCACGAACGGCAACGCAGCCCCCTCCAGCCAGTGGCGCCACTACTGCCGGGCGAGCTTGATGGCGAGAAGCTCCCTGTCTCCGACATCGTAGTTCCGTTCGGCTGGAGACAGATGCCTTGAGAAGAAGGCACAGGGTCGCTTGACCCCGTCGGTGGGTGATCGCTGGGATAGCACCGCCCCCACTCCCGTATCAGACGCGTCGACTTCCACCAAACACTGCAGTGCGGGGTCGACCTGGGTTAGGACTCAGGAGGAGGAAAACTCCGTCTTCAACGCCTGAAACGCCACTGCGACCTCTTCGGTCCACCAGAAGGGGTTCTTGGGGGAAGTGAGACGGGTCAACGGGGCAACGATGGCACCGAAATTGGGCACAAAACGGCGGTAGAAGTTGGCAAACCAAATAAACTGTTGGACCTGCTTCCTGGAGGTCGGTGTGGGCCACTCAACCACCGCACTGACCTTCGTGGGGTCAGGCAGGACCTGGTTGTGTGAGATTACAAATCCTAAAAAGGAGGTGGTCTTGGCGTAAAACTCACATTTTTCGGCCTTGACATACAGCCTGTTTTCCAGCAGCCATTGTACAACCCGCCTCACGTGAACCTGGTGTTCCTCCCGTGACCTGGAGAAGATGAGGATGTCATCCAGGTACACGAACACGAAGAGGCCAAGGAAATCACGCAGGACGTCGTTGATTAGGCGTTGAAATACAGGCTGTAGAGGCGTCCAGATGGCAGGGGCGCCCCCGGGCGGATGTTGATGGCGCAGTCGTAGGGCCGGTGAGGAGGAAGAGACATCGCCCTGGACTTACTAAACACGAGACCCAGGTCATGGAACTCCGAGGGCACCAGAGAGAGATCCGGAGGCGCGGCGTCCTTAGCCAGAGGGGGAGAGGACGGGGAGAGGACGGGGCGCAGGCTGCGAACTGTAGGCAGGTACCCATACAGAAGGAACTCCAGGCGGCGACTCTTCCTGTCTGCCAATCCAGCACCGGGTTGTGCAGATGCAACCAGGGGTACCCTAGGATGACAGGCGACACAGATGAGGACAGAACGTACAGGATGAGATCCTCCCGGTGGTTACCTGAGATAATAACAGGGACCGGCTGGGTGCGATGAGTCACTTGTCCAAGGGGCGCACGGGAGAGGGTGATCAGGCTGAGAGGAGTGGCCAGAGGGTGGCAGGGGATGCCCAATTGGGTTGCCAGGCTCTTTGAAATAAAGCTCTGCTCTGCACCTGAGTCCACCAGTGCATGTGTGAGGTGCCCCGTGGCATTGTGACAAAATTGAATGGGCAGTGATAGGCTAGTGAGGGGATTTGACCGGTTAGAGTCCGCGAGGCCCCCTGCAGTGACTCGCGGACCTCCCCGTTTGGCTTCTCCGGGCAATGCTCCACGGTATGTTGATTACCTCCGCAATACATGCAGAGGCCCAACTCCCGGCGGCGCTGTTTCTCCGCTAGGGGGAGCTTTGACCGACCAACCACCATCGCCTCCGATTCCTCGGAAGACTCCGGAGGAAGTAACGCCAAGGGGCGGCCTTGAGGCGTGTGGACGGAGCCTCCACGCGAGCGGCTGATTAACTTCCGCTCGGTGGACTGTTCACGCAGCCTGTTATCCAAACTAATAGTTACGGAGATTAGCTCCGAGAACGTCTCCGGAAGGTCTCGACCGGCCAGCTCATCCCTCAGACCCGAGCTGAGGCTGCGGAGGAAGATGCCACAGAGTGACGCCTCGTTCCAGCCTACCTCCTCCGCTGCGACCCGGAAGTCGATAGCGTAGTCCTCCGCTGACCGGCTTCCCTGTTGGAGGCCAAGGAGACGGTCAGTGAGGATGCTATCACGCCGGGAATGGTCGAACACCTCGAGAAAGCTCTGCATGAACTGGCTGTAGCAGAGGTTTGCGTAACTGGGCTTCGCCATAACGGCGTAAGCCCAAGTTAACGCTCGCCCCTCCAGAAGATTACCAATATAGCCAATTCGGCTGTGGTCCATGGGAAAATCCCCGGGAACGCGCAGAAACACCGACTCACACTGCATTATGAACCCCCACGCTCCGCCGAGCTTCCCGCTGAAGCAGGCGGGGGTTGGGATAGGTGTGAGTCAGGTTGGCATTCTTGCGGCAGACTGGCTGGGCACCGGAGCGGCAGGAGCTACCCCTCCCTGACGAGCCGAGGGGAATGCCTGCTGGGGGTCCAAGCGGTCTAACCGGTGAGTGATGTTTACCAACTGGTTCAATATCACCTGCTGTTGGTGGGCTATTAAATCCACCTGAGCCTCGAGGGTGGAAAGACGGCGTGCGAGCCCGCTGTCTGCTGAGCCGCTCTGCTGGAGCCGTACTGACATAATGTCCGGCTCAGGAAACAAGCACGCAGGCTCAGGATAGATTTAACAGCTTTATTCAACAAGCAGGTGTGTATGGATGGATGTGTGAGATATGTGTATGTGATGAGGGTGAACGCTGATGCACAGGAAGCAGAGCAGTGTGCCGTACAGCCGGACAACCCTTTGGAGAGAGCAAAGGACAGGGGTAAAGGGCACCACACCTGAACAGGAATAATGAGCTGTGTGCTGCTTACTTGTGGGTGGCAGGTGGCTGGCGTTGGCCAAGGGAGAAGCCCGGAAGACAACGTCCTGCAGAGCCTGTGACGATGGTGAGGATTGGGTGGCGATGACGGGGTATCCGCCGCCAGGGAATCCACCTGTGCACAGGGGAGAAGACTTGGAAAAGGTAAGGAATGCTTACGTTGAAGCGTAGTTCCGCTGATGATCAGGGGATGATCCAAACACAAAGAAGTGCCTATGCGAACAGACGGCTCCAGACCGCTGCACAGGGCTGAGTGGGCTAAATAGCCCGCGGCTGACGAGGCGCAGGTGTGTGCGCAGCTGAGGCAGATGATGAGTGGCGAGTCGTGACAGAGACTGAACAAACTGATCAAGAAAGCTAGCTCTGTCCTGGGGAAACGCCTTGACCCAGTGGAGGAGATAGGAGAGAGAAGGATGGTGGCTAAACTGTCATCTCTGCTGGAGTCCGAGTTCCACCCTATGCAGGACATACTGAATGCACTGAGGAGCTCATTTAGCAGCAAACTACATCATCCTAGGTGCACAACCAAGAGGTTTCGCAGGTCCTTCCTACCAACGGCTGTCAGACTGTACAACCTAAGCAGGGCTGCTCGCAGGGATAGCAAAAAGATGTGACAACCTAATAGTTTTGAATGCAAAAGACACAATAGACTTATACAATGGTCCCCTCCGGCATACAACTAGGAAAATACCGGTTGCTATGGAGGGTGAGAATATGTATGGGTACATAATCATATCATGTAGGATAACTAAGTAGACGGTTGTGCTGTTTCATCCCATCTAGCAACAATGCTCTGCACTGTGTGTGTTTATATATTTACATATTTATTCCATCTAGCTACAATGCTCCGCACTGGGTGTGTTTATCCATCCATCCATCTTCTACCGCTTTTCCGGAGGTCCGGGTCGCGGAGGCAGCAGTTCAAGCAGAGAAGCCCAGACTTCCCTCTCCCCAGCCACCTGCTCCAGCTCTTCAGAGGGGATACCAAGGCGTTCCCAGACCAGCTGGGAGACATAGTCTCTGCACCGAGTCCTGGGTCTGCCCCGGGGTCTCCTCCCAGTGGGACGTACCTAAAACACCTCAAGTGGGAGGCGTCCAGGAGGCATCCTAATCAGATGCCCATACCACCTCAACTGACTCCTTTCAATGTGGAGGAGCAGCGGCTACTCTGAGCCTCTCCCGGATGACTGAGCTCCTCACCCCATCTCTGAGGGTGAGTCCAGCAATCCTACGGAGAAAGCTCATTTCAGCCGCTTGTATCCGCGATCTCGTTCTTTCGGTCATTACCCAAAGCTCGTGACCATAGGTGAGAGTAGGAACGTAGATTGGAAGGTCTATGCCAAGGTACTGGAGAGGAGAGTCTGGCCGTTGGTCGAACCTCGGATTCAGGAGGAGCAATGTGGTTTTCGTCCTGGCCGTGGCACATCGGACCAGCTCTTTACCCTCTCGAGAATTCTTGAGGGTTCGTGGGAGTTTGCCCAACCAGTTTACATGTGTTTTGTGGACTTGGAGAAGGCATTTGACCGCGTCCCTCGTGGATTTTTGTGGGGGGTGCTTCGGGAGTATGGGGTATCGGGCTTGTTGTTACGAGCTATTCGGTCTCTGTACGACCGTTGTGAGAGTTTGGTTCGTATTGCCAACACTCGGTCGGAGTAATTCCCAGTGAGAGTTGGACTCCGACAGGGCTGCCCTTTGTCACCGATCCTGTTCATAATTTTTATGGACAGGATTTCTAGGCGCAGCCAGGGAATGGAGGGTGTCATGCTTGGTGACCACAGGATCTCATCTCTGTTGTTTGCAGATGATGTTGTCCTGTTGGCTTCATCCAGCAATGACCTACAGCTCTTGCTGGGATGGTTTGCCGCTGAGTGTGAAGCGGCTGGGATGAGAATCAGCACCTCCAAGTCCGAGTCCATGGTCCTCAGCCGGAAAAAGGTGGATTGTCCTCTCCGGGTTGGGGACAGGCTCCTGCCCCAAGTGGAGGAGTTTAAGTATCTCGGGGTCTTGTTCACGAGTGAGGGGAAAATGGAGCGAGAGATCGACAGACGGATTGGAGCAGCATCTGCAGTGATGCGGACGTTGTACCAGTCTGTGTGTTTATATATTTACATATTTATTCCATCTAGCTACAATGCTCCGCACTGTGTGTTTATATACTCATATATTTATTCCATCCAGCTACAATGCTCCGCACTGTGTGCCTATATATATATATAATTTATATTTATATGTACATATGTATACTTGCTGCTCTTGTTTCTTTTTTTTTCTCTTGCCTTCTGACTGTTGCTCTGAGTGTTGCTATCCCTGTGCTGTTGCAATCCTGGAATTTCCCCATTGTGGGACTAATAAAGGCTTATCTTATCTTATCTTATCTTAAATACGATCAAATGAAATTGTATGTTAAATGGCATATTGTATGATATAGTGTAGTTAGAAATGTACTTTAAGTCAGTTAACATTATTCTTAAAATGATGTTTTAAAAACTCAAAGCAATCAGAAAGTGGCCATAAGGACTGGAAGAGAAGCGGGAAAAAAAAAAGAAAAAATCAGCAAAATTTAAAACAATTTGTCATGAGTTTAAGTTTCCCCTGAAGTTTATGTTTCCCAAAATTGTGACTTAGATTAACCATTATAATTCAATAAGTGACTCTGTGAAACACTCATGGCTGCTCTGTTCATTCACAGACCAGAAAATTCACGCTGTTATCCTGTTAAATCAAAGGGATTCTTCATTCTTTTGCATGTCCTTTTGTTGTTAAAATTGTGTTAACAGGCCTGAGGAGTTGTTAGTTCCTGGCCAGCAGGTCAGTTGAGGCGGGGGGGGGGGGGGGGATCAGTGCTGCTGATAAAGCCACGTCACCCTTTAACCCTTTGGTTTCCATCTCAGCAGCAGCTCTGTTTGAATTGTCCTCAGAAGGGAATATGTAAATCGACAGAGGTGTGAAGTTTGGCCCAGCTGTTCCCACTGATGTCATGGGGGGGGTGATCTGTTGGGTGTCATGGAGTGCCATGTGTTTACTCTTTCTGGGTTAACTGGATTATTTCTGCAGCTGGGGATCACCTATTCCTCTTCTTCTCCTTTTCCCTGCTGATTAATACAGATCTGCAGGATTTAACACCTCCGAACATCACCGCTTAGTTCCTCCTCACAGCTGTCTTTTAAAAAAAATGGCCAACACACGCCAATTTATCACATCCTTTTTCCATGTAAATTAGAAACATTCTTTTGTAAATGTGAGAATTTTTCTCGGAAATTTGCAGGATTTTCCTGCAGAGTTAGTCATTTTACTCAGAAATGTGCAGCTTCTTACTTGAAAATTTGCAGCTTTTTATTATTCATAATTTTGCAGCTTTTTCCTCATGAATTTAGAACTTTTCTCACTCTTGAATTTGCAGTTTAACCTCTTGCACTCCGTTGTACCGCGGGCGGGCAAGTCTCTGCGTCCTACAGCGCACG
Organism: Pholidichthys leucotaenia; assembly: GCA_020510985.1. Classification (NCBI taxonomy): domain Eukaryota; kingdom Metazoa; phylum Chordata; class Actinopteri; order Cichliformes; family Pholidichthyidae; genus Pholidichthys; species Pholidichthys leucotaenia. The sequence continues at coordinate 116,792,528 of CM035842.1, forward strand.
AGGGTGCTCTCGTGCACTCTAGGACGCATGAGGGCGCTGCCTCCAAGCGCGCACTGAAAAAAAAAAAAAGTTCTTCCACTACAGACACAGCCGCGAACAGATCAGATATGATTGACCTCTCATTCGACTAATAAGAGCCTTGAATTGGGTTTCTGAAACCTTGAAGAACCAATGACTGAAAACCTACCAAGAAGGACCCGCCTACCAACGCTGTGAATGCAGCGAGCCAATTGAAGCACAGAAGTTCGCGAGCTTTTTTGTGTAAGGCTGGGTGAAGAGAGACTGACTGCTGCAGCAGATGAAAAAAAGGACCCGCAGGAAGAACCCCACAGACCCAGCAGCACGGAGACCATCCACAAGTGCAACCTGTGTGACAGCGACTGCCATTCGCGCATCGGCATGTGCGGCTATAGGTGGTGCTTTTTTTGTTTTTGTCCCTGCAGAGTAAACGTTAGGATTGTCTTCCATGGTCATCATAGACCGACGGAGGCCGACGACGAAGGCTGAGTGACACACATGCATTCGCCAGTCTATTTTTAATTACTACTGTTATTTGTTCTGAAAAATCGTTCGCCAAAAACCGCAATCATGGAAGCGCAAAACCGCAATAATGGAATTATGTTTTGATCGGGTCGCGAGACCAGCGTCGCATTTGTCTGACAATGAGGAAGAAGTTCGTCAGCTCCGCTTCTGCTGTGAAGAGGTAAGTCCATCCATCCATCCATCCATCTTCTACCGCTTTTCCGGAGGTCCGGGTCGCGGAGGCAGCAGCCCAAGCAGAGAAGCCCAGACCTCCCTCTCCCCAGCCACCTGCTCCAGCTCTTCAGAGGGGACACCAAGGCGTTCCCAGACTAGCTGGGAGACATAGTCTCTCCACCGAGTCCTGGGTCTGCCCCGGGGTCTCCTCCCAGTGGGACGTGCCTGAAACACCTCAAGTGGGAGACGTCCAGGAGGCATCCTAATCAGATGCCCATACCACCTCAACTGACTCCTTTCAATGTGGAGGAGCAGCGGTTCCACTCTGAGCCTCTCCCGGATGACTGAGCTCCTCACCCTATCTCTGAGGGTGAGTCCAGCAATCCTACGGAGAAAGCTCATTTCAGCCGCTTGTATCCGCGATCTCGTTCTTTCGGTCATTACCCAAAGCTCGTGACCATAGGTGAGAGTAGGAACGTAGATTGACTGGTAAATCGACAGCTTTGCCTTAGAACTAAGCTCCCTCTTCACCACAACAGACCGGTACAATGTCCGCATCACTGCAGATGCTGCTCCAATCCGTCTGTCGATCTCTCGCTCCATTTTCCCCTCACTCGTGAACAAGACCCCAAGATACTTAAACTCCTCCACTTGGGGCAGGAGCCTGTCCCCAACCCGGAGAGGACAATCCACCTTTTTCCGGCTGAGGACCATGGACTCGGACTTGGAGGTGCTGATTCTCATCCCAGCCGCTTCACACTCAGCGGCAAACCGTCCCAGCAAGAGCTGTAGGTCATTGCTGGATGAAGCCAACAGGACAACATCATCTGCAAACAACAGAGATGAGATCCTGTGGTTACCAAGCATGACACCCTCCATTCCCTGGCTGCGCCTAGAAATCCTGTCCATAAAAATTATGAACAGGACCGGTGACAAAGGGCAGCCCTGGCGGAGTCCAACTCTCACTGGGAATGACTCCGACCGAGTGTTGGCAATACGAACTAAACTCTCACAACGGTCGTACAGAGACCGAATAGCTCGTAACAACAAGCCCGATACCCCATACTCCCGAAGCACCCCCCACAAAAATCCACGAGGGACGCGGTCAAATGCCTTCTCCAAGTCCACAAAACACATGTAAACTGGTTGGGCAAACTCCCACGAACCCTCAAGAATTCTCGAGAGGGTAAAGAGCTGGTCCGATGTGCCACGGCCAGGACGAAAACCACATTGCTCCTCCTGAATCGTGTTCTAAGCTAAATTATTCTTTATCCCTGAAAATTGTAATCAAAATGACTTTTGACTGATAGGTAAATTACAGCTGTGTGTCATCGCTGCATGACTGACCGTGGCGCAACGGGCGATGTCTGTCCTCTGTAGCGAAGGGGGGGGGGGCAACCCTCCCCCACACACACATACACAGCCCTGAGTGTCACCTTTCATTAGAAGTTCACCTTTCACTAGAGCCCAAGATGAAGCTTCTATATTGAATAATTCAAAAGCTACAGACGTTTTTCCAAACTGTGCCATTTGGCACAATTTGGCACAGTTCAAAAACGCCTGGGAACTACCTGAGGAAAAAGCTGTGTAATATATTCATTTTTTGTGGTATTGTTACACATTTGGACCTCAGCTGGATAACGCTTGGTTCTACATTTCTGTTGCATTTTCCAGCCCGGATCTGAAGCTGTGTGTTATTTGCAAGCATTTGTATCCAAACAAACACCCAGGCCAAATTTATTTTCTTCAAGTTCACTATGTTTAGATGACTGTAACTCAGTGGCCGGAGCACTTAGAGAGATTATGACTGTTTTGCCAAAAAATTCAAAGTGTTTTCTTTTAAATGAGACCAACCCCATGAAGATGCTGCAAAGGGTTGAAGAACAGCTTTCGATTTACTTTGGGCATGCTATTTTTTGGCGTTTTTAGGGGAATTGACCGGAGTGCAAGGGGTTAAAAAAACAAAGCTTAAACTTGCAGCATTTTACTAAAATCTTATATCTGCAGTTTTAGGTTGTAAACAGTTGGAAATTTACACCTTCTTTTGTCTTTTTGCTAAAGTTGCAGCTTCTTACCCATAAAATTCCACTTTTTTTGGTCAGAAATTGGCAGCTTTTAACTGAGACTTGCATCCCTTTTTTTTTTTCTTTTTTTGTGTGTGTGTGTGTGTCAGGTCAGGCATTGGCTTGCTTGCTACCGGATAACCATGAAAACCGGTACTACCTGTCTCATGGGTCGGGCCGTCGGCGACTCAACCGGCATCCCTGCCCTTCTGAGGACGTGGAGGGTGAAACAGGGCATCCTGGCAGAACTAAAAACAATATCTGCCACAGGTCTGTGGTGAACCACTCCCAGTTACACAGGGTGAGACTGGACATCCTGGCAGATAAACACGTCTGTCGCAAGGTCTGTGGTGGACTGTGCCAGTCAGTGCATTGTGACATGCACTACACAAAAAGCAGAGATAAACAAACCTATCATCTGGTCTGTCACTGCAGCAGATACTGGAGTCAGTTTGTCTTGGCTTGTCCTTGCCACTGATAATACCTTTATCTGCCAAGAATGTGCTGCTAGTCCTGCAAAAGCTAGCAGTACTCAGATACTTTGCAAGCAGTTTCATGAAATGGTCAATCAGAAAGCAACTCATACCGGCTCGGACATCGCCCGGGCTTACAAGGTCCACGCTGATCTGTTCACACTCACATACACAGGCAGCAAAAAGTAAGCTAGGAGCAGGAAGACAAAAGAAGAGGAAAACAGCAGCCTTGTGTGTAGCAGAATGGAATGTACTCACAGGTTGGACAGAACAACATCACAGCGCCCAAAAAGACAGACCGCGCTTGTGGCCCTGGAAATGAACAGGTACAATGTAGACATAGCTGCACTTAGTGAAACAAGATTGCCTGGATATGACAGCTTGGAAGACCATGGGTACATCTTCTTTTGGAGTGGGAGATCAACTCAAGAAAGGAGAGAAGCAGGAGTGGGCTTTGCAGTTAGAAAGGAGATGGCAGCAATGCTTGATGAGGAACTGGTGCCAATCAACAACAGGATAATGACTATGAGACTCCCACTACAGCGGAAGATGTATGCCACACTCATCAGTGTATATGCCCCAACAATGATCAACACAGAGAAGGTGAAGGAAGAGTTCTACAGTGATTTACGTGAGACTATCAGGCGTGTACCGACTGATGACAGGCTGATACTTGTTGGAGATTTTAATGCTAGAGTTGGTTCGGACACTGAGAAATGGAAAGGAGTGCTAGGCAGTCATGGAGTAGGCAAGTGCAATGCTAATGGAGAACTTCTACTTGCATCATGTTCAGAGTACAACCTTGTGATAACCAACACTCTATTTAAGCACAAGGACACACACAAGAAGACATGGATGCACCCAAGATCCAAGCACTGGCACTTATTAGACTACATCATAGTCAGGCAGAGAGACATAAGGGATGTATTGGGCAGCAGAGCAATGAGAGGCGTGGACTGTGGTACTGATCATGTTATGCTGAGATCTAGATTAAGGATTTGCAGACAAAAACAGCACTACAGGACGGGTGCGAAGCCACCACGGAAGCTAAACACTAGTGCACTGAAAGGCCAAAAGAAGCAGGAAGAACTTACACAGGAAATTGATGAAAACTTGAAAGACTGGGACAGCAACAACTCAGAGAATGGCATAGAAGAGAAATGGGCAATACTGAAGGATACGGTGTATCAGACTGCGAGTGATGTATTAGGCTACCCTGAGAAGAAACATCAAGATTGGTTTGATGAGCATGATGAACACCTGAAGAAACTACTCGAAGCGGGGAATACAGCTAGGCAGGAAAACCTACAGCGTTACACAAGGTTGAAGAAGAAGAAATACTCAAAGGCTCAGAGTGAGCTACAGAAGTACACCAGAGAGATGAAGTCCAACTGGTGGGATGAAAAAGCGGAGAAATTTCAAACTGAAGCAGACAGGAAGGACATGAAAATATTCTTCACAGGTTTGAGAGAAATCTACGGCTCTAAACCAAGAGGACTAATCCAGCTAAAGGCTATGGATGGTGAAACGGTTTTGCAGAAGAAAGACAAGATCCTGGACAGATTTGCAGATCACTTTGACCAACTACTAAACAACCCCGGAAATCTCACTGAAGAGACTAAAGAAGCTCTAGTGCAGCGACCAGCTGTATCAAGTCTGGATGAACCACCAGATTTTGATGAACTAATGTCAGCTATCAGGACAACACAGGATGGTAAAGCTCCAGGAAGGGATGGAATTCCAGCAGAAGTGTGGAAATTTGGTGGTGTTCAGCTGACCAACTGCCTGCACAAGCTCATCTAAGAGATATGGGTTGCCCAGAAAGTACCTCAAGACTGGAAGGATGCAAGTATTGTGCACTTTGTTCAAGAAAGGTGACAGGAAAGATTGTGGAAATTACCGAGGCATATCACTGCTAGCCACTGTTGGTAAGATTCTCTCACGTGTACTACTTAACAGACTCAGTGAACACATGTCGCAGAATGTACTACCGGAAACCCAGTGCGGCTTTAGAAGTGGAAGAAGTACAATGGACATGATTTTCTGTTTGAAACAGGTTCAAGAAAAGTGTATCGAACAGAACATGCCACTTTATGTAGTCTTCATAGACTTCAGTAAAGCCTTCGATACTGTTTTGCGACAAGGACTTTGGCAGGTACTCAAGAAATATGGTTGTACAGAGAAGTTTGTCAGCCTGATCGAGGCACTCCATACAGGTATGCAAGCAAACGTGGCAATGAGTGGTTTAGTATCTAAAGACTTTTCAGTAAGCAATGGGGTGAAACAAGGGTGTGTGCTGGTGCCTACACTCTTCTCGTTATATCTGGCAGCCATGCTTGAGGTGGCCTTTAAAGACACTTCAGAAGGAGTATACATTCAAACAAGGAAAGAAGCAGACTTGCTCAATGTGGCAGAGTTTAAAGCCAAGAGTAAGACATCGATAAAGGTAGTAAGAGAAATGCTCTTTGCCGACGACAGTGCTCTAGTCGCACACAGCGTGGAAGATATGCAATCTTTAGTGGAGAAATTTGCAAGAGCAGCTAGCCAATTCAGCCTCAAAATCAACATCAAGAAGACAGAGTGCCTTTATCAACCACCAAAGTTCCAGTTATCAACATCACCACCAGAAGAGATCAGTATTGGTACAGAGCCACTAGTCAAGTGCAAGACTTTCAAGTATCTAGGGAGTACTGTTTCAGAGAATGCTAGGCTGGAGGATGAACTATCTTTCAGAATGGGAAGAGCGAGCGTTGTGTTTGGAAACATGAGGGAGAGACTGTGGAACAATCGACATGTGTCTATCCATGTGAAATGCAAAGTGTACAGAGCGACAGTACTGGCTACTCTATTGTACGGTGCTGAAACTTGGACTGTCTGCAGAGTGCAGGTGAAGAAACTCCACGCGTACATGATGAGACACCTTCGAGCCATAATGAACATCTCATGGAAAGACAAGATAACCAACATAGAAGTGTTGAAACGAGCTGGTCTACCATCAATGGAGGACATGCTAATGCAAATGAACCTGAGATGGCTCGGACATGTTTAGAGGATGGACCACCAGCGTCTCCCTCGACAGTTACTCTACTCACAGTTATGCGAGGGCAAACGCAACCAGGGTAGACCAAGGCTCAGATTTAAAGACACTGTAAAAAGAAACTTGAAGAAGTTGGACATAGACAGGAGTTCCTGGCAGTGGAAGGCTAAGGGCAGAGCTGTGTGGAGGAATGTGATCAGACCTAAATGAAACAGTCATTGTTGCCCACGACAGACTGCTATGATGATGATGATGACTCCAGGGAGGCTAAGCTAGCCACACTCAGAGCAGCAACAGGTTGCCTCCACACAGCAGCAGGTTGACTCTGATTGAGAGCAGGTGTGTGTACTCAAAATTGGGACAGGGTCATAGAGAAAATCAGGGGGAGACTAAATGCGCCTCATAATGATGTTTTCAGGGGTGCAAGAGTAGCCCGCCATGAGCCTCACGACATCTCCAAATGTGTCACCTCCTCCTAGCGTGCTCAGGATCCTCTGGCCCTCCATACTGAGGTTGTGGACTAGAATAGCCCTCTCGCATAATTTGTCCTGGTCGCCGAGGTCCAGCGCTATGAGATAATTCTCGAAAGCCACATACCATCTGGCCCATGGGACCAGTGGCTCACCCAGAGCCTCCAGAAACAGTCGAAAAGCGGTAGCTGCCCTCTCCATGCCGAATAGCCTCATCACCAAATGTTGTGTCTCTAATTAAGAAGGAGTCAAGGTGACATTTTATAGTTTTATTAAGAACACGATACCAGGAACACAGGAGACTCTTGCGCTAACCAGAGAGTCACAGTGAAGAGACAAGATGGCTCCCACTGCTGTCTTATATACCCCAGGTGATGCCACCCCCCAGAGGCGGGCCGTCACCACCTCTCTACCCTAAGGCACCGCCATAATAATAACATACACAATATACTATCCAACATGAGGCTTCAGCAATTTGAGTTGCTTCATGCTTCTTAGGCTGCATTCAGACCAGGAGAGTCCAGGGGTCTCGGTTCGACTGGTCGAGGAATTCTGAGAATTTTCACACCTTCGTTTGGTTTGGTTTGCATTCACATTGGAGCAGCCCAAACTGCCTGAACAACATCACACAGTCACAACAACTGCTCGTTTGGGGTGCTGTAGCCAAAACCACCACTGACCAGGAAGAAAAAATCTCCATGAAGAAGAAAAATCAGGCTTATCGATTGGCCAGGACCGAAAACGGAAATCTGTTCCCTTCAGCCGGGTTGTTTATCTGCCACAAATGAGACATTTTTTTTTTTACTTTTCTCCTCGGCTTTCTCCGGTAAAAATTATTATTATTTTCTAATCAAAATGTAGTATGGTAAATGCCACTTCCTCTTCTCAGACTATGTGTTGCTATGGTTACACAAACACTGAGGGGCACTTCCACCCTTTGGTCCATTGCATACTCCAGTTGGATTCACACTACAAGTATAATAGGTTGAAATAATTTGATTATATGTCCTGATTAGACCTAATTCACTTCTATCTGTGCTTTGTCAGTTATGTTACGTCTTAGCATTCCAGAAGAGGGGAGCTTGTGCGCAAGATGCGCACATCTCCTGACTCTCTCTTGATATTTTTCCCCTTTTCTCAAAAAGGTAATCATTTATATGTTATTTATAGCTATAAACTTATAAAATAGGTACTTATAGCTGATTTATAACTGATGTAGCTAAGCATATTAGCTGAGAAGATATTTTTCATAGAGATATTTCTGTTTAACGTGAGCTGCCCCTCTGCTGACCGTTAACAGTCAGTGCAGGAGTGGTTGACTAAGGTTGTTGTTGATATCAAGCAAAACAAAATATCAGAAACACAGATGACTTGAAAGATACACACAACAAGCTACCAATTAATCATTTCAGGTTATTATACAGTTACTAGGCATTAGCATGATAAGTTCACAGTAGCTATATAACCGTTAATTCAGCTCAGCATAATTTTAAGACTGGGTTGTGCTGAATTAACGGTCGTCGTGGTCAGCAATATTTGCAGTGTGAATGTTAATTAACTGTCTAATAACTTAAGATATTTCAGTAGCACATTTTACTTCTTATTTAAATTTAGATTTATCAGAATGTGTTTCTCTTGATTTGCATTATTCTTTTTGATTGTATTAATTTACTATAGCCATCTGCTGAAGTTACCCGTTACAATTATTCATTTCAGCAGTGTTTCTCTTGGGGTTTGTCTTTTCTATAGCATAATAATTACATTGGAATTGTTATATTTAAGAGATTTTGATCATTGAAAGAAAATGTTGGGCATATTTTTTATAATTAATATTAACTTATTAGAATATGTAAATTTCATTGTAATTTTGTAACTGCTGAATATACCATATGTGTGACTCAATACAAGTGAGTGAACAAGACGCGCACGTCTCCTGGCTCTCTTGATATTTTTTCCTTTTTCTCTGTCACGATCTGAGCGCGGGGGATTCCACCGGGTTCAGTCTTTTTGCCTTTTTTTTCATATTTATACAGTGTTGTCATTTTGAGTTGCAATTCCTATTACTTTATCATTGGTTGTTTTGTCCCATATTCTGTATTGTTTCTTAGTATTATTTATTTTCCTGTTTACATTCATTATAGTTGGTTATTCACATTTTTGAGCTTGCTTGTCTTTATTTTGCCATCTCCTTATATTTTTATTCTGTTGTGTTCTCCCTCTAGGTTGACAGCTGTCAGTGATGTTTCCGGGTTGTTGCTCCGCGTAAGCGGGGTCCCTGTCAGCTGTCAGCCCGCTCTCTCCCCTCTCATTACTCCCAGCTGGTCTAAATTGTATCTTTGTTTTCTCCTGTCCACTCAGCTGATGCACACCTGCTATTACTTGTTTAATTTGTTTCTAGCCTTATTGAAGGGCTGTTTTTTTCACTTCTTGTTGCCGGAGTATTGAAGTTTCTTCCCCCTCGTCCTCTCCTGAACCCTACTCTTGTTCTGGTGAGCATATTCGTAAATATGTTTGTTTGTTTGTTATACAGTTTGGATTTTTGTGTTGGTGCACTTTGTGTTTTTGTTTCTTAATAAATTTTGTAAACTAGCAGTTCAGGATCTGAGTCTTTCCTCTCTGGCCTGAAGGGGCGGTTCATGACAGAATACTCCGGCCCATAAGAGACCCAGCTGTTGCTAGTTTGTAGTCCATTTTGTTTTCTTGTTTTGTTTTGTTTTTTCCTCTTTCATCCTTTCACCCAGGGCTAACCATGTCTGTCACCCCAGATTTGTCAAACCTGGGACTGATCGAAGCAGAGCAGTGGTCTGTGTGCATGTTGGAGGATATTACCACCAAGGCTCGTGCCTCCCGTACCCCCAAGGCAGCCCAAGAGTGTCTGGAGGGCACAGCGCAGGTACTCGAGGCATGCCCCAGCCTATGGGACCACCTGGAGCTCACAGACCTTCCCCTCTCTGTAATCCCCTCACCATCTATGACTCACTGGCTGGGGGACTCTACTCAGATGTCCATGCCTGTGCCGACGAAGAGCAAGCGCCCACGCACATGGAAACCTTCAGCCTCTCGCCGTTCTCCAGTGGCAGCTCTGCCTCCTCCTCACGAACACTGGCCTGCTCCATCGGCCAAGGAGCAGGAGAAGCGCAGACAGGTCATATTAGCAGAGACTGAGCTCCTTCTTGAGTATAAGACATGGGTTCTCCCGGAGCTCGCCCAGGAACTGAAGGAGGTTCCAACGGGCCCTCTTCCTCCTCTCCAGGAGCTGACGTCTCTGCCTCCTGCTCCTCTTTGTCGCCCAGGGAAATCTCACTGGGGGAACACCTCCACCTCTCAGACAGCAGTTTCTCCCTCGCCGAGGCAGAAAACTCCCACAGCAGTGCCTTCTTTGTGCTGTTCCGCCAGCTTCCTCTCTCTCCACAGCTGCTGTATCCCGCTTCTCCTCGATGCTCCCTCCTGCTGCTGAGGGGTCAGCTGTTTCCTTCCCAGCTCCACGCTTCACCGTGTCTGGAGGGGCGGCTCCTCCACATTCCACTGAGGGGCCCACAACCGCTAAAGTCACGGAGAGGGCTGATTTCCATCCTGCTGCAGCAGAGAAAATCACTTTCCAGGAACCCAAGCAAGTGTTTTTTCACTCTAACTCACCTAAACATGAATTATCTTGCCTGATTCCCGGTGGTGAGGCTCAGACTAGGCAGTCCTCTGAGTCCTCACTGCCTGCTGCAGCTTTAGACTGTTTACCTGCTCTCTCCGTGTCTCCTCCTCTCCTCCTTGAGTGTCCGCCAGCCCCAGGACTGAGCCACAGGGCTATGAAGGAGCCTGCGGCCCTGGAAGACCTTGTTCCCGCCCCGCAGCCATAGTTTGGATGGAAAGAGGTTGAGTGCTGCGGTTGAGCTGAAGCCGGTGCCATCAATGGAGCATCCCCTGGCCTCGGCTGAGCAGGATCCAGCGCCAACAGGAAGCCCACCTCCTGTTTCCACGTAGGGTGAGCCACCAGCATGGGTCACATCACTGCGGGGTCCTGGGACTGCATCCACCACCATGCCTGCTGCTGAGACCACCACAGCAGAGTCCGAGCTGGACCTCCAGAGGGCTGGGCCCGAGACTTCATTGTCTGGAAAGACTGAGTCCTGGACGGCGGTGGAGCTCGAGTTCAGGCAAGTGCTCTCCTTGGTTTCTGTTGTTTCTATATCAGGGAGAGCTTGTCCGGCTCTTCGTGGGGATAGCCAGGTGCAGTTGTCAGTGCACCTGAGCTCACCTCGTCGGGCTCCACTGCCACCGGTGACCCTCACCCTGTTTCTCTGCATCTCCCATCTGAGTTTTTCCACAGGGTCACCGAGGATCATCCAGCTTTTCCAGAAGTCTCCATGGGTCCAGCCTCACCGCCCAAGATCACTGTGGGTCCAGTTCCTCCTGTCGAGGTCGTCACAAATGTTCCGTCCCAGCCTGGGACCTCTGTGGATGTTGCTCCACCTCCGCCTGAGGTCTTTGCGGGTGCTCCATCCCAGTCCGGGACCTCCATGGGTGCTGCTCCACCTCTGCCTGAGGTCTTCGCAGGTGCTCTGTCCCAGCCCGGGTCCTCAGTGGGTGCTGCTTCCCTTCCTGCTGAGGTTGTTGCGAGTGCTCTGTCCCAGCCCAGGGCCTCCGAGGGTGCAGCTCTGGTCCAGTCAGGGTCCACTGAGGGTGCAGCTCTGGCCCTGTCTGGGTCCACCAAGGGTACTGCTTTTCCATCAAGTCATCGCGAGTGCTCCGTCCCAGCCCGGGGCCTCCGGGGGTGCAGCTTTTCCTCAGTCCGGATCCACTGAGGGTGCAGCTTTGCTCCAGCCCAGAGCCACCATGGGTGCAGCTTTGCTCCAGCCCGGAGCCACCGTGGGTGCAGCTTTGCACCAGCCCATAGCCACCGTGGGTGCAGCTTTGCTCCAGCCCAGAGCCACCGCAGGTGCAACCTCACTCCATGCTGGAGCAACTGCGGGTGCTGCTATGTCTCAGTCTGGGACCACCGAGGGTGCTGCAGGCCAGTCTGAGGGTGTCATAGTTCTTCCCACCTTTGCCAGACGCTGTTGTGGTTCCCCCCCTTTGCCAGATGCCATCGTGACCGCCCCCCCCCCCCTTTGCCAGATGCCATCGTGGTTCCCCCTCCTCTGCCTGATGTCACAAAGGTTTCCTCTATTGATCCATCCTCCTTGTTTCTGGTGGCCCCGGTTGGATGGCCACCCCCTGGACCACCTTCTCTGTGTTGGTGGTTAAAGAACTCTGGCCAACCGCCTGACAGACTGTGCCGTTGGGTTGGGTGGATCATATTCTCCGGCAGGCCACTTTGGCTGGCCAACTGAAGGGTCTAGTTCTTTGGTCCAGGAGGCCTAGGTGCCCGGTTCTGTGTGGGTCCTGAGTGGGGCTTTTGTTTTTTGTTTTTTCCTCTTAGTTTGGGCTTTGCTGGAATGATAATTCTGAAAGGTTTTCGTATTTTTTCTGGTTTGGTTCGGTCGCTCCGTGCCTGGGTCCCCTTCCTCCCACCCGGGGTGGGGTTGTTTTCTTGTTTGGGTGGGGGGGGGGTTGTGTGTGTGTGTGGGGGGGGGGTCTTTTCTTTTGATGTTGCTGGGGTGTCTGGTCTCCACCTCTTGGGGGGCTCTGTCACAATCTGAGCATGGGGGGATTCCACTGGGTTCACTCTTTTTGCCTTTTTTTCATATTTGTACAGTGTTGTCGTTTTGAGTTGCAATTTCTGTTATTTTATCCTTGGTTGATTTGTCACGTATTCTGTATTGTTTCTTAGTATTATTTATTTTCCTGTTTACATTCATTATAGTTGGTTATTCACATTTTTGAGGTTACTTGTCTTTATTTTGCCATCTCCTTATATTTTTATTCTGTTGTGTTCTTCCTCTAGGTTGACAGCTGTCAGTGATGTTTCCGGGTTGTTGCTCCATGTAAGCGGGGTCCCTGTCAGCTGTCAGCCCATTCTCTCCCCTCTCATTACTCCCAGCTGGTCTAAATTGTATCTTTGTTTTCTCCTGTCCTCTCAGGTGACCCACACCTGCTATTACTTGTATAATTTGTTTCTAGCCTTATTTAAGGGTTGCTGTTTTCATTTCTTGTTGCTGGAGTATTGAAGTTTCTTCCCCCTCATCCTCTCCTGAACCCTGCTCTTGTTCTGGTGAACATATTCGTAAGTTTGTTTGTTTTACAGTTTGGATTTTTGTGTTGGTGCACTTTGTGTTCTTGTTTCTTAATAAATTTTGCAAACTAGCAGTTCAGCATCTGGATCTTTCTCCTCTGCCCTGAAGGGGTGATTCATGACATTCTCAAAAAGGGTTCCACACAAGCAGAACGGACCAGACTTTGTTTGCAAGAGAACTGAGGCCCCTGTTTTCAGGGGGACCAGACTTCGCTTGTTTGGTGCACACCAGAGTTCCAACGTGCGTTCAGATGGCACCAAACAAACCGTACTATCTGCGGAAGCCACTGTTTGGTCCTTTGGTCTGGACCAAACAGTGGCCATCTGAATTCACCCTTAGTAACCAATTTGCTGTCAGAAAGTTGAATGATGCGATAACAGGCTGTGTGTGCAAATGAAGAATGAAGAGTATTATTAAAGCCTTTGCTTTTATTTTATATGTGTGTAAGAGAAGTAGGGGGTGATGTATGTGCCTCTGTGTGTTGTGTTTGTGGGTATGTTTATGGGAGGGTTGGAAGGGGTGGGGATGTATCATGTAAAATATGTAACTAAATGTGTTTATTATTTTTATCTAAAATATGTAAAGCACTTTGCGCAGCATCTAATGTTTTAAAAGTGTTATACAAATAAAGTTTGATTAATTGAGTGATTGTTGTCTGCCTTAGCCTCATACTAATATTATACATTATTATAGCATAAGCCACTAATGACAGATTGATGTCTGCATAAATTTAAATACATTGTTACCTTCTAGACACATTCATTTAATGACTCCCAAAACCTCCATTCCACCATTCATCTTGTTGGCCAGACTCTCCGAACCAGCCCTGTCTAGTGGAAAAAGGAGAAGCTATCATAGTCGATGGAACTGTATAAATAGATGTCACAAAGGCACTGCCAAGCTAGCTGTAGCTGACTCTCTGCCATATAAACTCTATTATGTGTCTGAGTGCTGCTGAAGCCACTTTTGTGGTGCTTTTCAAGAGGAACCCCTATGAGAGGCAGCTCCTCAGGGACTGGGGACAGGCAGTCGGCCAGCTTCCAGAGTAAACATATAATCATCCTTTGGACAGCTATAATTATATCTGGGATGTGAAGGAGCAGAAGCAAGAAAGAACCAGGCAGATGCATAGTAGCAGGCAACCCAAAAAGTTATGCACTTAATATTTGTTTTCAGTGAAATAAAGCTCTTATGTTTGTGCAAACGCTGAAAAGTGTTAGAACATGGGTTGGGCCCATGTCCTCGCCTTGATTTATAGTTTATATTTTCTGGTTACCGGGACATGGGCTCAGCCCACATCTTCACCTTGAGTTTGATATTTTTGGGTTTCTCCATATTCCATGTCATCATGTCTCGGTTTAGGTGCTTTATTATTTATTCCCTGCTTTGTCCTCCGTGTTTGTTATCATTGTTGTGGTCCCATGGTCATGTCTCATATGTTCCTGTTTATCCTTTTTGTCTCAGTCCCTCATGTTTCCTGTACCTGTAGCTACTTCCCTGCTGTCTCCAGTTGCCCGTGATTGTTCCCACCTGTTCTGTTTGTTGATTACCTGTTGTCTATTTATGATAGTGTGAATCTTTGTCCTGTGCTGTGCCCTTGTTTCATGTTGGCGTGTATTCACACTTCTGCCATGCCAGTGTATACAGGTGCATCTCAATAAATTAGAATGTCATCAAAAAGCTAATTCAATTCAGTAATTCAATTCAGAAAATGAAACTCCTATATTATATAGATTAATTACACACAGAGTGATATAATTCAAGTGTTTATTTCTTTTAATTTTGATGATTATGGCTTACAGCTCAAGAAAACCCAAATTCAGTTTCTCAAAAAATTAGAATATTACATAAAATTAATTTAAAAAGAAAAATGTTTTTTTTAATAGAAATGTTGGCGTACTGAAAAGTATGTCCATGTACACACTCAATACTTGGTCGGGGCTCCTTTTGGATTAATTACTGCATCAATGTGGCGTGGCATGGAGGTCATCAGCCTGTGGTACTGCTGAGGTGTTAAAAAGGCCCACGTTGCTTTGATAGCGGCCTTCAACTCGTCTTCATTGTTGGGTCTGGTGTCTCTCATCTTCCTCTTGACAATACTCAATAGACTCTCTATATAGTTGAAGTCAGGCTAGTTTTATGGCCAATAAAGCACAGTGATACCATGGTCATTAAACCAGGTTTTGGTACTTTTGGCAGTGGGGGCAGGTGCAAAGTCCTGCTGGAAAGTGGAATCAGCATCTCCATAAAGCTTGTCAGCAGAGGGAAGCATGAAGTGCTCTAAAATTTTCTAGTAGATGGCTGCACTGACTTTGGACTTGATAAAAACACAGTGGACCGACACCAGCAAATGACCTCTTTTCAGATGAAAGTAAATTTTGCATTTCATTTGCAAATCAAGGTCCCAGAGTCTGGAGGAAGAGTGGAGAGGCACAGAATCTAAGTTACTTGAGGTCCAGTGTGAAGTTTCTACAGTCAGTGATGATTTGAGGAGCCATGTTTTTTTGTTTTTTTGTTTTTTTTTACTTATTTTGTACCCGTAGGTAGATTTGTTCTGCAGTCCGGTGACAAGCCACCAGCTGCTGGTCGCTGCGTGCGCAAGCGCCCCTTAACTCCGTAACCTGCATGTTTTTCGCATGTGGGAGGAAACCGGAGAAATCCCGGAGTAAACCCACGCAAACACGGGGAGAACATGCAAACTCCACACAGATCACTGTTGGCCGGGGGCAGGGATCGAACCCACGATCTTATGATCCCCGCGATCCCCCGGCCGAGGGTAAACTGTGCTGCCGCAGTGCTAACCATTGTTATCTGCTGGTGTTGGTCTACTCTGTTTTATCAAGTCCAAAGTCAGTGCAGCCATCTACCAGAAAATTTTAGAGCACTTTATGCTTCCCTCTGTTGACAAGCTTTATGGAGATACTGGTTTCATTTTCCAGGAGGACTTGGTGCCTGTCTACACTGCCAAAAGTACCAAAACCTGGTTAAATGACCATGGTATCACTGTGCTTGATTGACCAGAAAACTAGCCTGACTTCAACTCCATAGAGAATTTATGGAGTATTGTCAAGAGGAAGATGAGAGACACCAAACCCAACAATGCAGACGAGCTGAAGGTCACTATCAAAGCAACCTGGGCCTCCATAACACCTCAGCAGTACCACAGGCTGATCACCTCCATGCTATACTGCATTGATGCAGTAATTAATCCAAAAGGAGCCCCGACCAAGTATTGAGTGTGTACATGGACATACTTTTCAGTTGGCCAACATTTCTATTAAAAAAAATTTTTTTTAATTAATTTTATGAAATATTCTAATTTTTTGAGAAACTGAATCTGGGGTTTTCATGAGCTGTAAGCCATAACTATCAAAATTAAAAGAAATAAACACTTGAACTACATCACTCTGTGGGATATCTATATAATATAGGAGTTTCATTTTCTGAATTGAATTACTGAATTGAATTAACTTTTTGATGACATTCTAATTTATTGAGATGCACCTGTATACCGAGTTCTGCTTACTCTTTGCCTGTTTTTGTCTCTCCCTTAGTCGTGTTCCGAATATCCTGTGTGTCTTAGCCTCGCCTAGCCATGCTTTTTATTTCAGCCCTCGTGCTGTATTATTTTCTGTTCTTGTTTATTTTTACCACAATAAAATGGTATACGAGATTCCCCTCACACTTGGGTTCTCCTCTTTCTTGCCCTGAAGGGGTAATCATGACAAAAAGGAGGATTGATGGAGAAGCAAGTCATCTCACAATCTGTTGTGGGCGAGTTTGGGGCAATGACAGTTTTCCACCCATGTTCATACATCAGCAAGACCCACAATGTCAAGACATGTCTGCATCCAGGCACACGCACATTATGTGCACCTTTGCTTGCACATCTCTCATGCCATTCGAACACACGAAAAATGGTGGGTGGCTTCAGGGACAGTATGGAGACCTCCCCTCAGGCCTGTTCTTTAATCCTGCACCTTTAATGCGGTAAACTAACTAGCAGGCTTTGTGGTCAACTGCCATTCACATAAGCCATACTAAAGAGAAATTGATTACAGTGCCTGGCTGGAAAATTAAATGAGTCCTAGGATGTTTTTTTTTTTTTTTTTCTGTAATTAGAAATGAATTTGTCCCTACCAAGAAGCAAAAATGAATCTTGTCTGTGAATGGCTGTTTCTCTTTGCATCACCTGACTGCTCAAAAGCAACCAAGCCTTCCTCTTTTATGTGAAAGTTCCCCTCTAATTTTCCTTGTCTGTGGTGCCCTGGAGCCAAGTTGGATGAGGGTGGGGAACGGTGACATCACAGCACTTAGGCAAATTCCATAAGAATTTTTTTTTTTTAAATGCTGAAACTATTCTGTCTAAAGCAGTGGAAATACTATAAAGTTATATGAAGTGATTAGCTGATAATTAGGCAACCTAAACAAGCCCCTACGGTTCTACCACATCATCACTGCCTCCCAAATGTACAAAGCAGCGCACATGTGCATACAAACGCACATGTGCACACAGTGGAGGCCGTCTCCGGGGCCTCTGGTTCAGGTACCAGGAGCAACAGGGACCAGGGAGGGAGGGGCTGAGGGACCGGGCTGCAGCTGGGGTCAGGAGGAGGCACGTTAATCACCACTATCCTGTCAACAACAAAGAGTAGGCCTCACCCAAATGCTCTGCTCAGTAGCCATAATATTGCCATGTGAGTCAGACGGAGTTGTCACTGGAGAAGGGAGAAGAACGAACTGAAAATATGGCACAATGATGCAATTGCATGAGCCAAACAGGAAAGCGTGAGCAGAGAGGTTGATTTTTTTTTTTTTTTTTGGGGGGGGGGGTGCTTGCATAACTATCACTTTATTACAATGGCAGCCCCCTCCCTCCTTTTTTGGAGAGATCTCACACACCGTCTCACTGCCAAATGAACATGCTATAAATTACCACCAATGTTGGTGTTTGACATGACTTATTGCTTGTATGCGCCACCCCTCCCAGTAATCACAGCCACTCTTTTAATCTGTCGTGAGACACTGCAATTGACTCGTATACACATGTTGCAACAGTTCTTTTAAAAAAAATTATCTTCCTTTCTGATCACTTTAAATAGTCTGCATGTTGCATCTCTGAGAAGGTGCACATTTTTAGTCTATTACTTTTTTTTTACCCAGTGCGTCTGTTTTTTCAAGCTTCAGAAATCAAAACAAAAGACCTTCCTGCAGTGACCAGACCGCAACCCCACATCAGGTCACATTACTGAGCGGTGGGCATGTTTAGGTGTTTTACTCCAAAAGAAAACATCATTAGGATCTGAGAACGTATTTCACTTCTCCCTCATGTCTGCGACTCGGAGGCAACGGTGACCCAACCCCACCCTCTCTTCCCTAGCAAACGCTGTGGCCTTAGACCTGACCTTCAACCTGCCAGCCTCCATCAGCACATGCACAAACAGACTGTATGTTTCCTAATTTGAATAAAAAGAAATGCACAAATATAAATAAATATTTATATATACAAATAAATACAAATGTAGAATGTTCCAAAATGTTTCACTCCTCCATCTGGACTGCTTCCACTCCAGCAGTTGTCTGATCTGACATAGTCTGATAATAGGGTCGGGCCCAAGTGAAACCAGCAACAATTTGTTTTGGTCGGAGCTATCATTCCATTTCCCATAAGCCATGCCTCTCCCTTCTCTCCGCTCGGCCCCTCTTTGTATCTCTTGCCAAGAATTAAAAGGCATGACTTTAGACACAGTTACAAAAAGCAGCTGCTGAGTAGTTTTCTTCTAAGAAACATCCCAAAGACCATTCCATATTTACATATCTTATTCCAAATCACAATCCGAGTGCCTTTTAGAGAGCCCCAAGGCCCTGTGCTCGCTCGAACGGAGCAGCATTTTTAGAGCCCACCTCTGGAATGAATAAGGGAGGAAGTAGAGAGGCCGCAGTCACCCTGAGGCAGGAAGTGACATACACATGATGCTGGGCAGCAGTTGTTTTAAATCTTGCAAAGACGAAAAGAAACTTCTTAAGAGTTTGGGGAGAGGAATAAAGTAATTTGATTAAAGTCTTAGCCTACAGCAGCATTTGCAATTCTAAACATGTTCATCCCAAACTCTCTGATGTAAACACACAATGCTCTTTGACCCTAGCGGTAAACTTCTATTGGAGGATAGGTTTTCACTCTCATTTGATCGCTGGCTGACGTGGCATTGATGAATATGCTTTAAATCACCAAAAGAAGCAAATGAAAAATTAATCTTCATTTTCTACCACTCACATATAAACAGAGTTTACTGTGTTTAACCAAACACTGCTTTTACACAGTTGTCAAATGAGCTTTCGATTAATATGGCTGGCCCTTTATATATTAACTTTAGCTACAATAAAAATTTGAAGAAATAGTGAAATGTTGTCAGTCCCTTGGGGAACATGCCATGGGGGGAAAAGCAAGAGCCTTGAAAGGGTGAGCTGCAGCCAGTGGGTCCAGGGGCCTGGAGCTCGTAAAAGAGCCACAGCCGGTAAGGCCAAGAGGGAGGAAGGAGGCAATTAAAAAGGCCTGCAAGCGGCCTAAGTGCATGGGCACCAGCTGACTTTTTTCATGTCTTGAAATAAGTACTGTAGATCCTGGGGTAAAAGGAAAAAAAAAGTGGGGGGATGGAAAAAGGAGAGAAACTGAAAATGGAAGTACAGTTGATGGGTGCTGTGGCTCCACTTTATTCCTGACCAGACCACCGCTGAGAAGAGGCGCAGACTATCAAGTCAGACGACTTCCTAGTACAACTGCAGTCTGATTATCCCTTCGAGGCCCGAAAAGAGCCCTATAAAAGCCTCTTCATTAAGGCAAGACCTTTTATGGATGGCTTAATGAGCCTAAACCACTAAAAGAATAGTGGGAATGGGGGATCTGATAAAGACAATGTTCACTTACTGCTTTGGGGTTCCTGTCTTTGCTCCTCCCCGCCTAGCCACAAAAAGAAGGTGAAAAATCACATATAGCAAAAAAAACAAAAAAAACAGTCTAAATAGAAAGGTTTTATTCACATTTTAGAAGCCATCAACCCCTTAATGTCCTGTTCTGCGTTTGTTATTATGGGCAACTTTCAACAGGTGATATTTCTTTTTTCATTGATGGCTAATGTGTTGTTTTGTTGAACTATCCAAGTCATATTTCAAAGAAGTTAATAAGTGGATTGCAGACTCATGCATGCTTTCATTAATATAAAGGGATTTTAATGAATGGCTTAATATCTGAATGCCCATCCTGGACAAAAGATGAAAGGGCTATCTTATTATTTGATCTGGTCACATTTGTATTACTTTGAACCTGCTGTAAGTTTGAAATGAATGCAGTCGCAGCATTTGGACTGTATGCCTGTATATTACTAAGAGATATTTTAGTCAGCCTGAACAAAATTCATATTATATACTGTAGCTATCTCCATCACTATTATGATGATGTCTGAAAGTAAGCACTGGAATTTTTTATTGTGACAGTAGTTCCCCCCCATGGACCGTCACCTTATCGTGGTTGGGGGTTTGCGTGCCATAGTGATCCCAGGCGTTACATTGTCTGGGGCAATTTGCCTCTGGTAGGGTCTCCCGAAACAAACTGTTCCTGGGTGAAGAGCCAGACGAAGAGTGATTTAATAGCTCTTCGATGATGAATGAAAAACCAAGGATTCAGTGTACCCCGCTTGGTATTGAGTTACCGGGGCCCCGCCCTGGAGCCAGGCCTGGAAAAGGGGCTTAATGGCAGGAATCTGGTGGCCGGGTTTCTGCCCATGGGGCCTGGCCGGGCTCAGCCTGAGGGAGCTACATGGGTCCGCCCTCCAATGGGCTCACCACCTGCAGGAGGGCCCATAGGGGTCCAGTGCTATGTGGATCAGGTGGTGGTGGAAGGCAGATCTGGCTTTTGGGATATGGAAGGTCACATCTCTGATGAGGAAGGCACTTGAGCTGGTGCACAAGGTTGAGACATACCGACTAGATATAGTTGGGCTCATCTCAACGCACAGTTCCAGTTCTGGAGCCAGTTTCCTGGAGAGGGGGTGGAACTTGGCCTACTCTGGATTTACCCCGGGCGAGAGGCAACGAACATGGATGGGTATTCTTGTGTCCCCCCGCCTTGCTGTCTTGACATTGATGTTCTGCCCGGTGGATGAAAGGGGAGTTTCCCTGAACCTTCAGCTTGGCTTTGGCATTTGTGCCTATGCACCAAATGATGGTTCAGAGTACCCACCCTTTTTGAAGTCTCTGACTGGAGTGCTGGAAAGTGCTCCTTTTGGAGACTCCATTGTCCTACTGGGGGACTTCAGTGCGCATGTGGACAACAACAGTGAATCCTGGGGGTGCAAGATTGGGAGGAACGGCTTGCCCGATCTGAACCCGAGCGGTGTTCAGTTATTGGACTTCTGTGCTAACCACCGTTTGTCCATAACGAACACGATGTTCAAACGTAAGGGTGTCCATATGTGCACCTGGCATCAGGATACACTAGGTCGCAGGTCAATGATCAATTTTGTTATCATGTCATTAGACCTGCGACCACATGTCTTGGACACTTGGGTAAAGAAAGGCGCAGAGCTGTCAACTGATCACCGCCTGGTGGTGAGTTGGTCTCGATGGCAGGGGTGGATGCCACTCAGACCCGGTAGACCTAAACCAGGGGTCGCAATCCACGGCTCCAGAGCCGCATGCGGCCTTTCAGAACCCATGCTGTGGCTCCCTGCAGAACACATGGAAATTAATGAAGTTCATTTTAAATATTTTATTTTGAAAAATTGTTAACTGTGTGGAGAGAGGAATAATCAGGCTAGGCATTCGCAGCAGACAAACTTTATTCACTCTCTCACATCTCTCAGAATCAGAAAAAGCATTGACCTCATGCTGCAGGGTCTCTCTTTTATATTACAACACTCACTCCCCTTGCTGCCTGAGGTCTTGCATCACAATACATTCTCGCATCACAATTCCTATTGTCCCCGGTTGCTTAATCCCCCATGCTCTTCCGGCAGAGGAATTTACTGCCTCTCCCTTCCTTCCAGTCTGAGATGAATATCACAGCATGAGTCCCCATACCACCACCCCCCATAGTCTCAGACTGAGCGTTAACTCTCACATCCTTTCGGCTTCAGCCTCCTCCCATATCTGCTGTAACAAGGGGTCTTCAGCTCCGCTGTGCTGCTGTGCCGGTGGGGGGGTTCCTGGGGGTGTGTCCATCTGTGGGTGAACAATGGAGGGGGTGGGAACATTCAGCATGCTTGTGTGACTGCTCTGATGAATCGTTTACCTGGGGAGTTCTCAGTGGGGGTCTTCCACGCCGAGGAGTTCGAGCCAACATCACCTGCTCGTCTGCCGCCACAAAGGCGGGCTTAAGCATGTCTATACAGATTTTCTCCCGGCAACCCCCAAAGTCTAACACAAAATGTTTATCCCCTGGTTCCAGCACTCTAAACGGGCCATCGTAGGGTGGGTGCAATGGGGGCCGGTGGGCATCGTGCCTGACAAACACGAACGCCGCTTTCTTGAAAGTTTTCGGCACAAAAGCGCGTGGAAAACAGTGGTGGGCCGGGCCAGATAGCGTGCCTGCATCTGCGCTGTGCCGTGAACGCGGGGATAGATGGGTGTTCGGCGCGAGGTTATCTGGTAAAAATTCCCCGGGGAGCCACAGCGGCTGAGAAAAAAATAGTTCTGCTGGGGAAGCCTCCAAATCCTCTTTTGGTACAGAGCGCATCCCCAGTAGAACCCACGGCAACCGGTCCACCCAATTTGCATCCGTAAGCGAAGCCCTGAGCGCTGCTTTCAGTGACCTATGGAAACGCTCGCATAACCCATTGGCTTGTGGATTGTATGCGGTTGTGCGATGAATTGCGATGCCCAGGCTCTGGGCCATCGCGGACCAGAGGTCGGAAACAAACTGAGGGCCCCGATCGGACGTGATGTCCGAAGGGGTGCCAAAACGTTCACTCATGTTGTCAAAAAGGCGTGCGCCACGTCTGCGGATGCGGTGGAAGCTAGCAGGACTGCTTCGGGCCATCGTGTGGTGCGGTCCACCACTGTCAGGAGGTGCGTGAACCCCTGCAATGGTGGGAGGGGTCTCACGAGGTCCACGTGAACGTGGTCGAACCTCTTAGCCGTAATATGGAACTGCTCCAAAGGGGCCTTTGTGTGCCTGTGCACTTTGGCTCGTTGGCACGCTACGCAGGCTGCAGCCCACTCTTTCACCTGTTTGCGCAGGCCCGGCCAGACGAACTTCGCTCCCACCATTTTGACTGACGCGCGTGCTCCTGGGTGCGCCAGAGCGTGAACGGACTCAAAAACGTGGCAGCGCCAAGCGCGTGGGACCACCAGGCGCGGGCGTCCTGTGGAGATGCCACAGATTGGGGGGGGGGGGGGGGCGTCTTGCAGTACTCTGCTCTCCAGCCTTAACCCTGTTGGTCCAGACTGGGGTGCGCACACGTCCGCATCGCCAATCTGCTCTGCAGCCATAGCCGTGTAATCTATCCCTACGTAGACTGGGGCCACTACTGCGCGCGAGAGGCAGTCCGCCACCATATTCAGTTTACCGGCCACAAGCTGAATATCGGTCGTAAACTCCGAGATCGCGGCCAGCTGTCTCTGCTGCCGGCCAGACCATGGTTCCGAAACCTTGGCCATCGCAAAGTTGTGAAGTTGTGAAGTTGTGCCCTTCCAGCCAGAACTGGAAGTAGCATATGGCCAGGTGGAGAGCCAGTAACTCTCTGTTGAACACGCTGTATTTATGCTCACTGTCGCGCAAAGACCTGCTAAAAAAAAGCGAGCGGCTGCCAAGAACCGGTGACGCGTTGCTCCACAACAGCCCCTATGGCCCCGTCCGAGGCGTTGGTAGTGAGCGCTATCCGATCCGCCGGGTCCGGGTGCGCCAATAGTGCGTAAAAACTCAAACAGACCAAACGGGGTTATTACCGCCATTTTAGGTATGTCCTCCACCCACACCAGGACCTGGTGGTAACCACAGATCAGGTCTATCTTAGAAAAAATACATGCTCCAGTGAGGTGAACGGAAAAATCCTGAATATGGGGGATTGGGTAGCGGTCGTGCGCTGTGGCGTTGTTTAATCTGCGGAAATCTCCGCAAGGTCGCCACAATCCCTCAGCATTAGGGAACATATGTAGCGGGGATGCCCATGGGCTGTTTGAGTGCCTGATGATGCCCAGCCTTTCTAAGTTGGCAAACTCCTCGCGCACTATGGCCAGTTAAGCTGTGTCCAGGCACCGAGGTCGTGCGAAAATGGGTGGCCCGGTGGTGATAATAAAATGCTCCACCCCATGTTTAGTGATGGCCGCCGAAAACGTCTGGACCGTGAGTGCTGGGAACTGGGTGAGCAATGTGTGGAACTTACCACCTGGAGCTGTGACACTGGCTAGCGTTGTTGGCCCAGCTCCTCGAGCTGTACAGGGGAGGGAATCAAAAGACATTGCATAAATCAAGCGTCTATTAGCAACATCGACTAGTAGTCCGTGTACACACAAAAAATCAGCGCCCAAGATTTGGAAACTGCATGCCCCTATGACGCATGTCCACTCGTACGTACGGCGGTGTAGGAATACAGTCAATGTCTTTTCACCAAAAGTCTTAATGTCCGAGCCGTTTGCGGCCGTCAGATCGGGGCCGCTAGCACCCGTTAGCCAGTCAGCGTAGGATGGCAGGATGAGGCTCTTTTGGGAGCCAGAGTCCACGAGGAACCGTCTCCCCGAGCACGAGTCTGTAACGTAGAGCAGCTTGCTTTCTTCACCGGCGGTTGCAGCTGCTACCAACTGCCGGTCTTGGCGTTTTCCCGAACGCTTGAATTGGCACAGTGGCACGCATCGGTGTGCGTCCTCTCCAAAACGGCGGTGGTAGGAGCAGAGTGTGTCTCTCTGGCGCTTCCTGGCCCCCGTTGCCGCTACCATCGCTGGCTCCTCGCTTCCGCTGGCCATCTCGCTGGGTTCCGACTCCGCTGCGTTCACTGTAAGGGCTCTGGTGGTGAGGATGATCCAATCTGCCTCCTGGGCTAGCGCACAGTAGTCACGCGCGGCCAGCAACGGCGAGTTGGCAAGGACCGCTCTGGCCACCATTGAGAGGTTTCGGAGGAAAAGGTGGGCAAACAGAAAATGCCCATCGTCCGTGCCCATCAACGCCAACATCCTCTCCATCAGTTCGACCGCCTACCCATCTCCTAACTCAGAGCGTGTCAGGAGCCTCTCTGCTCTTTCGCAGTCCAAGAGCATGTAGCGCCGGGTCAGCGTGGCTTTGAGAGCCCCGTATTTGTCGCGGGCTGGGGGCTGTTGGAGCAGGCTCGCTACTTGCTGAGTCATGCAAGCGTCCAGCGCTGCGACCACATAGTAATATTTGGTGTCATCTGCCGTTATTCTCCGGAGCGCGAACTGGGCCTTGGTGTGGAGGAACAAAGACTTCGGATTGTGCAGCCAAAAGTCTGATAGTTTGACCAAAACGGCACACGCGTTGCTGGGGCTTCCTGTCCGGGTCATCTCCGGGGTGTTTGCCTCGTGTTCCATTATTTGTCAAGGGTCACCAGTGTGGAGAGAGGAATAATCAGGCCAGGCATTCACGAACTTTATACACTCTCTCACATCTCTCAGAATCAGAAAAAGCATTGACCTCATGCTGCAGGGTCTCTCCTTTATATTACAACACTCACTCCCTCTGCTGCCTGAGGTCTTGCATCACAATACATTCTCGCATCACAATTCCTTTTGTCCCCAGTTGCTTAATCCCCCATGCTCTTCCGGCAGAGGAATTTACTGCCTCTCCCTTCCTTCCAGTCTGAGATGAATATCACAGCATGAGTCCCCATACCTGGATATATTTCTTAATGGAAACACATACGTAAAATACATATATTTTAAATTATTACCTCCACCAACGGAGGAGGTAATGTTTTTGCTGGCATTGGTTGGTTGGCTGGTTGGTTGGTTGGTTGGTTTGTTTGTTTGTTGGTTTGTCTGTTAGCAACATTACTCCAAAAGTTATGAATGGATTTTGATGAAATTTTCAGGAAAGGTGTGTAATGGCACGTGAAACAGATGACGGTGATCCCGATCATGATCTGGATCCAGGAATTTTAAAAAAATTATTTTATATATTTATATTGAGCTTTTCATGTACTGCCCCTTTAAGACGTGTCCATGGAGTTAGACGGAGTAACATGCGTGGCCACGCAGCAGGGCCACACACCTCCGCATTTATGTGCATTTTTGAAACAAAGGAGCTTCAAGCTCATGAACGATCTGTAGCCTAATGCTGGAGAAAGTATTTTTTTTATAACTGGGAGTATTTTTAACTGGGAGCATTACCTGATATGGAATACTGCTATATTAAAATGTTCAGAATGTACATGGAGTAATGTCAACTATTCCTTACAATCTCTGATAGATTTGTGGCTCATGTGCTCTTGTGTACAGTTAGTTTCAGGAAAAAGGTTGGAGAAATTTCTTTCCTATATTCGATAAGATAGTTTTACACCACAGCCACACAGAGCAGATCCCTACTGACCTACTCCCACAAGGTAAAAGGTGATCTTCATTTCTCTCCTCTTTTTTTAGGCTCCTTGGTTCCAGTCTTCATATAATATCTCTTCACATAATATTTTCCACTTTCTGATCACAAATTAATCCCCATCGTTTTGATGGAAACTAATCAAGAGGAAAGTAATTTATGATAAGTGGATATTGGAAATTAAACAATAAATCTGATATCGTTTGTAGTTAGTGAAAATAATGTTTCACATACAGAAATGGGAATTTTTAAAGTTTATGATGAATTCAGCAATCAGACGGAGCAAAGAAATTGAGGACAACTAGAAAAGCACTCAGAGAGCACATACCTCCCCCAAGGCTCCTTCCGTCCCTCATGGATCACCTCTAAAATGTAATGGGTCCATATGTGGGCCACGAGCTAATTCTGGTGAAAACTGCATCAAATTCTATCCAGTAGTTTTGGAGGATTCTTGCAAACACACTGTAACAAGATAAGAGCCTTGGTGGAGGTATGCATTCTCGGATCATCACCAAAATGTTATGGGTTCCTCTCTGGGCCAAGGACCACCTCTGGTGAAAATTTCATCCAAATTCATACAGAAGTTTTTGTGTAATCCTGCTGTACAAATACAAACAGGATCCTTGGTGGAGGTATGCACTCTCAGATCATCACCAACATTTAATGGGTTCATCTCTGGCCCAATGGCTACCTCTGGTGAAAATTTCATCAAAATCCATCCAGTAGTTTTTGCGTAATCCTGCTAACAGACAGACAAACAAACAGACGGACGGACAAACAGACAGACAGACAAACCACCCCGATTACATTACCTTCTTGGCAGAGGTAATAAAATAACTAAACAAAATATTATGGACTAATGAAACACATTAAACATTTATATGATCTGCAGAATATACACAAATTGTACCGATAAGCAATGGTAGCAGTTTTTGATAAAGCAGCATAAATCGATGGACTTTTCTGTCGATCGGTGCATCCATCCATCCATCTTCTACCGCTTTTCCAGAGGTCCGGGTCGCAGAGGCAGCAGTTCAAGCAGAGAAGCCCGGACTTCCCTCTCCCCAGCCACCTGCTCCAGCTCTTCAGAGGGGATACCAAGGCGTTCCCAGACCAGCTGGGAGACATAGTCTCTCCACCGAGTCCTGGGTCTGCCCCGGGGTCTCCTCCCAGTGGGACGTGCCTGAAACACCTCAAGTGGGAGGCGTCCAGGAGGCATCCTAATCAGATGCCCATACCACCTCAACTGACTCCTTTCAATGTGGAGGAGCAGCGGTTCTAGTCTGAGCCTCTCCCGGATGACTGAGCTCCTCACCCTATCTCTGAGGGTGAGTCCAGCAATCCTATGGAGAAAGCTCATTTCAGCCGCTTGTATCCGCAATCTCATTCTTTCGGTCATTACCCAAAGCTCGTGACTATAGGTGAGAGTAGGAACGTAGATTGACTGGTAAATCGACAGCTTTGCCTTAGAACTAAGCTCCCTCTTCACCACAACAGACCGGTACAACGTCCGCATCACTGCAGATGCTGCTCCAATCCGTCTGTCGATCTCTCGCTCCATTCTCCCCTCACTCGTGAACAAGACCCCAAGATACTTAAACTCCTCCACTTGGGGCAGGAGCCTGTCCCCAACCCGGAGAGGACAATCCACCTTTTTCCGGCTGAGGACCATGGACTCGGACTTGGAGGTGCTGATTCTCATCCCAGCCGCTTCACACTCAGCGGCAAACCGTCCCAGCGATCGGTGCAACTGGTATCATTTTTCGATAAAGCAGTACAAATCGCCAGAACACCGGCAGAGAAGGATGTGAACCACATGACCCACACAGTATGTAAACACAGTAAACTTCAGCACTGGACAATGTTAAATTTTTTTTGTTTGTGAAATCACAAGAGGCCTGCTCTGTTATGCTTGTTTAGTGCGCACCACAGTGATGTGACACTGCACTGTTGTGACACCGCACTGTTGTGTAATATTGCTGAATAATTATGAACCTTGCCAGTAAACTGTAAAATTCAGCCACAGGGGGTGCACAAGCCAGTGTACTCCTAGTACTGGTCCCAAGCCTGGATATATGGGGGTAGCTGTGTCAGGAAGAGCGTCCGACATAAAACCTTTGTCATATCAAACATGCTGATCATGATGAATGAGACGTCCATCCGTCGAGGCCCAGGTTAACAATGACCGCCACCGGTGCTGTTAACCGACAGGGTGCCGGTGGAAATTGGGCTACTGTTGGTCCAAGATCGAGGAGGAGGAGAAGGGGAAGGTGTGTTAGGAGGAAAAGAGAGAGAGAAAAGGAAAGGTAGAACTGTGGAGGTGAGAGTAGGGATGTTAAATGTAGGGACTATGACTGGTAAAGGCAGAGAGTTGGCTGATATGATGGAGAGAAGAAAGGTTGATATACTGTGTGTTCAAGAAACCAGATGGAAGGGAAGCAGGGCTAGGAGCACTGGATGTTGATTTAAACTGTTCTACCATGGCGTAGATAGGAAGAGAAATGGAGTAGAAGTAATCTTGAAAGAAGAGTATGTGAAGCGTCAGGAGGTAAAGAGGGAGTCAGACCGAATCATGAGTTTGAAGCTAGAAGTCAAAGGTGTGATGTTGAATATTGTCAGTGCGTATGCCCCACAAGTTGGATGTCGGGTAGAAGAGAAAGAGGAATTCTGGAGTAAGTTGGATGAAGTGGTTGAGAGTATCCCCAGTGGGGAGAGAGTGGTGATTGGAGGGGACTTTAACCATGTAGGTGAAGGGAACAGAGGTGATGAGGAGGTTCTGGGTAGGTATGGTCTTAAGGAGAGAAATGTGGAAGGACAGATAGTTGTGGATTTTGCTAAAAGTGTCATAAATGGCCCTTTTAGGGCAGGAATAAGGATGCCAGTCACCAGCTGTGAGTTTGCACATTTAATAATAAAGAACACAAATAAACCACTAAGATAGTGACAACACAAATAATAACCACGAGGGGTAACCTACAGGTTATCAGGCAAGGCTGAATACCGAGGAGTAAAATAAAGCATGGAGCACATGCAGAAATAAACAAGAATCAGATGGCAGCAAGGAATGAACCAAGCAAGCGAGCTTAGATAATCAGATGGGGAGAAACCAAATGTGGATCAGGTGTGGATACATGAGTGAGGAAGTAATCAGAGACAACTAAACAGCTGCGACAGCCCACCAACAGATTTGACACACGGAAGTAACACACGGCGCTGTCAAAATAAAAGTACATGGAAGTAAACAGTGGTGACTGTCAAATTAAAAGCCCAATCGTAATGAAAGAAAGTCAAGACAAATACATGAACCAAAATACACAAATGGAGAAAACTGAGGAAGGCTAATAACACCCAATAACTCAAGAAGAAATACAGAAAATAACCAGCAAAACCATGAGACCTGAGCATGACTCTGACCCGTGCTAGGAATCATGACAAAAAGCATGAAAATGGCTGTGGTGAACACATGCTTCAAAAAGAGAGAGGAACATAGGGTGACTTACAAGAGTAGAGGAAGGTGCTCACAGGTGGACTACATTTTATGCAGAAGGAAAAATCTGAAAGCAATAGACTGCAGGCAGGGGAGAATGTAGAATGTAGGAGAATCTAGCTAGACAGCATCGGATGGTAGTCTGTAGGATGACTTTGCAAAACAAGAAGAGGAAAACAGTGAAGGACAAGTCAAAGATTAAGTGGGGGAAGTTACAGAAGGAAGAAGGTTGCACAGAGTTTAGGAAAGAGTTGACCTCTCCTGGACTGTCAACACCAAGGCCTTGGTGAAGAAAGCCCAGCAGAGGCTGCACTTCCTCCATGTCCTGAAGAAGAACAACCTGGAACAGAAGCTGCTGCTGGCCTTCTATCGCTGCTCAGTGGAGAACGTGCTCACCTACTGTCTGGATGTGTGGTACGCCGGTTCCACAGCCGAGGACAGGAAGGCTGTGCAGAGGGTCATCAACACCACACAAAAAATTATTGGCGGCCATATGCCCTCCCTGGAAGACATCTCAAGATCATCCTGTCTCAGAAGGATCAAGGCCATCACAGGAGACCCCTCACCTCCCGCCTACCACCTGTTTGACCTGCTTGCCTCTGGACAACGGTTCAGATCGATCAGGTCCCACACCTCCAGACTGACAAACAGTTTCTTCCCCTGGGCCATCCGGACTGCAAACAGTCAGAGGCCCCAACCCCCTCCCTCCGAATGCTCACATGCTCAGAACTGAGGACCTTTTAATTATCACAATAACTCACCTGTCTTTGCACTCCATGCTTTCATGTATACTAACCCATCCGTGAAACTACTACTGTGCATATTTTCCATAATCCTTGGGCCATTTTACACAATTAAATGTTCAATTGTGTGTCTGCATTCTGCACTCTTATGTACATAGTTCCACCTGCGTAGCTGCTACCATACCTGTGTATATTTCCATAACCCTGGGCCATTTTAATTTTTTAATTTTAATTTTATTTTTATTTCAGTCATGTGTTTAATTGTGTGTTCTGTAACTGTGTTCCATTTAATCCTTCTCTCTTACTTTATTGTGCAGTAGCCTGGTGGAGCACCCACAATTTTGTTGTGCTGTACTACTGTACAATGACGATAAAGCCTATTCTAATTGTAATTCTAATTCTAATAAAGGCTCTGAGTGGTAGGGAAGAATTATCAGATGACTGCGGAAAGTACAGCAAAAGTACTGAGGGAAATGGGTAGAAAGGTCTGTGGTGTATCCAGTGGACAGAGCAAGGAAGACAAGGAGACTTGGTGGTGGAATGAGGAGGTACAGGAAAGTATTCAAAGGAAGAGGTTAGCAAAGAAAAAGTGGGATAGTCAGGGAGATAAAGAAAGTAGACAAGAGTATTTGGAATCTAGGCACATGGCAAAGAGAGAGGTGGCAAAGGCATATAATGAGTTGTGTGAGAGGCTAAACACTAAGGAAGGAGAAAAGGACTTGTATCAATTGGCTAGACAGAGAGATTAAGCTGGCAAGGATGTACAGCAGGTTAGGTTGATTAAGGACAGAAATGGTAATGTACTAACAGGTGATGAGAGTATGTTGAGAAGGTGGAAGGAGTACTTTGAGGAGCTGATGAATGAAGAAAATGAGAGAGAGAGGAGGATGGATGAGGGAAAGATAGTGAACAAGGAAGTCCTGAGCATTAACAAGGCAGAAGTGAGGGCATCTTTGAAAAGGATGAAGAATGGAAAGGCGGTTTGTCTATATGAGATACCTGTGGAGGTATGGAGATGTTTAGGAAAGATAGCAGGGGACTTTTTAACCAGATTGTTTAACACAGTCTTGGAGAGTGAGAGGATGCCTGAGGAGTGGAGAAGAAGTGTTTTGGTACCAATTTTCAAGAACAAAGGTGATGCTCAGAGCTGTAGTAATTACAGAAGCATAAAGTTGATCAGCCACACTATGAAGATATGGAAAAGAGCTACTGAAGCCAGGTTCAGAGGAGCAGTGACAATCGGTGAGCAGCAGTATGGTTTCATGCCAAGAAAGAGTACTACAGATGCAGTGTTTGCTCTAAGAGTGTTGATGGAGAAGTTGATGGAGAAGTATAGAGAAGTTCAAAAGGAGCTACACTGTGTCTTTGTGGATCTCGAGAAAGCATATGATAGGATGCCAATAGAGGAAGTGTGGTACTGTATGAGGAAGTCAGGGTGGCAGAGAAGTATGTGAGGCAGGACATGTATGGGGCCAGCAAGATGGTGGTGAGGTGCGCTGTAGGAGTGACAGATGGATTCAAGGTGGGGTTGGGATTACATCAGAGATCAGCTCTGAGCCCCTTCTTGTTTGCCATGGTGATGGACAGGCTGACAGACAAGGTCAGGCAGGAGTCTCCGTGGACCATGATGTTTGCAGATGACATTGTGATTTGTGGTGAGAATAGGGAGCAGGTGGAAGAGAACCTGGAGAGGTGGAGGTATACTCTGGGGAGAAGAGGAATGAAAGTCAAGAAGCAAGACAGAATACATGAGTGTGAATGAGAGGAAGGTAGGTGCAACGGCGAAGATGGAAGGAGTAGCAGTAGAGAAAGTAGATGAGTTTAAATACCTGGGATCAACCATCCAAAGCAATGGGAAATGCACAAGAGAGGTGAAGAAGAGAGTGCAGGCAGGGTGGAGTGAGTGGAGACTGGTGTCAGGGGTAATTTGTGACAGAAGAGTAGCACCAAGCATGAAAGGGAAATTTTTCAAGGCGGTAGTGAGACCTGCTATGATGTATGGTATGGAGCTGGATGACAAATGAACTTTTTTCCATCTCCAACATACAGTACAGTAAAAGAGCTCCCGGGTCTCTGTGCATTCCTCTTTATACTTTTAATTCCATGCATGGAGACCTGGAACTTCCAACCATAATACACTGTTTGGAACAAAGACCTGTGTGGCACATTATCATAACATAATGCCGGCCCCGCTGCTCACACCCTTCTCTCTTCCAGCGGCTCTGGCAGTTCCTCCTCTCCCTGGGGGGGTGCATAGTCCATACTGTCCCATTTGAGACCCCCTGGTGGCCTTTTTCCTCCGGTCCATTGTTCACCCTTATCCCAGCTGCCTTCTCTGGGTGGAGAATCAACCACCCATGCCACCACAAAGCCCCTACCCCAAACACCCAGAAAGGGCACTAACACCCCTGTCCTTTGGGCTTGAGCCGGCGTCCATAGCGGCTGTAGCAGGGGTCGCCAATCCAATCAGAGCATCTTGCTAGCAAGGTGTACAGGAGGGCATGTCAGTCTGTGAAGGGAAAAAGGGAAGGGGGGACACATCAGCTTCACATGCGCAGGACCCTACCGAGGGAGCACCAACTTGCGGAGCCACTAACAGTGGACGTCCGCGCCAGGGAGTTCAGAATCAGAATCAGAATCAGAATCAGGTTTATTGCCATTGTTCATGTGATACACAAACTAGGAATTTGTCTCGGTGCCATGCTGCAACATTAAAAACATAATGAGAAAAAGGGATAAACTAAAAAACTAAAGGACTGGAAACGTGCAATAAGTGTAGAAAAATAAGTAATAATAAGTAATAATAATAATAATAATAGTAATAATGAGTAGTACTAGTCAAGGCAGTTTAAAAAATTAGCATGTAGCAGATAATGTGAAGTACCACATAGTGCAGTCAATAATGCAACAGAAAAACAATGATGAATGACATGAGTCTGGTTGAGCTGCTGTACATAGTGCACGAGAGTCAAAAGTCACTTAGTGTTCAGCAGTCTGATGGCAGAGGGGAAAAAGCTGTTCATGTGCCGAGAGGTTTTAGTCCGAATGGACCGAAGCCTTCTACCTGAGGGGAGGGGGGCAAACAGCACGTGACCAGGATGTGAAGGATCGGCTATGATCCGGCCAGCACGCCTCCGGGTCCTGGAGATGTACAGGTCCTGGAGAGATGGGAGCTTGCAGCCTATCACCTTCTCAGCAGTGCGCACGACGCGCTGCAGCCTTAGTCTGTCCCTGGCAGTGGCTCCTGCGTACCACACAGTTATGGAGGAGGTGAGGATGGACTCGATGATGGCCGTGTAGAACTGCACTAACATCTTGGTGGGTAGCTTGAGCTTCCTCAGCTGCCGCAGAAAGAACATCCTCTGCTGGGCCTTTTTGATGAGGGAGCTGATGGTTGGCTCCCATTTGAGGTCTCGGGTGATGGTGGTGCCCAAGAAGCGGAAGGAATCTGCAAAGGTGATGGGAGAGCCTGTGATGGTGAGGGGGGGCAGGGGGGATGTGACTTTCCTGAAGTCCACAATCATCTCCGCTGTCTTCAGAGCATTCAGCTGCAGGTTGTTGTGGCTGCACCAGGACACCAGCTGGGCCACCTCTTCCCTGTAGGCGGACTCGTCACCGTTGGAGATGAGCCCGATGAGGGTGGTGTCGTCCGCAAACTTAATCAGCTTAACAGACTGGTGGGAGGAGGTGCAGGAGTTGGTATAAAGGGAGAAGAGTAGGGGGGAAAGTACACAGCCCTGGGGTGATCCAATGCTGATGCTAACAGAGTCTGAGACAGACTTCCCCAGCCGCACATGCTGTCTCCGGTCCGTCAGGAAGTCGGTGATCCACCTGCAGAGGGAGTCAGGCACGTTGAGCAGGGACAGCTTGTCCTGGAGCAGATCGGGGCGGATGGTGTTGAATGCGGAGCTGAAGTCCACAAACAGAATCCTGGCGTAGGTTCCCGGGGAGTCCAGGTGCTGCAGGATGGAGTGGAGGGCCAGGTTGACTGCGTCGTCCACAGACCTGTTAGCACGGTAGGCAAACTGCAGCGGGTCTAGGAGGGGTGTGGTGATGGACTTGAGGTGAGACAGGACCAGGCGCTCAAGACTTCATGACTACAGAGGTGAGCGCTACAGGTCTGTAGTCGTTAAGTCCAGTAATCCGTGGCTTCTTGGGGACAGGGATGATGGTGGAGGATTTGAGGCAGGTCGGCACGTGACATTGCTTAAGAGAGGTGTTAAAAATGTCTGTGAAGACAGGAGCCAGCTCTTTCGCACAGTGTCTCAGGGTGGAGGGAGACACACCGTCCGGCCCGGGGGCCTTGCGCGTGTTCAGTCTGGAGAACTGTTTGGGCCAACACCACCTGCTCATCTGCCAACACAAAAGCGGGCTTCAACTTGTCGATGCAGACGGTCTCCCTACGCCCCCCCAAGTCTCACACAAAATGTTTCACCCCAGGTTTCAACACCCTGAACAGTCCATCATACGGTGGGTGCAGCGGGGTCCGGTGCGCATCGTGCCTGACAAAAACAAAGCTGGCGTTCTGTAAATTCTTGGGGACAAAAGTGTGGGGAAAACAATGGTGGGCTGGGCCCAATACGTAAAAAGCCTCTGTACTGTGCAAAAATCGCGTGGGCAGATTAGCCTTGGGCACAGGATTTTCTGGTAAAAACTCTCTGGGAATCTGCAGCTGCTGAGAAAAAATGAATTCTGCCGGGAAGGCTGTCAAATCCTCCTTGGGTGCAGAGTGCAACCCTAAAAGAACCCAGGGCAGGCAGTTGACCCAATTTGTGTCCGTGAGTGAAGCGCTGCTTTAAGCGACCTATGAAAACGCTTGCATAACCCGTTAGCTTGGGGGTTGTACACAGTAGTGCGGTGAATTTTGACCCCCAGACTCTGGGCCATCATGGACAAGAGTTCCAAAACAAATTCTGGACCCCTGTCGGAAGTGATGTCTGAAGGGGATCCGAACCATGCAAACCAAGCTGACAAAAAAGCACGAGCCACTTCCGCGGATGTGGTAGAAGCCAGCAGGACCACTTCAGGCCAGCACGTGATATGGTCCACGATTGTTAAAAGGGGCATGAAACCTTGCGATGGCAGGAGGGGTCCCACCAAATCTACGTGGACATGGTCGAACCTCCTGGCCGGGATTTGGAATGGCTTGAGGGGGGCTCTGGTGTGCTTGTGCAATTTGACCCACGACACAAGCTGCAGCCCACTCCTTCACGTCCTTGCGCAAGTGCAGCAAGACGAATTTCACCCTACTAGCTTCACCGACGCACGCACTCCTGGATGCGAAAGGGAGTGGACCGACTCAAAAACACGACGGCGTCAAGAGCTTGGAACCACTGGGTGCATGCGGCAGGTGGAGACGTTGCAGAGCAAGGGAGGGCACCCTTCTTGCACCACCCTGCTCTCCAGCCTTAACCCAGTAGCTGCAGACCAGAGCACGCAAATGTCCGCGTCCCCGGCTTGCTCCACGGCCATCGCAGGGAAATCTATTCTATCAATCACCCTTTACTGTCATTCAACTGTACAACCAATCATGTACAGTAGAAAGAGACTGTGCTTTACCTATCTACTGTGTTAATCACACACACGATTTTAGACCAGTTGCTTTGACTTCAATTTTAATGAAAATTTTTGAAAAACTGGTCAGATGTGAGGTCCTAAAGCAGACTGAGCATGCATTGGATCCTCAGCAGTTTGCCTATAGGCCTCACAGAGGAGTGGAGGACACCACTGTCACTCTGCTTAACATGCTTTTTAAACATCTGGATTTTAATGGGACACACGCCAGACTTTTATTTGTGGACTTTTCCTCCACCTTTAATACAATCCAACCTCATATTTTAGTTGAAAGGCTCCTGCAACAGTTTGATTTGAGCAATCTGGTGGGTTGGATTCTGGATTTCTTAACCAACAGGACACAGAGAGTAAGGGTCAATACATTGTCTGACCTAAAGTACTCTTCTACTGGCTCTCCTCAGGGGTGTGTGTTGTCACCACTACTCTTCATCCTGTACACAAACATGTGTCGGAGCAGACATGACAACAGACACATTATAAAGTATGCTGATGACTCAGTCATTGTCAGTCTCCTCCAGGATGGTGAGAGTGGCCACGGCCCAGTAGTTGATGATTTTGTTCACTGGTGTGAGGATTCCTACCTGCAGCTGAATATGACAAAAACTAATAAAGATATGATTATTGACTTTAGGAGGAAAACTCCCAGGCACAAAGTCACCGTACTAAAAGGTCAGACCACTGAATTTGTACAATCCTACAAATATCTTGGGACGATTATTGATAGTAATTTAAACTTTGAAGAGAACTGTGAAAGGGTGTGCAAAAAGGGTCAGCAACATTTGCATTGCTTGAGGAAACTTGCACGCTTCCAAATTGACCGAACCATAATGATAATGTTTTATCGGGCTTTTATTGAATCTGTTTTATCCTTTTCTTTAGTGTCATGGTTTGGTCAGATAAAACTGAAACAGAGGAAATCCTTGGATTAGGTAGTTAGATGGTCCAGTCGTTTGCTTGGTGAGTCACAGCTGAGCCTGACATCCCTGTACACCAGACAAGTACAGAGGATGGCTACCTCCATTTTAAATGATGACTCCCACCCTTTGCACTGCAACTTTCAGCTTCTTCCCTCAAGATGGAGGTTTGCTGTCCCAAAAAGCAAAACCCAGCGCTACAAAAACAGCTTTGTTCCTGCTGCTGTCAAGGAGTTGAACAAGTTGTAACAATATATTGCACATAATTTAGGTACCTATTTATTAACCCCATCTTATATTTATTACCTCCACCAAGGAGGTTATGTTTTCATCGGCGTTGGTTTGTCTGTTTGTTTGTTTGTTTGTTTGTTAGCAGATAACTCAAAAAGTTATGGACGGATTTTCATGAAATTTTCAGACATTGTCAGAAATGGGGTATCCTACAGATGATTACATTTTGGTGGTGATCCGGATCACCGTCTGGATCCAGGAATTTTTTAACAGATTCTTTTTTTTTTTTTTTTTAATTTAACATTGCAAGATAGGGCCATTTTCAATATTTTTTCAATATTTTTTTTTGTGCATGTAACTCTGCCAAAAAATCCTCAGAACACTTGGAAAAAAAAATACAGGACAACATGCCCACAGGGGAACTGTGGCGCTTGGCGGAGGTCTGCGCTCTCCGAGTGCTTTTCTAGTTACTTATTTTTGTAGGATTTTATTTGGGTTCTAAATCTTTTATTGTGTTTTAGACCTTTGAGATTTTAACCTCTTTGACTAGTCTTTAACTTTTTAATATGACCCTTCTCTCTTACCTCTGGTTTTTCTCTCATCTCTTTGTCTTTATACCCTGATTGATGGAGCCTTGTGTATTTTTATCATGTTTATAGTCAGCTTCATGTGTGCCTGTGTTTGTGTTTATGTTGAATGTAATTGTGGCTTGTAAATATGGATGTCACCAGACTGCAAAACAAATCTACCTACGGATACAAATAAAGTAACCTGAACACACCCCAAGTGTAGAATCAGAGGGCCGCTGCCATGCAAGGCGCCACCACAAATTTTCCTCCTCCATTCCATTATTGCTGAGCACCAAGCTGGACGGCAGGAAGTTCCACTTTTATATGGTCTTTGGCATGACCCCGCCGGGATTTGAACCCCTGCCTCCCGGGTGTGGGGCGGATGCTCTACCAACTGAGCCACCACTCCGGTATTCCCATGTAGACCGGGGAGACTAACGTGCACGACAGACAATTGGCCACAACGTTGAGTTTACCAGCAACGTGTTGAATGTTGGTCGTAAACTCCGAGATCGCAGCCAAATGCCATTGCTGCTGGACATCATGTACGTCAGCGGCTTATGGTCCATGAATGCAGTGAACTCACGCCCTTCCAGCAAAAACTTGAAATGGTGCATCGCCAGGTGTAGAGCCAACGACTCTCTGTCGGACGTATTTGCGTTTGCTGTCATGCAAAGTGCAACTGAAAAATGCGAGCGGCTGCCATGAACTGGAGACGTACTGCTCTACTACTGCTCCTATGGCAACATCAGACACGTCCGTAGTGATCGCTATCTGTGCTGACAGATCCGGATGAGCTAGCAACGCGGCATCTGCAAGCATTGTTTTGGCGTTCGTGAAAGCCTGGACTCGCTCAGGAGTCCAGTCGATGTTTTCTGCGGGCTTCTTTTTTTTTAGCGCGGCATACAACGGCTGCATCAGCTGGGCTGCCCAGGGAAGGAAACGGTTATAAAAATTGGCCATCCCCAAAAACTCCTGCAGGGCCCTCACGGTCTGTGGACGCGGAAAGTCCGACACGGCACCCACCTTATCTGGTAGTGGGATCGCGCCCTCCGGCGAAATGTGGTGGCCCAAAAAATCAATCACAGGCACACTGAACTGGCACTTTGCTGGGTTCAATATAAGCCCATGCACTTTCAACTTCTGGAAAACTGTCTTGAGGTGGGCGACGTGCTCCTCTTCAAACATGCTAGCTACCAGAATGTCGTCTAGATAGACAAAAACAAAGGACAAGTCGTGAAGCACTGTGTCCATCATCCTCTGGAAAGTCTGCGCCGTGACTTTTAATCTGAACGGCATGCGTAAAAACTCAAAAAGGCCAAGAGGAGTTATTACCACTGTTTTTGGAACGTCTTCTGCACATACCGGGACCTGATGGTATCCGCGGATCAGATCCACTTTCGAAAAAACTTGTGCCCCGGCCAGGTGCACAAAAAAATCCTGGATGTGCGAAATGGGATAACAATCGTGTTTCATGGCGTTATTCAAGCGGCGGAAATCAGCCGCACAGTCGCCACGATCTGTCGGCTTAAGGCACCATGCATAGCGGGGATGTCCACGGTTCTGTTGGAGCGCCTGACGATGCCCAAATGCTCTAAGTTGGCAAACTCCTCTCGCACGCTGGCCAGTTTAGCTGCATCCAAGCGCCGAGGTCGCACGAACATCGGCAGGCCTTTTTTCGTTATGAAGTGTTCGTCCACGTGTTTCGTTATCATAGCCGAAAAAGTCGGGACCATGATTGCTGGGAACTGTGTGAGCAAATGTTGGTACTTACCCCCTGGAGCTATAACGTTAGCAGTGTTGTCGACCCAGCTCCCCAAGCTGTACAGGGCAGTGAGGTAAAAGAGACAGCATCCACTAATCTCCTATTAGCAACAACGACTAACAACCCATAAGCACATAACAAATCTGCACCTAAAATGGGGCCGGACCATGCAGCTACCACAAAGTCCCACTGAAAGTTACGTCCGTGTAAGCATATGGTCAGTGTCAGCTCGCCAAATGTCCTGATGGTGGATCCATTAGTGGCCATGAGCTCGGGACCGCTGCCTCCTGCCACCCTGTCTGCTTTGACTGGCAGGATGAGGCTCTTCTGGGAGCCGGAGTCCACCAAAAACTGTCTCCCCGAATGTGTGTCCGTGGCATAAAGCAGTCTGTTCCTGTCACCATCAGTTGCAGCTGCAACTGAATTCCAAACGTGCAGTCTTCCCGGTTTCTTGAATTAGCATGGCGACAGGCAGCGTTGGGCATTCGAGTTAAAACAGCGATGATAAAAACAGATCGCCCACTTTCTTCGTCTCCTGGTGTCCGTTCCGGCTGCCACCAATGGCTCCTTGACCTTGCTGGAGTCCCTCATGGATGCCGGTGCCACTGCCTGCACGCTGAGAGTTCTGGTCGCCAAAATGATGCGGTCCACTTCCTGCGCCAGGGCACGGTTGTCCTTAGCAATCAGCCACGGCGAGTTGGCCAGGATCGCCCTCGCTGTAGCTGGTAGGTTCCTGAGGAACAAGTGGGTGAACAGGATTCATCGTCCTTCCCCCTCAGCGCCGACATGCTCTCCATCAGCTCCACTGCTGATCTGTCACCTAACTCCGAACACGTTAGGAGTCTCTCTGCCCTCTCACTGTCAGAAAGGGTATAGCACCGGAGAAGCATCCTCTTGAGCGCTTCATATTTTCCTTGGGCCGGTGGCTCCTGGATCAGGCTCGTCACCAGTTGCATGGTGCGTGCATCCAGTGCAGCGACCA
The DNA here is from genome assembly GCA_020510985.1 of Pholidichthys leucotaenia. NCBI lineage: Eukaryota > Metazoa > Chordata > Actinopteri > Cichliformes > Pholidichthyidae > Pholidichthys > Pholidichthys leucotaenia. The sequence goes on from CM035842.1 coordinate 116,833,233, forward strand.
TGTAGTAATACTTGGCATCGTCCATTGTTATCCCGCGGAGTGCGAACTGGGCTTCTATGTGCAAGAACTACATGGTCAATTTGTGAAACCAGAAGTCTGGGAGTTTGACTGAGACAGCGCACGTGGCACTGGTGCGCTCCCTCCAGGTAGTCTCCGGCACGGTGCTCGGCTTTCTTTCCATGGTACATCTTAGGGTCACCAATGTGGAGAAAGGAAGCAGGTGAGGCAACGAGCTAGACAACAAATGATTTTATTCCATTTCCAACATACAGTACAGTATGTTGGAGATGGAACGCACAGGAATGCACAGTTATTCCTCTTTTATACTTTTAATTCCCTGCATTGAGACCCGGAACTTCCAACCATAATACACTGTTTGGAACAAAGACCTGTGTGGCACATTATCATAACATAACACCATCCCCGCTTCTCATATCCTTCTCTCTTCCAGCGGCTCCGGCAGTTCCTCCTCTCCCCGGGGGGTTCATAGTCCATACTGTCCTGTTTGAGGCTCCCAGTGGCCTGTCTCCTCCGGTCCATTGTTCCCCCTTATCCCAGCTGCCTTCCCTGTGTGGAGAATCCCCCACCCGTGCCACCACAATATCAGAGGGACAGCTCAGGTTGAGTGGTTTGGAGACAAAGAGAGGCAAGGCTGAGATGGTTTGGACATGTGCAGAGGAGGGATTGTGGATATATTGGACAAAGGATGTTAGAGATGGAGCTTCCAGGCAGGAGGAAAAGAGAAAAACCACAAAGAATATTCATGGATGTAGTGAAGGAGGACATGGAGAGGCTTGGTGTTACAGAGGACGATGCAAGGTATAGGGTGAGATGGAGGCAGATGATCCATTGTGGCAACCCCTAAAGCGAGCAGTCGGAAGAAGAAGAAGAAAAAGAAGATGATTATTATTATTATTATTATTATTATTATTGCACAAAACAACTTGTAATATATTTGTAATACTTTTATTTCATGAATGAAGCTATATATAAAACTTGACAGCTTTTTTTCTACTGTTGTAGTATGAATTCATTAATGACACAATATTCAGAGCTACATATATAAAAAACTTTATAAGCAGCATAATATTTATTTTAAAGGTCAAATTGCTGTTGCGGCCCTCAGCCACTTCTATTTTAGTCAGAGACAGGCAAAATGGCTCTTCGGTTGGCAAAGATTTCAGACCCCTGACCTAAACGTATTGTGAGGGTGTGCTGGGAATGTCTGGCTGAGGCCCCTGTGCCAGAGGTCTTCAACTTCCACCTCCAGAAGAACTTCAAATACATTCTGAGGGAGTCTGGAGACATGGAATCTTAATGGGTCATGTTCTCCACCTTCATTGTTGAAACAACTGCCCAGAGCTGTGGCCACAAGATCATCAGTGCATCTCGTGGTGGCAACTCCCGAACCAAGCGGTGGACACCAGTGGTGAAGGCAGCTGTCAAGCTGAAGAAGAAGTCCTATCAAGCTTGGTTGACTTGTGGGACTCCCAAAGCAGCTGAGGTGTACCGACGGGCCAAGCATAGTGCAGCTCAGGTGATTGCTGAAGCATAAGCTCAAGTGTGGGAGAAGTTTGGTGAGGCCATGGAACAAGACTTTAGGTCAGCCTCGAAGAGATTCTGGAAAACTATCCGGCAACTCAGGAGGGGGAAGCAGCTCCCTGTCCACATTGTATATGGTGTGGATGGGGCGCTGCTGACTTTGGGGATTTTATCGGGTGGTGGAAGGAGTATGGCCGGGCCCTGGAGGTGGATGAGATTCGCTCTAAGTACCTCAAGGTTCTAGATGTTGTAGGGCTGTCATGATTGTCGTGGAGGTCAGAGACAGTGACTTTGGCATGGCAAACTGGGGTGGTGATTCCTCTCTTAAGGGAGGGGGACCAGAGTGTGTGTTCTAACTTTAGGGGAATTACACTTCTCAGCCTTTCTGGGAAGGTCTATGCCAGGGTGCTGGAAAGGAGAGTCCAGCCGTTGGTCGAACCTCAGATTTAGGAGGAGCAATGTGGTTTTCATCCTGGCCATGGCACATTGGATAACTCTTTACCCTCTCGGGAGTCTTCGAGGGTTCATGGGAGTTTGCTCAACCAGTGTACATGTGTCTTGTGGGGGGTGCTGTGGGCCTATGGAGTATAAAGTTGGATTCATGCTGCACCTCTGTTGTCCACGTATGTGTAACAGGAAACCTTGTGTGACAAAATTTACGTCATCATCTCCACTCCGCTTCTGTCCGCAGTGCTCGACCACGGACGACCACGTGCAGCCCAAATTTTGTGACCGCGCCGCCTGCTCATGACCTGAACGCGCTGAAAAGTGCATACCCAAGACTGAACGTCCCATTCACAAGGTGGCGATATCGGCACAGCATGCCAAGACAAAGTAGATGAAGAAGACAACGTGGAAGCAGAAGACAAGCATAAACGTACATGAATCATACATAAATATTTCAGCAGCAGCAGCGCATTGGCGCTACCTATCGGGCAGAAGTGAAACTACAAATGATGGTTGTGCACATGCGTCAACCGCTTGGCCTGGGTAGATGAAAAAAGTGAGCATGAACAACGCCGCGTGTGTTCTGTGCTCGTCCAAAGCACACGCAGACCAAAGCGGACTAGAGGGGAAATGCAGCATGAATAAGGCTTTAGGCTTGTTGCTATGAGCTATCTGGTCTGTATATGACCATTGTAAGAGTTTGGTTTGTATGGTCAACATTCAGTCCAACTCGTTTCCGGTGAGAGTTGGACTCTTCCAGGGCTTCCCTTTGTCACGGTCGTGTTCATAATTTTTATGGACAGGATTTCTAGGCTTGGCCAAGGAACGTAGGGTGTCATGTTTGGTGATCACAGGATCTCATCTCTGCTGTCTGCAAATGATGTTGTTGTGAAGGGATTTAGGGCAGTGAACGACATGATGATGTGGCTGGCTGGTGTCGTCATCACGCCGACCTTTATAAGAGGGAGTCAGCCATCTCATGGCCTCTTTGCTGGCTCGCTCTCATAGGCACTACGTTAGGAGCTCAGTGCTCAGTCACGTGTACTGTATTATTAACATTTGCATAATAAAGTTCAGTTCTAGCACAGTCCACTCGTCAGTCATCATTCCCAGGTTTGTGGAAATAACATTTGCTGCCGAGAATTAGCAAACCATGGGAGCATGCCTAAGACCACCGAGGCCTTTCCTCGAGCTCCCAGATGAACCGCTCATCCTGTGGCCATGTTGGCTGGATGCATTTGAGACCTACTGTATATTGTAGCATTGGACCTGGGAAAGCTGGATTAAAGAAGGAAGCAAGCACTGCTTGTCTACAATCTGGGCATAGAAGGTCAGAGGATTTTTCACATGTTTGTTCCAACGGACTCGTGTGGAGCTGCTGTGGAACTACTGGCTAGCTACTTTGGTATGCCAGACAACGTGCCAGCACGCCGAATAAGATTCCGGCAGAGGCAACAGGAAATTGGTGAGCCCACCCAACAATTCATTGCTGATTTGAGACATCTGACTAGCATGTGCCAATTTGGACTGTTAGAGGACGAGATGGTGTGGGACCAATTGGCTGAGCACACAACCAACCCAAGGCTAAGGACTAAGATGTTAACGGCACCAAACGACATGACGCTAGCTAACACCATCAAGTTTCAAGTTAGTCCAGCTTGAGTCAGCGGACCGGTTATCATCGGAGCTAGGTATGTGCCAACAACAGAGACAGCCAGGACAGACGAAGTCAGCCGATGCAGTGGACATGGAGGAACATGAAGACACTGCAATGGAGTTTGAGACCAACACCGTAAACCAGAGGACCACTCCGAGAGGCCTCGCGTGTAGTAACTGTGGTTTCCCGATGCACCATGAGAGAGCATATTTTTGCCCAGCAAGAGGACAACAGTGTAACAAGTGTGGAAGATACAATCATTTCGCCAAAGTGTGTCAGTCGCCGACACCGTGGGGCCCACCAAGCAAGCAAAACTGCCCACCAGCGACCACCATCCATGTGGTAAGCCCCACAATGCTCCCTTAGACTATACAATCAAGTCTTCTCATTGCTAGATAGCAGGAGCCTTTTTGGGTAACACTGTCCATCTATCAATAAATGCAGCATATCTGTGTGTGTGTGTCTGTCTGTCTGTCTGCTCCTCAGATATCTCTCAAATCGTTCGTCAGACTGACCTCAGATTTTATAAGTGCTTTGCTGAGGATACGAGGGTGTGCATCCCCAAGTTTGAAGTCGCTCAGTCAAAATATGTAATTTTTTATCAGTGAAAGTTTAGCCACCTCTCTGTCACTGATTGACTCTGTGCTGATTGGATAATACGCGGCATCACGCCCATGCTGATTGGATAACACACTGAATCACAACCATGCTGATTGAATAATACGCGGCATCACAACCAGTCAGTTGCCACAGTGCTTTGCAAACAAAGATTTTATAAGAGCTTTGCTGAGGTTACGAGGGTGTACATCCCCAAGTATAGAGTCGCTCAGTCAAAATATGTACTTCTTATCAATAAAAGTTTAGCCACCGCTCTGTGGGTGACGTTTCGGATTGACTCCGTACTGATTGGATAATATGTGGCATTACAGCATCAGTAACCACAACGCTCCGTGAGCAAAACAAGGAAGCAAAAAGCAACAAATTTGACTAGAAAGAAATAATACTTAAGATTTAATGTTTAAAAAATATACACCATCTAGTTGCTGTGATTGCATAGGTCTAATGGCTAATTCGGCATGGAGAATATGAGGTGTGTGGGTGCGCTGGTGGGAGGGGACCCATGATGCCGCAAAGGACAGCACTGGCACACGGGTAAAGCAGCAGCCGAGACTCCCGTTAATCAGGCAGGCTGGGCTTGACATGGATGGCCACGAGCCATCAGTGAGACGCTATAGGCAACCGTGGGTTTGTACATTTATTAAATAAAGGAGGAGAGGAGAGAACGGAGACCACCGCACAGCCCGAGTGCTGACAGGGTCAGCACACGAACCATGACAGTTGCCCCCGTTTCCGACGCGGATTCTAGACGTAGTGTAACACCGGGCTTCCCCCCCCCCACCCCAACTGGGAGGCCAACAAAACCACCCCAGGGAGGGAGGAGGGGGAAAGAAAAAGGCAGCGGAAGGCTAGATCCTGGCAACCAGAGTGGAGAAAAAAAAAAAAAAAAAACAACAGGAGACACTACAGAGTAAGAAAAAAAAAACACAGAAACACTCCATAATGTATCCACAAGCGGAATCCTACGCCCAAATAAGGAACACTAAGCCCACCGGCCATAACGGAAACTCGGGTCTAAAGACCAAGATCCATAGTTCCAAGGAAAAAAAAACACATATCATCCCCCAACAAAGGAAAGGGGGGACAGGAAAAGAACACTACAAACACTGAAACCCTGCAGTTTTAAATCCATACACACAAACTGTACAGGCAATGAATGGACATTTAAACAGAGGAAAAACAAAAAACACCCGCTAGGAAGCGGTGACATATACAATTTCATACATAAGACCCCCGCACATCCCAAATGGTTACAGGAGCACCAGAATACAAACCCAGGGATGAAGGCAGTCTAAACACCACGGCATGAAAGCTGATAGTTCGGGGGGTCGCCCTGCATCTAGCGTCCAAATTGCTGGCAGGGGGAAAAGGAACAGTTCGGGTGGCCTACCCCAGTCCCATGCCAGGAAACAATTCTTCTGGCGGCCGGGCCAGATCGCTGAACGGACAGAAAAGTTTGTCTGGTGGCCGACCCAGAATGCCAAACAGGCGGGGCAGTCCTCCAGACGGCCGACCCGCATCACCCAGCCCCCAGGACCGCAGGGGAGCAGTATGGTGATGATTATAATGATGAAGATGATGAGCCAGTTCAGCATTAGGCGGCAGAGGATCTGCAGCTCCCTCACCGACCTTGGACCAAACCGGCGCTGCACCCCCGTTGGACCCCGACCGGGTCAGCGCGGCACCCACGACAGACCCCGATTGGGCCAGAGCAGCAACCGCGATGGACCCCGATTGGGTCTCGTCTGCACCCACGTCGGACCCGGATTGGGTCAGTGACGCACCCGCAATGGACCCCGACTGGGTCGGCGCAGCACCAGAAACGACCTCCAACTCTGGACCCGGAACCTCCCGCACAGCGACCGAGAACGACTCCACACCAGTGACCCTGGGAGAAGGCTCAGGAGAAGGAAAAGAACCGGGATCAGGATCACCGGTAGTGACAGAGTCCAGTGAGACGAGCTCGGATGCAGCGGACGGCTGCACCCGGCTCGTCTCCCAGAGAGGCAGGCAAAAATGCTCCAGAATTGATAGAAGGAACACAAAATAGAGCACTTGCCTGCACTCGAGTTCTGTCACCGTCCAGGACTTCCACAATCCAGGCTCAGGACGAAGAAGGTCGACGTCTGGCTCCCACTCAGCTACGGCGGGCCCCGCAGTCAGCATGATGTTCTTCACAGCCTGAGGAACCTCCAACGCTGATGTCCACGCTGACGACCTGCACGGCGTGGTGGCAGGGGTTCCTCGACCTGCTGGATTGGACCGCTGTTCTGTGGAGACCCGGGGACTCTTCATCGTCGGCGCAGGCTCCAAACTGCAGTCTGCTCTGCTCATCTGCCCATGACGTGGCTGCGGGGCTGTAACCAGGCTATCCAGGGCCACAGGCTCCCACCTTGTCCGGCGGTGTAGGCCTGGCGCCGCGGAACGGTCAGAGGAAGGAAACACAGAGGTAGTAGGTCCATTACTATTTACTGCAGCAGGTGGCGGGAGTTCAGGGGACTTTGAACCCTGAACTCCGCCCCCAGGAATCAAGCAAGACAATTCATCTAATATGGGAACAGAATGAAAAGTTACTTGCCTGATCCGTGGAGGCCCGATGGAACCCGCTGCAGTGGACTTTGTTTCTCCCTTGCCCCGCTGGATGGTGACGGAGGGCCCCCTGAGAGGACGAGGAGGAGCCGCTTGCAGTGGATCCACGACGGGCGTCGCCGAAGCAGGACTCATAACCTTCATAGGAGCCGAGGAAGACGTCGAGGAGGAGGGAATGACAGCCGAAGCGATCCGGGCACCAGGAGCTGATGGAACAGCGGGAGGAGGTGACCCTGGGAGAGAGGCTGCGGGAATTCCCTCTTGACGAGACGTAGGAGCGGCAGCTGTCAGAGAGGTAGTCTTTGCGACGACCCGGAACAGGATCCGGTCAGGGTTCTTGCTGAGGCTTCTTGTTAGCTATGTGACGATGTTTACCGTCAGAGGGCGAGGCGAAGGAGAGATTCGGGAAACAACACCCCTGCACGAAAACAGAAGCGAGCAGGTCGGCGAACTCTGGATGGTCCTTTAACGCTGGATTCCTCTCCACCAGCCTGACTGCCGCTGTCACATGCTTTATAACCTGCGTAGGGTGAACGGCGGAGCGAGCAGCTGCCACTCGGTCCCTGATGGAAACAGCTGTCAGACGTAGCATCTCCGGGGGAATTCCGACTGACGACACATTCTCTCGGGGATCACCCCTGGGTGGTGCAAACTCCTGGCCTGGAGCGGGGACCGGAATGGGATCCTGAAGCGAGAAGCGAGGAAACCTCCTCTTCGGCTTCCTACCAGAGTTTCCCTCCAGCCCACGGAGTCTCTCCCGCTGTGCAGCGATGTCAGCCTTCCTCGCCGTGACTTCCGGGTGGTCGGCGTAGTGGGGAAGGCGATTAATAGTGTCCTCAGCAAGGTCCAGGTACCAGCGCGAGCCGCTGGGGAAGCGATGGCTACAAGCGATGGAAAGGATTCCGTCGACCTCGATGAGAGCCATAATTAGCTCATAGCCCAGGCTCGTGGCGTAGCCCTTCAGGGGCGACGCCATCTCCCAGCACGCTGGTACGCTGACAAGGAACTCAGAACTCAGAACTCAGAAAGGATTTATTGCCAAGTACATTAACAGTAAACAACTGATAACATACGAGGGATTTGACTTGACACAGAAAACGACCTGCATTTCCGGTGACGCGGCAGCATCTGAAAAACGCGCCTGTCATCAGATGGGTACAGGATGCATAGGGAGGAAAAGGATAACACAATGGGAAAGAGCAAAAAACCATTGATTGTCAGAATACCGGTCATATATGATCAATATTATGATTACAAGAAAAAAAGCCCTCAATGCACAATTAGCAGACAAGAAAGTACACAAAGACACAAAGGGAGCAGTGAGTGAATGATCTTTTTCATCAGTTTTTTTGAGTCAGTGTGGGTGTAGTGTTGAGTGTAGGTGTTTGTATCAGTTAAGAACAACAAAGTCTCTTTGGCAGGAGATGTTTAGTCTTAGCGGCTGGCATTTGTCCTTGGCCATGCAGCTGGCTGTCCGTACAGTCAATGTAGCTCAAATGTTTTGGAAACAAAAAACTGCAGATAATCTGGAGGACTTGTGCGAGGGGGTCAGATTAGTCGAATAGTACTGATCACAGAGAAAGAAACTTTATATTCTCTTCAGATTCAGTACTTTAATCCTTCAGTGCTGGACGTTGAATCCTTCATGGACGGCTCTCAGCGTGATCATGATGTAATCCATTTTCCTAGACAGTTCTCCATTTGCCGCTGTCAGAGTCCTCTCCATTTTTTCAATTTGATGGTTAAGCCTCGCCTGGCCAGCATTTTGATAGGCTATGTCCATCTTCATCAATTTACGGTACACCAAGACAATCCCAGATCCAATCAGAACGATCCCGATGACCATTACTACGAAGACGTACAAATCTTCGACATCTTCGATGGAAAGATCAGACAGGCACAAGAGTTTCCAATTACTTGTGTCCCTCAAATAGCCCGCAGCAGCCGTTCCTGCGGGGCAAACAACCTCCCCCGGGGCACTTTTCCTCGTTGAAAAAATGGTGTCAATTGCGTTCAAAGCCCAGCTTATTAAATCCATAATTTCGTTCGATAATCAGCAGTAGAGACACGCAGACAGACGATAGCAAGCTGGGATCCAGTCAGTTAGAGGAGGAAGGAGATAAAAAGTCAGAGCTGGAGAGAAGAAAAAAGTGTCTGCTCTCTTTGGGAGGCGGAAGTGAGAGGAACTCACTGTGAAGTGAGGAAGTGAGAGGCGGAAGTGAGAAGGGAACTGACAAGTCCAATTAAACAAACTACGGCCACTGGTGTCTCTTTGGGCTGCGACCTACTGTCATGGATGGCTCTCACGAGTCATCAGTGAGACGTTATAGGCAGCCGTGGGTTTGTACATTTATTAAATAAAGACACACAATGACAAAATACCCAGCCTCGTAGGGCAACACAAATAAATACAAACACTTACATATGCACAGCGAGGACGGAACCTGAACGCTGTAGGAACTGACCTCAGGGTTAGGGAAGCCAGACTGGGAAGGAAACGTTGGAACGTCTGTGCAGGTCGCAGCCCTGAGCAAACAGAGCTGCTCCCTTAAATAGGGAGGAATGGATTGATCAGCTGATGAAGGGTCATCAGCTGATTAGAAACAGGTTGCTCAGCGGGGCTCCACTGACAGCCGGAAGTCCTGCTGAGACGCTGTCAAAATAAACATCTAGAACCGCGCCAGAGGAGAGAACGGAGACCACTGCACAGCCCGAGTGCGGACAGGGTCAGCACAAGAACCATGACAGGGCTTGGCTCCCTGCGAAGGACTGCGATCCGCCAGTTCAGCTGTTGCTTCTCCAACACTGCTGTCCAATCGTGCACTCCACGATCGCTCACAGGGAGGCATGCCCAGCCTACCCAGTCAGTGGTAGACGGTAGTCCCGACTGCTGCTTCATTGTGGAGTGGAATGGCCAGATCAATTGCATATCATATGCGGATACATATGCACGCTTTGACTAAACGACAGCAGGATATAACTAGAAAAGCACTTGGAGAGCACAGACCTCCTCCAAGCGCCACAGTTCCCCCCATACAGTGTTTGTGTGTATGTTTTCAGATTCCTTGACCATGAAAACATATGACTAGCAATTGGATTCACAATAATAGGATTAGTGGTTCAGTAGTTATTGACGAAAATGACATTTTCCGTAATGGCGGTTTTCTTCTGGACGGTGATCTGGATCACCACCAAAATGTAATCATCTGTAGGATACCCCATTTCTGACAATCTGTGAAAATTTCATGAAAATCCGTCCATAACTTTTTGAGTTATCTTGCTAACAAACAAACAAACAAACAGACAGACAAACAAACAGACAGACAGACAAACCAACGCCGATGATCACATAACCTCCTTGGCGGAGGTAAAAATGCCGCAATAACAAAATAAATCATTTTTATTTAAATATTTACAGACAAATGGGCAACACTGATGCAACAGTTGCAGCCAAATGGGTCATTCTGCTGTGTATAAAAAACATGTAAGTTAGGTTAATTGGAGACTCTAAAGTGGCCCTAGGTGTGAATGGTAAAGGGATTTGCGCCGTACCGTGGTTGCCTCATCCATCCAGGTGGATGCCCTGAATTTTCCTCTGGGGATCAATAAAGTATGCAAAATGCAAATACAAAAAATAATAATAATATTCAGTGTTTTGTACTTATAATATTGGTAAAATATAAAAGGATGCAATACAATGGGTCTCAAATATTTGTAAACGTGTCCTGTTATAGTACTGCATGAGTTTATTGACGATAGACTATAAACTATACATATAAACTAAATTATAATGGTGACTGAACAACTCCCATTCCCCAAAGTGCAAGATACACTATTATGAATATAACTCATTAAAGATCACACAAATAAGTGATCTGACAAAAAAATAAACAAGCGGTTCTTAAACAGTGGCTAATATTGGATGTCCCATTCATTTTCAATTATTCTGTAATTAATATCCACACAATCAAATAAACCTTACTTCAGTCCCTTTCATATTTGTCAAAGTCTGACGTGTGATAGCCTACATATAGGCTACACTTCTGTATTCCACTTTCAAACAGCCACATTTGGGTCTGTAAAGCCTGATTGAGCTACCTGTTTCAGACAGGAATACTTGCTTTATACGGACATGCACTAGTCTAATGTAATCAAAACTAAAGACTGATATCTTACATTGTGCAACAGATCTTGGAACTTTTATAACTTTCATGAAGGCATTAAATATTCATTCTGATTTATCATTCTTGGAGCAGTCTACACAACTCACATGTTATTGTGTCAGATGCAGCACCTGAACTGCAAGAAAAGCATTGGATTGATTCTCACTATCTGTCCACCAGTTTAAAGAGAATGATAAGCTCCTGTAGGCCATTTATTAAACCACTCCCTCTCCACAGCTTCATGCATCCTGGTCACCGCCCTAATAACCCATATCGTTCCCATGTGCCCCTGAGAATAACAAACTCTACATCCTGACACCAGCTCCTCTAAAGTCACCCCAAACGTTCACACATGTGCAAAGGCATGTGCACCCACCTGTGGTAAGTAAGCACAAGTATTTAGATGCATAAACACAGAAACCACATATTGCTATAACCTTAACTAGGCCCAAATGCTCTTTACAGAGATGTTTTAAGACTAAATCCAGTTCAATCAACAATTAGAGGTCAGAAAAACCATCAAAGTCTTCTTCCTTTAGACTCTATCCAGCACTCTTCTCAAGACCACATTGTAAAAATCCTTGTCAGGCCAATCATGCAATACTTTTAATAATGCATTACCCATAAATAGTGCAATAAAATTGCTGGCAGTAGTCCCGGAATCCTTTCACAGGGCACTCGTAATGACTGCAGATGGATGGGTCTCTACCTCCTCTCTCACTTGGTGGCACGCTCGGTGTTATTCTTTTCCCCCCACAAATAAAGAGGTGTTTTGTTCTGTCACTGAAGGGATTGGGGTGGTAATAGTGTGCCACTTTGTGAAAAGACAGAAAAAAAGAAAGTGAAAGCAAGTGTCACAGTTGGAAGAAGAAAGAAGACACTTGAGGAGAGTTAAGCACCAGTGATGGTCATGCATGCTCAGGCCTGTCAGGTGGGGGACTTGCTGCCAAAATATCATAGGGCGATTAAACTCTTACACTTTAATTAGATAGTTGCCCTCCTGTGGATCTCCTTAGCATATGAATCTAGGTTGAAACATAATGCTTTGACACCCCAATGTGAGGGGAATATCATAAAGTATTGTATGACAAACAATGAATGGCTGAACCAAGGAGAACTTGCACCTTGGAGCATGAAATGTGGCTGCAATTGTTTCTCTTTGTGTGTATCCACCCATAGTGCTGGTAAAGGGTTATTGGTAGACAGGAGGAGGGGAGTTTTGGGAGGGGATGCTGAGCTGAGAATGCCAGGAATGTCCAGCCCTGTTTACAGCTCAGGCCGGTTCACACCTGCAGGTCAGGGTGCTATCACCGGCCCCAGCCCCTCCTCTGCCTGTTGCCCCTCTCATTACAACAGGGTCAAACTCAGAGGTGACCTAATTAGAAGCTCATTACATCACAGACAATCTCCATTAGCATGCCAAGCTGGCCCTTTAATCCATTAGCACTTGCAGAGGCCCCCAGTGCAGTCTTTACATTTCTGTCCCTGTGGCCCTTACTCAAGGCCTCTGCCACACACATCTCCATCCTTAAGCTGGCTTTATGCTTTGTGCATCAATGATGCATGTATGCTTTGGACAATGCTGCCGCGCATGCGGCTGTATATATGCCATATTTGCATCTACTGTTTGACAACGCGTTTGACACATGTGCATAACCATCATCTGTAGTTTTACTCCAGCCCAATAGGTAGCGCAATCAGTTTGTTCACCAGCTATAAAAGAGAAGAAAAGCCAGAACAATGACAGTAGTCATTACATGAAGGCAGGAAAAGGAACTCCTATGTTTACTACTTTTACCACTAACCATCTTTTCTTTTTCTAGCCTCATCTTGTCATGTTTCTTTTTCTTATTCTTTTTCTTCATCTTTGTATGCTGTGTCAGTGGTGCCAACTTTTGAATGGGACACATGTGCATAACCATCATCTGTAGTTTTACTCCAGCCCAATAGGTAGCGCAATCAGTTTGTTCACCAACTATAAAAGAGAAGAAAAGCCAGAACAATGACAGTAGTCATTACATGAAGGCAGGAAAAGGAACTCCTATGTTTACTACTTTTACCACTAACCATCTTTTCTTTTTCTAGCCTCATCTTGTCATGTTTCTTTTTCTTATTCTTTTTCTTCATCTTTGTATGCTGTGTCAGTGGTGCCAACTTTTGAATGGGAGGCAACAGAGTCAGAATATTTCAGGTACAGGCACTCAACCATAGAGGGGTGCCACCTAGCGAATTGGAGAGGATGATGAACTTTATGCCACATAAGCCTTGCACTCGAGCAGACACTCAAAACATTAAGCCAGCTTTTCTATGATTCAGGACTCCAAAAGTTAAAAATATCCTGTTACAGATTGAAAAAAAAAAAGGACGAGGCAGAATGTTTATAAGCCCACACTAATTAGCATCCCAAGTGCACTGGAAAGAAGGTGAAGGTGAATACTACATATTTTAAAGAAGACTTTGTTAATCTCTTAAGCAGCAGAGCGCCCAAATTTGGGGCCTGACATCACTGCTGATAAAAAAATCTCATATCACATAAGACACACTTGGCACAAACAGTTCTAGTGGGTTTTCAGAACAAAACCAGTTACAGATTACATGAAATAAATACACTACTCACAAAAAGTTAGGGATACGGTATTTGGCTTTTGGGTGAAATTTCAAGAAGCACCAAAAATGCACTATAACCTTTGCAGGTGAAGTTAATTTGACCTTCTCTAACCTTTTGAATGCATACATCCAACTGTTCAATGTTTCTGTACTTTTTGTATAACTTGCTGTTCTCTAACAAGGTGTTTAATGGCAAAATTCACAACAGGTGTTTGATCCATGAATCAACCAATAAATTTTCTGGTTCAATTACAATTGGTTCTTAAACAGTCCTCTTCATCATGCTGGTCATATTTTGACATCATGAGACCAAGACGACACCTAACAATTGATCAACAGTACCTCGCCATTGCGAGGCTTCAAACAGGATGTTCTCAGAGGGAAGCGGTCACTGAGCTTAGAGTGTCCCAGAGTGTCATCAGCAGGTTCCAAAAGAGATACAGAGAAACTGGAAAAGTCACAGAAGGGCATAGAAGTGGACATCCTTTGGCCACATCCCACGCTGATGACCGCTTCATTGTCAATAGTGCCCTGCGGAACCAGATCATGAATGCCACTAAACTCCAGGCACATTTAAGGGAGGTGAGAGGCACTCAAGTGTTACGTCAGACCATTTAAAACCATTTACATCAGCGTGGTCTGCGTGCTAGGTGACCTGCAAGTGTATCTGACCACATCACCAGGAAAAGGCATCACCGTCTTGCATGGGCCAGGGAGTATTTACACTGAACAAGGGACCAGTGGGCCTCAGTGCTGTTCTCTGATGAAAGTCGATTCACGCTGAGCAGAAATGATGGCTGCCAGTGATGTTGGAAATGTCAAGGAGAGCGCTATGCATTAGCTGTTGTCACCAGACGAGCCTTTGGTGGTGGTGGTGTTACAGTCTGGGCAGGTGTGTCTAGTCAATACAGAACTGCCCTACACCTTGTGAATGGTACAGTGACAAGCTGATACTACCTGAATGACATCATTAATCCAGTCATTGTGCCCCTGCATGAACAACACAGGCCTAATTTCATCTTCATGGACGACAATGCTCCAGCTCATCGAGGTCGCATCATTAGGGAATGGGTGCTGGAGGCAGGGGTACCTCAGATGGAGTGGCCTACATTTTCTCCAGACCTGAATCCCATAGAAAACCTATGGCATCAGCTGAGTTGCCAGAAAGAGTCTTGTAACCCTGCACCTCACAACCTCAATGACCTGAGGGCCGCCCTTCAAGAAGAGTGGAATGCCATGCCTCAGCTGACAATAAGTTGACTTGTGAACAGCATGAGATGTCGTTGTCATGCTGTAATCGATGCTTAAGTGGACGTGACAAGTTACCGAGACACTGACATTTTTTGTTGTGGTATACCCACCACTGTTGTTGGCTTTTGTTTCAATAAATTGTTTGAGATGAGGAAATCACCATTGCATGCTTCTGCTTAAATGCCCTACTTTCATGATATATCACTGTAGTATGAACTTTTTACATTTTCCTTAAATTTCACCCAAAAGCCAAATATCCCTAACTTTTTGTGAGTAGTGTGTCTGTAGTGATATACAGCGGGGAAAATAAGTATTGAACAAGTCAACATTTTTTTCATTAAGCATATTTCTGATGGAGCCATTGACCTAAAACAGGGGTGTCCAATCATGTGCCATGGAGGGCCAAGACCCTGCAGGTTTTGTCTTCTACCCAGTCTCTTCAGCAGGTGTTTTCATTTATCAACAATCAGTGGGAAGACATTCAGTGGAATCTGCTGTTGAAGACACTTGTTGGAGGTAAAGCCTGTAGGGTCTTGGTCCTCCATGGCACATGACTGGACACCCCTGACCTAGGATTTTCACCAGATTGGGGAGGGGTGTGTCTGTGAGTCGGGAAGTGCTGGGTTAAGGGGGGTAGTGCCTCTCGGCAACGTGGGCTCCCCTGGGCGGGGGGATTTCTTTGGGCATGGGGGTCCCCGGGGTGTGCGACAGAGGCGCTGGGGCGGGCCCGCTGTGGGGGTGCCTGGGGGGGGCTCACGCTGGGGGGTGCGGGCTGGTCTCCGCCCCGGGGGGGTGGGGTCGCTGGCCTCCTGGTGCCTGGGGCCCGGTGGCGGGCATTGGCCCCACTGGGGGTGGGTGGGGGTCGGGCAGGTCTGGGGGTGTGGGCTCGCCGCGCTGGCCACCGAGCAGCCTGGCCTCCCTTGATCGTCCCTCCGGGGGCGGATGCCTGGCTTTCCTGGGGTTTGCTGACCTCGGACGTTTGTGCCCTGTGGGGGTTGGTGGCGCTGCCTTGCCTGCTCAGGGTTCCCGGGGGGAGAGCTGCTGTGACCGGCCCTCCGCTTCGTATGTTTCCTGACAAACCACTCACATACACACACTTATTTTGCGCGTGTTCTCATATATATGCACACAGACATACACGCACAAGTGTCTCTGCTTTAACAGGTGCGGAAACCAGACTCGTGTTGAGACATCTTCGGTGGAAGAAGAAGTTTGTCTTTTGTTTGTTTTAGTTGTTGGTTTGATTGGTTTTTTTATCTGTTCCCCTCCCTTTTCTTCCCCCCCTCCACACACTTCCTTTTCCTCTTCCCCATCCTGTTGGGTCTTCCATGGGTAAAATAATTAAAATAAAGTATTAAAAGTTATTACAGGAGGAGTTTACAGCAATATACAATACACAGTTAGGTACTGTATAAGCTCCTCTTGACAAAGTAAATCTGTTTTGGCACAATAAGGGTGACAGCTGCCTGACAGGACAAGGGGGGAAAAAAAAAAAAAGATTTTCACCAGATATCAGTAACAACCCAAGTAATCCATACATACAAAGGAATCAAGGCAACTGTGTTCACAAAACAAGTTATATTTAAAAAAGTGGAATGACACAGGGAATAAGTATTGAACACATGAAGAAAGAGGTGAAAAAAGGCATTGATAGCCAAGAAACCAGCTGAAATCCATCAGAATTTAGGAAGCCATCCCATCCCCCATCAGTGCTAATTAATTTCAGCTGATTAAGTCCTAACTGATAGCCTTTAAAAAGGTCTGTGGATATCAGATTGTCACACCACAAAGAACTCATGATTGGTAGAAGCAAAGAACTCTCTTTGCAACCTTATTGTTGCAAAACATAATGATCGCAATGGTTACAGGCACATTTCTAAACTGCTGAATGTTCCAGTGAGCACTGTCAGAGCCATCATTCGGAAGTGGAAAGAACATCATTTTACCATAAACCGGCCACAACCAGGAGCTCCTCTCAAGATTTCTGACAGAGAAGTCAAAAGAATTATGAGAAGAATTATCCAAGAGTCAAAGACCACTCGTGGAGAGCTCCAGAAAAACCTGGAGCTAGCAGGTACTGCTGTTTCAAAGTGTCATGGTCCGCTCTGCTCATCACGTCAGCTGCGCTCACACCTGGTCCTCATCAGGCGCCGCCTATATCTACCGCTCTGGCCTTTGGGATAGTGCGGAGATGTTTCACTGTGCTCCAGGAGAGCTTCATCACCATTCCTTGCCTTCTACCTACACTACAGCCAGCGCTCGTCTTCTGCCTCATCCAAGAAGCCATCCAGCCTGCCACATAAGCGCTCATTCCTACTCACCTTGTGAATCAGTTCCCCTGTGCACAGGCGGCGTCCTTGGCAGCGGAATCCCAGCCTCCTCCTCCCAGGCAGCGGACCATTCATCCTACCTACTCACCTCCACCTGCACGTCAACTCACCTGCCGGAGTCACTCCACCACCTGAAGCGCACTATCTTCCTGGCCACAGCTGTCACGCTGAACTGGCGCTCGCTACCATCTGTTCCCACAGTAAGTTCAGTGTAACTGTTAAACTCCAGAAGTGACACCCAGTAATTCCAGCTCCTTGTGTGTCTCCAGGGTTGCCAGGCTGTACGGTGTCTCGCTCAGTTCCCGGCAGTTCCAGACTACACTCACACCACAATCTCACAAACCTGGTTGTTAATAAACTTGATTGTATCGATTCGGAGTCTGTGTGTCGTCACTGGGTCATTGGACTATGTCACAAAGAAAACAATAAGTAATGCATTCAACTGTCATGGGCTTTATGCCCACTCACCTCGCAAGACTACATTGCTGAAGAAAAAGCATGTTGAAGCTCATTTAAAGTTTGCTGCACAACATTTTGGCAAGTCAGTAAAATACTGGGGGAATATAGTCTGGTCCGATGAGATAAAAATTGAACCTTCTGGATGCCACAACATAGCATGTTTGGAGGAGAAATGGCACTGCACATCAGCCAAAAAACACCATACCAACAGTGAAGTTTGGAAGTGGGAGCATCATTGTGTGGGGGTGTTTTTCAGCACATGGTACAGGCAGACTTCATGTAACTGAAGGAAAGATGAATGGACAAATATACAGAGACATCCTTGATAAGAACCTGTTGCCATCTGCCAAGAGGCTGAAGATGAAATGAAGGTGGACATTTCAGCAAGACAATGATCCCAAACACACAGCCAAGGAAACTCATAACTGGCTCCAGAGAAGGAAGATAAAGCTGGTAGAATGGCCCAGTCAATCACCTGACCTGAATCCAATTGAAAATCTATAGAATGAACTGAAGATCAGAGTTCATAGAAGACACCCACGGAAACTTCAAGATTTGAAGACAGTTTGTGTGAAAGAATGGGCTAAAATCACTCCTGAGCAATGCCTGTGGCTAGTTTCTCCATACAGAAGGTGTTTGGAAGCTGTTATTACCAACAAAGGCTTTTCTACTAAATATTAAATGAATTTCACCAAGCATGTTCAATACTTATTCCCTGTGTTATTCCACTTTATTAAATATAACTTGTTTTGTGAACAGAGTTGCCTTGATTTCTTTGTATGTTATGTAAGGATTACTTGGGTTGTTACTGATATCTGGTGAAAATCTCAGGTCAATGGTTCCATGAGAAATACAGTATGTTTAATGAGAAAAATGTTGTTGTGTTCAATTCTTATTTTTCCTGTTGTATAAGTGAAATACAGTATAATTGTTTTCATTGTTTGGTACCTGAGAAATCTAAAATGTGCCAGCTATACCCATTGGCACAGTTGGCACAACCCACTAAATGTTTCTTTACTCATGCCTCTCTAAAAAAAATAATTTTTCATTATTTCTGCATAATTTTTGGTGTAGGTGATGGTTACATGTTCTATTTTGATTCGCTAGATTTTCTGGGCTACTTAGGCATCATTCTAAAAGGATATTTAGTGTAAGAATGTCCACTTCTTTTAGGCGAGACTGAGATATTGTCACAATTCTGAGCACAGGTGGGTGCCGTGCTCAGCCACCAGTCTAGTGCTCTGTTTATTTATGAGTGGTCTGTATTCTCAGTTCTGTCTTTGTAGTCTTGTTGTGAATCATTTTGTATTTACTGTATTATTTGCATCTTTTGGGGTGGTGTTCTTACTCTCTGTGTCATTATTTAATATTTCCGGTCTGTGCTTTTATTTTGATAGCGCCCATGCAGCTTCTGGCTGTCAAACCATGTTTCGCGGGCTGCACAGCTGTCACTGGTTATGTTTGTTCCTCACTCATGTAGCCACACCTGTCATTCATTAATTACTTGTCCATGAACCCATTTAAGGATATGGCAACGTTTCCTTGTTGCCGTGTCCTACTGTTCGCTACCTTAGAGTGTCCTGCTGACACCCTGAATGTATGTGTTTTTTTTCCGCAGAGGTGAACGGGTGAGACTTCGGCTTGGATTAATTCTTTTCTCTTGTTTTTCTCCTTCATTTGCCAGCCGTGAGCCCCAACTTTTTCAGGTGTGACTCCGGCTGGTTTTATCTCTTTTTTCCTCTGCATTCCCGCACACCTCAGCCAGTGTTCCGTCCAGGCTGTTCTTTTCCCCCCGGAGACGTGAGCCCCATTCTCCTCCAGCGTTTCTCCCATCACTCCTTATTTGTAAGTGTTGTTTGTGTTTAAGTTAATAAATGTTTACTCTGGGATTTCTCCAGTTTCCTCCCACATGCCAAAAACATGCAAGTTAGGTTAATTGGCATCAACTGGGAATTCTAAATTGTCCTTAGGTATGACTGTGAGAGTGAATGGTTGTCTGTCTCTCTGTGTTGGCCCTGCGATGGACTGGCGATCTGTCCAGGGTGTACCCTGCCTCTCACCCAAAGATGCTGGGATAGGCTCCAGCCCCCCCGCAACTCGAAAAGGATTAAGCGGAAGAAGATGGATGGATGATACTTTGTGTTCTCAGGACCAGGAGACTGTATAAAAAGAATACAAGGTGCTGGAGTCTCTTCGCGGTAAAGGAGGAGAAGACTTACGACCACATTTCACCCCTTCTGGCCCGCATTCTTTCAAAGCGCCTTTCTTCAGATGCAGGGCTGCCACAACATAATTCAATTCATTTCAATTCAGTTCAACTTTTTTTATATAGCACCATATCACAACAAAAGTCATCTCATAGCACTTTCAAATGTAGGGGAAACCCCACAGTTTCAGAAAGACCCCAGCAATCAGGCGAGCCCCTGTGAGCAAGCACTAGGCGATGGTGGAAAGGAAAAACTCCCTTTTAACAGGAAGAAACCTCTAGCAGAACCAGGCTCAGGGAGGGGCAGTCATCTGCTGTGACTGGCTGGGGGGTGAGGGGATAGAGAAGATGAAAAGAACAGACATAAGAGAGCAAACATTAACAGAGAGAAGCCGAGTACATTATTGGAGGTCACCCGGCAGTCTAAATCATAGATGACATAGACAACATAGGCAACTGTGCCCAGAGGACCCACGTACACTTGGCCTTGTTCCTGCAGTACCACCGCCACTAATGGAAGAGCTTCTGAGGACACAAGCTAGGAGAGGCCTAGGTAGATTGAAGAGATTTTGTTTCTTTTGTTGAATGTCTGATCAAGAGCATATTACAAATGGGGACACTAAGATGTCTTAAAATGTCCTTGTTTATGAAACTACAAGGTGGCGATACACTTGGTGTTCCAAGGATGTGTAACTGAAAATCTTTTTCCTGTTCTTGAATCAGGTCCAAAGCTGCAGCAGGAGTGAACACGGCACACAGGTAAAATCCAATTTCATTTCTCTACCCACGCTTTCTATCACCAACAGTATATTTTGCATTAGTAGACCAAGCACACTCATTGTAGCATATTTGTAATGTTTAAAAAAATGTCTACAAGTTCAGATTTTGTCATATTTTTATCTATTTTTTTTTCTTTAGACTGTTTTTTTTTTTTAATTTGGACATTGGTATTTTGTACCTTGTAGCACCTTGGGGGAGCTAGATTATCGAGCATCTCAGACAGGAGACAGTGGATAAGCTTGGGACAACAAAGAGCAGGAGGTTCCTGGTGAGATAGCAGGAAGGAGTCAGGGATGAAGGATGATGAATGCAGTAGGATGCAAATGTCATGTTGTGTGTGATGTAAATGCCATGAAACTTAAGAGGAGAGTTTCTGCTTAAATGTTTAGTCTGTTCTGTGCTTGAGAGATGTGAGTGTGTAATAAATCGTCTGAAATGAATCTGCCTCTTCATTTACATACTCCACACTGGTGACCCAAAACGTATTATGGAACACGAGGCAAGATCCCCGGATCCGGCCCGGTCAGGAAGCTACAGCGAGGCAGCAGCCATCCCACAGACAGCCCGGACTGGAACCTCCAGCCACGCGTGTGCAGTTTCTGTCAAGCTACCGGATTTCTGGCAGCACAACCCGCGCTCTTGGTTCCACCTCACCGAGGCCCAGTTCGCCCTCCGTGGAGTAACGGCAGATGATACCAGAGTCTACCATGTGGTCGCAGCACTGGACGCCCGCACAGCTCAGCAGGTAGCGAGCCTGCTCGATCAGCCACCAGCCAGCAGCAAATATGAGGCGCTCAAGGCTGCGCTCATCCAGCGTTACACGCTCTCGGACTGTGAGAGAGCGGAGAGGCTCCTGACGCGGACCGAGTTAGGAGATGGTTCGGCCGTAGACCTGATGGAGAAGATGCTGGCATTAATGGGCACGGACGACGGGCACTTTCTGTTTGCCCACCTCTTCCTCCGGAACCTTCCGACAGTAGCGAGAGCGGTTCTGGTCAATTCGCCGTGGCTGGCCGCGCGCGACTACCGTGCGCTAGCCCAGGAGGCAGACCGGATCATCATCACCACCAGGGCGATCACAGTCAACGTGGCAGCAGCGGAGCCCAGCGAGACGACCAGAGGAGGCGAGGAGCCACCAACGGTAGCAGCAGCGGGGGCCAAGGAGCACCAGAGAGACGCGCTCTGTTTCTACCACCGCCGTTTCGGAGAGAACGCACGCAGATGTGCGCCACCATGCCAATTCAAGCGCTCGGGAAAACGCCAAGGCCGGGGGTCGGTAGCAGCTGCGACCCTTGGTGAAGAGAACAAGCTGCTCTACTTAACGGATGCACGCTCTGGGAGGCGTTTCCTCGTGGACACCGGAGCCCAGAAGAGCTTCATCCGGCCGACCTATGCTGACCGGCTGGCAGGATCTAGCGGCCCCGGGATGTTGGCAGCAAACGGCTCGGATATTAAGACCTTTGGTGAGAGGACTCTGCTCTTATCTCTACACGGCCGTACATATGAGTGGACTTTTGTCGTAGCAGCACTGAATTACCATATACTGGGGGCTGATTTTTTGTGTGCACATGGTTTACTGGTTGATGTTGCTAACAGGCGTCTGGTTAATGCACTGTCCTTTGACTCTCTCCCCTGTATAGCTCGAGTGACCCAGCCAACAGCACAAGCCAACGTCACAGCTACAGGCGGTAAGTTCCACACACTGCTCACTCAGTTCCCAGCACTCACGGTCCCGACGTTTTCCGCGGCCATCGCTAAACACGGGGTGGAGCACTTTATCACCACCACCGGGCCGCCCGTTTTTGCAAGACCTCGGCGCTTGGACGCAGCTAAACTGGCCATAGCGCGCGAGGAGTTCACCAGCCTGGAAAGGTTGGGCATCATCAGGCACTCAAACAGCCCATGGGCTTCCCCACTACACATGGTCGCTAAGGCTGAGGGATCGTGGCGACCGTGCGGGGATTTCCGCATGTTGAACAACGCCACAGCGCACGACCGCTACCCAATTCCCCACATACAGGATTTTTCCATTCACCTCGCCGGAGCGCGCATTTTTTTCCAAAATAGATCTGGTCCGCGTTTACCACCAAGTCCCAGTGCACGCTGAGGACATACCCAAAACAGCGGTAATAACTCCGTTCGGTTTATTCGAGTTCCTGCGCATGCCATTCGGGTTAAAAGGAGCGGCACAGACGTTCCAGCGCATGATGGACGCAGTGCTGTGCGATCTCCCGTTTGTGTTCGTCTACCTGGACGATATCCTGGTAGCCAGTGCGTCCAAAGACGAACACGAAACCCACCTCACGACGGTTTTCCGGAGGTTGGAGGAGCACAGGTTAATAATCAACCCGGCGAAATGCCAGTTCGGCGTGACGGAGATTGATTTTTTGGGGCACTGCGTCTCTCCGGAAGGAGCGATCCCGCTGCCCGACAAAGTGCGCGCTGTGGCGGATTTTCCCGAGCCTCAGACGGTCAGGGCGCTGCAGGAATTTTTGGGGATGGTGAACTTTTATAACCGTTTCCTTCCCCGCGCGGCGCAGCTCATGCAACCATTGTACGCCGCGCTCAAGAAACAGAAACCCACGGATAGGGTCGAATGGACCCCGGAGCGAGAGCGGGCGTTCTCGGAAGTTAAAGCAGCCCTGGCAAATGCCGCACTGCTGGCGCATCCAGACCCGACGGCCTGCATAGCGCTCACCACCGACGCTTCAGACGTGGCCATAGGGGCTGTTGTGGAGCAGCGCGTCGCCGGGGCTTGGCAGCCGCTCGCCTTTTTTTAGCAGAACTTTGCGCGACAGCGAACGTAAATACAACGTGTTCGACAGAGAGTTGCTGGCTCTCTACCTGGCCATATGCCACTTCCAGTTCTGGCTGGAAGGGCGCAGCTTCACTGCGTTCGTGGACCACAAGCCGCTAACATTCGTGATGGCCAAGGTTTCAGAACCGTGGTCGGGCCGGCAGCAGAGACAGCTGGCCGCGATCTCAGAGTTTACTACCGATATTCAGCATGTGTCTGGTAAACTGAATGTAGTCGCGGACTGCCTCTCACGCGCCGTGGTGGCCCCGGTCTGCGTGGGGATAGATTACGCAGTCATGGCCGTGGAGCAGATTAGCGATGCAGACGTGCGCGAGCTCCAGTCTGGACCAACAGGGTTAAGGCTGGAGAGCAGGGTGCTGCAGGACCCCCCCTAGGGCCCCCCCTAATTTGCGATGTCTCCACGGGTCGCCCGCGTCCGGTGGTCCCGGCCGCATGGCGCCGCCGCGTGTTTGAGTCAGTTCACACTCTGGCGCACCAAGGAGTGCGCGCGTCGGTCAAAATGGTGGGAGAGAAGGTTGTGTGGCCGAGCCTACGCAAACAAGAGAAAGAGTGGGCTGCAGCCTGCATGGCGTGCCAACGAGCCAAAGTACACAGACACACGAAGGCTCCCTTGGAGCCGTTTCGTATTCCGGCTAAGAGGTTCAACCATGTTCACGTGGACCTCGTGGGCCCCCTCCCGCCATCACAGGGGTGCACGCACCTCCTGACAATAGTGGATCGCACCACGCGCTGGCCAGAAGTGGTCCCGCTGGCGGCAACCGCATCCGCGGACGTAGTGCGCGCTTTTTTAACAGCATGGGTGGTGCGTTTTGGAGTCCCTTCGGACATTATGTCCGACAGGGGCCCACAATTTGTTTCCGAACTCTGGTCCACGATGGCCCGCAGCCTGGGTGTTACAATTCACCGTACAACTGCGTACAACCCACAGGCCAATGGGTTATGCGAGCGTTTTCATAGATCACTGAAAGCAGCACTCAGGGCTTCATTGATGGATGCAAATTGGGTGGACAGGCTGCTGTGGGTTTTATTGGGGTTGCGCTCCGCACCGAAAAAGGATCTGGAAGCTTCCCCGGCAGAGCTCGTTTTTGCGCAGCCGCTACGGCTGCCCGGGGAATTTCTGCCAGATAATCCCGCGCCGGGCAACTCCCCGTCTCAGCTTTTGCAGCATAACGCAAACACAGGCACGCTGCCGGGCCCTGCCCACCAAAGTTTTCCGCGTGTTTTCGTGCCTAAAACTTTGAAGAGCACGAAGTTCGTGTTCGTCAGCCATGACGCCCACCGCCCTCCATTGCGCCCACCCTATGATGGACCGTTCAGAGTGCTGGAAACAGGGGATAAGCATTTTTTGCTAGACTTGGGGGGTAGGAGGGAAAAAATTGGCATAGACAGACTCAAACCCGTTTTCGTCGTGGCGGACGAGCAAGTGCTGTTGGCTAAGGGCCCTCGGCGTGGAAGACCCCCACGGAGAGCTCCCCAGGAAAACGATTCACCAGAGCAGCCACACGGACAGACCGAAGTGCCCCCCCCCCCAGCAACAGCCCACCCACAGTCAGACACACTCCCAGCAGCCCCCCACCGGCACAGCAGCGCCGCGGAGGCGGTAAACCCCAGTTACAGCAGATACGGGAGGAGACGGAAGCCCAAGCAGCATGTGGACTGATGTTCAATTGTTCTATCACAGCATGTGGTCTGTTATTCTATTGTCCTATCTAAGATGCTGGGGGGGGGGGGTGTAGCACCTTGGGGGAGCCAGATTATCTAGCATCTCAGACAGGAGACAGTGGATAAGCTTGGGACAACAAAGAGCAGGAGGTTCCTGGTGAGATAGCAGGAAGGAGTCAGGGATGAAGGATGTTGAATGCAGTAGGATGCAAATGTCATGTTGTGTGTGATGTAAATGCCATGAAACTTAAGAGGAGAGTTTCTGCTTAAATGTTTAGTCTGTTCTGTGCTTGAGAGATGTGTGTGTAATAAATCGTCTGAAATGAATCTGCCTCTTCATTTACACGCTCCACAACCTCACTATAAGAAGCAAGGGCGACACAAACTAAAGAGACAATGAAAGATTTGAAGTTTGTGTCCAATTCCTCATCTTATTTTTCTATATTGCTCTCCCAGATCGGCTCCATGGACCATGCTGATCCACTTCACTCAACAATCACACAGGAGCAAGATGTCTACATCTGACTTTGTTTTCAAATTCTGATATTTGTCAGACAGACTATTTCTACTTTTGAGAATAGTGTCAACATTTTCTTTTGCCCATCCATCCTCAACCGCTTTTCTGGGGATCCGGGTCATGAAGGCAGCAGTCCAAGTAGAGCAGCCCAGACTTCCATCTCTCCAGCTACCTTCTACAGCTCTTCAGAGGGAACACCAAGGTGTTCCATGCCAGCTGGGAGTGATAGTCTGCCCCGTGGTCTCATCCTCGGGGGATGTGTTCCAAACACCTGAAGTGGGAGGTGACCAGGAGGCATCCTGATGAGATGCCAAAACCACTTCTGCTGGAGGCTTCCTATTGTTAAAATGGAGTTTTTCCTCTGCACCGTGGCTAAGTGATCCATCATACCCGCATGACATCTTTTCTGTGGCAAGAGCAACGAATGGAGAAGCAACGATTACCTTAAAGAAGGGAAACAGCTGCATAGTTTGATAGGAGCAGGTTTGACATTCATGAAAGTGGTAATTTGCATTACTTACCAACTGTTCACCCCCAGCCCAGGGGTCGGCAACCCGTGGCTCTGGAGCCGCATGTGGCTCTTCAGCCCCATTGTTGTGTCTCTGCAGTTACTACAACTGTTTGATTTTTTTTTTTGATTTTGTATACTTTATTGATCCCCAGAGGGGAAATTGAGAGCATCCACCTGGATGGATGAAGCAGCCACGGTACAGTGCTATCCCTTTACCATTCACACACACATTCACACCTAGGGCCACTTTAGAGTCTCCAGTTAACCTAACCTGCATGTTTTTGGCCTGTGGGAGGAAACTGGAGAAATCCCCAAGTAAACCCACGCAGATACGGGGAGAACATGCAAACTCCACACAGATCACTGTTGGTCAGGGGCTAGGATCGAATTGGGTGATCGAACTGGGATTGCTATGATTTATTTATTTCAAAAAGGGCTATTTTCACAAAAGGATTTAAATGTCAGCCAGCATAGTTTGATTTTCAGTTAACAGTGCAGGGTGTGGTATTTTTGGTAATCTAAATTATGAAATTTAATGCAGCATAAAATCATGATTTGGTCTTCATTGTTATGTTGTGGCCACAGATATGTGACCTACTTTGTGACTGATGTAAGGCCTCACATTTTAGATAAGAACCAAGACAGAGTTTCCTTGGAGATAACAGGAAGCTGTGAAGGTGTTAGCTTTGGTATGCAGGGCCTGAGACTGTGGGGGTGATATTAGAGGATTAAAGAGGAGATGATGCATTGTTACTGGCGATTATAATGCAATGTGACTTGTGATGCAATGTGACTTGTGAACTGTGAGAGTCCGGGTATTTAAGGACGAGAGTGTCCTGTGATGTTCTCTTTCTTCTTTGAGATGTTGGTGAATGTGAATAAAGCTGCCTTGAGAGAAATCTGTCTCATCAATTGCACATTCCCACACTGGTGACCCAAGACGTAGCATGCAGCAAGAGGAGAATTCCTCGGGGCCAGCCTCGTCAGGAGCCCCCAGCCAAGTGAATGCCGCTACGGTCCAGCTACCGGACTTTTGGCAGAACAATCCGCGGTCCTGGTTCCACTCGGTTGAGGCACAGTTCAAACTCCAGGGCATATCGGTAGATGACACAAAATTCTACCATGTGGTCGCAAAACTGGATAACCACACGGCTCAGCATGTGGAGAACCTTATCGAGCAGCCGCCAGACAGCGACAAATATGGTGCGTTGAAGGCTGCACTCATCCAGCACTTCACTCTCTCGGTGGAGGAGAGGGCAGAGCGACTCCTGGCGCTTACCGAGTTGGGAGATGACACACCCGTTGACCTTATGGAGAAGATGTTGAGGTTGAAAGGCTCAGACGATGACCACTTCATCTTTACCCACCTCTTCCTCAGGACCCTACCGTCAGCGACGAGAGCGACCCTGGCCAGTTCGCCATTGTTGGCAAAGCGGGACTACCCCGCGCTGGCCCGGGAGGCGCATCGAATTGTCAACGCCAGCAAACAACGTGCGGCCACGGCAGCAGCAGCAGGACTCGGCGCGACGGCCGGAGATGGCAGGGGGCCAGAAGCAGCGGTAGCAGAACCACCGACGATGGCAGCGGCGGAGCCCAGGGAACGCGGAGGACACACCCTTTGTTTCTACCACCGCCGCTTCGCAGAGAGGGCACGCAAATGTGTACCACCGTGCCAGTTCAAGCGTTCGGGAAATGCCAAGACCGGGGGTCGGTAGCAGCCGCGACCCTCGGGGAGGAGAACAAGCTGCTCTACTTGTTGGATGCACGCTCGGGGAGGCATTTCCTCGTGGACACAGGCTCCCAGTTGAGTTTCATCACACCTTCCTACGCGGACAGGCTAGAAGGTTCCAGAGTTCCCGGGGTGGCAGCAGCGAACGGCTCGGAGATTAAGACCTTTGGTGAGAGGACTCTACTCCTGTCTCTACACGGCCGTACATTTGAGTGGACTTTTGTTATAGCAGCAGTGAATTTCAATATGTTGGGGGCTGATTTTTTGTGCTCACATGGTTTGTTGGTTGATCTCGCTAACAGGCGCCTGGTTAATGCATTTTCTTTTGATTCTATTCCCTGTACAGCGCGAGTGGCCCCGCCAACAGCACAGGCCAACGTCACAGCTGCAAGCGGTAAGTTCCACACACTGCTCACTCAGTTCCCAGCACTCACGGTCCCTACATTTTTGGCAACCGTCGCTAAACACGGGCTGGAACATTTTATTACCACTACCGGACCGCCCGTTTTTGCAAAAGCTCGGCGCTTGGACACATCTTAACTGGCCATAGCGCGCGAGGAGTTCGCCAACCTGGAGAGGTTGGGCATCATCAGGCGTTCAAACAGCCCATGGGCCTCCCTGCTACACATGGTCCCGAAGGCTGACGGCTCGTGGCGACCTTGCGGGGATTTCCGCAGGTTAAACAACGCAACAGCGCATGACCGCTACCCAATCCCGCATATCCAAGATTTTTCCGTCCATTTGGCAGGGGCGCGTGTTTTTTCTAAGATAAATTTGGTCCACGGTTACCACCAAGTCCCAGTGCGTGCTGAGGACATACCCAAAACAGCGGTAGTAACTCCATTTGGCCTATTCAAGTTTTTGTGCATGCCATTCGGGCTTAAAGGGGCTGCACAGACGTTCCAACGCATGATGGACGCGGTGCTGCGCGATCTCCCTTTCGTGTTCGTCTACTTGGACGATATTTTGGTAGCCAGCGCGTCCGAAGACGAACACGAAAACCACCTGGCCACAGTTTTCCGGAGGTTGGGAGATCACGGGTTAATAATCAACCCAGCGAAGTGTCAGTTCGGAGTGGCGCAGATCGATTTTTAGACACCGCGTCTCCCCCAAAGGAGCAGTTCCGCTTCCTGACAAAGTGCGCGTGGTAGCAAATTTTCCCCGGCCGCAGACGGTCAGGGGGTTACAGGAGTTTTTGGGAATGGTGAATTTTTATAACCGTTTTCTCCCCCGCGGGGCGCAACTCATGCAACCGTGCTTTGTATGCCGCGCTCATAAAACAGAAACCCGCGAATAAGGTCGAGTGGTCCCTGGAGCGGGAGCGAGCGTTCTCAGAGGTAAAAGCGGCCTTGGCAAATGCTGCGTTGTTGGCACACCCAGACCCAACAGCCCGCATAGCGCTCACTACTGACGCGTCAGATGTGGCCATAGGGGCAGTCGTGGAGCAGCATGTAGCCGGGGTTTGGCAGCCCCTCGCCTTTTTCAGCAGGACCTTGCGCGATAGTGAACGTAAATACAGCGCGTTCGACAGGAAGCTGCTGGCTCTCCATTTGGCCATCCGCCACTTTCAGTTCTGGCTGGAAGGATGCTGTTTCACCGCGTTCGTTGACCACAAGCTGCTAACTTTCGCGATTGCCAAGGTTTCCGAACTGTGGTCAGGCCGGCAACAGAGACAGCTGGCCGCGATCTCAGAGTTTACCACTGATATTCAGCATGTGGCGGGCAAACTGAATGTAGTGGCAGATTGCCTCTCGCGTGCCGTGGCGGCCCCAGTCAGCGTAGGAATAGATTACACAGCCATGGCCGTGGAGCAGGTTAGTGACGCGGATGTGCGCGCGCTCCAGTCTGGACCAACAGGGTTAAGGCTGGAGAACAGGGTGCTGCAAGACGGTATGCCCCCCCAATCTGCGATGTCTCCACTGGACGGCCACGTCCAGTGGTACCGGTCGCGTGGCGCCGCCGCGTTTTTGACTCGATTCATTCTTTGGCGCACCCGGGAGTGTGTGCATCGGTCAAAATGGTAGGAGAGAAATTTGTGTGGCCGAATCTTCGCAAACAAGTTAAAGAGTGGGCAGCAGCCTGCACGCCATGTCAACGAGCCAAAGTACACAGGTACACGAGGGCTCCTTTGGAGCCGTTTCACATCCCAGCCAAGAGGTTCGATCACGTTCATGTGGACCTCGTGGGCCCCCTTCCGCCGTCACAGGGGTGCACACACCTTCTGACAATGGTGGACCGCACCACGCGCTGGCCTGAAGTGGTTCCACTGGCGTTAACCACAGCCGAGGAGGTGGCGCGCGCGTTTTTAACAGCATGGGTGGCGCTTTTCGGAGTTCCGTCGGACATTACGTCTGACAGAGGCCCTCAATTTGTGTCCGAACTTTGGTCGACAATGGCCCGCAACGTGGGTGTCACAATTCACCGCACAACCGCGTACAATCCGCAGGCTAATGGGTTATGCGAACATTTTCATACGTCATTGAAAGTGGCTCTCAGAGCGTCACTGACGGATGCAAATTGGGTAGACAAGTTACCGTGGATTTTATTGGGGTTGCGTTCTGCGCCTAAAGAGGACTTAGAAGACTCCCCAGCGGAGCTCGTGTTTGCGCAACCACTTCAGCTGTCTGGGGAGTTTCTCCCAGATAACCCTGCGCCGGACAGCTCCCCGTCTCAGCTGTTGCGGAGTAGCATAGAATCAAGCACGCTGCCCGGCCCCATGCACCACAGTTTTCCGTGCGTTTTTGTGCCTAAAGCCTTGAAGAACGCAGAGTTTGTTTTTGTCAGACACGATGCACATCGACCCCCACTGCGACCACCTTATGACAGACCGTTCAGAGTGTTGGAAACAGGGGACAAGCAGTTTTTGCTAGATTTGGGGGGTAGGAAAGAAAAAGTTGGCATAAACAGACTAAAACCCGCTTTTGTGGTGGCGGATGAGCAAGTGCTGTTGGCAAGGGCCCCACGGCGAGGTAGACTCCCACGGGGAGCTTCACAGAGTAATGTTTCCCCAGAACACCCGCAGGGACTGACAAAAGGTTTTCACCCCCAGACGGCAACCTCCCAGCATGACGCCGCCGCGGAGACGTTGAATCCTGGCTACAGCAGATACGGCAGGAGACTGAAGCCTAGACAGCATGCGGACTGATGTGTATTGATTCTATCACGGCATGCATACTGTTATTCTCTTGTTTGGGGCGGGGGGGGTGGCCACAGATATGTGACCTACTTTGTGACTGATGTAAGGCCTCACATTTTAGATAAGAACCAAGACAGAGTTTCCTTGGAGATAGCAGGAAGCTGTGAAGGCGTTAGCTTTGGTATGCAGGGCCTGAGACTGTGGGGGTGATATTAGAGGATTAAAGAGGAGTTGCATTGTTACTGACGATTATAATGCAATGTGACTTGTGATGCAATGTGACTTGTGAACTGTGAGAGTCCGGGTATTTAAGGACGAGAGTGTTCTGTGATGTTTTCTTTCTTCTTTGAGATGTTGGTGAATGTGAATAAAGCTGCCTTGAGAGAAATCTGTCTCATCAATTGCACATTCCCACAATGTAATCATTTTAAGTAAAAATTGTTGTGAGATTTTGTATTGTAAGATTACTTTTTTATACACAGGAAGAGGGTCTGTCTCTATGTAGGTGGCCATCTTGGATCTCTATACTGTCTTTTGAAGTTTTTATGCATAATTCTATCAACACAAAACACTTTTGTAGGTTATTGTAAATGCTTAATAAGGGAGAAATGGCCAGTAAAAGGAAAATATTTGTATTTTGATATCTGACAGCTAGATTACAGTAGATTACACACTGACTGCACCATATAACATTTTTATCAGAAGAGTCCGCCTTTTAAATTTGTTGCAGCTAATAATAGTACAGTTACATCAGTTTTCTTCACTGTTGTAGTATGGATTCATAAATGCTACATAAACTACATTTCTTGTATATTCATTGATATACATAAAATTTTATAAGTAGTATAATCTTTATTTTAATGGTCAAATAGCTGTTGTGGCTCTCAGCTAATTCGATTTTAGTCAGCGAGGGGCAAAAAGGCTCTTTGCTTGGGAAAGGTTTGGGGTTTTTTTACAATTTGGATGCAGAGCTACCTGAGGATCACTGTGAGTGAGTTTGGTGAGCATCAGGACAATTTCCTCAGAGGAGTAGCGATTTTTCTGAAATCACATACATATGTTCCCAGATCTCCTGACCTTTGACCTTAACCTTGAGCACAACCTGGATGCAAACCCACCTAAGGATCATTGACCATGTTTACATGAACACAAATAAATAGGTTATGATTGGATTTCTGGAATTATCTGATTACACAGGGTTACAAAAATATTTTTTTTGTAAGTTGGCTGTGTTTTTTCAACTGATTTAAGACAATTTTGCACCACTGAATCCGAAAATGACATCCGTTTCTCTCGATCAGGTGCTAAGTAAAAACCTGTACTTACTTAGTACTTACTTAGTACTGTGCATGTACTTACCTTTATATAAAGGTAAGTACTGTGGTCTATATTAATCATATATCCCATAACCTACATATGTATAAGCATGTGAGAATGTTTGGTGATTACATATGTAAAGCGACTTCACACCTCAGAACAGGACAAAGGGTCTCAACCGCCAGTGAAGATCAAAGAGCATCCGAGGCACTGCGTGGAGACCAGATAGGTCGCCCTGACCTCCCAGGGCCAGGTGGAGGGGTACGGAGACAAAGGAGGATAATTGTTAATGGGGGATGTCAGCTTTGTATGCATGTCTTTTGTTGTGTGTGAGTATAAGTACACAGAGCCGAATGTGTTCGCTCTCTTACTTCTTCTGCTGCTGCACCAGATGAGACCTGTTAGAGGAGCAAAGCTGATAATAAACTTTGGTTTATAAGTCACATCGCCTTGTCATTCCGAGCTCTTCTACACTGGTGACCCTGACGCGAGGATGGACCAGAGGCGTTCCCCAGCGATCGACTCATCTGTGGCGACCCAGGCAGACGCCGGCGCCCATGCAGACAGGGGAACAGATGGACGACGTTCCCCCACGGCAGAAGTGATAGAGAGGGCTCAACCGAGCACCAGCGCTGCTGTGAGAGCCGAAGGAAGACACTCTCACCCTGCGGACACATCAGTGACGGTCCACACAAACGCCGTCACCGTCAACCTGCCGGACTTCTGGCAGGAAGACCCCGCCTCGTGGTTTCAGCAAGCTGAAGCCCAGTTTGCACTTGCGGGCATCACGGCTGACGATACAAAGTTCTATCACATCGTCGCCAAACTCGACGCCGCCACTTCGAGATGTGCGCAGAGCATAATCCAGCGGCCGCCGGCCCAGGACAAATACAGAGAACTAAAAGCGACCATCGTGGCGAATTTCGTCCCCTCTGCCGAGGAGAGAGCCGAGAGGATCCTGGCGATCTACAGCCACAGAGGATGCAGACCCAAGGCCCTCATGGAGGACTTGCTGCAACTCAAAGAAGAGGACAATGACAATTTCCTCTTCCAATTTATATTCCTCAGTACACTGCCGCCACACATGAGAGGGACACTTGCCAACATGCGATGCAGCACCCAGCAAGACTTCCGCACGCTGGCTCGCGAAGCGCAGCGACTCGTCAACGCCTGCAGGGAACAGACACCCACAGCAGCATCTGCAGGCCTCAACGCCGATGTCCGGAGCCACGGGGAGCCTCAAACCACTGAGCAGAATCCGCCCGCCATGGCAGCGACACGGCCAAGACGTAACAGACGGAGCGACATCTGTTATTACAACCACCGCTTCGCCGAGAAGGCTCACAAATGCCTTCCCCCCTGCAGATTCACGATTTCGGGAAAACGCCAAAGCCGAGAACCGTTAACAGCGGCAGTTCTCGGTGAAAAAAGCAAGCTTCTATATGTGACGGACGGACACACCGGCAAGCAGTTCCTCATTGACACGGGAGCTCAGCTGAGTTTTATAATGCCCTCCCAAGCAGACCGGGCCATGGGCCCCCGGGGTAATGGAGCGGTGGCAGCCAACGGCTCCATCATCGACACTTTTGGCGAAAGGAACCTGCCCCTCCGCATCCATGGCCGCAACTACAGATGGACATTTGTTGTAGCGGCGGTGAGTTTTAACTTGTTGGGCGCAGACTTTTTGTGTGCACATGGGTTATTGGTCGATCTAGCGAACAGACGCTTGGTTAATGCACTGTCCTTTGCTTCTATTCCCTGCTCTGCTCGAGTTTCTCCACCACCCGTGCAGGCCAGCGTCACTACAACAGGAGGTAAGTTTGATCAACTCCTCACCCAATTTCCAGCACTCACAATTCCCAAATTCTCAGCTACAGTGGCTAAGCACGGGGTCGAACACTTTATTCCCACAACGGGCCCGCCCGTATTCGCCAAAGCTCGGCGCTTAGACGCGACCAAGCTCGCCATAGCTCGGGACGAGTTTACCACCCTTGAAAAACTAGGCATTATCAGGCGCTCAAAAAGCCCTTGGGCGTCACCGCTTCACATGGTCCCTAAACCCGACGGTTCTTGGAGACCGTGCGGCGATTACCGCAGATTAAACAATGCGACAGCACATGACCGCTACCCAATTCCTCACATCCAAGATTTTTCACTACATCTGGCGGGTGCGCGCATTTTTTCAAAAATAGACCTGGTCCGCGGCTATCATCAAGTCCCCGTTAGAGCAGAAGACATTCCTAAAACAGCTGTAATAACCCCCTTCGGCCTTTTTGAATTTTTGCGGATGCCTTTCGGCCTCAAAGGCGCTGCTCAAACCTTTCAGCGGATGATGGACGCAGTATTACGCGACCTCCCTTTTGTGTTCGTCTACCTCGACAATATGCTGGTAGCCAGCTCATCTGAGGAAGAACACGAACAGCATCTCACTATGGTTTTTCAGAGACTAGAAGAGCACGGGTTAATAATCAATCCAGCCAAATGCAAATTCGGCGTGTCACAAATTGATTTTTTGGGACACAGAGTTTCACCGAAGGGGGCAGTCCCACTGCCAAACAAAGTTCACGCAGTAAAAAGTTTCCCACGGCCACAAACGGTCAAATCGCTGCAAGAATTTTTGGGAATGGTTAATTTTTACAACCGTTTCCTCCCCTGCGCAGCTCAGCTCATGCAGCCCCTATATGACGCGCTCAGAAAACAAAAACCTTCCAACGCGGTCGAATGGACCACGGAGCGCGAACGCGCCTTCGTGGAAGTAAAAAGTGCCCTTGCTAATGCCACATTGTTGGTTCACCCTGATCCCTCGGCCCACATTGCGCTAACCACAGACGCTTCAGACCTGGCCATAGGGGCGGTTGTAGAACAACACGTCGGCGGAACCTGGCAACCTTTGGCATTTTTCAGCAAATCGCTGAACCAAACTGAGCGTAAATACAGCACCTTTGACAGGGAGCTGCTAGCGCTTCATTTATCCATCCGCCACTTCCAGTTCTGGTTGGAGGGGCGGCGTTTCACGGCTTTTGTAGACCACAAACCGCTCACCATTGCGATGGCTAAAATTTCTGAACTGTGGTCAGGCAGGCAACAAAGACAGCTAGCTGCGATTTCAGAGTTCACCACAGACATTCGACATGTGGCAGGCAAACTTAACGTGGTAGCAGACTGCCTCTCTCGCGCTGTGACATCGCCAGAGCGCGAGGAGACAGATTATACTACCTCAGCCGCAGAACTCTTCGCCAACGCGGACACATACGCAGCCCCAATCCACGTAGGGATAGATTATGCAGCCATGGCGGAGGAGCAAAGTAGTGACGCGGACGTGCGCGCACTCCTGTCTGGACCAACAGGGTTAAGGCTGGAGGAAAGGGGTTTACGCGATGGCGTGCCCCCCCTAATATGCAACATCTCAACCGGCCGACCTCGCCCGGTAGTTCCAGCTGCATGGCGCCGCCGTATTTTCGACTCAATTCACTCCCTCACGCACCCAGGTGTGCGCGCTTCGGTTAAAATGGTTGCCGAAAAGTTTGTGTGGCCTGGCCTGCGCAAAAATGTAAAAGAATGGGCAAAGACTTGCATTTCTTGTCAGCGCGCCAAAATACACAAACACACAAAAGCCCCTCTAGAGCCTTTTCGAATCCCTGCAAGAAGGTTCGACCACGTTCATGTCGACCTTGTGGGACCACTACCTTCCTCCCAAGGTTTCACACATCTGTTAACAATGATAGACCGTACTACGCGCTGGCTGGAGGCGGTCCCTCTGGTGTCAACCACAGCGGAGGAAGTCGCTCGCGCTTTTTTGACAAACTGGGTGGCACGTTTCGGCATCCCATTGGACATCACATCCGATAGTGGGCCTCAATTTGTCTCGGAGCTTTGGTCAGCCATGGCCAGCAGCTTAGGAGCAACAATTCACCGCACCACCGCTTATCACCCTCAGGCTAATGGGTTATGCGAGCGTTTTCACAGGTCTTTAAAGGCCGCCCTCAGAGCCTCACTAACGGATACAAATTGGATAAATAAACTTCCCTGGGTTTTATTGGGGTTGCGTGCTGCACCTAAAGAGGATCTAGACGCCTCCCCAGCAGAATTAGTTTTTGCACAACCTCTCAGGCTCCCAGGTGAATTTTTACCAGAGAACCCAGAGCCAGGGCATCTTCCAGCCCCGAGGTTTTTAGGCAGCAACGGACCGGACTCTCTCCCCGGGCCGGCACATCATTCTTTTCCACGGGTTTTTGTCCCCCAAGCTTTAAAAGACGCTAGATTTGTTTTTGTTAGGCGTGAAGCTTTAAAACCATCCTTCCGCCCACCATACGATGGACCATTCAGAGTGCTGGAACCTGGTGATAAGCATTTTGTGCTTGATTTTGGGGACAGAAAAGAAACAGTCAGCATTGACAGACTTAAACCTGCCTTCTTGTTGAGAGACGAGTCTGCACGGTTGGCGAGAGCACCTCGGCGGGGTAGACCCCCCAAGAGAAAAGACTCAGCCCCCCTGCAGGGAACAAATAATCACTCTCCTTCCCAAGCTGCAGATTCCTTACAGGAAGGTCCCACCAGGACGCCCGAACGGACCCACAGCAGATTCGGAAGAAGATTAAAGCCCAGACGGCACAAGGACTGATACAAACTACTCAAAAGTTGTTCACTATTGTGCTGTAACAGTTTAGGACTGACATGTGATATTACTATGCTGTTATGATTACCACTGAATTCTCTACAGGAGCATAGCTGCTGGAAAGTTTCTTCTTTGTCAAGAGGTGTAGCAGTTAGTATGTCATAATAATTATCTTAAACTGTGAATTTTCCTATTGTCCTTTTCTTAGTCGTTTGGGGGGGGGTGTGGTCTATATTAATCATATATCCCATAACCTACATATGTATAAGCATGTGAGAATGTTTGGTGATTACATATGTAAAGCGACTTCACACCTCAGAACAGGACAAAGGGTCTCAACCGCCAGTGAAGATCAAAGAGCATCCGAGGCACTGCGGTGGAGACCAGATAGGTCGCCCTGACCTCCCAGGGCCAGGTGGAGGGGTACGGAGACAAAGGAGGATAATTAAGTTAATGGGGGATGTCAGCTTTGTATGCATGTCTTTTGTTGTGTGTGCGTATAAGTACACAGAGCCGAATGTGTTCGCTCTCTTACTTCTTCTGCTGCTGCTCCAGATGAGACTTGTTAGAGGAGCAAAGCTGATAATAAACTTTGGTTTATAAGTCACATCGCCTCGTCATTCCGAGCTCTTCTACAAGTACATGTAAATTGAATGTTATGTCATCATTGTTCAAAATTCTGAGAATGTGTAAATAAAAAAGAATTTTGCATCATATAAAGCGAAAATACTTGCACATGTAAACAAAAACATATAAAACAACATGTGGCCATAATTCAAAACGTTGACCTGATTGAGCAAAACCAATGTGATTTTTTTAATTCAGCACATCAAAATTGTCCTAAATCAGCTAAAAAAGACTTAGACAATAAATTTGGTGTTGACCAGTGTTATTCAAGTGGCCATGTGAGCAGAATAACCCGAAAAAGGCCATGTAACCAGGGTCATTAAATCAAGTGGTTTACCCTCCAATTATCTGTTTATTCAGTGCATGTAAACATGACAAAACTGATTATTGCCATTATCGGTTTATTCCCAGTAATCGGTTTATTGTGACCATGTAACCGGGGTCGGTGTCATTGTGAGTGAGTTTGGTGAGCATTGGGGAAAATGCCTAGGAGGAGTAGCAATTCCCGTGAAATGTAAACGGGCAGACAGATGGACATACGGACACCACATCCTTGCATTCGCTCCTTTCGGCTTTGCCGGAATTAGCTACAAAAGAAAAAATTAAGGTTATAGTGAGGTCCTGAGATATGCAGGCAAGTGTCAACATTTTTCTTAATTTTGTTAAACACTGTTTACTCCCTAAATGAACTTCTCTTGCTGTGTTTTTGTTGAGTAAGGCCTCTAAACTGCTGGGTGCAGCTGTGGGATTGTGGCCGAATGCTGGGGACTGAAAGAATCAGTTTCTATCACCTCACTGGGGACCTGAGAGACTTTGAAACCCACTAGCTTCCCTTTGAAACCTCTTCCCTCTGGTGACTGGCAGACCATACAACGCACAGAGCTTTGTAAGTGACTCCATTGTTGAGGGCAGATTGAGAGGGAAAAGGGGCACTAGCCCTAGGGACAGAAAAGCAAGGTGAAACAAAAAGGACGGGATCTGTGGTCTGAAGAGGGCAGGAATGGATCAAAGGACTGGGTAGTGACCTGCAGCCTTTGTCCATCAGACAGCCATGGCTTCATTTAACCTCTCTCTGGAGGTCGGTTAGGCCCACTGGGATATCGAGCTTCACAGAAGCTGTGCCCTATGGGGACATCTCAGTGCCTCCGCTGCTACCTCTCCACCTGGGACAGTATCACAGGTGAAAGTGAATGGGAGGGGTTGGCCTGTGCATCGCCCCAACCTGTCAGAGATCCACCACAAAAGGAGCTCAGCCTGCTCTCCGGATGCCCGGTGGCCAAGTCTTAGCTTACTATACAACATTCACATGGCCCTACTACCTCCCTGCCCTGACTCCACTGGGAAAGCCACAGCGAGGATAGAGGCAGAACAGAGAAGAGCTCTTAGTCACTCACCTGGGAATGGTAAACCTCAGCTATGTGGCAAACAAAGGTGAACTTAGAGGATCTCTGCTGTAATGTTCGGTTGTGGAAACTTAAATCTTCTAGCCTTAATGAACAGCTGAATAGAAAGGATTTTCCATGGTTCAAAGGCCATATGCAACTTCTATAAACCTGTCTGTCATGCTTTCTAAAAAGGCAGATCTGACAATCAGGCACTTTACATTCTTGGTTGTATTCTGAAACTGTGGAATTAGATATTTCATAATTACAGTGAAATTTCCCTCACAATAATATACTGTAAGGCCAACTATTGTAAGGGCAAGTCATTCACAAAAATTAATAAGCATGTGGGCTGTTGTTCATTTTGCTTTTACATGAATCCTATACAGTCCACCTGTAAGTACTTGACAGAGCTGACCCATAGCAGCAGATGTGCATTTTTTCTGAATGTTTTGCTCAGCAACAGCAATTTGTTGGATGGCTGGGTCATGCTGCCCTAAAATGGAACCAGAGGTCAAGATGCAGAAGTGGTGAAAAGGAAGAAG
The DNA here is from genome assembly GCA_020510985.1 of Pholidichthys leucotaenia. Lineage (NCBI taxonomy): Eukaryota > Metazoa > Chordata > Actinopteri > Cichliformes > Pholidichthyidae > Pholidichthys > Pholidichthys leucotaenia. The sequence goes on from CM035842.1 coordinate 116,872,741, forward strand.
GAAGTTTGAGATAGAGGGCAAATGGAAGCAAGACTACCTGCACTGAAATGGGGTTATGGGGTCTAACTATGTTGGGAACGAAAGCGGCTAAATTGTCCTGCTTTCATTAGTGCGCTGAGTGAAGCCTCTGCCGAGGCCTCGATTCCCAAGACTCTCAGATAACAAGTGGCTTCCCACACTGAGGCTTTCTGTTTTCTGTTTCCTCTCCAATAAAACCAGCCACAGAGAGGGAGAGAGAAAGAGAGAGGGAGACATGGAGCAAGGGTGATAGACATGCAGGGAAAAGGGAGAAGGGACCCCCGTGGTCTGCCGTTATCTGGGGTAGTTTGGTTTATTTTCTCCAAGTCCAATGAATGGCTGCCGACAAGGCATTTCTGATGGCCATGATAAGATATCCCACCCCTGTTGTCCTTCCTCTATAGACCTGACCAGACTTCCAGCCTCAACCTTTCAAGTAAACAGGTTAATCATCCCTCAAAGAGCTTGTACTGAAAGACAAAGTGCGGTGGTCTTGTGCTGAAATGCACAAATGTAACAGACTGAGTGAAAGCGGAAAGCAACGACTGAAGGTCACTAATATGACCTCCCACACACAGTAATGCACAGACCAAGACAAAAGCATTCCAAAGGCAATACCATTCATCCTGTTAGTGATAGGCTCTAGATAGCATCCACGGAGGACTCGGTGCAGCTGGTGGTGCAAGCACAGAATGTTATGCTTGTCTGAGGCCCTGCTATGGTCATATGGATGCAGACTATTTAGACATGAAGAGGTCAGCACTGGCTGTTTCACCAGCTGTTAGCATGAGCCACTCTTAATTTAGTATATTCTTTGTTTACTACAGGAACAAAAGCAAAATCCTCATGATGCTTTTTTCCAGTTAAAACTATTTTTAAAGGTAATAAAAATGTGCATCAGTGCTATTTTGCTTTTGTGATTTACATGGAATGGTCAGCATTTGATGGCAACAAAATAATCTAAATATTTCATTATGTCATTACATAATCTCTAGAGAAATTATTGACATGTCAAAATTATCAGAGGAACAATGGTTAATACTGCTCACTCACAACTGGTTCAAATCCCTGATTTGTCACAGGTCTTTCATTGTGGGGTTAACATGTTTTTTGTGCACTTATATGAGTTTGCTCCAGGAGCTTTGGTTTCCTCCCACAGTCCAAAGACATGCCTGTTAGATTAATTGGTGATTGTAAACTGGTCTTTGGTTTGTTTCAATGTTTTCCCATAGAAGGACAGTATTTAAAAGTGGTCACTGATTTTATCTCCCTTAAAACGTCAACATTCAGAGGTAATGCAGATGGCTCATTTATAATACATTTTTGTTAGCCATCAACATCCACTGTCCATGCTGATTAAACACATAAGAGACATGTTTTGTCCCCTTGAACATAATTTTCTCGACTTTGAAAAATAACTTGTTTGACACCATATATCCATTTCCTCCATAAGATAAGATAAAATAAGCCTTTATTAGTCACACAATGGAGAAATTCCAGGATTGCAACAGCACAGGGACAGCAACACTCAGAGCAATAATTTAGAAGATAAGAAAATAAGAGCAGTGAATATACATATGTACACATAAATATATAAATATATATACATACATAGTGCGGAGCATTGTAGCTAGATGCAATAAACAGCATAACCATCTATTTAGTTATCCTACATAGTATGAATATGTACCCATACATATCGTCACCCTCCGTAGCGACTGATATTGTCCTAGTTGTATACTGGAGGGGACCATTTGTGTAAGTCTGTTGTGTCTTTTGCATTCAATAATATTAGGTCGTCACGTTTTTTTGCTATCTCTGCGAGCAGCCCTGCTTAGGTTATACAGTCTGACAGCCATAGGTAGGAAGGACCTGCGAAACCTCTCGGTCGCACACCTAGGATGATGTAGTCTACTGCTAAATGAGCTCCTCGGTGCGTTCAGTATGTCCTGCATAGGGTGGGACTCGGACTCCAGCAGAGATGACAGTTTAGTCACCAAATCTACCTATGGGTACAAATAAGTAACAAAAAAAAAAAAAAAAAAATCCTTCTCTCTCCTATCTCCTCCACTGGGTCAAGGCACTGCCCAGGACAGAGCTAGCTTTCTTGATCAGTTTGTTCAGTCTCTTCCTATCAGCTGCTGTGATGCCACTGCCCCAGCAGACCACTCCAAAAGTGATGGCTTATGCCACCACCATGTTGTAGAATGTCTTCAGCAGCGCCCCTTGTACACCAAAAGACCTGAGCCTCCTCAGTAGGAGCAGCCTGCGCTGTCCCTTCTTGTAGAGTGCGTCAGTATTCAGAATCAGAATCAGAATCAGAATCAGCTTTATTGGCCAAGTATGCACAACACATACAAGGAATTTGACTTTGGCTAAAAACTTGCTCTCGTTGTTCAGGTGAAGGATTTAAATAAGGATTCAATGACAACCAGAGTATGTACAGTAAATTACAGTCTGTCCACGTTTCTATAAAAGGATGCAAATATATGCAGGAATATATGCAGTTATTTACTCGGACTAACCACACTTTGCAGAAATATATGAAAAAATATACAATCACACAGTATTTCAATGTGGACTCAGATTCAGTGATATAATGTGAATGAAGTAAAAAGCAGTGTGAGAGTTATGTGCAATGTAATAATGGATGAAAAGTCATGAGTACAGCAACAGGTAGGACTAGGTGAATGTTAGGAGTTCATCAGAGTGATGGCTTGAGGAAAGAAACTGTTCCTGTGACGGGTGGTTTTGACCTTCAGTGATCTGTAACGACGACCAGAAGATAGAAGTTCAAACAGTTTGTGGCCGGGGTGTGATGGGTCAGCACAGATGTTTCCCGCCCGTTTCCTGGTTATGGACCGATATAAGTTCTCAATGGAGGGTAGGTCGGTACCAATGATCCTCTCCGCAGACTTAATGATCCACTGCAGTCTGGTCTTGTCCTGTTTAGTGGCAGATCCAAACCAGACAGTGATGGAAAAGCAGAGGACAGATTGGATGATGGCGGTGTAGAAGACAACCAGCAGCTCCTGAGGCAAATCAAACTTCTTGAGCTGACGCAGAAAAAACAACCTCTGCTGGGCCTTTTTCCGGACAGTGTCAATATGGGAGGACCACTTCAGGTTCCGGGAGATTGTGGTACCCAGAAACTTGAAGGAGTCCACAGTGGACACTGTGCTGTTGAGGATGGTGAGTGGGGGGAATGAAGGGGGGTGTCGCCTGAAATCCACAGTCATCTCCACCGTTTTGGCTGGGTTAAGTTCAAGATGGTTCTGGCTGCACCAGAGGATCAGCTGCTCCACCTCCCGCCTGTATGCAGACTCATCATCATCCCGGATCAAACCGATGACTGTGGTGTCGTCCGCAAACTTCAGGAGCTTCACCGAAGGGTCCTCTGAGGTGCAGTCGTTGGAGTAGAGGGAGAAGAGCAGTGGGGAAAGGACACATCCTTGGGGGGCGCCAGTACTAATTTTTCGGGAGCTGGATGTAAATCTCCCTAGCTTCACCTGTTGCCACCTGTCAGTCAGAAAGCTGGAGATCCACTGGCAGGTGGAGGGGGGCACCTTGAGCTGGAGGAGTTTCTGATGAAGAATGCCTGGGATGATGGTGTTGAACGCTGAGCTGAAGTCGACAAACAGGATCCTGGCGTACGTCCCTGGGGAGTCGAGGTGTTGCAGGATGTAATGTAGTCCCATATTTACTGCATCATCCACTGACCTGTTTGACCGGTAGGCAAACTGCAGTGGGTCCATCAGGGGGCCTGTGATGACCTTCAGGTGGTTCAGCACCAATCTCTCCAAGGATTTCATGACCACAGAGGTCAGGGCAACAGGTCTGTAGTCGTTTAATCCTGTAATAGAGGGTTTCTTGGGAACTGGAATGATGATGGAGCGTTTGAAGCAGGAAGGCACTTCACGCAGCTCCAGTGATCTGTTAAAGATCCGGGTGAAGATGGGGGCCAACTCGTTGGAGCAGACTCTCAGGCAGGACGGAGACACACCATCAGGTCCTGCAGCCTTCTTGATCTTTTGTCTCTGAAAGACCCGGCGCACCTCCTCTTCACAGATCATTAGTGCTGGTGGGAGGTCAGAGTGGAGGAGGGATGGAGTTCCTGGGGCTGCAGATAATCCTTTTGTGTGGGTGGGAGGTGAGAACTGTAGGTTCTTTTCAAACCTGCAGTAAAAGCTGTTTAGGTCATTAGCCAGCTGGAGGTTTTCCGCAGGGTGGGGGGATGGTCTCCTGTAGTTGGTGATATTCCGTAGGCCTCTCCAGACAGAAGCAGAGTTGTTAGCTGAGAAGTTTTTTTGTAACGTCACACTGTAGCTCCTCTTAGCAAGCCTGGTCTCCTTCGTCAGCATGTTTCTGGCCCGCTTGTACAGAGTCCAGTCACCAGTCCTGTAGGCCTCCTCCTTGGTCTGACGTAGCTGCTTCAGTTTAGGAATGAACCAGGGTTTATTGTTGTTGTATATGCAGAAGGTCTTGGTCTGCACACACATGTCCTCGCAGAAACAGGTGTATGACGTCACAGTGTCAGTGAGACCAGTCTAGTTTATTGTTCATATGAACACCCAGGTACTTGTAGGATGTCACCATCTCAATGTCTGTTCCCTGGATGTTTACTGGTGCTGTGAGGGGTTGTCCTTGCCTGCGGCAGTCCACCACCAGCTCCTTAGTTTTCCTCACATTGATCTGGAGGCAGTTCCGCAGGCACCAGTCCACAAAGTCCTAGATAAGTCCTCTGTACTCAGCTTCATCTCCGTTGGAGATGAGACTGACGATCACAGAATCGTCAGAGAACTTCTGTAGATGGCAGTGTGTTGTGTTGTGTGAGAAGTCCGCAGTATAAAGGGTGAACAGGAAGGGAGCCAAAACCGTTCCCTGGGGGGCCCCCGTGCTGCCGATGATCATGTCGGACACACAATCCCGGGTTCTCACAAACTGTGGCCGGTTTGTGAGGTAGTCCAGGATCCATGATGACAGGTGCTGGTCCACCCCTGTGCACAGCAGCTTGTCCCTCAGGATCATCGGTTGGATGGTGTTGAAAGCACTGGAGAAGTCAAAAAACATGATCCTCACCGCATTTCCAGGCTTCTCCAGGTGGAACAGGGAATGGTGAAGGAGGAAGATCACTGTATCCTCCACCCCAATGCCATGCTGGTAGGCAAACTGGAGTGGATCCATTGCTGGTCCCACCAGGGGGCGGAGGTGAGCAAGGAGCAGTCTCTCCAGGGTCTTCATCATGTGAGACCACACAAGATGTTTTCCACAACTGCGGTACCCTCCCCAGCTTCAGGCTCAGCTTGAAGATGTGCTCCACAATCCCACACAGCTGGTCTGCGCAGGACTTGAGGAGCTTTGCGCTGATGCCATCCGGTCCCGAGGCCTTCCTTGCCTTGATCTTCCTCAGCTCCGTCCTCACCTGCGTCTTAGTGAGGGTCAGGTTGGGGGGCTGTGTGCTGGGAGTGGGGGGGTGTTGGTGGAATGGGGTGTGGACAGCAGGTCTCGATGACTTTAGAGGCAGCAGTGGTTGGTGTGCAGGCGGGGGGTGGTGGTGGTGGTTGGTCATATCTATTAAAAACAGGTTCAGATTGTTCGCCCACACCCTGCCCCCCATGGCCTGGGAGGAGGTATTCTGGAGCCCAGAGATGGTTTTGAGGTTTCTCCAGACCCCACTGATGTCGCTGTGTTGCAGCTTGTCCTCCATCTTCTTCCTGAAGCTGTCCTTGCCTTCTCTGATCTTCCTCCTCAGCTCCCTCTGTACGGAATAAGGCAATGTATGCAAATGTTATGGGCCTCCTGGCAATGAGCTACACAGTTATCTTAATTATTCAGTCATTTCAACAGACCATAGTAATGCAATTAGCTTTCAACTTGACATAACGTTCCTTTGAAGTGTTTTTTTGCTCCACCCCTACTCTGTGTGTCTGTGTTAATGAAGGGGGGGGGGGGGTCTTTCCCCACCACAGCATTCACATGAATGGTGTCAAGCATTAAGTCACAAAATAATAAATATAATAATAAAATATCACAACAGAAACAACTTATCTACAGTAAAATGATGGTCTAACTTGTCTTTTAATTAGAGATAATTAAAAGTACCTGTCTTTACTTGTGACAAGATAAGCGCATTATATGTTTAGTCACTGACTTCAAATTTTATGTAAAATATAAAGAAAACTAAGCTGCAAGGATAAACAAGCTATTTGGGGTAATAGAGCAAAATTCTGGCTGTCGGGGTGAGTGACGCCATCAGCTGGTACCAGGTACTGTTCGTTGAGAGGTTATTTCGTCATTTACCCTGCTTTGTCCCTGTCTATGCTCCAGTTCCATGTGAGTTGCTCCTGCCTCGCCCTGCTAGTTTTTTTGCCAAGTTTAGTTAGCATTTGCCATGCTCAGTTCAGTTCTTAGTTCTTAGTTCTCTAAGTTCTAGAACTTAGTTCTCAGCCCATGCGCTGCCTTTGTTTTCCCTGAATTTATGTTAATAAATTATTATGTTGCATCACAATTCTGCTTGCACTTTGGAGCCCTACTTTAAAACTTTATCTGCCCAGAGGGCAGAGCGTGACAGATGGTAATGTCTCTACTAGGAATTTTGTTGATAATTTCTTGGAGCACATGGTAGAAAGAGTTAACTTCTTCCTCATCTGCTGTTGAGGTCAGTACATAAACTTGAATGATGGAAATGTTTACTGGGTTTCCTTGGAGACAAATAGATATTATTTGCTCACTAACTGAGTTATATCCAACCACACACTTGGCAGCCTCCTTTGGAAGTATAAAGCCAATCCCATTCCGACGTAATGTCTCAGAGCCAGAGTAGTAGAGTGTATATTTGTCTTCTGAATACCCATCCATCCATCCAGCCATCCATCCATCCATCTTCTAACACTTTTCCGGAGGTCTAGGTTGCGGAGGCAACAGTTCAAGCAGAGAAGCTAAGACTTCTCTCTCCCCAACCACCTGCTCCAGCTATTCAGAGAGGATACCAAGGTATTCCCAGATCAACTGGGAGAAGTAGTCTCTCCAGCGAGTCCTGGGTCTGCCACGGGGTCTCCTCCCAAAGGGATGTTCCCGAAACACCTCAAGTGGGAGGAGTTCAGGAGGCATCCTGATTAGATGCCCATACCACCTCAATGGCTCCTGTCAATGTGGAGGAGCAGTGGTTCTACTCTGAGCGTCTCCCGGATGACTAAGCTCCTCACCCTATCTCTAAGGGTGAGTCCAGCAATCCTATGAAGAAAGCTCATTTCAGCCACTTGTATCCTCAGTCTCGTTCTTTTGATCATTATCCGAAGCTCGTGACCATAGGTGAGGGTAGGAGCATAGATTGACTGGTAAATTGACAGCTTTGCCTTAGAGCTTAGCTCCCTCTTCACCACAACAGACCAGTACAACGTCCACATCACTGCAGATGCTGCTCTGATCCATCTGTCAATCTCTCGCTCCATTCTCCCCTCACTCATGAATAAGACCCTGAGATACTTAAACTCCTCCACTTGGGCCAGGAGCTTGTCCCCAACCCGAAGAGGACAATCCACCTTTTTCCAGCTGAGGACCATGGACTCGGACTTGGAGGTGTTGATTCTCTTCCCAGTCACTTCACACTCAGCAGCAAACCATCCCAGAAAGACCTGTAGGTCATTGCTGGATGAAGCCAGCAGGACAACATCATCTGCAAACAGCAGAGGTGAGAGCCTGTGGTCACCAAGCATGACACCCTCCGTTCCCTGGCTGCACCTAGAAATCCTGTCCATAAAAATTATGAACAGGATCGGTGACAAAAGGCAGCCCTGGTTGAGTCCAACTCTCACTCGGAATGAGTCTGACCGAGCATTGGCAATATGAACCAAACTCTCACAACGGTCGTATAGAGACTGGTTAGCTCGTAGCAACAGGCCCGATACCCCATACTCCCGAAGCACCCCCCACAAAAAAACCATGAGGGACGCAGTCAAATGCCTTCTCCAAGTCCACAAAACACATGTAAACTGGTTGGGCAAACTCCCACGAACCCTTGAGGATTCTCAAGAGGGTAAAATGCTTGTCCAGTGTGTCACAGCCAGGACAAAAACCACATTGTTCTTCCTGAATCCGAGGTTTGACCAACAGCCGGACGCTCCTCTCCAGTACCTTGGCATAGACCTTCCCAGAGAGGCTGAGGAGGGTAATCCCTCTGAAGTTGGAGCATACCCTCCTGTCCCCCTTCTTGACGAGAGGAACCACCACCCCAGTTTGCCATGCCAAAGGACTGTCCCCGACCTCCACGCAATGTTGCAGAGGTGTGTCAACCATGACAGCCCTACAACATCCAGGGCCTTGAGGTACTCAGGGCAGATCTCGCCCACCCCCGGGGCCCGGCCACCAATGAGTTTTTTAACAACTTTGGCAACTTCAGCCCCTGTGATGGGCAAGTTGTCCCCCTCGTCCACAAGCCCTGCTTCCTCTGTGGAAGGTGTGTCAGTGGGATTGAGGAGATCCTTGAAGTATTCCTTCCACCGCCTGACAAGATCCCCAGTCTAAGTCAGCAGCACCCCATCCGCACCATACAAAGTGTGGACAGGGAGCTGCTTCCTCCTTCTGAGCAACCAGACAGTTTGCCAGAATCTCTTCGAGGCCGACCGAAAGACTTGTTCCATGGCCTTCCAAACTCCTCCAATACCCGAGTTTTTGCTTCAGCAACCACTCGAGCTGCACTCTGCTTGGCCTGCCGGTACACCTCAGCTGCTTTGGGAGTCCCACAAGCCAACCATGCTCGATAGGACTCCTTCTTCAGCTTAATGGCCCCCCTCACCACTGGTGTCCACCACTTTGTTCAGGGGTTGCCACCACGAGATGCACCAATGACCTTGTGGCCGCAGTTCTGGGCAGCCGCTTCATCAATGGAGGTGGAGAACATGGCCCATTCAGACTCCTTGTCTCCAGAGTCCCTCAGAATGTGGTCAAAGTTCTTCCGGAGGCGGGAGTTGAAGATCCGATGACAGAGGCCTCAGCCAGACATTCCCAGCACACCTTCACTGTATGTTTGGGTCTATCAGGTCTGAATGGCATCCTCCCCTGCCATCGGATCCAACTCACCACCAGGTGGTGATCAATTGACAGCTCTGCACCTCAAATCAAATCAGCCTTTATTGTCATGTTGCTGTACATACAACTGTAGTGCAGGCAAGATGAAATTGCGTTTCTATCGGCATCCATATAAGTAAAAAGAACATAATTTAAGACACACTCACACACACACACACACCCCACCCCCACCTCAACACAGCCATTCACACTTCCCTGAGACATACTTGAAAACTAACCAGAACTATAATATATGTACAAATAATATACATAATGTCCATAGGTGCAGTAGTATGTATGAGAGATTCTGGATCAACTGTTCAGCATCCTAACAGCTTGTGGAAGGAAGCTGTTAATCAGTCTGGTGGTTCTGCCTCTGATGCTCCGGAATCGTTTGCCAGATGGCAGAAGTTCAAAGTGTTTATGCAGAGGGTGAGAATGGTCCTTGACAATGTTCAGTGTCCTGCTCCTACAACGGTTCTGAAAAAGTCCTTGGACAGAGGGGAGGGAAACTCCAATTACCCTCTCAGCTCCCTTAATTATCCTCTGCAGGGCTTTTTTGTTTGACATACTGCAGCTGGAGTACCATGTTGCAATGCAGTACGTCAGAACACTCTCCACCACACCTCTGTAGAAGGTCCTGAGGATGCAGATGGGGAGAGAGGCCTGTTTGAGTTTCCTCAAGAAGTGCAGTCTCTGCTGGGCCCACTTCCTGATCCCCAAGGAATTCTTGCTCCAGGTCAGGTCCTGCACTCCGAGGAACTTGATGTTCTCCACTCTCTCCACTAACCGGCCGTCAATGCTGAGAGGGATGTGTTCAGGCTGTGACCGCCGGAAGTCGATAATCATCTCCTTCGTTTTGTCCACGTTGAGCACCAGATTGTTCTCCCTGCACCAGCCCTCTAGGTCTCTCACTTCTTCCCTGTACATTGATTCCTCATCCCTCTGAATAAGTCCCACCACCATGGTGTCGTCTGCAAACTTAATAATCTGGTTCCCCTCGTGTCTGGATACATAGTCATGTGTTAGAAGTGTAAACAACAGTGGACTGAGTACGCAGCCTTGAGGGGATCCGGTGCTCAGCGTGATAGAGTTGGAGATGTTATTTCCAACCCGGACAGACTGAGGTCTCTCGGTCAGGAAATCCAGGATCCAGAGACATGTGGCGGTGTTCAGACCAAGAAGGAGTAATTTGTCCATCAGTCTCTGGGGAATAATGGTGTTGAATGCTGAACTGAAATCAATGTACAGGAGTCTGGCGCAGGTGTCTTTCTGATCCAGGTGGGTGATGACAGAGTGCAGGGTGGTGACTATAGCATCCTCCGTGGAGTGGTTTGACCGATAGGCAAACTGGAGTGGGTCATGTGATGCAGGGAGGCAGGCTGTGATGTGTGGTTTGACAAGCCATTCAAAACACTTCATCACAATTGGTGTCAGTGCAACAGGACGATAGTCATTCAGACAGGACACAACTGGTTTCTTTGCCACCGGTACTATGGTAGAGGTCTTAAAGCATCTGAGAACGATGGCCTGACTCAGGGAGATGTTATAAATGTCAGTCAGGACATCCGCCAACTCGCTCGCACAGTCTCGGAGCACACATCCCGGGATGTTGTCCAAGCCTGCAGCTTTACATGGGTTGACCTTGGTTAGGGTCCTCCGTGTGTCCGCTGTGTTGATGGTGATAGCTGGCCCAACCAATGGTGGAGATGGGCCAGCCCTCCCTCTGATTGTCGGGTTTGATGCTTCAAAACGTGCAAAGAAGTTGTTGAGCCTGTCTGGAAGCGAAGCGTCGTCATCATCGACCCCCTGCCTAGACTTATAGTCCATCAGGGCCCGAACTCCCTGCCACATCCGCTTGGTGTTCCTAGTGTCACAGAGGTGTCCCTGGATTTTCTCCGCATAGGCGGGCTTCGCCGTTTTAATTCCCTTTGCGAGCGCAGACCTGGCTGAGAGGAGGGCGATCCTGTCCTTCGCTCTGAAGGCTGCATCTCTTGCTGTGAGCAGCGAGCGCACCTCTGCAGTCATCCAGGGCTTATGGTTGCCTCATGCAGTGATAGTCTTCACTATAGTGACATCCTCTGTGCACTTCGCGATGTAGCTGGTGATCATTTCAGCATACTCCCCCACATCTGACTTGTCTTCCTGGGAGGCTGCTATTTTGAAAACCTCCCAGTCTGTGTGCAGAAAACAGTCTTTTAGTGCTGAGGTTGCACACTCTGGCCAAATCCTGATTTGTTTCACTACTGGCCTGCTGCGCTTCAGTAAAGGTTTGTAGGCAGGCACCAGCATCACGGATAGGTGGTCAGAAAGGCCGAGGTGGGGGTGAGCTGTTGCCTTATAACCATCTGTGTTTGTGTACACCAAGTCCAACATATTCTCTCCTCTGGTCTGAAAGTCTACAGATTGTTTAAACTTGGGGAGCACAGTCTTTAAACTGGTGTGGTTAAAATCCCCCGCAACCACCACAAAGCTGTCCGGGTGTGAAGTTTGAATTTCACTAATAGCATCGTGCAGCTCTCCGAGTTCCTCTTTAGCATTAGCTTTAGCATTAGTGCTCAGCGCTATGTAAACAGCAGCTACAAACACGCTGGTGAATTCCCTCGGAAGATAAAATGGCCGACAATTTACAATAAGGAACTCCGCCAACGGAGAGCAGTGTTTAAATACTAACATGGCGTTAACGCACCAGTTCTTGTTAACATAGATGCATAGCCCCCCCCCCCCGCCCCCCACGACTCTTACCGGAGCTCGCAGTTTCTCTGTCCACCCGGAACAATGTCGTACCCTCCAGTTGAATGGCCGCGTCAGGGATGTTGTCGTGGAGCCATGTCTCCGTGAACGCAAGCACACAGCAGTCCCTCCACTCTCTCCGAGTTTCTCTCAGCAGACGCAGCTCGTCCAGCTTGTTGTCGAGGGAGCGGACATTAGAGAGAAGGAGCGACGGTACTGCTGGTCTGAAGGGGTTAGCCTTTAGCCTAGCATGAATCCCGGCACTTTTTCCTCACTTTTGCTTGCGTTCGCTCTGCTTATGCCTCCTCCTTTCCCGGATAGCTCCCAGCGGAAACTCCGACAGAATTCCATGCTGGCGTAGAATGTCCAAGTCACAACCAAGCGCCGCGATTCTTGCAGCATGCAGTACCTTGATGTTTAATAAGGTCTCACTGTTGTAAGTTTTACAGAATGTACGTCTGGGATGATCAAAACTCTCACACTCGCTGATGCCAAGAGGGGCCGCTGCGTCCATGCGCACCGCCATCATGTCCATTTCCTCTCTTTACCCAAGTGTTCAAGACATATGATTGCAGGTCTGATGACAAGATAACAAAATCAATCATCGACCTGCAACCTAGGGTGTCTTGGTGCCAGGTGCACATATGGACACCCTTATGCTTGAACACGGTGTTCATTATGGACGAATGACAAGCCATGGTTTACCAAAGGATTACAAAAAGCGTGTAAAAAGAAAAATTAATTATATAAAGCTTTTCTAAAGAAAAGGACAAAAGAAGCAGAGCAGCAGTATAAAACATACAAAAATAAGTTAATATATATAATGAGATGTAGTAAAAGAGACTATTACAGTAAAGAACTGGAGTAAAACAGAGATAACACTAAAAATACATGGACAATACTTTACAATATTCTCGGAAATAAAAACAGAAATACAAGCTACCCAACCAATCTTTCAAAAAAAAAAAAAAAATGACTCCAAGAGTGTGAATGCAGTCTCACCTGCAGATGAATTTAATAAATTTTTTGCTGACATTGCTCCTAATTTGGCTCAAGAAATACCCTTTACGGCACCTATAGGTGATACAATACGCAAAAACATTGCTATAAAAGGCTTTATCTTCATAAAGAACACAGATGAGAGAGAGGCCATTGAAATTGTTTAATCGTTTAAAAGTAAAACATCTACGGATTGTGATGGTATTGACATGCTCTTAGTCAAAACTGTCATTGAATACTTAGTGAAGCCACTGACGTATATCTGTAACCTGTCTCTCCAAACAGGTATGTTTCGCAATGCAATGAAAATAGCCAAAGTAATTCCGATATACAAGACGGGTGACAGAGAGGAATTTTCAAACTATAGACCTATTTCACTATTGCCGCAATTTTCAAAGATACTCGAAAAAATATTCTATGAGAGAATTGACAACTTTATAATTCAGAATAATTTATTAAGTAAACAGCAATACGGGTTCAGACATAAGAGGACAACTGCATTTGCTCTAATGGAATTTATAGAAAAACTCTCAACTGCTGTAGAAAATAAAGAGTATATGGCGGAGTAATAATAAAGCAGCGAACTGAGAGTTTAAAAGGATGTTTATTATCAATCATCCTGCCATCATAGAACTCACCCCAGCCCTGTGCAGGCGGGCTGGAGCGGGTCCTCAGGCTCTCGTGAGGAGACACAGAATGCGTGTGTCAACAGCAGTAGTCAGAGAGAGAATGAACATGAATTTCAGTCAGCTTATATACCCAGTTACAGACAATACATGAAAGGCATGGGACATTTGCATCACAGTAAGAGCAGGAAGCATGAACACAATGCATGATTGGCACATTAACATCACAGTACTGAGCAGGAAAGAGCCAGACGAAGCGAGGCTGCCTGTTGACATTAATACACACATTTCACTGTTATGTTAATTGCTCTAGTTGAGCGCTCTGCTTGTCCCAGTCTGTTGTGGGGGTGCCCCACACACTCCCCCCCCAGAGGGCCCAGCGGGAAGCTGAGGCCTCGATAGTCCGGCTTTGGGAGCGAGCTGCGGCGGAGGCTCGCTGCAGGCGGCGGTGGAGGGAGGGGGGTGGGGGTAGCAAGTGCTGGCCCAGGATGGCGAAGTTGTTTGGGCCGTGCAAAAATTGCCTGTGGATCCGCGATGTTGAGGGGCTGTCCCGTTGAATGTGCAGAGGTCCACAGCAGCTGTGTGAAGAAAAATTAGTCACTGACTCCTCTCGCAGTTAAGTCCTGCGAGGATTAATGGCGGCCATGAAGAAAGCAGGAGCTGCGAGGCTGCGTAGCGGCTGTGAGAAAAAAACAAAAGCAGAGGGACTTGGCGTGTTGACTTTAGGTGTGGGCTCAGCCCTAAAGCCCTCGGGAACAGCTGACGGCCGAATTCCCTTTGTGCACCGTGGCTGAGACCCATACAAAATCCTGTGAGCGAGCTGTGTGTGATGCTTCAGGTGTGTGAGCAGCCCTGAAGGTTCCGTGTGCAGCGGCGAAGGACGCTGGCGGTCTGTGTAGAGCCGGTATGTCCCGTGCGTGGTGCGCTGTCCTCATAACCCCCCGGTGTGCGTGTGGGGTTCGGTGCATGGCAGGTCCACTGTAGAGGCGAGTCAGGGTCAGGGAGCTTGCTGGAGATCAGCGTAGTCGGCGCCAATAATCATCCCTGTTCAGTGTGTTGCTGTAGTTTGCTGTGTCGGGTCATGGTGCGTTCAGGTCCACGCGCTGCGTTCTCCGTCGGCCCTGGAGGTCGCCGTCGTGGAGAGAGGACGAGGTGCGTGCGCTCTCGTGTGAAGGAGCTGTGAGAGCGGCCAGTCCCAGCGTGGATGTGCAGATCCGTTGGAGCGATGAGAGGGAGTAGGCAATCTCTGTCCCTCGGGCTCATGCAGATGCGTTGGAGCGGTGAGAGGGAGTAGACGATCTTTGTGTCCCTCGGTCAGTTCCAGCGTGGATGTCCAGGTCAGAAGGTTGCTTTGCACAAAGCGTGTGCTTTCTCGGGGTCACCAGTGAGGCGGCATGAAAAAATAGGCAGCGAACTGAGAGTTTAAAAGAGAGTTTATTAATCATACCGCCATCACAGAGCTCACCCCAGCGCCGTGCAGGCGCGCCAGAGCAAGCTCTCAGGCTCTCGTGAGGAGACACAGAATGCGTGTGTCAGCAGCAGTAGTCAGAGAGAGAATGAACATGAATTTCAGTCAGCTTATATACCCAGTTACAGACAATACATGAAAGGCATGGGACATTTGCATCACAGTAAGAGCAGGAAGCATGAACACAGTGCATGAATGGCACATTAACATCACAGTACTGAGCAGGAAAGAGCCAGACGAAGCGAGGCTGCCTGTTGACATTAATACACACATTTCACTGTGATGTTAATTGCTCTAGTTGAGCGTTCTGCTTGTCCCAGTCTGTTGTGGGGGTGCCCCACAAGTATTCAGTTGGGGTATTCCTGGATCTTAAAAAAGCATTTGATACAGTGGATCATAAATTATTGTTCAAGAAACTACAAAATTATGGTATGAGGGGTAGCACTGTCCTGATTATGTAGTTACTTAAAGAGCAGACATCAGTACATATGTGTAGGCAGCAAAAACTCACAGTTACTGAAGGTTATTTGTGGAGTCCCACAGGGTTCAGTTTTGGGGCCATTGTTATTCAATCTGTATATAAATGATATATGTAAAGTTTAGAAAAAAATGGATTTAATATTGTTTGCAGATGACACTAATTTATTATGCAGTGGAAGTAATTTGGAACAACTTTTGGATACACTCGGAAAGGAATTAGGAAAGCTCAAACTGTGGTTTGATTCAAACAAATTAACGCTCAATTTAAGTAAGACAAAATTTATCATTTTTAACAACCATCACAACAACTCAGTATTTAAACTCAGTGTAAATGGTGTAGAGATTGAAAGGGTATCCGAAACTAAATTTCTTGGAGTAATAATTGATAATAAATTGTGTTGGAAGTCACATATAAATTATATTAAAGGTAAAATATCCAAATCAATCACAATACTACACAGAGTGAAATATTTGCTTAATCAACCCACACTATATACCCTGTGTCATTCATTAATACTCCCATACATGACATATTGTTCTGAAGTATGAGGAAATACATATAAAACAAACAAATATCCATTTTTTATGCTTCAGAAGAGAGCCATTAGAATAATAAATAAAGCTGCTTACAGGGAACCAACAACCCCACTTTTTCTTAAATTAAAAGCTCTCAAGTTGAAAGATCTGTTTGATTTTAAAACTGCAGTAATAATGTTTAAAGTGAAGAATCTATCATCTATCATCAAATATCCAGAAGTTGTTCCAAATAAAGGAGAAACAATATCATTTCAGAGGAACATGGATATTTCAAAAACCTTCAGTGAGAACTACCACCAAGCAACACTGTGTTGTACAAGGAGTCAGACTGTGGAAAGCTTTTGGAGCTGAATTAAAATCATGTACAATGCTTGGACAATTTAAACAAAAACTAAAGGAAGAAATACTCCAAACATATATACAAAATGACATTTAAAATCACAGAAGGATTATCATATCCAGTCTGTGTTGTGCTGTTGCTTAGTTTTGTTTTGTCACGTTTTATCTTAGCTTTGTTCTGTTTTGCAATCACTTTTATTTTTTGAATTCTTAGATGGAACATGGGTGGGCAATATAAGCTGCGGCTTCAGCCATCACCCTTTTCGGATAACTTATGTTGAACTGTATGATCCGAGGAGTTATTGTTTAATTCGACCTTGTTGGATTTTTTTCCCCTGGTATATTGTTATGGTCCTTTCTTTTAATCTTTTAGTCTAATCTATCCGAAATAAAGATTCATTCATTCATTCATTCATTCATTCATTCACTGTGGTTAGCACAGAAGTCCAATAACTGAACACCACTCAGGTTCAGATCGGGCAGGCCATTCCTTCCAATCATCCCCCTCCAGGTTTCACTGTTGTTGCCCACGTGCACATTGAAGTCCCCCAGCAGGACAATGGAGTCTCCAAGAGAAGCACACTCCAGCACCCCAGTCAAAGACTCCAAAAAGGGTTGGTACTCTGAACCATCATTTGGTGCATAGGCAGAAATGATGGTCAGGACCCATTTCCCAACCTGAAGGTGCAGGGAAAAAACCCTTTCATCCACCGGGGAAAGCTCCAATATCAAGACAGCAAGGTGGGGGGATACAAGAATATCCACCCCTACTCGTCGCCTCTCTCCCGGGGCAACTCCAGATTAGGCCAAGCTCCAGCCCCTCTCCAGGAGACTGGTTCCGGAAACAGAGCTGTGTGTTTAGGTGAGGCCGACTATATCTAGCCGGTATCTCTCAACCTCATGCACCAGCTCAGGCTCCTTCCCCAACAGAGAGGTGACATTCCACGTCCCAAAAGTCAGTTTAGAAAGCCTGGGATCAGATTGCCAAGGTCTCTGCCTTCAACCACCACCTGATCCACATAGCACTGGACCCCCATGGTCCCTCCTGCAGGTGGTGAGCTACTGGAGGGCGGAGCCCGGCCGGGTCCCTTGGGCAGAAACCTGGCCACCAGGCCATCGAGCCCCTCCCCCAGGCCTGGCTCCAGGGTGGGGCCCCGGTAACCCCATACAGGGCGGGGTACACTGAATCCTTGTTCTAACATTCATTATGAGAGTCTGTTGGATCGTTCTTAGTCTGGCCCTTCACCCAGGACCAGTTTATCTTGGGTGACCCCAGACAACATAGCTCCTGGGATCACTCGAGCATGCAACCCCCCCACCACGATAAAGTAACAATCCATGAGGGGCTTCTGAATACCAAGGTTCATAAAACCTGACATAGACCAGCGGAATGGAAATGGGGCAAAGAGGTTAGTTTTATCTCCGAGGTCTCCCATTGGCATGGCTAATGCTACGTGTCCACTGGTCAGGATTTTTCGGAAAGGAATCCAGATACCACAACCTGTGAGGCACAGAAAAGGGGCGTGTAGTGGATAGGCGGAATCGAGCAATGCGGGAGGAAATACTGGAACAGTCATTATCAACCATGAGCAGATTGTTTTTAATAGTGCTGGTATATTTGCACTACAAAAGGCGACTTTGTCGTCATTGCCACCGGTTTTAGGTTCACCCAATCCTACAGACCCGCACAATGCACATTGAATTTTACCTCCTGGTTCGTGAGCTTTGGTTGGATGAGCCCATGTTCCACTGCTCTCCACGTCTCATTCTTTTGTATGTTGTTTCTATACGAAGGTAAGGACTGGTCATATAGTATCGGGTTGCCTGAAGTAGCGGTTATTAATTTCTCCTTCATGTCTTCACAACAACAGGTAACATACAGATCTGCTTCTCTTCGCTGATCTATAACCATTTGTTACGACTGATGCCAACAGTTCATTATATAAAAGTTTGATCCATTTAATAAAATTATCTCCCAAATTAAACTTTTGTATTACTTTAAACAGATAAGGCCCCTCGACTCAGTCGAAGGCCTTCTCTGTATCCAGTGATATAACCACACTATCACTTTTTTGTGTTTGGTGGAGATTAATAATACTTAAAAGCCTTCTAATGTTATGACGAGAATTTCTTCCTTTAATAAAGCCTATCTGGTCTTCTTTAATAATGAAAGGCAAAACCTTCTCCAGTCGCAGGGCTAATATCTTAGAATCTAAGATATTAGCCTATCTAATACTTAGATAGTAATTTAACATTGGTTTAAGAGAGCAATAGGACTATATCCCAAACAATCCTCAGGACACTTGCCTTTCTTAAGAATCAAAGAGATGTCGGCTTCCCTTCATGATTGAAGAAGGCTTTCAGAGTTGAAGGAGTGTTTTAACATCTCCAGAAATTGTTCTACAAGTATGTCCTGGAATTCTTTCTAGAACTCACTGCTCAGGCCATCTGGCCCTGGTGCTTTTCCTAATTGCAGACTTTTAATTACCAGTACAACCTCTTCTCTAGAGATGGGAGCATTTAAATTGTGCCTCTGGGTATAAAAGATCTCTCTCCTGGGTCTGGCCTTGTCATGGTGATGGAGCTTGGGTGGTCCAATGATTTGAAGAGGGTAGGGTCACCCTTGGCGGGCTGGTCTCTCGGGGAGGTTCCAGACAAATGGTGACCCACGGTGTGTCGGCATGCCATTAGATGGCAGCCCCATCATCCGACTATCTTGTGGAGGGCTATCAACCCACACAGGAGAAACCTACTTTGTTACGAAACCAACCAGAAGAAAGCGGACTGCCCGTCTCGGAATTGGACCCCAGTATGCCCCCGACCAACAAGTACAGATTGACCTTCACCACAGCACCCATGTTACCACGTGGAGTGTCCAGACACTCCTTCACTCTAGAGCAGCCAGACTGCTGTCACGAGAGCTCACCCGCTACAACATCACCCTGGCGGGTCTTTGCAAATCCCGGTGGCAAAGAAGCGGTGAATCCATTGCAGGTGATTACTCTTTCATCTGGAGCAGCCCTGAGAAGCTGATAGGCCTCTATGGTGTGGCGCTTGTCATACCAAAGCCCATCCGCAAGTCACTCATCAGCTCAATACCAATGAGTGACAGACGACTTTCAGCCCTCTTTCTCCACCAACATGGAAAGATGACAGTCATTGTCACCTGTGCCCCCATCAATGTTGCAGATGAGGAAGAGAAGGATGCTGTCTTTGACCAGCTTCATCAGGTTGTTGGACAGGCTCCATTGCACAACATCACCATCATTCTTACTGATGCCAACGCTACCCTCTTCTTCAAAGATCTGCTCCCAGCCCAATCTCCCGGTCCACCTGTTGGTACCTCCTTTGCTGACTCATCTACGAACGACAATGGTAACCACTTCCTTCTGCTCTGCCACTCCCACAATCTCTGTATAGCCGACACCTGGTTTCCTCAGAAACTCATCCATCACTGGACTTGGTACAGCCCGAATGGTAGAACCCAAGAGGCCTTCGACCAAATCATCATCTCCCACTGCTGGAAGTCATTTGTGACAAACTGCCATGTGTTCAGAGGAGCAGAGCTTGGTAACACTGACCATTGCCTGCTGGTCGCGCAGCTTAAGCTGAAACTACGGGCCGATCTTTCTGCCAAGTACCAGTGCTGCCTGGACTCCTCCTGGCTCTGTGATCCCAACATAACCATTGAGTTCCAATGTTCTATCAACAATCGCTTCAATGCCCTGGCCACAGATAAAGTGGGAGACTAGGAGATTTTCAAGAAAAATGTCATCCAGTCTGCCTGCAATGCCCTGGGACATTCACAATCTTCCCCAAAATGGCCTTGTATCTCTCAATGGACTCTGGACATCATCGACCGTCGCCGAGAGGCCCGCCTCCGAGAGGCCCGCCTCCGAGAGGCCCGCCTCCGAGGTTACCTGATGGAGTACAGATTAAACCATCTATGCAATGTGGCCATTAGGGAGGACAAGGAGAGGTACTGGTTGGAAGAAGATGAGCACCTGGAGTTTGCAGTCAGAAATAACAACATGAGTCGCATGTTCAGTATGCTCCATCAAGCAAGCAATGGCCCACACATCAAGACAGCACACAAGAAGGACATCAAAGGCAATCTCATCACCACTGAGACAGACTGCCTCAACGAGAACTTCAGTCACCTCCTGCATCATCCTCCTGTTCCCACTGACCTCAATCTCCTAGCCACTGCCAATGCTACTGCTTCCTGTGATTCCTGCAGGACCAATCTAGTCTCCCCTGAAGAAGTCGCAGCTGCCCTGACCAAGATAAAAAACATGAAAGCCCCTGGAATTTGTGCTATAACCACTGAAATGCTGAAGATGAGTGGAGACTGCACAATCCAGTGGCTCACCCACATCATCAATCATGTTTGGGTGACAGAGCAGCTCCCCAGTGACTGGACCAGGGCATTATCATTCCATTCTGGAAGCGAAAGGACGACAAACTTGTCTGCAGGAATCACAGAGGCATCGCCCTTTTGTCCATTCCTGGTAAGCTCTTCTCCAGGATCCTCCTCAGTCATGCCCTTCCAGCTATTAGAGGCAGGCATCACCCTCAGCAGGCAGGCTTCATTCCCAACCGCTCGACCTCAGACCACATCTCTGCTGTTCATCTATTAATAGAGAAGGCCTATGAATTCTGCGAGGACCACCATCTCTATATAGCCTTTATAGATCTTAAGGCCACCTTCAACAACAACGACCACGCTTCTCTTTGGAGTATTCTGCAGACCCTCGGAGCCCCACCCAAGATCTTAGCCCTGTTCAAGAGGCTCTACAGCAGCTTGGAGAATTGTGTCCGTGCGAACAGAATGGAGTCCGGCTGGTTTCCTATCAAACGCGGGGTCCGACAAGGTTGTGTGGCCGCTCCTGATCTCTTCAATTGTGTCATAGACTACTGTATGTCACATGTCTGTTCTTTTCGTCTTCTCTATCCCCTCACCCCCCAGCCAGTTGCAGCAGATGACTGCCCCTCCTTGAGCCTGGTTCTGCTGGAGGTTTCTTCCTGTTAAAAGGGAGTTTTTCCTCTCCACCATCGCCAAGCACTTGCTCACAGGGAATCGCCTGATTGCTGGGGTCTTTCTGCAATTGTGGGGGTTTCCCCTATAGTTGAAAGTGCTATGAGATGACTGTTGTTGTGAAATGGCGGTACATAAATAAATAAAATAAAATAATACTGCATCTGATGACCAAGGTTTGCAAGTGGGTCCCTGGCATGCAGTTTGGCAACTACCATCTGGCTGACCTTGAATATGCTGATGATATCATCCTGTTCAGCCCATCTTACAGTCAGCTGAGAGGTGCTCTGGTTGCCTACCATGAAGAGGCAGCGAAGCTGGGCCTTCAGGTGAGCTGGATGAAGACAAAGCTAATGTTTGTCTGTGATGGACCAGACCCACGCCCGTTACAGCTCAAGAATGATGCCATCGACTTTGTCAATAACTTTGTGTATCTGGGCTCCACAGTGACCAGCAATGGGGACATGAAACCAGAGATCAACCACAGACGTGGCCTCGCTGCATCAGCCCTGCAGACACTATGGAAACCTCTCTGGCATCATTGTTCAATCTCCCAAAAGACGAAGCTCTGCATATACAATGCGTCAGTCCTCTCCATCCTACTCTATGGATCAGAGACATGGTCACTGAATAAGACTCTAGCCTCGAGAGTGGATGGGTTTGATAGGCCCTCAGAACCTTCAAGAACATCAGGTGGCCCCAGCGCACCTCTAATGAAGTGCTCCAAGCCTGCACACATCAGCCTGCAGCATCCCACCTTATTACACAGCAGCGCATCCACTGGTTTGGCTATGTCCTCCGCCTCCCACCAGAACACCTGGCAAAAGCCATCCTCATGTTTGACCCCAGGGCCTCAGGGTGGAGAAGACCTTGAGGCAAGCCATGCACCAGGTGGCTCGATGTGGTGGAGAGAAACCTTCGACAGCTCGGAGACGCTGTTGACGACACAGAGGAGCTGGCCCAAAACTGGCAATGTTGGCATGCACTGGTAAACTTGATTGGCTCTACGCATGGTGATGGCCACAACGCTCTCACCCCACAGGAGTAGTAAGTAAGTAAGTATCAGAGATAATGGGGAAAACTAAGCCATCCAAAAAAGACTGCATCTTGTCTGAAGCGCCTAGTGACTGATCTGCTGTATATAAGTGAATATAAAACTGCCTGAAGACGTTATTAATATTTTTATTTTCAAAGTGACAAATGTCGGGCAGCGCGATGACAGAGTGGTTAGTACTGCAGCAGCACAGCAACTCACCCTTGGCCGGGGGATCCCGGGTTCAATCCCAGCCCCCAACCAACAGTGGTCTGTGTGGAGTTTGCATGTTCTCCCCGTGTCTGCGTGGGTTTACTCCGGGATTTCTCCGGTTTTCTCCCACGTGCCAAAAACATGCAAGTTAGGTTAAATGGCATCAATTGGGGATTCTAAATTGTCCTTAAAGGCCAAATGTCACGTAACAGGGTACTTTAAATATCTTGAAACTAGATATAAAAGGGAACCGATCCATTCGGGTCTTGGTGCATATGCTTCAGTAACAACGGAATATTCGTTAATTTAAAACTGCCGCGCTTGGCCTGACACGGCCCCTGGAATCGCCTGGGGAAGAAGGCGGAAGTGACGAAATCGATTGTACCCTAGTTTGATGCTTGGGGTATTTCAATTGATTGTTTATATGGAGACTGGAAGGTTGAAGTGAGCAACAAGAAAGAAAAAATTGGATATTTCACCCAAACCTTAAAACGGGACTATCAGGGACAGCTGGGTAATAAGGGACACTTCTCTGGGAAATGTTTTCATACCTGTCAAGTGAGACGTTTTCGCCGTACTTCAACACCGTAAAAAGCGGCTATAAGGAACAGCGGAGCAACAAGGGACACCTCTCTGGGAAATGCCCCAAATGCAACTTGTGTTGTTATTGTCAAATATTTTAAGGATTCATGGATATTTGACAATAACAACACAACTCAGCGTCCGGCGCTAAATAAAAAAAAAAAGCAGAATTCTGTATTTGTCAGGTGATCTCTGTCTGTTCCGCAACCGCTGCACAGCTCAACGTGTTAAACCATTGTCCTAATGACTTCTCATTGTAGTGAGAATAGCTCAAGCTGAGCGATCAGCCCGCCCGACAATTAGACTAATGAGTGACTCCACACTTCTCATGGTAGTGCGAATAGCTCACGCTGAGCGATCAGCCCGCCCAGACAATCAAACTGATTTACTCCACACTTCTCATTGAAGTGATAATAGCTCAGGCTGAGCGATCTGACAGCACCAGCTGTGGGTGATCACACACAGGACGTGCTCCTCAACACATTCAGTTTTTTTTCCAGTATATTTTTTTCTTTTGGGCGTACAGAAATGGCAATACGCCCGTTTTTGCTAAAATTGCATTTTCCCCGTATTTTCCTTAAAATATTTGACAATAACAACACGAACTACATTTAAAACATTTCCCAGAAAAGTGTCCCAAACCACTCCGCCGTCTCCCACAGCCGCGCTTGGCACCAAAATACGGCGAAAATGTCTCACTTGACAGGTATGCACCTCCATTTTCATATTGATCTGGTCAATTTCTTGACAGCAGCGGCTCTCCTCCACTGTAATAATAATGGCTTCCGAAAAATCAATATTTATGGGGCGCCCTCAACAGACCCCCTTCGGCTTCGCAATTCTGGAGGCGATTAATGTCCAGTTCAATGACATTTTCCACTGGTTCTGCTCTCTGGTCATCGTTGGAACTGTTGTCATCAGACAAAGCATCTGATTCCGTCTCGGACGGCTCGAACCTGTAAGGTTCTATTTCTCTGTCACTGTCTGAACCACTGACAAAAAAAAAAAAGACAAAACTAAACTAATTTGTTCACAATCGCTGTCACTTTCCGTCATGATTGTCCAATGTTGATAAGTGTGAATGTGGATAGGCAGGGCAGCCAGGGTACAACTGGTGATGTCAAAAACATGGGCGTGGTCTGGACTGGCTGTCACAAGCCAGCAAGCAAGGTGGGGCCTTCACCTGGTGTATTTTGTGCAATTATGTAAATACAGGTGGGTGATATGGTCTCCGGTATGAATATTTGGTTTAAGCTATGTGTATTTTATCTAAATTCGTTGTCATTTAGAAAAAAAAATTACGTGACATTTGGCCTTTAAGTATGGATGTGAGAGTGAATAGTTGTCTGTCTCTCTGTGTTGGCCCTGCGATGGACTGATGATCTGTCCAGGGTGTACCCTACCTCTCGCCCAAAGATGCTGGGATAGACTCCAGCCCCCCTGCTACCTGAAAAGGATTAAGCAGAAGAAGATGGATGGATGGAAGTAACGAATGCCATTCATATCTAAAACTAAGGGTATCAGTTGGGGGTCTGTTTTGATTTTAGTTAAACGAGATAAGTATTTACTACATTTATCATCATATTCAAATAGCCTCTGTTTTGAGAAAAGAAGAGCAGTCTTAGCTTGTTGAGTTAGCAATGCATCTAGCGCAGCTTGTGTGGCACACTTTCTCCATAGTATTACAGGATCTGATGATGAGCTGAGTGCTCTTTTGATCACTTCCAGTTCTTTTTCAAGTTTAGACTGTTGTTCTTTTAACCATTGCTTTTTTGAGACTGAATATGCTATAATTAGGCCTCTGATATAAGCTTTGGATGTTTCCCACAAAAGGGATGAATCATTAGTAGATTGAGAATTAATAATAAAAGATATTTTAAAGTTGTTTTTTCAGTAATAAACTTTTCATCCTTCAAAAGGCGTGTGTCGAATCGCCATTGCCTACTTTTAACCTGGTTTAAACTAACATAGATCCATCAGAACAATTGCATGGCCACTAACAACAACATTGCCTATTGCAAGGATAGTACAGACTGCACAATAGGAATGAAAAAATAATCAATCCGGTTATGACACTTATGAGGAGGGGAGTAGAATGTAAACTTTTTAGTAGATGGATGAAGGGTTTGCCATATATCAACCAGATTCATTTCTTCACAAATAGTAGCAGAGAGACCTTCAGCCTGAGCTGTTAAAGATGTAATTTGAGAGGGGTGCCTATCAAGCAAGGGATTAAGTTTAAAGTCTTCACCCACCAGTGTTATTGGTGAGGAAAGTTCTGCAAATTCAGAAAACGCTTTAACCAAAAACCAGGATAAGTAACTTGGTGGGCAGTAAATATTCATAATAGTGACCTCCTCACCATTTAAAATGCCCTTAATAATCACATATCTTCCGTCTGTCCTTGACACACTTTACCAGCTGAAAAGAAAGATTTTTATGTATTAATATAGCCATGCCCCTGCTGCTGATAGTAAAAGAAGAGAAATGAGCTTTGGCAACCCAGCTATATTTGTTTGTGTTGTCCATTATCATCCAGGTGTGATTCCTGTAATAAAGCCACATCTACTCTTTCCCTTTTCAATAAAGCATAGACCTTTTTCTGCTTCACATTCCCCTTCAAGCCCCTAACATTCCATGAACAAAGTCTGATCCTATTATAAGACATTAAAAATGTATAACCCCCTTTAAAAAAAATAAATAAATTTAAAAAATTGTCTCTGACTCCTTATTTTGCGCATATAAAACTCCCATGCAGTTAATATAATAGAATGCACAAATAATATAGTTCCTAACATGGTAGACCAATACTGAATATAAAACACCCCCCAAAACAAAAAAACAAAACAAAGAATACACAAAACGATACCAAAACAAAATACATAAAGGAGTCCTTCCCTGGATCGCATGGGGATTGAATGAATGAATGAATGAATGAATGAATTTATTTATTTCGGATAGTACATTACAGGTTAAAAGTAACTGTATAATATAACAACAAGGTCAAATTAGACAAAGACTCCTTCTACTATACAATTCCACGTGAGTTATCCGAAATGGGTGATGGCTGAAGCCGCAGCTTATATTGCCCACCCATATTCCATCCAAGAATTCAAAGGAGAAAAAAAGAGAAAAACAAGACAAGAGCGATTACAATTTAAAACAAGGCTAAGACAAAATATGACTGAGAGAAAAAAGAAAACTGAGCTAGTCTAAGTTAAGCGGTTACTATTCAAAAACAAATCTAAGACATAATGTCACAGAGAAAAAAAGAAAAAAAGAAAAACTAAGCTACAACACAACACAGGCTGGAAATGTCAATCCTTATGTGAGTTTACATGTCGTCTTGTAAATATGTTTGGAGTATTTCTTTCTTTAGTTTTTGTTTAAATTGTCCAAGCGTTGTACATGATTTTAATTCAGGTCCAAAATCGTTCCATAATCTGACTCCTTGCTCCTTGGATTGCTGTTCTACAAGGCACCTACAAAAGGACCAGAGCACCTCCCAAAAAAGAAGGGGAAAAAAGAAAAAGCAACTGATATAACCTAGCTGACAGGCTACTGAAACATCCCTTGGTATTAGAAATAAACAATATATTTAAGTTTACGTAATATATGATACACAGAGTCTTAAATTTAGATTGCTGGAATCACAGTTTGATACATAAACCATAGAGAGCCGTGCCCACTAATTTAACCACACACATCATAGCAGAGGATCATAATAAGGCACAGAATTAGGTAGGGGAGAAAAAAGGGAACTTGTGGTATTGGTGTTTGACACCTTATTGTGAAGTGCGATGTAGTGGTGGGCACTTCCTGTTCTGCCACTGCACCGCCCTATAAATAGAAGAGGGCATCCATGATGCGGCCTCTTCGACCGGTGCCCTCTGCCTGGTGTCTACCATGTGTCTGCTGTTATTACCAACATTCAATAAAGCTGTGTTCGTCCAGCCATCTGGCCTCATCCTTTGTAGAGGTACAGTATTTTACCATACATAACATTTGGCAATCGAGGATTAACTAATGGAGGCATGTATTACACCACTTCGCCCCTTCCTCAAGCCGCCCGTGCCGTGGCGGAGATGGTTTGAAGCTTTCCAGACCTACATCACCGCGCTCGAGCTGGGTAAGCTCGACAAGTTACGAGCACGTGCGCTACTTGTTCACAACCTCGGGATTGAGGGCCAGTGTGTCCAGTGCACACTTGGAGCTTCGGACTCTTTTTAAGACATCGTCAAGCTGCTAGCAAGCCACTTTTTTTTACCCCGGATAGCGTGACTGTCCAGAGGATTCGCTTTTGGCAGCGACATCAACGTGTGGGTAAGCCTATACATCAGTTTGTCGCCGACTTGAGGCAGATAGCTAGCGAGTGTCGTTTTGGGCCGCTGGAGGATGAATTGGTACGTGACCAGCTTGCCGAGCACACAAGTAGCACCGCAATATGGGCTAGGCTACGCACGGCACTGAGTGACCTAATGCTAGCCAGGGCTGTCGAGCTAGCTCTCCAGTTGGAGGCCGCAGACAAGCTAGCTTTGGAGCTAAACTGGCACCAGTCACAATGGCCACCAGATCCTCCCATCGCACCAGATGTAGCGGGCTCGGATAGCGAGGATAGCTATAGGTGACAGCATCATGGGCTGTGACTTGTTTTACGGACTGGGTTTCGCCATTAAAGATGATGCTGGGGAAGAATGGTCAGATTGTGGCCAGTGGAACCCTTCGGTTCCAGTGGTCGATGATGACGTTGTGTGGGATGAAGAACTAACGGACACCACGGCAGTCAAGCGACTTCTGGACCCCTCAAAAACGGGGGTCTCGGTTCGCTTGCAAACGAAGTCTGGTGCACTTCACTTGCCATGTGAATCTAAACAGAGTATCCAGCGGACCAAAGGGTGGAAGTGTCCCTCAGCGTTTGTGTAACCATAGCAGCACATTGTGAGAAGAGGAAGTGGCATTTACCGTACCACATTTTGGGTAGAAAATAACTAATAAAGACAACCCCATGGATCCAAGAAATCCTTTTACTGGAGAAAGCCGAGGAGAAAAATTAAAAAATGTCTTGTGGACAGACTTGGAGTAGTGAGGAGATGCAGGCCCTGATAGATATTTGGTCTGAGGACCAGATTTCTCAGCTGCTTGTGGCTACACACAAGAATACCGAGGTTTTTAAAATGTTTAGCACATGGGCGGCGTTAGGCTTTTTTTAGGGGCGCTGTAGCGACCTTAAATTGAAACTCAGCACCCCCTAAAATTGGAGTGAGAAACGTGATAAATTTTAGTTTGTCTTTGACAAGCTAAAATAACATTGAAAACATATTCAGTAGTTTGTCATTTAAATTTTTTAAAAATAAAAATGAAAACATCCCCCGCCACTGGTACGATCCCTCCTGTCACACCCTTTCTGTCCCCTGTACCTGAACGCACTGCGGTAAGGCCCTGGCACAAACACATAGAGAGGTCTCTCTCTATCCCAAATGCAGGAGGCTGCTGAAGCTTTTCTACAGGTAACAAACTCACAATGATGTATGAGGCATGCCTCAGCCTCAGCTGGAATATTCTGCAGTTATGACAGGGGCGGCAGTGGCTCAGGAGGTAGAGCAGGTTGTCCAATAACCACATCGTTGGCGGTTCGAATCCTGCTCTCCCCGGGTATCCTGCCGTTGTGTCCCTGGGCAAGACACTTCACCCCAATTGCTCCTGGTGGGTCTGGAAGCGCCATGTTAGGTAGCATGCCACCATCAGTGTGTGAATGTGTGTGTGAATGGGTGGATAGCAGGATCTGTAAAGCGCTTTGGTCATCAAGAGATGAGAATAAAAGTGCTATATAAGTGAATGCCATTTACCATTTATGAATAGTTTTTGGGTCTGTCTGAATTTATTCTTTAAGTATGCATACCTACAAACATTTAGGTTTCAGAATACATGAGGTTTTCCTCTGGGTGGGGGTTAGAAAATAGGCTATTAATAGGCTATAAATAGCCTATAATAAGATAAGATAAGCCTTTATTAGTCCCACAATGGGGAAATTCCAGGATTACATCAGCAAAGGGATAGCAGCACTCAGAGCAATAGTAAATAAGATAATAAGATGAGAATGGGTTAGTCAAAGCGGTAAATGAATATATAGTACGTATATACTGTATGTGCACAGTTATATACACAGTGCGGGAGCATTTCAGCTAGATGGTATAAACAGCAATACAGTTTGTTAAATTACCCTGCAGAATACGAATATGTACCCAGACAATATATTTCGCATTTCAATCAACAGTGTTATTGCC
The DNA here is from genome assembly GCA_020510985.1 of Pholidichthys leucotaenia. Classification (NCBI taxonomy): domain Eukaryota; kingdom Metazoa; phylum Chordata; class Actinopteri; order Cichliformes; family Pholidichthyidae; genus Pholidichthys; species Pholidichthys leucotaenia. Next base: position 116,902,157 of record CM035842.1, read on the forward strand.
ACCCTCAATAATGATTGTTATTGTCCTAGTTGTCTATTGGAGGAGACAATCTCCTCCAAGCTCTATTGTGCAAAGTTGTTATGTTTAGTACATTTAATACGACCTCTATGAGCAGCCCTGTTTAGGTTTTAAAGTCTGACCGCTAGAGGTAGGAAGGACCTGCAGAACCTCTCCATCGTGTACCTAGGATGGCACAGCCTACCGCTAAATGAGCTCCTCAGTGCATTCAGCGTGTCCTGCATGGGGTGGGACTTGGACTCCAGCAGAGATGGTGGCTTAGCCACCATCCTCTTCTCTCCTGTCTCCTCCACTGGGTCGAGGCGTCACCCCAGAACAGAGCTAGCATTTTTGATCATCCTGTTCAGTCTCTTCCTGTCGGCTGCCGTGATGCTGCTGCCCAAGCAGACCACTCCAAATGTGATGGCTCATGCCACCACCGAATCATAGAAGGTCTTCAGGAGTGCCACTTGCACTCCAAAAGACCTGAGTCTCCTCAGAAGGAACAGCCTGCGCTGCCCCTTCTTGTAGAGCGCATTGGTGTTGTGTGACCAATCCACTTTATTGTTCAGGTGAACACCCAGGTACTTGTAAGATGTCACCATCTCAATGTCTGTTCCCTGGATGTTTACCGGTGCTGTGGGGGGTTGTCCTCGTCTGCAGTAGTCCACCACCAGTTCCTTGGTTTTCCTCGCATTGATCTGGAGGCAGTTCCGCAGGCACCAGTCCACAAAGTCCTGGATAAGTCCTCTGTACTCCGTATCATCCCCATCAGAGATGAGGCCGACGATCGCAGAGCCATCAGAGAACTTCTGTAGATGGCAGTGTGGTGTGGTGAGTGAAAAGTTAGCAGAGTAGAGGGTGAACAGGAAGGGAGCCAGAACTGTTCCCTGGGGGGCCCTGTACTGCAGATGATAGTGTCAGACACACAGTCCTGGGTTCTTATAAACTGTGGTCAATTTATGAGGTAGTCCAGGATCCACGATGACAGATGCTGGTCCACCCCTGCGCACAGCAGCTTGTCCCTCAGGATCACTGGTTGGATGGTGTTGAAAGCACTGGAGAAATCAAAGAACATGATCCTCACAGTGCTCCCAGGCTTCACCAGGTGGGACAGGGAACGGTGTAGGAGGAAGATTACTGCATCCTCTACCCCAATGCCATGCTGGTAGGCAAACTGGAGTGGATGTATTACTGGTCCCACCAGGGGGCAGAGGTGGGCGAGGAGCAGCCTCTCCACTGGTGGCTCTACAGGCCACTGGTCTGTAGCTGTTCAGGTCCTTGGGGTGTGGGGTGTTCGGTACGGGTACTATACAGGATGTTTTCCACAGCTGTGGTACCCTCCACAGCTTCAGGCTCAGACTGAAGATGTGCTTTAGGATCCTGCACAGCTGGTCTGCACAGGACTTGAGGAGCCTCGAGCTGATGCCTTCCGTACCTGCAGCCTTCCTTGCCTTGATCTTCTTCAGCTCAGCTCTCACCTGGGTCTTAGTGAGAGTCAGGTTGGGGCAGGGGGGCTGTGTGCTGGGAGGGGGGGTGTTTGGTCTGTGGGAGGGGGGCAGCGGAGGATGTACAATGGAGGGCCGTGGACCGCAGGATTAGATAAAGGTGGAGGCAGCAGTGGTTGGTGGGCAGGCAGAGAAGAGGACACTTGGTCAAACTTGTTTAAAAAACAGGTTCAGGTTGTTCACCCCATCCCTACCCCTCGTGGCCTGGGAGGAGGTATTCTGGAGCCCAGAGACGGTTTTGTGGCTTCTCCAGACACCGCTGACATCACTCTGCTGCAGCTTGTCCTCCATCTTCTTCCTGTAGCTGTCCTTCCCCTCTCTGATCTTCCTCCTTAGCTCCCTCTGTACGGACTTCAGCTCCTCCTTGTTTCCCAACCTGAAGATCCTTTTCTTCTCCTTTAGCAGTGACTTTATCTCAGGGTTGATCCAGGGTTTGTTGTTTGAGAAACATCATATGGTCTTGGTGGGTACAGTGTTCTCTACACAGAAGGTGATGTAGTCTGTGATGGTGTGTGTGAGGCCGTCGATGTCCTCACCATGTGGATCACAGAGCTGCTCCCATGCAGCTGATTCAAAACAGTCCTTCAGAGCGTCCTCCACCTCCTCAGACCAAATCTTCACTGTGCGGGTAACAGGAAGTTGTCTGTGTACCAGGGGTTTGTGCACAGACAGGAGGTGAACCAGGTTGTTTTCAAATCTTCCAAGGGGGAAGGAGTGGTGATGAGGTATAAGCCTCTTTGGTGTTTGCATAAAATAAATCCAGTGTTTTATTGTCTCTGGTGTGGCACGTGACATACTGGGTGGAAGTGGGCAGAATGGAGGACAGGGAAGTATGGTTAAAATCACCAGAGATGATATAATAATATAACAGAAAATACTGCATCGTTGCTCATTTTATTTTTGATTTTTAATTTATGAGGAAAAGCTCACAAATTTATGAGAGTAAAGTCTCAAATGTACAAGAAAAAAGCCCTAAATTAGCACTAAATAAAAATGATGAGGAAAAAGTTGATTTCAGTGGGGAAAAAAACTTTCAAATTTACAAGGAAAAAGTAGTAAATTTATAATAAACTGCCATAAATTCAGGAGAAAAACCTCCAGACGAAAGTCACATCTCAGTAACTTCTTAACTATTTTGGGGTGACTCCTCTTAGTATATCTGAGTGATAATATATAGAGATAACCTATGTTTACCTGAGTATAGTTTCAGGCTACTCTACCACCTAACAGAGATTTTTTTTAATTGAAAATGTTGAAATTTTTTTATGTGAATTTGGAGAGTTCTCATAAATGACCTGCTTTTTCTTATGATTATTCTTTTCAATTATAGACTTTTTAAGAAACTTCATGAAATTTGAAACTTGACATTTTCTCTTGAATTGTGACTTTTGTGCAATAAACTGGTATCTTTTTTCTTCCGTCTTCGTATTTTTGACTCAATAATTTTCCGCCATCGTTCATTGATTTTTTTTCCTTAATTTTTTTTTAATTATTCCAAACGAACTACATTTCTCTTGTGATTTTCTGACCTTTGTCTCAACAATTTATTAATTTTCTTTTTCTTAATAAATTTCTTAAATCTTTTAAATAAGTTCCTGTGTTACATTCTCAATGACTAACTAACTAACTAACTAACCTGCACTTATATAGCGCTTTTCTAGTCACAAAGACCACTCAAAGCGCTTTCATTAATACTAACCCTCTATTCTAAGGGCCTATAGGAAATAGATATCTAGGGACAATTTAGAACAGCCAATTAACCTAACATGCATGTTTTTGGCATGTGGGAGGAAACCGGAGAAATCCCGGAGTAAACCCACACAACACGGGGAGAACATGCAAACTCCACACAGATCACTGTTGGTCGGGGGCTGGGATCGAACCCACGATCCCATGATCCCCACAATCCCCCGGCCAAGGGTAAACTGTGCTGCCGCAGTGCTAACCACTGCGCCACCGTGCAGCCCGTACATATGCACTAATTGTGCATATGTGAATTTTTTCCTCATAAATTTGCAACTTTTGTCATGAATTTGTAACTTTTATCTTTTAAATTCAAGGTTGTTTTTCTTGTAATTTTGCATATTTTTTCTCTTATGAATTTAGTACATATTTTAAATAAATGGGTATTTGTCCCTATAAATTTGTTATGTTATTCTAATAAATTTTAAGCTTTTATTGTATATATGTTAGTGATGCTTTTTTCCCCTTGTAATTGTGTGGTTTTTTTCTCAAAGTTTTGCACCTTTGGAAAATTTTGAGGACTTTAAAATTATGACAAAATATTGATGCAAAATAGATAATAAAGTAACTTTATTTCTTTCTTTTTTTTCTTTCTTTCTTCAAAACCACAGGAATTCACTTGTTAAGGGCAAAAGTGGAATAATTCTGACCTCTGTTAGACCATTAAGTGTGATGGTTGAATGTTGCTGCTTAACAAATTGGATCAAAAATGCCAGGGATTTTTTGTCCTAGTTTAGCCCTGGCTAAGACAGCCAGTGAACGTGAACATGAAGTCAACCATCGCTGCAGACTTGTACCGAGCCGTTCACTCCAAAGTCCCAACCATGCATAGCCTGCCACCTCCATAACCATATAGCGGCGCTGGGTTACTTCTAATCCTGTAGTGGAGGAAAAATTTCCTCACCATGGCCCAATTCAACAACGACCCCTCAGCCCCCGTGTCAAGCAACTGCAGCACCTCCATGCCATCCAGTTCCACTGTGCAAAACGTGTACCCGTTGGTACTGGGGGACACCATATGGATGGCTGTCGGGGGCGGGCAGAGTGATTTCTTCTGTGGGTTCTCCGGTTAAGATACACGGCACACTCTAGCATAATGGTTCAAGCGTCCACATCTGCTACAACGCTTTCCCCTAGCCGGGCAGTCCTTAGCCTTATTGCGGTGCTTCGCGGACCCACAACCCTTGCAAAGGGGTTTTCCCGGGGCAGACCTTCGACTGGCAGCATTGGCTCCATAGTATCGTCGTCCAAGCTATCCTCGCTATCCAAGTCCACAACATTTTCCATGGCAGGAGGCTCTGGTGGCCGCTGTGACTGGCGCCAGTTTAGCTGGGAAGCTAGCTTGTCTGTGGCCTGCAGCTGGAGAGCTAGTTCGACAGCTCTGGCTAAAGTTAAGTCATTGGGTGCTGTGAGTAGCCTAGCCCACAATGCGGCACTACACATGTGTGACACAAGCTGGTCACGTACCATTTCATCTTCCAACAGCCAAAAGCGACACTCACTAGCTAGCTGCCTTAAGTCAGCAACAAACTGATGAATAGGCTCACCCACTTGCTGATGTCGCTGCCGAAAGCAAATCCTCTGGACAGTCACACTATCCAGGGTATGAAAATAGTTTGCTAGCAGCTCCACAACATCTTCAAAAGAGTCCAAAGCTCCAAGTGTGCACAGGACTTGCTGGCCCTCAGCACCCAGGTTGTGAACAAGTAGCGCACATGCTCTTAGCTTGTTGAGCTTACCCAGGTCGAGCGCAGTGATGTATGCTTGGAAAGCTTCAAACCACATCCGCCAAAGCACCGGCAGCTCACCCGGGAGCTTGAGGAAGGGGCAAAGTGGTGTGATACACGACGAGTGTGAGGCAGCGCACCCCTCCCGTGACATAAAGCAAGCTACACAGGCAAAACACAAGATGGCAGGATACGAGGCGACTGAGGTCTCTGGCTTTTTTGCCAGAGTAAAGGCAACAAAGGAGAGCCAGAGAAGGCTATAGGCGGCGAGACGACACATTCTAGAAAAGTACTGGAGCGTATAGGAAGCCATACAGACAGTATACAGGGGAAGACATGAGGATACAAACTACATTACATATGAAGGTAAGCTAATGATTGCGAATGCTACTTTGCTTTAAGTCCGCCGTACTACATTATAATGTCGGCAAGTTATCGCTATTACGTACTAAAATATGTTTTCTGTGTATGTGTTTCAGATGGCTCTCTTGTGACAAAATTATCGTTTCAAACCGTGGGTCTGGGCGTTCAACACAGACTCCCAGTGATGAGATGTCACCCCAGCTTCACAAACGTGCAGTGGTTACAGAGCTTCAGAATGTCTGTAGAAATGTTTAGCTTCCTGTGCTGCAAATTGCTCTGATCTGTGTGAAAATTACAGAGAGACTGTTGAGATGTCATGGGATGTACCTTCTCCAGCTGGTGGTGTTGTGGCAAAAAGTGATCAGCTGCCAAAACCTGATCGCCAGGTGCCATATTGTAGTTATGGGGTTATATTAGCCGTAAAATATATATTTCAACAGGTAAACAGTACTGAGTGAGGTGTAATAAGATATATTTAACATTTATGATGCATTTTAAGCCAAAACAAACTGGATCTGGGATTAAAAGCAATTAAAATAAAGCAGTCACAAGGTCACATGGAGAAATACATGGATTTACTGGAAATGATTGAGGGGCGCTGTGTAGACGGCTGCCTTTCCAGTAGCTCGGTATTTAGCTTCTTTTTAACCTCTTTTAACCTCGTTTTCCCACTTTTTTACTCTTCTTGCGACGAGATTGTGTGTCTAGATATCCTATGGATACTTATAACTTTGAAATGCAACCAAGAGCCAGTTTCTTCACTTATTCATGGGAGGAACTGCTGGCTCTGCGAATAAAGGGACGAGCCAGGATACGACATCCTATCCCGGCCGAGCTGAGGAGGAGACCACGGGGCTGCAAGGCCGGGGCTAAGCTAAAGGCTGAGCTAGCAAAAAAACGGAGGTGCTTCAAACCGTCGATTCCCTCCGTCATCATGGGCAATGTGAACTCATTGCCGAACAAGATCGATGAGTTGTCCGCATTGAACAACCAGCGGATTTACCGGGAGAGCAGCTTGTTCATTTTTACGGAGACATGGCTGAACCACCTAGTACCGGATGCTAACGTGGACCTGCTAGGATTCACTGCTGTGAGAGCCGACAGAGACACTAAGGCTAGTGGGAAAAGAAAGGGTGGGGGACTTATCATGTATGCTAACAATCGCTGGTGTAACCCAGGTCATATCTCTGTAAAGACAGTCTCATGTTGCCGGGATCTTGAGCTGCTAGCTGTTAGCCTGCGGCCATATTACTTGCCGAGAGAGTTCAGTCACGTGATCACTGTCTGTGTTTACATCCCTCCGAGAGCAGACGCAGCCACTGCCTATGAAAAAATCCATTCAGTCACAGCAAGGCTGCAGACACAGCACCCTGAGGCACTCATGATCATCTCTGGGGACTTTAACCATGTAACTTTGGATGCTACTTTGGCTGTTTTTAATCAAGTTGTAGACTGTCCAACTAGAAACAACAGGACAATTGATCTGCTGTATGTTAATGTACGGGATGCATACAGAGTGACCCCCCTTCCCCCACTAGGGAAGTCTGATCACAACCTGGTTTATCTACAGCCACTGTATATTCCCCTGGTTCAAAAGCAACATGTGACAACTCGATCAGTCAGGAGATGGTCCCCTGAGAAGGAAAGTGCCTTGAGAGACTGTTTTAACACCACAGCCTGGGATGTGCTGATGGGCCCGCATGGTGAGGACATAGAGGGGCTGACACACTGTTTGACGGATTACCTGAACTTTTGTACAGACGTGGTCTTCCCTGTCAAGACTGTCCGTTGCTACCCTAATAACAAGCCATGGGTAACACGGGAAGTCAAAATGGTCCTCAACAAGAAGAAGGCTGCTTTTAGGAGCAGAGATAGGGAGGCCATGAAGGCAGCACAGCAGGAGGTGAAATACTGTGTGAAGGAAGCCAAGGACAGCTATAGGAGAAAGGTGGAGCAGAAGCTGAGGGAAAACAACATGAGGGAGGTCTGGGAAGGTGTGAGGACCATCACAGGTCTCAACACAAAGACCAGAGTTGTTGAGGGGACAATAGAGAGGGCAAATGAACTGAACGATTTTTTCAACAGGTTCAACCAGCCTTTGCCCATGCCCCTCCCACCCCGCCCTCATTACAGCCACGCCTCCCCCCTCCACACACCTCCCTCCAAATATTGCAACTCCCCCCTCCTCCTCTACATCAGTAAGACCCTTGCCATTTATTACCACAGAACAGGTCAGAGGGCAGCTGAGGAAGCTCCGACTCAGGAAAGCTGCAGGCTCGGACAAAGTGTGTCCAAGAGTATTGAAGACCTGCGCTGCAGAACTGAGGGAACCACTACAACGGATCTTCAACCTCAGCCTGCAGATTGGGAGAGTGCCTACTCTTTGGAAGACATCCCGCATCATTCCAGTTCCGAAAAAGAACCGGCCCAGCGAGCTGAATGACTACCGACCAGTGGCACTCACCTCACATCTGATGAAGACATTGGAGCGGCTCTTCCTCAGCCGCCTCAGACCCCAGGTGCAACACGCCCAGGACCGCCTGCAGTTTGCGTACCAACCAGGTGTCGGTGTGGAGGATGCCATCCTCTACCTGCTTCATCGAGCCCACTCCCATCTGGATAAGGGAAGTGACACAGTGAGGATCCTCTTTTTGGATTTCTCCAGTGCCTTCAGTACCATTCGGCCCCCCTTGCTTCGGGATAAATTAAGCAAGATGGGAGTGGACTCCCACCTGGAGGACTGGATCTCCGACTACCTCAGTGGCAGACCACAATATGTCGGGCTGAAGGATATTACGTCTGATGTGGGGCACATATATGCACATATGTATATGACTGCATGATTCATACGTATACCACCTTAGGCTTCCCATCTGAGGCGGAACAAAGGACTGAGCCGCTCTGGAGATAACACGAGGGTGTGAAGTTTAGTCTTTGGCATGCAAAGAGATAGCCTTGGGGGATTTCGCCCAGTGGCCAGAGACTGAGAGGTGGAGTGTGTTAAGATCGGGGGGAAGTTACATTGTGACTGGGATTAAGTACCATGTGACTGTATGTTTGATGTCCTGGGTATAAAAGGGACAGATGTTAGAAGATTCATTCTCTTTTTCTCTTTCTGTGTTTGGATGATGTTGGAGAATGTGAATAAATCTGACTTGAGAAATAAACTCAGCCTCATCTTTCCTCATTCTCCACACTGGTGACCCTATGACGTATCATGAGCAGAAGTAATTCCCCCGAGCCAGACTCGTCAGGAGCCAGCCAGGCGAACGCAGCCACAGTCAAGCTACCAGACTTCTGGCAAGACAACCCGTGCTCCTGGTTCCACTTGGTCGAGGCACAGTTTGCCCTCCGGGGGATAACGGTAGATGACACTAAATTCTACCATGTTATTTCCAAGCTTGACAACCGCACAGCTCGATATGTGCAGAGCTTTTTGGAGCGCCCACCGGCCGACGACAAATACGGCGGGTTGAAGGCTGCGCTCATCCAGCGTTTCACTCCCTCAGTCCAGGAGAGAGCGGAGAGACTCCTGGCCCTGAACGACTTGGGAGATAGCACGCCAGTCGACCTGATGGAAGACATGCTGAGGCTGAGGGGCTCAGACGGTGACGACTTCCTCTTCACCCACATTTTCCTGAGAACCTTACCGTCGGCCACGAGAGGGACCCTGGCCGGTTCACTGTTGATGGCCCAGCGGGACTTCCGCGCGCTGGCCCAGGAGGCACAACAGATTCTCAACGCCAGCAGACAGCGCACGGCCACCGCAGCAGCAACGGAGCTCGGCGCGGCGGCCGGAGACGACAGGGGGCCAGAGGCGGCGGTAGCAGACCCACCGACAACAGCGGCGGCGAGGGCCAGGAATCAAGGAGGAGACGACCTCTGTTTTTACCATCGCCGCTTCGCAGAGAGGGCACGCAAATGTATACCACCGTGCCAGTTCAGGAGCTCGGGAAACGCCAAGACTGGGGGTCGATAGCAGCTGCGGCCCTCGGGGAGGAGAACAAGTTGCTCTACTTGACAGATGCGCGATCGGGGAGGCAATTCCTCGTGGACACAGGCTTCCAAGTGAGCTTCATCATGCCTACATACGCTGACCGGCTGGCGGGTCCCGGAGGTCACGGAGCGTCAGCAGCGAACGGCTCAAGGATTAAGACCTTTGGCGAGAAGACTCTGCTTCTGTCCCTACACGGCCGTACATTTGAGTGGACTTTTGTCATAGCTGCAGTGAACTTCAATATGTTAGGGGCTGATTTTCTGTGCTCACATGGTTTGTTGGTTGATCTTGCTAATAGGCACCTGGTTAATGCACTTTCTTTTTATTCTATTCCCTGTGCAGCCCGAGTGACCCCGCCCACAGCACAAGCCAACATCGCAACAGCAGGTGGTAAGTTTCACACCCTGCTCACTCAGTTCCCAGCACTCACGGTTCCCACATTTTCAGCAGCTGTCGCTAAACATGGAGTGGAACACTTTATTACTACCACCGGACCGCCCGTTTTTGCAAAAGTTCAGTGCTTGGATGCAGCTAAACTGTCCATAGCGCGCGAGGAGTTCGCCAGCCTTGAAAAGTTGGGCATCATCAGACGTTCGAAGAGCCCATGGGCTTCCCCGCTTCACATGGTCCCTAAAGCCGATGGCTCATGGCGTCCTTGCGGAGATTTCCGCAGGCTGAACAACGCTACAGCACACGACCGCTACCCAATCCCGCATATCCAAGATTTTTCCGTTCATTTGGCGGGGGCGCGCATTTTTTCTAAGATAGACTTGGTCCGCGGGTACCATCAAGTCCCAGTACGCGCTGAGGACATCCCCAAAACGGCGGTAATAACTCCGTTTGGCTTTTTCGAGTTTTTACGCATGCCGTTTGGGCTTAAAGGCGCTGCGCAGACGTTCCAGCGCATGATGGACGCGGTGTTGCATGATCTCCCTTTCGTGTTCATCTACCTGGAAGGCATCTTGGTAGCCAGCGTGTCCAAAGACGAACACGAAAATCACCTCACGGCAGTTTTCCGGAGGTTGGAGGAGCACGGGTTAATAATCAACCCATCGAAGTGTCAGTTCGGGGTGACACAGATTGATTTTTTGGGGCATCGCGTCTCTCCAGAAGGAGCTGTCCCCCTGCCTGACAAAGTGCACGCAATAACAAATTTTCCCCAGCCACAAACGGTCAAAGCGTTACAAGAGTTTTTGGGAATGGTAAATTTTTATAACCGCTTCCTCCCCCGCGCAGCGCAGCTCATGCAACCATTGTATGCCGCGCTAAAAAAACAAAAACCCACAAGCAAAATCGAATGGTCTCCTGAGCGGGAGCGCGCATTCGCGGAGGTCAAAACAGCCCTGGCAAACGCTGCGTTGTTAGCACATCCAGACCACACGGCCCGCATAGCGCTCACTACTGACGCATCAGATGTGGTCGTAGGGGCGGTCGTAGAGCAGCAGGTCGCCGGGATTTGGCAGCCGCTCGCCTTTTTCAGCAGGACGTTGCGCGATAGTGAGCGAAAATACAGCGCATTCGACAGGGAGTTGTTAGCTCTCCACTTAGCCATTCGCCACTTCCAGTTCTGGCTGGAGGGACGCCGTTTCACCGCATTCGTTGACCACAAGCCGCTTACTTTTGCGATGGCCAAAGTTTCAGAACCGTGGTCGGGCCGGCAGCAGAGGCAGCTGGCTGCAATCTCAGAGTTTACTACCGATATTCAGCACGTAGCGGCTAAACTTAACGTGGTGGCAGACTGTCTCTCGCGCGTTGTAGCGGCCCCAGTCCGCGTAGGGGTAGATTGTGCAACCATGGCCGCGGAGCAGGCTAGCGACGCGGAAGTGCGCACCGCCGCAGTCCGCACAGGGATAGATTATGCAGCCATGGCCGCGGATCAGGTTAGTGACGCGGACGTGTGCACGCTCCAGTCTGGACCAACAGGGTTAAGGCTGGAGAACAGGGTGTTACAAGATGGTATGCCCCCCCAATCTGCGATGTCTCCACGGGTCGACCGCGCCCGGTGGTACCGACTGCGTGGCGCCACCGCGTTTTTGACTCGATTCATTCTCTGGCGCACCCAGGGGTGCGCGCATCGGTCAAAATGGTAGGAGAGAAATTTGTATGGCCGAGCCTGCGCAAGCAAGTTAAAGAGTGGGCAGCAGCCTGCGTGGCTTGTCAATGAGCCAAAATACACAAACACACTAGAGCTCCCTTGGAGCCGTTTCACATCCCGGCTAAGAGGTTCGATCATGTGCATGTCGACCTCGTAGGCCCCCTCCCGCCGTCACAGGGGTGCACACACCTTTTGACAATGGTGGACCGCACCACGCGTTGGCCGGAAGTGGTCCCACTGGCATCAACCACAGCCGAGGAGGTAGCGCGCGCGTTTTTAACGGCATGGGTAACGCGTTTTGGAGTTCCATCGGACATTACGTCGGACAGAGGTCCTCAATTTGTTTCCGAGCTTTGGTCAGCGATGGCCCGCAGCCTGGGGGTAACGATCCACCGCACTACCGCGTACAACCCGCAGGATAATGGTTTATGCGAACGTTTCCATAGGTCATTGAAAGCAGCCCTCAGCGCATCGCTTATGGATGCAAATTGGGTGGACAGGCTACCATGGGTTTTATTGGGGTTGCATTCTGCACCTAAAGAGGATTTAAAAGCCTCCCCAGCTGAGTTAGTTTTTGCACAGCCACTCTGGCTGCCCGGGGAATTTCTCCCAGATAATCCTGCGCCAGAGTGCCCCCCTGCTCAGCGGTTGCAGAGCGACACGGGATCGAGCACGTTTCCTGGCCCCGTTCATCACAGTTTTCCGCGCGTTTTTGTGCCTAAGGCTTTAAAAAATGCGGAGTTTGTTTTTGTCAGACACGATGCGCATCGCCCCCCGTTGCGGCCACCTTATGATGGACCTTTTAGAGTGCTGGAAACAGGGGATAAGCATTTTTTGATAGATTTGGGGGGCAGGGAAGAACAGATTGGCATAAACAGACTCAAACCCGCCTTTGTGTTGGCCGATGAAAATGTGCTGTTGGCTACGGCTCCTCGACGCGGCAGACCCCCTAAGGAGCATTCATCAGGACACCCACAGGGATTGACTAACAGTTCTAATCCTCAGGCAGCAGTTCCCCAGCAGGAGGGCGCCGCGAGAGTGGTAAAGCCCGCTTACAGCAGATATGGGAGGCGACTGAGGCCCAAGCGACATGTGGACTGATGTGTAATAATTTTACCATGACTTGCAGACTGTTATTACGGTTGTTCCATCTTAGACGTTTGGCGGGGGGTCATGTGGGGCACATATATGCATATATGTATATGACTGCATGATTCATACGTATACCACCTTAGGCTTCACATCTGAGACGGAACAAAGGACTGAGCCGCTCTGGAGATAACACGAGGGTGTGAAGTTTAGTCTTTGGCATGCAAAGAGATAGCCTTGGGGGATTTCGCCCAGCAGCCAGAGACTGAGAGGTGGAGTGTGTTAAGATCGGGGGGAAGTTACATTGTGACTAGCCTTTTCCACTGTACCCAGCACCGGTTAACAGGCACTAACAGGTGCTATTTTCGTGCCTGTTCGAGGCCAGGGTACAGCCGTGCTGAGTCGAGCCGAGATGTGACGTCAACAGACTGCGAGCCACTGATTGGTAAGGGCGTAACGTCACGAAAGCGTCCGTATTCTGTGGAATCTACACGACCGCCATTTGCAATATTTCACGGACTAACTCGGTCACCGAGTAAATACGATATTAATACAGATGGCGTTGTAGGTTCTGCGGAAATCTACACCGTGGTCCAATGAAGAGGTGCGGAGTTTTCTGTGCTTGGTGGCAGATCCACAGTGAGAGGAGCGACCCGCACCGATACAGATGCAGCCCAGCAGAGAACCGGACTACGGACAAGCTGAAGACGAACGTGAGAGAACCATCGATGGTGAGTGATTTGTAATATTGTGCATCTGTTCGCTTATTTATCCTGTTGGTGGTAAGCTCATTTTTTTTGAGCGATACAGCGCCGTCCGTTGCTGGCTAACGAGTGTTAGCTAGTAGCTAGCAAGCTAGTAGCCAACTTTGCTGATTCGCGCTTGTTTTGTCCTAAGTATTCGCTTGTGAGAGCAAAACGATGCAATATATTAATCCTGGTTAAAGTCCTGGTTTGTGTACGTGTTGCACTTTGGTGCTGTGCAATCAGCTGTATATGTAATTTCTTCCTAGAATCTGTTTCCACATGTCAGGGGTTAGCCTCCCTCAGTGTTTATATTGTGGATACGGTCAAGTTGACCCCAGGATCCGAAATCTCAGCATTTTCAAACCAGTGATTTATGAAGTGATTCATATAATTTTCTAAAGCGTCAGAATAGACCCAAACACCTATTCTGTGGATTTTCCAAAAAAAGAAGCGTTGGAACAGTGTTGTTGTGCTGTTTCTGTTCCATCATAAATCCCTGGATTGATAATGTACTTGTACCTGTACAGAGTGGATCCTGGGGTTCTCACTGGCCAGGGAAATGAAGCATTTTTGTCACATCCCACCAATGACCTTCATAAATCTGTTTCCCTAACACAGGTGCATCTCCAAAAATTAGAATAACATGAAAAAGTTCAATATTTTTTGTCACTCATTTCAAAAAGTGAAATCCATATATTATATAGATTTATTACACAGACAGTGATATATTTCAAACATTTATTTATTTTAATTTGGATGATTATGGCTTACAGCCCCTGAAAACCCCAAATTCAATTTGGCAAAAAATTAGAATATTACATAAAATTAATTTTAAAAATACTTTTTAAATAGAAATGTTGGTTGCTGAAGTGTTGGTTAATATGGGCTGTAGCCATAATCATCAAAATTAAAATAAACACTTGCAATATATCACTGTCCGTGTAATGAATCTATATATGGGTTTCACTTTCTGAAATGAGTGACAAAAATATTGGACTTTTTCATGATATTCTAATTTTTTGAGATGTGCCTGTATAAGTGTTGAACTTGCTTTAACTAACCACCATCCATTTCTGTTGTTCGTCTAGGCAAGAGGAAAGGAGCCGCCCCACAACGGACCTTGCCACTGTGGAAAGTACTGAAATCCTTTGCTTGTATAGGTAAAGTGTCAAAACCAAAGTAGCACAATTTCCACTTAATATAAAAGGGACTGAACTGAGATTTATTTGATTGTGTGAATATTAATTACAGAATAATTGAAAATGAATGGCACATCAACCGTAAAATAAACCGCTTGTTAATGTATTTATTTTTTTGTCAGATCACTTGTGTGATCCTTTGTGAGTTATGTTCATAACTGTATCTTTTGGGGAATGGGAGTTGTTCAGTCATCAATATAATTTAGTTTATATGTGTAGTTTATACTCTATCATCAATAATCTCATGCAATAACAGGACATATTACAAACATTTGAGACCCATTGTAGTGCTTCATTTTATATTTTAGCAATAAAAGTAAAAAACACCGCCCACACTTGAAGCCAGGGCAAGAAGAGATAAAGCGGTGGCTAAACTTTTATTGATAAAAACTCCATATTTTCACTGAGCGACTTCATACTCGGTGATGCACACCCTCAGTTAAAGTACTAGATTCCATTCAAGTGAATGTATTAATTCATTCTGATTGCTGAGGCCACAGTAAAGAGATGATTTTAAATGTAACCCAGCCTTTGTAAAATCTACTTTACTGAAGCGCAGCTACATGAAAATTGTGGTTAAATACAACAACGAAGTACTTTATTGTCATATTCAAATTGTAATCACTCCTGTTTTGTTTTGCATCCTGCCTAAACAATTAGGGGGGCAGAGTGTTAGAGTCATAAATAAGATTTTGCATTTGATTTATTGTGAATTGAAATTATTTCTGTATTTTCTTATCATTACATAGAAAAGAAATGAGGTCAGTTTAAGTTTGTATTGTATTGTTTGTACTGAAAAGTATAGACTCTTACTTTGAAGCCTATTTGACCACAAAAAAAGGAAGCATGACATTAGTTTTGGAGAGAAGTAAGGAGGCCCACAGTTTTTTGACAGTGTGAGCTTAATTGTAAAGGAATATTTTGGAGGCTGTTTAAAATATTTTCTGTTTGTTGATGACCATGGATATTGGAATATGAACCTTTTTTGAGATAAAAATTTTTTTTTGAACTTTTAAGTTTTGCACGAATCCATTACTTTACCCGAATGCTTCAAAGAATGGCACGGATAGTGAATCTGCTGTCATAACAGTAATCAAATGATCTTTGTCTTTAGGTAAAATGCTGAAGGTGATTGCAGCTCCAGTGACAACACAGGATTCCTCTGCGCCTCCCGAAACACCTATAGTAGGTCCATTGCCAAAATGCAGAAGTTTTTTTTTTCTGTTTCATATTGAGTAACTTTGTTTCCTGAATTTAGAATATGCATTTGTGAGAGAAAATCGTTTCACTTGTTGACATAGAGAATCATCATTGTTTACCTTTTATTAATGCATTTCAGTACATTAGAATCATATAAAAGTCAAATATATTTTTGACAATATAATTCAAAATGGTAAACTTTAATAGTTTAAATAAACTTTACACCCACAGTGAAATATTTAAAACCTTTATTTAATTTTGATGATTATGATTATCATTTTTAAATTTAATTACATACCATGATATTCAAATGATATTCAGCTGCACTAGCAATATTTTTTGTAGGTTTAAATTGCTTGAGTCAACTTCCATCCATCCATCCATCCATCCATCCATCCATCTTCTTCCGCTTAATCCTTTTCGGGTTGCGGGGGGGTGTGGGGGGCTGGAGCCTATCCCAGCATCTTTGGGTGAGAGGCAGGGTCCACCCTGGACAGATCGCCAGTCCATCGCAGGGCCAACACAGAGAGACAGACAACCATTCACTCTCACATTCATACCCAAGGACAATTTAGAATCCCCAGTTTGAGACCAGTTAACCTAACTTGCATGTTTTTGGTATGTGGGAGGAAACCGGAGAAATCAACTTGAGATCTTTAATCTGAATTTTAGGGTAACGAATCTAACCCCTTTTCTTGTTAAAGTGTACCAAATTGAGGCATTGCCATGAATTATCTCCCTCTGCTTTTCAAAAACAGGCTCCCAAACACAATCTTGCATAAGGCTCCCAAAATGCAGGGAACAGCCCTGGCGCCACATACTAGAAAAAGATGTTGGCATTGTGCATAGAGGAAGGGGAGAGACAATTGTTACTTAACCAGTGTTTTTCAACCTCGCAGTGAAAAATCTCACAGTAAACCACCAACCAAAAATATTACAAAATGACACATTGTAGCAAATTACAGCATAAGCAATAATAATTTAATCTTGCAATTAGATTTTACTCACTCACTTTGAAACTTGGGCTTGCTATTTATTTATTTATTTATTTTATTTATTTATTTATTTATTTTTAGCTAGCTTAATTTTTTTTGTCTTTTGTCTTATTTTTTTTTTTGTCTGCACAAATACAAACAAAGTCCTTGGTGGAGGTATGCAGTTTCAGATCATCACCAAAATTTTATGGGTTCATCCTTGGCCCAAGGGCTACCTGTGGTGAAAATTTCATCAAAATCAGTCCAGTAATTTTTGTGTAATCCTGCTAACAAACAGACAGACAGACAGACAAACCACCCCGATTACATTATGGAGGTAATCAAGTTCAGTTGAATTAGATAAACACAAAGATCATATCCTGGCAGAAACTGAAGAAAGGCAGATGGGTGTTTCATTTTGAGATGATGTTTAAGCTTTCATGACATTGTTGGATAGCTTTTCCCCACACACCAAGCATAACTGTTTCACTGCAGCTGGATCCCCAGTTAAAGTAAATCCAAATTAAAGACTTTTCACTGTACCAGCTTGTCTTAGCTTTGACCACCACTCGGCCCTTCATCCAGGTTAGAATTTTGTCCAGGGTGTAGTTCAGAGTCTGAATCTTTCCTCTTCAAATATGTATCCATTGCTGTTTTTCATTTAGTTATTATGACCTCTAGCATGTTTTAACAAGATGATTAACCCACTGATCCCTATTAAAAAACCTGGATACCACCCAATTTGCAAGTACAGAGATGAGTGAGGCCACCAGAAGTAGTGTGGGGGCCATCTTACCACACTCAAAACACAGCCATCAGTGCAGTAAATATGAGTTGATGTTGCTCATTTCTGCCTTTAACTCTGAAAGAAATTATAGGATGTTGAACTGAACGGTATAGGAAGACAGGGTATCTTGTGCATCCGGAGAATCAAAGAATTTGGATTGAGATTAAGGTTTGTCTGTGTAAGCAGGACTTTTGTGTAGGGGCTGCCGTCAGTCATTATCTCTGATGAACATAACCAACACACACTGCCTATTATTACCACACCAAATGGTTGTGGTCAGCATAGACAGATATCACTAAACCCCCCACTCATATCTGTCTCTATCTATCTATCTATATATATACATATATATAAGAGATTCTGCGGTGTGGGTATGTATGTATGTGGCAAACTTTGTCCCCCTAATAACTCAGAAGCCACGTAACCGCAGGCTCTCATCTCTTGCATGGCAATACTACAATACCGTGACATGGTTTCACCGACCGAGGGACCCTAAAAGAGGTCAAAGGTGACTTTAATCGACCTTTACCGGTGGAGGGGTACGCCGGGGGGAAGAATCAAGCACACCAGCCACAGTCAACAGAGTTTAGGATCCATGGGTCTCCCTCCACAATACAGGCACTGTGGACTGACGGGGAGATGAAGGTATAGGATACCATTGGTGCTGGGACATCAAAACTATATTTACATTTAACTATATCCATATTTATTTCTTTAATCTGCTCATATAACCCGTACTGAGGTGTATGCTGATGATAGAATCAAACGCACCCTGGCCGTTCGTGTCGGCTCTGTCACGGCTGGTGTAATGTAAAGACTGGACCCAATCTCTGGACATATATTTTAGCAATTTTATTAAGAGCTTGTTGCCCAGACACAGCTCGAGGGTTTAACAGAAATTAAATCTGCGCTTGGAAGCAGCAACAAAAGACTAAAGCAAAAAACAGATCAGACAGAAGTGCGTTGTTCACGCAGTATGACAAAAGAACCCGAGATGAACAGAAATGGAATAGAACTTAAATAATCAACGGGACAATCAAAGCAACATGACACAGGTGGAGAGACCAACAGCTAACACTTAAGGCAAACAGAAATGACAGGATGGGCGGGGCTGCACACACACAATCACAAACAGAGGGAGACACAGAACATGAGCAGGGGACCTGGGGAGACACGACCATGACAATCATAATACAAATAATGACTGAACTGAACTCTAATCATAAAAATCATAATAATAATACTCACAGAACTAACAGAATCATGAATCTAGCAAAGAAAATTCAAAGAAGTAACTTAAGGCAAGGACATGGATTGGAGTCCATGCTCTAAAGAAATACAAACTATGCATCAAGAAAAAGACATGGGACCCAACCCACACCCTGACAGTACCCCCTCTTAAGAGGCGGTTTCCAGACAACCCTCAAAATTATCACCAACAAAAAAAACCAAAACCCAAAGAACCCCCCTTCCTTCCTCCAGGGTGGGTGGTGGGGGTTCAAAGCCAGGTGGGCAAAAACAAACTCTAACCCCTCCCCCACACACACAAAGAGTCCAAAATCAAACATAACCAAGGTAACCCAAGTCCATGACCCCAAAGTTCAACCCAAAATGGGTCAGGTGGTCTTTCAGAGTCCCAGGGCCCCCAGACTGGAGAGCAAGGTGGGTCAGGGGGCCTAATCAAGTCCATGGGACCCCAGACTAGAGTACAGAGGGAGTCAGGTGATCTACAAGAGTCCTTAGACCACTGGACCAGAGAACAAAGCTTGTCAGGGGGCCTAACCCAGTTTATGGGCCTCCAGATCTCAAAACACAACCAATCAGGTCGTCTCCCAGAGTCCCTGGGCCACCAAACTGAAGAGCAGTACGGGTCCTGAGATAATAGTAGGGGCACTTTAAACTCAGGTGAAAATGACATGGAAATTTTAGACTGAGGCGCTGATAACAAAGAACCCTTAAACTCAGAAGATGATAACATGGAAACCCTAAACCCAGTAGATGATAACATGAAAACTTTACCCTCAGGAATTTCAACCTCTGGAGAAGATAACAGAGAACCTTTAAGCTCTGGAGATGACAACATGGAAATTTTACCCTCAGAAGCTGGCAATAAAGAATTTTTACTCTCTCGAGATGACATGGAAATTTCAATACATGATGAAGGCTCCTCCGCCTCCGGGACTGCTCAGGAGAGCCAACCATCAGCAAAGCCAGACGACAAGGGCTGGAGCTCCTCAAGTCCTGATGTCTGGAAATCCATCCCCAAAACAGCCACCTCAGATGGGGAGGAAAACACAATATCCAGGTCACTACAACAGGCAGCAGTGGACTTTGGTGGAGGAAGCCCAGAAGCAGATGGTAGCTGCAACCGGGACCCCCCACTAAGAGTTAGGCAAGATCTGTCTAAAACTGATGTTAAAAATACAAAGAAGAGGACTTGCCTGAGCTCTTACTCCATCACAGACAAGGGCCCTGGTGACTCTGCTGTTGCAGTCCAACCAGCAGGCATGGTGGCAGATGAGGCAGGGGTGATGACAGGCTGAGCAGGAACAGGAGTGTGCACTTCGGGCTGAACAGGAACAGGAGCGTGTACCTCAGGCTGAGCAGGAACAGCAGCGTGCACCTTGGGCTGAGCAGGAACAGGAGCGTGCACCTTGGGTTGAGCAGGAACAGGAGCCTGCACCTTGGGCAGAGCAGGAACAGGAGCCTACACCTCCAGCTGAGCAGGAACAGATGCTGGAGAACAATGTGGAGCAGACACTGGAGCTAGGGAGTGACGTGGAGCAGGTACTGGAGCTGAAGGTGCTGGGGAGTGGCATGGAGTTGGTACTGGATAATCCTCATGCAGTCCAGGCACAGCAACAGGGGCAGCCGGCTCATCCCAGACCAGCAGGTTGCCTCCCACTATGGCCAGTTCCTCACAAAAACAGAACAGAAAACCAGAGAAGCAGGTAAAGATGGAAGGATGGAAGCAGCAGCAGAAATGACAGCAGAGATGGGTGGAGAGAGCTCAGTGGGGTAGGTCACTGACACTGAGCCCCCTCACCAGAAACAGGACAAGGCCTTTTAATTAATAGTGTTAAAAAAATGAAAAGGCACTTACCGCTGTCTCTGCTCTGCTGCCGCTGAAGAGTCAGACGTTCCCTCTCAGGATTTGACAGGATTCGCCTGATGAGGAGCCATTGTATGGTGGTATGGTGCTACATCAAGGGAGGAGGAAACGGAGATCTGGAACGCCTTTGCAGGAGAAGAAGGGCCGGGCCGCTGTGCTTGCCGCCACTGGCGCAAGCCGCGTCTCCTGACAGCTCACTGTGGCTTCTCCTCCTTCTGCTACTCCCCATCCACTGGCAACATCTTTGCCAGTGCCAAGACCCCCAGCTGCAGGAACGGGATCAAATGCAGAAGTCTGGTGAGCTGGCGATAATGCTGCAGCGTGGGAAAAGCCTCCATCACCTCGGTGGCGCCCCCGAGGCATCTGAGGGCTTTCTCCGGCATATCGGCGGCATGGGCATCCTCGACTAGAGCCTTGATGCGGGAAGCAGCCCAACCTTCCTCCTGGTCGAGACCCATAAGAAAAACTTAGGGTCTGCTGGGTCCATACCGTCGGGTTCTTTCTGTAACAATTGGTGTAGTGTAGAGACTAGACCCAATCACTGGACGTAAGTTTAAACAATTTTATTAAGAGCTGGTTGCCCAGACACAGCTCAAAGGCTTAACAGAAATTAAATCTGGATCCTATCACTGGACGTGAGTTTTAACAATTTTATTAAGAGCTGGTTGCCCAGACAGCAGCTCGAAGGCTTAAACGAAATTAAATCTGCGCAACAAAAGGCTAAGGAAAAAACAGAACAGATCAGACAGAAGTGTGTTGTTCACACAGTATAACAAAAGAACCCAAGACAAACCAAAGTGGAACATAACACATCTGGTAGGTGGTGGTAATGCACCTGTAAGCTGGTTGCCAACCGCCAATCAAATCTAAAAGAAGAAGAAGAAGATAACTTAAATAATCAACGGGACAATCAAAGTAACATGACACAGGTGGAGAGACCAATAATGACTAACAGCTGACACATGAGGCAAACAGAAATGACGGGATGGGTGGGACTGCACACACGCAATCACAGAGGGAGACACAGAACATGAGCAGGCGATCAGGGGAGACAAGACCATGACAATCATAATACAAATAATGACTGAACTGAACTGTAATCATAATAATAATACTCACAGAACTACCAGAATCATGAATCTAATAAATGATAAATACAGAAAATTCAAAGAAGTAACTTAAGATGAGGACATGGATTGGAATCCATGCTCTAAAGAAATACAAATTATACATTAAGATAAAGACATGGGACCCAACCCACACTCTGACAGACTCTGACTGGAAGCTGGATGTGTTTGTGCATTACCAAAACAGCTTTCTGCTGTGTCCAGTAACCTGCTCAAATCGTGTCAAGAGCAGAGAACTTCTAATGCAATCAGTATGTACACTCACTATCATGTAAATTAACAGTGTATATAATTATTAGGGTTAGGACAAGTTATACAAATGTTCTGGGTCTGCTTTATCTCACTTGCTTTGGAAGTGTGGGAAATATTAACAGCATACTGATAGAAAGTGCGAATTATTGTGGATTAAAAATGTTTGTAAAAACACTAGGAAAATTTATATCATCATATGTTTGAATAGGGAATTGGTGAAGTGAGAACAGTGGCAAAAATTAAGTATAACACAAAGTTAATGAAAAAGGAATTTGGAAAAATGTTATGAAAAAGAAAAACAGAAAAACTTTAGATAGATAGATAGATAGATAGATAGATAGATAGATAGATAGATAGATAGATAGATAGATAGATAGCAGTACCTTATGCTCAAAAAGGAACGGTAGTTACCAAAAAAGTTATGATGAGGCAAGCACAAGTGTATTTTGGAGTGGTCTGCTGGGGCAGTGGCATTACTGCAGCCGATAGGAAGAGACTGAACAAACTGATTAAGAAAGCTAGCTCTGTCCTGGGGCAGCGCCTTGATCCGATGGAGGAGATAGGAGAGAGAAGGACGGTGGCTAAACTGTCATCTCTGCTGGAGTCCGAGTTCCACCCTATGCAGGACATACTGGATGCACTGAGGAGCTCATTTAGCAGCAGACTACATCATCCCAGGTGCACAACCGAGAGGTTTCGTAGGTCCTTCCTACCAACGGCTGTCAGACTGTACAACCTAAGCAGGGCTGCTCGCAGAGATAGCAAAAAGACATAACAAACTAATAGTTTTTTTGAATGCAAAAGATGCAATAGACTTACACAATGGTCCTCTCCGGCATACAACTAGGAACATACCGGTCGCTATGGAGGGTGAGAATATGTATGGGCACATAATCATACCATGTAGGATAACTAAATAGACGGTTATGCTGTTTCATCCCACCTAGCAACAATGCTCTGCACTGTGTGTGTTTATATATTTACATATTTATTCCATCTAGCTACAATGCTCAGCACTGGGTGTGTTTATATTTATATATCTATATATTTATTCCATCTAGCTACAATGCTCCGCACTGTGTTTTTATATATCTACATATTATTCCATCTAGCTACATTGCTCCGCACTGTGTGTGTTTATATACTTGCATATTTATTCCACCTAGCTGCAATGCTCCGTACTGTGGGTGTTTATATATTTACATATTTATTCCATCTAGCTACAATGCTCTGCACTGTGTGTTCATATATTCATATATTTATTCCATCCAGCTACAATGCTCTGCACTGTGTGTCTGTGTGTGTGTGTGTATATATATATTTTATAGTAATATGTACATATGTATATTAGCTGCTCTTGCTTGCTTGTTTTTTTTCTTGCCTTCTGATTGTTGCTCTGAGTGTTGCTATCCCTGTGCTGTTGCAATCCTGGAATTTCCCCGTTGTGGGACTAGAAAAGCGCTATATAAGTGCAGGTTAGTTAGTTAGTTGGTTAGTAATAAAGGCTTATCTTATCTTATCTTATCTTATCTCTGAAAATTCTATTCTTGGGCTGCCTTAATTCTATGACAGTGGCAAAGGAGTTCCTCTCATTTGGAAACTCAGCTTCTTAAGGGACTCAGAAGTGACCAGAAAAGGAAAGTCATGCCTCACCTTGGTAGCAGACTGAATCTGTAGGGTTAGACCACTGTGATGGATCGTCGTAGGAAAAGTAGAGCTCTGTCCCCAGAGCTCTACTCTGTTGAGGTTGCGACCAGAAACCTTCTCAAAGGCGGGGCCTGGGTGAGGCCTGTGGTTCGAGTCGTCATAAGGAAGTGAGGGACAGTGGTGACCAGGCCCTCTCTCTCAAACTGAGTCTTTGGTTGGGTGAAAAGCCGAAGGAAGCATTTTCACCATAAACTGAGCATGCTAATGTGGGTGGCTACGCTTGAGACCATCCTCACCAGCGGCATCATGGTGTGGTGTGGAAGCTGCACCGTCTCCTGCCGGAAGACACTATAACACACAGTGAAAGCTGCCAGCAAGATCATCAGTGCCCCTCGGCCCCCCTCTCGGACATCCACCTCACCCGTCTCACCCGCAGAGCCATCAACATTGCAGGCGACACCCCCCCCCATTCCCTTTTCAGCTCCCTGCCCTTGGGGAAAAGGTACCAGAACCTCCGGGCCTGCTCTACAAGACAGCTAAACAGCTTTGTTCACCAGGCCATCAGGACCTTGAACTCTGTACACTCCCCCCACCCCCACCCCTGGATCGTAATGCACTCACCTGCACAATAACTACCTCAACTGTTGGCACAGAAAGACTGGCACACCAACAGTAATACATCTGCTGCTGTTTGTCTCTGCACCTTACAGCAACCATTTGCACAAATGCCATACCTGCTGCTGTTACTGCAATGCTAATCAAGTGCAATCCAATCTGTCACTGTCTGCATCTACACTACCGCATCGAACTTGCCACTACGAGTATTACTGCTCTACCTTTTTCTATATATAGGATTGCTAGGTTTCATCGTTTATCATTATTTGCACTATGGGATGTCTGGGTTTTATATTTTACTGTTATTTGCACTATGGGTGGCATTGGTGTATTTAGACTGCTGTTGTTGTTTTCCAGCCTTATTCCTTTTTTTATATTGCACACACCACTGAAGAGAGAAACGGCATTTCAGTTATCCTGTATGTCCTCTACGTATAGTAGTATTGACAAATAAAATCTTTGCATCTTTGAATCTTGACTCTTTGACTTACAGAAAAATTAAGATTAGAGAAAATTAAGACTTGGGTTGCTTAGAAAAAGATAAAAGTTGAAGATTAATTCCACCAGTCATGGATTCCTAGAAAAAGATGTCGAAGCTTGAAGAAAATTCCAAAACGTATCAAAGTGTTAGGTGGTGAAAACATGCTAGGTATAAGATAAAACTTCAGATTACCTTGAGCAAACAAAAGAGTGACAGATAGGCTTTGTGGCCTGAAGGAGGAAAGAGAGAGAGCAGCCAGCCTCCCTCCCTCAGGCCGGCAGCAAAGAGAAAGAGTTGACCACTGTGTGCTCACTTGAGCTGGGGCTTTTCCTCGTAGGTGGAGTTTCAGAAGGTGTCAGCCAATGAGAGTGGTTCTCTGTTTGACCAGCCACATGACTCACTGGGGGGAGCATTGAATGGGGGGGGGGGGAGGGTCGAACTCCAGGGCACAACAGTGAGGATCTTGCAGATATAAATATTCATTTTTATCTATAACAGCATCCCTGAATGATTTCTAATTTAAAAGAATTCATAATTAAGCAAAGCATACACAAATAAAACATGTATAACAACAGATAATGCAGCAAAGTCAAGAAAGCTTCAGAAGTCTCCTCTTAAGTCCACCTCTCCCAGTAGCCACAGCTGGAAGCCAGCTGTTGTAAAACAACGTCTCAGTGGGAAGTTCTTTGTTTTCTGCTCCTCTGGCTTTTCACTTCCATGTCTGTGGTGATCCGAGCTGTGTGCTGTTTTCTCTCTCCTCTCATTGATTATTTTTCACAGCTGCGGTTTCATCCACACCTGCACTCCTTAATTAGCAGCCTTTATATGGAGTGGGGTCCTCCACTCCTGCACGCAGACGTCTACGCTTGCATGCAGTCAGAGAGCTCCTCTACACTTATGCTGCCCTTCTCATCTTCAGCTTTGAACCTCGTATCAGACCTGGCACACAGTAAGCTACCTCTCAGTCTGTACTCACCTCCCTGCATCTCTCCTCTGCTTGTCTTGGATAACCTGTGCACAGGTGGACCCTCTCCCTGGCGGACTGGCATCTCTCCTTGTGGCGGACCTGGACCCTTTCCCGGAGCCGGAGTCTCCTCACCCCCGCTGGCATGCTGGAAGTGCCTTTATCATCAGACTGAACTTTTCCCCTTTTCCCTCAGCTGAGGAATTCCCTCTAGCACCGAGCGCTGTATATACCTGCACCAGCACCTCTTCACCTTCACGGAACCATGACAACCAGGACAGAATGTGGCCACAGGTTGTTTCATCCCAGCCGCTCTTCGCTCCGGTTGCCAGACTCCTCCCGCTCTGCACTCACACGCACTCTCACACACTCACTCTCGATAAAGATTATTGCAATTTTAACCGAGTCTGTAGTCTGCTTCTGGGTCTGTTACTAAATCATGTCAGTACATCTCCGTCGGTCAGACCCAGCGGACGATGCCACCGCACATAGATTAAACATCATGGAGGCTCGCTTAGACCAGCTTACTTATCAGCAACAGGTAATTGTGAATCAGTTAACTCAAATAAATGCATGGCTTGACTAGCTTACTCCAGCTCTGCTCTCCCAGACCGGTTCCGGGGCGTCTGCTGTTCCGCCGCCTCCTTCCTCCCATTCGGCTTGTCATCCTCACTTAACGCCAGTTCCCACACCGACCCGCTTCAGCAGTAGACTGGGCAAGGCTCGGGGGTTCCTCCGTCAGTGTAACCTAGTTTTGCAGTGGGTGTCGGAGGATTTTCCCACTAATCATAGCCAGATTAGCTACGTAGTGAACCTGCTGGAGGGGCGGGCCTTAGCCTGGGCGTATGCTATTATGGATCGCCCCGATTACCAAAACTACACTTATGACCGATTTATATCCGAGTTCACCCAGGTGTTTGACCATTCTGACCGAGATAACATCCTCACCACCCACCTTCTCATATCTCCGGCAGAGGGCCAAGTTCATGGCCGACTACTTGGTGGATTTCCGTGTGGTTGCAGCAGAGTTGGGATGGGAGGATGTGTCTCTGTGTAGCATTTTCACACACAGCCTCAGCCCTAGCCTTCGTGATGAGCTGGCATGATTAAATAAACCCTCCTCGTTACACGAGTTAATCTCCCTGACCATCAATCTTGATAATCGCTTGAGGGAACGGGCCAACCGTCTTGTCAATTGCTCGGGCTCTCAGCTGCGCCTTTCCTCTCAGCCCCTTCTTCCAGCCCTTCCCCCTTCCGAACCCTCTGACACCAGGGAACCTATGTTGTTGGGCCGGTCTAGGCTGCCCCCCCGCTGAACGACAGCACCATCGTGATCTCGGTTTGTGCATGTATTGTGCTAGTTCTGAACACGAGGTTGCTTACTGTCCCAATCAGCCAAAAGGGGCGGGTCTATTCATCACAGTAGGGGAGCTAACGGACGTGGGCAGGTCTAAATCCCTTACACGACTTGTGTTGCCCATTTGTTTTGATCACTTTCTCACTGATTTTTGCACTATTGCTGTCATTGATTCAGGCGCTGAACAAAGCTTCATTTCGGAGAGTCTGGCAACCCGGCTGAAGCTCCTGTGTCAAGACCTGGAGACTCCATTAAATTTGGTTGCCGTTTCCAGAGAACCACTCACCAGGGTCACTAAAAAGACAGCTCCCATTTCCATTTTGATTTCAGGCAACCATCAGGAGCATTTGAGTTTTTTTATTTTTCCCGTCTCTCCCGCCCCTGTCATTTTAGGATATCCCTGGTTAAGACTCCACAAACCGATTATTGATTGGCAGGGAGGGAGGGCTATTTCTTGGAGTACCTTCTGCTTAGCCACCTGTTTGCAGTCTGCAGCCTGTTCTCCCTCTGTTGCTATCAGTCCCTCACCCACCCATGTGCCCGATCTCACCTTGGTTCCCCCTGAATATCACAACCTTGCTCCGGTCTTCAGCAAGTCTAAGGCGTTTTCTCTACCCCCACCACCCTTGCGACTGTGCCATTAACCTTCTTCCGGGATCTACGTTGCCATCCAGTAGACTGTATAGTCTGTCTGCCCCAGAGCGTGAGGCAGTGGATAAATACATCAAAAAGTCGTTAAGTTCGGGCATCATCAGGCCTTCATCATCTGCGGTGGGGGTGGGGGGTTTTTTGTGGGCAAGAAGGATGGTTCTCTCAGACCCTGCATTGACTTCAGGGAGTTGAATAACATTACTGTGAAGGACAAGCATGCCTTGCCACTCCTTTACTCCGCTTTTGACTTGCTTCAAGGTGCCACTGTTTTCATCAAGTTTGACCTGCACAACGCCTACCATCTTGTCCAGATCAAGGAGGGCGATGAGTGGACGATGGGGTTCCGTACACCTAGTGGACACTTCAAGTACTTGGTGAGGCCTTTTAATTTGACGAACGTGCCAGCTGTGTTCTAACGGCTCATCAATGACATTCTGAGGGACTTCTTGAATTCCTTTGTGTTTGTGTACCTGGATGATATACTAATTTTCTCTCATTCCTTAGATGAGCATCGGGTGCACATGAGGAGGGTCTTTCAGCGGCTGTTGGAGAACCAACTTTACATCAAAGCAGAGAAGTGTGAGTTCCATACACCCTCTACCAACTTCCTGGGGTTTGTCATCGGCCATAAGGAGATCAGGGCTGACCCTGGTAAGGTGAAGGCAGTCTTGGAGTGGCCTGTTCCTTCCTCCTGCAAACAATTACAGCAGTTCTTGGGATTCACCAACTTTTATTGACACTTCATCTGCGATGACAGTGTGGTTGCTCTGCCCCTCACCCGTCTCACTTCCACCAAGGTTCCCTTTCGATGGTCGGTGGAGGCTGATGCGGCATTTTCCAAACTGAAGTCTCGGTTCTCTTCTCCCCCTAGCCTTGTTCAGGTGGATCCACGTCTGCAGTTCCTGGTGGAGGTGGACGCTTCAGACTCCGGGGTGGGGGCGGTCCTTTCTCAGCATTCGATCAGCGATAATAAGGTCCATTCCTGTGCTTATTTCTCCCGATGCCTGTCCCCAGCCAAGAGGAACTATGATACGGGTGACCAGGAGTTGCTGGCAGTCAAGTTGGCCTTGGAGGATATTGGCACCACTGGTTGGAGGGAGCCTCGCAGCCATTTGTAGTCTGGACTGACCATAAGAATCTGGAGTACCTCAGCACTGCTACATGGCTAAACTCCAGACAAGTCCACTGGTCCCTGTTCTTTGACAAGTTTAATTTTACCATCACCTACCACCTGGGGTCCAAGAACATCAAGCCTGACGCCCTCTCGAGACAATTTTCCGCTGACACGGCCTTGCCGGAGCTGCACCCCACAGTTTCCCCTCTCGTGTGTGGTCAGCATGCTCTCCTGGGAGATCAAGAAGAGGGTCAAGAGGGCGCAGGGCACTGAGCCTGATCCGGGTGAGGGTCCTGCGAGATGGATTTATGTTCCTTCCTTGGTCCATGGCAAGGTCATCAATTAGCTATACTCTAACAAGGTTATGTGCCATCCCGGCGTGTCTTGCACCTTGTCTCAATTGCAAAGGACCTTCTGGTGGCCGTCGATGAGGAAGGACATGAATGAGTTTATCCAGGCCTGCCCCCAGTGCGCCACCGGCAAGTCATCCTCTTCTCCTCCTCCTGGGTTGTTACACCCCTTACCCATCCCCAGCAGGCCATGGTCCCATGTGGCGCTGGACTTCGTGACTGGGCTTCCCCCCTCTGCTGGACATACAGTCATTCTCACCATTTCAAAGGCAGCTCACTTCATTCCCCTGAGTAAGCTCCCATCTGCCAAGAAGACGGCCGACCTTTTTGTTCTACACGTTGTCCGCCTCCATGGTATTCCGGTAGACGTGGTCTCGGACCGGGGTCCCCAGTTTGTCTCCCAGATTTGGCGATCCTTTTGTAAGGCCATCGGGGTGACTGTCAGCTTGTCCTCTGGGTATGACTAATGGTCAGTGCAAGCAAGCCAACCAAGAGCTGGAAGCAGCCCTGAGGTGTGTCACGGCTACTAATCCTGCATCCTGGAGTACTTACCTACCTTGGATTGAGTATGCTCACAACTCTGCCACCTCTGCGGCTACGGGTCTGTCCCCCTTCGAGGCATCCTTGGGTTACAACCCCCCCCCCCCCCAATTCCCAGAGGCGGAGGTGGAGATTGCCGTACCGTCTGTGCAGTCTCACATCAAGCGTTGTCACCGGCTTTGGAGGACCACCAGGGCTGTTCTCCGCCGCACTGCTGACCGCAACTCCGAGATCACCAACCGTTGGAGGACCCCCCCCCCCCCATCAGGTTGGGCAGAAGGTATGGTTGTCCACTAAACACATTAACCTCAAGACTGATTCCAGAAAGCTTTCTCCCTGCTTTATTGGCCCTTACTCCATCTCTCAGATCATCAATCCAGCTGCTGTTTGCTTGTCTCTTCCCCATGCTCTCTGTATCTGTCCCACTATTCATGTTTCTCAGGTGAAGCTGTGTTTCACCAGCTCCTTGTGTCCTCCATCCAAGCCGCCTTCCCCTCCGGTGATGATCGACGGCGGCCCAGTGTATAAGGTCAACTGCATTATGGGCGTACGACACAGAGAGTGAGGCCTACAATACCTGGTGGACTGGGCTGGGTACGGACCAGAGGAGAGATTGTGGGTTCGGGCATCCTTTATCATGGATCGGGAGATGATCATGGCATTCCATTGCTCCAACCCGGGGAGGTCGAGTCAGCCGCCGGGAGGCACCCCTTGAGGGGATCCGAGCTGTGTGCTGTTTTCTCTCTCCTCTCATTGTTTTTCACAGCTGCGGTTTCATCCACACCTGCGCTCCTTAATTAGCAGCCTTTATATGGAGTGGGGTCCTCCACTCCTGCACAGAGACGTCTACGCTTGCATGCAGTCAGAGAGCTCCTCTACACTTATGCTGCCCTTCTCATCTCCAGCTTTGAACCTCGTCTCAGACCCGGCACACAGTAAGCTACCTCTCAGTCTGTACTCACCTCCCTGCATCTCTCCTCTGCTTGTCTTGGATAACCTGTGCACAGGTGGACCTTCTCCCTGGCAGACCGGCATCTCTCCTTGCGGCGGACCTGGACCCTTTCCCGGAGCTGGTGTCTCCTCATCCCCACGGGCATCCTGTAAGTGCCTTTATTATCAGACTGAACTTTTCCCCTTTTCCCTCAGCTGAGGAATTCCCTCTAGCACCGAGCACTGTATATACCTGCACCAGCACCTCTTCACCTTCAAGGAACCACGGCAACCAGGAGAGAACGTGGTCACAGGTTGTTTCATCCCAGCCGCTCTTCGCTCCGGTTGCCAGACTCCTTCCGCTCTGCACTCACTCTCAATAAAGATTATTGCAATTATAACCAAGTCTGTTGTCTGCTTCTGGGTCTGTTACTAAATCATGTCAATATCGAGGATCTGCGTGGAGAGAGGGAAGGGAAAGGTGGCAAAGGGAGGTGCGCCTTTGGAATGCATCCAGGAGCTGTTAAGATTCTGTGAGGGTGAAACTTTGGTGCATAGTCAAAACAGTTTTAAAAGTTCATAGATTAAGCAACAAGTCCAATTTCAGTGTTCAGTCCAGCTTAAGTCGACTACATCCATATCTGCTGAAAAAAATAAACCATTACCATCCATCCATCCATCTTCTACCACTTTTCCGGAGGTCCGGGTCGCGGAGGCAGCAGTTCAAGCAGAGAAGCCCAGACTTCCCTCTCCCCAGCCACCTGCTCCAGCTCTTCAGAGGGGATACCAAGGCGTTCCCAGACTAGCTGGGAGACATAGTCTCTCCACCGAGTCCTGGGTCTGCCCCGGGATCTCCTCCCAGTGGGACGTGCCTGAAACACCTCAAGTGGGAGACGTCCAGGAGGCATCCTAATCATCCTAAACCATTACATACAACAAAAATTTAACCAGCATCCATATGAGCACTGCAAATTTACATTAAAAAGTAGCAAATTTATGAGGAAAAAATTGGTAGCTTTGACAAAGTTTTTTAATTATAAGAAAAACGCTAATTTGAGAAAAACTGCAAGTCATAGAGAAGTTTCAACTCTATAAGAAAAGTGGCAAATTTACAAGAAAAAGTCAAATTTGTGACCCGTGCTGGTAAAATGAGTCACTTTGAGGAAATTATCAAAACTGAGGTAACGTTTTTTTCCATATTCTGTATTGAAAGACCTTGAAAATGATATTTAAATTGTAGGAACTGCAAAAAAACGGATCCGGAACAAGATGATTTGTTTATATTTTGGCTAGGTTTAAAACTCGCGTTCGATCTGTGGGGAGTTACGTCTTCCGCCAAAACATATGTATTTTTAGAAATTACGATTTCTAACACTGCGGTCCAGCAGAGTTTTCTGTGCCTTTTGGCTGATGAGAGAATCCAGAGTGAACTAGACGGAACCACCCAAAATGAATTTACGGCCATGGGAGCACCCAACTTCAGCAGTTGAAAGCCGTGATATTAGGGTATAGAGGATGGTGGGTGATGTGATATGAGTGATATTATGCATCTTTTACGTTTGATACGACTTTGAAAATAATGGCTCATTTTTAAGAAAAAGTAACCAAAAGCAATTATTTTATTTACTGAAGACTGTATTGTTGGATGTGCCAGTGCAGAAGACACTGCACACTTTAGTGATAGTACCAGTATATGGAGGATTTCTGGGCCATATTAGCATCTGTATTTTCTAATAATTGGTTAGGGAGAGGTTTCCAGTCTTGTGCCATGGAGGGCCAAGACCCTGCAGGCTTTACCTGCAACCAGTGTCTTCAACAGCAGATTCCACTGAATTTCTTCCACTGACTGCTGATCAGTGAAAACACCTGCTGAAGAGACTGGGTAGAAGAGAGAACCTGCAGGGTCTTGGCTCTCCATGGCACATGATTGAACACCTCTGAGTTAGGGTTTAATGAGATTTAACATTTTAACACAAACTGCTTTATGGTTCATAATTCTGTTGGCAGACTTACACCAAGCCAAAAGCAATTTCTCAAACTGCTGGATTGTTCTTAGACAGCTTTTCCAATCTTGTAGTATTTAATTGATGTCACATGGTGGTAACCTTCACACATAAAACAAAAGTGGAGACACATCTGCAAAAAGTACAAAGGTTTATTGTCAAAATTCTTAGTGCTATACTAAATGAATACATGTATAGTACATTGTTGATGGAGAGAATATATATTTATACAGTATCTACATGTATATATCCAGTAAATGTCATGGACGCGCCCCTCTGGAGCAGAAAAAGACAGGTCCATGGGCAAGACTGTAGTGTGACATTTTAATTTAACAAAAAGACAAACAGTGCATGACATACATACAAAAATAGCAAATAAGGAAAAACTTACAAACAAGCACTCCGGAGCCGAGATCGCCCCGCGAGTGCAGGTTGGCGAAGGCAAAGGAATAGTCCAGTTCATCCAAACATGACTGCTGCAATGAAACAATGAGCCGGCAGTGTTTAAATAGCAAACAGTCAAATTGGGCACAGGTATGGGGAGCAGAGCGAGCAAGTGACCTAATTAATTAACAACATGCAGCTGAACTGGCAGAGTGACAGCCTGAGTAGTGAGTGAGAATGACTGGCAAGAGAGAGGGGCTCAGAATGTAAACAAACCAACATAACAGACATGAACTACTCAAAAATACATAAAAAGTGTGAAAACTGGCTCAGACACATGACAGTAAAGCCATGTATTTCTCCATGTAACCTTGTAACTGCTTTATTTTAACTGCTTTTAATACTAGATTCAGTTTGGTTTGGCTTAAAATGCATCATAATTGTTAAATATATGTTATTATACCTAACTCAGTACTGTTTATCTGTTGAAATACTGTATATATTTTATGGCTAATATAACCCCATAACTACAATATGGCACCTGGCAATCAAGTTTTGGCAGCTGATCACTTTTTGTCCCAACACCACCGGCTGGAGCAGGTACATCCCATGATGTCTCAACAGTTTCTCTGTGATTTTCACACAGATCAGAGCAAATTGTAGCATGGGAAGCTAAACATTTCTACAGACATTCTGGAGTTCTGTAACCACTGCGCGTTCGTGAAGCTGGGGTGACGTCTCATCACTGGGAGCCTGTGTTGAACGCCCAGACCCATGGTTTTAAGCGCTAATTTTGCCACAAGAGGGCCATCTGAAACACACACACAGAGAATACATATTTTAGTACGTAATAGCGATAACTTGCCAACAATACAATGTAGTACGGCGGACTTAAAGCAAAGTAGCATTCGTAATCATTAGCTTACCTTCATATGTGATATAGTTCGTATCCTCATGTCTTCCCCTTTATACTGCTCTATATGGCTTCCTAAATGCTCCAGTACTTTTCCAGAGTGTGTCATCTCGCCGCCTATAGCTTTCTCTGGCTCTCCTTTTTTGCCTTTACTCTGGCAAAAAAAAAAGCCAGAGACCGCAGTCACCTCGTATCCTGCCATCTTGTGTTTTGCCTGTGTCACTTGTTTTATGTCATGGGAGCGTTGCACCACCTTCCTGTAACAAATCCCACCCACATCAAGCGGTACTCCGGTGTAATGGAAACACAAGCAGGCCGAACTGAACTGAACTGTGCTGTGCTGTACCGGGCTAAACAGGTACTAGTGGAAAAAGGGCTTATATCTCCCTGAATGCTCCACAAAAACAACACATTACCAGCGTTTACAAACATCAGCTTTTTAAGTCACGCTGACACACAACATTATGTAATGCTGACATTGTCACATGTAGGGTGCTGTCTAGGAAAGGGACCAATTGTAAGGAAGGCCATCCCATTCAAAACATTGCCATGATATGCAGTTGCATTTCTGGAGACACGCCAGGTCAACATCAAAGTCAAAGTCAACTTTATTGTCAATTCTGTCATATATAGCACATACAGAGAATTGAAATTACGTTACTCTGAGACCCACGGTGTAACAAAGTAAACACTAAGTAAGAAATATGAATATAAAGTACAACATCTAGCACCAAACATTAAATGTTAAACATCAAACATCAGTGCAAAGAAAACCAACCCACCAACCAGAAACAAACTAAAAATACTAAGGATGTGTCAAATAACTAAATGCGATAAAAATTAAGATAACATGTAGTGACTTAAGGCACATATCAGGGCACATAGTGGCATGTAGTGCAAGGAGAGCAGTCCATTGCTGCATAAAGTGACTGGCGCAGCCCTGAGATCAGTGTGTGTGTGTGTGTGTGTGTGTGTGTGTTTTGGAGTGAGCAGCTCCTGGATGACAGAGTTCAGTTTGAAGCTCCTGAAAGCAGTGTGTGTGTGTGTGTGTGTGTGTGTGTGTGTGTGTGTGTGTGTGTGTGTGAATGAACAGTATCTGGGGATGACAGACTTGTGTGTGTGGGGGGGGGTCAGAGTCGAGGATTCGAGTCTGTGTGGGGCAGAAGGGGGAGAGGGGACAGAGCAGGGAAACAGTGGAGCTTCCTGACAGCCTGATGGATGAAGCTGTCCTTGAGTCTGTTGGTCCTGGCCCGGAGACTCCGCAGTCTCCTTCCTGATGGCAGCAGACTGAAGAAGCTGTATGATGGGTGGGTGGGATCATCTGTAATGCAGAAGGCTTTGTGGGTGAGGCAGGTGCTGTAGATGGCCTCAAGGTAGGGGAGAGAGGCACTGATGAGCTTCTCAGCTGTTCTCACTATGCATTGGAGGGTCTTGCGGCAGGATGTGGTGCAGGCGCCATACCACACGGTGACGCAGCTGGTCAGAATGCTCTCGATGGTGCCTCTGTAGAAGGTTTACATGATGGGGGCTGGGACTTTGGCTCTTTTCAGTTTGTGGAGGAAGCAGGGATGCTGCCAAGCTCTCTTGGCTAGTGATGCAGTGTTGGTGGTCTAGGAGAGGTCTTCTGTGATGTGCACACCCAGGAACTTGGTGCTGTTCACCCTCTCCACAGTAGCACCATTGATGGTCAGGGGAGCATGTTGGGTGTGCACTCTTCTGAACTCCACAACAATCTCCTTTGTCTTCTCTACGTTCAGAGAGAAATTGTTGTCTCCGCACCACAAGGCCAGGTGGCTCACCTTGCTCCTCTAGTTTTTCTTGTCTCCCTTGTTGATGAGACCCACCACAGCTGTGTTGTTCGCAAACTTGATGAAGAGGTTGGAGCTGTGTGTCGGTGTACAGTCATTGGTCAGCACGGTGAAAAGGAGGGGGCTCAGCACACATCCTTGGGGTGCCCCTGTGTTCAGAGTGATGGTGCCGGATGTGTTACTGCCAACCCGTACTGCATGCGGTCTTCCCATCAGGAAGTCCAACAGCTAGTTACACAGTGAAGTGTTGAACTCCAGTTTGTCCAGTTTGTGAATGAGCTGTTGGGTAATGATTGTGTTGAATGCTGAACTAAAGTCTATGAACAGCATTCTGATGTAGGAGTCCTTTGCATCCAGATGTGTGAGGGCTGAGTGGAGGGCAGCAGAGATGGCATCATCGGTCAAGTGATTGGACCAGTATGCAAACTGGAACGGGTCCAGGGAGGGGGGAGGGCAGACCTAATGTACTGCATGATCACCCACTCTCAGCACTTCATGATGGGAGCGGGTGCAACCGGACGGTAGTCATTGTAGCAGGAGGGATACAACTTCTTGAGGATTGGAATGATAGTGGTGGCTTTGAAACATGTGGGGACAACAGCCTGTCTCGGTGAGATGTTGAAGATGTCCGTGAAGACACCTGTGAGTTCCTCTGCACAGGCTGTCAGTATGCAACCAGGTATGTTGTCAGGACCTGGAGCTTTGCATGCACTGATTCTGCCAAGGGATCTCCTCACGCTGTCCAGGGACAGTGTAATTACCTGGTCTTCAGGAGGAGTTGGTGACTTCTGTGCAGGGGTACTCTTGAGTGCCTCAAAGCGAGTGAAGAAGTCAATCAGCTCATTCAGCAGAGAGGTAGAGCTGTCGCAGGTGTGTGGTGTGGGCTTGTAGTCCGTAATGGTCTGTATCCCATGCCACAGACTCCGAGTGTCTGCTGTTGCTGAAACGGTGGGCTATCCTTTTGGGCTGCACGGTGGCGCAGTGGTTAGCACTGCGGCAGCACAGTTTACCCTTGGCCGGGGGATCGTGGGATCATGGGTTCGATCCCAGCCCCCGACCAACAGTGATCTGTGTGGAGTTTGCATGTTCTCCCCGTGTATGCGTGGGTTTACCCCGGGATTTCTCCGGTTTCCTCCCACATGCCAAAAACATGCAGGTTAGGTTAATTGGAGACTCTAAAGTGGCCCTAGGTGTGAATGTGTGTGTGTGAATGGTTAAGGGATAGCACCGTATCTTGGCTGCTTCATCCATCCAGGTGGTGGATGACCCTCAATTTCCCCTCTGGGGATCAATAAAGTATACTAAATCTAAAAATCTAAAAAATCTATCCTCCTGGAGTACTCCCTCTTGGATTCTCTGATGTCTTGGGACAGGTTGGCCCTACCTGTCCTCAGGCCCACCTTGTCCCCACCTCTGAAGGCAGTGTTCTGAGCTTTCAGGAGCTTGTAGACCTCCACTGTGAGCCATGGTTTCTGATTGGGCCGAACATATATATTCATTGCAGCCCAACTGAGCTCTGGGAGGAGCAGAGGTTGGTCAGCAGGTTCTTGGTATCACTGTTGTAGTATCATCAAGGTTGCTGCCTTGCATGGCAGCGGCCCTTCTAATTCTACACATGGGGTGTGTGTGACTGACACTGTAGATAGGATAAAGCACAATTTTGTTCTACTGTACATGATTGGTTGTATGGTTGAATGACAATAAAGGGTGATTTAATCAGGACTAAAGGCTGCATGTCTTATTCACTGGGTATTGCTGCTAGTTAAAGTATATTAACCCCCCTTCTGTCTATGGCGCAGCAGTGCTCTCATAGGCTCACCTCCCTCTGGCGGTCAAGATTTTTTTCAAGAAAATATTCAGTTTAGATATGACAAATTCCAAAGGCTCTAACTTGAATGTGGTAAGAGATAGTGGCTTATTGTCAATTAGAAAGATGTAGAATATGATCCAAAGTTTGAGACAGGAGTAAATTTATGGATCTAATTTGCATAATGCGACGGCAGCCATATCGAATTACATAACTTTCGGTCAAAAGTGGACTTTGGGCATATTTACACAAAGGATGGTTTTGGTCTTTGTCACCGTTTTTGTTTTTGTTTTTTTTGTTATCTTATCTTCAAAGTACATGAACCAGAAAATCAGCAGAATGTACACAAATCAATAAAAAACGGTCAGACCTACCGCTTGTCATGTCTTCATTCGTCCATTTTCATCATCCACGGCCCTTATTTCGTCTGCTGCTAGTCATTTTCGCTTTCTCTTCCACATCCAGAAACTCTCGCATTTATCTTATGAATTATTGCACCACAATTTCAGTTGCATTACGCCGCCAAACCGGCGTTATTGTTCTCTGTCGTCATGTGTTGCTCCGTCGATGGCACATGAAAGTGTACACACTCCAGACCATCTTCTGCTGTCACAAAAGGTAAATATCATCAAGGGTCACCATCATGCCCAAAGACATCGAGCTGGCCCGCCGCATCCGCGGAGAGAGAGCTTAGACTTTCTGCTGGACATTCACCAACCACAATGCTCCGCACTGTGTGTCTATATACAGTATATATATATATATATATATATATATATATATATATATATATATATATATATATATATACTGTATATAGTAATATGTACTTATATATACTAGGTGTTCTTGTTTTTTCTTGCCTTCTGATTGTTGCTCTGAGTGTTGCTATCCCTGTGCTGTTGCAATCCTGGAATTTCCCCATTGTGGGACTAATAAAGGCTTATCTTATCTTATCTTATATTTCCTTTCAGAAGCTAAATAATCTCTTTAGAATCATAGTTGGCTAAATTTGGAGCAAACACTTCCTCCATATAGAAACATATGGTGGGATGGACCCTTTGTTTACATTCTCTTCTTCGCGTTTCCGGAAATGATGTTTTGAGGGGGCTCGCTTGGATGAAGTCCTCCAGTCCTCCAGTGAAGAGCAGTAAGCTATACGTGTCTGACATCATGTGATGTGAAATGCTTGTTACAACTGTGTTTTCTGTGCTTTTGGGACACATCACGTGAGAGGCGTGGACCTGCGACATAGGCAGCAGGCGACGCACATGTTTTATGACATCTAGAAAGTTAAAGGGTTAAAGTATGGACTTTCAAGATTGTCTCCTGTATATGCAAGTGATTTTTTTTATGGTTTTCTTTCTTCTTATGTTCATCTGCTTTTTATAGTGATGCTCATTCATAGAATTGTAATTGTGAAGGTGGCAAGTCCAAACATATGGAGTAGGTAATTTGAGAGCTTCTTTTTTCATAGTAATAATAATAATAATAATAATAATAATATTTATTAATAACAACAAAAAATTAATACTAGTGCTACTAATTATAACCGTTAATACAAATATTAATAATAATAATAGCAAATACTGCTACTACTAACAACAACAACAACAACAACAACAATAATAATAATAATAATAATAAATATAGCAACTTTTCAAGATTGTCTCCTGTATATCCTGGAATTTCCCCATTGCGGGACTAATAAAGGCTTATCTTATCTTATCTTATATGAAAGTGATTTTTTTTTTTGGGGGGGGGGTCCATCTTCTTTTCTCATTCTTCTTGTTTGCCAACAGAATGAGACAAAGAATATTGAACTCACACATACAGTATAGCGTTTAACAAATATTAAAAATCTCAATACTCAATAATTGTCTTGCTCACTAAAAGTATCAATTTAAACAACTACATCACACAAGTATTAGAGAACTTTATGGGAAGGTTAAAAAGAATATTTTCAGATCATATGCTTTTTTATGGTGATGTTTATTCATTCAGCATATCCTACAGCACAATACTGTACAGTCCTGGTAATGTTAAACAGAAACCAGTCTGCTGTGTTATCTGTATAACTTCACATACATTATTAACCATTTACAACACAATAAATGTCTCCAAACACAATGAGGAAGTAAATCATATCGACATGTTATACACTTAACACATAATAATCAGACCTGC
Source organism: Pholidichthys leucotaenia (assembly GCA_020510985.1). Classification (NCBI taxonomy): domain Eukaryota; kingdom Metazoa; phylum Chordata; class Actinopteri; order Cichliformes; family Pholidichthyidae; genus Pholidichthys; species Pholidichthys leucotaenia. Next base: position 116,941,824 of record CM035842.1, read on the forward strand.
ATTCTGATCAGGAGGCTTTGTGGACACAAGAAAAAGTATAAAATCAACTTCAAATCAGGACTTTTTCTCAATAAAATTTGTGTTCACAATATTCCATATGCATAATTTGCTTATATTATTACAGTAAATACAGCGAAGGGTACATTTGAAGGGTATAATTTGAACATGTTCACAATATGAATTTACAATACAATCTCATTTTGCTTAAGTGACATTCCTGTGTTACTATCAACTTGCTCAAACCACAATTATGAAAGGACTGAATTGAAAATGACATCACTTCACGTACAACAGAGCCTCTCCAAAAGTCAGTTAAGGAGCACTTGCAGATGTAGCGACTTCCTGCATCCCTTTTTATTGATGTTCATACAATTGTACGCCGCATACCTGGACATTTTGCCCATAGCGTTCTGGAAAATGACTAAAACAAAACTAGATTCAATGCAAATGTCATAACAAATGTCAAAGTTGGGTGTGGTAAGATGGACGCCCGGTGGCCTCACCTACCATGCGATAGGTGTCTGGATACTGCGGTCTAGCAGCATCCATGGTTTTTTTTTATAGAAATCAGTGCATTCACCTCATAAAATGAATGAAGAAGAAGAAGAAGAAGATGGTAGCTATGATTATTGTATTTGTACTGCCACCTACTGGCATGGAAGAGCCACTACAGATACACAACAACGGAAAAATATTTGCAATCTTTTGAACTGATTAAGAAGTGAAATTAGACAATTTCCTGAGGACCCTTGAACCTTCTCTCATGCACCCCCAGGGTCTTAGGGCTCCTGGTTGAAAAACACTGCTTTCCCATAATCATTTCTCTTACAGAAGCAAGAAAAAAATGTGTATTTATGTTAATAATATAAGAACTTAAAATGTGTTAGAGGGAGTTTCAACATTGAAACAAGAGATGAGAGGCTATGAGAGCCTGTGTTGGATAGTAACTAAAAACTCCACCAAGCCAACTTGATTCTAATTTAGAGACTCTGTCAAAAGCAGTGTGACCAAACCCCCTCCACTACCTTATTCCATCACCTTGTTGAAACTGGTGAAAGTCAGAGGAAAGGATGGAGAGGTGGGGTGGCAGGGGTGATAAACTGTGACCTTCTCCTCATACAGCAACATGCCTAATGGCTGCTCTGAGTGCTCCAGCTCAAGGTGTCTGAGCCTCTAAATGGAGGGATATTTTTATCCTCTTCACACACACTCTCTCACCTGCACCGTGGATGGTGTGTATAGCCATAGTTAACGTCTGGATGCACTGCAGGGTGAGTGAAGACTGCCAAGCTGGCACGCAGTGCTGGCAGTGCTCAAGTTCCTGATAGCTTTCAGGGGCCTTTGATGTTCTTTGCATACCCCTGCTGCCTACCCCCCCCCCATTCCCCGGCCTCCCCCTTGCAGGAAATTGCATTCTGTCCACTGCCATAGCAGATAAATGAGGCAGGAGAGGGGCTGCACACTGTCACCAGCCGACCTAGCCTGTCTCACGCTGCAACCTGCAGTGTGTTAGTTGGCATCTATTGCTGGCCCTACGCACACACACACACACACACAAAGTCAACACAGGAATGCTGTTGTATCTCAAACACGCTCCTGAACATGTAGACTAAAAAGCAACTGTTAATAAGTAAAACAAAGAGAGTACATTACATAAACTAATCAATAGCAAATTTAATGTCCTCCAGCAGATTAATAAACACTGGATAGCTCTTTTACGTTAGCGTTTAGCATCAGACAAGGCTAACAATGCTCTTCCCACATCCAGCTAATGTGTCACATTTGATTACATTACTGTGAGATTCCTGCAATCCCTCCATGGACATTGTCTGGGAATGTCAAGAAATAATACAGCTAAAAAGGCTGCTCACGCAATGGGGACCCCAGTGGGCATGGAGGCGACTAGAAATTTATGGAAAGTTGCTTATGAACAAACGCTCATGTATGAGATCATGCTTTTTGATGCATATTATGGTGCTTTAGTGTGCACTTTTGAACATTGGTAGATGTGTGAGATCATGGGTGTATATGCAAGCTTCCAGTTTCAGCCAATAAGCATGTTTGATTAGTGTTTCACAGTTTTCTTTAACTAAATGGGTTAGCTACAAAGTGATGTCAGCTTAGGAAATCAATGGTGCAACTCCACCCAACACATTACAGTTTTATAATTCTTGCTCTGACTGAACACTGTACTACAGTGATAGAAAGTGATGAGGATCCTATCCAAAATAATGCTACAAACTGTATTTTTTAATTATAAAAAGTCAATGAAAGAGTCATACGAATATTTATTGCCCTATCTGGTGATTTTTGCACATACTATTGAAACATCTCTTACAACATGCCAGTTTCCCTATGGATTTCAACTGATTATCATGCACTTTTGTGAACAAAATCCAAGGATGAGCTTTCAAGGCTTTTAATTTTTAAAATTAACATTTTTATTTACTAATAGGATGCTGAAGTGCTGATATTGTTTTTTTCTGAATTTCAGCTGAAGTACATGTTATATACGTAGTTATCCATGTTTTGGGTAAATTCTATTTTTATGTCAATTTTTATTATGCTGACCTCTTGTCTTTCTGTGGTTTTTCTCACAATGTCTTGTTAGATTTTGTGTGAACTGTCCTACGTTCACAAGAATAAAGTCTGACCGTGTCCCAGGGTTCAATATTTACCATGTTATTTCAAGATTCAAGATTTTTATTTGTCAATACTACTATACGTACAGGACATACAGGAGAATTGAAATGGTGTTTCTCTTTCTCTTCAGTGGGGTATGCAATATAAAAAAACAAAAGGAATAAGGCTGGAAAAACAACAACAAGCAGTCTATGTACAGTAATGCTACCCGTAGTGCAAATAGCTACAAAAGATAGACCCAGACCTCCCATAATGTAAATAAAGATAAAAAATAAAACCCAGCAATTCTATATACAGAAAAAGTAGAGCAGTAATGCTCGTAGTTGCAAGTTCTAACTAACTAACTAACTAACCTGCACTTATATAGCGCTTTTCTAGTCACAAAGACCACTCAAAGCGCTTTCATTAATACTAACCCTCTATTCTAAGGGCCTATAGGAAACAGATATCTAGGGACAATTTAGAACAGCCAATTAACCTAACATGCATGTTTTTGGCATGTGGGAGGAAACCGGAGAAATCCTGGAGTAAACCCACGCAACACGGGGAGAACATACAAACTCCACACAGATCACTGTTGGTCGGGGGCTGGGATCGAACCCACGATCCCACGATCCCCACAATCCCCCGGCCAAGGGTAAACTGTGCTGCCGCAGTGCTAACCACTGCGCCACCGTGCAGCCCAGTTCGATGCGGTAGTGTAGGTGCAGACAGTGACAGATGGGACTGCACATGAACAGTATTGCAAAAAGACAGCAGCAGATATGGCATTTGTGCAAATGATTGTAGTAAAGTGCAGAAGCATAGTGCGGCAAATGTATTACTATTAGTGTGCCAGTCTTTCTGTGCCAGCAGCTGAGGTAGTTATTGTGCGGGTGTGTGCGTTAGGGTCGGGGGGGGGGGGGGCTGAGGACCAGAGTTCAGGGTCCTGATGGAATGATAAACAAAGCTGTTTAGCAGTCTTGTGGAGCTGGCCTGGAGGCTCCGGTACCTTTATCCCGACGGCAGGGGGCTGAAGAGGGAGTGTAAGGGGTGGGAGGTGTCGCCTGCAGTGTTGATGGCTTGGCGGGTGAGGTGGATGTCCGAGAGTGGGGGCAGAGGGGCACCGATGATCTTGCTGGCTGCTTTCACTGTGCATTGTCGTGTCTTCCGGTAGGAGGCGGTGCAGCTTCCATACCACACTGTGATGCAGCTGGTGAGGATGCTCTCAATGGTGTCATGGTAGAATGAGCACATGATGGGGGTGGGACTCGTGCTCTCCTCAGTTTGCGGAGGAAATGGAGACAAGTTTGAGCCTTCTTGGTCAGTGATGTGGTGTTGTTGGACCAGGAGAGTTTCTCAGAGATGTGCACCCCCAGGAACTTAGTGCTGCTTACCCTCTCCACAGCTGCTCCATCGATGACCAGAGGGGGATGCTGTGTGTGTTCCCTCCTGAAGTCGACCACGATCTCCTTGGTATTTCTCACGTTAAGGAAGAGATTATTGTCTTTACACCACTGGACCAGTTGGCTCACCTCGTTTCTGTAGGTGGCCTCCTCATTGTTGGTGATGAGGCCCACCACCGTTGTGTCATCCACAAACTTGATGATGTAGTTGGTGATGTAGACTGGTACACAGTCATGGGTCAGAAGTGTGAAGAGCAGCAGGCTAAGCACGCCCCCTTGACGGGCCCCTGTGCTCAGCATGATGGTCTTGGAGGTGTTGCTGCCAACCCGGAGATTCTGTGGCCTCCCTGTGAGAAAGTCCATCACCCAGTTACAGAGAGAGGTTTTGAATCCCAAGTGTCTGAGTTTTTGTATTAGGTGCTGGAGGATGATTGTGTTGAATGCTGAACTGAAGTCCAAGAACAGCATTCACACAGTTCTTTGCGTCCAAGTGGGTAAGGGCTGGATGGAGAGCAGCAGCGATGGCATCTTCTATGGATCTGTTTGTCCTGTATGCAAACTGAGATTGGTCTTGGGAGGGAGGGAGGATGGACTTGATGTTCTGCATGACCAGCCGCTTGAACTATTTCATTATGATGGGGGTCAGTGCTACAGGCGTAGCACTGACTGGGGGTCCAGCTACAATCGTTGTAGCTGGATGGGACGGGCTTCTTTGGGATTGGTATTATGGTAGCAGTTTTGAGACATGTGGGGACAACAGCTTGACTCAGGTAGATGTTGAAGATTCCAGCCAGGACTTTCTTGAGCTCCTCTGCACAGTCCTTCAGGACGTGACCCGGTATGTTGTCTGGTCCAGCAGAGGGACCTCTTCACGCTAGCCAGATCCAGACTTATTTATGGTTCCATATAAAGCATCTGTCCTAAACCAAGAGAAGATATATTGCTCTTCTATTCTATGTGATAAAGGGCATTAGATACAACTGTTTACTAGCCATTTATGTTTTTGCTCTTAAATAAGAAGCACCTTGTTAATACTGAGGATGCATGATCTGATGTGGTGATAATTATTTATTTGTGTCCTTGCTCATTGTGTTTGTTATTGTTGTAATGGCAATAGCATATCAGAGGGTGATGTCGCCAGATATTCACATTCAAGGCTTGTCTGCCCTTGTTGAGTCTGTGTGAGTGTGAATAGCGCACTTCCAGAGAGGAGCTACAATTGTATGCTGTATTTTACTCCATGTTCTCTGTTCAGTTAATGTGTCGGTGTAGGTACCACATTTGCTCGGGCTGCCAGAGCTGCTCGGGACCTCTGCCTGCTTTTGACATTGCAGAGTATGACTGGCTGGACAGTCGTTTTGATGACGTAGCACGTTGTGATTGGTCCGTGTTTGTAGTTTAAATAAATATGTCTTTCATTTTAAATATTTTGCTTTTATTTGTACAAGGACCAGAACTTTTGTGTTATTTTCACATTTACAAATAAAATATTATCTAACCATCTATCTATAGCCAGACATACAGTAACAGGTATTTTTTTAAACATCATTTTTTATACGTGGGTTTCACCATTTATCCTCAAACAAAACACCATTTTCAGGTACTACAAAAGACTTTTTAAAAAAATTCCTTTCAGGGTGAAGATTGTCACAGTCTCCTGCATGGACTAAATGGAGTTTCTCTTTTGTTTCCATGGCAATGGGCAACATAGTGGGTTGTGCTGCTGTTTTAACCTTAACAGGATTTTTTGCATGTTTGCACATGCTAGTGAATCTCAGTAAGTTATATTATTGTGTTAAAGCTGGTGAATTTCTAACAATATAATTTAAAAAGACAAACTTTGACTGCAACATCACCAGCAGGGCCCCAAGCAGATTTAATTTTGATTGGTATTAGTTTCTGAAATCTATTTATCTAACAATTTCTTAAATGTATATAAGATCCCAAACAAGAACAACATTATTATTAGTTTGGATAAACACCATATTCACATCAATAAATTGAAAAAGGCTTTACCCTCCTTAGCTGGGTTTAAAAATTAAAAAAAAAAGTCATGTTTCCTTAAAAAGCTTAAGGAAAATCACTCCATCATGGATTTATTTGATACATTACCTGAATGACTTCTGTTGTCATTTATTACCATAGCCTTATTGGAGAATAATATTTAATCTTCTTCTTTCTTCTTTTGTTTGTGTTGTTCAAGTTTTCATAAGTTTGGTAGGAAAAAAAACATGAACTCTCAAACGGACCAATCACAATGCACTACGCCATTACATCATAAGCAGGTGCAGGCCCCCAGCAGATCTAGTAGCCCAAGCAAATGTGGTACCCACACCGGTTGGCTAAAGGAAGAAGAGAGTCCGAGCGTTGCATCTCCTCTGCATGCCATAAGAAAGACCATTGTTACCAACTCTGCCTTTAACATGATGCTTATACTGTATTTTTTGAACATTATATGTCCACCTTGTAATCTGTTTTTTCCAGTGTTGGAGTAACAGGTTAAAAAGATACTCTTTAATTCCACTATTTTTGCAGTAACTTGTTGTGTAACTTACTCAACATAACACAGACAAAAGCATTCCACCATATACCGGCATGCAGCCATGACTTGACATGATCTGTGGCAAAGTGTGTGAATCAATCAGTTTGACAGTAAACAATGGGCAAGATGCAGGAAGTTTCTTCTTGTGGAAAAACGGACATTATTTTTCCTTTCTCAAGGTTAAGGAAAAATATAATGGTGAGTTGCAAACTATATGCCGATGTGAAGACCTATTCAAAATAGTAACTCAAATCTGCAGAAGCGCCCAATTAAACTAAACATCATGTTTCAACAAAACTAGATGCTAAGGAAAGGTCTGCTGCTAGTATCACTGATGATACTAGCAGCCACTTCACCTAAACAGCCATGGCTGGAGTTCAAACCCAGGTATGCATCTGGACAGAGTGTGACTCACCAAGAATTAAACTGACTGATTGTCAGCTACATGGTTGAAGACAAACTATCGTTGTCCACAGCCAGCTGCCTTCAGACAGCTGATTAGCAAAATACAGGTGACGGCTAAAGGCTAAGAGCCACTGCAGAAAAACATTTTCCTGCTACCTGGATACAGTATATTCAGAAATGGATTTTGATCTCAAAAAGACATTTGGGGGACTGGATCATGTCTCTGTAACAACAGACATTTGAACTGTGCATATTGTTATGGTGGAACTTATTGTGAAGTGCAGTGTGATGACGCCAACTTCCTGTCACCTCATCACACTGCCATACAGTATATAGCGGGGTAGCCGTCATAGGCACTTCTTCTTGTGCCAGATGAGTCCACTAGGTGCTTGCCGTGTACTGTTTGACACCTTTTTTAATAAAGCAGTGTTCAATGCTACATCTCTGTCGACCTCGTTCGTCGCCAGGTTTGTAGACATAACATTTGGCAACTGAGGATTAACATATGGAGGCGTGCGTTACACCACTCTGTCCCTTCCTTGAGCTCCCGGGTGAGCCACTGGTGCCAAGGCCGTGTTGGTTCGAGGCCTTTCAAACTTACATCATGGCGCTGGACCTCGGGAAGCTCGATAAGGTGAGGGCATGTGCGCTTCTCCTCCACAACCTGGGTATCAAAGGCCGGCGAGTCCAATGGACGTTCGACACGTAGGACTCATTCGAGAATGTCGTGGAGCTGCTAGCTAACCATTTCACCACTCCAGACAGCATGACTGTGCAGAGAATTTGCTTTCACCAGAGACAACAATGTGTCAGTGAGCCTATCCACCAGTATGTCGCTGATTTGAGGCAGCTAGCTACCGAGTGCCATTCTGGGCCGCTTGAAGGCGAGATGGTAGACGAACACCTAGCAGAGCACACATGCAACGCTGGACTGCGAGATAAGCTACTAATGGCGCCAAATGACTTGACGTTAGCTAGAGCTATTGAGCTAGCTCTCCAATTGGAGGTTGCAGATAAGCTAGCTTTGGAGCTAAACCGGCATCAGTCGCAGAAGCCGCCGGAGCCGCCCGCTTCAGCTAATGTTGCGGACACGGATAGCAAGGATAGCTTGGATAGCTTGGATGAAGATTGTTCGTAAACCAGTGCTTCCAGCTGAAGGTCTTCCCCCAGGAAGACCCCCTTGCAGGGATTGTGGGTCTGCGACACGCCACCATAAAGCGAGTAGATGTGTAGCTGTAGTAGATGTGGACGCTTGAATCACTATGCCAGGGGGTGCTGCTTGACATAATGCACGGCTCAGGAGACACACACGCAGGCTCAGGGTAGACTTAATAGCTTTATTAACAGCAAGTGTGTATGAGTGTGTGTATGCGAGATGTAAATGTGTTGGTGGTGGCGTCTGCGTCAGGCACGGAGGCAGGAGGCCGTACAACTGGACAACCCTATGGGAGAAGCAAAGGGAGAAGGGTAACGGGCACCACACCAACACGGGAGATAAGACAATGATCACAGGCTTACTTGGTTATGGCAGGTGGCTGGCACAGCAAGGGCGTAGCCCGGGAGACAGCGACCTGGAGCACCCGATGCAGCAGCGAGAGGACGGTGGCAGAGGGAAGTGGTCCGCCGCCGGGAAATCCACCTGTGCACAGGGGAGCAGACTGGAAGAAGAAGGTAAGTGATTCTTACGTGAATTCTTGCTTGGCGAAGGGAATTCCTTGCAGCCAGGGAAGCCAACGAATACAGACGGCTTCAGGCCGAAGCCCAGGGCGAGGCGGCTTAAATCCCTCGCCGCTGACGAGGCGCAGGTGTGTGTGCAGCTGGCGCTGCTGATGGGCGGCGAGGCGTGACAGTACTCCCCCCTCTAGCAGCGCCTCCTGGCGATGGTTTCTCCGGGTGCGCTTGGTGGAACTCAGTAATGAGGGACGGATCCAACACAAACGACGAGGGTACCCATTGCCGATGTTCAGGTCCATAGCCCTCCCAGTCCACCAAGTACTGCAACCCGCGACCCCGGCGCCGGGAGTCCAGGATGGAAGAGACAGGCCAGGCCGGATGACCATCAATCATCCGGGGCTCGGGCTGCCCAGCAGGAGGAGGGCAAAGGGGGTCGGAGACTGCCAGCTTCACCTTGGACACGTGGAAGGTGGGATGGATGCGGAGGGAGGGGGGAATAGCCACACGCACAGCCACCGGGTTTATAATCCTGGTGATGGGGTATGGGCCCATGAAACGCTGTGCCAGCTTCCTCCTCTCACCCTTTAAAATGACGTCCTGGGTTGACACGTAGACACGCTGGCCTACCTGGTACGCTGGGGCAGGTCTTCTGTGCCGGTCCGCCGTGGATTTGTTGCGCTCCGCCGTGCGTAAAAGCGCATTGCGCGCCGACGCCCAGATGGAACAGCACCGCCTAAGGTGCGCCCGAACTGAAGGGACAGTTACCTCACTCTCCTGCGCTGGGAACAGAGGGGGGTCGTAGCCCAGGGACGCCTTAAAAGGAGACATCCCAGTGGCAGAAGAGCGGGCGGTGTTGTGGGCATATTCAACCCAGGCGAGGTGGTTGCTCCACGATGCAGGCTTGGACGCAGTGACGCAGCGGAGCGCAGCCTCCAGCTCCTGATTGGTCCGCTCACACTGCCCGTTGGTTTGGGGGTGATGGCCGGAGGAGAGGCTTATCTTGGCTCCCAGGGCGTTACAAAAGGACCTCCAGACCTCAGAAGAAAATTGGGGACCCCGGTCCGAGACAACGTCCACCGGAATCCCCTGCAGCCTGACCACGTGCTGGATTAGGAGGTCCGCCATCTCCAGGGCAGATGGAAGCCCACGCAATGGGATGAAGTGCATGGCCTTGGAGAACCAGTCAACGATGGTCAGGACAGTGTCGAAGGTGTTTGAGGCTGGGAGTCCGGTGATGAAATCCAGGGCGATATGCGACCAGGGCCTGCCAGGGACGGGCAGAGGCTGGAGCAAACCCGCTGGAGGGGCATTACCTGATTTACTGGTGGCACATACGGGGCAGGCCCGGGCGTAGCGGGCAGCGTCCTTCCGCAAACCCGGCCACCAGAAGGACCATTGAAGTAGGTCGATCATCCGGGAGGAACCAGGGTGGCAGGTGAGCTTAGATGTGTGCAGCCAGTGGATGACCTCCCCCCGGACCGTGGACGGCACAAAAAGCCTCCCCTCCGGTCCGCCGCCAGGGTCAGGTTCCGATTCCTGCGCCTTCCGGATCTTACTTTCAATGTCCCAAGTGACGGCTCCCACGATGCACGACCTGGGCAAGATGGTGTGGACCGCGTCCTCAGACACCTCAGGGGCAAATTGCCTAGAGAGGGCGTCAGGCAGGCCGTTCTTGGAGCCAGGCCTGAAGGTGATGTTAAAGCGGAACCTGGCGAAGAACAGGGACCAACGCACCTGGCGGGCGTTCAGATGCTTGGCAGATCTTAAATACTCCAAGTTCTTGTGGTCAGTTAGAACCACGAACGGCAGGTCCACCCCCTCTAGCCAGTGACGCCACTCCTGCAGCGCGAGCTTGATGGCGAGGAGCTCTCTGTCCCCAACGTCGTAGTTACGTTCCGCCGGGGACAAGCGCCGGGAGAAGAAGGCGCAGGGCCGTTTGACCCCGTCGTCAGGTGACCGCTGAGATAGAACCACCCCCACCCCCGTGTCCGAAGCGTCCACCTCCACGATGCATTGCAGCGAGGGATCGACTTGGCTGAGGACCCGGGAGGAGGAGAACTCAGCCTTCAGCGCCTGGAAAGCAGCTGCGGCCTCTTCAGTCCACCGGAACGGGACCTTAGGGGACGTGAGGCGGGTCAGAGGGGATTTAACCGATTGACGTCCGCGAGGCCCCCTACAGTGACTCGCGGACCTCCCCGTTTGGCTTCTGTGGACAAAGCTCCACCGTGTGTTGGCTGTCTCCGCAATACATGCAGAGACCCAACTCACGGCGGCGTTGTCTCTCCGCAGGAGGGAGCTTTGTCCGGCCTGTCACCATCGGCTCCGACTCCTCGGAGCACGACGGTGACGGCAACGCCAGGGGGCGAGCTTGGGACAGGCGCGGCGAGGCACCTCGAGGGCGAGAAGAAGACGACTTCCGCTCCGAGGTACGCTCGCGCAACCTGTTATCCAAGCTGATGGCTAGGGACGTTAGCTCCGCTAAGGTCTCCGGAATGTCCCGTCCAGCCAATTCGTCCCTCAGACCAGCACTGAGACTGCGGAGGAAGATGCCGCAGAGAGAACGTTCTCCCCAGCCTACCTCCTCCGCCGCTACCCGGAAGTCGATCGCGTAGTCAGCTGCCGACTGGCTTCCCTGCTGAAGGCTGAGAAGCCGATCGACCTGAACGCTCTCTGTTCGAGAATCATCAAAGACCTCCAGGAACAGTCTCACGAATTGGCCATAGGTGAGGGTGGCGTAACTGGGCTTCACCATAACGGTGTAAGCACAGGTAAGCGCTCGCCCCTCCAAGAGGTTCCCTAAGTAGCCAATTCGGCTATGGTCCGAGGGAAAATCTCCGGGCACACAGTGGAACACGGACTCACATTGCATAATAAACCCCCGCGCTCCGCCAAGCTTACCGCTAAAGCGGGCGGGGGTCGGAATGGGTGTGAGCCGAGCCGGTGCTGCCGGAGGAGGCTGGACGGCCGCTGGAGCAGCAGGAGCCGTGCTGCCCTGACGAGCCGGGGGGAACGGCTGTTGGGGGTCCAAGCGGTCCAATCGGTTAGTGATTATGGACAATTGATTTAAAATCACCTGTTGTTGGTGGGCTATTAGGTCCACCCGAGCCTCGAGAGTGGTAAGTCGGCGTGTGAGCCCGCCGTCTGCCGAGCCGCTCTGCTGAAGCCGTACTGACATAATGCATGGCTCAGGAGACACACACGCAGGCTCAGGGTAGACTTAATAGCTTTATTAACAACAAGTGTGTATGAGTGTGTGTATGCAAGATGTAAATGTGTTGGTGGTGGCGTCTGCGTCAGGCACGGAGGCAGGAGGCCGTACAGCTGGACAACCCTATGGGAGAAGCAAAGGGAGAAGGGTAACGGGCACCACACCAACACGGGAGATAAGACAATGATCACAGGCTTACTTGGTTATGGCAGGTGGCTGGCACAGCAAGGGCGTAGCCCGGGAGACAGCGACCTGGAGCGCCCGATGCAGCAGCGAGAGGACGGTGGCAGAGGGAAGTGGTCCGCCGCCGGGAAATCCACCTGTGCACAGGGGAGCAGACTGGAAGAAGAAGGTAAGTGATTCTTACGTGAATTCTTGCTTGGCGAAGGGAATTCCTTGCAGCCAGGGAAGCCAACGAAGACAGACGGCTTCAGGCCAAAGCCCAGGGCGAGGCGGCTTAAATCCCTCGCCGCTGACGAGACGCAGGTGTGCGTGCAGCTGGCGCTGCTGATGGGCGGCGAGGCGTGACACTGCTTATCTGATCTGGAGAGCTCACAGAAGAAATCACCCCACTCGCCCCCGACAACCATCCACTCAGTAAGTCCCAGTACCAACAGGTATACGTATTGTGCAGTGGAGTTAGACGGTGTGGCAGTGCCACTGTTACTCGACATGGCGGCGGTGCGGTCGATGCTGAATTGGGCCACGGTGAAGTTTTTCCCCACCACAGGATAAAAAGTAACCCAGCACCGTTGTATGGCTATGGGGCTAGCAGGCTGTGCACTGTTGGGACTATGGAGCTAGCCATTTGTTACAAGTCTGAAACGATGATTGACTTCACTTTCCAAGTGGTGGCATGCGGCGATAACATCATGGGGTGTGACCTATACTACGGGCTGGGTTTCGCCATCAAAGACAGTGTTGGGAACGAATGGTCTGGTTGTGGCCGCTGGGATTCGTAGGCTTCGGTGGTCCAAGAGGATGTGGTGTGGGACAAAGGACTAATGGACACTCTCGCTTTCATGCCGGACCAGCTTTGCTCAGAGTCGGTGCTGGAAAGTTTCAGTGCCTTCACTCGGGATGGAGGAGTTGGGGGGACCGAGCATGATGGCCGGGCACCCGTAACGACGAGCGACACCATGCTAGCCCCAGATGCCTCCGGTACTTGGCCACAGTCGGGTGGGGGATTTGCAGCTACAACGGTGACCACTACAACGTTTGTTGAAGAGGGCGGGGCATGACCAACGAGCATGGCATTACCACATGCTCAGCAGCAGCACATCAGGCCGAGTAAGGTTCCACTTTGGGTTATGGACTTGATTTGGGTTCAGGGTGATGAACGACCATGGCGAAGATGGGCCAGACGAAAGCCAACGAAACATCAGGCACTCCTGTGGATTGTGGTGAAGTTGGGTGTGGCATGCTTCCGGTTGTCTGACGGCTTGATGAGGCACGCCAATCAGCTGCAGCGTGTCCAGGAGGATGCTCCAGGTGGCGAGGCTGGACGGGAGTCAGTGAAGGTGGCTTGGGATCCAGGCTCCAGCGTCCAGAAGATCAGCCTTCGCTCCGGGGGCCTGTTGCCTCCAGGGGCGCGCGCTTGCTGCGGGACTGCCCAGGGCCCCCCCATGCCGGTTCCACCTCTTTCACCCAAGTGACTGTGCTGTGATATTATGTTTATAGTTCAATGTGTTATTTTGTGTGTTTTGTATAGGAGCACAGCAGATTTGTAGTTTCAATAAAGACTTTTTAGTTAATTCAGTGGTAGAATAATCCACTATGCCATGCGGGCCGTGTGGTAGTCCACCCACCGGCTCTATTTTAGGTTGTTTTGTGTGAATGTGTTAGGCCTTTGAGTATTTTAGTTTATGTTATTTAGAGTGTGATTTGGGTTCCAAATATGGGAGGGTTTGAATTGTGTGTGTTTTTTGGACTTTGTAAAGGATGGGGGGAGGGGGGATATGGTGGCACTTATTATGAAGTGCAGTATGATGACGCCGACTTCCTGTCACCTCATCACACTGCCCTATATAGCGGGGTAGCCGCCATAGGCACTTCCTCTTGTGCCAGATGACTCTGCTAGGTGCTTGCCATGTACTGTTCAATACCTTCTTTAATAAAGCAGTGTTCAACGCTACATCTCTGTCGACCTCGTTCATCACCAGGTTTGTGGACATAACACATATGAAAATTTTTCTTTGGGCAACTGCACATCGGATTAATTCCTGCGGCAAGATGAACATGGACAGTTTTCATCTCCTACACACTGACACGTGTTCAACAACACCAAAATATACAGTATATTAGGTGTGCAAGATAATTTAAGTATTTAAAAGTTACTTTGTTCATAGTGTGGCTGATCTACTTTCCCAAGTAACTAATTACACTATTCATGTAGCAATTGATAAAGCAGCTTAGTTACTTTTAAAAAGAAGTAACAAGTAACTTTAATAAGTCACTAAGTTCAGTAACTTGCCCAACATTGTCCCTTTTCCCCATTTATGTCAAGGCGTGAGTTGAGCTCATGTCCTCATCTTGTGTTATAAATTATATTTTCTTGTTTCAGGACAAGAGTCAACTCACACCCTCACCTTTAGTTCTCCTTTGGGAGTTTTGTATTAATCATTATTATTATTGAAATTATATTATTATTATTATTATTATTATCATGTCCTTGGTTTTGTCTTGTCCTATTTAAGGGACGACACCCCGTAGTTCAGGGCGACGTCCTACTACGTCATGCTGGTGTGGACCGCACGCTTCCGTCTGTCTGTATAATTTCCATATTCTGCCGAAGTCCTGTGAGTTTTTGTTCCAGTTTTCACTCGTGGATTATTTTGTGTTTTCTTTATTAAACCTCTCAAACTTAAGTCCAGTATTTGGGTCTTGTATTCCACCCCTTGAGGGGCTCATTATGGCAGAAGGATGTCACCAGTGAAAGACCCAGCGGACTTTTGTTAGCTCAGCTATGACCGGATGTGTGCTGCTTACCGAGGGGAAGTTTAAGGACATAAACCAGCTGAAGGGATTAATTGCCGCGGCCTATTGCTCCTCCGACCCTGTAAAGGAGGGTCTGTGGATAGCAGCAGCCCTGGAGTTGGAGCATACCCCGCGTCTGAGGGTGTTTCCGTGGGCACAGGAGCTTCCCATCTGCAGGGCCCCATGGTCCGCCTCACCACCCAAGATCAGAGTGGAGAAGCATGGTGAGTGTCAGCGCCATTCCTCCCCCCCCCCCCCCCCCCCGGTTTCAGCTGCCATAGCTCTTCACCAGACGAGCGCCACAGTCTCCCCAGTGGGAGTCGTCCTGCACTTCAGCAGCAGCCGAACGGGATCAAGGGCAAGTACCTCTTCATTTTTTAACTCCATTTAATGAAAGGTCTTGTCTTGTTCCCAGGGAGGGGGCTCAGCCAACCACCATCGCTGAGCGCTCTCTCCCGGTTTCTGTTGCCACACACCCCCTCACCTGCACTTTCCGTCTCCCTTCTCCCAAACTTGCTATCTAAAGAGGCTGGGTTGGAGTTGGATTCCCAGACGTTTGGGTTCGAGAGGTTCCAGCCTGCATCACCTGGGCCCGCAGCTGGTCGACTCACTGGATTCGCTGCTGATCAGCCTTCATTGTCAGGGCTTGTTGCTGATCAGCCTACATTTTCAGCTTCTGTGGTCAGCACGCCCCAGCCATCAGTGCCTGAGGTCTGCACGCTTCAACAGCCTGCTCCTGAGACAGACGTTCCCCAGTCATCTGCGGTCGAGGCCAGCATGCCTCCATCATCAGCTCCTGAGACTGTAGAGCTCCTATCAGTGGTCATCGAGGTCAGCGCTCACATATCATCGTCGGACTCAGAGTCGGGGTCTCTCCAACTACTGATTGCTGAACTCGAGACTCGTCTGCTGCAGTTGGCTAAGCTATTGCCTATTTCTGAGGTCAGTGCACTCCTGTCACCTGTTCCTGAGTTCAGCATGCCTCAGTCATCAGCCCCTGAGGTCAGTGTGCTCCAATCATCAGTACCTGAGGTCAGGGCGCCCCAACCATCAGCGTCTGAAGTCAGTGCACCCCAACAATCATCTGTTCTGGCGGCTGAGACCACCACTCCTGCAGCTCTCCTAGAGGCAGCCGCCAATGCAGCTGATCCTAAGGTCATCACCAGGGCAGCAAAGGACCAGGAGCTAAGGCAAGTACTTTTTCCATTAATTTCTACAACTATTTTAGAAAAAAATTTGACTTACTCCTGGTGGGGGGACCCAAGCTCAGAGTCCACCAGCTTTTGGGTCTTCCCCACCAGTCTCTACTGCTAACGACTGTGGTGTCACCTCATTAACCACCTGTTCTCCTCCCTCATCCGAGGTGGTCATGTTGAGGAGGGAGCCGCAGGAGGACCACGCTCCACCTCAGCCACCGTCACCATTCCAGAGGTTGAGCAGTCCACTCCACCCATCGCAGTTCCTGAGGGTGAGCAGTCTGCTCCACCCATCGCAGTTCCTGAGGGCGAGCGGTCCATTTCACCCGTCACAGTTCCTGAGGGCAAGCAGTCAGCTTTAGACGTTGTTGTTCCAGAGGTTGAGCAGTCCATTCCACTCGTCGTTGTTCCAGAGGTCGAGCAGGGACCACCACCTGTCGCCCCAGAGGTTGGTGGGCCCCCACCATTTGTTTCAAAGGTCGGTGTGTCTCCACCATCTGCGCCGGGGGTCAGCAGGCTACAGTTACTAGTCGCAGAACATAGAGTTCCTTTGGTGGAGTTTGTCGAGCTCTGTACCCCTGTGGCCATTGTTCCACCAGGCTCTGTAGTCCGGTGGCCCAAAGACAGTTGTAGACCACATGAACTATCTTGCTTTTTAGTCTGGTGGGCCATGGACTGGGACGGCCCCCCGAACCTTTCTATTCTCTGGTCTGAGGGCCCATGGACTTGGGTATGCCCCCTTACCTATTGTTTTCTCTGGTCTGGTGGCCCAGCGACTTTGGAAGGCCACCTGACTTCCTTTGTTTTGAGTTTGGGGGCCTTGGACTTTGTTTGGCCCATGAACTATGTTCTCTTCTGGACTCTGTGGGGGGAGGGGGTTGTTTTGGCCCACCTTTGGGCTTGCACCCCCACCACCTACCCTGGGGGGATTTTGGTTCCTTTTTTTTTTTCTTTTGCTGGTGTTACCCTTAGGGGCCATTTAGAATCCATCCCTTAAGAGGGGGTAGTGTCAGGGCATGAGTTGAGCTCATGTCCCCATCTTGTGTTATAAATTATATTTTCTTGTTTCAGGACATGAGTCAACTCACGGCCTCACCTTCAGTTCTCCTTTGGGAGTTTTGTATTAATTATTATTATTAGTACCATTATTATTATTATCATGTCCTTGGTTTTGTATCCATTTCCTTTTCCATGGCTTTGGGTTTCTCTTCGTTATTATTATTCCTGTCTTTGCCTTAGTCCATTATCATCATCCTTAGTATTATTTTATTACGGTCACATCTTGTAATTCATTTCTGTCATCATGTTGGTGTGTGCTCTTATTTTGATAGCTTCTTTTGTTTACTTCCGTTTTTCATCTAGCTTGTTTCATGTCTTGTTAAGTTCCTGATTATTCACAGCTGTTTTATTATTTTAATAATTATTCTTGTCCTATTTAAGGGACACCGCTCCATAGTTTGGGGCAATGTCCTACTATGTCATGCTGGCATGGACCACACACTTCCGTCTGTCTGTATCCGCCAAAGTCCTGTGAGTTTTTGTTCCAGTTTCCAGTCATGGATTATTTTGTGTTTTCTTTATCAAACCTCGCAAACTTAAGTCCAGTGTTTGGGTCTTGTATTCTGCCCCTGGAGGGGCTCATTATGACAATTAAATGATAACTTTTTCCTCATAAATTTGCAACTTTTTTACTTGTATAATTACATTTTTTTTTACTTGAAAATGTGTGGGTTCCTTGTAAATTTGTGACCTTTTTTGTGAATTTACTCCTATTTTAATAATAAATTTGCCTATAAATGTGTGATTTTATTATATTTTTAAATGATTTATTTATATAGATTTTTAGTATAATAAAGAGAATGTTTTCAAAGAATAGAAGAGAAACAATTATCCAATATCTTTTTTAAACATTTACCTTTTTAAGGAAAAATGAAGTCATTTAATTTTTATCACAATCATCAAATTTTAACAGTGACGATACATTCAAAACTGTCTGAATTTTTAGGTGCATTTTAGCTGTTATCTTTCTACACTGATGTTAGTTCTTTAACTCCAGTTCTTCTTAATTAATGTTATCATTTTAAAATCAAACACACTTTTATTTGATGAATCACCCTTACCCCAGTGTCTGTGCAACAACAACCGTGGAGTGTAAAGAGACCGGGGACATCACGTGCTTCAGGCTCTGAGCAATACACACGCTGCAAGCACATACTGCATGCACACACCAACCCTGTTACCCACCAACACCGTCCCAACAACTGCCCCATGTGACCCCTCATCGTCTCCTGAGCTGTAGCAGAGGCCCCCTACACATCAGTGGACTTCTGATTGACAGGCCGTGAAGATACACCAACATGGTCTCCATTTAGCTCAAGTACCACACCGCCATCACCTCAGATGCCCCCCCCCCTACCCACCCCCGTCCTCCTCTTCATGTCCCAGGAGAAAACACACTTGAGCCAAAGTGTTTCAGAGCAGGATGTTTCCTGGGGAGAAAGGGTTTCGTCTCGGGTCACTGTGCACCGCTGGGATGGAGAGTGCTTTTTCACAAGGGTGTGTGGAGTTTTGGGGGGGTGGCAGCTTATGCCGAGAAGAGAAATGAAGAAGGGGCAGTGAGAAAATAGAAGGAAAGCACGTGGATGTTCAAAGAAGAAAAGCTAATCACTGCATCGGTGGGATTGTAGAAATGTGTGTGGGTGTGTATGGAAAAGGCGAGAAGTGGAAGTTAGGTGAGTGTGTGATGAAGTAGCAGCGCGTCTCGGGGTTAGAGAGTTTGGAGAGAGGAGGTGGGGGGGGGGGGGTTGCTGAGGGTGTTTAGTCCTGAGAGGAAACATTACCAAAGCGAGGAGGAAAAGCTGCCAAATTAACTTCTCACCCTTTCAATCACACCCCTGAGAATTCCTGGCCCGCTTTACCTCCACCGATCTGGCTCCACTTTTTGGATGAAGGGCTGAATGTTTTTTTTTAACCTGTTTTCTTGGCCTTGTGGGCAGTAAAGAAACATCACACCTTCACACCAAACCAAGTACAACCTCAACACCCCTCCCTATATGCGTCTTGCCTTATTCGAAAGCTTGCCCTTCCATTTATCCGGACCGAAACAGACTGCAAACAACCATTTGAAACGCCATCAGCCTCGTGGGACTTCCCTCAACATCAGTTAGTTCTGCTACAGTGAAAGGGCTTCAAACCTATCCACAAGAAACAATCATAATGTATTTGGAGCAAAGCTTGTACTGTACTTCCAAACACTGGCCAAAAAATAAACCTCGGCCAGAGAAAAGGTGCTTAATGCATCACATCACTGCAGGAAGAAAAACAATGCGGGTTTAAAAGATCACCAGAAGAGTAGAGCAGATGGTCTGTAATGACTGGTGCTTTTGTAAAGCCATTCATGAGCACTGAGCTCAGTCCTCTCTAGTCCACATGAGGAGAATGGTCTGGAGTGTGGCAAGACAGTTTGAAACTCTGTCATTCCTTCCCACCCTCCTTGACATTCCTACACACAGCCAATCTCTGGTCTAATTTGTTTGTATTTGTGCCCCCCCCCCCCACACACACACACAACCCTCCCAGCTTTCTGTTTTACTTCTTTTCTTTTCTCGCTCCCACTCTGTCATGTCATAGATTACGTGGTTGGGTCCTCCTCCCGGTCCTTCTAATCTAAAATAGATGATTAGAGTCATTCTGAAAGACAAATGTAACTTTTCTGGACATTCTAAATCTGTTTAGGCACATTTAATAGTGTCAATTATTGTGGGGCCAGACGGGGGACTCAAGCCTTTCTGTAGTCAAGGCCCTTAATAACATTGGCTACAATGAGAAGCAGATGCTGACCCTCCTGGTCCCTTTGAAAAAAGACATTTGAGTAGCTCTGCTTCTAATTTATGAGCCCCCCTCCACATCTGGAATTCTTTATAATTAAAACGTAAACCCCAAAGTTCTACTTCCACCTGTCAAATGTTGAGAAGATGAACATAGTAATGGGCTTCTCCTGCATCGGTGGAGAGATGGAACGACTGTTTTTTCTTTCTCTTTTTTTAAGGAATGGGATTGGGGCAATAATGGGGTGCAAATAGAGCCCTTATTTGTGATTGTTTTGCTTCATGGTCAGGCCTGGTACAGTGCATGTCTTTCAGGTTTGCAAGCTTTACCCATCCTGCTACATGTATATCCATCCACAAGTTGGTGAGACAAAACAGTAAATGTAGAGCCTTTTGTCTTATGCTTTTTTCCAAGCTTCAAAGTGATGCAAAACAAAAGACGGAAATACAGATTTCCCATTTCACCCCCAACATGAACAGGAAGCATCACGTTCACCAGCTGAATAGATTTCTGTATTAGTGTGTAATGAAAGCAAAGGAGTGAATTTGCCATGGCTAGTGAGTAGCATAATTACTCATAATAGGTTTTCATCCAATAGATCAGGGGTCATCAACTAAAACTGCAAAAGGTCCGATAAGTCGGTCCTTCTCCCTAGCCGAGGTCCGAACTAGGTGTGGGAATCTTTAGGCTCCTTATGATTCAGAACTGCGACTTGATTCTAAACCCGTTCTCAATGCATCTTGACATATTTTTTTTCTCTTTAAGATTTTTCTCTCCCACTGTGTGACAACTTGGCCCTTTTAAAGCAAAGTATTTGCAATGACCTATGAATTTACTTCCATCATCTTTAATTAAAACAAATGGAAGAGAACTCTTGACACGTGGTGGGCAGTGGTGGCCTAATGGTTAGGGATGTGGACTGGTGAGCAGAGGGTCGTGGGTTTGATCCCTGGACCGGCAGGATTAGATCTGGGTGGGACAAACAACACAGCAGTGTTTGCGCCACCCTCCTTAACCCCACTGTGGTGCCCTTGAGCAAGGCCCAGCTGCTCAGTGGCCACCGGTCAGTCTGTGGTTGCACTGGGCAGCTTCCTGCTGTGAATGTTTAACTGTGTGAATGAACAGGGCGTCCTTGAAAAAGAGGTTGCCTCTCAATGGAACTACCCTGTATAAATAAAGGTTAAATAAAAAGATGAACAAATTTATCGCAAAATGTGCTTTTATGAATTGACATTCTTTCAAAAGACCACAGCTGTCTCCAGACAGGCCAATATCATTTAACTTGCTTTCACACATTATTTTAATAAGCTCACGTTTTAGCTGGTTTTAGCTCTATATTCATTTTAAAACAAAAAAATAAAATGAAATGAATGAATGAATGAATGAATGAATGAATGAATAAAATGAATTCTTTGTTCACTGTCAAACAAAATGAAATATAAGATTTTATAATACAGGAGAAGACTAAATGTGTTTGTTGACTCCAAATAAATAGGTCTAAAATTCTAAAATCTACAACTAAAATCCTAAAAATGTTTTACAGGAGAACACAAACTAAATTGTATTGCATTTAAAAAAAAAAAAGATTAAATCTAAAAAAAACAAAATTGCACAAAAAATCCACCTCTATACAATATTTTCAGTGCAGAAAAAACTGTTTCAAACTAAGACAAAAAAATGGACACAAAATATAATTCCAGGACGCAAAATATAATTCAACACAACGGAATTCCTCAACATTTTTTTATCCCAACAGTAAATTCTGTTGAATGGAGCTGTAACTCCTGGTTACAGGGAGACGGGAGGTGGAACTGTTTATGTTCAGTAACACATGGAGCTTTTGCAGAGTTTTTACGTACCGGTGTTATGCCGAGAATTGCATCCCATCGTCGCAAGCAGGTGTTTAGTGTAAGTCAAGTCAATACAACTATATACTTTGAAAAACTGATTACCCTTTTTACCGACAATGCATAAATGCAAAATCTGGACTTTAAAGCTCGTAAAACATGTTCCATCACATTGATTTCTAACCCGCTTAGAAACACTAAAACGTCTGGCAAATAAATATAATTTAAAGATAGTTTACAAGAGGTAATGACATTTTTTTACTTCTAAAAATATAATGGGTACTTCTAAAAATCCATAAATGGTTACAAGTCTGGCTGTAGCGTTATATTTTATAGTTTTGGCGGATGGGATGCAATTCTTGGCAAGTGAGCAATTCTCGGCATAACACCGGCCGTGTGTGTGGGGGGGGGGTGCGCCCCCAGCGAACCTGTTTGATTTTGCAAGCTGCTCCCTGGAGCAGTTGGAGCCGCAGAGTCTCTGCAGAGAGTGGCATTCGTGGAACAGCGAAGAGGGCAGTCTGCAGCAGGACTCAGGAGGAGAGCGCCCAAGGGCTCATGCCATGCCTTAATCTGTCGGACGGTTGCAGATGCAGCAGTTTACTTCCGCTTGTTTCCCCACCAAAATAAAACAGTCTCCATTCCCCCCAAATTGTATCAAAAGGCTTCGGGGTCCGGACAGAGGACTCTCGGGGTCCGGATCCGGACCAGAGTCCGTCAGTTGGTGACCCCTGCAATAGATCAATAGGACCTACATGAGTGAGCTCCGAGTGTGTGTGTGTACGTGTCAGTGGAGGTGTGTGAGCATAAAGCCTCTCAGACTTCAAACTCCCTTCATTAAATCAAATTAAGATCCTGCGCACAGCAGATTAATTTTCTTTGTCTTTTTTTTTTTCCTCCTTTCCTCTCCTCCCTCCTCCTCACACCCTCCCTCTTTGGAGAGCCAGACAAAAGCAGCTGTGAGTGGGGGCTGACGAGCCTGTAGAGGTTGGAGAGTGCAGCTTGTGCAGTTAATCCTGCTGCGAGCATGGCCATGAGGACTGCCTTTCTTCTATTTCTTCCACTACTACCAGATCACCATAAATAAGACTTCTGTGTTAAAGGGCCAATGGGGCCTGTAGAGATCTGAAGTACACTAACCTCTGTGGCTACTGTTACAAATGTGTGTGTGTGTGGGGGGGGGGGGGGGGTCCTATATAGAGAATCTCCTCATAAGTGAATATCTGTAAAAACTGTGGCACATACAGTATATGAACTTTGTATTTTCAAATTATACATGTTTCTTACACATAGGTGCATGTGCTTTCACAGCTAATGCATTTGGTCCAGGTTTTGAGAATTTTCAGTTTGACCTCGAACCAATTACAGCTGTGAACCTGTAAAGAAACAAAAATAGGCAACAAAGGGTCAGGCAAAAATAGGTGGTCTCACTCCAGATCAAACTCAGCCCTGTTTCTAGTGTGAAAGCAGTTTTCAGAAAGGTTCAGATTTTCAGATAAAACACTGGAAGTTACTGTGGCCTATCATTGCCAAAAGGAGAAGTTAAATTAAAAAAAAGCACTGCGGGGACTGTTCATTAACCATTTCCCCTGATTCATTTCACATGGACTGAAAGGAACCAAACTTGGCACAGTTATTAGCCTTTCTCTACATAGGTAGGGGTCACACGCTTCTCAAATCGCTTTATGCAGCTGTGGAGGCCTCACCTGTAGAAGTCTGCAGGTTGTGTCAGAAGTCACAGCTTGACCTCAAAAATCAGCATTTCATCATCTTTGAAGTGCTTGCCCTTACAAATGGCTTAATGGTTGGAAAGAGATGGAAGTTTTCTTATGTTTTTACTTTGATGTTTTTATCTATTTTTCAGGTTCAGGTTACTTTATTTGTACCCGTAGGTAGATTTGTTTTGCAGTCTGGTGACATCCATATTTATTTTTGTGAAGCACTTAGTGATTGTTTCGTCTGTGAAATATGCTATACAAATAAATTTTGCTTTGTTTTGGAAGTCAGATGGTTTAAGGTCAGGAGAGTAAGGGAGGTGAAGAAGGATTTCATAGTCACAGGAAGTCACAGGAAGTCATAGTCATAGTCATAGTCACCGCCAAGGGTTGGACACATGCCTTTGTCAGTCATAATGCTTCCATTGCTTTGAGTGAGCTTTAGTCTCTGGATCATAGTGATGGACCCATGTTTCATCGTGCATGACTAGTCTGTTGAAGAAGTCCTCCTGGTTTTCTTGGCACATGGCCAAAAGACCCTGGAAGCATGTGTCTTGTTCCTGCTTCTGGAAAGGTGTGAGCAGCCGTGCAATAAATGAATGAATCTTTATTTTGGATAGATTAGATTAAAAGATTTAAAGAAAAGAACAGAATAATAAAACAAAGGGAAAAAAATTCAGCAAGGTCAAAAAAACCAATAACTCCTCGGATTATAAAATTCAACATAAGTTATCTGAAATGGGTGATGGCTGAAGCTGCAGCTTATATTGCCCACCCATGTTCCATCTAAGAATCCAAAAGGAAAATAAAATAAAAGTGATTACAAATCAGAACAAAGCCAAGACAAAACGTGACAAAAAATTAAGCAACAGCACAACACAGACTGGATATGATAAACCTTAATGTGATTTTACATATCGTTTTGTATATATGTTTGGAGTATTTCTTCCTTTAGTTTTTGTTTAAATTGTCCAAGCGTTGTATATGATTTTAATTCAGATCCAAAAGCGTTCCACAGTCTGACTCCTTGCACTGAAACACAGTGTTGCTTGGAGGTAGTTCTCACTGAAGGTTTTTGAAATATACATGTTCCTCTGAAATGATATTGTTTCTCCCTTATTTGGAACAACTTTTGGATATTTTAGGGCAGTGATAGATTCTTCGCTTTAAACATTATTACTGCATTTTTAAAATCAACCAGATCTTTCAACTTGAGAGCTTTTAATTTAAGAAAAAGTGGGTTTGTTGATTCCCTGTAAGCAGCTTTGTTTATTATTCTAATAGCTTTCTTCTGTAGTATGTCATGTATGGGAGTATTAATGAATGATACAAAGTATACTGCTCAAAAAAATAAAAGGAACACTTTTTAATCTGAGTAAGCTGGACTAGCCTGCCACAATTTCTTCACTTTAAGTTTTGGAGTATTTTCATTTCCATCAAAAGACGTGGCATCTTTTCATTCTTAACACATTATTCAGTCCATATCAGTGTACTAGATATCCAGCTTATTTTTTCCCATTAATATCTGATGTGTTTTCAAAGTGTTCCTTTAATTTTTTTTTTGAGCAGTGTATATAGTGTGGGTTGATTCACCAAATATTTCACTCTGTGTAGTATTGCAATTGATTTGGATATTTATTTAATTAATATGTGACTTCCAACACAGTTTATTATCAATTATTACTCCAAGGAATTTAATTTCAGATACCCTTTCAATCTCTACACCATTTACACTGAGTTTAGATATTGAGTTGTTGTGATGGTTGTTAAAAATTATAAATTTTGTCTTACTTAAATTGAATGTTAATTTGTTTGAAGCAAACCACAGTTTGAGCTTTCCTAATTCCTTTCCGAGTGTATCCAAAAATTGTTCCAAATTGCTTCTACTGCATAATAAATTAGTGTCATCTGCAAACAGTATTAAATCGATTTTTTCCGAAACTTTACATATATCATTTATATACATATTGAATAACAATGGCCCCAAAACTGAACCCTGTGGGACTCCGCAAGTAGCCTTCAGTAACTGTGAGTTTTTGCTATCAACACATACATACTGATATTTGTTCTTTAAGTAACTACATAACCAGGACAGTGCTACCCCCAATACCATAATTTTGTAGTTTTTTTTTTTTAACAATAATTTATGATCCACTGTATCAAATGCTTTTTTTAAGATCTAGGAATACCCCAACTGAATATGCTTTGTTTTCTATAGCAGTTGACATTTTTTCTATAAATTCCATTAGAGCAAATGCAGTTGTCCTCTTGTGTCTGAACCCATATTGTTGCTCACACAATAAATTATTCTTCATTATAAAGTTGTCAATTCTCTCACAGAATATTTTTTCGAGTATCTTAGAAAATTGTGGCAATAGTGAAATAGGCCTATAGGTTGAAAATTCCCCTCTGTCACCCGTCTTGTATATTGCAATTACTTTGGCTATTTTCATTGCATTGGGAAATATACCTGTCTGGAGAGACAGGTTACAGATGTACGTCAGTGGCTTCACTAAGCATTCAATGATAGTTTTGACTAAAAGCATGTCAATACCATCACAATCCATAGATGTTTTACTTTTAAACGATTTAACAATTTCAATGACCTCTTTCTCATCTGTGTTCTTTAGGAAGGTGGAGTCTTTTATAGCAATGTTTTTGCTTATTGTATCACCTATAGGTGCCGTAATGGGTATTTCTCATGCCAAATTAGGACCAATGTTAACAAAAAATTTATTAAATTTATCTGCAGGTGAGACTGCTTTCACACTCTGAGTCGTTTTTTTTGTTGTTGTTGTTTGTTTGTTTGTTTGTTTGTTTTTGTTTGTTTTTGTTTTTTTTGAAAGATTGGTTGGGTAGCTTGTATTTCTGTTTTTATTTCCAAGAATATTGTTAAGTATTGTCCATGTATTTTTAGTGTTATCTCTGTTTTTCTCCAGTTCTTTTCTGTAATAGTCTCTTTTACTACATCTCAATATATATATTAACTTATTTTTGTATGTTTTACACTGCTGCTCTGCTTCTTTTGTCCTTTTCTTTAGAAAAACTTTATATAGTGAATTTTTCTTTTTACACGCTTTTTGTAATCCCTTGGTTAACCATGGCTTATCGACAAATTTCTGTTTAAGCTTTTTCTTTACTAATGGACAGTTGTTTTCATAAAGAGCGGTTACAGTGTTCATGAATGCATCATAGGCTTTGATTGCATTTTGTGATTTGTATCTGAAAGATTTTAAAGTTTTTTTCTGTACTGGCCCCCGTGTGGCCATGGATAAGTGCAGAAACTGGCAGATGGTCACTTATGTCATTTATCAATAATCCACTTTCTATTTTCTTATCAATAATATTAACAAACAGGTTGTCAATAAGTGTAGCAGTGTGGACTGTGATTCTACTGGGATGTGTTATTGTAGGATATAGACTCATACTGTACATAGAATTCATGAACTCTGTAATTACATTTTGTTGAAATGGATTTAGTAAATCAATATTGACGTCTCCACGGATTACAACCATTTTCTTATTAGTTATATAATTGTACAGCTCGACTAACTTATCTCCGAATGTCTCAATGCAAGTTCCCGGCATTCTATATATACAACTTATAATTAGATTTTTTGTTTCATCTTGGTCAATCTCCATAAACACATTCCAGAATCCCTGGTAGTGCAAAGGACATTCCATTTACAAGTTTACACCTATACAGTTCATCAATATACAGTGCAACACGACCACCGTTTTTTTTTAGATCTGTTAATATGGAACATCTGATATCCCTCTATTGCCATCAAAGAAGGCTGCTCTTCAATGAGCCAAGTTTCAGAGACTGCGATAGCTGTAAATTTTCTATCTGTTTTAAATAGTCCTGAATCTGTGGAAAGTTTTTGTTAAGACTTCTGCTGTTAAAGTGTGTTATTGATAATTTGCCATCTACTTACACTTGACTTTTAAATTGCTTTTCAGTGTAATATTCACAGTGATTATGAATATTATTGAAGAAGTGGTTGTCAGGATCAATATCATTGTCTATCTCTTGTCGTTTGTGTTCAGCATAATGAGATATTTTCAGAGTCTGAATTTCTTCTCTCTGTGTCAAATGACTTTCTCCAGTTGGGGATGATTGATGTCTACTAAAGTCAGTCATGAGTACATTATCATGTTATGTCACAAAAGGACTGTTCTTGCTGTGTGTGTGGACATGGATTATTGTAGTCTCTTAATTTCTTAATCAGTGTTCATCTATATTTATTTAAGTCAGTGAGATCTCTAATTATTATGGCCTTTGCTTCTTCAGGTGTTCCATTTAGTTTAATCCAGACTCTACAGTTTCTTGTCCATGTTGCCTGTATCTTGTTTTGTCTTTTCAACATACGTGCTTGCCGTGCTATTTCAGCATTAGTCTTTGTTAAATGTTCATTTAGGTAAACTTCTGTTCCCCACAGCTTTCTGGCCTACCTCAGTATGTCATTTTTTTACCCTTCTGTTCACAAAGCGCATCACAATTGATTTCTTTGTTTAATTATCCTTTCTGGGTAGAGTATGGCAGGCTGAAATTGCATTTACGTAAACATTTATGTTTCTGCTTTCAAGGAACTGAAGCACCTGGTTTTCCAAGGAGACTGATTCACTTGGGGGAGCCTCCTCACCTCTCATTCCTGCTGTAGCATGAGCATATGATTGATATTTAATGTCTAGTCCACTAATGATTAAATCATCCATATGGGTATATTGTTCAAGATCCTCGCTGCGTCACTCCAAGTCTGCAATTTTTTGTCTCTTTCCTTGTTTATTTTAGCTCTTGGACTTCCTCCATTAGCCCAAATAATTTGGACTGCTGATTGGCCACTTTGGTAAGTTCTTCTGACATGAAGTTCAGAGATTTTTTAATCTCTTCCATTTCCTCTTTCTTTGGTGGCATTTTTTACTGACTTGATGATAGCAGGATTATTTCTGCTGGTGTTGCCAGTATCTGGTCCAGCTGACCTCAGATCTGGCTGGGGCCTCAGCTAGCCCCTCCGTTGCTAGCCCACCGCTTACCGCCGCTGTAGTTGAGCTCCAATCCAGCTGGGGCCTCAGTTAGCTCCTCCGCTCCTCTGCTGTTCTCCACCACCTACCGCCGCTGTAGTTGAGCCCCGATCCAGCTCCTGTCCAGGTGGGGCCTCGATTAGCTCCTCCGCCGAGCCCCGCCACCCACCGCCGCTGTAGTTGAGCTCCGATCCGGCTCCTATCCAGCTGGGGCCTCGGTTAGCTCCTCCGCCGAGCCTCAAACACAAGATTCTGAGAATCTGTGCTGGAGGCTCAGCTGTCATCTACCGGGCCAATGCCGGGTCGGTGAGACGAACCGGGGGCAGAGTCACCAATCCATCATTCAGACAGAGAGAGCCAATCCATCATTCAGACAACTTCCGCATGTGCAAACGGTCATGGATGGTTTTTTCCCACAGACCCCACACTGATCTTGACATCTTGGGCTAGATGGCGAACAGTTATGTGGCAATCCTCCAAAATGGTGGCCTCCACTTGCCAGATGGTGTCTTCATCAATGGTGCACTGTGGCCGTCTGAGAATGGGTGCCGTTTCCACCAATGTCCAGCCACACTTTAACTGTTGATGCCAGTGCCTGACTACGTCATATGATGGGGTATACTCCCCATAAGTCTCTTTCATATCATTGAACTTCTCCTGTGGTATGCGGCCTCTCAAGTACAGGAACCTAAAGACTGCTTTGCATTCAGGTGGCTCCATTATCACACCTTACTCCACCTAAGTACCTGTAAGGATCGTCACTTCCTTGTGGTAACGTAACGTATCGTCACTTCCTGTTTTGCTGTCTGCCTGTGTGGTTGCTCTCCAGCTATTAGCTATGGCTACTAGCTCTCTTTCCTCTCCTCTGGTGTGCTCTCTCTGTCAGATGTTTAGCTACACCTCTGCCTCTTTTAGCGATAACGGTAAATGTAATAAATGTTGTCTTTTTGAGGCGCTCGAGGCGAGGTTGTCTGATTTGGAATCCCGGCTCCGCTGCATTGAAACATCGTCTGCGCCAGTTAATCTCGACGGACGCCCATTAGCTGCAGCGGAGCTAGCTAGCTTAGGCCCCCCTGTCAGCGGTTCCCCGGCTCTCCTCAGCAGCGAGGAAACTGGGTGGGTGACGGTGAGAAGGAAGCCTAGTCGCAAAGCCCCGGTTCACCACCAACCTGTTCACGTTTCTAATCGTTTTTCCCCGCTCAGCGACACACCCGCTGAGGAAAAAACTCTGATCATTGGCGACTCTGTAGTCAGAAACGTGAACCTAGAGACTCCAGCGGTCATAGTCAAATGCATTCCTGGGGCCAGAGCAGGCGACATCGAGTCAAATCTGAAAATGCTGGCTAAAAGTAACTGTAAATACTCCACAATTGTTATTCACGCCGGCATTAATGACATCCGTCTCCGGCAGTCGGAAGTCACCAAACTTGATGTAGAATCGGTGTGTGACTTTGCAAAAACGATGTCTGCCACTGTAGTATTCTCTGGGCCCCTCCCCAATCTGACCAGTGATGACATGTTTAGTCGCTCGTCATCCTTGAACCGCTGGCTGTCTGTGTGGTGTCCTAAAAATGACGTGGGCTACATTGACAATTGGAGCTCTTTTTGGGGAAAACCTGGTCTTATGAGACGAGACAGCATTCATCCCACTTTGGATGGTGCTTCTCATTTATCTAACAATCTGGCGTCTTTTTTATCCAAATTTCCAAAACCATGACTACTCAGAGTTGGGACCAGGAAGCAGAGTCGCAGTCTTACACGCCTCTCTGCAGCTCCTCTTCATCCGCCACCCCTCAGCTTAGCCCCTGTCTTCCCCATCAGAGAATCGTTGTCTGCTCCCTCCAAAGTAAATAAAAATATCATGCATAAGCATCCCAAAGTGATAAAGCAAAACATTGGTAAAACTCAAATTAAACATAAAGCCTCTAAATTGAATGATTTGGCCTCTGTTCCTCCTCATAATTTAAAAAATAAATGTGGTTTACTAAATATTAGGTCTCTAACTCCCAAGTCTCTGTTAGTCCATGATCTGTTAATTGATCATCAGATTGATTTAATTTCCCTTACAGAGACTTGGTTAGGGCAAGAGGATTATGTTGGTTTAAATGAATCAACTCCCTCTGGTTATTTAAACTGTCAAAATCCCAGAAGTTCTGGTCGTGGAGGAGGAGTAGCAACAATTTACCATTCCAAATTACTAGTTAATGTAAAGCAAAAAACATGTTATAATTCCTTTGAGGGCCTGGTCCTCAGTATTGGGCACTTTAGCAATTTTAGGTTAAACCCAATTTTATTTGCCATAGTTTATCGTCCCCCATCAACCTACTCAGAATTTTTATCCGAATTTGCTGATTTCTTAGCTGATTTAGTGCTGAAATCTGATAGAATAATTATAGTAGGGGACTTTAATATACATGTGGATGTAGATAGTGACTGCCTTAATGTGGCATTTAATTCAATATTAGACTCGATTGGGTTTTCTCAGAAAGTAGGAAATTCTACTCATTACCTCCACCATACATTGGACCTTGTTCTGACATATGGCATAGAAATAGAAAATCTTGTAGTGTCTCCTCATAACCCTGTACTGTCAGACCATTGTCTGTTAACCTTTGATTTTACCATTTCTGACTATTTGGCTCCTAAAGAAAAATATTATTACAGTAGATGCCTCTCAGATGATGCTGTTTCCAAATTTATGCAGATTGTTTCCTCTATGCCATGTGTCAACACAACGGAAATAAGCTATAGACAGCTTGCTCCTTCTGTAATTGATAACATGGTGGATAGTGTTTCAGCTTCTCTGCATCAGGCTCTAGACTTGGTGGCCCCCTTAAAAAAGAAAAAGTCTAATCAGAGATTTCTAACTCCTTGGTTCAACACAGAAACTCGTAGCTTAAAACAGAAGACTCGTCAATTAGAAAGAAAATGGCGCTCTACTAATTTAGATTAAATCTATTTAGCTTGGAGAAATCATCTTTTAATTTATAAAAAATCTCTTAGAAAAGCTAGAACAAGTTATTACTCTGCATTAATAGAAGAGAACAAGAATAATCCCAGGGTTCTTTTCAGTACTGTAGCCAGGTTGACAAAGAGTCAGGACTCTGTCAATCCTAGCATTCCCTTAGAGCTTACTAGTCAGGACTTTATGAACTTTTTCAATAATAAAATTTCATCCATCAGAGATAAAATCAATCAGATTCTTCCCACAGTTAACTTAAATACTGTAACTACTACAACTCCTTCTTTTGATGTCTGTCTTGATGAGTTTACTCCAATCGACCTTTGTGAGTTAGACAAAATAGTTTCCTCATCCAAACCTTCAACTTGTCTTTTAGACCCTATTCCTACTAGGTTATTTAAAGAAGTCTTCCCACTTATTGGTAGCTTTATTCTTCATATAATCAATTCTTCATTAACTTTAGGCCATGTACCGCAGGCTTTTAAAACAGCTGTAATTAAACCCTTACTCAAAAAGCCAACGCTAGATCCAGGAGCTTTAGCTAACTATAGACCAATCTCTAATCTCCCTTTCATTTCAAAAATCTTAGAAAGAGTTGTTGCTACGCAATTATTCGACCACCTGCAGGGAAATGGTTTACTTGAAGAGTTTCAATCTGGGTTTAGAATCCATCATAGTACTGAAACAGCCTTAGCGAAGGTCACTAACGACCTCCTCATTGCATCTGATAATGGACTAGTTTCTGTACTTGTCCTTTTAGACCTTAGTGCAGCTTTTGATACTATCGATCATAATATTCTACTTGATAGATTAGAACACTATGTTGGACTTAATGGAACTTCGTTGCAGTGGTTTAGATCTTATTTATCTGATAGGTTCCAGTTTGTTCATGTAAATAATGAGTTTTCTTTCAACTCAAAGCTTAGTCATGGAGTTCCACAGGGATCTGTGCTAGGCCCTACTCTTTTTAGTTTATATATGCTTCCGTTAGGCAACATTATTAGAAAGCACTGTATACATTTTCATTGTTATGCAGATGACACACAATTATACCTGTCAATGAAGCCAGATGATAGTAATCAGTTAGCCAAGTTAGAAGCCTGTCTTAAGGAAATCAAAGCTTGGATGACTTGTAATTTCCTGCTATTAAATTCAGATAAGACTGAAGTCATTCTTGTTGGTCCAAAAAACCTTAGAAATTCCTTTCCAAATCAAACTTTCAGTTTGGATGCAGTTACTCTTTCTCTTAATAGCTCTGTGAGGAACCTTGGAGTTATTTTTGATCAGGATTTGTCCTTCAATTCACGTATTAAATTTGTTTCTAAGACTGCCTTCTATCATTTGCGTAATATTGCCAAGATTAGGAGCATCTTGTCTCAGAGTGATGCTGAGAAACTGATCCACGCTTTTGTTAGCTCGAGATTAGATTATTGTAATTCTTTATTATCAGGTTGTCCTAAAACATCTTTAAAAAGTCTTCAGCTGATCCAAAATGCTGCAGCAAGAGTTTTAACAGGTACTAGAAAGAGAGATCATATCTCTCCGGTTCTGGCCTCCCTTCATTGGCTTCCCATAGAGTTTAGAATTAAGTTTAAAATCCTTCTTCTTACTTACAAAGCTCTAAACAATCAGGCTCCTTTTTATTTAAAAGATCTGATACTACCGTATTATCCTAACAGAGCACTACGCTCCCAAAATGCAGGACTACTTGTAATACCTAGAATCTCCAAAAGTACAATGGGAGGCAGAGCCTTCAGTTATCAAGCTCCTCTCCTGTGGAATCAGCTGCC
Source organism: Pholidichthys leucotaenia (assembly GCA_020510985.1). NCBI lineage: Eukaryota > Metazoa > Chordata > Actinopteri > Cichliformes > Pholidichthyidae > Pholidichthys > Pholidichthys leucotaenia. The sequence goes on from CM035842.1 coordinate 116,975,017, forward strand.
AATCTGGATTCGGGAGTCAGACTCGATCTCTGTTTTTAAGATTAGGGTTAAAACCTACCTTTTTGATATAGCCTACAATTAGGGAGGGATCATGTGTTTCTGAACCCTCCCTTAGTTATGCTGCTAATAGGTTTAGTCAGCCGGGGGACCTCCAGTAATGCACTGGGCCTCACTCCTTTCCTCACTCTCTTTGAAATATTTTTTTTTTGCTGGTCATTAACATTTGTTTGTTCTCTCCCATAGATTGAGTCCCCATCGTGCTGTTTGCTCTCTACATGTCTGTTCTTTTCATCTTCTCTGTCCCCTCACCCCCCAGCCAGTCGCAGCAGATAACTGCCCCTCCCTGAGCCTGGTTCTGCTGGAGGTTTCTTCCTGTTAAAAGGGAGTTTTTCCTCTCCACCGTCGCCAAGTGCTTGCTCACAGGGGATCACCTGATTGCTGGGGTCTTTCTGCAACTGTGGGGGTTCCCCCGTACAGTTGATAGTGCTATGAGATGACTGTTGTTGTGAAATGGCGCTATATAAATAAAGTTGAATTGAATTGAATTGAATTGAAATTGAATTGAAAAGAGAAACTCTTAGGAGTTCAGAGCTGCAAATTACCACGTGGCCTTTAGAAATATGTATTATTATACATGTGCAATTTTAGCCTTGTAGAATAACTGGAAGTGGGTTAGGGAAAATCTTTAATGAGCAGCCCTCATATGGTAGTACTTGAGGAGAGGCTTTCAACTGAAATATGGTTGGATAGTGTTATTTAAAAAAAACTGACTAAATAAAGCTCACAAAAATAGCCATTTAGAAAGACAAATGTCCTTTTCTGATGACCTGATAAGCATTCTAGCAGTCACCCAACTAGTTCACCTACTGTATTTAGGTGGTGGAGTCTTACCCAGCTTCAGCTTCAAGTGTGGTCATGGATGTCCACAGAGCTGCAGAAAACACCTCACAGGAGGGTGAGTAGCATGTTTGCTAACTATAATGGACTGTGTTTATAGCCTATTCCAGGAGTTTTCCCAGGTTGGGACTTCCACGTGGAAAAATGCCTTTAAATATACAGAAAATAAGATGAAAAAAACACTGAGGCAAGACAGTTCATTAAAGATGCAATTCTTCAGACCATCTTCAAGACAACTACTGTTAGTCAGCTGTCTTGAAGAGAGTCTGCAGGTGTGAGGCAGTTAAATCCAGACCAGGGGGACACATTTGAGAAAAGAATAAGGCAGCAGGGTGAGGAAGAAGGTAAGCAAAAAAAAAAAGCAGGCAGATGGTGAGTGGAACACCAGGAAAAAAGGGGGATAAGTGGTAGAAAAATAGGGTGATAGGCAAGCAAGAGAGGGCTAGCAACTATAGGAAAAGGGAGCAAGTGAGAGGAGCATCTCTTTGTGGATCATTGGCAGATAATAGGCTCATTAGAGCAAACGTAGGTTAAAAAGGCTCTGGCTCTCTAAACAAACAGAACAGGCACTGAGGAGACGGGCTTAAGAGCCCGACATGGAGAGAGATATAATGAGGCCCTCCACCCCAGTCCTGCCGAGCAAAGTAAAGCTGACCAACTGGCTGCCTGCTCAAATTCTCCAATAATCAGGCAACCTGCTCTCACCCCACTTGCCCTCACGTTCTTCAAACAATGAACTTCCTCTGTTTCTCTGGTACACATGTTTTTGGCATCTTTTGCTGTTCTTTCTTTTCAATTTTTTCTTGGGTTTGTTGAATGATGCTTTTAAATTTGAAAAAAAAACAAACATCCACCTTACTTTTGGCCCACCATTTGTTTTAAGGTTTCCACAATAAATGATTCAAAAACATTATTTCTGCATCATTGCTCTTTACATTTGAGGTCAGTCTTTTGGTAGGGTTCTGGTTATAGTTTGGGTATGGTTTGGTTCTGTGTAAACACCACAGTCAATGAATGACCTGTTGTGGTTAGGAAATAATATGAGCTCAGGTTAAGGTAGAGAACAACAGAAGTCAGTAGGGGAGGAGATTTCAAAACAACACAAGCAGTGTGCTTTATTGGGCATAAGGGAGTGTTTGTAAAACTATGGCATCATTCTGCCTGGTCGTGACCAAGAGCAATGTGACACAAAGCACAAGTTTGTGTTTTCTTGTATCATCTTGTTTCACCTTTTCAGTCTTATTTTAAGCCAAGTTAATGATTCATAATTAAAGATTCTAATGGTCATGTGATCATACCTTCTGGTTACCTCATCATCAAATAATGAAATATGCCCACATCTAATTTCACAACCTGTAACACATAAAGAGAAGGAAACAATGAAACAAAATAAATTGTTTCATGTTGAATGAAAGTGGAAAAGATTTCGTTTTGACATTGGTTTCTGAGAATTATGCATAGAACCTGATCGAAAAATTCTGACATAGCTCAGTGTTTTTCAACCTTTTTTGGGGTACGACACCCTTCTTACGTTAAAAAAATCCTGTGGAACCCCCCAAATTTAAAATGTTATAAAATGACGCATTGTAGCCTATGGACTACTTGCACAAAGACTTCTGTGTTTTCAGCTCTGTCATATCTGCTCTATATGTTCTACACTGTCTGTCAGTGACACATCAGTTAAGCAATATTACATGAGAGGGAGTACGGTATCAATGAATATTGTAATTGTGGGCGTAATACATCTAATGCTCGACATGTAGCGACGGTATAGTAATAGTATCTTTAAGATGGTGTGAAGAACTGCATCTTTAATGAACTGTCTTGCTTCAGTGTGTTTTCATCTGATTTTCTGTGTATTTAAGGGCATTTTTCCGGCTTTCAGAGAGAGCAGACGCATTTCTTCCCCTCTCCTTTCCTCCTCCCTTCACTGATCCCAGCTTGCTGTGTCCTGTCTGTGTCTCGCTCTTGTTCTGGCTGAATCTCGACCCAAACGGAAAATTATGGATTTGGTAAGCTGGGCTTTAAATGCAATCGACACCACCTTCTCAAACAGAAAATCGGGCCCGGGGGAGCCCAACTGTCCTGCAGGCACTACGGCTGCGGGTTATGTGCGAGACACAAACAATTGGAAACTTATGTGTCTGTGCGACCTTTCGATCGAAGATGTGGAAGACATCTACCTGTTTGGCCTCATGATCACAGGATTTCTGCTGTTTGGCTTTGGAGTTTTCCTGGTGTATCGAAAACTAAGGAAGTTGGAAAGAGCTAATCAAAATGCGGACCCGGCGAAGCTCCTTCAACAATTCGACCAGCTGGGGAGGGCACTGATAGCGGCTAATGGTGAACTGAATAGGAAGATGGGTAACATCTCGGAGTTGCTGGGTGCTCTCCAGGAAATGATTTTAAAGCCTGGAAATGTATATGGAAATGTACATGCAAATTGCGATGCAGAGAATCGCATGAGAGGTGAAATTTCTATGCTCTAAGTGAACTGTGCCTATCAGGCCTTGATTCGGCGTCCTTGAGTATCATTCCTCCAGGAGAAAAGATAAGGCAGAAGGGAGTATTTTGGCTTCTCTCTCACCCAAACAATTGCTGATGTGCAACAATCTGAACTCTCCAAGGACAGCCATGTGACTAACATGGAATTTTACCATCTGGCATGAACTGAAGAGAGATGAACTTTGTGGACATGTTATCTATGTTTTAGGACACTAAGGCATAACATCTAGCCGTTGCCTGAGAGAGGATTTTTGTTGTCCACCAGTAACTGATACTTCACACACTGCATTCACACTGATATCACATGACTGACATACACACATTGGTCTCTCTCTTGCTTTGTTAATGTGTGGATTTGTATTGTCTGCTAAGTGTGCTTAGAGGTTTTTTTTCTATGTGATCACAATCTTGCTCACTCGAGCCATATTTTGATAACTATGTTTTTTCTCTCTGCCCAATGTGTCACCCCCTTCCCCCTCCCCCTCTTTACCCCCCACTGAATGAGGCGCCTGTATGGCTGCCGCGTCATTAGGGAGCGCTTAACATGAGCGCACCTTAGTGATAAGTAAAATTCCTTGTATGTGTAACATACTTGGCAATAAAGTTGATTCTGATTCTGATTCTGATTTTTCCACGTGGAAGTGAACCAAAGTCCCCACCTGGGAAAACTCCTGGAATAGGCTATAAACACAGTCCATTATAGTTAGCAAACATGCTACTCACCCTCCTGTGAGGTGTTTTCTGCAGCTCTGTGGACATCCATGACCACACTTGAAGTTGAAGCTGGGTAAGACTCCACCACCTCAATAGGTGAACTAGTTGGGTGACTGCTAGAATGCTTATCAGGTCATCAGAAAAGGACATTTATCTTTCTAAATGGCTATTTTTGTGAGCTTTTCTTAGTCAACTTTTTTTTTTAATAACACTATCCAACCATATTTCAGTTGAAAGCCTCTCCTCAAGTACTACCATACGAGGGCTGCTCATTAAAGATTTCTCCTAACCCACTTACAGTAAAACTACAAGGCTAAAATTGCACAGGTATAATAGCACGTATTTCTAAAAGCCACGTGGTAATTTGCAGCTCTGAACTCCTAAGAGTTTCTCTTTTACAGGTGCTAAGGTGAAGCAAGGTGTGATGATGGAGCCAGATGAATGCAAAGCGGTCATCAAGTTCCTGTACTTGAGAGGCCTCACACCACAGGAGAAGTTCAATGATATGAAAGAGACTTATGAGGAGGATGCCCCATCTTATGACATAGTCAGGCACTGGCATCAATAGTTAAAGTGTGGTTGGACATTGGTGGAAACGGCACCCAGTCCCGGAGGACCACAGTGCACCATTAATGAAGACACCATCTGGCAAGTGGAGGCCACCATTTTTGGAGGATCACCACATAGCCATCTGAGTGAAGGAGGTCATGTTCCGAGTAGACAAACTTCACGGGCATAGCGCAGACAGTCAGGATTTAATGACAACAATGCTCCTGATTAAAACAGCAGCAAGCAGTGAAAACAGGGGTACAGAATCAGAAGACTGAATATTTTTAATGGTGGCATAGAGATGTTCTGAGGGAGGCCAGGAGTGACGGAGTAATAACCACAGATAGAACCCCCCAAAAATCGCTAGTAATAACAGCTGAGCAACGAGGATGTGAATCCACAGATACACAGCCATGTGTAAACAGTCCCCAAACTGATAGGTAGTGACAGATTAACTAGGTCTGATCTACAGTGAAAATAGGACTGATGAGCACCGAAAAATAAATCTTATCATGAACTGAAGATCTTATCATGGGTGGACGAGATTCGCCCTGGGTACCTCAAGGCCCTGGATGTTGTTGGGCTGTCATGGTTGACACGCCTCTACAACATTGCGTGGAGGTCGAGGGCAGTGCCTTTGGCATGGCAAACCGGGGTGGTGGTTCCTCTCTTCAAAAAAGGGGACCAGATGGTGTGCTCCAACTGTGGAGGGATCACACTCCTTAGCCTCCCTGGGAAGGTCTATGCCAAGGTACCGGAGAGGAGAGTCCGGCCGTTGGTCGAACCTCGGATTCAGGAGGAGCAATGTGGTTTTCGTCCTGGCCGTGGCACATCGGACCAGCTCTTTACCCTCTTGAAAATTCTCGAGGGATCGTGGGAGTTTGCCCAACCCGTTTACATGTGTTTTGTGGACTTGGAGAAGGCATTTGACTGCGTCCCTCATGGTTTTTTGTGGGGGGTGCTTCAGGAGTATGGGGTATCAGGCTTGTTGTTATGAGCTATTCGGTCTCTGTACGACCATTGTGAGAGTTTGGTTCGTATTGCCAACACTTGGTCGGACTCATTCCCAGTGAGGGTTGGACTCCGCCAGGGCTGCCCTTTGTCACCGGTCCTGTTCTTAATTTTTATGGACAGGATTTCTAGGTGCAGCCAGGGAATGGAGGGTGTCATGCTTGGTGACCACAGGATCTCATCTCTCTTGTTTGCAGATGATGTTGTCCTGTTGGCTTCATCCAGCAATGACCTACGGCTCTTGCTGGGATGGTTTGCCGCTGAGTGTGAAGCGGCTGGGATGAGAATCAGCACCTCCAAGTCTGAGTCTATGGTCCTCAGCTGGAAAAAGGTAGATTGTCCTCTCCGGGTTGGGGACAGGCTCCTGCCCCAAGTGGAGGAGTTTAAGTATCTTGGGGTCTTGTTCACGAGTGAGGGGAAAATGGAGCGAGAGATTGACAGATGGATTGGAGCAGTATCTGCAGCGATGGGGACATTGTACCGGTCTATTGTGGTGAAGAGGGAGCTGAGTTCTAAGGCAAAGCTGTCGATTTACCAGTCAATCTACGTTCCTACTCTCACCTATGGTCACGAGCTTTGGGTAATGACCGAAAGAACAAGATTGCAGATACAAGCGGCTGAAATGAGCTTTCTCCGTAGGATTGCTGGACTCACCCTCAGAGATAGGGTGAGGAGCTCAGTCATCCGGGAGAGGCTCAGAGTAGAACCGCTGCTCCTCCACATTGAAAGGAGCCAGTTGAGGTGGTATGGGCATCTGATTAGGATGCTTCCTGGACGCCTCCCACTTGAGGTGTTTTGGGCACGTCCCACTGGGAGGAGACCCCAGGGCAGACCCAGGACTCGGTGGAGAGACTATGTCTCCCAGCTGGTCTGGGAACGCCTTGGTATCCTCTCTGAAGAGCTGGAGCAGGTGGCTGGGGAGAGGGAAGTCCGGGCTTCTCTGCTTGAACTGCTGCCTCCACCACCCGGACCTATGGAAAAGCGGTAGAAGATGGATGGATGGATGGATGGATGGATCATGAACTGAGAGGCTCTGACATACAGCATCCTCTCAGCATCAGAATCAGAATCAGATTTATTGCCATTGTTCATGTAGTACACAAACTAGGAATTTGTCTCGGTGCAATGCTACAACATTAAACATGATAAAATAAAAGAAATAAACTATACATGCAATAAAGTGTAGAATAAGAGTGAGTAATACTAGTCAGCAGTTTAAATATATTAGCGAGCAGCAGATAATGTAGAGAACCATATAGTGCAGTCGGTAATGCAGGAAGAAAACAGTGATGATTGACATGAGTCTGGTTGAGCTGCTGTACATAGTGCACGAGAGTCAATAAGTCACTTGGTGTTCAGCAGTCTGATGGCAGAGGGGAAGAAGCTGTTCATGTGACGGGAGATTTTAGTCTGGATGGACCGAAGTCTTCTACTAACTAACTAACTAACTAACCTGCACTTATATAGCGCTTTTCTAGTCACAAAGACCACTCAAAGCGCTTTCATTAATACTAACCCTCTATTCTAAGGGCCTATAGGAAACAGATATCTAGGGACAATTTAGAACAGCCAATTAATCTAACATGCATGTTTTTGGCATGTGGGAGGAAACCGGAGAAATCCCGGAGTAAACCCACGCAACACGGGGAGAACATGCAAACTCCACACAGATCACTGTTGGTCGGGGGCTGGGATCGAACCCACGATCCCACGATCCCCACAATCCCCCGGCCAAGGGTAAACTGTGCTGCCGCAGTGCTAACCACTGCGCCACCGTGCAGCCTTCTACCTGAGGGGAGAGGGGCAAACAGTACGTGACCAGGGTGTGAGGGATCGGCTATGATCCGGCCAGCACGCCTCCGGGTCCTGGAGATGTACAGATCCTGGAGAGATGGGAGCTTGCAGCCGATCACCTTCTCAGCAGTGCACACGACGCGCTGCAGCCTTAGTCTGTCCCTGGCAGTGGCTCCTGCGTACCACACGGTTATGGAGGTGGTGAGGATGGACTCGATGATGGCTGTGTAGAACTGCACTAACATCTTGGTGGGTAGCTTGAGCTTCCTCAGCTGCCACAGGAAGAACATCCTCTGCTGGGCCTTTTTGATGAGGGAGCTGATGGTCGGCTCCCACTTGAGGTCCCTGGTGATGGTGGTGCCTAGGAAGCGGAAGGAATCAGCAGTGGTGATGGGAGAGCCTGTGAGGGTGAGGGGGGGCAGAGGGGTTGTGACTTTCCTGAAGTCCACAATCATCTCCACTGTCTTCAGAGCGTTCAGCTGCAGGTTGTTGTTGTTGCACCAGGACGCCAGCTGGGCCACCTCACTCCTGTAGGCAGACTCGTCGCCATTGGAGATGAGCCCGATGAGGGTGGTGTCATCCGCAAACTTGATCAACTTGACAGACTGGTGGCTGGAGGTGCAGGAGTTGGTGTAAAGGGAGAAGAGTAGGGGGGAAAGTACACAGCCCTGGGGTGATCCGGTGCTGATGCTAGCAGAGTCTGAGACAGTCTTTCCCAGCCGCACATGCTGCCTCCGGTCCGTCAGGAAGTCAGTGATCCACCTGCAGAGGGAGTCAGGCACGTTGAGCAGGGACAGCTTGTCCCGGAGCAGATCGGGGCGGATGGTGTTGAATGCGGAGCTGAAGTCCACAAACAGGATCCTGGCGTAGGTTCCCGGGGAGTCTAGGTGCTGCAGGATGGAGTGGAGGGCCAGGTTGACTGCGTCGTCTACAGACCTATTGGCTCGGTAGGCAAACTGCAGCGGGTTCAGGAGGGGGGTGGTGATGGACTTGAGGTGGGGTAGGACCAGGCGCTCAAAGGACTTCATGACTACAGAGGTGAGCGCTACAGGTCTGTAGTCGTTAAGGCCAGTGATCCGTGGCTTCTTGTGGACAGAGATGATGGTGGAGGATTTGAGGCAGGACGGCACGTGGCATAGCTTAAGGGAGGTGTTAAAAATGTCTGTGAAGACAGGAGCCAGCTCTTTCGCACAGTGTCTCAGGGTGGAGGGAGACACGCCGTCCGGACCGGGGACCTTGCGCGGGTTCAGTCTGGAGAACTGTTTGAGCACGTCCTGCTCACTGATGACAAGGGCAGGGGGGGAGGAGGGGGGGCGCCTTTGATGAAGTAGGGACCATGGAGGCTGTGGAGCTGGAGGGAGGGGGGCAGTTGGACACAGATGACGGGGTGTCAAAACGGGCATAGTGTTGGGACAATCTTTGACAAAGGGCTTTGTCATCCTGACCTTTAGGAGCCTGAGGCCGACAATTGGTGATTTGCCTCAGTCCTCTCCACACAGAAGCCGAGTCATTAGCAGTGAACTGCTGCTGGAGTCTCTCAGAATACACAGATTTAGCTCTCCTCAGCTCTCTGTTAAACCGATATTTAACCTCCCTGTAGCAGCCCCTGTCTCCACTTTTCAGCGCTGCTTCCTTCTCCTTCCTGAGCTGTCTGAGCTTAGCAGTGAACCAGGGCTTATCATTAGAGTACCTCACCCTGGTGCGCGATGGAAGAATGCTCTCCTCACAAAAGTGGATATAAGAGTTCACAGTGTCCGTGTATTCATTCAGATCATGCGTGGCTCCTTTAAACATGCCCCAATCAGTTATTTCCATGCACGTTTCCAGCTTCTCCTCAGCTTCACTGGTCCATTTCTTCGTAGTGCTCACAACAGGTTTAGCAAGCTTCAATCTCTGTCTGTATGTGGGAATGAGGTGGACCATCACGTGATCAGATAGTCCGAGTGCAGCGCGGGGAACAGCGCGATATGCGTCTTTCACTGTGGTGTAACAGTGATCCAGCGTGTTTTTTCCTCTGGTGGGGCATTTAATAAACTGTTTGTAGCGGGGGAGATCGTGGCTCAGATTGCTCTGGTTAAAGTCGCCAACCACAATAACCAGAGAGTCTGGAAAAATCCGCTCCGTGTGTTGGATGTGATCCGCGAGCACGCGCTGAGCTTCACGCGTGTCCGCGTCAGGAGGGACGTACACAGCAACGAGGATGAATGAGGCGAACTCCCGCGGGGAATAAAATGGCTTGCAGTTAATAAAAAGAAATTCCAGGGCGGGAGAACAGTGTTTGGAAATTACCGTTACATCAGAGCACCAGCTGCTGTTGATGTAGAAGCAGACTCCACCTCCTGAGGTTTTACCGGAGAGCTCTGTGTCACGATCAGCACAAAACAGCTGAAATCCCTCGAGGCGCAGCGCGCTGTCCGGTGTATTTTCCCTGAGTCAGGTCTCGGTAAAACAGAGGACAGCCGAGGAAGAGAGGTCCTTAAAACGCATCAGCAGTCTCAGTTCCTCTACCTTGTTAGAGAGAGAATTGGCATTGGACAGAAATATGCCAGGCAAAGCCGTGCGCGTGCCTCTTCTGCGGAGCCGGACGAGAGCGCCCGCTCGTCTTCCTCTCTTTCGCCGTCTCACTTTTCGAGCCAAGCAATGAACCAGATCGGCGGCAGGAGCTAAAAAAACTGGGAGTAGGTCCGTGGGAGTGAAAGTCCTGATATTTTGAAGCTCTTCACGGGTATAAGAGCAGGCAGACACACAATTGACAAACAAAAACAAACAAAGGGCGCAGCGAAGCACCATGGCGACCACTGTGGGCGCCATCTTGCGCAGAGTATCAAAATAATATAATTAAAGTGTGATCCTGAGAACAAGATGCATCTTTACATTATTAGCTTCCTTTTAACGTTTATCATGGTCACTACAGTTAAAAACAACATTACACGTTTTCTCCAAGGTAAACAGTATCCCTGTATTCAGGGCTTGGCATTAACACCCAACCCTGAAGGGTATATTTCAGCTGTGGCAGGTAAAACAGCAACCCCCACTAGCCACTTTGGCAGGTTGTTGTTTTCTCAGATGACATCTAAATAATAAACTTATTGCAAAGTGAGACTACAAAACTACAACTCCCATGAGCACTCTCTGTGCACACACAGTGTATACTCATTGGTCTACTGTCAGCCAGCTGCAGCCCAGGAGTCTGGCTCCGCAAGTCGGTTCATTTTCTTTATAGTCTGGAGAAATGGTGATGAACAGACACCAGCCGCTTTCAGTGATCAGATCACAGGGACAGCTGCACCTGATCTCCTGGTGTCCCAGCAGTGAGAATAACCTGTGCTCTCCCCCCACATCAGCTCCTACCCCTTGTGGTTAAATATGATTTTTTTTTTTAGAGCCAGAGGTTCCCGTTTACTGTCCGCAATTAGGCACATTTAAGTTTTCGTATGACGAAGAGAAAAAGTGACTAAACTTTATGTTGCTGTAAAGAGCAAATGAAGCTTCTTCTGAGGTGAACTTTTATTTATCTTGTAGAGAAAAGAATAGGCGAGGCAATGAGCTGAACGACACAAGGTTTTATTCTTTCTCCAACAACATAACAGCAAACAGCAAAGCAGCCTACAGCGCTACAGTGCTGAGGCTAATGCCTCACAGGTCTCTGTGCACTCCCCTTTTATATCGTTATTCCCATGCATGGAGACCTGGAGCTTCCGACCATCATACATTGTTGTTTAACAAAGGAATGTGTGGCACATTAACATAACATAACGCCGGCGCTGCTTCAACACTCTTCTACGCTCCAGCAGCTCTGGCAATTACTCCTCTCCCCGGGGGGGGGGGGGCATAGTCCTTACTGTCCCGTCTGGTACCCCCCGGTGACACCTCCTCTTGTTCTCCTGTTCCCCCCTGCCTTTCTGGGTGGAGAAAACCACCATGCCCCCACACAGCCCCCCACCCCCCACCCCCGAACACCCAGAAGGGGCTCTAACCCCCCCGTCCTTTGGGCTCGATCCGGCGCCCATAGCGGCTGTAGTGGGGGGTTGCCGATCCAGTAGAACCATCCTGCTGGTGAGGTGTACTGGAGGGCACGTCAGTCTGTGGAGGGAAAGGGGGGGAGGGGGGAACACATCAGGTCACCAACGAGCGCAGGTCCCTTCCGAGGGATCGCCAACTTGCGGAGCCAACAACAGTGGGCATCCGCGCCGGGGTCTGGTGTACATCGTACCTGCCAAAAGCAAAACCAGCCTTCTGCAAGCTTCTTGGGATGAATGTGTGGGGAAAACAATGGTGGGTCAGGCCGGGTCACTCCCACCATCCGTCTGTGTAAAAACTGCACGGGCGGATCAGCCTTGGCATGGGGTTTTCCAGAAAAAAACCTCCGGGGATCAGCAACGGCTGAGAAAAAATGAGTTCTGCTGGGGGGGCTGCCAAATTCTCCTTAGGTGCGGCGCGGAGCCCTAAGTTGGGGAGGCTGCCAACCTCCTTAGGTGCGGAGCACAGCCCTAAGCTGGGGAGGTTGCCAAATCCTCCTTAGGTGCAGAGCACAGCCCTAAAAGAACCCAGGGTCGGCGGTTCCTGGAGCAGGCTTGTTGCCTGTTGCATGGCACACGCGTTCGGCGCCGCGACCACATAGTAGTATTTTGTGTCATCCTTTGTTATCCCGCAAAGTGCGAACTGGGCTTCTATGTGCAGAAACCTCTGTTGGATCACGAAGCCAGAAGAAGTCTCCGGGGCGGTGCTCGGCTCGCTTTCCATGGCACGTCTTGGGGTCACCAGTGTGGCTCGCTCTCTATGGCATGTCAGGGTCACCAGTGTGGAGAAAGGAATAGGCGAGCGCTCTCCATGGCACGTCAGGGTCACCAGTGTGGAGAAAGGGATAGGCGAGGCAACGAGCTGAATGAGACAAGGCTTTATTCTTTCTCCAACAACATAACAGCAAACAGCGAAGCAGCCTACAGCGCTACAACCGCCCAACCAACTGCCCTCCCCCCCAACTGCACAACAACCACTGCTGCCACTGAAGACATCAAGTCCTGCTGCCCACTCCCCACTCCACCATCACCCCCCACTCCCAACACACAGCCCCCCAACCTGACCCTCACTAAGACCCAGGTGAGGACGGAGCTGAGGAAGATCAAGGCAAGGAAGGCGTCGGGACCGGACGGCATCAGTGCAAAGCTCCTCAAGTCCTGTGCAGACCAGCTGTGTGGGATTGTGGATTACATCTTCAACCTGAGCCTGAAGCTGGGGAGGGTACCACAGTTGTGGAAAACATCTTGTGTGGTACCTGTACCAAAGACTTCCCACCCCAAAGATCTGAGCAGCTACAGACCAGTGGCCCTGACGTCTCACATGATGAAGACCCTGGAGAGACTGCTCCTTGCTCACCTCCGCCCCCTGGTGGGTCCAGCGATGGATCCACTGCAGTTTGCCTACCAGCATGGTATTGGGGTGGAGGATGCGGTCATCTTCCTCCTTCACCATTCTCTGTTCCACCTGGAGAAGGCCGGGAATACAGTGAGGATCATGTTCTTTGACTTCTCCAGTGCTTTCAACACCATCCAACTGATGATCCTGAAGGACAAGCTGCTGTGCGCAGGGGTGGACCAGCACCTGTCATCATGGATCCTGGACTACCTCACAAACCGGCAACAGTTTGTGAGAACCCGGGACTGTGTGTCCGACACGATCATCGGTAGCACAGGGGCCCCACAGGGAACGGTTTTGGCTCCCTTCCTGTTCACCCTTTATACTGCGGACTTCTCACACAACACAACACACTGCCATCTACAGAAGTTCTCTGACGACTCTGCGATCATTGGCCTCATCTCCAACGGAGATGAAGCTGAGTACAGAGGGCTTATCCAGGACTTTGTGGACTGGTGCCATCGGAACTGCCTCCAGATCAACGCGAGGAAAACTAAGGAGCTGGTGGTGGACTGCCGCAGGCAAGGACAACCCCTCACAGCACCAGTAAACATCCAGGGAACAGACACTGAGATGGTGACATCCTACAAGTACCTGGGTGTTCATCTGAACAATAAACTAGACTGGTCACACAATACTGATGCACTCTACAAGAAGGGACAGCGCAGGCTGTTCCTACTGAGGAGACTCAGGTCTTTTGGTGTACAAGGGGTGCTGCTGAAGACATTCTACGACACGGTGGTGGCATCAGCCATCACTTTTGGAGTGGTCTGCTGGGGCAGTGGCATTACAGCAGCCGATAGGAAGAGACTGAACAAACTGATCAAGAAAGCTAGCTCTGTCCTGGGGCAGCGCCTTGACCCAGTGGAGGAGATGGGAGAGAGAAGGATGGTGGCTAAACTGTCATCTCTGCTGGAGTCCGAGTTCCACCCTATGCAGGGCACACTGAATGCACTAAGGAGCTCATTTAGCAGAATCAGAATCAGGTTTATTGCCATTGTTCATGTAGTACACAAACTAGGAATTTGTCTCGGTACAATGCTGCAACATTAAACATGATAAGATAAAAGAAATAAACTATACATGTAATAAAGTGTAGGATAAGATTAAGTGATACTGGTCAACAGTTAAAATATATTAGCCAGCAGCAGATACTGTGGAGAACTATATAGTGCAGTCGGTAATGCAGGAAGAAAACAGTGATGATTGACATGAGTCTGGTTGAGCTGCTGTACATGGTGCACGAGAGTCAATAAGTCACTTAGTGTTCAGCAGTCTGATGGCAGAGGGGAAGAAGCTGTTCATGTGACAGTTCATGTGTTCATGTAGCAGCAGACTACATCATCCTAGGTGCACAACCGAGAGGTTTAGCAGGTCCTTCCTACCAATGGCTGTCAGACTGTATAACCTAAGCAGGGCTGCTCGCAGAGATAGCAAAAAGACGTGACAACCTAATAGTATTGAATGCAAAAGATGCAATAGACTTACACAATGGTCCCCTCCGGTATACAACTAGGAAAATACCGGTCGCTATGGAAGGTGACAATATGTATGGGTACATAATCATACCATGTAGGATAACTAAGTAGACGGTTATGCTGTTTCATTCCATCTAGCTGCAATGCTCCGCACTGTGTGTGTTTGTATAGTTATATATTTATTCCATCTAGCGACAATGCTCCACACTGTGTTTATATATTTGCATATTTATTCCATCTAGCTACAGTGCTCCGCACTGTGTGTTTATGTGTTTGCATATTTGTTCCATCTAGCTACAATGCTCCGCACTGTGTGTGTGTTTATATATTTACGTTTGTTCCATCTAGCTACAATGCTCCGCACTGTGTGTGTTTATATATTTGCATGTTTGTTCCATCTAGCTGCAATGCTCCACACTTTGTGTGTGTTTATATATTCACATATTTATTCCATCTAGCTACAATGCTCCACACTGTGTGTGTTTATATATTCATATATTTATTCCATCTAGCTACAATGCTCCACACTTTGTGTGTGTTTATATATTCACATATTTATTCCATCTAGCTACAATGCTCCACACTGTGTGTTTATATGTTCATATATTTATTCCATCTAGCTACAATGCTCCGCACTGTGTTTATATATCTATATATTTATTCCATCTAGCTGCAATGCTCCGCATCGTGTGTCTATATATTTATGTTTATATGTAAATATGTATACTCGCTGCTCTTGTTTTTTTCTTGCCTTCTGATTGTTGCTCTGAGTGTTGCTATCCCTGTGCTGTTGCAATCCTGGAATTTCCCCATTGTGGGACTAATAAAGGCTTATCTTATCTTATCTTATCTTATCTTACAGTGCTGAGGCTAATGCCTCACAGGTCTCTGTGAACTCCCCTTTTATATCTTTATTCCCATACATGGAGACCTGGAGTTTTCGACCATCATACATTGTTGTTTAACAAAGGAATGTGTGGCACATTAACATAACATAACGCCGGCACTGCTTCAAAACTCTTCTACTCCCCAGCAGCTCTGGCAATTACTCCTTTCCCCAGGGGGCACATAGTCCTCACTGTCCCGTATGGTACCCCCCGGTGACACCTCCTCTTTCGGTCCATTGTTCTAATGTTTCCCCCTGCCTTTCTGGGTGGAGAAAAAAACCCACCATGCCCCCACAATCTGTGATTATCTATGATATCTGTGATTTGCAGCTTTTCATGGAAGTAAAACCTCTAATTATGTATTTTTAATGTGTCTTTAATGTGTGTTTAAATGGTGTCACTCATGTGGCCCGTGGGCCAAAAATGGCCCACCAGGAAGTCCAAGTTTTTCTCTGAATTTACACCTTTCTTTCTAGTAAATTTCTTTTTCTACTGATTAGAATTGTTCATGTAAATTTGAGACATTTTTTTTCTTAAGATGAGACTTTTTTCTCATCAGTTTTCTTTTTCTTCTTTTTTCTAGTGAAAACAGGTAGTGTAGATTTAGATTAAATCCATCAGCAATTACTAATGATGCCCCTGAAGGGGTGTTTCAATTCATAGGGGTCATTTTCAATAACTACCCCTTGGCCTTTGATTTCAAGCACCAAGGGGTGGGGGTAGGCAAAGGCGAAGAGGTACAAATGAGAATTGGGACGGACCCCAAATCTACGTGTACTTTCCTCTCATATTGCAAATATTTTTCTCGGCTGCTTTATAGCATTTACTCCTGTTAATAACTAAACAGTGTTTCTCTTGCTATTTTTAATGCATGTATAAGGGTCATTTACATTTAAAAAGGATGTCAATTTAGTTCAAGTAAAATTTAGCATGCGATAGTCAGATTTGATCATATTAAACATAATTTTCCAACCACAAAATTGTGGCTAGTGAAAAGGCTGAGTGGCTAGTAACTTTGGAAACTCACTAGTCACAGTGGCTGGGGAGCAAAAAAGTTAATGTCAAGCCCCGCCTTTATTGGTCCAAATCTTTGTAAAACCATGAAAATGTACATTTCTGTCATAAAACTGTGATGCAGAGCATAAAGTGCATCCGGAAAGTATTCACAGCGCTTCACTTTTTCAACATTCTGTTATGTTACAGCCTTATTCCAACAGGGATTAAATTCTTTTTTTTTTTTCCTCAAGATTCTACACACAATACCCATAATGACAACATGAAAAAAGGTTTGTTGAGATTTTTGCAAATTTATTAGAAATAAAAAACTAAGAAATCACATGTACATAAGTATTCACAGCCTTTGCTCAATACTTTGTTGATGCACCTTTGGCAGCAATTACAGCCTCACGTTTTTTTGAATATGATGCCACAAGCTTGGCACACCTATCTTTGGGCAGTTTCACCCATTCCTCTTTGCAGCATCTCTCAAGCCCCCGTCAGGTTGGATGGGAAGCATCGGTGCGCAATCATTTAAAGATCTCTCTAGAGGTGTTCAATTGGATTCAGGTCTGGGCTCTGGCTGGGCCACTCAGGAACATTCACAGAGTTGTCCTGAAGCCACTCTTTTTTTTTTTTTTTTTTTGTTACTTATTTGTACCCGTAGGTAGACTTGGTTTGCAGTCTGGTGACAAGCCACCGGCTGCTGGTCGCTGCGTGCGCGAGCGCCCTAAACCTACATGTTTTTGGTGTGCGGGAGGAAACCAGAGAAATCCCGGAGTAAACCCGCGCAACACAGGGAGAACATGCAAACTCCACACAGTTCACTGTTGCTCGGGGGCTGGGATCGAACCCACGATCTCATGATCCCCGCGATCCCCCGGCCGAGGATAAAACTGTGCTGCCACAGTGCTAAACCACTGCGCCACCGTGCAGCCCTCCTTTGATGTCTTGGCTGTGTGCTTAGGGTCGTTGTCCTGCTGAAAGATGAACTGTCGCCCCAGTCTGAGGTCAAGAGCGCTCTGGAGCAGGTTTTCATCCAGGATGTCTCTGTACATTGCTGCATTCATCTTTCCCTCTATCCTGACTAGTCTCCCAGTTCCTGCTGCTGAAAAACATCCCCACAGCATGATGCTGCCACCACCATTGGCATGGTTATAAGCGGTGCCTGGTTTCCTCCAAACATGACGCCTGGCATTCACGCCAAAGAGTTCAATCTTTGTCTCATCAGACCAGAGAATTTTGTTTCTCATGGTCTGAGAGTCCTTCAGGTGACTTTTGGCAAACTCCAGGCAGGCTGCCATGTGCTTTTTACTAAGGAGTGGCTTCTGTCTGGCCACTCTACCATACAGGCCTGATTGGTGGATTGCTGCAGAGATGGTTGTCCTTCTGGAAGGTTCTCCTCTCTCCACAGAGGAATGCTGGAGTTCTGACAGAGTGACCATCGGGTTCTTGGTCACCTTCCTGACTAAGGCCCTTCTCCCCCAATCGCTCAGTTTAGATGGCCGGCCAGCTCTAGGAAGAGTCCTGGTGGTTCTGAACTTCTTCCATTTATGGATAATGGAGGCCACTGTGCTCATTGGCACAAATGAGCCAATGAGCTCAAAGTAGCAGAAATGTTTCTGTACCCTCCCCCAGATTTGTGCCTCGAGACAATCCTGTCTCGGAGGTCTACAGACAATTCCTTTGGCTTCATGCTTGGTTTGTGCTCTGAAACGCACTGTCAACTGTGGGACCTTATATAGACAGGTGTGTGCCTTTCCAAATCATGTCCAATCAACTGAATTTACCACAGGTGGACTCCAGTTAAGCTGTAGAAACATCTCAAGGATGATCAGTGGAAACAGGATGCACCTGAGCTCAGTTTTGAGCTTCATGGCAAAGGCTGTGAATACTTATGTACATGTGATTTCTTAGTTTTTTATTTTTAATAAATTTGCAAAAATCTAAAAAAGAAAAAAATCACATTGTCATTATAGGGTATTGTGTGTAGAATTTTGAGGGAAAAATTAATTTAATCCCTTTTGCAATAAGTCTGTAACATGACAAAATGTGGAAAAAGTGAAGCTCTGTGAATACTTTCCTGATGCACTGTAGCAGGGCACAGACATTTTTGGAGCATTTTTTCTTCTGTTCTTTGAAATGCTCCAAATTAAACATTTTTTATGTACATTTGTGATAAATCTTTCTTGATCTACCATAATCCTATATTGTAAATACAAACTGTATGCTGAGGAGGCAGATCATTTATAACCGGATAAATGTCATGCCGTTCAGTGCAAGTAGTCCATTGCAGCATATCTACGTAATGACAAATTCTATCCATCCATCCATCTTCTACCGCTTAATCCTTTTTGGGTCGCGTGGGGGGGGGGGGGTGGCTGGAGCCTATCCCAGCATCTTTGGACGAGAGGCAGGGTACACCCTGGACAGATCGCCAGTCCATCACAGGGCCAACACAGAGAGACAGACAACCATTCACTCTCACATCCGTACCTCAGTACAATTTAGAATCCCTAGTTGATGCCACTTAGCCTAACCTGCATGTCTTTGGCTAATGGGAGGAAACCGGAGTACCCGGAGTAAACCCACGCAGACACGGGGAGAACATGCAAACTCCACACAGAAGGGTCACCGATGGTCTGGGGGTGGGATCGAACCCACGACGGTCTAGGGTGGAATCAATCCCATGACCTTCTTGCTATGCTGCCACTGTGCTAACCACTGCGCCACCATGCTGCCCGTGATGACCAATAAAGTAAAATTAGATCATTTTCCATGGCACTCCAAATGATCTCTGCATCCTGGTTGAAAAACATTGATATAGTGCTATGAGACGACTGCTGTAGTGAAATGGTGCTATATAAATAAAGTTGAATTAAATTGAATTGAATAGATGATAAATGCATATCTGTGAGTGTGTAGAATATGTGTGGGTGTAGATAGCATCTGGGTAACAACCAAAGCAACCATTGCTTATTGAAAGAAAACAAAATGATGGAGGGAAACATAGATACATGGACACACCGTTGTAGTGTTGACACTACAATTATATGAAAATGATTATTTGTGGCCGACACACATTGTGGGCTCACGCTGCCACAGAGACAGAACTGAATGTGTATTGTGGAGTGTCACGTCTGCAAGGACTGAGGACTCAAATCTACAGGAGGTAACAAGGAAGTGTGAGATTTGTCTCTTTGTCCCACAGAAGACGCCCCGGAGGGTATTCCGGTTCATCAAGAAATGAGAGACAATGGTGAAGCTTCAAAGGGATGCTTTGTAACTGTATGTTGACTGAAGACACCATGTGACTTGAATTCTGATGCTGGAAATGTATAAAAGGGGGTTGAAGTATGATTCTTTCTCTTTCCTGCTTTGAGAATGCTAGGAGCTTGTGTTCTGTCAAATAAAGCTGGTTTATGACTAAAACTCAGCCTCGTTATTTGAGCATGCTCCTACACTGGTGACCTACGACGGAGAATGAGCAATGAGAATTCTTCCGAACCGGGCTCGGTGGAAGCCAGCCTGATGGCCGCCTCCACGCTCCGGCTGCCCGATTTCTGGCAGCACAGCCCGCGCTCATGGTTTAGCGCAATCGAGGCGCAGTTCAACCTCCGGAGAATCTCCAACGACGACACAAGATTCTACCACGTGGTAGCGAAACTGGACAGCGACACGGTCCAGAGAGTGGAGGATTTGGTTAATCATCCACCAGACAGCGACAAGTACAGCGCATTGAAAGACGCGCTGATCAGCCATTTCACCCCCTCAGTCCAACAAAGAGCAGAGGGGCTCCTGGCGCTGACGGAGGCAGAAAACGATAGACCTGCGGACCTGATGGTGAAGATGCTGCAGCTCAAAGCCTCCGAGGATGGCGAATTCATTTTCGCCCACCTATTCCTTCGAACCCTGCCACCAGCAGTGAGAGTGGCCCTGGCAGAGTCACCCCGATTGGCCAAGCGAGACTACCATGGGTTGAGCAAGGAGGCGCAGAAGTTGGTCGACGCCCACAAGCAGAACGCGGTTTCGGCCGCAGCGGCTAGTTCGGGAACGGCGTCCGGAGACAGCTTGGGTCCAGCGGCACCAGACGCACCAACAACGGCGGCGACCGGAGCCAGACGACGCAGAGCGGAGAACGGCTCGTGCTTCTACCACCGCCGTTTTGCAGAGAGAGCGCACAGGTGCGTCCCACCGTGCAATTTTAAATGCCAGGACCGAGGGCCGGTAGCAGCCGCGACTCTCGGCAATGAGAACAGGCTGCTTTACCTGACGGATGCACGCTCGGGGAAACAGTTCCTCGTGGACACGGGCTCGCAGCTGAGCTTCGTCACGCCCACCTACGCGGAACGGCTGTCGCCTTCTAAAGCCCCCTGGGTGTCAGTTTCAGCAGCGAACGGCTCCACAATTAAAACGTTTGGTGAGAGGACCATGCTTCTGTCCTTACAAGGCCGTTCATTTGAGTGGACATTTATTGTAGCAGCAGTCAGTTTCAACATGTTAGGGGCTGATTTTTTGTGCTCTCATGGTTTATTGGTTGATCTTGCTAATAGACGTCTGATTAATGCACTGTCTTTTCATTCTATTCCCTGCACAGCTCGGGTGGCCCCGCCAACTGCACATGCCAGCGTCTCAGCCGCGGGTGGTAAGTTTCACACTCTGCTTGCTCAGTTTCCAGCACTCACAGTCCCCACTTTTTCAGCAACGGTGGCCAAACATGGGGTAGAACATTTCATAACAACCACAGGCCCTCCCGTTTTTGCAAAGGCTCGGCGTTTGGACCCAGCTAAACTGGCCATCGCGCGCGAGGAGTTCACTAATCTGGAAAAACTAGGCATCGTTAGACGCTCCAAGAGCGCTTGGGCTTCGCCGTTACACATGGTCCCAAAGGCTGACGGCTCGTGGCGGCCTTGCGGCGATTTCCGCAGGTTGAACAACGTTTCAGCTCATGACCGCTACCCGATTCCGCACATTCAGGATTTTTCTGTTCATTTGGCGGGGGCGCGCATTTTTTCTAAAATAGACTTGGTGCGCGGCTATCACCAGGTGCCAGTGCGCGCGCAGGATGTACCCAAAACAGCGGTCATAACTCCTTTCGGCCTTTTTGAGTTCTTGCGCATGCCTTTTGGCCTCAAGGGGGTCGCGCAGACTTTCCAACGCATGATGGATGCAGTTTTACGCGACCTGCCTTTCGTGTTCGTTTATTTGGACGATATTTTGGTAGCCAGCACGTCCGAAGGCGAACATGAAAAACACCTCACAGCAGTTTTCCAGAGGTTGGCAGAGCACGGGTTAATAGTGAACCCAGCGAAATGCCAGTTTGGGGTGGCGCAGATTGATTTTTTGGGACATCGCGTTTCGGCAGAGGGAGCAGTTCCCCTTCCAAATAAAGTGCGTGCCATAACAGATTTTCCGCAACCTCAAACGGTTAAGGCACTTCAGGAGTTTCTAGGGATGGTTAATTTTTACAACCGTTTCCTCCCAAGCGCAGCACGACTCATGCAGCCATTGTACACCGCGTTAAAAAAACAAAAGCCCGCAAATAAAGTCGAATGGTCTCCGGAGCGGGAGCGCGCTTTTGCCCAGGTCAAATCAGCCCTGGCAAATGCAGTTTTGTTAGCGCACCCAGTTCCAACGGCCCGCATGGCGCTCACCACTGACGCTTCCGATGTAGCGGTGGGGGCGGTAGTTGAACAGTTTGTGGCAGGTACCTGGCAACCCCTTGCGTTTTTCAGCAGGACCTTGCGCGATAGTGAACGGAAATACAGCGCGTTTGACAGGGAGCTTTTGGCCCTACACTTGGCCATCCGTCATTTTCAGTTCTGGTTAGAGGGGCGACGTTTCACCGCTTTTGTGGATCATAAACCGCTAACGTTTGCGATGGCCAAAATTTCAGAACCCTGGTCAGGCCGGCAACAAAGGCAACTAGCCGCAATATCGGAGTTTACTACTGATATTCAGCATGTCGCGGGTAAACACAATGTTGTAGCAGACTGCCTCTCGCGTGCAATAGCACCACCAAGCCCTATAGGGGCAGACTCTGTAGCCATGGCCGCGGGCCCGGGCAGCGACGCGGGAGCGCGCGCAGCCCCGGTCTGTGTTGGGTTAGATTATGCAGCCATGGCTGCGGAGCAGGTTAACGACGCGGACGTGCGCGCGCTCCAGTCTGGACCAACAGGGTTAAGGCTGGAGCACAGGGTGCAACAAAACGGTATGCCCCCGCTAATCTGCGATGTCTCCACGGGACGGCCCCGCCCTGTGGTGCCAACCGCGTGGCGTCGCCGTGTTTTTGACTTGGTCCATTCTCTCGCGCACCCGGGGGTGCGCGCATCGATCAAATTGGTGGGGGAGAAATTTGTTTGGCCCGGGTTGCGCAAACAGGTCAAGGAATGGGCAGCAGCCTGCGTAGCGTGTCAGCGAGCTAAAATACACAGACACACTAAGGCCCCGTTAGAACCTTTCCACATCCCCGCTAAGCGTTTTGATCACGTGCATATTGACCTGGTCGGCCCGCTTCCGTTATCACACGGGCACACACATCTTTTGACAATGGTAGACCGCACCACGCGCTGGCCAGAGGCGATTCCTCTGACATCAACCACAGCGGAAGAAGTTGCGCGAGCATTTTTAACAGCATGGGTTGCGCGTTTTGGTGTACCGTCGGACATAACGTCCGACAGGGGTCCCCAATTTATTTCCGAGCTATGGTCATCGATGGCCCGCAGCTTGGGGGTGAAGATTCATCGCACCACCGCGTATAACCCCCAGGCCAATGGTTTATGCGAACGCTTTCACAGGTCATTGAAAGCAGCCCTCAGAGCGTCGCTAACGGATACAAATTGGGTAGACAAACTTCCATGGGTGTTATTAGGGTTGCGTTCTGCACCTAAGGAAGATTTGCATGCTTCCCCGGCTGAATTAGTTTTCGCTCAGCCGCTCCGTTTGCCCGGGGAATTTCTTCCTGATAATCCCGCACCTAATGGCCCCCCCGCTCAGCCGTGGCAGAGCGGCTCAGGAGCAAACACGCTTCCTGGCCCGGTCCATCACAGTTTCCCACACGTTTTTGTGCCCAAGGCTTTAAAAAATGCAGAGTTTGTTTTTGTTAAACATGACGCCCAGCGTCCAAGTTTGCGGCCGTTTTACGACGGACCGTTTCGAGTGCTGGAGACCGGGCAGAAGCATTTTCTGCTAGATTTAGGGGGCAGAAGGGAGCTGATTTGCATTAACAGGCTCAAACCCGCTTTTGTTCTGGCTGAGGAGGAGGTGCAGCTCGCGAGGCCCCCCCGCCGGGGCAGGCCTCCGAGAAGACATTCTCCAAAGTCTTCACAGAGAGGTGCTAACAGCTTTAATCCACAGGTGCAGAGAGATGTTGCAGAGGCAGCCAAGCCAAGTTGCAGCAGATTCGGCAGAAGATTAAAACCCAGGCAGTTGGTGGATTGATTAGCGATGTATGGAGTGTTTTGTGTTTCTCTTTTTGTTATGCCATGCAGATTTTGCCTTACTCGACGTTTGGGGGGGGTAGTGTGGCCGACACACATTGTGGGCTCACGCTGCCACAGAGACAGAACTGAATGTGTATTGTGGAGTGTCACGTCTGCAAGGACTGAGGACTCAAATCTACAGGAGGTAACAAGGAAGTGTGAGATTTGTCTCTTTGTCCCACAGAAGACGCCCCGGAGGGTATTCCGGTTCATCAAGAAATGAGAGACAATGGTGAAGCTTCAAAGGGATGCTTTGTAACTGTATGTTGACTGAAGACACCATGTGACTTGAATTCTGATGCTGGAAATGTATAAAAGGGGGTTGAAGTATGATTCTTTCTCTTTCCTGCTTTGAGAATGCTAGGAGCTTGTGTTCTGTCAAATAAAGCTGGTTTATGACTAAAACTCAGCCTTGTTATTTGAGCATGCTCCTACATATTAATAATTAATAGCTGGAATTAAAAATTATTCATAATTATTTCAGTACCTTGTTATAACACTAGAGGGCACCACTCAGTTTTAAGAGTAGCAAGAACTCTATTAAGAGACAAGTTAGCTTAAGAATTTGGCAAATAATAAGCTCAGTGTTAATTAATAATTTCATTGACAATTATTGGATCAGTCTCATAATTTGTCCCTCTGCTGATATTTGACTGAAATGGTTCCAGAACCTTGTGAAGGAAATGTAGCAATCAGTAGCTGAATGATCGTAGTTAAGTGGCTGCATTTATCATTAGCTTTAATACAAGCTATGGTGATTACACTGGTCAACACCAAATTTATTGTCTAAGTTTTTGTTAGCTGATTTAGGACAATTTTGATGGGCTAAATCCAAAAATCACATTGGTTTTGCTCAATCAGGTCAACTTTTTGAACTATGGCCACATGTTTTTTTGTACGTTTTTGTTTACATGTACAGGAATTTTTGCTTTATATGATGCAAAATTCTTTTTTATTTCTTGAAATTTCTCAAACTCTGAAGTTTGCATGCACCAATTTATGACATGATGGCTGATTGCTGTTGGACTCCAAACAGAGACATCCCTGCCGCTGAGCATTCTAGAGGTTCGAATAAACGGAAGTTGAAGCTCGGAATTTTGAACAATGATGACGTAACATTCAGTTTACATGTACTTACCTTTATCAGTGTCTACTATTCAATTTACAGTAATCAAAGTTTGTAACATTTAATCAATAAATTGTGTTAGAAAATGATTTTTTTTCTCTTAAAAATCTATTTCGGATGAGAAATATTAACAAAAATCAACCAATAATGTCACAAAAATGTAATCGATTTAGTCAGAAGATCAGATTTTTTAACAATCAACTTAGCATAAAAACCTGACCTGATCAAGAGAAACGGATGTCATTTTCGGATTCAGCGGTGCAAAATTGTCTTAAATCAGTTGAAAAACACAGACAACTTACAAAAAAAATATTTTTGCAACCCTGTGTTATAACTGCTGTAATGTTGGGTGTTATAACATGTATTTGCAGGAACTGCTGTTTGTCAGTCCTTGAGGATCCTATTTGATGTGGCACATATAAACATACTGGCATGCAAATACTGTTTTCACATGTTGTCAGCCTAGTACAGACAGTAACAATCTTGTACATGAATACAAGCTATTTTTGGCCCATGGACAACCCCTAGTAATAATCACTGTTGGCACTTTGGTATGTTGGCAAGTATTAAATATACTCATATTGCCTCATGTATTATTTTATCTTCTCTTTGAAAAACACCTGGGTCTGTTCACTTTAAAATAATGTCATATGCATATGTATATGTTATTTAATCATGCTGTATCGTTCACTCATTTAACCCTGCAATGTCCTCATCCAAGCTTTCCTTAGGGAGCAGTACTGCAAAGAAAAACTCTCTACTGATGTAAATAAAATGTTACCGAGAAGTCAGAAGAAATGTGAGCTGCAGCTTTTAATGGTTGCGGTTGAAGGGTGCTGTTCCAACAAAGAAATATGTGGGAAACTTGGACTTGCATTAAGCAATTGGAATAGGAGTTGTGTTGCTATGAGGGTTGACTTCTCATTCATTTTTTTTTTCCTTCCATTAAAGAAGAATCTCTGCATTTGCTCTGCAATTGCTTTTATTAGTAATCCTTTAGAGCTCAAATTATATGTTTGTATGAGAATGTGTGCAACTGAAGTGCTTCACATACTATTAGGTATCATGGCTGCAAGCAATAACAGACCAGTTTGCCTTGAACTCCTTTGTAATCAACTCAGGGAAACAATGCATCACTATCCAACTATTGAAACTGCCACAAGATTTATGGTGAGAAGAAGTAACAAGGGTGCTGTCTGGTTCTCCAGGGGAACCAAATTATCTTCGACACCAATTACAGACTGTTTTTCTTTGTTTGCCTTTATTAATATCGATATATTACATTGTGAAAAGGAGGCAAGCATTACATAGAAGTGGATGAATAAAAAATGGGGGTATTGTAAAGGGAGCCAAAGTGGTTTTTGTTCATCTCCAGCTGTTTCCTTGCTCATCATGCTGAGAAATAACATGAAACACACTCATGCTCCGGCCTCCTCTCTCACACATCTGACATCCATTAAGGTTACCGTGATGGAGGACTAAGCCTCTGAGGGGACTTGTGGTCCCATCTCTCTTCTCGCATAGAAAAGAAAGGATCGAAGGGGATAGGACAAAAGAAACTGAGTGTATTAGATATTTCAGTCAACTAGGAACTGATCCAAGTTTGAAGTTTTTTTCTTCTCTTAAAATGAGCATGTGTTCTATTTTGCTTTTTTTATACCAAGTTATAGCAAACTGTACACTGTGGATACATGGAAGGCATTCAAATGTCTTTATGTTACCACAAGAACACACATTTCAGCATGTTTGGCTTCTATTTTTTTTTTCTCCCATAATACAACAGAAAAACAGTGTGGAGCAAAATGTTATTACCTCCGTCGGTTTGTCTGTGGGTTGGTTGGTTTGCCTTTTAGCAACATAACTCAAAAAGTTATGAACGGATTTTGATGAAATTTTCAGAAAAGGTGTGTAATGGCACAGGGAACAGATGATTAGATTTTGGGGGTGATTCGAATTATGATGTGGATGCAGGAATTTTTTGAATATTATTTTATATATTAATCTGGCGCTTTTCATGTACTGCTCCTTTAAGACGTGTCCACATAGTTACATGCATGGCCACGCCATAGGACCATGTGCCTCAGCAACCCGGAAGCCAAACACTGCAAAAAAAAGTATTAGGGGACGTGTCCAATGAACTTATTTTTTCTGCAGTGAGCAACTATTTTCTATTCATTGTCTGTGTAGTCCAGCGTTTGCTCGGCGCTGAAATGCTTTGAGCGGTGGCCGCTTTTTGTCGCGGTGCTCAGGGCTGAAAAAAGTTCAATTTGTCAGACTACTGTACAGCTGTGCTCGTCAATGTCAGACCTTTCTAAGCAGCCAGTCAGAATTAAGGAAGGGCGGGACATAGGATACCGGTACAGGAAGATGAGAACGGGAGGTGACGGTGGAGGCTGAACTTTGCTGCATCAAACAACCCGGTACTCTTTGATCTGACACTAAAAGGATATCATGGTCAAAATTTGAAAGCAAACACTTGAAGGAACACGTACGCATCTGTCGGCATGCCTGGTGAGCGTTTGTGCCTTTGTCATGGTCATATTTCTTACAAGTTTGTTGCGGTAGATAATATGGATACTATGTGAATATGTAGTTGATAACTGCAAAAAATGGAATGATACCACACTGTTGTGTAATATTGCTTAATAATTATGAACTTTGTCAGTAAACTGTAATGGAAAAGAGAGGAGGAAAAAATAAACAAAAACCGACCTGAAAGATTCAGTAAACCATGATGTTGTCCTTAGGTATGACTGTGAGAGTGAATGGTTGTCTGTCTCTCTGTGTTGGCCCTGCGATGGACTGGCGATCTGTCCAGGGTGTACCCTGCCTCTCACCCAAAGATGCTGGGATAGGCTCCAGCCCCCCGCGACCTGAAAAGGATTAAGAGGAAGAAGATGAATGAATGATGTTGATTTAAGGTGGAATTGCCCAGCTCCAATGTATGGTCAATACAATTATGACAGTCTTCTTATTATGATTATTATCATGTAGTTATATGGTTTTTGCTGTCATTTCTCTAATAATAATAATAATAATAATAATGATAATAATAATAATGCTAAAAAGAGCAAAACAGGTTTTGGATCACCGAGCACTCCACATTTTATACTGTTCACTAGTTCTTCCATATCTAACATACTGTTCAGAAGTTTAGGGCAATAATTATAAAACTAGGTTACACTCATTAATCATACTATAAAAGAGAGCAATACGTCATATTCATAAGGCTGGATATCGAGATCATACAAATCCCCTGTTCTTACAATCAAATTGTTAAAATTAATGGATCTCGTGGCATTTCAATCTGCTCTAGTGATTTTTAAAGCAAAAAATTGTTTGTTACCAAATAATATTCAGAAACCATTCATTGGGAGGGAAGTAGGATGCAACTTACACTACCGTTCAAAAGTTTGGGGTCACTTAGAAATTTCCTTATTTTTGAAAGAAAAGCACTTTTTTTCAATGAAGATAACTTTAAACTAATCAGAAATACGCTCTATACATTGCTAATGTGGTAAATGACTATTCTAGCTGCAAATGTCTGGTTTTTGGTGCAATATCTACATAGGTGTATAGAGGCCCATTTCCAGCAACTATCACTCCAGTGTTCTAATGGTACAATGTGTTTGCTCATTGCGTCAGAAGGCTAATGGATGATTAGAAAACCCTTGTGCAATCATGTTAGGTCTGCAATGCTGTAATTGCTGCAAATGGAGGATTCTTTGATGAAAGCAAAGTTTGAAGGAAAAAATTATTATTTCAAATACAAATCATTATTTCTAACCTTGTCAATGTCTTGACTATATTTTCTATTCATTTTACAACTCATGGTGGTAAATAAGTGTGACTTTTCATGGAAAACACAAAATAATTGTCTGGGTGACCCCAAACTTTTGAACGGTAGTGTAATTCTAAACAAACAGTGAGGAAAAAATTAGGACACCCCTCCATCTTTTTTAGGACACCCCCACATTCATTCCCACTTGAAATGGCTAAAATAAATGTTAAAAAATGTAAATAAAAACAAAAACAAGGTTAGACATAGATATGTGAACATTTTTTAATAAGTAACTGAATATTTAATGGTGTGTCCTAATTTTTTCACATGACTGTATATCCTATTTTTATTGTGTGGGTGGGTGTGTGTGTGTTTGAACTACATTTTTTTAATTGGGGATATTAAGCAGCAAGATAAACATGATTATTATGATGATTATGATTAACATGATTATTACAGATAATTTATGGCATGAGGAGGAACTGGGGTGGGAATAAATAAGTCTATTGTAGGAGCATGCTCAAATAACGAGGCTGAGTTTTAGTCACAAACCAGCTTTATTTGACAGAACACAAGCTCCTAGCATTCTCAAAGCAGGAAAGAGAAAGAATCATACTTCAACCCCCTTTTATACATTTCCAGCATCAGAATTCAAGTCACATGGTGTCTTCAGTCAACATACAGTTACAAAGCATCCCTTTGAAGCTTCACCCTTGTCTCTCATTTCTTGATGAACCGGAATACCCTCCGGGGCGTCTTCTGTGGGACAAAGAGACAAATCTCACACTTCCTTGTTACCTCCTGTAGATTTGAGTCCTCAGTCCTTGCAGACGTGACACTCCACAATACACATTCAGTTCTGTCTCTGTGGCAGCGTGAGCCCACAATGTGTGTCGGCCACACTACCCCCCCCAAACGTCGAGTAAGGCAAAATCTGCATGGCATAACAAAAAGAGAAACACAAAACACTCCATACATCGCTAATCAATCCACCAACTGCCTGGGTTTTAATCTTCTGCCGAATCTGCTGCAACTTGGCTTGGCTGCCTCTGCAACATCTCTCTGCACCTGTGGATTAAAGCTGTTAGCACCTCTCTGTGAAGACTTTGGAGAATGTCTTCTCGGAGGCCTGCCCCGGCGGGGGGGCCTCGCGAGCTGCACCTCCTCCTCAGCCAGAACAAAAGCGGGTTTGAGCCTGTTAATGCAAATCAGCTCCCTTCTGCCCCCTAAATCTAGCAGAAAATGCTTCTGCCCGGTCTCCAGCACTCGAAACGGTCCGTCGTAAAACGGCCGCAAACTTGGACGCTGGGCGTCATGTTTAACAAAAACAAACTCTGCATTTTTTAAAGCCTTGGGCACAAAAACGTGTGGGAAACTGTGATGGACCGGGCCAGGAAGCGTGTTTGTTCCTGAGCCGCTCTGCCACGGCTGAGCGGGGGGGCCATTAGGTGCGGGATTATCAGGAAGAAATTCCCCGGGCAAACGGAGCGGCTGAGCGAAAACTAATTCAGCCGGGGAAGCGTGCAAATCTTCCTTAGGTGCAGAACGCAACCCTAATAACACCCATAGAAGTTTGTCTACCCAATTTGTATCCGTTAGCGACGCTCTGAGGGCTGCTTTCAATGACCTGTGAAAGCGTTCGCATAAACCATTGGCCTGGGGGTTATACGCGGTGGTGCGATGAATCTTCACCCCCAAGCTGCGGGCCATCGATGACCATAGCTCGGAAATAAATTGGGGACCCCTGTCGGACGTTATGTCCGACGGTACACCAAAACGCGCAACCCATGCTGTTAAAAATGCTCACGCAACTTCTTCCGCTGTGGTTGATGTCAGAGGAACCGCCTCTGGCCAGCGCGTGGTGCGGTCTACCATTGTCAAAAGATGTGTGTGCCCGTGTGATAACGGAAGCGGGCCGACCAGGTCAATATGCACGTGATCAAAACGCTTAGCGGGGATGTGGAAAGGTTCTAACGGGGCCTTAGTGTGTCTGTGTATTTTAGCTCGCTGACACGCTACGCAGGCTGCTGCCCATTCCTTGACCTGTTTGCGCAACCCGGGCCAAACAAATTTCTCCCCCACCAATTTGATCGATGCGCGCACCCCCGGGTGCGCGAGAGAATGGACCAAGTCAAAAACACGGCGACGCCACGCGGTTGGCACCACAGGGCGGGGCCGTCCCGTGGAGACATCGCAGATTAGCAGGGGCATACCGTTTTGTTGCACCCTGTGCTCCAGCCTTAACCCTGTTGGTCCAGACTGGAGCGCGCGCACGTCCGCGTCGTTAACCTGCTCCGCAGCCATGGCTGCATAATCTAACCCAACACAGACCGGGGCTGCGCGCGCTCCCACGTCGCTGCCCGGGCCCGCGGCCATGGCTACAGAGTCTGCCCCTATAGGGCTTGGTGGTGCTATTGCACGCGAGAGGCAGTCTGCTACAACATTGTGTTTACCCGCGACATGCTGAATATCAGTAGTAAACTCCGATATTGCGGCTAGTTGCCTTTGTTGCCGGCCTGACCAGGGTTCTGAAATTTTGGCCATCGCAAACGTTAGCGGTTTATGATCCACAAAAGCGGTGAAACGTCGCCCCTCTAACCAGAACTGAAAATGACGGATGGCCAAGTGTAGGGCCAAAAGCTCCCTGTCAAACGCGCTGTATTTCCGTTCACTATCGCGCAAAGTCCTGCTGAAAAACGCGAGGGGTTGCCAGGTACCTGCCACAAACTGTTCAACTACCGCCCCCACCGCTACATCGGAAGCGTCAGTGGTGAGCGCCATGCGGGCCGTTGGAACTGGGTGCGCTAACAAAACTGCATTTGCCAGGGCTGATTTGAATTGGGCAAAAGCGCGCTCCCGCTCCGGAGACCATTCGACTTTATTTGCGGGCTTTTGTTTTTTTAACGCGGTGTGCAATGGCTGCATGAGTCGTGCTGCGCTTGGGAGGAAACGGTTGTAAAAATTAACCATCCCTAGAAACTCCTGAAGCGCCTTAACCGTTTGAGGTTGCGGAAAATCTGTTATGGCACGCACTTTATTTGGAAGGGGAACTGCTCCCTCTGCCGAAACGCGATGTCCCAAAAAATCAATCTGCGCCACCCCAAACTGGCATTTCGCTGGGTTCACTATTAACCCGTGCTCTGCCAACCTCTGGAAAACTGCTGTGAGGTGTTTTTCATGTTCGCCTTCGGACGTGCTGGCTACCAAAATATCGTCCAAATAAACGAACACGAAAGGCAGGTCGCGTAAAACTGCATCCATCATGCGTTGGAAAGTCTGCGCGGCCCCCTTGAGGCCAAAAGGCATGCGCAAGAACTCAAAAAGGCCGAAAGGAGTTATGACCGCTGTTTTGGGTACATCCTGCGCGCGCACTGGAACCTGGTGATAGCCGCGCACCAAGTCTATTTTAGAAAAAATGCGCGCCCCCGCCAAATGAACAGAAAAATCCTGAATGTGCGGAATCGGGTAGCGGTCATGAGCTGAAACGTTGTTCAACCTGCGGAAATCGCCGCAAGGCCGCCACGAGCCGTCAGCCTTTGGGACCATGTGTAACGGCGAAGCCCAAGCGCTCTTGGAGCGTCTAACGATGCCTAGTTTTTCCAGATTAGTGAACTCCTCGCGCGCGATGGCCAGTTTAGCTGGGTCCAAACGCCGAGCCTTTGCAAAAACGGGAGGGCCTGTGGTTGTTATGAAATGTTCTACCCCATGTTTGGCCACCGTTGCTGAAAAAGTGGGGACTGTGAGTGCTGGAAACTGAGCAAGCAGAGTGTGAAACTTACCACCCGCGGCTGAGACGCTGGCATGTGCAGTTGGCGGGGCCACCCGAGCTGTGCAGGGAATAGAATGAAAAGACAGTGCATTAATCAGACGTCTATTAGCAAGATCAACCAATAAACCATGTGAGCACAAAAAATCAGCCCCTAACATGTTGAAACTGACTGCTGCTACAATAAATGTCCACTCAAATGAACGGCCTTGTAAGGACAGAAGCATGGTCCTCTCACCAAACGTTTTAATTGTGGAGCCGTTCGCTGCTGACACTGACACCCAGGGGGCTTTAGAAGGCGACAGCCGTTCCGCGTAGGTGGGCGTGACGAAGCTCAGCTGCGAGCCCGTGTCCACGAGGAACTGTTTCCCCGAGCGTGCATCCGTCAGGTAAAGCAGCCTGTTCTCATTGCCGAGAGTCGCGGCTGCTACCGGCCCTCGGTCCTGGCATTTAAAATTGCACGGTGGGACGCACCTGTGCGCTCTCTCTGCAAAACGGCGGTGGTAGAAGCACGAGCCGTTCTCCGCTCCGCGTCGTCTGGCTCCGGTCGCCGCCGTTGTTGGTGCGTCTGGTGCCGCTGGACCCAAGCTGTCTCCGGACGCCGTTCCCGAACTAGCCGCCGCGGCCGAAACCGCGTTCTGCTTGTGGGCGTCGACCAACTTCTGCGCCTCCTTGCTCAACCCATGGTAGTCTCGCTTGGCCAATCGGGGTGACTCTGCCAGGGCCACTCTCACTGCTGGTGGCAGGGTTCGAAGGAATAGGTGGGCGAAAATGAATTCGCCATCCTCGGAGGCTTTGAGCTGCAGCATCTTCACCATCAGGTCCACAGGTCTATCGTTTTCTGCCTCCGTCAGCGCCAGGAGCCCCTCTGCTCTTTGTTGGACTGAGGGGGTGAAATGGCTGATCAGCGCGTCTTTCAATGCGCTGTACTTGTCGCTGTCTGGTGGATGATTAACCAAATCCTCCACTCTCTGGACCGTGTCGCTGTCCAGTTTCGCTACCACGTGGTAGAATCTTGTGTCGTCGTTGGAGATTCTCCGGAGGTTGAACTGCGCCTCGATTGCGCTAAACCATGAGCGCGGGCTGTGCTGCCAGAAATCGGGCAGCCGGAGCGTGGAGGCGGCCATCAGGCTGGCTTCCACCGAGCCCGGTTCGGAAGAATTCTCATTGCTCATTCTCCGTCGTAGGTCACCAGTGTAGGAGCATGCTCAAATAACGAGGCTGAGTTTTAGTCACAAACCAGCTTTATTTGACAGAACACAAGCTCCTAGCATTCTCAAAGCAGGAAAGAGAAAGAATCATACTTCAACCCCCTTTTATACATTTCCAGCATCAGAATTCAAGTCACATGGTGTCTTCAGTCAACATACAGTTACAAAGCATCCCTTTGAAGCTTCACCCTTGTCTCTCATTTCTTGATGAACCGGAATACCCTCCGGGGCGTCTTCTGTGGGACAAAGAGACAAATCTCACACTTCCTTGTTACCTCCTGTAGATTTGAGTCCTCAGTCCTTGCAGACGTGACACTCCACAATACACATTCAGTTCTGTCTCTGTGGCAGCGTGAGCCCACAATGTGTGTCGGCCACACTATAACATATTGTTTTTTGGGGGGTTTTGTGTGTATTTTGTTGTGTTTATTTGTGGTGGAATGTCCACCTGCTTAGTTTTCTTTTCCTCTATTGTTTTTCTATATGTTCAAAATAAACTTAAACTAACTAACTAACTAACTAATAATAATGAACTGCATTTGTATACAGACGTGGACAAAATTGTTGGTACCCCTCTGTTAATGAAAGAAAAACCCACAATGGTCACAGAAATAACTTGAATCTGGCAAAAGTGGTAATAAATAAAAATTCTATGAAAATTAACCAATGAAAATCAGACAATGCTTTTGAACTGTGGTTCAACAGAATTATTTTAAAAAAACAAACTCATGAAACAGGCCTGGACAAAAATTGATGGTACCCTTAACTTAATATTTTGTTGCACAACCTTTTGAGGCAATCACTGCAATCAAACGATTTCTGTAACTGTCAATGAGACTTCTGCACCTCTCAGCAGGTATTTTGGCCCACTCCTCATGAGCAAACTGCTCCAGTTGTCTCAGGTTTGAAGGGTGCCTTCTCCAGACGGCATGTTTCAGCTCCTTCCACAGATGTTCAATAGGATTTAGATCAGGGCTCATAGAAGGCCACTTTAGAATAGTCCAATGTTTCGCTCTTAGCCATTCTTGGGTGTTTTTAGCTGTGTGTTTTGGGTCATTATCCTGTTGTAAGACCCATGGCCTGCGACTAAGACCAAGCTATCTGACACTGGGCAGCACATTTCTCTCTAGAACACCTTGATAGTCTTGAGATTTCATTGTACCCTGCACAGATTCAAGACACCCTGTGCCAGATGCAGCAAAGCAGCCCCAGAACATAACAGAACCTCCTCCATGTTTCACAGTAGGGACAGTGTTCTTTTCTTGGTATGCTTCGTTTTTGCGTCTGTGAACATAGCGCTGATGTGCCTTGCCAAAAAGTTCCAGTTTTGTCTCGTCTGTCCATAGTGTTATGACCCAAGCGCTGGTTCTGATCGCGCTCGGGCTAAGTTCTTCTCGCTGCCGGCCTTGACAGCTGCGGGCTGTATTCTGGCCTCACCGGGCTCTTATTGTGAAAGTGCTCGGTGGGGCTTCCGCCTGTCAAGGGCCGGTCAGCTGATTGTCATTACCGTCGTTAGTGCTTCGCCCTTTTTAGCCCTGACGACGGTAAGAGGCAGGAGTATCAGTCGACATTGGGTCAACGTTACGTGAGGATTGCTTTTGTATCTTCATCCTGCCAAGCCCTGGGTCTGCGCCTCGTCATACCTGTGAGTGCCGCAGACCTTCATGTCAGGTTCGTCATCATAGTTTTGTCACAGTTAGCTTGTGGCGGCTGGGTTAGCCCTGCGAGCCCAAGTCTAGTTTTTGTGTGTATTTGCCCTAAGGGGTTCATAGTTGTGTTTTGTCACGTCTGAAAATAAATAACATCTTAGCCAAACTCTCTGGTGAACTCTGTGGCGTCTCTTGGTGATCCGCGAGGATCACCACATGACAGTATACTCCTGCCAGGTCGCCTAAATGGAGGCGCCACACCGAGACGCCGTTTCACCGTGAGTTTGTGCCATTTTGGACTGTTTGTTCTTCCCTGTCTGGATGCCTGTTGCTGGGAGAATGCCGTCATCCAGGGGTCGCGGTCGGCGCCTGGACAGAAGGCTAGCGGTGGTCCTGGAGTACGTGGACTGCACGTTATTCTCCACTACGCTGTGGGACGCTCCCAGCGATGTGTGCAGGCATTTGGACTACGCTGAGGAGCTTTTGGACAACCTTCCCCTCGATAGTTACAACCACCTGGAGGTGATAACGAGGTGGGAGGAACTCGCCATTCAGCGCGAGTTACTTCGTGGGCTGGAAGAGAAGAGCAGGAAGCAGGGGAGGAGGAATCCCCGCTCCCTGCGTTGGTGTCCCGTCCCGGAGCAGGTCCAGGAGTACGCGCCGTCTGGGGGCCGACGAGGACGTCGGCGTAACGGCGTGGGCAACCCTCAGCGGAATCCCCGGCTGGACTCGCTGCCGGCGTATCCCGTCAGCGAATCTCCGAGAGCGGCCCCACCTCGTCTTCCCAGGGGGCCCTCTGTCGCCATCCAGCGGGGAGAAGGAGGAACGACGTCCCCCACAGCAGGAACCATCTCTGCCCCGGGAGGAAGGCAAGTGCACGATAATTTCTCACATCATGATATTATTCTGCCTTGTCTGACTCCTGGGGATGGAGTTCGGGGTTTGCAGCCCCCCGAGCTCCCTCCACCTGCTGTGGATGAAATTATTAAACCCACTGCCTCTGTGTTCTCCCCCGTCGAGCGGTCCACGACGCCAGGCCAGCGCCGCCGGACGAAGAGGGCCCCTGCAGTGCTGGACAGCCTGCATCCGGCCCTGCAGTCACGTCTTGGACGGAGGAGAGGAGCAGACTGCGGCCCGGAGCCTGAGCCGACGAAGAAGCGTCCCCGGGTCTCCTCGCCGGAGCGGTCTGAGCCAGTGGGTGAAGGGTTCCCTGCCTCCACGCCATACGGGTCGTCGGCGTGGACAACAGCGTGGGAGGAACCTGAGGCTGCAAATGACATCGTGCCAGCTGCGGAGCCCGACGCAGCTGAGTCCGAGCCAGCTGACGAGAGTCGCCCTGAACCCAGATCGTCGGAGTCCTGGGTGGCAACGGAACCCGAGTGCAGGCAAGTGCTCCCTCTTCTGTCTCTGTCCTCTTTTGTTCAGCATTTTTGCCTGCCTCTCGGGGAGGCGAGTGAGGAGCAGCCGTCTGCTGCGCCCGAGCTCGTCTCGCTGGGTTCCGTTGCTACCGGTGATACTGATCCCGGTTTTCCTGTCCCCGAGCTTTGTTCTAGTGTCGCTGGCGGGGAACGGGTCGGTGTCACCAAGGTGGAGGTCCCAGGTTCGGGGGTGGAGTACGTCAGCGGAGCTGCAACGGAGGCCCAATCGGGGTCCACCGCAGAGGCGGTTTCGGCCCAATCGGGGTCCGACGTGGGTGCGTCGGAGGCCCAATCAGGGTCCACCGCGGGTGCGGATCTGACCCAATCGGGGTCCAACGTGGGTGCACCGGAGGCTCGATCGGGGTCCACCGCGGGTGCGGTTCTGGCCCAATCGGGGCCCAACGAGGGTGCAGCTGGGACCCAATCTGGGTCCAGTGGTGATGCAGCGCGAGCGTGGTCCATAGGCGGGGGAGGAGCTGCAGACCCTTCTTCGCGGAGCGGATTCTTGGCTCGCCCTGCTCATCGATTCCCTATGAGTCACCGCCCCTATACATCATCGCCAGGGGCCATGGGGGTCCCTGTTCGCTCGCCCCGGTTCTCCCGAGTTTTGTTCTCATTTGGGAGGCCGCTGCGGGTTGTTGATGCCCTGGACTGGTGGCTGAGGGACACGGGTCGGCCACCCGACCTGTTGTGTGTGCCTTGGGGCAACCTAGTTCGACCACCGGAGAAGCGGACGTGCGGGACTTTGGACTCTGGTGAGCCGCCTGGTCCGCCTCCTTTGACCATCGGTCGACATAAACTGTCGGGGGGTGGAAGTGGTCCCTGGGTTTGTCTCAGTATTTGTGTGTGGGGGGGGGGGGTTCTTTGTCCTGGTTATTTTGTATCTGGCATATGTATAGTCTGGTTTGAGTGGGTATGCTCCGTTTTTGTTTCATGTATAGTTTGGTTTGAGCGAGTAATGCTCTGTTTTTGTTTCATATAGCCTGGTATGAGCGAGTAATGCTCTGTTTTTGTTTCATATAGTCTGGTATGAGCGAGTAATGCTCTGTTTTTGTTTTTTATGTATAGTCTGGTATGAGCGAGTAGTGCTCTGTTTTTTTTGTTTCATGTTAAGTCTGGTATGAGCGGGTAATGTTTTGTTCTTGTATTTAGTTTGTCTGGCTCTGTAGTTCTGGTCCTTATTCTTCCCCATGTGTATTTGTTCTCTTGTGTTTATCTTGAGTTTTTTTTCAGGTCATCGCTCTGTTTTTTGAATATTTGGTGTTTTTGTTTCAGTAGTCTGTGATTTTGGTCTGAGTTGTTGCCATGTCATTGTCCTGTATGGTTTTTTTTTTTCCTGTCTGTTTTGTTCCTGGGTTGGTTTCTCTCCCTCCGCACCTGTCCCCAGCCTCCCGCCCTGGGGGGCGGGGGGGGGGGGGGGCAGGGTGGTTCCTTGGGGCGTTCGGAGTCCGCCCGTGGAGGGAGGGTACTGTTATGACCCGAGTGCCGGTTTTGATCGCGCTCGGGCTAAGTTCTTCTCGCTGCCGGCCTTGACAGCTGCGGGCTGTATTCTGGCCTCACCGGGCTCTTATTGTGAAAGTGCTCGGTGGGGCTTCCGCCTGTCAAGGGCCGGTCAGCTGATGGTCATTACCGTCGTTAGTGCTTCGCCCTTTTTAGCCCGGCACTGACGACGGTAAGAGGCAGGAGTATCAGTTGACATTGGGTCAACGTTACGTGAGGATTGCTTTTGTATCTTCATCCTGCCAAGCCCTGGGTCTGCGCCTCGTCATACCTGTGAGTGCCGCAGACCTTCATGTCAGGTTCGTCATCATAGTTTTGTCACAGTTAGCTCGTGGCGGCTGGGTTAGCCCTGCGAGCCCAAGTCTAGTTCTTGTGTGTATTTGCCCTAAGGGGTTCATAGTTGTGTTTCGTCACGTCTGAAAATAAATAACATCTTAGCCAAACTCTCTGGTGAACTCTGTGGCGTCTTTTGGTGATCCGCGAGGATCACCACATGACACATAGGACATTCTCCCAGAAGCTTTGTGGCTTGTCAACATGCAGTTTGGCAAATTCCAGTCTGGCTTTTTAATGATTTGTTTTCAACAGTGGTGTCCTCCTTGGTCGTCTCCCATGAAGTCCACTTTGGCTCAAACAACGACGGATGGTGCGATCTGACACTGATGTACCTTGACCTTGGAATTCACCATGAATGTGTTTAGAGGTTGTTCTGGGCTCTTTTGTTACCATTCGTATTATCTGTCTCCTCCTGCGGCCACGTCCAAGGAGGTTGGCTACAGTCCTGTGGATCTTAAATTTCTGAATAATATGTGCATCTGTAACCACATGAACATCAAGCTGCTTGGAGATGGTCTTATAGCCTTTACCTTTAACATGCTTATCTATAATTTTCTTTCTAATCTCCTGAGACAACTCTCTCCTTTGCTTCCTCTGGTCCATGTTTAGTGTGGTACACACCATGTCACCAAACAGCACAGTGACTACTTGTCGCCCTTTAAATAGGCCGACTGACTGATTACAAGTTTGTAGACACCTGTGATGTTAATTAGAGGACACATCTTGGTTGAACATGTCCCTATGGTCACATTGTTTTCAATCTTTTCTAGGGGTACCATCATTTTTGTCCAGGCCTGTTTCATGAGTTTGTTTTTTAAAATAATTCTGTTGAACCACAATTAGATAGATAGATAGATAGTTTATTTCGAACACAAAAAAATATAACAAAAAACAAGCAAATAGCAAATGCAATAAAGTTACAGTATACACTGTTCGAAAGGGAGAAGGAAGAAGTGAACACTTATTAATTCCAACTCCTCTTTTCCATCGATACACCCATGTGAATTTTATACAAATTACTACCATTAATACCCCAAGTAAACAATTTACTGTATTTTTTACAGATCAACATTAACACCTGTCCATTCTAACATACAATGAAGTCCATATATCAAAACCAGTCTCAAACGACACAGATACGCACAGTGCTGTCCCACCCACCATTCCATAGTGTCCCATAATGTCCCAGAGTGAACATAATGAGTCGTACATATAAATTCTACCCTTCTAACATATAACCTTTCAACAAATGGTGCTTATACCTCTTTTTAAATTGATTTCTGTTTGTACATAGTTTCAGTTCCGGCTCCAGACTGTTCCACAAATCCACCCCACAGACAGATATGCATATACTTTTCTTGGTTGTACGTATCTTGGGTTTTGTGAAGTTTAAGTCTCCTCTCAAATTATGACCATTGTCTCTTTTTTTTAAATATTTTTTGTATATTAGTTGGGAGTTGATTGTTAATTGCCCTGTACATTACTTGTGCTGTCTTAAATTTAACTAAATCGATGAACTTTATGACATGTGACTTCAAGAACAACGAATTGGTATGGTCTCTATATCCTGCATTGTTTATTATCCTTATAGCTCTTTTTTGTAATGTGCATATTGCTTGTAGGTTGGTCTTGTAGGTGTTTCCCCAGACTTCTACACAGTAGTTAAGATAAGGTAAAAACAGTGAACTGTACAATAAGACCAATGATTTATAGTCCAAGATGTGTCTTGTCTTCCCCAGTATTAGATTAGATTAGATTAGATTCAACTTTATTGTCATTACACATGTATGAATACAAGGTAACGAAACACAGTTTAGCATCCAATCAGAAGTGCAAAGGACAGCAGTGCAGTATATACGGTAATTAACAGTATGTGCAATTTAAGCAAATATATGCAAATATATGCAGCAGTGCAGAAAGTTAAAAGTACTGTTATGTGCAAATAATGTGCAATAAGTTAGATGTAGTTATGTAGTTATGCAGTTATGTACAGGTGAGGATGGTAAAAGATGATTGTAAGAGAGTCAGCGGGGAACTAAGTTCAATAACGTGACAGCTGTTGGAAAGAAACTGTTCCTAAACCTGCTGGTTCTAGTCCGAAGGCTTCTGAAACGTCTTCTGGAGGGGAGAAGCTGGAACAGTCCATGAGCAGGATGGTTGGAGTCCCTAAGAATGCTGTGTGCCCGGCGCAGACATCTTTTCCTGTAGACGTCCTCTATAGCTGGAAGTGGAGTCCCTGTGATGCGTTGGGCAGTTTTCACCACCCGCTGCAGTGCCTTGCGGTCAGCTACAGAGCAGCTCCCATACCAGAGTGTGATACAGTTGGTCAGGGTGCTCTCTATCACGCAGCGGTAGAAGTTGCCCAGGATGTCAGTTGACAGATGGTTCTTCTTCAATGTCCTCAAGAAGAAGAGGCGCTGATGGGCCTTCTTGATCAGGCTGGTGGTGTTAACTGACCAGAACAGGTCCTCCGAGATGTGGGTCCCCAGGAATTTGAAGCTGGGGACATGTATGCCTATACATTTTGCTAATTTAGCCCGGATGTGACTGGTGTGAGGTTTCCAGCAGATTTTACTGTCTAGCGTCACCCCCAGAAACTTATTTTCCTGTACTGTTTGTATTCTGGTATCATCTATCGTTATCATTATTTCATGATTTATTTTATAATTTCCAAACACCATAATCTTTGGTTTTTTTAGATTTAGAGATAATTTATTTTTGTTGAACCACTGCGTTAATTTTTCCATTTCAGTTGTGACCACCTCTAAAACCTGCTGCAAATTCTCACCAGTGCAAAGAATATTTGTGTCATCCGCAAACAAAATAAATTTCAGAATTTTTGATACTTGGCATATGTCATTTATATACAAGATAAAGAGTTTGGGTCCCAAAACTGACCCCTGGGGCACACCACAAGTGATGTCCATGCAGGGTGATTTGTGCTCTCCAATTTGTACAAATTGTTGTCTATTACTTAAATAACTTTCCACCCAACTCAGTCCTACCCCTCTTATCCCATACCTTTCCAGTTTCCTTAGTAGTATTCTGTGGTCAATGGTGTCAAAAGCTTTCTTTAAGTCTATAAATACTCCTACAGCAACCTTTTTTTTGTCTATACAACTAGCAATTTCTTCTATAAGTTCGATCAGTGCCAAAGATGTAGATTTATCTGCTCTAAAACCATACTGGCTATCTGTAAGGAGGTTGTGTTTTTCAATGAAATCATCCAGTCTCTTAGTGAATATTTTTTCAAGTATTTTGGAGAATTGTGAGAGTAAAGAGACTGGCCTGTAATTTGTGAAACAATGACTGTCTCCTGTTTTGTATAGAGGTATTACTTTTGCTATTTTCATTTTGTCTGGAAATGTACCAGTTTGAAATGACAGGTTACAGATGTGGGTGAGTGGCTTAACAATTCCCTCAATTACTTTTTTCACTATTGTCATGTCAATTTCATTCCAGTCCGTTGATTTTTTGTTCTTAAATTTACTCACAGTCTCGATAATTTCCTTTTCAGTAACTGCACCCAAAAAGATTGTGTTTGGGTTTCTATCCTCTATTTCATTCACAGACCCACTGTGGTTTGTTTCTGGAGTCACTATTGATTTTGCTAATTCAGGACCAACGTTTACAAAAAATTTATTGAAACCACTGACCACATCTTCCATATTATTAATCAAACTGTCGTTTTCGATAAAATATTCTGGATAATTTGCATACTTAGGACGATTACTAATAATCCCCTTGAGTACTTGCCATATTCCTCTTATGTTATTTTTGTTATCCTCTAGTATTCTGTTGTAATATTCTTTCTTACAGGTCCTCATTATAGTGGTAAGCTTATTTTTATATCTTTTATATTTGATCTCAGCTTCCACCGTTCTGCATTTAATGAATTTATATAATGTATTCTTCTTTTTACATGCATTTATTAACCCCTTGGTGATCCAAGGAATATATTTTTTTTGTTGTCTGTCACTGTATTGTTTTATAGGACGGTATTTATTGTGCAATGATTGAAATATTTGTAAAAATTTATCATATGCAAAAGCATTGTCTGATTTTCATTGGTTAATTTTCATAGAATTTTTATTTATTACCACTTCTGTCAGATTCAAGTTATTTCTGTGACCATTGTGGGTTTTTCTTTCATGAACAGAGGGGTACCAACAATTTTACCCACGTCTGTAGCACCTTTCATTCAAATTTTCAGGAAAGGTGTGTAATAGCACACTGAACATATGATTAGATTTTGGTGATGATCTCAAAATGCATACCTCTTCCAAGGCTCTTATCTTCTCGCAGAGTGTTAGTAACAATACTCTAAAACTACTGGATGGGTTTGGATGATATTTTCACCAGAGGTGGCCCTTGGCCCAAAGATGAACTCATTAGATGTTGGAGATGATGAGGGATGGAGCCTTAGCAGAAGTATGTGCTCTCTGAGTGCCCTCTTGTTGAGTAAATGACTCAACATCAACAGTAGTATTGAAGAAAAGAACAGAGTAAGGACACAACAGCATTGCTAAGAACAAACTAAACAACTGTTGACCTCTTCTGATCCCAATTTTGAGCCAGTGCATATTAAAATGTCCATCCATCGATCCATTTTTTACTGCTTTTCCGGAGGTCCGGGTCACAAAGGCAGCAGCTCATTCATAGAAGCCCAGACTTCCCTCTTCCCAGCCACCTGCTCCAGCTCTTCAGAGAGGATACCAAGATGCCCCAGTGTCTCCTCCCAGTGGGACGTGCCCCAAACACTTCAAGTGGGAGGCATCCAGGAGGCATCTTGATCAGATGCCCAAACCACCTCAACTGGCTCCTTTTGATGCGGAAGAGCAACGGTTCTACTCTGAGCCTTTCCTGGATGACTGAGCTTTCTAAGGGTGAGTCCAGCAATCCTACAGAGAAAGCTCATTTCAGCCGCTTGTATCCGTGATCTCATTCTTTCTGTCATTACCCAAAGCTCATGACCATAGGTGAGGGTAGGAACGTAGATTGACCGGTAAATCAACAGCTTTGCTTTAGAGCTCAGCTCCCTCTTCACCACAACAGACCGGCACAACGTCTGCATCGCTGCAGAGGCTGCTGTTTACAGAATGATGTTGGTTTTTAATGCAGTGCCACCTGAGGGATCAAAGGTCACAGACATTCAATGTTAGTTTTTGGCCTTGCCTCTTGTATGCAGAATTTCTCCAGATTCTCAGATCTTTTGATGATATTATGAACTGTAGATTATGAAACTGATAAATAATAACAATAAATTCCTTGTAATTATACATTGAGAAACATTCTTAAACTGTTAAACTATTTGCCTATGCAGTTGTTCACAAAGCAGTGAACTTCGCCCCATCCTTGCTTGTGAATGACTGAGCCTTTTGGGGATGCTCCTTTTAAGATAAGATAAGATAAGATAAGCCTTTATTAGTCCCACAACGGGGAAATTCCAGGATTGCAACAGCACAGGGATAGCAACACTCAGAGCAACAATCAGAAGGCAAGAAAAAAACAAGCAAGCAAGAGCAGCTAATATACATATGTACGTATTACTATAAAATATATATATATACACACACACACAGACACACAGTGCAGAGCATTGTAGCTGGATGGAATAAATATATGAATATATGAACACACAGTGCAGAGCATTGTAGCTAGATGGAATAAATATGTAAATATATAAACACCCACAGTACGGAGCATTGCAGCTAGGTGGAATAAATATGCAAGTATATAAACACACACAGTGCGGAGCAATGTAGCTAGATGGAATAATATGTAGATATATAAATATATAAACACACCCAGTGCTGAGCATTGTAGCTAGATGGAATAAATATGTAAATATATAAACACACACAGTGCAGAGCATTGTTGCTAGATGGAATGAAACAGCATAACCGTCTACTTAGTTATCCTACATGGTATGATTATGTGCCCATACATATTCTCACCCTCCATAGCGACCGGTATGTTCCTAGTTGTATGCCGGAGGGGACCATTGTGTAAGTCTATTGCATCTTTTGCATTCAAAAAACTATTAGTTTGTTACGTCTTTTTGCTATCTCTGCGAGCAGCCCTGCTTAGGTTGTACAGTCTGACAGCC
Source organism: Pholidichthys leucotaenia (assembly GCA_020510985.1). Lineage (NCBI taxonomy): Eukaryota > Metazoa > Chordata > Actinopteri > Cichliformes > Pholidichthyidae > Pholidichthys > Pholidichthys leucotaenia. Next base: position 117,019,640 of record CM035842.1, read on the forward strand.
GTTGGTAGGAAGGACCTACGAAACCTCTCGGTTGTGCACCTGGGATGATGTAGTCTGCTGCTAAATGAGCTCCTCAGTGCATTCAGTATGTCCTGCATAGGGTGGAACTCGGACTCCAGCAGAGATGACAGTTTAGCCACCGTCCTTCTCTCTCCTATCTCCTCCATCGGATCAAGGCGCTGCCCCAGGACAGAGCTAGCTTTCTTAATCAGTTTGTTCAGTCTCTTCCTATCGGCTGCAGTAATGCCACTGCCCCAGCAGACCACTCCAAAAGTGATGGCTGATGCCACCACCGTGTCATAGAATGACTTCAGCAGCGCCCCTTGTACACCAAAAGACCTGAGTCTCCTCAGCAGGAACAGCCTGCGCTGTCCCTTCTTGTAGAGTGCGTCAGTATTGTGTGACCAGTCTAGTTTATTGTTCAGATGAATACCCAGGTACTTATAGGATGTCACCATCTCGATGTCTGTTCCCTGTATATTTACTGGTACTGTGAGGGGCTGCCCATGCCTGCGGCAGTCCACCACCAGCTCCTTAGTTTTCCTCGCGTTGATCTGGAGGCAGTTCCGATGGCACCAGTCCACGAAGTCCTGGATAAGCCCTCTGTACTCAGCTTCATCTCCATTGGAGATGAGGCCAACGATCGCAGAGTCATCAGAGAACTTCTGTAGATGGCAGTGTGTTGTGTTGTGTGAGAAGTCCGCAGTATAAAGAGTGAACAGGAAGGGAGCCAGCACCGTTCCCTGGGGGGCCCCCGTGCTACTGATGATCGTGTCGGACACACAGTCCCGGGTTCTCACAAACTGAGGCCGGTTCGTGAGGTAGTCCAGGATCCATGATGACAGGTGCTGGTCCACCCCTGCGCGCAGCAGCTTGTCCTTCAGGATCATCGGTTGGATGGTGTTGAAAGCACTGGAGAAGTCAAAGAACATGATCCTCACCATATTCCCGGGCTTCTCCAGGTGGGACAGAGAACGGTGAAGGAGGAAGATCACCGCATCCTCCACCCCAATGCCATGCTGGTAGGCGAACTGGAGTGGATCCATCGCTGGTTCCACCAGGGGGCGGAGGTGAGCAAGGAGCAGTCTCTCCAGGGTCTTCATCAAGTGGGACGTCAAGGCCACCGGTCTGTAGCTGTTCAGGTCTTTGGGGTGGGAAGTTTTTGGTACAGGTACCACACAAGATGTTTTCCACAGCTGTGGTACCCTCCCCAGTTCCAGGCTCATGTTGAAGATATACGTCACAATCCCACACAGCTGGTCTGCACAGGACTTGAGGAGCTTTGCGCTGATGCCGTCCGGTCCCGGCGCCTTCCTCGCCTTGATCTTCCTCAGCTCCGTCCTCACCTGGGTCCTGGTCAGGGTCAGGATGGGGGGCTGTGTGTTGGGAGTGGGGGGGTGTTGGTGGAGTGGGGAGTGGGCAGCAGGACTTGATTTCTTTAGAGGCAGCAGTGGTTGTTGTGCAGTCAGGGGGGAGGGCGGTTGGTCAAATCTATTGAAAAACAGATTCAGGTTGTTCGCCCACTCCCTGCCCCCTGTGGCCTGGGGGGAGGTATTCTGGAGCCCCGAGATGGTTTTGAGGTTTCTCCAGACCCCGCTGATGTCGCTCTGTTGCAGCTTGTCCTCCATCTTCTTCCTGAAGCTGTCCTTGCCTTCTCTGATCTTTCTCCTCAGCTCCCTCTGTACGGACTTCAGCATCTCCCTGTTCCCTGACCTGAAGATCCTCTTCTTCTCTCTCAGAAGTGTTTTTATCTCAGGGTTGAACCAGGGTTTGTTGTTTGAGTGACGCCGTATGGTCTTGGTGGGAACGGATTTGTCCACACAGAAGCTGAGGTAGCCCGTGAAGGTGTGAATGAGGCCATCGATGTCCTCACCATGTGGATCGCAGAGCTGCTTCCAGGCGGTGGCTTCAAAACAGCCCTTTAGGGTGTCCATTGTCTCCTCAGACCATAACTCCACAGTGTGCATGGCCGGAGGTTGTCTGTGCACTAGGGGTTTGTACACCGGCCGGAGATGAACCAAGTTGTGATCCGATCTCCCGAGTGGGGGGAGTTGTGATGAGGTGTACGCCTCCTTAGTGTTTGCGTAGAATAAATCCAGTGTTTTATTGTCTCTAGTGTGGCATGTGACATACTGGGTGAACGTGGGTAGAATGGGAGACAGTGAAACATGGTTGAAATCGCCTGAGATGAGGAGAAGAGCATCTGGGTGTTCTGTCTGCAGCCTGCTGGTTACTGAATGGATGACGTCACGTGCTGTCCCAGCGTTCGCCGTCGGATTTGCATAAACAACAATGCAGATCACGTGTGAGTGTTCTCTCGGGAGATATGTAGGCCTCATGCTAACAGCTAGCAACTCAATGTCTTTGCTGCAGTGTCGTTGTTTAACAGTGATATGTCCCGGTCTGCACCAGTTGTTGTTAACATACATTATCACTCCACCGCCCCTAGTTTTGCCACTGTCTGGTGTTCGGTCAGCTCGTATCATGTGAAAACCCTCCAGCTCAATGTTAGCATCTGCTGCTAGTTCAGTTAGCCACGTCTCAGTAAACAAAAGGAGAGAGCACTCCCGGTATGTGCTATCATAACGGGAGATAGCCGCTAGCTCATCTAACTTTCCCAGTATCGACCGTACATTTCCCATGACAACAGATGGAAGGGAGGGTCTGTACCTTATATTTTTTGTCCTCCGCCTTACTCCAGCCCGGCAGCCGCGGCATTTTCGCCTCAGTTCTCTCGGTATGTCGAGTTTTTCCAATGGGACCGGGTGGCGGTTGAATGCTAGCAGCTGTTCTCTGCTGTATCGTATCCTGCTATAAACAGTGGCTCCGTCCACCGGCTCAGGAGACATTTAGGACGATCTGTGTGTCCGTGATATAAGTGGGGTGAAAAAAAAAGACGGCTCAAAAGTGAGAGGAAGGGAAAAAGACTCGGAATCGAGCCGCTGTTGCAAAAGGCAGCCTACTCGTGTGGCGCCGAGAGAAAAAAAAAAAAACAAAAACAAAAACATCCAATTTTACATCCAATCATGACACCCACCTGCTTCCAATTAACCTGTTCACCTGTGAAATGTTCAAGAAAGGTGTTTTTTGAGCATTCCTCAACTTTCTTGTTCTTTTCTTGCTCTGTCCCAGCCTTTTCTGGAATGTGTTACAGGCATCAAAATTCAAAATAAGTGAATATTTGCAAAAAAAAAAAAGTTTATCAGTTTGAACATTAAATATCTTGTCTATGTAGTGTATTCGATTGAATATAGGTTGAAAAGGATTTTCAAATTATTCTGTTCATTTACGTTTTACACAATGTCACAACTTCATTGGATTTGGGGTTTGTAGGTACCGGAGTAATAAAAACCAATTGACTTTTTAGTCCATTAGAATCTAATGGACTAAAAAGTCAATGATGACTAAAATATAGATGATGATAAATGATCACTGACGGTTAGGTCAGCACAGCAAAGAAGCAACTCCTGAGATTTTGCCGAAAGTTGAACAAGACAACTACTATGATGAGAAATTACAATATATGATATCGCAATGCCCAGCATATCTCAAGACTGTGATAATATCATATCAGGGTATTGTGATAATATCGTATTGTGTAACCTCTGGTGTTTTAAAGTGACACTCCACCAAAAAGAGGTTTTTTTTCTTGTTAACATGAGATGAGATGAGAGATACTTTACTTCGAACAAAAAAGCAAAAAACAAAACAAATGACAAGTGCAATAAAAGTGACCGTGTACAGTGCTCGAAAGGGAGAAGGAAGAAGTTAACACTTATTTACTCCAACTCCTCTTTTCCCTAAATACAACCCATGTGAAATATATACATATTACCTCAATTAAGAACCCCAAGTAGACAATTAACTATATTTTGTACATATCAACATTGACACCCATCCATACGTCCATACATCTATACCCAGCCCCAAACAACGCAGATATACACAGTATTTGTCCCACCTACCATACCATAGTGTTCCAGAGTGAATTTAGTGCATCTTACATATTAATATTACACCTCTAACATATATCCTTTTAGCAAATAATGTTTATACCTCTTTTTGAATTGATTTCTGTTTGTACATAGTTTCAGTTCCAGCTTCAGACTGTTCCACAAATCCACCCCACAGACAGATACGCACATACTTTTCTTTGTTGGTTGCACCTTAGGTTTTGTAAAGTTTAAGTCTCCTCTCAAATTATAATCATTGTCTCTTTTTATGAATATTTTTTGTATGTTAGTCAGGAGTTGATTATTAATTGTCCTGTACATTACTTGTGCTGTCTTAAATTTAACTAAATCCATGAACTTTATGGCATGTGACTTTAAAAACAACGAGTTGGTATGGTCTCTAGATCCTACATTATTTATTATCCTTATAGCTTTTCTTGTAATGTGCATATTGGCTGTAGGTTGGTCTTGCAGGTGTCATGAGTCTGAGCTCTTATGTTTCCTCTGGGCTCAGACTCAATTTATTTCTGAGTTTTGTATGTCTGTTATTATTATGTTGTCAGTTTTCTGTAAATATTTTGGTTTTTTGACACTTATGTGCCCTCCTCTCTCAGACACTCCCACTTGCTGTTCACAGTCTGTTTCCCAGCTGTGAACAGTTGGGTAATTATGTCACCTGCCTGCTCAGCCCACACCTGCTGCTCATCTGTCTGCCCAGTATTTAAGCACTGCCAATTCATTGTTTCACTGTGGCAGTATTGGATTACATTGTCTGTTACTGGACTTCACCCTTCAGTAAGTTTTTTTCTAGTGATGGCCAAATGAGGCTTTCTGGAGGACTTGAGGCCTTTCATCAAAATGGTTCACATAGGCAAAGCCTCATGTGGGACTTCATTTTCTCTACCAGGCCATCTAGTGGACAAAATGTATACAACATGCTGATTTTTACAAGGGTTTTGTTGGTTTAATGTGTATTTTTTCAATTTCAATAAATGCTGTCTTAAGAATTCACTTTCGCACTCCCAAGAGAGCAGACGCTTTTTCCTCTCTCTTGCTCTGACTTCCCCCCCCCCCCCCCCCCCCAACTACTGGATCCCAGCTTGCTGTTGTCTGTCTGCGTCTAACTGCGACCGTCGAATTATGGAGTTAATAAGCTGGGCTTTGAACACAATTGACACTATTTTTTCAACAAGGAAAAGTGCTCCGGGGGAAGCTGTCTGCCCCGCAGGAACGGCTCCAGCGGGCTATTTACGTGACACAAGTAATTGGAGGATCTTGTGTCTCACTAATCTCTCTATCGAAGATATTGAAGATTTGTATGTCTTCGTAATAATGGTGATCGGGATCTTTCTGATTGGAACTGGGATTGTCCTGGTGTACTGCAAATTGCTGAAGATGGATACAACCTATCAAAATGCTGGCCAGGCGAGGTGCATCTATCAAATTGAAAAATTGGAGAAGACCCTGATAGCGACAACTGGAGAACTGTCTCGGAAGGTGGATTACATCATGGTCTCGCTTAGGTCTTTCCACGACGGACTTAAAGCCTCGCAATGAAGGATTAAGTACTGAATCTACAGAAGAAATAAAAAGCCTTCTCTGTGATCAGTCCTATTTGGCTCAATTTCCCCATGAAAATTCCTCCTGGCTGTCTGCAGTCTGTGTTTTCAAAATCATCGAGCACAAGGCCTTGGACAGCACCTGCCCAGATAATCGCAAGGACGATTGGTGGCAGCCAGACAAAACATCTCCTGCCAAGTGCCCTTGTTGTTCTCTTATTATCATCAACACTTGCTTCAACAGTGCACACATATTGATCCATGAACTGAATAAAGATACACACACTGCTCTCTTGTGTCCTGTGAATCTTGTCTTGCGAATGTGCATTGAGAGCTTTTTTTTTCCTTGTAATCATATTGATTGATTATGCAACCAGTATTCTGAATCAATGATTTTTTTGCTCCTTCCTATTGTTCCTTGTATTATTCTTATTCTTATGCTACCTGTACCCTCTATCCTGTTGGCAGGCGCGTCCCCGATGCAGCCGTGTCACTGGAAATGCAGGTTCATTTTCTGTGTCAAGTCAAATTCTCTCGTATGTTATCAGTGATCTGTTAATGTACTTGGCAATAAATCTTTTTCTGATTCTGATTCTGATTCTGAAGAAATATCAATGATCATAAGGCAGAAAAATAATAAAACTGAGGTGACTACAGTGAATGTGCTTGTGCTACTTATCCATTTTTTTTTAAAGAAATAACTTTTCAACAGTCATACTGTCTTTCTCAGTACATTCATCTCTGTCCTTACTGTCATGCAGGGCACAATAGTGCCTCAGCATAATGATGTGTTATTGCTGTGTCCAAGCTCTTTCAAACACAACAGACACTTCACTGTGCAAATAAAAATAAACCATTAGAATGACCCAGGTGGGACTTGAACAGTAGCCTCCCAATTGCAGGAGATATATTTTACCTCTAAGCTATTACTTAGTCATGAATACTTGAGGCTTTCTCAAACACTTGAGCCTTTCATCAAAATGGTTCACGTAGACAAGGCCTCACGTGGAACTTCATTTGCTCTACTAGGCCATGTAGTCGACAAAGTATACAGCATGCAGATTTTTACAATGTGTATTTTTCAATTTCAATAAATGTGCTGTCTTTTAAGAAATATCAATGATCATAAATGGAAAAAAGAAATAATAAAACTGGGGTGACTCCAGTGAATGTGTCTGTGTTATTTCGTGCGCTTGTACTACTTATCCATTTTTATTAAGAAATAATAAATTTTCAACAGTCTTATATTGTCCCCAGTATATTTAACTCTGGCCTGATTCTCATGCAGGGCACAATGGTAATAGTGCCTCAGCATAATGATGCTTAATAATGATCCAAGCTCTTCCTTGCAAATAAAAATGAAATTAAAAGTACAACACAATTGAGACTTGATCCCATGTCTCACACTTGCAAAGCACATATACTACCACTAAGCCATCACCTCAGTTGCAGTAACAAAGCCACTATTTATCAAAAATACATCAATGGGAGAAACAAGCTCAAGTGTTTTTGGTGCTGGCTCCATCTGAAACTTGGCTGTTATAAATCCCTTACACAGTCAAACAAAATGTGAGGGAGAGGGATTTCCATCGGGTAGCGTGGCTTGGTTTATTTCTCCTGACTCAGTCACGTGGTCTGACATCAACACATATGTCACATCTTGCCAAATATTTCCTGGATAAGATCAGAGCACTGGTGCCTGCCTGCCCGTCACTATTTTTTCCTGATCTCCTGCAGAGCCCTCCCTTGTAAGTTAACCTTGTTTGCCTTTTTGTCTCATCTGCACAATCTTTGGAAGTTTTGTTCTTTTTGTCAATAAATGTCACAACTACAGTTCAGTGCGTGGGTCTGTCTTTCTGCCCCAAAGGGCCATTCATGACAGAAGGTGTTTCCCCAGACCTCAACACAGTAGTTAAGATACTGTATGGTAAAAACAGAGAATTGTACAGTAAGAATAATGATTTATAGTCCAAAATGTGTCTTGTCTTCCCCAGTATCCCTATACATTTTGCCATCTTGGCCCGGATGTGACTGATGTGAGGTTTCCAGCAGATTTTATTGTCTAGCGTCACCCCCAGAAACTTATTTTCCTGTACTATTTCAATTCTGGTATCATCTATCATTACCATTATTTCATGATTTATTTTATAGTTTCCAAACAACATAATCTTTGGGTTTTTTTTTCCAGATTTAAAGATAATTTATTTTTGTTGAACCACTGTGTTAACCTTTTCATTTCAGTTGTGACCACCTCTAAAACCTGCTGCAAATTCTCACCAGTGCAAAGGATATTTGTGTCATCCGCAAACAAAATAAATTCAGAATTTCTGATACTTTTCATTTGTCATTTATATATAGGAAAGAGTTGGGGTCCCAAAACTGACTCCTGGGGCACACCACAAGTGATGTCCGTTAATGGGGATTTGTGCTCACCTATTTGTATGAATTGTTGTCCGTTACTTAAATAACTTTCCACCCAAATCAGTCCAACCCCTCTTATCTCATACCTTTCCAATTTCCTATATTATTATAATTCTATGATCAATGGTGTCAAAAGCTTTCTTTAAATCTATAAATACTCCTACAGCAAACTTTTTTTTATCTATACAACTAGTGATTTCTTCTGAGTTCAATCAGTGCCAAAGATGTAGATTTGTCCACTCTAAAACCATACTGACTGTCTCTAAGGAGGTTGTGTTTTTCAATGAAATTATCCAGTCTTTTAGTGAAAATTTTTCAAGTATTTTGGAGAATTGTGAGAGTAAAGAGACTAGCCTGTAATTTGTGAAATAATGACTGTCTCCTGTTTTGTATAACATGTCTGTAACATGTTTTTTATGACTTACAAGACATATCAAGAGCAAAATCGCTCAAGTGTCTCATATCTCTGTTCTTTTGCTGTGAAGTTTTACTGAAGCCCCACCCCCTGCAAAAAGGCAAGTTGAGACAGAACATTCTTGGCGATGTAACTATTCGTGGTGCTGGCACATGGGTAGTGTTGAGGCAATCAGGACTCTGGTCTAACTGATGTTATCCTCCAGGCTAGTTAGCAATTTTTTTAACAAACTACTTTGAAAACTTGACCCAAATTAAGATGGGTTTTATCATTAAACTGCTTTTAAGGGCTGATGCAGTTTCAGTCAATATCCTGGGCCACCGTGCATACAACTGGGCTTGTCCTTCAACCGGTAAGCCTTTTTATCACAGGATTTATGCTGATAATGTAGTGCTAGCTATTATTAGCCTTGAGGTATGTGGCTGGGCCTAGTAATCACTGATTCTGGCATTTGAAGGGGGGTGAAAAGATTTTGACATGAAACTGTAAGACAATGAGAGGCTTTTTGTAATAAATGGGGGGGCATAAAATATCATTTTCGACAATGTAGATTGTTTTTTATATCCACCGGAGTGCGTCTTTAACTAATCAGATTTTGGTATCTTGTCTACATCAAGACCTTTTCTGCCACTTATCTAGATATCTGGACATTGGTGGTGAAGGAGACGGCAGTCTGCACAGACCTCAATCTCTCCCTGGCCACCTTTTGTTGAGGAGCAGCAGATCTAATTTGAGCCATTCTCACAGAAGACAGGAGCTCCTCACTCAATCTCTATGGCTGAGCAGCATCTTAGGGCATTTTCACACCTGGAAGTCTGCACCCAAGTCTGGACCAAGGTTCATATTTTTGTTACACTGTCTACATTTGGTCCAGTTAGGTTTGGTTTCACACTGCTCCTTTTGAAAACAAACTAAACAACTGTATATGATGCACCCAACATCATATAGTCATGATGATGTTTGTATTGTTAGCACAGACCAGTACTTAGTCAATATGCTACTCATCCTTCAAAGTGTTTCCTGTAGCTCTGGACACATTGGTAAAAGCACATTAAGTTGAAGCAGGGGAAGACACTATCATATTAGTTGGTGAACTAGTTTCATGAGGCTATAATATTATCCAGGTCTTCATTAAAAAAGGTGTTTGTCCTTCTCATCAGCCTTGATGATTTGCAAGTTGCATTACTCGTACTTTTTTTTTTTTTCAAAAACGCTGCTGCATCCTCTGAAACATCTGATAACATTCTGCATTTTAATTATTTTTTTTTCCCCAAAGGACTATTTATGCCGCTAACACCCATATTTCCTCTCTGAGTGCTTCACAGATGTGCAAGTTATTGACTGCCTTACCTTCCTCTGTACGAAAGTCAGAATCTTTCCGAAAATTTCTTTCACACTCTAAACCAGGAGTGTCCAATCACGTGCCATGGAAGGCCAAGCCTCTGCAGGCTTTACCTCTAACCAGTGTCTTCAACAGCAGATTCCACTGAATTTCTTCCTACTGATTGCTGATAAGTGAAAACACCTGCTGAAGAGACTGGGTAGAAGAGAAAACCTGCAGGGTCTTGGCCCTCCATGGCACATGATTGGACACCCCTGCTCTAAACAAACCGGCCCAAGGTTCAGTTTGATCCAGTCTGAGACCACTTCTTTTTGCCGGACCAAAATTCAGCATTTGATCAGGACCATGGTTTGGGGAAGATTTCACACCTAAAATTTTGCTCTGAACCAAACTAAAAAGTCCAAACCAAATGGATTAGGTGTGAAAACATCTTTATTCTTTGGATTACTACCCCAAATTTTATTACCATAGGTTAGGGTAAGAACCTAGACCAACCAGTAATTTGAGTGGTCTCACTTAACACACAGCTTTTACTTTACTACAACAGACCTATACAACACTTGCATTGCTGCAGCTGCTGCTCCAACGCATCTGTTAATCTTCTGCTCCACTGTACCATCACTCATTAGTCTCAAAAAACAGATGTCTAAATGATATGTTAAAATCTGCCACTTTCCAGCTTCAAGTCAGAAAACCCTAACTCTAGAGTTAGCTACTATAAGTGTGAAGTGAAAATAACAGTACATAAGTTGAGCATTAACAATACTGTAGTGCCATGTTCATTGACAGAAACTGGATAGTTCTGTGCATGTGACCATAAGAGACATACATGTATAACACAAGTGCACTTTTCTCTGCTGTTGCTGCATGAGAACAGCCAATTTTAAATTTCTAACACATACACATGCCGTTATAACACTGACACTAGCAACCAGAGTGACTGCTTGGCACTGTATATGAGGGTTTCCGGCCTGGGTCATTCAATAAAAACATTCCAAACCTGTCTGGCGGATATATCCATTCCCTGTGTGCTTTTCTACACTGAGATAGTTAACTCTGACAGTGTGAAACATTATCTAAATACACCGAGGACTGGCCAAACACATGTAGGTCCCCATGTAGGCTCACAGGGGTCCTTGGGGGCATAGTACTCACATTGTAAATGACAGACAGAGAATTTTTACTCACGGGCAGCATATTCATGCTAATGCAGGGATTGCCGAAGAGTGGAAAATTAGAAGAAGATTAACCTTTTAACTGGCCACGATTTCACGCACCCCCAGTGTCACAGCGCAGCAACTGCGCCTGTCAACTCACTCTTGACATCTCTAACTCCCCAGTTATACTGCAGATTTGTACTGATCTGACGGTTCAGAAGGTGACAGACACGCATTGGAGGAATCATGGCTGACATGTAATAAACCAAAGAAGAAGAACTCTTTCATTTCCTTTTCCTGCTTTTAGCCTAGAAAGTCATCGTCACATAACGGTTTCGTACTCCCAAAATAGCCACAGAATACAAATGAAATTTACGTGGGATAAAAAGAGTTTGTAGATGTGGCAGAAAGCGCAAATGACCGACAGAACGCAAAATAACAACCACGATGGACAAAAACGGACCGATCAAGTGAGCCCTCCTCCCTGGCCACCAGTAAGTGATGAATTTATTTGGTTTTTTTTTAACATTGTACTGATTTTCTGGTTCAAATACTTTGAAGATAAGATAAAAACATACCCCTGTGGAGACAACAGTGTCAAAAAATAGAACCATTGTTTGTGTAAATACGTCCAAAGTCCACTTTTGACTGAGTTATGGAATTTATATAGTTGCCATGACATTATGCAAATTACATGTGTAAATTTATTCCTATCTCAAACTTTGTATCATAATCTACATCCTTCTAATTGACAGTAAGCCATTATCTCTTGCAACTTTCAAGTTATAGCCTTGGAAATCTGAACTATTTTATTGACAAAAAATATTTACCACTCTTGACCACTAGGGATTATGTCGCCATACGGCGACTGAGGCAGTTAGAGGGTTAACAGAGGGCTGCTTTGAAATCTCATTCACAAAACGATGACAATTAAAGCTGCAAGCAGCTGTGAGTGGGCCCTCACCCCCCCACGCAATCGCGGACCCTGGCACCCGTTGTACCTAGCTGGCTCAGAAAATTTCCCGTCATTGCGGCAAGCGCTGCGTGAATAAAGTAAGTTGTTTGGCACAGTACTTCCTGTGAGCAGTAGGTGGCTCTATAACTTTTGTCAATCATTTTTATGTAGGAGCATGTGGGGCGGGACTAATATCCATCGTAGAAAACTTGGTGAAAATCAAACAAAGTTTGTCCAAGTTACAACTTTCCGATGTTCCATGGCGAGGAGTCAACCTTTGCCATGTCGCCATGGCAACACTTCCTTGTCAGTTATGTGTTGCCCACCCATATAGGACTACATATGACAGTCACCTCAACCTATGTTCCAGATTTCATGACTCCAGGTTGTTTCCAACCATCCCTACAAGATCATGGATTGAATGGCGAGGAGAGCATGTTCATGGTAACAACAGTGACGCTATGCTAAAGGTGATGTGCAGTTGTGATCAACCAGGTGGTCTGATATACCTCAGAAAATTTCACGTCATTCTGGGGAAGCAGCGCATGAGTATGGCATGTGAGTTACGGCATGTGAATTTTGGCAACTTCCTGTCCATTGGCGGTAGTGGGCGCTGTCGCTCTGTCATTTATTATAGAAATTTTCAGTATTGGCTACCTATTCACCACACAAAATTTGGTTGAAATCAGTCAACGTATGCCAGAGTAAAAGCCATTGGATGGGCGATGGCGATACTGCAAACTTGGCCACACCCCTTCTGCCAAACCATCGGGCATTTGGAGAAGTTTTCAAAAGCTTTTGATGGCACATGGTTATAGATGATTGTCACTATAAATGGTACCAATCAGACTATTTATTTCAGAGATATTGAAGAAAACCTTTGGTGTAACCTTCATGTCTCCAAGACAGGGCGCTATTGCTACTCATGAATATTCATAGCTGTAATTGTTCGGAGGCATACCCATATACATCATACCTATCTTCATGCCAATCCGACATTCCATTCCCAAGGTATTAAAAAAGATGATGCAAACTTTCTGATGTAAAACTTTCTTCCTCCTATAGGTGGCGCTGTAGATTTCTATGAATATTGTTCTATAGAACTGGAATTAGACTGCTATCCATAATATTGAATTTGGTTGAAATCTGATAATGCATACCAGAGTTATTGCCATCAAAATGGTCATAGAATGATCATGGCGAGGCATCAAATTTTGCCACACCCCTACGGCCAAACCGTTGAGCTTTTGGAAAAGTTTTCAATAACTTTTAATGGCACATGGGTATAGATGATTGTCACCACAAATGAGCTCAATCGGACTAAAACCCTAGGACGAGTTCGATCAAATGCATGAGGTGGAAATCAGGTCACTGCCACTTCCTGCCATAATGGCCAACTTCCTGTTGGGTGTAGACCATCACTTCTATGGAGTTTTTTGCATGTCTTGACATGATAAACATCTAACCTGATTTTCATCTTTCTAGGCGAAAGTAAGCCTGTGTCAATCCCCTTTGACTTCACATGTTAGGTGGCGCTGTAGAGCCATTTCTGTGGGGTCATTCATATTTCCTCAAAAATATTAAATTTTTTGCCAGTCTTGAAGTCCCTGCAAAAAAGATGAGTTTTCATGCACATTGACTACCCCAAAAATGAGAGATGAAGAAGAAGAAAAAAAAAATTCTAACAATTACAATAGTGCTCTCGCCCACTGACGTTGTCAGTGGCTCGGACCCTAAAAATCACCAATTTGATTTGCTTTAGGGAGGAAGGCAACAAGTGTATATGTAGATGCCCCCCCCCCCAAGCTAGATACAACAGTATGTCTTCTCAGCAATAAAATATAGCCTTTTTCTTTACAGTTTCTTACTGCATGAATTTCTTTTCCTCTTTATTCCTGCCCTTGCAACTGTCAATTAAGACCTTCCAATGAGCTTCTTTTCTTGCAAAAGAAACAAAAATAAATTTGTATGTTATATGCATAGTCAGAGCCACAGATCATACCACATTTTCTCAAGCTGGATTCATGCTGCACCTCTGCTGTCCGCATACGTGTAACCAGAAACCTCGTGTGACGAAATTTACGTCATTGTCTCCACTCCACTAGTGTCCGCAGTGCTCGACGCAGACGACCGCGTGCAGCCCAAATTTTGTGAATGCACCGCCTGCCCACAACCTGAACGCACACGCAAGACTGAACGTCCCATTCACAAGGTGGCAATATCGATACAGCATACCAAGACAAAGTAGAGGAAGAAGACAACAAGGAAGCGGAAGACGAGAATAAACATACATGAATCATACATACATACTTCAGCAGCAGCAGCAGCAGCATCTTTCTGGAGTGAAAACCAGGAAGTCAAGCAGCAGAAAGCAAGCGTTTCTTAGATGTAAAAAAGTAAGCACGTACAGCGCCGCGTGCATGCTGGGCTCATCCAAAGCGCACGCAGACTAGAGGGGAAATGCAGCATGAATAAGGCTTAACTAATCAGAGTAGAATTACTGTTGATTAAAAAAACACAAAAGGCTTGTACAAAAGGCTACCTCTGGCGCCACACGAGTCGGCTGCCTTTTTGCAACAGCGGCTCAATTCCTCTTTCTTATTTACTATCTGGCTTCTCTGGCTAAACTTTCTGATCCGGCGACACCTTATCCATCACAGACACACAGATTGCCCCAAATGTCTCCCGAGCTGGCGGACGGAGCCACTGTTTATAGCAGGAGACAGTACAACAAGGACCAGCTGTTAGCACTTAACCGGCCCATGGTGCTAACGCAAAAACTCGACATACCGGGAGAAATCAGATGGAAACAGCGTGGATGTCGAGCTGGAGTAAGACGGTGGGCAAGGAATATAAGGTACAGACCCGTCCTCCCATCCATTATCATGGGGAATGTACGATTGCTACTCAATAAGACAGACGAGCTAGCGGCCATGTCCCGCTACGAGAGCGTCTTCAGAGAGATTAGCATGATGTTGTTTACTGAGATGTGGCTAACAGAACTAGCAACAGATGCTAACATCGAACTGGAGGGTTTCCATGCAATACGGGCAGACTGGACACCAGATAGTGGGAAGGCAAGAGGCAGAGGAGTGATAATGTATGTCAATAACAGCTGGTGTAAACCGGGAGACATCACGGTTAAAGAGCAACACCGCAGCAAAGACAGCTAACTAGCTGTTAGCATGTGGCCTGTTTATCTCCCGAGGGAATACTCACACGTGATCTGCATTGTTATTTATGCAAATCCGACGGCGAACGCTGGGGCAGCGCGTGACGCCATCCACTCAGTCACTGGCAGGCTTCTGGCAGAACACCCAGATGCTCTCCTCCTCATCTCAGGTGATTTTAACCATATCTCACTGTCCCCCATTCTGCCCACGTTCACCCAGTATGTCACATACCACACCAGAGACAATAAAACACTGGATTTATTCTATGTGAATACTAAGGAGGCGTACACCTCATTGCCACTCCCCCCACTCAGGAGATCAGATCACAACTTGGTTCATCTCCTGCCGGTGTACAAAACCCTAGTACACAGACAACCTCCAGTTATGCGCACGGTGAAGATATGGTCTGAGGAGGCAATGGACGCTCTAAAGGACTGTTTTGAAATCACTGCCTGGGAGCAGCCCTGCAATCCATATGGTTAGGATATCGACGGCCTCACTCACACCATCACGGACTACATCAACTTCTGTGTGGACAACATCGTACCCACCAAGATCATACGGTGTTGCTCAAACAACAAACCCTGAATCAACCCTGAGATAAAATCACTACTGAGAGAGAAGAAAAGGATCTTCAGGTCGGGGAACAGAGAGATGCTGAAGTCCGTACAGAGGGAGCTAAGGAGGAAGATCAAAAAAGGCAAGGACAGCTTCAGGAAGAAGATGGAGGACAAGCTGCAACAGAGCGACATCGGCGGGGTCTGGAGAAACCTCAAAACCATCTCTGGGCTCCAGAATACCTCCTCCCAGGCCACGGGGGGGCAGGGAGTGGGTGAACAATCTGAACCTGTTTTTTAATAGGTTTGACTAATCGCCCTCTCCTCCGCCTGCACAACAACCACTGCTGCCTCTACTGTCATCAAGACCTGCTGTCCACCCCCCCCAACACCCCCCCACTCCCAGCACACACACACCCAGCCGCAACCTGACCCTCACTAAGACGCAGGTGAGGGCGGAGCTGAGGAAGATCAAGGCAAGGAAGGCCTCAGGTCCGGACTGCGTCAGCACGAAGCTCCTCAAGTCCTACGCAGACCAGCTGTGTGGGATTGTGGAGCACATCTTCAACCTGAGCCTGAAGCTGGGGAGGGTACCACAGCTGTGGAAAACATCCTATGTGGTACCCGTACCAAAGACATCCCACCCCAGAGACCTGAACAGCTACAGACCAGTGGCCCTAACTTCTCACCTGATGAAGACCCCAGAGAGACTGCTCTTTGCTCACCTCCACCCCCTGGTGGGACCAGTGATGGATCCACTCCAGTTCGCCTACCAGCATGGCATCGGGGTGGAGGATGCAGTGATCTTCCTCCTTCACCGTTCCCTGTTCCACCTGGAGAAGCCTGGGAACACGGTGAGGATCATGTTCTTTGACTTCTCCAGTGCTTTCAACACCATCCAACCGGTGATCCTGAGGGACAAGCTGCTGTGCACAGGGATGGACCAGCACCTGTCATCGTGGATCCTGGACTACCTCACAAACCGGCCACAGTTTGTGAGAACCCAGGATTGTGTATCCGACACAATCATCGGCAGTACGGGGGCCCCACAGGGAACGGTTTTGGCTCCCTTCCTGTTCACCCTTTATACTGCGGACTTCTTGCACAACAACACACTGCCATCTTCAGAAGTTCTCTGATGACTCTGCGATTGTCAGCCTCATTTCCAACAGAGATGAAGCTGAGTGTAGAGGACTTATCCAGGACTTCGTGGACTGGTGCCATCGAAACTGCCTCCAGATCAACGCGAGAAAAACTAAGGAACTGGTGGTGGACTGCCGCAAGCAAGGACAACCCCTCGTAGCACCAGTAAACATCCAGGGAACAGACATTGAGATGGTGACATTCTACAAGTACCTGGGTGTTCATTTGAACAATAAACTAGACTGGTCACACAATACCGACGCATTCTACAAGAAGGGACAGCGCAGACTGTTCCTACTGAGGAGGTTCAGGTCTTTTGGTGTACAAGGGGTGCTCCTGAAGACCTTCTACGATTTGGTGGTGGCATCAGCCATCACTTTTGGAGTGGTCTGCTGGAGCAGCGGCATCACAGCAGCTGATAGGAAGAGACTGAACAAACTGATCAAGAAAGCTAGCTCTGTCCTGGGGCAACGCCTTGACCGAGTGGAGGAGATAGAAGAGAGAAGGATGGTGGCTAAGCTGTCATCCCTGCTGGAGTCCGAGTCCCACCCTATGCAGGACATACTGAATGCACTGAGGAGCTCATTTAGCAGTAGGCTACATCATCCTAGGTGCGCGACCGAGAGGTTTCGCAGGTCCTTCCTACCTACGGCTGTCAGACTTTATAACCTAAGCAGGGCTGCTCGCAGAGATAGTAAAAGAATGTTACAACCTAATAGTATTGAATGCAAAAGATGCAACAAACTTACAGAAAATGGTGTCCTCCATTATACAACTAGGACAATATTGATCGCTACGGAGGGTGACAATAGGTATGGGTACATATTCATACTATGTGGGGTAACTAAATAGACTGTTATGCTGTTTATTCCATCTAGCTACAATGCTCCGCACTGTGTATATATATTTATATATTTATGTGTACATAAATATATAAATATATAGCATTCACTGCTCTTATTTTCTTATCTTCTAAATTATTGCTCTGAGTGTTGCTATCCCTTTTGCTGTTGCAATCCTGGAATTTCCCCATTGTGAGACTAATGAAGGCTTATCTTATCTTATAAGCATCTGTGTATGCCATGTGTATGCCATGTGTCTAGCTTATCCTCCTTCTATTGTATATCCTTGTTCCTCATGTTTCAGTATTTGCATCTTGTTTTGGGATTTGCCTATTTTCTTTAATTTTTCCATTCCTTTGATTTGTTGAAATACATTTTCTCAATTCTCATTTTCTCTTTTGAATTCTTGGATGGAATATGGGTGGGCAATATAAGCTGCAGCTTCAGCCATCACCCATTTCGGATAACTTACGTTGAATTGTATAATCAGATGAGTCATTGTTCAATTTGACCTTGTTGTTATATCATTCAGTTTCTTTCAACCTGTACTGTACTATCCGAAATAAATTCATTCATTCATTCAAAAAACTGGGCTATGTATTACAATACTTCTACAGACTATAGTGGCAATACACATGAACAGAACTGGCCTCTGCATTTGACTGTGCTATTTATAAATACAGTGATCCCTTGCTACTTCGCGTTTCACCTTTCGCGCCCTCAGTGCATCGCGGATTTTTCAAAAATATTCATCAAAAATTCAAAATTGAGAAAAAATGGCACGAAAGTTGCCCAGGCGCTAGCAGAAGGCAGGGAGAGTACATTAGAACATCAGGTATCAACACGGAGAGCCCACACATTTTCTCAAAATTTTCCACAACTCTAAGAGAATAACCTTGAACAATGTTTTTTAAACAGGGTTAAAACATCACTCTACTGCCTCATCAGCTTGTTTATTCCGGCATGTTACCCCCACATGGGCACCCCACACACATCGAACCACAGCCCCCACAGTCAAATAGAGGGATAAAGAGAAGGGTAGTGTTAAAGAGAGTGAAAGTGCACCTCATTAATCTTCCTGGCACTTTTCTCACTAGGGCTGTCTGCTCTACCAGCATGTTTACTTTTACACAGAGGTGAAAGTGACAGATACTGAAAACGGTGGCTTTAAAATGTAAAATGTCTAATGTCACCCTCCAGTAATCATTTACACAATATGTCGTTTTCTTGCAGTCCCATTTTCCATTCCATCTGCAGTAATTTGGTCTTATAAAATGGAATCCATTATTAACCAGGACATGTATTCACTCTTTGGCTTGATATGTATGATCCTATGGCAACTTCAGGAGTCCAGATCACTGGTCAAAAGTGCAGAATGGAAACAGACATTGAGATGGTGACATCTTACAACTACCTGGGTGTTCACCTGAACAATAAACTGGATTGGTCACACAGTACTAATGCACTTTACAACAAGAAGGGGCACAGCAGGCTTGTTCCTTAAGTCTTTTGGAGTAGAGGGGGAACTCCTGAAGACCTTCTATGACTCTGTGGTGGCATCAGCCATCCTGTATGGAGTGGTCTGCTAGGGCAGCAACATCACAGCTGCCAATAGGAAGAGACTGAACAGCCTAATCAAGGAGGCCAGCTCTGTTCTAGGGTGCTGCCTCGACCCATTGGAGGTGATAGAACAGAGGAGGATGGTGGCTCAACTGTCATCTCTGCTGGAGTCCCACCCCATGTGGAACACACTGAGTGCACTGAGCAGCTCGTTTAGCAGCAGGTTGCTCCATCCAAAGTGCATGAGGGAGAGGTTTTGCAGGTCCTTCCTACCTGCTGTTGTCAGACTTTACAATCTGCGTTGCTCATATAGAGCATACATAACACTACTACAAGTTTGCACAAATAAGGAACGCTCCTCCAATACACTTAATATAATTATTATTGAAGGTCGCAACAACACTGTACTCATTCAACTGTGAAATTGCTGAATAATTTAATTTAACTGTTTATTAGTGCTGTAAACACTATTACACTTATTTTTAACTGTAAAAATTATTTTTACTTTGTTTTTCAACTTCTTGCACTGGGTATATACTGTTTTTGCTCGATTTTATTAGTACTCTGAGTACTGCTATCCCTCTGCTGCTGTGATACTGTAAAGTTCCCCACAATGCGGCTAATAAAGGATTATCTTATCTTGTCTTAGATCGATTGACTACTTTTATATATCTGTATCACCTGAACTCTGCTTTAGGTAAAGTTGGGGGAAATTATCCTTCAAAGAAACAAGGAAAAGAATCGATTTTCTGCCTCTCTTTCAGCCATCAATGTTTTCTAAGGGCTGCCAATGCCACTCGCAGCCCCTGCTTTTACCAGACTTATGAACACAGCTGTTGCTCAGTATGAGTCAGTCATGCAAAGGGAAAATAACAGAGTTTGAGGAGGAGTGGGATAACATATCACCATAAAAAAAAATACAAATGTGCACAAGATTTAACCGTGGAGGAATGATGGCTGAGACCTGCATCTCTGACTCCTGCTGAGATGCAGCTGAAATGACAAACTGTACCTTTGAAGATGGCAGCACAAGAACATTAATAACTTGTTTGCACAATGAAGGTTAAAGAAAGCAAGAGATCAGTTTTTATAGATCAGGTGAGTTCTATATGTAGAGTAGTGGGGCCTCATGTATAAACGGTGTGCATGCACAAAAGTGTTTTGGGCCATTTAGTGTTGTTTAAATTATGCCTAAGTGTATATTCATGTGTTTAATGTCTGTATATGATGCTGTGCACAAGCTACAGTCACTACAGCCTCCTGGAGATAAGGAATATGTCCAAACATTACATCTTGGACCAGAGTGTTACAGAAGAACTCTGTGGTCTAGGTCTTCTCCACCAGACCTCCACACCCCCGGACTCTACTGCTGTGTCTCATCCCAAATGTAGACGCCGTAGATGGTGTTAGCGGCAACAAAAGAGAGGTAAAGGTGGAGGTATCTAAACGAAGCTAACCGCTAGCCCACACAGACTCCCAATTCCTTTCCTCATTCTGGCCAACGTACTCTCACTAGACAACAAAATAGACCACATACAGCTCCTGAGAACTACGCAACGTGATGCGCGGAGCTGCTGTGTTTTTATCTTTATGGAAACGTGGTTAAATGACATTATACCAGACTCTGCCATTCAGTTAGCAGGGCTAACATGCAACTGTGCTGATAGGGTGTTCATGGAAAGAGGGAAAACGTGAGGGGAGGTGTGTGTTTTCATCAGTGACGCTTGGTGCCGTGATGCAGCCGTTGTGCATAAACACTGTTCTCCATTGGTGGAGTTTATGACCACCAAGTGCTGACCCTTTTACATTCAAAGAGAATTTACATCTGTCTTACTAGTCGCCTTGTATGTCCCACCCACCGTCTGATGGAGTTCTTTTAGTGCATTACTTCTCTTGCCGATGCAAGAGAAGTAATGCACTAAAAGAACTCCATCAGGCCATCAATGAGACACAAACAGTGCATCCAGGCAGATTCCTCATCACAGCAGGAAACTTCACCTATGCAGATTTTAAGGCCCTCCTCCCAAAACTACACCAACATGTGGACTTTCCAACAAGAGGAGACAATTTCCTGGACCTGGTGTACACAACTCACAAGCAAGCATACAGAGCCTCCCCCCTTCCCCACCTGGGTCTTTCTGATCACATCACCATCTTGCTAAGGCCTGCATACAGACCCAGAGTGACAACAATCAGATCAACAAAAAAGCAAGTACATGTGTGGCCAGAGGGGGTCTTTGATGCTGTGAAAAACTGCTTCAGCACTACAGACTGGGGCACTTTCAAGCACGCATCCACTCACAATGGACACACAAACCTAGAAGAGTACACTGAGGTTGTTGTAGCATGCATAGCTAAATGCTTGATGATGTCACTCACTGCAAAACCATTACTGTTTGTGCCAACCAAAAGCCATGGATGACAGCAGAGGTCCACAGGCTCCTGAGGGCTCGGGACACAGCCTTCAGGCCCGGCGACACTGCAGGACTAACAACAGCTAGGGGCAACCTGTCCCGTGGAATCCAGGATGCAAAACAACAGCACAGCAAGAAAATATCCAACCACTTCAGCAACACCAGAGATGCACATTCTTTCTGGTGGGGCATACAGACTCTCACCAACTACAAACCTCCACCTCAGACCTGTGCGAGTGACATCACACTGTTCAACAACCTAAATGACTTCTTTGGCCGCTTTGAAGCACAAAACAGCACATCAGCACAGAAGACCACTCCTCCTCCAAACGAGCAGGCCATAAGTCTGGATCCAACTAGCGTGAAGAGATTGGTGTAGAGATTGAAAGGGTATCCGAAACTAAATTCCTTGGAGTAATAATTGATAACAAACTGTGTTGGAAGCCACATATTAATTATATAAAAGGTAAAGTATCCAAATCAATTGCAATATTACACAGAGTGAAAAATTTGCTGAATCAACCCACACTATACACCTTGTACCATTCATTAATACTCCCATACATGACATATTGTAATGAAGTATGGGGAAATACGTATAAAACAAACATATATCCACTCTTTATGCTTCAAAAGAGAGCTATTAGAATAATCAACAAAGCAGCTTACAGGGAACCAACAAACCCACTTTTTCTTAAACAAAAAACTCTCAAGTTGAAAGATCTGATTGACTTTAAAACCGCAATAATAATGTTCAAAGTGAAGAATCTATCACTGCCCGCAAATATCCAAAAGTTGTTCCAAACAAGGGAGAAACGATATCACTTCAGAGGAACATGTATATTTCAAAAGCCTACAGTGAGAACAACCACCAAGCAACACTGTATTTCAGTGCAAGGAACGATTTTGGACCTGAATTAAAATCATGTACAAAGCTTGGACAATTTAAACAAAAACTAAAGGAAGAAATACTCCAAACATATTTACAAGACGACATGTAAACTCACATAAGGATTGACATTTCCAGCCTGTGTTGTGTTGTCGCTTAGTTTTTTCTTTTTTTCTTTTTTTCTCTATGACACTATGTCTTAGATTTGTTTTTGAATAGTAACCGCTTAACTTAGACTAGCTCAGTTTTCTTTTTCTCTCAGTCACATTTTGTCTTAGCCTTGTCTTAAATTGTAATCGCTCTTGTCTTGTTTTCTCTTTTTTCTCCTTTGAATTCTTGGATGGAATATGGGTGGGCAATATAAGCTGCGGCTTCAGCCATCACCCATTTCGGATAACTCGCGTGGAATTGTATAGTAGAAGGAGTCTTTGTCTAATTTGACCTTGTTGTTGTCACGTCGCGCCATTCATCAGCGGCGCCACCTGCTCACACACCTGATCCTCATCAGCGGCGAGGGATAAAAGCCGCCTCGCCCGGAGGCTCGGCCTGAAGCCGTCAGACTTCGTTCCCTCACCGTCGTGAGCATTCCTTTCTTCAGCATCACTATTCTGGGTAAGAACCCTTACCTCCTTTTCCAGTCTGCTCCCCTGTGCACAGGTGGATTCCCCGGCGGCGGACGTCTCCGTTCCATCGCCCATCCTTCGCTGCTGCACGGAGCTCTCCAGGTGGCTGTCTCCCGGGCTACGTTCCCCTTGCTGTGCCAGCTATCCTGACAACTCAAGTAAGATCTTCTCTTGCCATAATTCATCCTGTGTTGGTGTATACCCGTCACCCTCTCCCTGTGCTCTCTCCATAGGGTTGCTCGGCCGAACGGTCATCTGCCTCTGTGCCTGAAGCAGACGCCACCACCAACACATCTGCATCCCGCAGACACACACTCATACACTCCTGCTGTTAATAAACTCTTTGAACTACTCTAAGCCTGTGTGTGCGCGTCTCCTGAGCCGTGCGTTATGTCAGTACGGCTTCAGCAGAGCGGCTCGGCGGACGGCGGGCTCGCACACCGGCTTACCACTCTCGAGGCTAGAGTGGATCAAATTGCTTATCAACAGCAGGTCATCCTGAACCAATTGGTAATTATCACTGGCCGATTGGACCGCCTGGACCCCCAGCAGCCGTTCCCCCCGGCTCCTCAGGGTGGCGCAGCTCCTGCTGTTCCGGTGGCCGTCCAGCCAGCTTCAGTGGCACCGACCCGACTCACACCAATTCCGACCCCCGCCCGCTTTAGCGGAAAGCTCGGCGGAGCGCGGGGGTTTGTGATGCAGTGCGAGTCCGTGTTTGACCGTGTGCCCGGAGACTTTCCCTCAGATCACAGCCGAATCGGCTACATAGGGAACCTCCTGGAGGGGCGCGCTTTAACTTGGGCCCACGCTATTATGGCGAGACCCAGTTATGCCACCCTCACCTATGCCGAGTTCGTGAGGCGCTTCCTGGAGGTGTTTGATCACTCCCGTTCCGAGGCGGTCCAGGTCGATCGGCTTCTCGCTCTCCAGCAGGGAAGCCGGTCGGCCGCGGATTATGCCATCGAATACCGGGTAGCGGCGGAGGAACTGGGCTGGGAGGAGCGCTCCCTCTGCGGCCTGTTTCTCCGCAGCCTCAATAGTGATCTGAGGGATGAACTGGCTGGACGGGATATCCCCGGAACGTTAGCGGAGCTAACCTCATTGGCAATCAGCTTGGACAACAGGCTGCGCGAGCGCTCCTCAGGACGGAAGCCGTCTGCTTCTCGCCCTCGAGGAGTCCCGCTACGCCTGCCCCAAGCTCGCCCCCTGGCGACGCCGCCACCATCGTGCCCCGAGGAGTCGGAGCCGATGGTGACGGGCTGGGCAAAGCTCTCCCCGGCAGAGCGACAGCGCCGCCGTGAGTTGGGTCTCTGCATGTATTGCGGAGACAGTCAACACACGGTAGAGCTTTGCCCACAAAAGCCAAATGGCGGGGTTCCGCGAGTCACTGTAGGGGGCCTCGCGGACGTCAATCGGCAAAGTCCCCTCACTCAATTAAAGCTGCCCATCCGTTTTTGCCACAACCCCACTGGGCACCTCACCCACGCACTGGTGGATTCGGGCGCAGAGGGCAGCTTCATTTCACAAGGCCTGGCAACCCGATTGAGCATCCGCTGTCAGGCACTCAAACACCCCATCTCCCTGGTCCATCTCTCCCGTGCCTCCCTGGGGAGGGTTACCCATCAAACCATTCCTGTCCCAGTCATCATCTCGGGGAACCACCGGGAGGAGATGGTTTTCTACGTCCTGCCCAACTCTGTGTCGCCGGTCATCCTGGGGTATCCCTGGCTACGCCTCCACAACCCTGTCCTGGACTGGAGGTCAGCTGGGGTGTCGGCGTGGAGTACCTTCTGCATGGGCACCTGCCTTCAGTCCGCTGCCTGCTCCCCGTCCGCGGCTCCTCCTGTGGCGGATACAGCACCCCCGGACCTGTCTCTGGTGCCCCCAGATTTTCACGACCTGGGTATGGTATTCAGCAAGTCGAAAGCTATGTCTCTTCCCCCGCATCGACCATATGACTGTGCCATCAATCTCCGCCAGGGGGCCCCCCTGCCATCTGGTCGGCTCTACAGCCTGTCGGCGCCGGAGGAGGAGACTATGAATACGTACCTGAAGGAATCACTGAGCGCTGGGATTATCCGCCCATCGTCATCTCCCGTGGGGGCGGGGTTTTTCTTTGTAGGGAAGAAGGACGGTTCCCTCCGTCCCTGTATTGACTACCGAGCACTTAATGACATCACTGAGAGGGACCGTTACACCCTGCCCCTCATGGACACTGCCTTCCACTCCCTCCAGGGGGCGACCTGGTTTACCAAGCTGGATCTCCGCAGCGCTTACCACCTCGTCCGGATCCGGGAGGGAGATGAATGGAAAACAGCCTTCCGTACCCCGAACGGCCACTTTGAGTACCTCGTCATGCCGTTCGGGCTGACCAACGCTCCTGCCGTCTTTCAGCGCCTCATCAATGACGTCCTCCGGGATTTCATCGGCCTCTTCGTGTTCGTCTACCTGGATGACATTCTGATCTTCTCTAAGTCCAGAGACGAGCACCAGGTCCATGTGAGGTGGGTCCTCCAAAGACTGCTGGAGAATCGTCTGTACGTGAAGGCTGAGAAGTGCGAGTTTTACGCTAGGACCACATCCTTCCTGGGATTCATCATCGCCCAAGACCAGGTGCTCCCGGACCCAGAGAAGGTGAAGGCGGTGGTGGAGTGGCCTACTCCCGCATCCCGGAAGCAGGTGCAACAGTTTGTTGGCTTCGCCAATTTTTACCGCCGTTTTGTCCCGAATTTCAGCTGGATCGTCGAACCACTGACCCGCCTCACGTCCCCGAAGGTCCCGTTCCGGTGGACCGAAGAGGTCGATGCTGCCTTCAAGGCGCTGAAGGCGGAGTTCTCCTCCTCCCGGGTCCTTCGCCAGGTCGACCCCGCGCTGCAGTGCATTGTGGAGGTGGACGCATCGGACACGGGGGTGGGAGCAGTGTTATCCCAGCAATCACCGGACGATGGCGCCAAGCGACCGTGCGCCTTCTTCTCCCGGCGCCTGTCCCCGGCGGAGAGGAACTATGATGTGGGGGACAGAGAGCTCCTGGCCATTAAACTCGCCCTACAGGAGTGGCGCCACTGGCTAGAGGGGGCGGACCTGCCGTTTGTGGTCCTGACGGACCATAAGAATTTAGAGTACCTACGATCTGCCAAGCGCCTGAATGCCCGCCAGGCGCGTTGGTCTCTGTTCTTCGCCAGGTTCCGGTTCTCTATCACCTTCAGGCCAGGCTCCAAGAACGGCCTGCCTGACGCCCTCTCTAGACAGTTCACCCCCGTGGAGGCTGAGGAGACGCCCCACACTATCCTGCCCAGGTCGTGCGTCGTGGGAGCTATCTCTTGGGACATTATGGACAAGATCCGGAAGGCACAGGAGGTGGAACCTGATCCTGGCGGCGGACCGGAGGGAAGACTGTTCGTTCCGTCTGCGGTCCGAGGAGAGGTCATCCACTGGCTCCACACCTCCCGGCTCACCTGTCATCCCGGCACCTCTCGGATGATCAGCCTCCTCCAACGGTCCTTTTGGTGGCCGGGCCTGCGGAGGGATGCAGCCCGCTACTCCCGGGCTTGTCCAATTTGTGCAACCTGCAAATCGGGAAACGCCCCTCCAGCGGGTCTGCTCCAGCCCCTGCCCGTCCCTGGCAGGCCATGGTCGCACATCGCACTGGATTTCGTCACCGGGCTCCCAGTCTCCAACTCATTCGACACCATCCTGACCATCGTGGACCGTTTCTCCAAGGCGGCACACTTCGTCCCCCTGCAAGGTCTCCCTACCGCCCTGGAGACGGCGGGCTACCTCGTCCAACACGTGGTCAGGCTGCATGGGATCCCGGTGGACGTGGTCTCGGACCGGGGCCCCCAATTTTCATCCGAGGTTTGGAAATCCTTTTGCAACGCCATGGGAGCCAAGGTGAGCCTCTCCTCCGGCCATCACCCCCAGTCTAACGGGCAGTGTGAGAGGACCAATCAGGAGCTGGAGGCTGCGCTCCGCTGTGTTGCAAGATCCAAACCGACATCATGGAGCAACCATCTCGCCTGGGTGGAGTACGCCCACAACACCGCCCGCTCTTCTGCAACGGGGATGTCCCCCTTCAAGGCGTCCCTGGGTTACGACCCCCCGCTGCTCCCAGCGCAGGAGGGCGAGGTAACTGTTCCGTCAGTTAGGGCGCACGTGAGGCAGTTCCGCTCCACCTGGGCCGCCGCGCGTCATGCGCTTTTACGCACGGCGGAGCGCAACAAGACCGTGGCGGACCGGCGCAGAAGACCTGCCCCGGCGTACAGAGTTGGGCAACTTGTCTACGTTTCCACCCAGGACGTCACCCTAAAAGGCGAGAGGAGAAAGCTGGCACAGCGCTTCATGGGTCCCTTCCCCATCACCCGGATCATCAACCCGGTGGCTGTGCGCGTGGCTATTCCCCCCTCCCTCCGCATCCATCCCACCTTCCACGTATCAAAGGTGAAGCTGGCAGTCACCGACCCCCTTTGCCCTCCTCCTGCAGCGCAACCCGCGCCCCGGATGATTGGTGGCCACCCGGCCTGGTCCGTCTCCTCCATCCTGGACTCCCGGCGCCGGGGTCGTGGGTTGCAATACTTGGTGGACTGGGAGGGCTATGGGCCCGAGCATCGACAATGGGTGCCCCCGTCGTTTGTGTTGGACCCATCGCTCATCGCGGACTTCCACCGAGCGCACCCGGATAAGCCATCGCCAGGAGGCGCTGCTAGAGGGGGGAGTACTGTCACGCCGCGCCATTCATCAGCGGCGCCACCTGCTCACACACCTGATCCTCATCAGCGGCGAGGGATAAAAGCCGCCTCGCCCGGAGGCTCGGCCTGAAGCCGTCAGACTTCGTTCCCTCACCGTCGTGAGCATTCCTTTCTTCAGCATCACTATTCTGGGTAAGAACCCTTACCTCCTTTTCCAGTCTGCTCCCCTGTGCACAGGTGGATTCCCCGGCGGCGGACGTCTCCGTTCCATCGCCCATCCTTCGCTGCTGCACGGAGCTCTCCAGGTGGCTGTCTCCCGGGCTACGTTCCCCTTGCTGTGCCAGCTATCCTGACAACTCAAGTAAGATCTTCTCTTGCCATAATTCATCCTGTGTTGGTGTATACCCGTCACCCTCTCCCTGTGCTCTCTCCATAGGGTTGCTCGGCCGAACGGTCATCTGCCTCTGTGCCTGAAGCAGACGCCACCACCAACACATCTGCATCCCGCAGACACACACTCATACACTCCTGCTGTTAATAAACTCTTTGAACTACTCTAAGCCTGTGTGTGCGCGTCTCCTGAGCCGTGCGTTATGTCAGTACGGCTTCAGCAGAGCGGCTCGGCGGACGGCGGGCTCGCACACCGGCTTACCACTCTCGAGGCTAGAGTGGATCAAATTGCTTATCAACAGCAGGTCATCCTGAACCAATTGGTAATTATCACTGGCCGATTGGACCGCCTGGACCCCCAGCAGCCGTTCCCCCCGGCTCCTCAGGGTGGCGCAGCTCCTGCTGTTCCGGTGGCCGTCCAGCCAGCTTCAGTGGCACCGACCCGACTCACACCAATTCCGACCCCCGCCCGCTTTAGCGGAAAGCTCGGCGGAGCGCGGGGGTTTGTGATGCAGTGCGAGTCCGTGTTTGACCGTGTGCCCGGAGACTTTCCCTCAGATCACAGCCGAATCGGCTACATAGGGAACCTCCTGGAGGGGCGCGCTTTAACTTGGGCCCACGCTATTATGGCGAGACCCAGTTATGCCACCCTCACCTATGCCGAGTTCGTGAGGCGCTTCCTGGAGGTGTTTGATCACTCCCGTTCCGAGGCGGTCCAGGTCGATCGGCTTCTCGCTCTCCAGCAGGGAAGCCGGTCGGCCGCGGATTATGCCATCGAATACCGGGTAGCGGCGGAGGAACTGGGCTGGGAGGAGCGCTCCCTCTGCGGCCTGTTTCTCCGCAGCCTCAATAGTGATCTGAGGGATGAACTGGCTGGACGGGATATCCCCGGAACGTTAGCGGAGCTAACCTCATTGGCAATCAGCTTGGACAACAGGCTGCGCGAGCGCTCCTCAGGACGGAAGCCGTCTGCTTCTCGCCCTCGAGGAGTCCCGCTACGCCTGCCCCAAGCTCGCCCCCTGGCGACGCCGCCACCATCGTGCCCCGAGGAGTCGGAGCCGATGGTGACGGGCTGGGCAAAGCTCTCCCCGGCAGAGCGACAGCGCCGCCGTGAGTTGGGTCTCTGCATGTATTGCGGAGACAGTCAACACACGGTAGAGCTTTGCCCACAAAAGCCAAATGGCGGGGTTCCGCGAGTCACTGTAGGGGGCCTCGCGGACGTCAATCGGCAAAGTCCCCTCACTCAATTAAAGCTGCCCATCCGTTTTTGCCACAACCCCACTGGGCACCTCACCCACGCACTGGTGGATTCGGGCGCAGAGGGCAGCTTCATTTCACAAGGCCTGGCAACCCGATTGAGCATCCGCTGTCAGGCACTCAAACACCCCATCTCCCTGGTCCATCTCTCCCGTGCCTCCCTGGGGAGGGTTACCCATCAAACCATTCCTGTCCCAGTCATCATCTCGGGGAACCACCGGGAGGAGATGGTTTTCTACGTCCTGCCCAACTCTGTGTCGCCGGTCATCCTGGGGTATCCCTGGCTACGCCTCCACAACCCTGTCCTGGACTGGAGGTCAGCTGGGGTGTCGGCGTGGAGTACCTTCTGCATGGGCACCTGCCTTCAGTCCGCTGCCTGCTCCCCGTCCGCGGCTCCTCCTGTGGCGGATACAGCACCCCCGGACCTGTCTCTGGTGCCCCCAGATTTTCACGACCTGGGTATGGTATTCAGCAAGTCGAAAGCTATGTCTCTTCCCCCGCATCGACCATATGACTGTGCCATCAATCTCCGCCAGGGGGCCCCCCTGCCATCTGGTCGGCTCTACAGCCTGTCGGCGCCGGAGGAGGAGACTATGAATACGTACCTGAAGGAATCACTGAGCGCTGGGATTATCCGCCCATCGTCATCTCCCGTGGGGGCGGGGTTTTTCTTTGTAGGGAAGAAGGACGGTTCCCTCCGTCCCTGTATTGACTACCGAGCACTTAATGACATCACTGAGAGGGACCGTTACACCCTGCCCCTCATGGACACTGCCTTCCACTCCCTCCAGGGGGCGACCTGGTTTACCAAGCTGGATCTCCGCAGCGCTTACCACCTCGTCCGGATCCGGGAGGGAGATGAATGGAAAACAGCCTTCCGTACCCCGAACGGCCACTTTGAGTACCTCGTCATGCCGTTCGGGCTGACCAACGCTCCTGCCGTCTTTCAGCGCCTCATCAATGACGTCCTCCGGGATTTCATCGGCCTCTTCGTGTTCGTCTACCTGGATGACATTCTGATCTTCTCTAAGTCCAGAGACGAGCACCAGGTCCATGTGAGGTGGGTCCTCCAAAGACTGCTGGAGAATCGTCTGTACGTGAAGGCTGAGAAGTGCGAGTTTTACGCTAGGACCACATCCTTCCTGGGATTCATCATCGCCCAAGACCAGGTGCTCCCGGACCCAGAGAAGGTGAAGGCGGTGGTGGAGTGGCCTACTCCCGCATCCCGGAAGCAGGTGCAACAGTTTGTTGGCTTCGCCAATTTTTACCGCCGTTTTGTCCCGAATTTCAGCTGGATCGTCGAACCACTGACCCGCCTCACGTCCCCGAAGGTCCCGTTCCGGTGGACCGAAGAGGTCGATGCTGCCTTCAAGGCGCTGAAGGCGGAGTTCTCCTCCTCCCGGGTCCTTCGCCAGGTCGACCCCGCGCTGCAGTGCATTGTGGAGGTGGACGCATCGGACACGGGGGTGGGAGCAGTGTTATCCCAGCAATCACCGGACGATGGCGCCAAGCGACCGTGCGCCTTCTTCTCCCGGCGCCTGTCCCCGGCGGAGAGGAACTATGATGTGGGGGACAGAGAGCTCCTGGCCATTAAACTCGCCCTACAGGAGTGGCGCCACTGGCTAGAGGGGGCGGACCTGCCGTTTGTGGTCCTGACGGACCATAAGAATTTAGAGTACCTACGATCTGCCAAGCGCCTGAATGCCCGCCAGGCGCGTTGGTCTCTGTTCTTCGCCAGGTTCCGGTTCTCTATCACCTTCAGGCCAGGCTCCAAGAACGGCCTGCCTGACGCCCTCTCTAGACAGTTCACCCCCGTGGAGGCTGAGGAGACGCCCCACACTATCCTGCCCAGGTCGTGCGTCGTGGGAGCTATCTCTTGGGACATTATGGACAAGATCCGGAAGGCACAGGAGGTGGAACCTGATCCTGGCGGCGGACCGGAGGGAAGACTGTTCGTTCCGTCTGCGGTCCGAGGAGAGGTCATCCACTGGCTCCACACCTCCCGGCTCACCTGTCATCCCGGCACCTCTCGGATGATCAGCCTCCTCCAACGGTCCTTTTGGTGGCCGGGCCTGCGGAGGGATGCAGCCCGCTACGCCCGGGCTTGTCCAATTTGTGCAACCTGCAAATCGGGAAACGCCCCTCCAGCGGGTCTGCTCCAGCCCCTGCCCGTCCCTGGCAGGCCATGGTCGCACATCGCACTGGATTTCGTCACCGGGCTCCCAGTCTCCAACTCATTCGACACCATCCTGACCATCGTGGACCGTTTCTCCAAGGCGGCACACTTCGTCCCCCTGCAAGGTCTCCCTACCGCCCTGGAGACGGCGGGCTACCTCGTCCAACACGTGGTCAGGCTGCATGGGATCCCGGTGGACGTGGTCTCGGACCGGGGCCCCCAATTTTCATCCGAGGTTTGGAAATCCTTTTGCAACGCCATGGGAGCCAAGGTGAGCCTCTCCTCCGGCCATCACCCCCAGTCTAACGGGCAGTGTGAGAGGACCAATCAGGAGCTGGAGGCTGCGCTCCGCTGTGTTGCAAGATCCAAACCGACATCATGGAGCAACCATCTCGCCTGGGTGGAGTACGCCCACAACAACGCCCGCTCTTCTGCAACGGGGATGTCCCCCTTCAAGGCGTCCCTGGGTTACGACCCCCCGCTGCTCCCAGCGCAGGAGGGCGAGGTAACTGTTCCGTCAGTTAGGGCGCACGTGAGGCAGTTCCGCTCCACCTGGGCCGCCGCGCGTCATGCGCTTTTACGCACGGCGGAGCGCAACAAGACCGTGGCGGACCGGCGCAGAAGACCTGCCCCGGCGTACAGAGTTGGGCAACTTGTCTACGTTTCCACCCAGGACGTCACCCTAAAAGGCGAGAGGAGAAAGCTGGCACAGCGCTTCATGGGTCCCTTCCCCATCACCCGGATCATCAACCCGGTGGCTGTGCGCGTGGCTATTCCCCCCTCCCTCCGCATCCATCCCACCTTCCACGTATCAAAGGTGAAGCTGGCAGTCACCGACCCCCTTTGCCCTCCTCCTGCAGCGCAACCCGCGCCCCGGATGATTGGTGGCCACCCGGCCTGGTCCGTCTCCTCCATCCTGGACTCCCGGCGCCGGGGTCGTGGGTTGCAATACTTGGTGGACTGGGAGGGCTATGGGCCCGAGCATCGACAATGGGTGCCCCCGTCGTTTGTGTTGGACCCATCGCTCATCGCGGACTTCCACCGAGCGCACCCGGATAAGCCATCGCCAGGAGGCGCTGCTAGAGGGGGGAGTACTGTCACGCCGCGCCATTCATCAGCGGCGCCACCTGCTCACACACCTGATCCTCATCAGCGGCGAGGGATAAAAGCCGCCTCGCCCGGAGGCTCGGCCTGAAGCCGTCAGACTTCGTTCCCTCACCGTCGTGAGCATTCCTTTCTTCAGCATCACTATTCTGGGTAAGAACCCTTACCTCCTTTTCCAGTCTGCTCCCCTGTGCACAGGTGGATTCCCCGGCGGCGGACGTCTCCGTTCCATCGCCCATCCTTCGCTGCTGCACGGAGCTCTCCAGGTGGCTGTCTCCCGGGCTACGTTCCCCTTGCTGTGCCAGCTATCCTGACAACTCAAGTAAGATCTTCTCTTGCCATAATTCATCCTGTGTTGGTGTATACCCGTCACCCTCTCCCTGTGCTCTCTCCATAGGGTTGCTCGGCCGAACGGTCATCTGCCTCTGTGCCTGAAGCAGACGCCACCACCAACACATCTGCATCCCGCAGACACACACTCATACACTCCTGCTGTTAATAAACTCTTTGAACTACTCTAAGCCTGTGTGTGCGCGTCTCCTGAGCCGTGCGTTATGTCAGTACGGCTTCAGCAGAGCGGCTCGGCGGACGGCGGGCTCGCACACCGGCTTACCACTCTCGAGGCTAGAGTGGATCAAATTGCTTATCAACAGCAGGTCATCCTGAACCAATTGGTAATTATCACTGGCCGATTGGACCGCCTGGACCCCCAGCAGCCGTTCCCCCCGGCTCCTCAGGGTGGCGCAGCTCCTGCTGTTCCGGTGGCCGTCCAGCCAGCTTCAGTGGCACCGACCCGACTCACACCAATTCCGACCCCCGCCCGCTTTAGCGGAAAGCTCGGCGGAGCGCGGGGGTTTGTGATGCAGTGCGAGTCCGTGTTTGACCGTGTGCCCGGAGACTTTCCCTCAGATCACAGCCGAATCGGCTACATAGGGAACCTCCTGGAGGGGCGCGCTTTAACTTGGGCCCACGCTATTATGGCGAGACCCAGTTATGCCACCCTCACCTATGCCGAGTTCGTGAGGCGCTTCCTGGAGGTGTTTGATCACTCCCGTTCCGAGGCGGTCCAGGTCGATCGGCTTCTCGCTCTCCAGCAGGGAAGCCGGTCGGCCGCGGATTATGCCATCGAATACCGGGTAGCGGCGGAGGAACTGGGCTGGGAGGAGCGCTCCCTCTGCGGCCTGTTTCTCCGCAGCCTCAATAGTGATCTGAGGGATGAACTGGCTGGACGGGATATCCCCGGAACGTTAGCGGAGCTAACCTCATTGGCAATCAGCTTGGACAACAGGCTGCGCGAGCGCTCCTCAGGACGGAAGCCGTCTGCTTCTCGCCCTCGAGGAGTCCCGCTACGCCTGCCCCAAGCTCGCCCCCTGGCGACGCCGCCACCATCGTGCCCCGAGGAGTCGGAGCCGATGGTGACGGGCTGGGCAAAGCTCTCCCCGGCAGAGCGACAGCGCCGCCGTGAGTTGGGTCTCTGCATGTATTGCGGAGACAGTCAACACACGGTAGAGCTTTGCCCACAAAAGCCAAATGGCGGGGTTCCGCGAGTCACTGTAGGGGGCCTCGCGGACGTCAATCGGCAAAGTCCCCTCACTCAATTAAAGCTGCCCATCCGTTTTTGCCACAACCCCACTGGGCACCTCACCCACGCACTGGTGGATTCGGGCGCAGAGGGCAGCTTCATTTCACAAGGCCTGGCAACCCGATTGAGCATCCGCTGTCAGGCACTCAAACACCCCATCTCCCTGGTCCATCTCTCCCGTGCCTCCCTGGGGAGGGTTACCCATCAAACCATTCCTGTCCCAGTCATCATCTCGGGGAACCACCGGGAGGAGATGGTTTTCTACGTCCTGCCCAACTCTGTGTCGCCGGTCATCCTGGGGTATCCCTGGCTACGCCTCCACAACCCTGTCCTGGACTGGAGGTCAGCTGGGGTGTCGGCGTGGAGTACCTTCTGCATGGGCACCTGCCTTCAGTCCGCTGCCTGCTCCCCGTCCGCGGCTCCTCCTGTGGCGGATACAGCACCCCCGGACCTGTCTCTGGTGCCCCCAGATTTTCACGACCTGGGTATGGTATTCAGCAAGTCGAAAGCTATGTCTCTTCCCCCGCATCGACCATATGACTGTGCCATCAATCTCCGCCAGGGGGCCCCCCTGCCATCTGGTCGGCTCTACAGCCTGTCGGCGCCGGAGGAGGAGACTATGAATACGTACCTGAAGGAATCACTGAGCGCTGGGATTATCCGCCCATCGTCATCTCCCGTGGGGGCGGGGTTTTTCTTTGTAGGGAAGAAGGACGGTTCCCTCCGTCCCTGTATTGACTACCGAGCACTTAATGACATCACTGAGAGGGACCGTTACACCCTGCCCCTCATGGACACTGCCTTCCACTCCCTCCAGGGGGCGACCTGGTTTACCAAGCTGGATCTCCGCAGCGCTTACCACCTCGTCCGGATCCGGGAGGGAGATGAATGGAAAACAGCCTTCCGTACCCCGAACGGCCACTTTGAGTACCTCGTCATGCCGTTCGGGCTGACCAACGCTCCTGCCGTCTTTCAGCGCCTCATCAATGACGTCCTCCGGGATTTCATCGGCCTCTTCGTGTTCGTCTACCTGGATGACATTCTGATCTTCTCTAAGTCCAGAGACGAGCACCAGGTCCATGTGAGGTGGGTCCTCCAAAGACTGCTGGAGAATCGTCTGTACGTGAAGGCTGAGAAGTGCGAGTTTTACGCTAGGACCACATCCTTCCTGGGATTCATCATCGCCCAAGACCAGGTGCTCCCGGACCCAGAGAAGGTGAAGGCGGTGGTGGAGTGGCCTACTCCCGCATCCCGGAAGCAGGTGCAACAGTTTGTTGGCTTCGCCAATTTTTACCGCCGTTTTGTCCCGAATTTCAGCTGGATCGTCGAACCACTGACCCGCCTCACGTCCCCGAAGGTCCCGTTCCGGTGGACCGAAGAGGTCGATGCTGCCTTCAAGGCGCTGAAGGCGGAGTTCTCCTCCTCCCGGGTCCTTCGCCAGGTCGACCCCGCGCTGCAGTGCATTGTGGAGGTGGACGCATCGGACACGGGGGTGGGAGCAGTGTTATCCCAGCAATCACCGGACGATGGCGCCAAGCGACCGTGCGCCTTCTTCTCCCGGCGCCTGTCCCCGGCGGAGAGGAACTATGATGTGGGGGACAGAGAGCTCCTGGCCATTAAACTCGCCCTACAGGAGTGGCGCCACTGGCTAGAGGGGGCGGACCTGCCGTTTGTGGTCCTGACGGACCATAAGAATTTAGAGTACCTACGATCTGCCAAGCGCCTGAATGCCCGCCAGGCGCGTTGGTCTCTGTTCTTCGCCAGGTTCCGGTTCTCTATCACCTTCAGGCCAGGCTCCAAGAACGGCCTGCCTGACGCCCTCTCTAGACAGTTCACCCCCGTGGAGGCTGAGGAGACGCCCCACACTATCCTGCCCAGGTCGTGCGTCGTGGGAGCTATCTCTTGGGACATTATGGACAAGATCCGGAAGGCACAGGAGGTGGAACCTGATCCTGGCGGCGGACCGGAGGGAAGACTGTTCGTTCCGTCTGCGGTCCGAGGAGAGGTCATCCACTGGCTCCACACCTCCCGGCTCACCTGTCATCCCGGCACCTCTCGGATGATCAGCCTCCTCCAACGGTCCTTTTGGTGGCCGGGCCTGCGGAGGGATGCAGCCCGCTACGCCCGGGCTTGTCCAATTTGTGCAACCTGCAAATCGGGAAACGCCCCTCCAGCGGGTCTGCTCCAGCCCCTGCCCGTCCCTGGCAGGCCATGGTCGCACATCGCACTGGATTTCGTCACCGGGCTCCCAGTCTCCAACTCATTCGACACCATCCTGACCATCGTGGACCGTTTCTCCAAGGCGGCACACTTCGTCCCCCTGCAAGGTCTCCCTACCGCCCTGGAGACGGCGGGCTACCTCGTCCAACACGTGGTCAGGCTGCATGGGATCCCGGTGGACGTGGTCTCGGACCGGGGCCCCCAATTTTCATCCGAGGTTTGGAAATCCTTTTGCAACGCCATGGGAGCCAAGGTGAGCCTCTCCTCCGGCCATCACCCCCAGTCTAACGGGCAGTGTGAGAGGACCAATCAGGAGCTGGAGGCTGCGCTCCGCTGTGTTGCAAGATCCAAACCGACATCATGGAGCAACCATCTCGCCTGGGTGGAGTACGCCCACAACACCGCCCGCTCTTCTGCAACGGGGATGTCCCCCTTCAAGGCGTCCCTGGGTTACGACCCCCCGCTGCTCCCAGCGCAGGAGGGCGAGGTAACTGTTCCGTCAGTTAGGGCGCACGTGAGGCAGTTCCGCTCCACCTGGGCCGCCGCGCGTCATGCGCTTTTACGCACGGCGGAGCGCAACAAGACCGTGGCGGACCGGCGCAGAAGACCTGCCCCGGCGTACAGAGTTGGGCAACTTGTCTACGTTTCCACCCAGGACGTCACCCTAAAAGGCGAGAGGAGAAAGCTGGCACAGCGCTTCATGGGTCCCTTCCCCATCACCCGGATCATCAACCCGGTGGCTGTGCGCGTGGCTATTCCCCCCTCCCTCCGCATCCATCCCACCTTCCACGTATCAAAGGTGAAGCTGGCAGTCACCGACCCCCTTTGCCCTCCTCCTGCAGCGCAACCCGCGCCCCGGATGATTGGTGGCCACCCGGCCTGGTCCGTCTCCTCCATCCTGGACTCCCGGCGCCGGGGTCGTGGGTTGCAATACTTGGTGGACTGGGAGGGCTATGGGCCCGAGCATCGACAATGGGTGCCCCCGTCGTTTGTGTTGGACCCATCGCTCATCGCGGACTTCCACCGAGCGCACCCGGATAAGCCATCGCCAGGAGGCGCTGCTAGAGGGGGGAGTACTGTCACGCCGCGCCATTCATCAGCGGCGCCACCTGCTCACACACCTGATCCTCATCAGCGGCGAGGGATAAAAGCCGCCTCGCCCGGAGGCTCGGCCTGAAGCCGTCAGACTTCGTTCCCTCACCGTCGTGAGCATTCCTTTCTTCAGCATCACTATTCTGGGTAAGAACCCTTACCTCCTTTTCCAGTCTGCTCCCCTGTGCACAGGTGGATTCCCCGGCGGCGGACGTCTCCGTTCCATCGCCCATCCTTCGCTGCTGCACGGAGCTCTCCAGGTGGCTGTCTCCCGGGCTACGTTCCCCTTGCTGTGCCAGCTATCCTGACAACTCAAGTAAGATCTTCTCTTGCCATAATTCATCCTGTGTTGGTGTATACCCGTCACCCTCTCCCTGTGCTCTCTCCATAGGGTTGCTCGGCCGAACGGTCATCTGCCTCTGTGCCTGAAGCAGACGCCACCACCAACACATCTGCATCCCGCAGACACACACTCATACACTCCTGCTGTTAATAAACTCTTTGAACTACTCTAAGCCTGTGTGTGCGCGTCTCCTGAGCCGTGCGTTATGTCAGTTGTTATATTATACAGTTTCTTTTAACCTGTAATGTACTATCCGAAATAAATAAAATTCATTCATTCATTCATTCATTCATTCATTCAAGAGGACCCTCTGCAGGATCAACCCACACAAGACAGCTGGACCAGACAACATACCGCGTCATGTTCTGACGGACTGTGCAGAGGAACTCAAGAACGTCCTGGCCGACATCTTCAATATCTCCCTGAGTCAAGCTGTTGTCCCCACGTTTCAAAATTGCTACCGTGATACCAGTCCCAAAGAAGCCCATCCCATCCAGCTACAACGATTACCGGCACTGACCCCCATCATAATGAAGTGCTTTGAACATGACCCATCTCAGTTTGCATACAGGTCAAACAGATCCACAGAAAATGATCGCTGCTGCTCTCCACCCAGCCCTCACCCACCTGGACTCAACGAACTATGTGCGAATGCTGTTCTTGGACTTAAGTTCAGCATTCATGACAATCATCCCTCAGCACCTAATACAAAAACTCGGACACTTGGGACTCAAAACCTCTCTCTGTAACTGGGTGCTGGATTTTCTCACAGGGAGGCCACAGAACCTCCAAGACCACCACACTGAGCACAGGGGCCCCACAAGGATGCATGCCCAGCTTGCTGCTCTTCACTCTGCTGACCCATGATTGTGTACCAGCCTACAGCCCCAACCACATCATCAAGTTTGCAGATGACATGACGGTGGTGGGCCTCATCACCAACAATGAGGAGGCCACCTACAGACATAAGGTGAGCCAACTGGTCCAGTGGTGTAAAGACAATAATCTCTTCCTGAACGTGGGAAAAACCAAGAAGATTGTGATCGACTTCAGGAGGGGACACACACAGCATCCCCCTCTGATCATTGATGGAGCAGCTGTGGAGAGGGTGAGTAGCACTATGTTCCTGGGGGTGCTCATCTCTGAGGACCTCTCCTGGTCCAACAACACCACATCACTGGCCAAAAAGGCTCAAACTCACCTCCATTTCCTCTGTAAACTGAGGACGGCATGAGTCCCACCCCCATCATGTGCACTTTCTACCGGGGCACCATTGAGAGCATCCTCACCATCACTGTGGTGATGCACACCTGTGTGCATCACGGTGTGGTATGGAAGCTACACCGCCTCCTACCGGAAGATACTACAACGCACAATGAAAGCAGCCAGCAAGATCATCGGTGCCCCTCTGCCCCCCCCACCCCCCCAGACATCTACCTCACCTGCAGAGCCATCAACATTGTAGGCAACATCTCCCACCCCTCACACTCCCTCTTTAGCCCCCTGCCCTCGGGAAAAAGGTACCGGAGCCTCCAGGCCCGCTCCACAAGACTGCTAAACAACTTTGTCCACCAGGCCATCAGGACCCTGAACTCTGTCCACCTTTTTCCCCCCCAGACCATAACACACTCACCCGCACAATAACTACCTCAGCTGTTGGCAAAGACTGGCACACCAACAGTAATAACAGTAATACATCTGCTGCTGTATGTCTCTGCACTTTACTGCAACCATTTGCACAAATTCCATATCTGCTGCTGTCTGTTATTCCAATACTGATCATGTGCAGTCCTATCTATCACTGTCTGCACCTACACTACCGCATCAAACTTGCAACTATGAGTATTACTGCTCTACTTTTTCTGTATATAGAATTGCTGTTTGTTTGTTTTTTTTTCCGCTTATCTTTATTTGCACTATGGGATGTATGGGTCTATTTTTTTTTTTTTTTTGTCACTGCACTACGGGTAGCATTACTGTACATAGACTGCTGTTGTTTTTACAGCATTATTCCTTTTTATACATATATTGCGCACACCACTGAAGAAAGAGAAATGCCATTTCAGTTCTCCTGTATGCCCTGTATGTATAGTAGTATTGACAAATAAAATTTTGAATCTTGAAAAGCATAGCGTATGCTGATTTTCACACACACAGTGGGATGTACATAAACAGATGTTACATGAAAATCTGCAGGCTGAGCCATAAAGTTTCTACCTGCCCTGAGAAATTGCGGCCATCCACAAAATTCTGTTTTGCTCTATCAGGTGGGTCTGCCAAACTACAAAACAACTGAAACTCACAGGATATCTTAAAATAACATGTTCACTTAAGTTAAAATGCTTTGACTATGAATTAGTCTGTGAAAAACATGATGATTGTGTGATTTATCGCCATAACTCGGCTTATTGTGTACAGTGAAAACCCAGTGAATACTAATTAATTTCCCTAAGATAACCTGCCCCACTCACTGGACCACAGCCAACACCACTGTAAACTGGACCCTGTTTCTGTAGGCTAAATGTGAGAGATAATAGAATTCGCCAGAGATTAGGCTATATAGTTGACTCATGAGGTAACATGCACAGATCCATCTTTCCTGGGAGGAATTCTGGTCAACAAAATGCACTTTCAAATTAATTGAGCTCCAGCGCAATATGTGCTGCGAGGCAGAAGACAGGTGAATCCCTGCGGGTGAACCCCTGCAGCTGCAGTGGAGACATTTGCACACAGCTGTCTCAGAGTGAGATGTTTCCATAATCTAAAATACCACTGTTTGGAGATCACACTCTTGAAATAAAAGGTTTATCTATTGTGCAGCTCTGTGTGTTCTGGCTGGTTATTTTGTGTAATTTGGATTGCAGCAGTTGCACTGACAGATCTGGTTTGTAACTAGTCTAAATTCAGCTGTAAGATCAGAGTGGTATTCAGTGTTGTTTATTTATTCATTTACTTACTAAAACATCACGTCTGTCTGTCTGTCCCTCATGTGCAGATTGCCGAAGGCTTTCTCTTACAGCATTTTTCCCCCATATGTCAGCACTGGCTTCCCCAGTCATACCAGCAACATTCAGTGAGCACTGATCCGCCTATTGACTTACAGTAGACGCAGACCGTTTTACGTAATTTTATTTTATTTCAATCACTGTGTGAGTCTGATCCCGACTGCCTATTACACAGCATGGAGATCATTGAGAGATTGGGCCAGTTTTTTGGGTTTTTTTTAAATCTTTGGGATCGTGTGGGAAATTCTCGTGTGTTTTGTATTGAGTCAAAACTTTGAGAAGACCATGGCGACTGTGGAGATCACTGAAGATCATTGATAGATCAAAAATTGGCGATTTCTCAATGTTCTCCACCCCTGAGTTAAGGGGGTATAAATGCCACTGTAACAACGGTCCACTTCGTAACTTTACATTTACTGTGTTTAATGCCATTTGTGGAGAGTCAGAACAAAATAAAATATTTTTTCTCACTTCTGCAGTACGGTACCTCATTTATCAACACCTCAGTATCACACTCCATCAAGTTATTTTTTTTTTCTTTCTGCCTTCCCGCAGGATTGACGATCATTGTTTGACAGAAGGGTGTTTTTAATAATTTACATAGTCATTAGTGGGAGGTACCTGTTATGTCTGGAAAACGTGGAAGGACTGACAGAGTCGCGTTTGCTGAGAACACAAACTTTATTATATACTGTGCTGAATCAGGCAATACAAGTTGTTGTTGGGAGGCTGAGCACTGCCAAGAGCGCAAAAGAGAGGAGCCGAAAGAGGCTGTGAAATGGCCGTCCGCTACCTTATATGTTCTCAGCGCAATGACATCACCAAACGGCCACATCACCACACCGATGCCAACCAAACTTGTGTACACCACACTCACACACACACCCTTGGAAAAACAGAACAACACACATAACCGAATTGACCCTCCTCAATTTGTTGCAGTAAAGAGCCCCAAACTAGCTAGGGCCAGTGGGTAGACTATCACACAACCCAGCACAGCTGAGTGGTTTATTATGCCACTATTTGTTGGCAGCCGCTCCCTTGCTAAACCGTCCTTCTTTTGTTGAGGAAGGCAGTTCAGTTGGAGTGGCCCTGAGGCGAGCACGTGGTGGACGCACCCCTGGAAGTGCTGAGGCCCACGGACCGGGATCATCTTCTTCGAAACCCTAGTCCGGGTCCCACACCATGTGAGTCGACTCCCGTGTAGCCATGTCATCTGGAGCAGCTGCTTGAACTTGGTGAAGGTGGCTGGCGTGCCACACCAAACCATCTGCCAGCTGGAAGGTCGCTGGCCCCAGCTGCACGGTGATCTTGATGGGTGCCAGCAGTGGTGGAGATGGTGTTGAGGCCGGCTTCAGGGCCGGTCATTCGGTTCTGCAAACCCGAACCCACTCCATCACTGCGAGTGGTGCTCTGTTCGGCTGCGTTCAGCGTCGTGGTTGCGATGGTGTGACTCTCACGTCTGCTGTGGGGCATCCACCAGGTTGTGGTGGTTCTGCGGCATTCTGTTGGGTCACAGACTCTTCATCCTGCAGCTCAGCAGCATCTCCTGGAGGCTGATGCCGGTCATGGATTCGCAAGGCATCCAGTGGCTCTGCTGTGTTTTGCTGAATCATGGACTGTTCATCCTGCAGCTCAGTGGCGGCTCCTGGAGGCTGGTGCCGGGCGTGGATTCAGAAGTAGTCCAGCCTCTTCTCCCCCTCTCCTGGGAAGTCTGGTTGTGGCAATGTGTTGGTGTCACCATTGGTAGAACCTGCGCCAGGTTGTTGTGTCCCGGGGTTCTCGAGTGATGCGAGCTCCTTCAGCCCTGCAGTGGCTCCCTGAGGCTTATGCTGAGCAAGGATCTGAGGCGAGTCCGGTCGCTGCCCCTTCGCCTGGCGGTGTCTCCTCCAGTGAGCATGGGACGGCTGTACCCTCGTCGTCATTGTCTGGGTGTGTTGCATTCCAGGAATGCGCTCTCTCTCGGTGCATCAGGGAGCCACAGTTGCCACATGGGAAGTACCTCGTAGCATTCTTCCAATCCACGGTGTTTACCTCAGCCTCTTCTGCTGTATCACCGGGCCCTTCTGTGGTTACCGCATGTGCTAGTGGCGTCTGGCTTGGCTAACTGGTCCCGCACCATTTTGTTCTACAACAAACCAAATTTGCACATGCTAGTTAGATGGCGATAGTCCATGACTAATTGTTGTGTTGTCTCTGCGGTCTTCAGTCGTCGTTGGCGAAACCTAATGTGCCACGCCAACACATTGTCAGGTGTGGTGAAGTAGCTAGTTAGCAGCTCAATTGATTCAGCAAACATTTCTGTTGGTCCTAGCGTGTAGAAAATACATTGACCTTCTGTGCCCACGCTGTGTACAAGTAGATCTAACATCCGTACCTTGTCTAGCTTGCCCAAGTCCAACGTCGATATGTAGGTGGTGAAAGCATCGAACCAGTGCGGCCACGGTATGGGCGGCTCACCTGGGGTCTCCAGAAATGGCTGCAGTGGCCTCAAACACACTTCCATGGTTTACTCTCATCACCAAATGTTATGTCTGGAAAACGTGGAAGGACCGACAGAGAGTGGCATTTGCTGAGAACACAAACTTTATTACATACTGTGTAGAATCAGGCAATACAGGTTGTTTCGCTTCCAAGAGCGCGAAAGAGAGGAGCTGAAAGAGGCTGTAAAATTACCGTCCCCTACCTTATATGTGCTTGGCACGATGATGTCACCAAGCGTCCGTGTCACCACGCCGATGCCAACCGAACTTGTGGTTTTCTTACACCACAGTACCAAGGCGGAGTAAAGAGATTGTGCATGTGTGCTGGTTTTCACGGTGAAGTGGGATGTATAAAGAAAAGGAGTGGAGAATCTGGTGTGTGTACAGTTTTGTACATCTGAAAATTTCTGTGTGCACGTACTTTTCAGATTTTGTGAGTATGCATCTTTCAGTATGAAAGTTGAGCAGTTCTTTATACATGAGGCCTCTGTACCCTTAAAGCCCCTGTCACACCTTGACAATTTAGGCAGCATATGCCGACGTTTAAAAAAACTGGCGAATACGCTGGCATATGTCGAATAAGTTATGGGTAAGCTTTGTATAAGTTAAGAGCATGCTGAAGCACATTGGTATATGTCGTAGTACAGCAAGGTCATCGAAAAATTTTGTGCATGCACAAAATTTTTCAACGTATCCAGCGTATGGCTCATACTTCCCGTATATGCGGGCCACAAGTTGTAGGCAAGTTATGCAATTGTTAACATACGTTCACACACGTTACTTGTAAGACACTCATAAGTCGAAATACATTGAGATAATGTCTAGCATACCCAAAACTTACTTCTAACCTATGAGTAACGTGCTTTGAACCTATGTGTAACTTACTGAATGTGTTTCCAACTTACAGCTACCTTATACTGGTGTATTGGCAGCGTTGGTTCACAGGAGGAAACTGTCAAGACTCTACGGTGAGCAGATGTCCATGTCAAACTGGTCTTGTTCATCTATTCAGACAAAGCAAAGAGATGTTTCATACCTTGACATACTGTATTTTGACTGTCATCTGATGTTCATGCCATGTCACATCAGCTGTTTTATCCTTTCCATAGGCATGACCGACCTAACAGATTTGACAGATCTTCCACGTCGGTCACGCACCCCGCTGTGCGATGGTCTTTGGAGGAGAGAATCATCTCGGTTGAATAAAGATGATGGCACCTTCATGCTCTTGCACATTTAGGATTCATGGATTGGGAGGCAACGGCAGTCTGGCATGATTGCGCTATACATAAATTAGGATAAGCTGT
Source organism: Pholidichthys leucotaenia (assembly GCA_020510985.1). NCBI lineage: Eukaryota > Metazoa > Chordata > Actinopteri > Cichliformes > Pholidichthyidae > Pholidichthys > Pholidichthys leucotaenia. Next base: position 117,064,287 of record CM035842.1, read on the forward strand.
GCATAAGTTATGCATAAATTAGTCTGTCGTTGAGCATAAGTTAGTGAGCGCTGGCAACACGCTAAGTATTTGTTGCTATAAGTTATCTGTAAGTTTTCAAAACGTTCTATATAAGTTAATACTACTCGTTTCTACTCGTTTTAGTTTTGCTCTTAATATGAACCCTGAGTTTGAAATAAACGTTTGAATTTGAATTTGAATTTAAATAAGTTACTACTACATTATGTATAAGTCCAGTTCTTTATGGTGATGCGATGGATATGCCTAAAATTGAAAATTTTAGAGAAATTTTGATATGTCAGCATATGCTGCCTAAATTGTCAAGGTGTGACAGGGCCTTAAAGTTTGTATAGAGCAAGTCAAGCAGTGTTTTTAATATAAAGCTAACAGGAAAGCTAATTTACCCAGTTTATGGCCCAACGTTACTTGCTTTGCAAACATACAAATTTATTCATCTGTTTTTTTTTTTAATCAAAGCAGAAGAGGCACAAACACAAACAAGAACAATTCCTAGAATCAATCTGTTGTAGGAATAATTCCACTGAAACCTGTGACATGCTTGCATTTGTTTATGCAGACAGTGGGTCTGGAAGCCATAGAGGAGACTGTCAGGGCAGCAGGACCAGACAGCGGCTGCCATTTGCTGGAGTCAACAGCCCCCAATCATCCACTTCAAATCTTGAGCCCCTGCAGGCCTGACCACAGCTGCAGGGACAGAGGAGGAGCATTAGTCCAGACAGATCAGGGTTGTGATGTCTTATTGTTTTAGCACCTGAATGTCTACTACCCCTCACCCACAATGCCCCGTTTTTTCTTTTATATTTTGAAAAATGTATGACTCATTGGTGCAAATAAATTATCAAAAATAAAATCAGTAAGACCTGAAAAGGTTTTCTCTTAATTATATAATGCATAAAAGAAGAAAAAAGAAAATACACTTGTAGATCCCCAAGACAAATTCCTGAGTAGCCTATTTGCAGTTAGGATAACTGTGTACCAGGAGGAGCTAGGCTCACCATTGGCGATCCCTTTCGTTTAAGTGAACTCCACCAAAAATCAAGTTTTTTTTTTCTTGTTAACATGTCTGTAACATGTTTATGACTTACAAGACATACTGTATCAAGAATGAAACCACTCAAATATTTCATATATCCAGGGTTTTTTTCTCTTTAAAGTTTCACTTAAGCCCCATCCCCTGAAAAAAGTCAAACTTGGATGGAGTGTTTTTGGTGACGTAACTACGTCAGGTCTGTAGTGTTGAGCCAATCAGAACTCTCTGGCCTAACTGAAGTTATCCTCTAAGCCCAGTTAGCATTTTGGCCTGCTGCTTTGAAAATTTAACCCAAAGGGTTTTACCATTAAACTGCTTTTAAGGACCGATGCAGTTTCAGTCATTATCCTGGGCCATATGGTGCATGGAACTGGGCATGTCCTTCAATAGGTAAGTCTTTTTATCACAGATTTTATTCTGTTTAATATAGCATCAGCAACTATTAGCCTTGTGGGATGTGGGTGGACAGATCCTGGCATTTGAAGGAATAGGAAAAGTGAAAAGATTATGATACTGAACTGTAAGATAATGAAATATTATTTTGTAGAAAAAGGGCATAAGATACCCTTTTAGACAATATAGATTTGTTTTTATAGGGGATTTATATCCACCAAGGCTAGCAATGTAAACAATCCATCATCCAGGTGACATTTTGGAGGCAGGGACAATTTTTTTCAGGTGAGACCCCGTCGGATAATCTAAACCTAAGCATGACAGTGTTTTGAGAATTTCCACAGCAGGTGTTCACACAGCTGCAAAAGTTATAAAAGCAACTTCGCCCGTCTGCAACTCAGACAGTGAATTCATGTCTATTCACATTTACATTGAGTTAAAATGTAATCACACCGTGCAAAAAAGTTGCCCATTCACATTTGGTCTGAATGTACCTTTAGATTGCCACACTGCCCTTGCTGAAGCTGCCGAGTGGGGAAGGTGGTGTCACTTTTGCATACAGTCACAAGGGCCTTTCCAAGCTCCTCCAAAAATAACCTCTGTCAGTTTTGTTACATTGCAGGTGCAGATCTCATGTCTGTGTCAAAGCACCCTCTGACCTCTGGATGACTTCTTTTTCTAATGTGTACCATATATGATCACTTCTATACTGTTTTATTATTTCGCTGTTTCAAGATTCCCCCATGCCTTTTCAAAGGCCAGTAGGTGTCTCTGTGGGAACCTAAGCAAACATGGTGGGAACACAGACAATTCTTGTGACAGTGTGTCAAGTAGGGATGAGTCGATCCGATCCACCGTATCGGTATCGGGTTCAATCCAGGCAAAATAGCTGGATCAGTATCAGTAAGGAAAAAAGTAATTTACCAAGTTGATATATTAATAATAATAAAATGAAGAGATGGTCTCAGCCGCGCATTGCAGCTTCTATACACAAATACTAGCGTCACATCACCGGAGCCTGTCTGTGAGACTCGCCTCAGTATGTTGCTGTGTGGTACCAGCATTTACAATTTTACACCACCAACTTGATAAAACACTTGCAAAAGTATCACGGCAAAGGAGTATGCTGAATTCTGTCAAGAACCAAGCAGAAGGACGTTTGTCGTGTAGCAGCAGCCGCTGCTTCTCCAGCTCAGGAGGCTGGTAGCTAAAAGTGAAACCTAAAAAAAAAAAAAAAAAATGAAACTGAAAGTAAAAACCAGACTGGAGCGTACCTTTCGGGGGAGAGTCTTATAGTTGATGAGAGGTAGGTGACAGAAACATAAATAGCAAAGTGGGGGTTTTTTTTGTATTTTGTATACTTTATTAATCCCAGAGGATGCAAGGCTACATGAACATGAAATGGAACAGGAATGATTTCAAAATAAGAGCAAACCTAAAAGCTAAGAATGGACAAAGAATAATATCATAAACACTACTAAATAAACCGAGGACCAGGAGAATACTTATATTAATAATAATGAATAACAAAAACACAGCATAAGGGTTAGTTCCTTTATTTTCAGATCTACAGCATTTTTTTTTACCTCATGCATAAAGTGGCACTTTGAATTTCATCTGAATGTTTATTGAAATACTGAGCTTCAAAGTTTTGTATAAATTTGCACTTAAAACTTCAGAATGCATGAAGAATGCATGAAGAATGCATTCCAAATGCTGCCAATGTTGTAAAGTTTAAAATAAAAAAAAACAGTAGCGTTTCTGAACTGAGTCAAATTTGTAATATATTCTTTGACTTTTAGATTTTTGTTTTTATATGTGTACAAAATGCAACTAGTCATTAACGAAGTATGTTCTGTACTTTTGTTGTTTTAAGAGAGACAGTATCAGGTTTGGATCGTATCAACCGATACTCAGTCACAGAATCAGTATTGGTCCTGAAAAAGTGATATCGGCTCATCCCTAGTGTTAAGGTCCCTTGAACTCTGTCACCACTGTCTCATAAAAAATACACACAAACATGGGCTGTACAGTTTCAAGATTCCCTAAAACCATCATTTTCCCTTGATTTGACCCATATGGGTAGATCTAAAATCCATCTCAATAGATACGGTCACATTTGACCAGAAACAGCCTCAGTGTGCAAAAATTTGTAGCACCTGTACAAAAGTATAAATTTTTAAGATATTTTCATTTTTGTGTATTATGGGTCACTTCAGGAAAAGTCATCAAATTTCAGGCTAAAAGGATGAAGTTTACAGTAGTGATGGGTGGGCAGGCAGTCACCAGTGCTCCGAATGGTGATCCGATCTTATCCAGGAAATATTTGGCGAGGTGTGTTTTGAGGTATGACTTGTGACGTATGTGTTGATGTCGGCCCACATGACTGGGTCAGGAGAAATAAACTGAGCAGCACTACCCAATGAAAATCCCCGTCCCTCACGTTTTGTTTGACTGTGTAAGGGATTTGTCACAGCCAATTTTCAGATGGAGCCACCACCAAAAACACTTGATCGCGTTTCTCCTATTGATGTATTTTTACAAATAGTGGCTTTTTTTACTGCAGCTGAAGTGATGGCTTAGTGGTAGTGTATCTATTTTGCAAGCAGGAGACCTGGGTTCGAATCCCAGCGGTGTTGCTCTTTTAATTTCATTTTTATATACAAGGAAGAGCTTGGATCATTATTACACATCATTATGCTGAGGCACTATTGCTATTGTGCCCTGCATGAGAATAAGGCCAGAGTTAAATATACTGGGACAGTATAAGACTGTTGAAAAGTTTTTATTTCTTAAAAAAAAATGGATAAGTAGCACAAGCACATTCACTGTAGTCACCTCAGTTTTATTATTGTTCTGCCTTATGATCATTGATATTTCTTAAAAGACAGCATTTATTGAAATTGAAAAAATGCACATTAAACCAATAACACCTTTGTAAAAATCAGCATGTTGTATACATGTTGTCCACGAGATGTCCTGGTAGAGAAAATGAAGTCCCACATGAGGCTTTGTCTATGTGAACCATTTTGATGAAAGGCCTCAAGTCCTCCAGAAAGCCTCATTTGGCCATCACTACTTTAAAGTATTTTTTACTGCTGTCAAATGTCAAAACGGGTCAAATTTCACCTAAACAGTATGTAAGGGTTAATGTTGCAAGCGTACATGCTGATCCAAGGAAAGGGTAGGTCCATGACTGGCGCCTAGCGGCTGCCCCAGCCTTGGATGCACTCTGCAGAGCGTGCCCAAATGCCAAGTCACGTTTCGTTACCTTGTATTCATACATGTGTAATGACAATAAAGTTGAATCTCATCTCATCTCATCTCATACTGGTGAACGCGAGCAAGCAAGTAAGCAAGTGCATGTGTATGCACGCGCGCGCGCACGCACGCACGCACACACACACACACACACACACACACACACACACACACAGAGGAGAACTCTATTGTGCCGAATCAATCCCACACCAGTGTGAGAGAAGAGCAGGCATTTATAACAGAAGGCTCATCAGTGGCAGGTGAGCAATGAGGCACACCTGCAGGTAATCACAGGCAATTAGTGGTGTGTGTGTGTGTGTATGTGTGTGTGTGTGTGTGTGTGTGTGTGTGTGTGTGTGTGTGTGTGCACAGCACACCACTCATGACACCAAGACGAAGCTAGGGAGTGACCACTTCAAGACCAAGACCAATCTATATGAAGCTCTTGGTCTTGACTTGGCCTCAACCCTTTGGTCTTGTCTTGGTCTTGGAAGACTCTGGTCTTTACTACAACACTATAGAACTCACAGCCTCCTACATCAGGGTCTGGCATTCAACTTCTGTCATCAAGAGGATTAACCCACTTAGTAAGCCAAGTAGGATAATAATATAATAGTCCGCCTCCAGATTTTGATGTTTTCTCTGTGTCAGAGGTGCATTTATCATTAATGATTTTCACCTTCTGACTATGTCACCACCAGTGAGTCCTAACAGCATCATCACTTGTGGCTGGGCCCAAGCACACTAGCAGGACCAACACACCGGTGGCATCTGGGCATGGAACTGATACACCACCAGTAAATCCTGATAACAGTGCCAGTTGTGACCAAGTTGTCACGAAGGGGAGGGCAGTGAAGCCCAACTGGTGGCATCTAAACAGGAGATATAATTCACAACCTCCTGCACCGGAGTCCAGCACCGGAGTCCAGCACCCTACTGATGACACCAAGAGGGTCGACCCATTTGGCAAGCCATGCAAGAATGCTTTTATTGACTCTGTTACATATTGAGAAAGCTGAACTTTTGTTAAATTCACAAAATGACACGAATCAGTCACTATTACAGATAGTATCAAAGAAAGGGACTTTACACATCATCAGTCTGTAATTATGTATAAACCATGTGATCTTCATGTTACTATAGTGGTATGTGGCAATGGTTGTAATGTTGTAAATATCTCGTAAAAGCGTAAAATGAGCAATACAATGTAATGTACATTGTTCAGTGACCATGAATCAACATGGTTTACAGGTTCCATGACCAAACAATATGGCAAAAGACCTCCAAAACGAAAACCTGTTCCCAGTCCTCCAAAGGCCACTGCTCATAGTTATAGTCCCCCGAGCAATATACCCAACAACTTTGTAATGATTTCAATAAACAATTGTTGAGTTATAGGAAGAGACCTACTCTTATAAAAGTTTCCCCTCCATTTTCCCAGTCCACTACTAGTTTCTCCCCTTCAGAACCTCACTGACCCCACCCACCCATCCCAGCCTAAAACTTGTGCTCTCTGGTTTAATAACCTCTGTGTGGGAAGTGGGGGTGGAGGTGAAAAGCACACACTACGTCATATATTTACTTATCCGGGGTATCTAGTGAGTGACATAAAGAGTGGATCTGGGAGGGGTGAAAGGTGAAGGATTCGGGAGCAAATGAGTCATGACCAATACCAAAGGGTTGGATTTGGGGGCCAAGGTTGCTTAAACACCAAAAGGTACACAACACCTACACAAAGACACTGATATATCTGCGGCTAGAGACTAAAACCTTTTACCTGAACTTCATGTGATTGCTGCAGACAAATTTCTAAACTAATCCTCTGAGACTTGCCAGATGTACACGTCTTGAACATAACACCATAATGTTTCCCAGAATACAGAGTAAGCACTTTAAGATTATTTGCTATTAATGACAACAATTAGGGGCTCAGGCTCTTGGTAGCCTGCCAACTACTGTTTCAACATTTTTCCCTTCCTTGAGAGTGGAATTTGAGCTCTCTAAATTGCTTCCCTTTAGTAACAATGCCGTAAACACCTTCCAATCCCCCCTCAACCATCTGTGCATTGTCAACATCACCTCAGTAACTACTAGTGACATGTGCCGCATATTGGCCTTGTAGTGCATCCAACCGCCCCACCTTAGCGAGGTGGTGCAGCTTAGAGAGACCAAACAGACGCAGCGAGGGAAATCTGCACACTGTTCCATTTACAGAGTGTGGGAATTCTGTATTTCAGAGGGGCGATCCTTCGTCTTGCTGTTGTTAATGGGGTGAAACAGAGGTTAAAAGAAAGAAACTGGACAGCAAAAAGGTAAGCGGGAAAACAGAAACATGTACAATAATTCCACTCTCAGTTGTCTGCCAATGTCCCAGAAAAATTTGCCTGTTGAAGCGGCAGCGGCCCGCGCGGAGACATCAAGCACATTCCAAGAGTCGACCCAGTTAAGGGCAGATGAGGGGCAGCGCTTTTTGTTTGAGAACAAAGCAAGAAGTGACACAACTGGCCTTTAAAGAGAGCACTAACATCCATGGCTGTTGGGGGGAGAGGGGTGCACAGAGGAAGGGATCAGCTGGTTGTTTATATATATATATATATATATATATATATATATATATATATATATATATATTTGGTCAGTTACTGGAAGGAAAATTTGCAGTTTGTTTGCCAGCCACTCATCCAGGTGGTGGGACTGGTGGTTGCAAAACATGGAGTGAGCAAGAGAGAGCGAGAGAGAGAGAGAGAGAGAGACCTGTTTAGACTAATTCTTATATAAAAGCCACATGTCATTCTCTACTGTAGTCCTACAGTGGGAGAAAGCTCTTAGAGATAGATCAGATTTCATCCGAAACCAAAGTAATTATTTTAGTCATACACATCAAATGTTACCACAGTGTAGAATTAATCATCCCTAAAGATTATGCAATGTTCACCCAGAAAATACATTTTTTTTATGAACTTTGGCAGTTGCCTATGATTAAGGATTTTCCGTAAGTGACCTCTGCGTAGGCTGATGAACTCACTATCATTCATTTAACAGTGGATTACCAAACTATAAACTGTGATCGTAAACTTCTGGGAGCTATTGATTACAAAGGCTGGTTAGGATGACTCAACTTGTTTTGCTCTTAAGTGCTGTAATGTTGTAACAACAATTTCCAAAGGTAAAGGGCATTCAGGATGGACAAAAAGAACAATACTGTCTCTGTATGTTCATCCACAGGTTCAGCATGTTCTAAACAAGAAATCTCAGTAAATACGTTGCCCACGGAAATCTAAAGTTCCACCAGATGTTTTGTGAAAAGCATATTTTTTCTTTTTACAACCATTCCTGTGACCTACAGGGGTTCTTAACTTGATACTAAAAAGACACAGCCTGGGTGGAGTCACACTTTAATAATGCACATTGTGCAAGTAGTTGTTGATGGCCAGAAGCAGAGAGTATTGGAGTTGAGAGGGGCGGGACCAGGCTTAAAGTTTAATTCCCACTCTGCAGTAAATTAGAACACAGCAGGCTAATGTCTGTTTATTCCAAATACAGCTGCCTGGGCCTCTCTCCTATCTTCCTCTAGTGCTCTCGCCACAGACCACAGGACGGCCCCAGGATCACCTGGACCAGCAGTATATACACAAGTATTGCTAAACAAAACACACATTATGCAAACACACACACTTGCATAAACAAACAGGCCCATGCATACACGCACGTTGATCCAGGGATACAAACTTGCACTGTACTGATGCGCTCGCACAAAAAGATGTAAACACACTGGTTAGCACTGTACCAGACGCATTACAAACTGTGCCGGGGAGAATGGAAACTCACTCATGGAAAAGTTCAATAGTTCACTTGTTTTCTGGCAATTTATAGTCATGAACTAGAACTACAAATAATTCTATGAAGCATAAGAGGAATGCCTTTTTTGAAAATTACTTTCATTCTATCACTGCTTATCTTAAGTAATGAAGTCATTTTAAAGATTTCCTTACACTTTTTTTCTATAAAAAGTGAATAAATAGACCATCTATCCATCATCCACCGCTTATCTGGGGGCACGGGTTGCAGAAGCAGCAATCTAAGCAGAGGAGCTCAGACTTTCCTCTTCCCAGCCACCTATTGCAGCTATTCAGGGAGGATACCAAGATGTTCCCAGGTCAGCTGAGAGACAACCTTCTCAAAAGTATCTTAGGCTGCATTCAGACCAGGATAGTCCAGGGTCTTGGTTCAACTGGGCAGGGAATGCAGAGAATTTTCACACCTTCGTTTGGTTTGCATTCACACTGCAGCGGACCAAAGTGCCTGGACAACGTCACGCATTCACAACAACTGCTCATTTGGAGCGCTGTAGCCGAAACCACCACTGATCAGGAAGAAAAAATCTCGGCAAAGAAGAAAAATCAGGCTCATCGACTGGCCGGGACTGAAAACTGAAATCCGTTCCCTTCAGCCGGGTTGTTTGTCCGCCACAAACAAGACTTTTTTAACTTTTCTCCTCGGCTTTCTCCGGTAAAAGGATTTCTCAGATTCATACAGTTGTCTTTATTGTTATTTTCTACCCAAAATGTATGACGGTAAACACCATTTCCTCTTCTCAGAGTATGTATTGCTATGGTTACACAAATGCTGAGGGGCACTTCCACCCTTTGGTCCACTGGATACTCTGTTTGGATTCACACTGCAAGCAAAGTGCACCAAACTTCATTTGCAAGTGAACCGAGACCCCCATTTTCAGGGGGACCAGACTTCGCTTGTTTGGTGCACACCAGAGTTCCAACGCATGTTCAGACGGCACCAAAAGAGCTAAACTATTTGCGGAAGCCACCGTTTGGTTCTTTGGTCCAGACCAAACAGTGTCCGTCTGAATGTGCCCTTATATAATAGCATTGCGGTGGTCTCTGCCTGTCCAGAGCATAAACTGTAGGCTGATGGATGGAAAGTTATCATGGTTGCAGTGCTGGGCTTCAAATGCCGATGTTTGTTCAAAAAACAGGACATCTCTGTATCTGACTTTGATTTTTATTGGTATGTCAATGCTGCCTCTACAGGGTCAACCCAAGGGACAAGTGTGCAACAAACAGTCATGCTGTTCAATTAGCACCTGTCAGGTGGGTAGATTAAAGAAGTTATCTTTTATCACGAATGGCTCTGCAAACATTATTAAATGTCTTCATATTCACTTTATTGATCCTCAGAGGGAAATGTAATGCTTTGTATAGAATATAGTAGTAACATGATCACATGCTTAAACCCCCATCTGACATCCCACAAAGAACTGCAAGTTAATGAATAATATTTATTTAAATTCATTTAAATATTCAGTTGTGCCATGCCTTGTTCCACGCACAAAATTCAGCAAGTCCTCCAACTAATATGTTTACTGTCATCTTAAGTTCCTGCCCTTCCAGTACAAAAAAAATGTGTGGCATTGCATCAAAAGTAGTGACATCAAAGAGGAAGGTGTTATGAATCAGGACACGATCTTAGGATCATGTCCACACTTTTTGTTTATTTTCCATTCTCCCTGTGATTTATGAATATTATTTGCAATTATTTCCTCCTGTGCTTGGGTCTCGTTCCTTGATCACCACTGTGTTTGGGTTTAATTTATACTCTTGTCTTAGTCTTTGGTTTCATCCTTAGTCATCCTGTTTATGAGTATTATTAGTATCAATTTGATGTCTTGGCATTCTCCTGGCTTTGATTATTGTTTGCCTTCTGTGGATTATTATTATGGTTATAGTTCCTGCCCTCAGTGTCTCCCCAGTTTATTATGTCATCCTCTGTTTGTCTTTAGTGGCATTATGGTGACCTCTGTGTTTCCCTGCCTCTGTTTTTGTCCTATGTCTGGTTTTTGGTCTTGTGTGCATTTTGGTTTACCCATTGTTTCCAGCTCCTCATGTTTTCCATACTCGTCGACACCTCTCCTCATGTGTGCTCCTGTTTAGCTCTGAATTGCCATCCCGGCTGTACCGTGTTCCCGATTAGTGTCCTCCCTGTGTATGTTGCCTTGTTTCTTTCAGTCATTGTCGGGTCATTGACATTAAACGTTGGATTGCCGAGTTCTTGTCGTGTGCTCCTGGTTATTTTTTCCGTGAGTTTTATTATCTCTTACACCTGAGTTTATTCCAGCCCTCGTGCAGCACATTTATTTTGTTCTTTTGAGTTTTGTTAAATAAACCATCCCTGCACCCAGTTCCGGCCTGCTACCTTGGGTCCAACATTGAAACTCGCATCTGCCTTCCAAAGCAGATCACGACAGAAAGAAGGTACTAAAAATAACCTTGAGGGCAGGTGACTGGAGAACGGTAATCGTGAGAGAGTCTCTAAAATCTCTTCAAATGTTGGGGGGGGGGGGGGGGTTGCAGTTACCTCTCGTGAGTCACAGAGCCTTGCTCTCCTGTTGCAGGAATTCTCAACTTGTTCAAAAAATTTGGCCTGATACATTTTTTCGCCAAATAGTCAGAGTTGTCACGGGTGTCTCAAACCCGTCTTGAACAAGTTTAGAACCTTTCTCAATTTAGTTTCCATGAGCCAAAAAATGTGTGAAAAGTTAGACAACTTTGTGAGGTGTTAGAGACCTATGACACTCAACTGTGACTTATTAAGATAAGCCTTTATTAGTCCCACAATGGGGAAATTCCAGGAGACAAAAAGAACAAGACATTCCATATGCGAGACAGGCACAAATGACGCAGTCATTTTCTAGCACACAGCTGCGACCGACAGTGTCACCCAACAGTGTCACTGTGCCATCCCAGGGCAACAAAGACAAGGTTAGGGATAGAAGGGCTTTTTTCCCTGCCCCACTGGCCCCTAAAGAGGTAGTGGAGCCAGTCCCAGGGCCTGCGGTGTCTGATGTGGAGGATTCCTCCTCATCTGCCAGATGAGTAGGAATCTTCCACTTCTCTGTAGTCAATCTCACTTGACGTCTGATGATAAAATGACTGCTGAAATGGGGAGACATGTTCTTGAACAGTCGTACGTGCAAAAAAATGCACATGGATGCAAACTCCTGGCAAATTTTGGCTCAAAATTTGTCAATATTGGTGCAACATTTGCAAATGTGGTGGCCTAATGGTTAGGGATGTGGACTGGTGAGCGGAGGGTTGCGGGTTCAATCTCTGGACCAGTAGGATTAGATCTGGGTGGGACAGATAACATAGCAGCGTTTGCCCCACCCTCCTTAACCCCACTGTGGTGCCCTTGAGCAAGACCCTTAACCCCAACTGCTACAGTGGAGTTGCTCAGTGGCCACAGGTCAGTCTGTGGTTGGACTGGGCAGCTTCCTTGTGTGAATGTGAACAGGGCATCCTTGAAAAAGAGAGGTTGCCTCTCACTGGAACTACCCTGTATAAATAAAGGTTAAATAAAAAAAAATAAATGTGCCAATCCAGTGTGATGCCAAGTGAAAAATGGTACTGTTCAAGTATTTTTTGCATTTTTTTTTATCTCCAAGTAGTAAATTGCGTTGTACTTTGCAACTGTACAATGACAATAAAAGCCTATTCAGTTCTATTCTAGTCATGAGCTGTCACAGCCCACTGAGATACTTACCTGTAGGGAGGGTGGGGGACTAAAACTCTCACATCTTACTCCTTCCCTCTGTCTCAGTTTATGTAATTCTTTTCACGACCACTAGAGGTCTTTTTATATGCAGACTTAAGCTATATTTTCATGGTGGCAAAAAATGCTTCATTTGTTTTTCTGTTGGATGATGCTTTCCAGTGATTCCATGCTGCATCTTAAAAGATGAACTGATTTGGATCTGTTGGTCAACGATTAATTTAACTGACCTCATATCCATCCCAAAAATGTAATGTCTCCAGGATGCCTGGAGGGAAGAAAATTGTGTCCTAAATGTTCACCTGGACCTGAGGATGAACTAAATACAATCTGAAGTTTCAGTGAACTTACAGATATTTTTTGTTGCTAACTTTGTCGCAAATTCATGTTGTATTGCAAGATGAGAGTGTGCAAGAATCTGAAACAAAAATGACAAAAGTAACAGAGTATGTCGTTGATAACCACCATTATTGAGATGCATAATGCTTTGTAAAGATTTTTTTCTGGTCATTTTAAAAAGCCATATTTCGAGAACAGAATGCATACCTGTATCATCAACATCTGACATTTGGTACAGCATTAAAGACATTTGTTGCTGCCCTGATAAAAGTATTTCAAGTATTCACTATGTATATGAATGTAAGCTGCAGCTTGTCTGCATCACTTGTGAAATTTTACTTTTTGCAATCAAACAAATTCTTCACTTTTACAGGAGGCCTTTTGATGGGATGAATGGAGTCACATCTCTTTTAGGTAAGAGCAGCTGTAAATTAAGAAAAAGTTGTCCTTGATTATCAGTGTTAGTTGATAAGCATAAAAAAATACGAATCAAATTGTGTGGATTTGCAGTGTTCTTGATTTAACCTTTTTAAAACTTTTAGGATTTATGTTACAAATTGATCCCTCAGACCGCTTTTTTCCTCTCACTGCATTATACATCCATCTCCAGTTACTGTATAGGAGGCTTACTGTATCCCTTCATCACATATTAATAAAAAAATATGTGATAATTGTTTCTTGAGCAAACATGGCCACCTTAAACCACAGTTTTCAATCATTACAACTACAACAGGCAGGGAGAAATATCAATTTATCAAGGCTTTTAAATTTCAACTTTTCTCAATGAAGACTACTATAGAGTTAATGTATTAACAAGTTTATTTGTTTATATTTGGAATAATTTATACTTGATTGATACCTTTATTACTCTAGCCAAAGTCTTAGTAACACCAGGCTTTGTTCAGAATGTCCTTTTATTACACACAACTTAATAGCAGGTTGTAGTCACAGGAGGAAACAAAACCAGTGTACTCCTTTTGCTGGTCCCATGGGTAAATGAGGAGAGTTGTGTCAGGAAGGGCATCCAGCTTAAAAATCCTTGCCAAATCAAATTTGCAGACCCTGAACAGGGACCAGCCGAAAGTGTGTGTGTGTGTGTGTGTGTGTGTGTGTGTGTGTGTGTGTGTGTGTGTGTGTGTGTGTGTGTGTGTGTGTGTGTGTGTGTGTGTGTGTGTGATGTCTTTTTTTTTAGTAGTAGTAGTAGATTAGTTTATTTGACAGGGACAGTGCAATAAACATAGACAATTAATCAAAGACAATCAATCTGATGTGTTGCACATAGAGTGTATAGCTATTAGCTAATTTGCAACTCTTGTCCCTGGATGGGCTTTAGAAAAAAGAATCAAGATAAAAAATATACACAATAACCACATACATCAATGCAGAAAAATTATAAATACACAATTATAAATATTATAAATATTATAAATACACAAATATAACAGCCTGACTCACATTTAACATAAATATTATAAATATTATAAATACACAAATATAATATTTTAAAGACAATATACAATGATGTAACTAAAAAAATAAAAGCTACCTATTTTTTTAGTGGACCACAGTGATTTAGGAAAATAATGAGAAGAGCCACTCACACATTGGATATCTGGATCACAATGCACTTGGGGTAGCCTATAATAAAAAAAAATATATATACCGCATTTCTAACAAGAAAAAACAACATACTGAAATTTTATTTGATAACTGATCTGTATCTGAATATAAGGGGGGGGGGCAGTTTTACTTTCCATGGGTAATCCCTTTGTCTATTATCCTGTGTGTCATTCTGTTATTTGGTTGTCTACTGTCATGCTGCTGTTACACTGTAATTTCCCAATTTGAGATTAATAAAGTACATCTATCTATCTATCTATCTATCTTGATAATTTTCCAATATACTGCTTGGGTCAAGGATTAAACCTTTCAGTTGGAACTGAACCAAATAACAGTACATTTTCCAGCCTTGGGCCGTTAATATGGCCATGTGTGGTTTCTTTTTGTCTGTCCTGTCACTCACTGTAAACTTACTGAAGTAATGTTCAGCAATCTGAGATGTTAGCTGGCCTTTGCTGCCATCTAATGGAAATTTTCCTTGTCACAAGTTGTAAGTGACTGAAGTGGCAACAAACCTCAATAACAAATAGAGGTCTTTGGCTCCATCTAGTGTTTAATAAAGAAATATACATTCTGCAAGTCCCTCTGTGGATCGCCACCTTATCATGGTGGAAGAAGGTTTGTGTGCACTCATGATCCTAGGAGCTATGTTGTTGGGGGCAGTTTCCCCCCAGTAGAGTCTCCCAAGACAAACTGGTCGTGGGTGAAGGGCCAGACTAAGAGCAGTCCAGCAGATCCCCATGAAAAAGTTACATTAAAGACCCATTGTGCTCAAAGGAGAAGCATGCATGGGTACACACTCCAGTGTGGGCTCACCACCTGCAGGAGAGATTATGGTGCTCATGGCGCTTATGTAAACCGGGTGGCAGTATGGGCAACTTTGCGTGGACTGCTGACCCAGCTCACAGGTAGAAAGTTCCAGGTTCAAATCCCAAGGCCTGCAGGTGTGGGAGAAAGATGGGAGGAAAGATGGATGGAAGGAAAGTATAAGTATGTGCGCATGCATGCGTATGTTTGGCATCTTGGAAATACCACAGCAGACACCATGAATGTGAGTACACAGGCACGGGTGACGTCACCATGCTGTGGGTATAAAGGAGGACTGACAGTGAGAATCTGCCTCTGTGACAGTAAAAGCCTGTGTTAGTTAAGGGTTAGCTTGTAGCTTATACACTGCAACAAATGTATCAAATTGTGTGCTTATAATAAAGTTTGAGTTTGGTACAACGCCGGCCTCCACTGGCTTGTTTCCAGCCATAACATTTGGCGACAAGGAGAAAACTTGATCTACTGGAGGAAAACTAAATATTTTCCTGAAGATGGAAGTGAGTCTGGTGCCACTGCCACTGTTCCTCCCAACACCAGGTGAGCAGCCCATCCCATGGCCCCATTGGTTTGAGTTGCTTCAGGGATTTGTGTTGGCTAGGGGCTTTGCTAGCACTAGCAAGAGTCGTCTGCGTGCTGTGATATATTACTGCCTTGGTCCCAAGGGACAGTGGGTGTTAAAGGCACTGGGCCCTGCGGAGACCTTGATGACCGAGCATTTCACTGCCCCACAGAACATGATGGCCCAGAGGTTTATGTTTTACCAGCGCCGACAGCAACCGGATGAGTCCGTCCTACAGTATGTAGCTGCCCTTCGTTGTTTGGCTAGCACATGCGAGTTTGGGCACGCGGAGGATAGGCTGATACAGTCACAGCTGAAGTGGTACACCATGAATCCGCTGATACAGGACATGTTTCAGCGACATGTTGGTTTCCCGGATGCTGCCTGGCGGGTCATGGGAATAACACCGCCAGATCGCTAGTCGGCATCGTTTATGATCGGAACTACGACAGTATCTGATTGTCTTCGAACCTCCGACTTTCGTTCTTGATTAATGAAAATATTCTTGGCAAATGCTTTCGCTTTCGTCCGAAATGATGGGCAACAGTGGCTCAGGAGGTAGAGCAGGTTGTCTAATAACCGGATGGTTGGCGGTTTGAATCCTGCTCTCCCCAGATATCCTGCTGTTGTGTCCCTGGGCAAGACACTTCACCCACCTTGCCTCCAGTGTACATAACACTGGGTATGAATGTGTATAACTGTTCGGTGGTGGCCGGAGAGGCCGTTGGTGCAGATTGGCAGCCACATTTCCATCAGCCTGCCCCAGGGCAGCTGTGGCTACAGAAGTAGCTTGCCACTACCATTGTCTGTCTAGAGTGAGTGAATAATGTATCTATTTGTAAAGTGTCTTTGAGTGTCTATGATAAAGCGCTATATAAATCTGATGCATTATGATTATGTTGCTGGAGGGGCCAGACGTTCAGACAGTGGCAGACACAGTGAAATGGTTACGGGTGGTGCTGTTTTGGACACTGCACCTCCTATCGGAGTCGGAGGTGATGGAATTAGTGTCCCAACTGGAGATAATGGTCCAAGTAGTATCGCAGCTAACAGGCCCCGGCCCGCACTCCACATAGTCAACTCCACCGGTACAGACGGTTGTCCTGGTTGCTGAGCCCACTGACCCCAGACCTTCTCAGGAGGGCCCCGAGATAGACAGCAGGGCACCATAGCGCAATGACTCAGCAGTAAACTCAGTTTGGACGATGACAACTCAAGTCTGCAGCACTCAAACATGGACGGAAAGAAGGGAATGGAATGGAAAAGAAATTTGCAAGATGGTGGCGTGCGTCTGCGCAGCGGCTCTTTGCTCCCTATTTTTGTTTGTATGTATGCTGTTTTTGGATATTGGACCGTGTGAAGCTGGATTTGTATACAGTCGTACTGAGCTGATAAATATTGGACTTCAACAAAAATCTGTTGTTACAGCAGCTTTTGAGAACACACAAAACATACCGGAGGCTATCTGTAGACCAGCAGGATCACCATGGATTGTTGTCGGTCCTGGGAAGCGACGCAGATGGAGGAGGGAGAGAAAGAAAAAGCGGGGGTGCCGGGTGGGCCTGCTAGCGAGGCTAAAGAGACAGCCGCATAGACCTCCACTACCCAGCATTTTTCTCTCCAACGCCAGAAGCATCGTCCACAAGATGGATGATCTACAGCTACAGCTGGCAACTAGTAAAGCTGTGAGAGACTGCTGTGTGCTGTTGTTAACGGAAAGCTGGCTCCACCCGCTGATCACTGATGCTGCAGTGCAACCAGGGTGCACACTTCACCGTATGGACTGAACAGCAGAATCCGGTAAAAAAAGAGGGGGCGGTCTCTGTATTTTTCTTCACAACACTTGGACTAATCACAGTCGTATTATAAACACTTACTGTTCTCCTGATCTAGAGACAATGTCAGTTTTATGTCGGCCTTTTTATCTTCCAAGAGAGATGACAGTCGTTATAATAACACCGGTCTATATTTCTCCTGATTTAACCACTTGCACTCCGTTGCTCCGCGGGCGGGCAAGTCTCTGCATCCTAGGGCGCACGAGGGCGGTGGTGGTGGTGACGTAGGTGGTGTGGCCTCCAAGCGCCACTGAAAAAAAAAGCTGCAGACACAGCCGCGAACAGATTATTTCATCTGATTGACCTCTCATTCGACTAATAAGAGCCTTGAATTGGGTTTCTGAAACCTTGAAGAACCAATGAATGAAAACCTAGGAAGGAGGACCCGCCTACTGTGAATGCAGGAGCCAATTGAAGTACAGAAGTTCGGGCTGGGTGAAAAGAGATTTACTGTTGCAGCGGATGAAAAAAAAAGGACGCTGGACGAACCTGCTACAGATCCAGCAGCATGGAGAACACCCACAAGTGGGACCTGCACTCATTCCAGCAGAATAGACATTTAGGATTCTCTTCCGTCATCATAGACCGACGGAGGCCGACGACAAAAGTCGTAAATCATTCGCCAAAACGGCAATAATGGAATTATGTTTTGACCGGGATCCACGAGCGGACCAGCGTCGCGTTCGTCTGACAATGGGGAAGAGAAGTTCGCCAGGACTCTGCTGCTGTGAAGAGGTAAGGTGTTATAAGCTAAATTTATTATTTATCCCTGAAAATTGTAATCAAAAAATGACTTTTGACCGATTGGTAAATTACAACTGTACGGCGCACGAAGTACGAAGTGCGTGCGCCGCGATAAACGGTTCATTTGCCGTGTTCGGACCGTGAACGTGCCCCCCCCCGCTGCAGAAGAGGAGCGGGGGGGGGGCGTTCACGGTCCGAACGCCCCCCGGTCCGCGGGGGGAAGCATATGAGTCTATTCCATCATGTAGCGATGGCTGTCC
The DNA here is from genome assembly GCA_020510985.1 of Pholidichthys leucotaenia. Lineage (NCBI taxonomy): Eukaryota > Metazoa > Chordata > Actinopteri > Cichliformes > Pholidichthyidae > Pholidichthys > Pholidichthys leucotaenia. Next base: position 117,082,743 of record CM035842.1, read on the forward strand.
TCTGTAGCGAGGGGGGGGGGACAACCCCCCCCTCCACACACACACAGTAGCGAGGGGGGGGGGGAGCCGCTGTGACAGCGTTGCTGTGGAAACATGCAACGAGTGTAATCCGTCATGTAGCGAGGGCCGAACTCCATCCTTTGTAGCGGGGGGGGCGTCACCCCCCCCCCCCCCACACACACACACACAGACACAGCCCTAAATGTGACCTTTCATTAGAGCCCAAAATGAAGATTCTACATTGAATTATTCAAAAGTTAGAGACGTTTTTCCAAACTGTGCCATTTGGCACAATTTGGCACAGTTCAAAAACGCCTGGGAACTACCTGAGAACAAAGCTGTGTAAAATATTCATTTTTTGTGGTATTGTTACCAAATTTGGATCTCAGCTTGATAACACTTGGTTCTACATTTCTGTTGCATTTTCCAGCCGGATCGGACAGCTGTGTGTTATTTGCAAGCATTTGTATCCAAAAAAACACCGTGGCCAAATTTATTTTCTTAAAGTTCAGTATGTTTAGATGACTGTAACTCAGTGGCCGGAGCACGTAGAGAGATTATGTTTTTTTTGCCAAAAAATTCAAAGTGTTTTCTTTTAAATGAGACCAACCCCATGAAGATGCTGCAAAGGGTTGAAGAACAGCTTTCGATTTACTTTGGGCACGTTATTTTTTGGCATTTTTAGGAAAATTGCCTGGAGTGCAAGGGGTTAAATACTAAAGCGGCACTTAGTCATTTGTACAGTGTAATAAATAAACAGCAGCAGGCCTATCCCGAGGGTGTTCACATCATAGCTGGTGATTTTAATCAAGCATGCTTGAGAACTGTGCTGCCTAATTTCACACAGTATGTGAAATGTGCCACTAGGGGAAAGAATTGTCTTGATCGGGTGTATTCGAACCTAAATCATGCTTACAGAGCTGTGCCATGTCCACATCTTGGCCTGTCAGACCACCTATTATTGCTCCTCATCCCAGCATACACCCCCCTCAGGAGAACTGCTAGACCTACTATAAAGAACATCACAACATGGCCTGAGGGAGCTCTTTCTCAGCTGCAGGACTGTTTTTCAAACACTCTATGGGATTTATTCAAGAATGAGGATCTGGAAATGTACACACAGACTGTATTATGCTACATCACCCACTGTATCAACCAGGTGACTGTGGAAAAAAGCATCAGGGTTTTTCCTAACCAGAAGACTTGGATGACAAAAGAAGTCCAGGCACTCCTCAGAGCCCGTGATACAGCCTTCAGGTCAGGGGATACAGATCTGTATAGCACCGCCCGGGCTAATCTGAAGAAAGGCATTAAGGAGGCTAAACAGACCTATAAGAAGAAAGTCGAGGACCATTTTTCTGATAATGATCCGAGACGAGTATGGCAAGGCCTTCACCATATCACAAACTATAAGGGCAGCAGCATCATTTCCAGTGACATCAGTGCCTCACTGGCAGAACAATTGAACTGCTTTTTTGCACGGTTTGAGGTAAATGCACCTCGCCCGGACCCACAGATGTTATTGAATGCCAACTCTGATGTGCTTACCCTGCAGGATCATGAGGTGAGACAGACACTGAGAGCAGTTCACCTGAGAAAAGCTACTGGTCCAGATGGAGTGCCAGGAAAGGTGCTCAGAGCATGTGCAGATCAGCTATGTTATGTTTTGACTGACATTTTTAACTTGTCTCTCAAGGCAGCCGTTGTTCCACAGTGTTTAAAATCTGCAGTCATTATTCCTGTACCTAAAAAACATATTATTAGCAGTCTGAATGACTATCGACTAGTAGCATTAACACCCATTGTTATGAAGTGCTTTGAGAAAATGGTATTGAAACATCTTTTGCCTAGTCTCCCCCCAGACTTTGATCGGTACCAAACAGAACACAGACTGTTAGACTCGGACCCCATTCCTCCTCTACAGTCATGCTTAACACAGGCTCGCTACAGGGCCGTGTGTTGAGCCCCACTTTGTATTCATTGTACACATATGACTGCATACCTGTTCATCCCACAAACATTATAGTGAAGTTTGCAGATGACACAACAGTAGTGGGGCTCATATAAGGAGGAGATGAGTCCGCATACAGAGATGAGGTCCAGAAACTGGTGAGATGGTGCTCAGATAATAATCTGCTATTGAATACAAAAAAAAACCCAAAAGAACTCATTATTGATTTTAGGAAGCATAGCAGTGAGCCGCCTCCTCTATATATAGGCAAGGAGTGTGTGGAGAGGGTGGAAGCTTTTAAGTTTCTGGGTGTTCATATTTCTCACAACCTTACCTGGGCAGTTAACACCATAGCTACGATAAAAAAGGCTCAGCAACGTCTACACTTTCTGAGGCTCCTCAAGAAGAATGGCCTGAATGCACAGTTGCTGGTTTTATTTTATCGCTCTTCTATTGAGAGCATTTTGTCATATGGCATCACGGTTTGGTATGAGGGCTGTTCAGCCGCAGACCGCAAAGCCTTCCAGAGAGTGATCGAGACTGTGCAAAAAATCACTGGCTGTTCTCTCCCTTCTCTGGAAGAGATTTCCAGGTCTCGGTACCTCAACAGAGCTACTGCCATTATTAAAGACTGTGCTCATCCAGGCCATGATTTCTTTCACTTGCTCCCCTCAGGAAAGCGGTACAGATCCCATAAAACCCGGACTACCAGGTTTAATCATAGTTTTTTCCCAGCAGCAGTACGTATTTTGAACGGATTTATGTAACACGCACAGACTACTGATATTATTTTAGGTTATTTTAGGTTATTTTGTGGCAATGACCCTGTGTGTATAAGCTGGTCTTTTATATTTATCGCTCAGTATGTTTTCATTATTGCTACATACATATTGTATTCAACTTTTAGGTAATATTGTTTCAAGCATTATTTATTGTTGTAATTATAAGAATGTTAAATGCATGAGTGAACTGTGAGTGTGATAGTTTGTTTTTAGAGAGCAGTATCTCAATTTCGTTGCATTGTTTATTAGCAATGGAATGACAATAAAGGCACTTTGACTTTGACACCACACACCAAGCAGAACCCAGCAGAACCAGAGTGGCCACAAGAGCCCCAGTCCGCAGCCACGTGGGACCCAGAGTCGGTCCCCGTGCAGCACGAGCGTTCTTAAGTTGCAGCCTCATTGTAGGAGGGAGAGTGTGATTTCCTGGACGTGGGTACAGCCAAAGATCAGAACACAGCACAGAGAGAGAACACAGAGTGGAGAAAGTGCACAAACCAGACTCACCTCCCATCCTCGCCCAGCATGAGTCTCAAGAAGCCGCCATGGAGCCGCAGGAGAGGGAGTTTGTGGAGAAAGGGGACCCTGGTGAACGATGACAAACTGGCACGCGTCCCGTCGCCAATGGCAGCAACACATCACCACGATCACAACCAGCACCAGGAGAAAAGGGGCAGAAGCCAAACTCATCTCACATCCTCACCGAACATCAGCCTCAAGGAGCCGCCACAGCACTACAAGATAGAGAGTTCATGGTCCAGCAGGACCCAGCAGAGCAATGCCAACCAAGGGCATGTCCTGCCACCGGCGTGAATGGCATGTCGCCACAGCGGCAACCAGCATCAGAGATAAGAGAGCAGCAGCACCAAGTGCAGCCGAACAGATCGCTGCTCACACTACTTGATTGGGTTTGGGTCCAACGATCTGACCACCTGGACCCACAGACGGTCCTGTCATTGCAGATGAGAATCACTGCAGAAAAGAGGCCAGCCGCCATCCAGATAGAATAGAACAGAATAGAATAGAATAGGCTTTATTGTCATTGTACAGTTGTACAATACAATGAAATTGTGGGTGCTCCACCAGGTTACTGCACAATAAAGTAAGAGAGAAGGATTAGATAAAACATGGTTATAGAACACACAATTAAACCCACGACTGAAAATATAAATAAAAATAGCCCAGGATTATGGAAATATACACAGGTATGGTAGTGGCTTCGCGGGTGGAACTATGTACACACAACTGAACACACAACTGAACACACAATTGAATAAAATGGCCCAAGGATTATGGAAAATATGCATAGGTATGGTAGTGGTTTCATGGATGGGTCAATATACATCAGGGGTGTCCAATCATGTGCCATAGAGGGCCAAGACCCTTCAGGTTTTCTCTTCTACCCAGTCTCTACAGCAGGTGTTTTCACTGATCAGCAATCAGTGAGAAGAAGTTCAAGGAAATCTGCTGTTGAAGACACTGGTTAGAGGTAAAGGCTGCAGGGTCTTGTCCCTCCATAGTACATGATTGGACACACCTGATATATATGAAAATGTGGAGTGCAAAGACAGGTGTGTTATTGTGATAATTAAAAAGATCCTCAGTTCTGTGCATGTGAGCATTCAGAGGGAGGGAGGTGGGGCCTCTGACTGTTGGCAATTCGGATGGCCCAGGGGAAGAAACTGTCTGTCAGTCTGGAGGTGTGGGACCTGATTGATCTGAACAGTCGTCCAGAGGGGAGCAGGTCAAACAGGTGGGGGGCGGGATGTGAGGGGTCTCCTGTGATGGCCTTGATCTTTCTGAGACAAGTGGATCTGGAGATGTCCTTCAGGGAGGGCAGAGGGCCGCTGATAATTTTTTGGGCGGTGTTGATGACCCTCTGCACAGCCTTCCTGTTTCTGGCCGTGAAACTGGTGTACCACACACCCAGACAGTAGGTGAGCACGCTCTCCACTGAGCAGCGGTAGAAGGCCAGCAGCAGCTTCCAGTCCAGGTTGTTTTTCCTCAGGACATGGAAGAAATGCAGCCGCTGCTGGACCTTGGTGTTGACAGTCCAGGAGAAGTCAGACAAGATGTGAGTGCCCAGGAACCTGAAGGTAGGGACAAGGGGGGTCCTGACTGTTCTTCCTGAAGTCCAGTATGAGTTCTTTGGTTTTTCTGGACATTCAGTTTCAAGTTGTTTGCTTGGCACCACAGCAGCAGATTCTCTACCTCCGCCCTATATGCCTTCTCATCATCATCGGTGATGAGCCCAGCAAAGGTGGTATTGTCCACGTACTTCACAATGACAGTGGTTGGGTGGGTTGGAATACAGTGAAAGGTGTACAGGAAGTACAGTGGTGGACTTAGCACACAGCCCTGGGGGGAGCCAGTGCTGAGAGACAGTGTGGAGGAGTGGTGGGGGCCAAGTCTGACTGTTTACATAAAGTTTCTGATCAAAGGTTGAAGTGTGCTAATGCAAGCAGACACAATTCAGTAGCACTGCACTAGCGGGGCCTTTTGAGTAGAATTCTCAAAGCACATTATACGCTACCTGTAGACTCTGCATGATTTGCTTCCTGTAGTTTGTCCACAGATGAGTAGTATATAGAGGTGTACAGTAAGCTTTGAAGAGCGCTAACGTCACCTCATCTAAAGAAAAACTAAATCTACGTGCAAGGATGTTTGCTTGACGATAACTCTTGCAGCACTGTCTGTAAATATCGTCGTCATCCATTGTTTTATCATTAATGAAGTGGCCCAGATACTTGACTCTATTACTGAAATTTAGTTTCTTACCTGTCAGATCAAAGACTGGAAAAGTCATTGTTTTATCCTCTCGAGTACGACCGATCAGCACAACACTGCTGTCCACATTGTATTTCATATCATTTTCATCCCTTTTTTTTTAAATGGCGCTGGAAGCAGGGCAGCCATACCAGCAGCAACTCTCTTGTGTCTTTGTGATTCTATATGTTTATTCCTGTATATAGTGTGTCTCTTATTAACCAGGGCTCTGTAGGAATACTCGGACTAAGACTGGACCAACTTTTTTCTCTATTTTAGCCCGGTCTTTCTCTAGTTTTCTTTTCTTTTCTCTTCCTTGGGCAATGGAGATCAACAGAGGTGGGGGCAGACTATTGTTTACACACGCGAACAGCTGATTGCGCTGAGGAGGCCGGCGCCTGGAGCGCTGCGGCCGGCAGTGAAGCCCCTCATCCCGGTTGAGCTGAAGAGGAGATGCCGCGGGCGAAGGACTGGAGCGAAGGTGAGGAGGAGGAGGAAGCATAAGCTGGCTGTACCAATGGTCATCACCGGAAATGTGCAATCGCTGGGAAATAAAACAGATGAGCTTACAGCGCTGGTCAGGACGCAAAAGGAGTATCGTGAGTGTAGCATCATGTGTTTTACGGAGATGTGGTTACACTCACAGATCCCGGATGTAAACGTAGCGATACCTGGCTTCAAGACTATACGGGGGGACAGAGACGTGAAAAGCAGCAGGAAAAAGAGAGGAGGAGGAGTGGCACTTCTTGTTAATGAGCGGTGGTGTCATCCTGGACATATTTATGTGAAGGAAAAGTGCTGCAGCCCGGACATTGAACTGCTAGCTGTGAGTATGAGACCTTATTATATGCTGCGAGAAATGAAGTGTGCCTTAGTAATTATCGTCTACGTCCCTCCGTCAGCTGACACAGTGGTGGCCTGTGATGTCATTAGCTCCACTGCGGCCATATTACTGGAGAAGCACCCAGATGCATTCATGGCCATCACAGGTGACTTTTTTGTAACTTAGATTTTTATTCATTTTTCATCATATATAATGCATTCAGATCACATTCTACATTTAAAAAACAAAGGGGTTAGGGTAGGGAAAAATAAAAAAAAATAAACAAAATAAAAATAAAAAATAAAAAAAAATAAAAAATAAAAGGGGGGGGGCAAATGTTGGAGCATCAAGTTTTTAGTTTCCATCTCTTAATTCTTCTGGTTTTTTCAGTGTCTTTGGTTATTCTTTCAATTTCTGCCTCGTTGTTGCACTTTGTAGTGTGTCCATTTCCGCCATTTTTTCTCCCATATTCCTTCTTGCATTCTTCGTCGATATGTTAGTTTTTCCATCATACGTATGTCCTCAACAATGTCAGTCCATTGTTCTTGGTCAGGAAGAACTTCTGATCGCCATTTTTTTGTGATAGTTTTTTTACATGCAATCAACAAGATTTTAACTAGATATCTGTCCTCAGCCTGTATAACACTGTCTTTTTTAAGATCACATAAGTACATCAGGTTACAGTTCATTGGTATATTATATCCTAATATCCTCTGTATTGTCACATGCATAGATTTCCAAAATGATGATATTTTGTAGCATTTCCAAAACATATGTGAGTGGTCTGCATTTTGAGCCCCACATCCCCTCCAGCATAAAGATTGGGTATTTGTATATTTTCCTTGAATCTGTGGTGTAATGAAAAAGCGAATCAGGTTTTTCCATCCAAATTCCCTCCATGCCCTTGAATTTGTTGATGTGTGTTGTGTTTTCCATATTTACTGCCAGCTTTCTTCTGTTATGTTTAAATTGAGCTCTTTCTCCCATTTCTCCTTTATATAGTTACTTGTATGATTGTTTGTCATAAGTTTCTGATATAGTTTTGAAATAATTCTTATTTTATTTCCTGCATATGAGCTTAAAATAAGTTGTATAATCTCGTTCACATCTGTTTGGAGGTTATGCCTAATCTTCTTCATATAGTAATCTCTCATCTGCAGATATCTGAAAAATTCCGATCTTTCTAATTTAAATTTTCTCCTGATATTTACAAAGCTCCCGAGATCTTTTTTTCCGATATTGCCCCATGCTGTGATTCCCTTGTTCACCAGATTTTTGTATCCCCTATCTTGTTTTGCCGGTTCAAACTGACTGTCAAATGCTACCCATTTCAATAGTTTTATGTCTTCCCTTATATTATATTTTTGTACTATTTTATACCACAGTTCTAAAGTAAATTTAGTGATTGGGTCTATTTGTTTGATTTGCTTATATGCATCTTTATCCCCTATTATGCTTTGTACTGGGAGTCCCTCAATTTCCTTTTCCATTTCTTTCCATTTTGCCTCATATCCCTCGTCGCACCAACATATGATATATCTTATTTGTGCTGAGTAGTAATATTCCTTTAGACTCGGTAGGCCCATGCCTCCTTTCTCTTTTGGTAATTGGAGGGTTTTATATTTCACTCTTGGTTTTTTACCTCCCCAAACAAATCTCGATATCATCCTGTCCCACTTTGAGAATTGGGCATCTGGAATCTCTGTTGGTATAGCCTGGAAGAGGTAAAGTAATCTAGGTTGTATGCTGATTTTGACTGTCTCAATTTTTGAATTCAGATCCATATTTAAGATTGACCATCTATCAATATCTTTTTTTATTTCTTGTTCCAACCTATCATAGTTTGCTTTTTATATTTTGCTTAGGTCTTTAGGTATGTTCACTCCAAGGTATTTTATTTCTTTTTGCTTCCAGTTTAGTTTGATCTTATCAGTTATCTGGTTTAGAGGGTTATAGTGGAATGTCAGTACTTGTGTTTTTGTTATGTTTATCTTGTATCCTGATAATTTTCCAAAATTTTCTATCAAGTTCATCATTTCCATTATTGATTTATCTGGTTGTTCAAGGTAAACTATAATATCGTCTGCAAATAGCCCAATCTTGTGTTCCGCCCCCTTTATTGTTACACCTTTTAATTTCTTATTTTGTCTTATGGCTTGAGCCAATGGTTCTATGAACAGAGCAAACAAGGTGGGCGATAAGCAGCATCCCTGCCTAGTTGATCTTTGTATATTTACTTTGTCTGTTAAGCTACCGTTTATCTTGATTCTTGCCACAGGTTCTTGATATAGCGTCCTTATGCATTGTACTGATTTTTCGTTAAATCCAAAGCGCTCCAGTACACTATATAGGAATTTCCAGTTAACCCTGTCAAATGCTTTTTCTGCGTCTAAACTCATTATTACTGCGCTTTTCTTTTCTTTATGTATTTGGTTAATTATATGTATTGTTCTCCTGATATTGTCATGTGTTTGGCGTCCCTCTATGAATCCAGTTTGATCATCTTCTATCAATTCCGTCAAGAATGTCTTTATTCGTTTACATATAATTGTTGTGTATATTTTATAATCTACATTTAATAAAGAGATTGGTCTATAGTTTCCGCATTGTTCTTTATCTTTCCCTGGTTTTAAAATAACTGAAATGATTGCTTCGTTCCATGTTGGAGGTATTTTGTTGTTGTTCAGCGTCCAATTAAATGACTTTAGGAGTTGTGGCATGAGTTCTTCTATAAACAGTTTATAAAACTCAGATGGGTATCCATCACTACCTGGTGATTTACCGTTTTTAAGTGACTTAATCACATCTCTGATCTCTTGTGTTGTTATTTCTGCTGTTAGTTTTTCATTTTGTTGATTTCCTATTGATGGCAAGTCCAATGTGTCTAGAAATTTTTTGATATCTTTAGTATTTGTTTCTTCAGGTTGCGAGTATAGTTCTTGGTAGAAATTATGGAAAATTTCTTCGATGTTTTCTGGGTTAACTGTGGTTTTATTTGTGGTGGGGTCTTTAATCTTGTATACATTATTCATTGTTTGTTGTTTTCTTAACCGTTTTGCCAGCAGTTTTGTGGCTTTTGGCCCCGTTTCATAATATTTTTGCTTTAGATATCTATTTTTCCTTTCAATTTCATCCATTTGTGTTTCTTTTATCTTTGTTTTTTCTTCTTTAATTTCTTGATATATTTTTGGATCATTTGTGCTTTGATGTTTACGTTCTAATTCCCTTAGTCTCTCACATCTTTGTTCATACGCTTCCAGCTTAGTCTTATTTGCTTTTCCTGTTTCAACAATTAATTTACCCCTTAACACGGCTTTTAGTGCGTCCCATAGTATTGTTGGGTCCACTTCTTCATTGTCATTCTCTTGGATATATTCGTTTATGTTTATTTTTATTCTTTCTTTCATTTTCTCATCATTTAACAGTCCTATGTTAAGTTTCCATGTTGTTTGTCGTTTTCTATTGTTTAAATATATTTCCATGTATATAGGATTATGATCTGATATTTCTGCCCCTCCAATCCAACAATTTCTCACCCTGTGTCTGTCACCTTCATTCATAAGGAAGTAATCTATTCTAGAGTGTACTTTATGGGCTGCTGAATAATGTGTATAGTCTTTTTCGAGTGGGTGTAGGTCCCTCCAAATGTCTACCATACCCATTTCTGCCAGTGAGGTTCTTATGAACTTTGTTACATGTTTTTTTGTCTTCTTAACACTTGTTGTGTCAACTTCATGATCCATGACAGCATTTAAGTCTCCTCCACAAATTAGGACTCCTTCACTGTGTGTTGCTATGAGATCAAACAGATGTTGAAAAAAACCCTTGTCACTTTCTGGTGGGGCATAGATGTTCACTAATGTGATCTGCATACCATCTATTCTTCCCTTTATTATTACATACCTGCCTTCTTTATCCTGGATTTCCTGTTCACTTTCAAATTGTATTTTGTTTGAGATTAGTATCATAACCCCCCTTTTTGCTCCTCCCTTAAATGAACTGTAGTAGGAGTTCTTATAGCCAAATCTCTTTAGTTTCACATGTTCTGCCTTGCTCAAATGTGTCTCTTGCATAAATATAATTTCAGCTTTTTCCTTCTTGAATTTTCTTATTATTCTTTCCCTTTTAACAGGTGAGTTCAGACCATTCACGTTTAGTGTCATTATCTTAAGATTTTTACCCATATTCATGTTTTTCCATTTTTTTAACTTGTGCTCCTAGCCCCTTTAACAACAAAAATAACACATATTTATATAAAAACACATTAAAAAAACTCGACCTCCGTACTTTGGGCCTTTCTTCTGCCCACTGGTCCCTGTTGGTGGGTGGGGGGTTTGTCTTCACAGAGTGAAGGGCCCTCCCTAGACTTCTAATTACTATCAAAGTAATAGTCATAAGTCTAGAAATGTCCAACAAATATCACTTAAACCTCTCCTAGCCGTCTGTTTCTCTTTTACCTTGTCTTCTTGGCCTTCATTTCTTCTGTGCCTTTCTTAATCTTTGTTATGATCTAGGCTTTCAGTTGAAAGCCTTGTAGTTTGTCCTGGGCCCGCTGCTCTACGTCTCTCCCCCTTCTTCCGCCGTTCACTCGTCTCCACTCCGTCTGTCGTGGTGCGTTCAGGGCCGCCGCTGCTCCAGCCGTCTCCTTCGGCACGCTCACCTCAAGGCCCCGCTCCATCATATCCTGCGCTGCCTCTTCGGCCGTGTTGTAGGTTCTTGTGCCTTCCTCCCAATGAATCCTCATTTTCGTTAGCGGCGTTTGGAATCTAATTTTTTTCTCTTTCAGCGTTTTTTTAATATTGGCATATTTCTTCCGCTGCTGCACGATTTCTGTCGGGTAGTCATGGTCAAAAAATACCTGTTTGTCGCCGATTCGTATCTTTTTTTTCCATGCTTGCGTCAGGATTCTTTCCTTTATGTCATATTTCACAAAGTTTACCACTGACCTGGGTGGAGAGTTTGTTTTCGGGTTCTGTGCCGGTGTTCTGTGCGCCCGTTGAATCTGCAGATCCGTTTCTCCGGGTATTTCCAGTTCTTTTTTTAAGAACTGATCCATGAATTTTGTCATCGAGTTGCCTTCAATGCCCTCCGGAATTCCAAAGATGCGCATATTGCTTCGTCGGGATCTGCTCTCCAAGTCGTTTATTTTCTCCTGCATCCTCTGCGTTTGCGTCGTCAGGGTCTGTAGTTGTTCGTTTGCCTCGCTTTTCCAATCTTCTAGTTCCGAAATTCGGGTCTGCGCTTCTGTCATACACGCCCGCTGGGAGCGCAGCTCCTCCATGTTTTCCGTTAATTTACGCTCCATTTCTCTTCGGAGGTCCATGATTTCCTCCTTAATTTCTTTTTTCAGTTCCTCCTTAAGAGCCGCTAAATCCTGTTGTAGCTGTCGCTTGAATTCTCTCAACTCTTCACCCAAACTGGCGATGCCAGCGTTCATGTTGTCGAGTCTGGCGTCCTCCATTTTCACTGCTGTGGACATCTCGTTTTTTTGGGCTTTGCGTACAGCGGTTTTTCCTGCGTTGTTGGAGAGGAATTCTTCAATTTTACCCTGTTTTTGTCCTTGTGCCCGGTTCCTTCGTGTTTTCATCCCTTAGTTTATTGATTCGTTTATGTCGAGTTGGCCATTTACCGATGATTTTTAATCCGGCTAGGGAGAGCTCTTTGTTTAAGTGTTATGTCTCTCCGCCATCTTCCCGGAAGTCCCATCACAGGTGACTTTAATCATGTCTCAGTGGGAAAAACACTGTCAAACTTTCACCAGTTTGTTGACTGTCCCACCAGAGAAAACAAAACACTGGATTTACTGTATGTCAATGTCAGTGATGCATATAGTCCTACAGCTCTACTCCCCATTGGCAAATCAGATCACTGCATGGTCATATTAACACCCAAGTACGTTCCCCTTGTGCGAAGGCAGCCTGCTCATACACGGACTGTGAGGAGGTGGACACAGAAGGCTGCTGATGCACTTCAGGACTGCTTCGAGACGACAGAGTGGAGCGTACTCTGTGAACCACATGGAGTGGACATAGACAATATGACTGACTGCATCACAGAATACATTAGATTCTTTGTCAAGACATGACCATGCCAGCTCAGACTGTACACTGCTTCTCCAACAACAGACCATGGGTTACCAGTGACCTGAAAGCACTTCTGAACAAAAAGAAGAGAACTTTTAGGGCTGGAGACAAGGAGAAGCTGAGGGGAGTGCAGCATGAGCTCAGAGAGATGCTGAGGAGGTGCAAGGACAATTATAGGAAGAAGTTGGAAGATAAACTCAGGCAAAACAATGCTAAAGATGTGTGGGAGGGAATGAAGAAAATAACTGGGTGCAAGGGGAGAGTCAGGCAGCCATCTGGGAGCCAGGAGAGAGCTGAGGAACTGAATCTGTTTTTTAATAGGTTCAACTCAGTCTGTCACCCCAGCAACACAACCAGACCTCCACACTCCCCTCCCCACCCACCCTCCTGTGCAGAACCTCTCTCCATCTCCCCCCTCCTCCTCCTCAGGGGGAACCAGGACCCTCCCTCACTTCATGGTAACTACAGACCAGGTGGAGAAACAGCTGGAGAGACTCCATCAGCGGAAGGCGGTGGGCCCTGATGGCATCTCCGCCAGGACCCTGAGGACCTGTGCCAACCAACTAGCTCCGGTACTGAAACACCTGTACAACCTGAGCCTGAGTCTGGAGAGACTACCGGTGCTGTGGAAGACATCCTGCCTGGTTCCTGTCCCCAAGAAGTCATCTCCATCCAACCTGAACGACTATCGACCAGTTGCCCTCATATCTCATGTGATGAAGGTCCTGGAGAGACTGGTCTTAGCCCACCTGAGGCCGCAGGTGAAGATGTGGCTGGACCCTCTGCAGTTTGCATATCAGCCCCATTTAGGAGTTGAAGATGCTGTCATCTACCTGCTGCAACGAGCACATCTGCACCTGGATGGTGGAGGAAATACTGTGAGAATCACTTTTTTTGATTTCTCCAGTGCCTTTAACACCATCCAGCCACTGCTGCTGGGTGAGAAGCTGCGGGTGATGGGGGTTGACAGCTCTGTGATCTCCTGGATTACTGACTACCTGACAGGCAGGCCACAGTTTGTCCGGCTGGGCAATGTCTTGTCTGGAGTGGTAGCTTGTGATACGGGAGCTCCACAGCGGACTGTCCTCTCTCCTTTTCTCTTTACCTTATACACCACTGACTTTCAGTACAACACAGAGTCATGCCACCTGCAGAAATTCTCTGACGACTCAGGTGTTGTGGGGTGTATAAGAGGAGGGGGAGTACAGGACACTGGTAGACAGATTTGTGGAGTGGATGGAGCAGAATCACCTGAGGTTGAATGTCAGCAAGACCAGAGAGATGGTGATTGACTTCAGGAAGAGGAAGACGCCTTCTCTGCCACTGCAGATTGGGGGGGGGGATGTGGGAGTGGTTGAGGACTACAAATATCTGGGTGTCAGGATCAGCAGCGGGTTGGACTGGAGATCCAACACTGATGCTGCGCACAAGAAGGGGATGAGCAGACTCTACTTCCTGAGGAAGCTGAGATCCTTCAACGTGTGCAGCAGGATGCTGGAGCTTTTCTATCAGACCGTTGTCACCAGCGCCATCTTCTTTGCTGCTGTCTGTTGGGGTAGCAGTATCAGAGCCAAAGACACCAACAGACTTGACAAGATTATCAAGAGGGCTGGCTCTGTAATTGGTCTCAGACCGGAGACCTTTGAGACAGTGGTGGAGAGGAGAACACTAAATAAACTGCAATCCATCATGGACAATCCTGATCACCCCCTCCACCACACACTAGACAGACAGCGAAGCACTTTCTCCTGTAGACTACTACAGCTTCGCTGTCGAACGGCCAGGTACAGGAAATCTTTCCTGCCACATGCAATTTCACTGTACAATAACTCACTATGATGTTGTATTCTGGTCATAACAATGCTGCCACACTGCACCTTACAGACTAACTGGTACCTCACATTTCACTCTGCTCCTAATAGTCCTTCTTTGTGCAGTGAGATGATTCATGTGTTTATACAGGTCATCATGTATTAAGCTATGATGTATATAGGTTTTTATAGTCGTGTTAGTTTTTACTTTCCATGGGTAATCCCTTTGTCTGTCATGTGTGTGTTTCTGTTGTTTGGTTGTCTACTGTCATGCTGCTGTTACACTGTAATTTCCCAGTTTGGGATCAATAAAGTACATCTATCTATCTATCTATCTATCTATCTATCAGCCCCTGGAGACCAGCACTACTTGGGCTGAGGACAACAACGTCATCCACATACATACGTAAGATGGTTCACTAACTTATTGCCAATCATACACCCAGTGTTACAGGCATTCAGTTGCTTTGACAGACTGTCCATATAAAGATTAAAAAGGACAGAGGACAATACACCACCTTGTCTTACACTATTGCTTACACAAAATGGGGAGGAATAACTCTGACCCTATTTCACTTGCATCTTCTGACTGGTATACCAGTGGGCTAAAATTCACACAAGATATTTGGGAATCTGCTTATCAATCATTTTAACAAAGAGGTTTCTGTGATTAACTTGATCAAACGCCTTAGAGGCATCAATAAAGCCCAAAAACACTGATGAAGTTTGACTTCTATATTTACTTACAGTTTCTTTTAATGCATATATGCACAAGTCTGTGCCATTATGAAGTTTAAATCCAAACTGATGGTCAGTAGATTTAATGAACAGAGTTTATCAAGGAGGATAAATTCCGTGGTCTAGGTCTTCTCCACCAGACCTCCACACCCCCGGACTCGACTGAATCAGAATCAGCTTTATTGCCAAGTATATTTACAAGTAAACATACGAGGAATTTGACTTGACATTGGGCGCGCATGTTAGGCGCATCCAATGACGCGGCAGCCATGCAAGGCGCCTGTCATACAGTGGTGGTAAAGAGGGGAAAGGGGGGGGACACAATAGGCAGAGAGAAAAAACATAGTTAATCAGAATAACGCTCGTATAAGCTCATATAAAGCTCAAATGAGCCAAATTTTGATTACACAGAAAAAAACCCTCTATGCACAATTAGCAGACAATAGATCACACATTAACAAAGCAGGAGAATTGAGAGAGTCAGTGTATGTATATTTGTGTCAGTTTACGTGTATCAGTCATTCATGTAATGTTGAATGCAGTGTAATGTAGGTGTGCCATTGCTAGTGAACAGCAGAGGGCATCCTCTGGCCACGGATAGATATTATTCAGTCATGTGTTCTATAGTCCAGACACATGATAACGCTGTCCTTGGAGCTCTGTCTGCTGAAACAACAACAATTGTCGAATGTTTGGGTAAGCCACTTCTCCAGCCTTATCTTCATCGAGGAGGAATGTAAACAAGGGCACCAAAACACAAGGTCAAATCTGCACAGTGCACTCAGAGAATAGAATTTCCCTCTCTTCGATTCTGTGCTTCATAATTTCATACAGGCTTGAATCATGCTTTAGATCATTCTCTGGAGAGCACTCAGCGATCCCCAGATGTTATCCACCTACCGAAACATAGGTAAACATGTCCAAGAGAGTCCGTTCTCTCTTCAATGCATGCCAGGTGGTAAATTCCATGTTAATCCTATTTGCTGCTGACAGTCAGTGCTCCCCCCAGCTGGACGAATTGTTGAATTTGTTGAGGTAGCTACGCCGGGGTCCGCATTTGATTAGCTCACCCAAATATAATTTCGATACACCAGGAACTCCAGGGGCCAAACAGAAAATCCTGTGATCATTTCAATCTTCAGTCGAATCACACAGACACATGAATTCCAATGCCATGAGTCTTCCTTGGGTTCCCCCTGACCCGATTTTCTTCTTTTAAAGTGGTGACAATCGCATATAAGCCGCTTTTCCAGATCCATAATTTCCATTTGGATTAAGATTCAGCCAGAAGAAGAGCGAAAGACAGACATCGTAAGCAGGGAATAGTAGAGGAGAGGAGAGGAGAGGAAAAGCGACTGCTCTCTCTAGAAGCCGGAAGTGAAGGAAAAAAAAAAGACTGCTGTGTCTCATCCCAAACGGAGATGCCGTAGATGGTGTGAGTGGTGACAAAAGAGAGGTAAATGTGGAGATATCCGAACAAAGCTAACCGCTAGCCCACACAGACTGCCGATTCCTTCCCCCATTCTGACAATGTACGCTCACTCAACAACAAAACAGACCACATACAGCTCCTGAGAACTACGCAACATGATGCGTGGAACTCCTGTGTTTTTATCTTTGTGGAAACATGGTTAAATGACAATATACCGGACTCTGCCATTCAGTTAACAGGGCTAACATCCTACCGCAGCGACAGAGTGTTCACGGAAAGAGGGAAAACCCGCAGGGGAGGAGTGTGTATGTGTGTGTGTGTGTACATCAGTGACACTTGGTGCCGTGATGCAACTGTTGTGCACAAGCACTGTTCTCCATTGGTGGAGTTTATGATCATCAAGTGCCGACCCTTTTACATTCCAAGAGAATTTTGATCTGTCCTACTAGTTGCCATGTATGCCCCGCCCACTACCGTCAGCAAGAGGAGCAAAGCACTAAAAGAACTATATCAGGCCATCAGTGAGACCCAAACAGCGCATCCAGATGGATTCCTCATCACAGCAGGAGACGTCAACCATGCAGATTTAAAGGCCCTCTTAACAAATCTACACCAGCATGTAGACTTTCCAACAAGAGGAGACAATTTCCTGGACCTGGTGTACACAACTCACAAGAAAGCATACAGAGCCCCACCTCCCCACCTGGGTCTCTCTGATCACATCATCATCCTGTTTAGGCTGGCATACAAACCCAGAGTGAAAACAATCAGACCAACAAAAAAACAGGTACATGTGTGGCCAGAGGGGGCTTCTGATGCTGTGAAAGACTGCTTTAGCACTACAGACCGGGACACTTTCAAGCACGCAGCCACTCACAATGGACACACAAACCTGGAGGAGTACACTGAGGTTGTTGTAGCATACATACAGTAGCTAAATGCATTGATGATGTCACTCACTGCAAAACCGTCACTGTTCGTGCCAACCAAGAGCCATGGATGACAACAGAGGTCCACAGGCTCCTAAGGGCTCGGAACACAGCCTTCAAGCCCAGCGACACTGCAGGACTAACAACAGCTAGGGCCAGCCTGTCCCGTGGCATCAAGGAGGCAAAACAACAGCACAGCAAGAAAATATTTGGCCACTTCAGCAACACCAGAGATGCATGTTCCCTCTGGTGTGGCATACAGACCCTCACCAACTACAAACCTCCACCTCAGACCTGTATGAGTGACACCACACTGCTCAACAACCTGAATGACTTCTTCGGCTGCTTTGAAGCATAAAACAGCACATTAGCACAGAAGACAACTCCTCCTCCAGACAAGCAGGCCATAAGTCTGGATCCAGCTAGCGTGAAGAGGACCCTCTGCAGGATCAACTCACGCAAGGCAGCTGGACCAGACAAAATATCGGGTTGCGTCCTGAAGGACTGTGAAGAGGACCTCAAGAATGTCCTGGCCGACATCTTCAATGTCTCCCTGACTCAAGCTGTTGTCACCACATGTTTCAAAACTGCCACCATAATACCAGTCCCAAAGAAGCCCATCCCATCCAGCTGCAACAATTACCAGCCTGTAGCACTGACCCCCATCATAATGAAGTGTTTCGAGCGACGCTTATGCAGAACATCAAGTCCATCCTCCCTCCCTCCCGCGACCAATCTCAGTTTGCATACAGGTCAAACAGATCCACAGAATATGCCATCACTGCTGCTCTCCATCCAGCCCTCACCCACCTGGACTCAAAGAACTCCTATGTGCGAATGCTGTTCTTGGACTTCAGTTCAGCATTCAACACAATCATCCCCCAGCACCTAATATAAAAACTTAGACACTTGGGACTCAAAACCTCTCTCTATAACTGGGTGCTGGACTTTCTCACATGGAAGCCACAGAATGTGCAGGTTGGCAGCAACACCTCCCAGACCATCACACTGAGCACAGGGGCCCCACAAGGGTGTGTGCTCAGCCCGCTGCTCTTTACCTTGCTGACCCATGACTGTGTACCAGCCTACAACACCAATCGCATCATCAAATTTGCAGATGACACGATGGTGGTGGGCCTCATCACCAACAAAGAGGGGGTCAACTACAGAAATGAGGTGAGCCAACTGGTCCAGAGGTGTAAAGACAATAACCTCTTCCTGAATGTGGGAAAAAACAAGGAGATTGTGGTTGACTTCAGGTGGGGACACACACAGCACCCCCCACCCCCCGATCATCGATGGTGCAGCTGTGGAGAGGGTGAGCAGTACCAAGTTCCTGGGGGTACACATCTCTGAGGACCTCTCCTGGTCCAACTCAGGCTCAAACTAACCTCCATTTCCTCCGCAAACTGAGGACAGCACGAGTCCCACCCCCATCATGCGCTCATTCTACCGGGGCACCACTGAGAGCGTATTATGGTGTGGTATGGAAGCTGCACCGCCGCTTGCCGGAAGACACTATGACGCACAGTGAAAGCAGCCAGCAAGATCATCGGTGCCCCTCTGCCCCCACTCTCGGACATCCACCTCACCTGCATCACCTGCAGAGCCATCAACATTGTAGGCAACACCTCCCACCCCTCACACTCCCTCTTCAGCCCCCTGTCCATGGGGACAAGATACCGGAGCCTCTGGACCCGCTCTACAAGACCGCGAAACAGCTTTATTCACCAGGCCATCGAGACCTGGCCAGGCTGCCTCTTTCAAACACTATCAGGAAACTACCAGAATTCTTTCTTCCTGAAGCCAACTGATTGTGAGGAAGTCTGGAAAGTCATCAAGGACACAAAGAACTCAAACTCTGCTGGAGCTGATGAAATTTCCAGCAAAATTTTGAGAAGTATCATTAATTTAATACTGGAACCTCTTACCTACTGTATTAATCTGTCTCTGTTCTCCGGAGTAGTGCCACAAATAGTAAAAATTGCACAAATTATACCAATTTATAAATCAGGTGATAAGAATGATTTGACTAATTATCGTCCAATATCCATTCTGCCTACTCTCTCAAAGGTTTTGGAAAGAGTAGTTTATAACAGACTTACCAGTTACCTTGAAAAGCTCAACATTATTATCCCATCTCAGTATGGCTTCAGAAAGAAACACACTACCTGTCATGAGCTCCCCGTGCGCTTTTCCACAGCACACGGAGGAGGAGAAGGAAGAATGGACTTAAGTGCTGAGTTACACCAAACACACATTTATTGACACCAAAACAGACAAAATGACATGGACAGCTCGGGTTAAACTTAGAGTCCTCTGGGACGCCCAACAGACATGGGAGGATACAACTGGGCGACAGCCAAAGCATAGCAGTTTTGCTGCACGGGGGGAAACGCTACAATAAAGTGTAGCAGCACAACTGCGCACAGAAACGCTAACCGTTTACTCACAGTGTAGGGGCAGTCCAAGTAATCTCAGTCTCCCAGCGAGCACATACAAATGGTCCTTCTGAGACATGACTGTCACACGGTGGAGAACAACCGTGTGAACATGTACAATGGTCCAGCAGTGTTTGACTGGCAAAGAGCTACCTAAGTACAAACACCGCTGGCGTGACAAATTGGCAACACCTGGGCGAGGCGCGGAAAAGATGATTACCGGAGCACACAGCTGACTGTCAGAGAGGGGGGCGTGGTCGGGTCGACGAATGTTAGACAGCGCCCACCAGGAAGTGGGTCAAACAGCTGCCTAACGATCGCCAGCCAGAGCAGCGGCTACAAGTATAGAAATAAACAATACACAGACAAGAAATCAAAACATAACAACACATGACAACCCCAATGCCTGAGCCACCAAGAACGATCAGAACTGAGCCCACAGGGGAACACTGGCTCGGTTCATGACACTACCTATATGGCAATTCTTGACCAAATTGAAAAAAATCAGTGATGCATGAAAGAGGCATCTATGGTATTGGCATTTTTTTTAGACCTCTCTAAAGCATTTGATACCATTAACCATGACATCCTAATTGATAAATTACAACATTACAGTATCAGAGGCCTAGCATTAGATTGGTTTATTAGTTATCTGTCTGGAAGACGTCAGTATGCTTATACAAATAAGCACAAGTCATCATATACATCCATCAATCATGGGGTTCCCCAGGGTTCCATTTTATGACCAGTTCTATTCATTCTGTATATAAATGACATTGCTAACTCCTTGTCTCTACTACATAAAGTATTGTTTGCTGATGACACGAATTTATTTTTTGCTCACCAGAATCCAAATGAACTTGAACAGGTAATAAATAGTGAACTTGTGAAAATAGACACCTGGCTTCAGTAGAATCAGAATCAGAATCAGATTTATTGCCATTGTTCATGTAATACACAAACTAGGAATTTGTCTCGGTGCCATGCTGCAACATTAAAAACATAATGAGAAAAAGGGATAAACTAAAAAACTAAAGGACTAGAAACGTGCAATAAGTGTAGAAAAATAAGTAATAATAAGTAATAATAATAATAATACTAGTAATAATGAGTAGTACTAGTCAAGGCAGTTTTAAAAAATTAGCATGTAGCAGATAATGTGAAGTACCACATAGTGCAGTCAATAATGCAACAGAAAAACAGTGATGATTGACATGAGTCTGGTTGAGCTGCTGTACATAGTGCACGAGAGTCAAAAATCACTCAGTGTTCAGCAGTCTGATGGCAGAGGGGAAAAAGCTGTTCATGTGCCGGGAGGTTTTAGTCTGCTTCAGTGTAACAAACTTTCACTTAATACCAGTAAAACTAATTATATTGTATTCTGTTCCAATAAAAAGCCAGACACCAAGGAACTTTGCCCCAAAATTAATGGACAGAATATTACAAGAGTTAGCTCTATAAAATTCTTGGGGGTCCTCATTGACGAATGTCTCATTTTCAAATGTCACATTGACGATCTAACCAAGAAACTGGCCAAATACGCTGCTCTGTTTTTTAAAGCTGTTATGTCCGTGGGTTTCTACTTTAGATTACCACTCGGAGGAACAAACACCAAGACACACACGGCTGCAGGTCATCAGCTTGCTCATTTACTCAAGCATACGCACACATACACGTTTTAGTTCAGTTCAATGAGCACACTCTTATACTATTGGCAATGCCACAGGGTACAGCGCCCACCAATGGGGTGGCATATGCAAATGCAACTCATACAACTCATACAGCTCCCATACATCATATCTCCTCCCCACTAAATGTTGTACCCACCCCCAAGATACACAAAGCAAACAACTTATTATTTTAAAAACACACACTAGCCTTGAGGCTGGGAGTAGACGATCCCAAACCCCTGAGTCAGTCAAGGGTTTATTCTGCCCTTTTGGTGAGACATGACTCTCTCATCTAACACATAAAAAAGGTCTCTTATTCAAAAATGTCCAATATATGTCTCTTAAAAGTATCTTAAACAAAGTTTATGGAACATAACGCTCTGGTGGTCTAGTAATACGAGAAGGATATCTCTTACCAGTCTCTGGAGGTGATGTGGTGTTTCCCTCTGAGGTTACCTGGGGTAATGGTGAGGGGTCACTCACAGGAACCGGAGTAGCTGGTTCTGGAACGGTCTTTTCCAGCACAGGCAGGTCTGCTGAGATGCACGACGATGCAGCTCCGCCGTCGTCTGTAGAGGTATCCAATTCAACAACCCTGGCCAGCATCTGGTCCGCGTGTCGCCTCCAGTGCTGCGATGTGCCGATATCGACGGTGTAGGATACAGGGCCAGTCTCAGCTGAAACAACCCCTGGTATCCACTTCTTCTCTCTGCTCCCGTAATTCCGAACAAGAACTGGATCTCCCACCTCGAACGTTCTGGCTTTTGCATGCATTCCTCGATACGCACACTGTGCCTCTTGTGCTTTCTCTACCTCTGACGTCACGCTAGGCTTCAGCAGGTCCAATCGAGATCGCAGCTTGCGATGCATGAAAAGCATAGACGGGGACTCCTTCGTTGTAGAGTGTGGAGTATTACGGTACGTGAGTAGAAAGGCGTCCCGTCGGTGTTGTATGGAAGTGGTTCCAGTGGAACGCTTCAGTGACTGCTTGAATGTCTGTACAAAACGTTCTGCAAGACCATTTGTTGATGGATGGAATGGTGCAGAGCGAATGTGCTTTACTCCATTGCCTTTCATAAAAGTGTCAAACTCATGTGAGGTAAACTGAGGACCATTATCGCTCACTAACACCTCAGGGAGCCCATAGCGACTAAATAACCCTTGGAACACCTGGATGGTATTAGCCGTTGTAGTGGAACTCATAAGGTGTACCTCAGGCCATTTTGAATGGGCGTCTACAACCACCATAAACATTTGGCCTTGGAATGGCCCAGCAAAGTCAACATGAATTCTCTGCCACGGGGATCCAGGCCAAGTCCATGGATGGAGTGGTGCTGGTCCCGGTGCTTTCTGTGTAAATTGACAGGACTGGCATGTTTTTGAGACCTGTTCAATTTGAGCGTCAATTCCGGGCCACCACATGTAACTGCGGGCGACAGCTTTCATTTTGACAACACCTGGGTGTCCAGTATGCAGTTCCGACAGCAGTCGTGATCTCAATTTTGAGGGAATGACGATGCGCACACCCCACATAAGGCAACCTTGCTGGAGTGTCAACTCATCCCTCCGGCTGATGAATGGTGCCAATGTGCTGGCCACATCCTGGACCCTCGGAAAGCGACCTGTGGAGACCATCTCCAGGACTTGAGCAAGGACAGAATCACTCCTGCTCTCTCGGCAGATTTCTCGACAGTTCACAGGTAAGGCTTCTGGGTGTTTAATGTGAAAACTGTCCACAGTACTGATTCTCTCTCTTGATGATGTTGGTAATGGAAGGCGTGAAAGCCCATCCGCATTTCCATGACGAGCTGCCTCTCGGTACTGTATGGTGTAATTATGGGCAGCTAACAGGAGAGCCCACCGCTGCATTCTAGCAGCAGCCATAGATGGTGTGGCTTTGCACAGACTCAGAATAGTGGTCAATGGGCGATGATCTGTAAGGAGTGTAAACTGCCTGCCATACAGATAATGATGGAATTTACGAACTCCAAATATAATGCCAAGAGCTTCACGCTCAATGTGGGCATAATTGCGTTCTGCCTTATTCAGAGTCCTTGATGCAAAAGCGATGGGCCTCTCTTGTCCATTCGGGAAAATATGTGAGATGACACTACCTACACCATAAGGTGATGCATCACACGCCAGCCTGTAATATAAATGTGTTTTTAATGTGTGCCCTGATTTGTTTCTCAGTTGTTTTTATGTTTTAACAATCCAGTTCTCTTCCCATGATGAATTTATCTTAAGGCACACCATGACCTGGACAATATGACCTGTTTCTAGAAACTGTTTTCCTTAGCACAGCAAGTTTCTCACTCCTTAAATCACTGTTGCATGCTTATGAAACAAAGGCGTGACCTTTATTCCTCATGTGTGTGTGTGAAATGAGGCAGAAAGCAGGTGTTCAGTTCACAGTATGTTTTGGGAGCCAGGCAGAGGAATTGCCTGAGAGCAGGAACTGGCCCTTCCTGCTCCCCACGCAATTCTATGATGGGAGGGGGCTTGCTCGGAGCAGAGATGGCCACTCTGTTCTGTACCTAGCCTTCCTTTAAAAACAGGGGCTTTCCCTTTGTTCGGTGAGTCTGCCGTGAGTTTTGCGCAGAACGTCCGGCTAAGGGAAAAATCACGCTCTTCCTGGCTGTGGGCTCCCGGTCATCTGTATCAAACGGTAAGAGCTTGTGAAATGACATGAAATGCATTGATCCTTGTGTGAAGGTAATGTGTGACATGCAATGATTTCTCTTTCGTGTATGGAGATATGGTCTGTGGGGAATAAAGAGATACAGCTTATTCTAGCAGCCCTGTCTCAGTGTGAATCACTTGTCTCAGTGTGAATCACTTTCTTTCATATGCGCCGACTCCTCATGAACCTGTCTAAATATTTTCATAAAACATTTTGGCGTCACGAACAGGATTCGGAAGGAAAATTAACAGAGGTTAAAGAGGAGCTGTGCATAGGAAAGTCATGTTTAAGAAAAAAATTAAACAGAGTGTAGCTGGGGGCTCTCCCAGCTGTTGTGCTGATGATTGTGCTGTTGTCCCAGGCTGGAATGGTTTATGGGGACAAGTTGGTGTATGTTTAGCGGATTATGGCGGAAGATCAGAGCCATGGGCGGATTTGGTAGGGGACGGGTCCCCTTCGGTGGTGTCTGCGTGTCTACGGGGTATCGAGGTTGCCCCGAAAGCTCCGCTGAGTGGTATTCAGCGGCGGATGTGGTATTGTGTGAGCTGCTGTCCTCTCTCTCCCATCAGCGAGGGGAGGGGCGAGCAGCGCTCCCTGTCTTTCTCTGTTCCTCGCTCTCCCAAAGGGGGCGGGTGAGGGATAGTGCTCCTCTCTCTCTCTCTCTCTCTCTCTCTCTCTCTCTCTCTCTCTCTCTCTCTCTCTCTCTCTCCTTTTGCCTCAGGGGCGGGGGAGAGGCAGAGTTGGCCTTTAGAAAAAAACAGAAGTGTGAATTTTTGCTCAGCTCAAGTGAAGAATGCAAGAGGCGGGGGTGCCTGCCTCACAAGGCTTGGGAGATGCTGGGTTGCATAAACAAAATATAAAAACAATAGGAATCAACAGTGACTCAAATGCTCTAAATTTAAGCAAAGAGGACAGTTTGACCCAGTTTTTAATGGATTTGGAATAAAGCAGAAACCCTCCCAGAGGGTGAAATTTCTGGGAATCTGCTGGAATAAGGGAGAAAGAGAAATCACAGATAAAGCCCGAGAAAAAGGATGTGCAGCGGTTTATTGGGCTGTTTGGATATTGGAGGAGTCACATTCCTCATTTGGGGCAAATTTTGCAGCCTTTATATCAAGTGACAAGGAAAAAAGAGCAGTTTGAATGGACAGAAAAACAGCAAGTGGCTTTTGACATGGCCAAAGAGGCCATACAGCAAGCTCTATCATTAGGAAAAATGCAATCTGGTCCGGTTGAGTTGCAGGTGTCGGCCCGGAATGATTATGCAAATTGGAGCTTATGGCAAAAACAAGGCAAACAACGGAAACCTTTAGGTTTCTGGTCAAGAAAGCTGCCGAGTGCAGGAATTCGTTACACGCCCTTTGAAAAACAATTATTGGCGTGTTATTGGAGCTTGGTGGAAACAGAGGCATTAACTGCAGGGCATGAGGTGCTCATGAGGCCATTGATACCTATTCTGACGTGGGTAATGAGTGACCCCACCACACATCGGATAGGTACCGCCCAGGAGAGTAGCATCATTAAGTGGAAATGGTACGTGTCTGAAAGAGTGAAATCTGGACAAAAAGGAGTTTCGGTCTTGCATGAACAAGTTGCTGATGTCCCAGAGGCAGATGAGTCTTGTTTTGAAGTTGAACAGCTGCAAGAATCTCCTGTGTTAACAGGGCCCCGCTATGATGAACTCACAGACGAGCAAAAGAGCAGGGCGTGGTTTGTGGATGGCTCTTCTCAGTGGGTAGCGGGAAAACGAAGGTGGAAAGCCGGGGCTTTCAACCCTCATCTGGGGCAAATTTTGGAAGAAATGGGTGAGGGAAAAAGCAGCCAATGGGCCGAGTTGAAGGCCGTGCACATGGTGATACAACATGCGGGTGTGTCAGGAGCATATATCTACTCTGACTCCTGGTCAGTGGTTAATGGGTTAACCACATGGATGCCTACATGGCAGTCCAATCAATGGCGGATTCAAAAGAAAGAGGTGTGGGGTAAAGAGTTGTGGGAGGAAATCTGGCAAAAGGTCCAAGGGGTCACCATTCATGTCACCCATGTTGATGCCCATACCCAAAATATGGACTCAGAAGCCCTCCACAACCGTTATATTGATGGAGTGGTCAGAGCAATGTCAGTGGAAAAGCAATCCACTGTGGATTTGGCCCGGTGGGCCCATGAAAAGAGCGGACATTGGGGAATTCAAGCTACCACCCAATGGGCCAGGGATAGAGGCATTAATTTAAAAACTGATGATGTAAAGACAGCCATTGAACAGTGTGAGGCCTGTCAGCATCACAGAAGAGGTGTTCCACAACATCTCACTGGACATATACAAAGGGGAAAGAGCCCAGGACAAATCTGGCAAATGGATTTTATTGGTCCTCTTCCAGAGTCACAACGATGTAAATATGTATGCACGGCTGTGGATACATTTTCGGGTGTGGTAGTGGCACACCCAGCCAAAGTGGCTAATCAGAAGGCCACGCTGGCCTGTGTGGAACTAATTGAAAGATTCTATGGGTTACCTGTACAGATTCAAACTGACAACGGGACCCATTTCACCGGAAACCTGGTGAAAGATTGGGCTAAACATAATCATGTGGAATGGATCTATCACGTTCCATATCATCCCCAAGCTGCGGGTTTAATTGAGAGAATGAATGGGTTGTTGAAAGCCACCTTGAAAAAAGGAGGGATAAACAATAGTTTGGAAGGGTGGAAAAAACGCTTACTACAAGCGCTAAAACAGCTAAACAATAGACCCATTGCACCTGGTACAACACCATTAAACCGGATGATCATTGTCAATCTTGAACATTCTGAAGGACAAATTATTAAAATGTGGAAGATTAACCCAGAAGCAACACTACCAGTGCGAGCGACAAAGGGCTCGGCTGGATTAGATTTAAGAGCTATGGAAACCCTCACCTTAGTACCAGGAACACCTACTGTGGTAAAAACAGGGCTAGGGTTGCAATGTCCGAATGGAATGTATGGTCACATATTGCCAAAGTCTGGATTATCCCTAAAAGGTTTAACGACTCTGGCAGGTGTGATTGACCGTGATTATCAAGGGGAATTGGGAGTGGTGTGCTACGTACTGGGATCAGAGCCCATAACCCTGAATAAGGGGGATAAAGTGGCCCAATTGGTCATTAAACCATGTCTAATGACTGACCCTGAAGAAATTGCTAAGCCGGCTGTGATGACGCAAAGGGGCGAAAAAGGCTTTGGTTCCACAGATAAATCTGGGGCCAAAGTATGGGTGAGGCAAGAAAATGGCCCTCCCCGCCCGGCTGAGATCATAGCTCAAGGGACGGATCAGGTGGTGACCATTTTGTATCCAGGAGAGGAAACCTGGATAAATGTACCAGTATCAAAATGTTATCTAAGGGAGAACTAATTCTGTGTTTTCTCTTCTCCTAAGTATGTGCTTGCTTTGCAGGAATGTTCGGGGGGAGACTGGTGATTGGACACCCGCCACGTCATGGGTCTTCTTCAACACCCCCACAAGCACCGAGGACATGGCTATGTCGTCGGCTGGGACATGTGCCGCCCTGCCCTCGTTGTGATCCTGTGGATGAGCATCGCCGGTTGCTGGATCCAGATCCACGCCACACCAGACCAAGAAATGTTTGAGGTGGACCAATCTGTTTCGTTGGAGTGGAGGGAAAGTCGAATCGGTGCCAATCGGAGTCAAGACGGTTTCTATTGTTTATCAAACCAAAAGTGCAAGATACTGAACTTAACCAGCCACTGTCCTATCTACATATGCCCCAAATGTGTTAAAAATCAATATAATGTGCCTGCGGTGGAGAAGGGGTGCATGCTGAACTTAACTGCCAATGTAACCATATGCGTGGCCAAAGCGACTAATGACTTACTGAAATGTGATACTACCTTAAATGGTACAAAGCTATCCATCAATATAACAGGAGATAAGGAAGTGTATTTGATGAATGGAACAGTCATAAAGGGGCGACAAATCCCCTTTGTGTACCCTATTGTAGTGGTCGACAAAACCCGAAGCATATATCCCCAACGAACCTGGCACCCATACTATCGACCTGTACAACGGTGACCACACAAACCAGCCATGTCACCGTCAATTGGATGGTAAGGATACCACCCATTCCCAAATGTTCAACCAAGAAGAAGAGAGCATGGTATGACACGTTGCTGGGAGGATTTGGCACAGTTTTGGGAATCTCCAACACCATTAACAACGAGGTAACCAGATCAATGTTGGCAGATACTGGACATCAAACGTCTTTAGGCATTCAACAAGTTGGGTTTTGGATGCCTACGGTGGTGGGGCCTCAAATGGAGGCCGCCAATCTGTTTCAAAAATGTCTGAATCGGGATTTGACCATGTGGAATGCTACGAGTGAATTGATGACAAACATCACTCGCGCTTTCAATTGGACTGTGTGCAACATGCAAGTTTTGGATATCCGCACGCAGTTGGAACGTTTCACTCGCATTGTCACTACCAATCACGCTCGACAATGGCGAGAAGTGTGGAACATCACTGAAGAATGGTGGTTAATTCCGCATCCTGAAAAAACCATCTGCAATAGCACGATGTGTAGCGGGCAATGGACTCAATTAAATGTCACAAAAGCTGTTGACGTGTGCAAATATCATGTGTTACCAGTAATTACTGCCACGGCATTTTGGTTTATTCAATTAAAAGGGGGATGGTTTGATCCAGGGCAAAATAATACATATGATTTATCAGAATGTGATTTGACTGACCAAGGATATGCATGCCTAAGTCGAGAAATATATACTGAACCATGCTTAACCATGACAGAGGCACTATGTGAATGGAGAATAGAAAAACCTCGTGACATGATGTGGCAAATAGGGCCCCATACTCTATGTGTAGCCACCTTAAACTCCCATCCAATGTTGCCTAGGGTGCCTTTCACTGGGTGTCTACATGGTGTTCACATGTGGCAATGGCATAATCGGACATATCGTCTTACCAACTTTTCCAGTGAGGCTCACCTGACCGCCCTGCAATGGCGGGTGCTGGAAATTCCATGGCAGGTGTCCCTGGATCGATTCAGAGGCGCACTGAATGGATCCACGGAGATACAAAAGCTCATTGGTGATCATATGTCTAATGTGCGTGCTGCAGTGATATCCACTGTGGTGGCCCAAGGAAAGGTATTGCATGCAGCTCATCAGATAGAGCAAGTTTCTGCTCATCACTGGTGGGATATATTCTCAGGCATGTCAGTCACTGCTCGCAAAACACTGGTGCCTCCCCTAGCTATATTAATTGCTGTTCTATCTGTCTTAACAATATGCAATTTCAGTGCTTTCTGCTATATTAGAAGAGTAAAACAAATTCTAAGTAGAAGAATATATAATTCTCTAGCAACATGAAAATCACAGTCATTTTTCGAGATGGAGGGTATGGTACCATATCTTGCAAAGTAGAGGTGAGTGCTGACCCTCCTGGTCACTGGATATGTTATGATTATGCCGTGGGCTTGAGTAATGAATGGAGTTACTACAATAGACAATTCAATACGAGAAATGAGCTATTGTGGCATGTTGTAACATGCATTTGGGACATCAGTTGGGTGGAATTATCTCACCATAATCATGTCGGCATACCTTATGAGGATGAAAGTATTCCCCAAGAAAACAGTAATTACCCAATGTTCTTCACCAACTGATAGAACAAATAAGGTCAAAGGGTGGAAAATGTGATATAAATATTTTTAATGTGTGCCCTGATTTGTTTTTCAGTTGGGGAAGAAAGCACTTAGTTGGGGAAGAAAGCAATTATCTTTACCAACTGATCACAAATAAGGTCAAAGGGTGGAATGTAATATAAATGTGTTTTTAATGTGTGCCCTGATTTGTTTCTCAGTTGTTTTTATGTTTTAACAATCCAGTTCTCTTCCCATGATGAATTTATCTTAAGGCACACCATGACCTGGACAATATGACCTGTTTCTAGAAACTGTTTTCCTTAGCACAGCAAGTTTCTCACTCCTTAAATCACTGTTGCATGCTTATGAAACAAAGGCGTGACCTTTATTCCTCATGTGTGTGTGTGAAATGAGGCAGAAAGCAGGTGTTCAGTTCACAGTATGTTTTGGGAGCCAGGCAGAGGAATTGCCTGAGAGCAGGAACTGGCCCTTCCTGCTCCCCACGCAATTCTATGATGGGAGGGGGCTTGCTCGGAGCAGAGATGGCCACTCTGTTCTGTACCTAGCCTTCCTTTAAAAACAGGGGCTTTCCCTTTGTTCGGTGAGTCTGCCGTGAGTTTTGCGCAGAACGTCCGGCTAAGGGAAAAATCACGCTCTTCCTGGCTGTGGGCTCCCGGTCATCTGTATCAAACGGTAAGAGCTTGTGAAATGACATGAAATGCATTGATCCTTGTGTGAAGGTAATGTGTGACATGCAATGATTTCTCTTTCGTGTATGGAGATATGGTCTGTGGGGAATAAAGAGATACAGCTTATTCTAGCAGCCATGTCTCAGTGTGAATCACTTGTCTCAGTGTGAATCACTTTCTTTCATATGCGCCGACTCCTCACGAACCTGTCTAAATATTTTCATAAAACACAGCCGAATGGGAAGTTGTGGATCATAATGGGTTAACACGCTTTGAGAGAGTAACTGCTCTTTTGCCTCTTTGAAAGATGCAGCACATTCAGATGTCCATTGCCATTGTTTTCCTTTGCACAGCAGAGTATTCAGTGGGCTTAGGATAGCTGACAAGTTGGGGATAAATCTGCTGTAATAATTAATTAGCCCCAAGAAAGAACGTAACTGACTCACGTCTGTAGGTGCAGGAGCCTCCACAATTGCCCTGACTTTCTCTGGTGCCTTGTGTAGACCCTGGGCATCAATGACGTGACCCAGATATTCCAGTGAATCCTTGAAAAATTCACATTTTTCCTTCCGTACTCGCAAACTGAATTCTTCCAAGCGCCCTAGGACTGCATCCAGATTTTTCAGATGTTGCACACGATCCTGTCCACTGACCAATATATCGTCCAGGTAACAGTGAACGTTCGGCAGACCCTGGAGGACTTGGTCCATGGCATGCTGGAATATCGCTGGTGCTGAGGTAATTCCAAATGCCAGCCTGTTGTAACAAAACAGACCCTTGGATGTGGTTATTGTGAGATATTTTCTGGAATTTCCCTCTATCACCATTTGCAAATAGGCATGAGATAAGTCCAGTTTACTAAAATGCTGCCCCCCCGAAAGTGATGCGAATAGATCTTCAATGCGTGGAATTGGGTATTTCTCCA
Organism: Pholidichthys leucotaenia; assembly: GCA_020510985.1. Taxonomy (NCBI): domain Eukaryota; kingdom Metazoa; phylum Chordata; class Actinopteri; order Cichliformes; family Pholidichthyidae; genus Pholidichthys; species Pholidichthys leucotaenia. The sequence goes on from CM035842.1 coordinate 117,114,126, forward strand.
CACACAGGGCAGGATTAACTGTGACTTTAAAATCCCCACATATCCTAACATCTCCGTTCTTTTTCACAACGGGCACAATGGGTGTTGCCCATTCACTGAATTTGACAGGGGATATAATGCCCTGCTCACACAATCGGTCAATTTCAGCCTCCACTTTTGGCCTAAGGGCATAGGGAATGACTCTCGCTTGACAGAACCGTGGCACATAATCCGGCTTCAGCGCTATGGCTACTTCCATGCCTTTCAGAGTGCCTAATTCTTTTTTAAAGACCTCTGCATGTCTTTGTAGCACGTCCTCTAGCGTCTCCTCCCGGACCGTCTTTATTTCTCGCCAGTCAATTCGAATCCTCCGCAGCCACTCCCGACCAAAAAGTGGGGGTGAACTTCCCCGAACCACATACAGTGGTAGTCTAGCCCACTGCTTGTTCATCCTCACTGAAACGGTGATGACACCCTCTGCTGGAATCACCTCGCCCGTGTATGTTTTCAGCATTATATGGGTTTGGCGCAAGGGCAAGTCCTTAAAGTGTGCATCATACAGTTTTCTTGAAATCAGAGAAACGGCAGCACCGGTATCTAATTCCATAATAATCCTTTTACCTTCGATTTTTGGTTTAACACTCATGTATGACAAATTACTCTGCTGAGACACCATATGCAGGCTCACTTCAGTGTCTGTAGTGCTACCATCACTAGATATTTCTTTTACATCCAATTGGTGCACCCTTTTTTCTTTTTAGCTTTATACTCCACTGGTTTCTCCTTATTTACAGTCTCTTTGTTCCTGCACATTTTCGAGATATGTCCTCTCTTACCACATTTATGGCATTTTTGCTCCTTATAAAAACAATCGCTCTCTTTGTGGTTCATTTTTCCACAGCGCGAACATTTCGTGTGTTGTTTGTCGTGTGGTGACAGTACATGCACTTTCAGCGCGTTGCTCAGCTGATGTGTCTCGCGAGCTACTGTCTCCATTGACACGGCTAGTTCCACTGCTTTGGAAAAAGTAAGCTTCTCCTCCGTCAGCAATTTTTTCTGGATAGCTTCTATATTCAGTTCACAAACGAGCCTATCCCTCAATGCATCCTGCAGGTGCATACCAAACTCGCAGTGTTCGGAAAGTTTTTTAATGACTGCAATGTATTGCATCACAGTTTCTTCCTCTTGTTGGTTCCGTTTATGAAAGCGAAATCTTTCAGCAATCACAATTGGCTTTGGGGAAAAGTGGTCTTTCAAAACTTCCGTGAGTTGAGCGTATGTCTTAGCCCCTGGCTTATCTGGAGCTACGAGACTACGTAAAAGTCCATATGTTGACGCACCAATTACACTTAAGAAAACAGCAAGCTTTTTCTCCTCTGCAATACCATTTGCCGTTACAATAAATCCAGCCATGGCGTGTGTCACGCCGCGCCATTCATCAGCGGCGCCACCTGCTCACGCACCTGCTACTCGTCAGCGGCGAAGGATAAAAGCCGCCTCGCCCTGAGCGTCGGCCTGAAGCCGTAGACTTCATTTCCTTTGTATGGACTTCTACCACATTCTCTTCAGCATCCTCATCTCCGGTAAGAAGTTCACTTACCTCATCTCTCCAGTCTGCTCCCCTGTGCACAGGTGGATTCCTCGGCAGCGGACAATCCCGTCCCTCGTCTCTCCTCGCTGCTGCACCGAGCCCTGCAGGTGGCTGTCTCCCGGGCTTCCATCCTTGAAGCGCCAGTCATCTGCCCAAACAAGTAAGCTTCTCTCCCTCGCCTATTCTCCTCCCGTGTTGGTGTGTGCTCATCACCCTGTGTCTGATTTCTCCCATAGGGTTGCCGGCTGAACGGTCTCCTGCCTCTGGGTCCGAAGCAGACGCCACCACCAACACATTAACATTCCGCAGACACGCACCCAAACATCCCTGTTGTTAATAAACAGTTTGAACTACTCTGAGCCTGTGTGTGTGCGTCTCCTGAGCCGAACGTTATGTCAGTACGGCTTCAGCAGAGCGGCTCGGCGGACGGCGGGCTCGCACACCGGTTTACCATCCTCGAGGCTCGGGTGGATCAGATTGTTTATCAGCAACAGGTGGTTCTTCATCAATTATTAGAACTGACTAACCGATTGAACCGCTTGGACCCCCAACAGCCGTTCCTCCCGACTCACCAGGGTGGCGCGGCTCCTGCTGTTCCAGCGGCCGTCCAGCCGGCTCCAGTGGCACCGGTTCGGCTCACGCCGATTCCGACCCCCGCCCGCTTTAGCGGTAAGCTCGGCGGAGCGCGGGGGTTTATTATGCAGTGTGAGTCCGTGTTCCACCGTGTGCCCGGAGATTTTCCCTCGGATCACAGCCGAATTGGTTACATAGGGAATCTTCTGGAGGGGCGTGCGTTAACCTGGACCTACGCCGTAATGGCGAGGCCCAGTTATGCCACCCTCACCTATGACCAATTCGTGAGGCGCTTTCTGGAGGTCTTTGACCACTCAACACTCCCATCTCCCTAATCCACCTCTCCCGTGCCACCCTCGGGAGAGTGACACATCAAACTGTTCCCCTACCGGTCATCATCTCGGGAAACCACCGGGAGGAAATGACCTTTTACGTCCTTCCCAACTCTGTGTCGCCCGTCATCCTGGGGTATCCCTGGCTCCGCCTTCACAATCCGGTCCTGGATTGGAAATCAGCTGGGATCTCGGCATGGAGTACGTTCTGTATGGGCACCTGCCTTCAGTCCGCTGCCTGCTCTCCGTCCGCTCCTCCCCCTGCTACGGACGCTGCACCCCCGGACCTGTCTCTGGTGCCCCCAGAATTTCACGACCTGGGTATAGTGTTCAGCAAAGCGAAAGCTATGTCTCTTCCCCCTCATCGGCCCTATGACTGCGCCATCAACCTCCGCCAGGGGGCTCCCTTACCTTCTGGTCGCCTTTACAGCCTGTCTGCGCCGGAGAAGGAGACGATGAACGCCTACCTGAAGGAATCATTAAGTGCTGGGATTATCCGCCCATCATCGTCACCCGTGGGGGCAGGGTTCTTCTTCGTGGGGAAAAAGGATGGGTCCCTCCGCCCTTGTATCGACTACCGGGCCCTCAACAATATCACGGAGAGGGACCGTTACACCCTGCCTCTCATGGACACTGCTTTCCACTCCCTCCAGGGGGCGACCTGGTTCACCAAGCTGGACCTACGCAGCGCTTACCACCTCGTCCGGATCCGGGAGGGAGATGAGTGGAAAATGGCCTTCCGTACCCCGAACGGCCACTTTGAATATCTGGTGATGCCGTTCGGGTTGACCAACGCTCCTGCAGTCTTCCAGCGCCTCATTAATGACGTCCTCCTGGACTTCATTGGCCTTTTCGTGTTCGTCTACCTGGACGTCATCTTCTCCAAGTCCAGGGATGAGCACCAGGTCCACGTGAGGCGGGTCCTCCAAAGGCTGCTGGAGAATCGTCTGTACGTTAAGGCGGAAAAGTGTGAATTTTACGCCAGGAGTACATCCTTCCTGGGGTTCATCATCGCCCACGATAAGGTGCTCCCCGACCCAGAGAAGGTAAAGGCGGTGGTGGAATGGCCCACACCTGCATCTCGGAAACAGGTGCAGCAATTCGTTGGCTTCGCCAATTTCTACCGCCGCTTTGTCCCCAACTTCAGTGCCATCGTGGGACCACTGACCCGCCTCACGTCCCCGAAGGTCCCGTTCCGGTGGACCGAAGAGGTCGCTGCCGCCTTTGAGGCGCTGAAGGCGGAATTCTCCTCCTCCCGGGTCCTTCGCCAGGTCGACCCCGCGCTGCAGTGCATTGTAGAGGTAGACGCCTCGGACACGGGAGTGGGAGCAGTGCTGTCCCAGCGGTCACCGGACGATGGCGCCAAGCGACCGTGCGCCTTCTTCTCCCGGCGCTTGTCCCCGGCGGAGAGAAACTACGATGTGGGGGACAGAGAGCTCTTGGCCATCAAGCTCGCCCTGCAGGAGTGGCGCCACTGGTTGGAGGGGGCAAGCCTGCCGTTTGTGGTCCTCACGGACCACAAGAACCTGGAGTACTTACGGTCTGCCAAGCGCCTGAACGCCCGCCAGGCGCGCTGGTCCCTGTTCTTCGCCAGGTTCCAATTTTCCATCACCTTCAGGCCTGGCTCTAAGAACGTCCTGCCTGACGCCCTCTCCAGGCAGTTCGCCCCCGTGGAGTCGGAGGAGGCGCCCCACTCCATCCTGCCCAGGTCGTGCGTCGTGGGAGCCATCTCGTGGGACATTGAGAGCAAGATCCGGAAGGCACAGGAGGTGGAACCTGACCCTGGCGGCGGACCGGAGGGGAGGCTGTTCGTGCCATCCGCGGTCCGAGGAGAGGTCATCCACTGGCTCCACACCTCCAAGCTCACCTGTCACCCTGGCACCTCCCGGATGATAGATCTCCTCCAACGGTCCTTTTGGTGGCCAGGCCTGCGGAGGGATGCAGCCCGCTACGCCCGGGCTTGCCCAATCTGTGCCACCTGCAAGTCGGGAAATGCCCCTCCAGCGGGTCTGCTCCAGCCCCTGCCCGTCCCTGGCAGGCCCTGGTCGCACATCGCTCTGGATTTCGTCACCGGACTCCCCATCTCCAACTCCTATGACACCATCCTGACCATCGTGGACCGCTTCTCCAAGGCCGTGCACTTCGTCCCCCTGCGAGGCCTCCCTACTGCCCTGGAGACGGCGGACCTCCTCGTCCAACACGTGGTCAGGCTGCATGGGATTCCGGTGGACGTGGTCTCGGACCGGGGCCCCCAGTTTTCATCTGAGGTTTGGAGGTCTTTCTGCAACGCCATCGGAGCCAAGGTGAGCCTCTCCTCTGGCCATCACCCCCAATCCAACGGGCAGTGTGAGAGGACCAACCAGGAGCTGGAGGCTGCGCTCCGCTGTGTGTCCAGATCCAAACCCGCGTCCTGGAGCAACCATCTTGCCTGGGTTGAATATGCCCACAACACCGCTCGCTCTTCTGCTACAGGGATGTCCCCCTTCAAAGCGTCCCTGGGTTACGACCCCACGCTGTTTCCGGAGCAGGAGAGTGAGGTAACTGTCCCGTCAGTTAGGGCCCATCTCAGGCAGTTCCGCTCCACCTGGGCTGCCGCGCGCCATGCGCTATTGCGCACAGCGGAGCGCAACAGGACTGTGGCGAACCGGCGTAGGAGACCTGCCCCGGCGTACAGAGTTGGGCAGCTTGTTTACATTTCCACCCAGGACGTCACTCTAAAAGGCGAGAGGAGAAAGCTGGCACAGCGCTTCATGGGTCCCTACCCCATCACCCGGATCATCAACCCGGTGGCTGTGCGCGTGGCTATTCCCCCCTCCCTCCGCATTCATCCTACTTTCCACGTGTCGAAGGTGAAACTGGCGGTTACTGACCCCCTTTGCCCTCCTCCTGCAGCGCAACCCGCGCCCCGGATGATTGGTGGCCATCCGGCCTGGTCCGCCTCCTCCATCCTGGACTCCCGGCGCCGGGGTCGTGGGTTGCAATACTTGGTGGACTGGGAGGGCTATGGGCCCGAGCATCGACAGTGGGTGCCCCCGTCGTTTGTGTTGGACCCATCGCTCATCGCGGACTTCCACCGAGCGCACCCGGATAAGCCATCGCCAGGAGGCGCTGCTAGAGGGGGGAGTACTGTCACGCCGCGCCATTCATCAGCGGCGCCACCTGCTCACGCACCTGCTACTCGTCAGCGGCGAAGGATAAAAGCCGCCTCGCCCTGAGCGTCGGCCTGAAGCCGTAGACTTCATTTCCTTTGTATGGACTTCTACCACATTCTCTTCAGCATCCTCATCTCCGGTAAGAAGTTCACTTACCTCATCTCTCCAGTCTGCTCCCCTGTGCACAGGTGGATTCCTCGGCGGCGGACAATCCCGTCCCTCGTCTCTCCTCGCTGCTGCACCGAGCCCTGCAGGTGGCTGTCTCCCGGGCTTCCATCCTTGAAGCGCCAGTCATCTGCCCAAACAAGTAAGCTTCTCTCCCTCGCCTATTCTCCTCCCGTGTTGGTGTGTGCTCATCACCCTGTGTCTGATTTCTCCCATAGGGTTGCCGGCTGAACGGTCTCCTGCCTCTGGGTCCGAAGCAGACGCCACCACCAACACATTAACATTCCGCAGACACGCACCCAAACATCCCTGTTGTTAATAAACAGTTTGAACTACTCTGAGCCTGTGTGTGTGCGTCTCCTGAGCCGAACGTTATGTCAGCGTGCAGTTAGCTAGCGTTTAGCAATCTTGTCACCTGGCGTCCTATCACCCGGCGTCCTGTCACCTGGCGTCCTGTCACCTGGCATGCTGCGCCCAGCCAAACTTCCACCAGGACAAACGTTCCTCTTCCTCCGTCACTCGCAGTCAATACCACGGCGAGACTTGGAAACCTAAAGTTATCCTCGTCGCCAATGATGTTATGTCCGTGGGTTTCTACTTTAGATTACCACTCGGAGGAACAAACACCAAGACACACACGGCTGCAGGTCATCAGCTTGCTCATTTACTCAAGCATACGCACACATACACGTTTTAGTTCAGTTCAATGAGCACACTCTTATACTATTGGCAATGCCACAGGGTACAGCGCCCACCAATGGGGTGGCATATGCAAATGCAACTCATACAACTCATACAACTCCCATACATCACAAAAGCGAGACATTTTCTACCACTTCCAGTATTTCTCACGCTATATAAAACTTTATGTGAGCCTCACTTACATTACTGCAATATCATATAGGGTAACACATTTCCAACTCACCTAAAAAAGCTAGAAATTCTCCAAAAGAAAGTCATATGTGCCTTATCATGGTCTGAATATAATTCTCCTACTAGTCATCTTTTCTATCGTTACAGTGTTCTAAGACTTGCTGAGCATAATTACTTCCAGAATGCCGTATAATGTATCAGGTTGTCCACAAACTCAACTATAAATTATGTGAACTCATTCCAACCTTCCTTCCCATACACACCTATACCACTAGAAATAAAAACCAAATTACTGGGAAAAAACGAAGCCTAAAATCCACCAGGTTTAGTATTGTGTGCAGAAGACCACAGATTTGGAATGAGCTTGATGAGAATCTAAAAATGTTACCTTCCATCTCCATCTTCAAGAAAAAACTAAAAATGCAACTCCTATCATTATATAATTAATCTGCTATTTGTTACACAAACTTGCTTACTGATGAGTTGTTACTCCATTGTAATTTTGTTTTTTATGTTGATATCACTCCAGCAGTATTTAATAACTTGACTATGTATTGTGAACTCACCTGCTAATTCAATGTAAACAAATGATGGGATTATGTGTTATATGTCTGTCATATGTTTGTTTGTTCCTGTACACAAAGACATCAGACTGATTTCCGTCATCATTTTATTGTAGAAATGGGCTCCCTACTAAAAGCTTCAAATAGCTTATTTGGGATGACCCATTCACACTCCAAATTAATGTGAAAAAAAAAAACTATTGTACTGTATACTGTTACTCATACTGTTGATAATTCATATTGTAATTCATTCATGCTGTTGATAATGTGTGATGTGTGTGTGTGTGTGTGTGTGTGTGTGTGTGTGTGTGTGTGTGTGTGTGTGTGTGTGTGTGTGTGTGAATAAAACTGTTAAACTGTTAAACCCTGAACTCTGTCCACCCCCCCACCCCCCCCCCCACCCCCCCAGACCGTAAGGCACTCACCCACACAATAACTACCTCAGCTGCTGGCACAGAAAGAATGGCACACCATCAGTAATACGTTTGCTGCTGTATGTCTCTGCACTTTACTGCAACCATTTGCACAAATGCCATATCTGCTGCTGTCTGTCATTGCATTACTGATCATGTGCAGTCCTGTCTGTCACTGTCTGCACCTACACTACCGCACTGAACTTGCATCTACGGGCATTACAGCTCTACTTTTCTGTATATAGGATTGCTGGGTTTCATCATTGTTTATCTTTATTTGCACTATGGGAGGTCTGAGTCTATCTTTTGTTGCCATTTGCACTACGGGTAGCATTACTGTATATACGTAGACTGCTGTTGTTTTTCCTGCCTTATTCCTTTTTCTTTTTTTATATCGTGCACACCACTGAAGAGAGAGAGAAATGTCATTTCAGTTCTCCTGTATGTCCTGTATGTATAGTAGTATTGACAAATAAAATCTTTGAATCTTGAATCTTAAGATGCACAGCAGAAATGCAATCTAAACCACTTGCTTTGTTATCTGACAGCTCCTTAATGGCTTTAAGTACTGCAAATGTGTCAGTCACAAATGAGTCATCCCTCTCTACTTTCCTTGCTTTAAAAGTTCAATTACTAATGCAGTTAAACAATGAGTAGTTCCCTCCGTAAATCAAGAATATTGTCTGTTCTTGAGATGTCTTCCACAATACATTGTAAAGATGTTTTACTTTTACTATGTCTAACTTCCTTCCAAAAATCTGTGACTCTCTTACATAACAATTTCTTGGCCACAGTTAGCGCTCATAATTTGCTCATTTTTATGTATGAAGTAGATGGAATACTTGTATTTTGCATTAGTACGTTTATTCAGCTCAAATTCTGACCCATGTCTGGGTCTACCAGTCTCCAACCATGTTTTATTGTCAGAAACTGCCCTTTTAAGGGCTGACTGAAGACGCCACACGCTGACTGTGAGTTTGCACATTTATTAACGGAAAGACGAACAAGAACAACATACACAAACATGCACACTTACAGGTACTGATGAGTACGGCGGAATGCCCAGAGGAAACAATACAAACGGGGGCTGTGTCTCGGAATGACACAGTACAGACGGGGGCGCAGTCTCGGAATGTAAGAGACGTAATAATAACATCAGGAAGCGCAAGACCGCTGCAAAGAATCAATTACACCGGTCTGCTTAAATAGAAATGCACCAGATGATTATCATGTGTGGGTACATGAGTGAGAACGTAATCAAAATAACTAGTGACAGCTGTGCAGCCCACGAAACAGAATTTGACAGCCGAAAGCTGCACAGCGCTGTCAAAATAAAAGTACAGACTGGTGTTATGCCGAGAACTACTCGCTTGCTGAGAATTGCATCTCATCATCACGGGAATGCATGGAACTGTGTGCTAGAATGCCCAGGAATGTGCGCGACTGTGTGCGTCATCACAATGCTGTAATACCACAAACTCTAAAATATAACCCTACAGCCAGGCTTGTAACAATTTGTACATTTTTAGAAGTAAAAATTATTACCTCTTGTAAATGGGCTTTAAATTATGTTTATTCGCCAGACATTTTAGTGTTTCAAAGGGGGTTAGAAATCACAGTGATCCATCTCCAAGTCTACATAATAAAAGAATAAAATGATTATCCTGATTTTTTTTTCCAGATTCTTTGAGACTCTTGGATTCTTTAGAACATCCACATCTTTCAAGTTTGAGGGTCAGTTTATTATGAATGTATCAAGCTGGTGCAAACTTGTTTTTGAGCATAATTTATTTACATATTATTACTATTACATATGCGTTATTTTTGATCATTTATTTTCAGTTAATGTTGTAATGATGTTCTAGTTACAATTTTGATGATGATGGAAATTCTTTTTCTTGTATTGTTCGTTGCTGAGTTAGCTTTCCAATAAAATGTGTTAACCCTTTGTCTGTGTGGAATATATGGCAGGAAAACACAGAGTTTGACCTCAGAATTTCAAATGACAATACCTTCAGAATGGTCAAAGTTAGAGGCACAGTGCCAATTGGAAAAATGTTACAGGTGAACCAAAGTTTATGACTGGTGAACTTGCATCCATGCATTTTGCATAATGGGACCTAATTTGCATATTGCAACAATGAAATGTTCATGAGATAATACCTTCAGAATGGTCAAAGTTAGAAGCACAGTGCTAATTGGAAAAATGTTGCAGGTGAACCAATTTTTATGACTGGTGAACTTGCATCCATGCATTTTGAATGATGGGACCTAATTTGCATATTGCGACAATGAAATGTTCATAATACCGTCAGAATGGTCAAAGTTAGAGGCACAGTGCCAATCAGAAAAATGTTGGAGATGACAGAAAAGTTTGTGATTTCAGAAATTTTATTCACCAATGTGCATAACGCCAGGCAATGACGTGGTTTTTGGTCATCCTATCCTACAACTACAGTATATACAGGAAATCAGTAGAATCAAAACACACATTAGTAATAAACTGGTAAAAAATAAGAAGAAATGTGACATAATTTGACCATGACAATCCACAAAGCCAGTTTTTTATGTTTTTCGTCATTTTGTCAGTAAAAACGGTAAAAAAAAAAAATGAGTAAAAAAGTGAACAACAACAGCACAATGGCAGCCATATTTACATTTTTTTTCCCCAAGTAGCAGTGTACCCCAATCTGCCCTCATCTATCAAGGTGACACTGTTTGAAGTTCTTGAGCGTGTGGTATCTCTCAAAGCAAGGTGCAGCACACAGACCTACCCCACACTGAGCACACCTGAAGCACCTCTGGCGACGACCATGGTGTCACAACTCGCTCCCACCTGTCATCTGCTCCAGCCCCGCGCACGCCTGTGCTTCATTAGGCTGCCTCTATTTAACCTGCTCTGCCTGGAGCCTCGGCCTGGAGCCGTCAGCTCATCTCCATGCTCAAGCTCTGCGTTCGCCTACTCCTCTTGGCCAACGCCGCAACTCGTCATCCGCACGTAAGATTATCACTTACCTGCTTTCCAAGATCTTCCCCTGTGCACAGGTGGAGCCTCCCGGCAGCGGAAGAATCCCTTCATCGCCTCACCTCTTCAGTCTCTTCCCCGTCGAGCGCAGCAGGGCACTGTCTTCCAGGCGGGAGCACTTCTTGCCAACGCCAGCCACCAAGACATCTGCAAGTAGGTCACATTACAACTTTCATCACTTCACCGTGATAATAGCTCATCCATTGTCCTCTGCTCTGTCCTCAGGGTTGCCTGGCTGTACGGTGTTCTGTTCTGCCCTCGGTGCTCTTCAGTCCCCAAGAAGACATTCACATTCCTCACTCATGCATTCATACACCTGTTGTTGAATAAAACTCTTAAATTCCACCCGAGCCTGCGTGCGTGTTTCCTGAGCCAGATAACATGTCACATGGTGATGGCTGCAATCGCAACACACTACACAATCTGGACATTCATGAGTGTCGACAAGAAAGTGCCGTTCAGTGAGTCGCTGTGGTGTCTCTAATGCTTGCTGTGAAGGCCTTCCAGGTCTCTTGCCCCCACTTCTTTTGTGCCCCTCAAGCAAACTTATGATTAGTTCCTGAATGAAGACTTTCAGGGGCTTGTGTGGAGCTGCAGTACACCTAGTGTATATGATGTGTGCGTTGATGACGCAGATGCTCATCAGTGTGTTGAAAATTCGGCTGTACCATTTCTTTGCTCTGTGTGGAAAGAGGTAGGTTTTCATCCTCTGGTCAGCTCTGTCTACTCCTCCCATATAGCTATTGTAGCTGTCCACACACACAGGCTTGTTGACCTCATGGAAACAAGTCACACTCCCCTTTGAGCGAATGTGTTTCCGGACACAAGTGTTGCCATGAATGGATGACAGCATGGTGAGACGCTTCGTGTCATGCCACGCACAGGCCAGCAGTTTGTCTTGCCGCATGAACACTGGGTCATCTCCCCTTCTCAACGGCAAGTGGGCTGGTTGCAGATCCCTTGGCATGCCTAAAGTAATGGCATAAATAAATAATGGCATGAATAAATTGTCATAAATAACATAAAAAATAAATAAATAAATAAAAATTTAAAAAAATACCTCTCCTGTTGCTGTTCATGGTCCCACACAGTCCAGTGTCCTTGGCTGCGAGCTCCACAGCGATGGCTGGCGCTGTGCAATAGCTGTCCATGTACACCTCATGTCCCTTCCCAGTGTATGGCTCCATTAGCTGATGCACAACAAGATGAGCCGTGCCCAAACCGTCACAGTCATTGCCATTTTGTCCTGTGTATAGTGACCACCGCAACACATATCCTGTGCTGGCTTCACTCAAGACAAATGCCTTGTAGCTGTATTTGTCTGGTTTATTGGGGTTGTACAACTTCAAGGTGGATCTTCCCTTGAATGCAATTGTCATTTCATCCAGGGAGAGTTCCTTGCCTGGAGCATAAACAGCAGCAAAATGCGGAACTATACAGTCAATGACTGGACGGATCTTGAAGAGACTGTCATGCCCTGGCTCTCCATATGCAACCCAGTTCTCATTGTTCACAAAGTGAAGGCAAGACAGGATTATTGCAAACCTGTCGTATGTCATCACTCTGCCAAATCCAGGTGTAAAAGCTAGCCAAAACTGCCCAGTAGGCCCCCAGTGCAAACTTTGCCACAATTTCCATGCACAAATGGAGTGCCATGAATGCTTTCATCTCCTCCACAGTTACAGCAGTTCACTTTTGAAGTCTGGACTGTGGTTTCAGTGCATCGGTTGCTTTGGCTTGGACTACGACCTGGTCAGCATACCTGTTTGGGAAGCACAGTTTGACCTCAAAATTAGCACTGAATTGGAAATTGGAAATGGAAAAATATAGCAAATGAACCAAAGTATATCAATGGGCAAATTTCCTCCATGCATTTGGTATAATGTGATCAAACTTGGATATGGTTATCACATTTGTATATGGTGATCACACATTGTGCCAGTCAAACTCTGCAACAGCTGTAGCCTTGCATGTGGTCATAACATTTGCATGCGTTGATTACAGTTGCTTATGGCAATCACACTTGCACATTGTGCCAAGCAAACTTTGCAACAGCTATAACCTTGCATGTGTTGATCACATTTGCATGCGGTGATTACATTTGCTTATGGCGTTCACACTTGCACATTGTACCAATCAAACTTTGCAACAGCTGTAACCTGTAATCAGCTGTAACCTGAAAATGCTACAACTTACATTCATTGCCAAAATTTGAAAAATACAGCAAATGAACCACAGGTTATGCCACAATATGTACCTGTTTGTTTCATCGGTGAGAATCTTCCAGAAGTTCTCTGTCCAAAACAGCGACAAAAAATCAATGGGGTGCACAGATGACATAGCCACCTCTCCACGATATCCAACTGGCTCTTCAAATGGTTTGAGCCATGGCTGATAAGCTTCTTCATCTGCACGAAGCTCCCAGGCATCATTGTCCAAACCTCCTGTTGGATCTTGACTGCCCATTGTTGTTCTTCCACAGTGCGTAAATGGTGCAAGCCGGGAAACACCGGGTGCGGTGTGCTCCGGCCCACCCAAACGTCGCCCACGAACTGTTCTGGGCCTTTTCACCCTGCGGCCACGGTTCAACAAAGCGGAACAATCTGCAGACGATGCTCCTGTGCCATTTTGGGCTCGGCTGGACACAGAAAAAGCACCTCCAGTCTTGCGTGCACGACGGCCATTTCCACTTTCGCCAGAATTGCTTGCACCATTGTCCAAAGGCACATAATCTGAGCTGGACTCTTCCTCAGACGACGAACTTGGGCTAATCTCTTCATCTGCCCGAGGAGCGGCCCACGCCAGAGCTAAAACATCTTCAGCAGCAAGCGTTTTTCTCACCATCTTGTCTCGTCCGTGACAAACGACAGAATGAGAGGGGTCGTCCTCCAAACAGAAATTTGAACCACTGATTGCACTGGACCATATCCGGTTTTCGTGGTAAGCAAAAAGCTATACCTGTCTGCCATCTTGTGGTGTTAAAAGCTTTGTACATTTCTGACTCTATTTAGCGGTACCGGCTTTGTTTTGAGTGATAAGCTGACAGGTGCACACAGGCGCCACTGACAGTCAAACAGTTAATTCCAGTTGGTGTCTGAGTGTGTCTTTATTCAACAAGATGAACTTCTTTGTAAGGGGGATTCATCCTGAGGTGTGTGTGTGTGTGTGTGTGTGTGTGTGTGTGTGTGTGTGTGTGTGTGTGTGTGTGTGTGTGTGTGTGTGTGTGTGTGTGTGTTGGACAAGACTTTAAATTTATTTTCATATTTTTCTCATTATCAGCCACTTAGGTTTGTAAAAATTCTGGCATATTATTATTACCTGTCATTTTAATTTTCATGTAAGATGCCCAATAGCTGAGACTTCCGGGAAGATGGCGGAGAGACATAACGCTTAAACAGAGAGCTCTCCCTAGTTGGATTTAAAATCTTTAATAAATGGCCAACTCGACATAAATGGAACAATAAACCAAGGGATGAAAACACGAAGAAGCTGGGCACACGGACAAAAGCAGGGTAAAACTAAAGAATCCCTCTTCAACAACGCAGGAGAAATCGCTGAACACGAGGCCCAAAAAAACGAGGTGACTACAGCAGAGAAAATGGAGGACGCCAAACTCGATATTATGAACACTGGCTTCGCCAATATAAGTACAGACATAAAAGACTTCAAGCGACAGCTCCAACAGGATTTAACGACTCTTAAGGAAGATCTGAAAAAAGAGATGAAGGAGGAAATTATGGGCCTCCGAAAAGAAATGGAACGCAAGCTAGCTGAAAACATGGAGGAACTGTGCACTCAACGGGCGTGTTTGGCAGAAGCACAGGCTCGAATATCAGAGTTGGAAGACTGGAGGACCGAGGCAAGCGAGCGGCTGCAGACCCTGACGGCACAAACACAGAGGATGCAGGAAAAAATAACCGACCTGGAGAGAAGGTCCAGACGGAGCAATATACGCATCTTCGGGATTCCGGAGGGCATTGAAGGCAACTCGATGACAAAATTCATGGATCAATTCTTAAAAAAAGAGCTTGAGCTGCCCGATGAAACGGACCTGCAGATCCAACGAGCGCACAGAGCCTTGGCACAGAACCCGAATCCAAACTCTACACCCAGGTCAGTTGTGGTAAACTTTCTAAAATACGACGTAAAGGAAAGGATCCTGACACAAGCGTGGAAAAAAAGATACGAGTCGGCGACAAACAGATATTCTTTGACCATGACTACCCGACAGAAATTGTGCAGCAGCGAAAGAAATATGCCAACATTAAAAAAATGCTGAAAGAGAAAAAAAATAGATTCCAAACGCCGCTAACGAAGATGAGAATTCATTGGGAGGACGACGTGAAAACCTACAACACGGCCAGAGAGGCAGCGCGGGACATGACGGAGCGAGACTTTGTGATGAGCGTACCGGAGGAAGCGCCTGGAGCGGCGGCGGCACGGAACGCATCGCGACAGCCGGAGTGGAGGAGAGTGAGCGGCAGAAGGCGGGAGACGGACGTGGTGCACCGGGCCCAGGAAAAACTGCAAGGCTTTCAACGGAAAGCCTAGATTATAACAAATTTATTTATTTAGCGAATGCAAAGTCCTTAAGCCAAGCAGTTGCCTCCTGGTTTGCTGTATGGAGGGTGTGTAATCCTCCTTCCAGTCTTTGGAGCGGGCAAACCTCTATGATGTGTTCCATTGTTTGCTCCTCTCCACATGCGCACAGTGGGCATATTATAACAAAGATTAAGAAGGACACAGAAGAAATGAAGGCCAAGAAGTAAAGGTAAAAGAGAAACAAATGGCTAGGAGAGGTTTAAATGATTTTTGTTGGACATTTCTAGACTAATGACTATTACTTGGATAGTAACTAGAAGTCTAGGGAGGGCCCCTCACTCGGTGAGGACATTCCCTCCATCCACCAACAGGGATCAGTGGGCAGAAGAAAGGCCCAAAGTACGGAGGTCGAGATTCGTTGATGTGTTTTTGTACAAATATGTGTTAGTTTTGTTGTTAAAGGGGTTAGGAGCACAAGTTAAAAAAATGGAAAAACATGAATATGGTTAAAAATCTTAAGATAATGACATTAAACGTGAATGGTCTGAGCTCACCTGTTAAAAGGGAAAGAATAATAAGAAAATTCAAGAAGGAAAAAGCCGAAATTATATTTATACAAGAGACACATTTGAACAGGACAGAACATGAGAAACTAAAGAGATTTGGCTATAAGAACTCCTACTACAGTTCATTTAAGGGAGAAACTAAAAGGGGGGTTATGATACTAATTTCAAATAAAATACAATTTGAATGTGAACAAGAAATCCAGGATAAAGAAGGCAGATATGTAATAATAAAGGGAAGAATAGATGGTATGCAGACCACATTAGTGAACATCTATGCCCCACCAGAAAGTGACAAGGGTTTTTTTCAACAACTGTTTGATCTCATAGCAACACACAGTGAAGGAGTCCTAATTTGTGGAGGAGACTTAAATGCCGTCATGGATCATGAAGCTGACACAACAAGTGTTAAGAAGACAAAAAAACATGTAACAAAATTCATAAGAACCTCACTAGCAGAAATGGGTATGGTAGACATATGGAGGGACCTGCACCCACTCGAAAAAGACTATACACATTATTCAGCAGTCCATAAAGTACACTCTAGAATAGATTACTTCCTTATGAATGAAGGTGACAGACACAGGGTGAGAAATTGTCGGATTGGAGGGGCAGAAATATCAGATCATAATCCTATATACATGGAAATATATTTAAACAATAGAAAACGACAAACAACATGGAAACTTAATGTAGGACTATTAAATGATGAGAAAATGAAAGAAAGAATAAAGGTAAACATAAATGAGTATATCGAGGAGAATGATAATGGAGAAATGGACCCAACAATACTATGGGACGCACTAAAAGCCGTGTTAAGAGGTAAATTAATTGTTGAATCAGGAAAAGCAAAAAAGTCTAAACTGGAATCATATGAACAAAGATGTGAGAGACTGAGGGAATTAGAACGTAAACATCAAAGCACAAATGACCCAAAGATATATCAAGAAATTAAGGAAGAAAAAATAAAGATAAAAGAAATACAAATAGATGAAATCGAAAGGAAAAATAGATATTTAAAACAAAAATATTATGAAACTGGGCCAAAGGCCACAAAACTGCTGGCAAAATGGTTAAGAAAACAACAAACAGTGAATAATGTATATAAGATTAAGGACCCCATCACAAATAAAACCACAGTTACCCCAGAAAACATCGAAGAAATATTCCATAAATTCTATCAAGAACTATACTCGCAACCTGAAAAGACAAATGTTAAGGATATTAAAAAATTTCTATGCACATTGGACTTGCCATCAATAGGAAACCAACAAAATGAAAAGCTAACAGCAGAAATAACAACACAAGAGATTAAAGATGTGCTTAAGTCACTTAAAAACGGTAAATCACCAGGTAGTGATGGATACCCGTCTGAGTTTTATAAACTGTTTATAGACGAACTCACACCACAGCTCCTAAAGTCATTTAATTGGACATTAAACAACAACAAAATACCTCCATCATAGAACAAAGCCATTATTTCAGTTATTTTAAAGCCAGGGAAAGATAGGGAACAATGCGGAAACTATAGGCCAATCTCTTTATTAAATGTGGATTATAAAATATATACAACAATCATCTGTAAACAAATAAAGACATTCTTGAAGGAATTGATAGAGGATGATCAAGCTGGTTTCACAGAGGGACTCCAAACACATGATAATATCAGGAGAACATTACACATAATTAATCAAATACATAAAGAAAAGAAAAGCATAGTAATAATGAGTTTAGACACAGAAAAAGCATTTGATAGGGTTAATTGGATGTTCCGATATAATGTGCTGGAACGCTTTGGATTTAACAAAAAGTCAGTGCAATGCATAAAGACACTGTATCAAAAACCTGTGGCAAGAATCAAGATAAACGGTAGCTTAACAGACAAAGTAAATATACAAAGATCAACTAGGCAGGGATGCTGCCTATCGCCCACCTTGTTTGCTCTGTTCATAGAGCCACTGGCTCAAGCAATGCGACAATATAAGAAATTAAAAGGTGTAACAATAAAGGGAGCGGAACACAAGATTGGGCTATTTGCAGACGATATTATAGTTTACCTTGAACAACCAGATGAATCAATAATGGAAATGATGGACTTGATAGAAAATTTTGGAAAATTATCAGGATACAAGATAAACATAACAAAAACACAAATACTGACATTCCACTATAACCCTTTAAACCAGATAACTGATAAGATCAAACTAAACTGGAAACAAAAAGAAATAAAATACCTTGGAGTGAACATACCTAAAGATTTAAGCAAAATCTATAAAGTAAACTATGATAGGTTAGAACAAGAAATAAAAAAGATATTGATAGATGGTCAATCTTAAATATGGATCTGAATTCAAAAATTAAGACAGTCAAAATCAGCATACAACCTAGCCTGCTTTACCTCTTCCAGGCTCTACCAACAGAGATTCCTGGTGCCCAGTTCTCAAAGTGGGACAGGATGATATCGAGATTTGTTTGGGGAGGTAAAAAGCCAAGAGTGAAATATAAAACTCTCCAATTACCAAAAGAGAAAGGAGGCATGGGTCTACCGAGTCTAAAGGAATATTACTACTCAGTACAAATAAGATATATCATATGTTGATGCGGTGGAGGATATGAGGCAAAATGGAAAGAAATGGAAAAGGAAATTGAGGGACTCCCAGTACAAAGCATAATAGGAGATAAGGATACATATAAGCAAATCAAACAAATAGACCCAATCACTAAATTTACTTTGGAACTGTGGTATAAAATAGTACAAAAGTATAATATAAAGGAGGACATAAAACTATTGAAATGGGTAGCATTTGACAGTCAGTTTGAACCGGCAAAGGAAGATAGGGGATACAAAAATCTGGTGAACAAGGGAATCACAGCATGGGGCAATATCGGAAAAAAAGATTTCGGGAGTTTTGTAAACATGAGAAGAAAATTTAAACTAGAAAAATCTGAATTCTTTAGATATCTGCAGATGAGAGATTATTATATGAGGAAGATTAGGCATAACCTCCACACAGATGTGAGCGAGATTATACAATTCATTTTAAGCTCGTATGCAGGAAATAAAATAAGAATTATTTCAAAGCTATATCAGAAACTTACGGCAAACAAACATTCAAGTAACTATATAAAGGAGAAATGGGAGAAAGAGCTAAATTTAAATATAACAGAATAAAACTGGCAAGAAATATGGAAAACACAACACACATCAACAAGTTCAAGGACATGGAGGGAATTTGGATGGAAAAACCTGATTCGCTATTTCATTACACCACAGATTCAAAGAAAATATACAAATACCCAATCTATATGCTGGAGGGGCTGTGGGGCTCAAAATGCAGACCACTCACATATGTTTTGGAAATGCTGCAAAATCTCATCATTCTGGAAATCTATACATGTGACAATACAAAGGATATTAGGATATAATATACCAATGAACTGTAACTTGATGTATTTATGTGATCTTAAAAGAGACAATGTAATACAGGCTAAGGACAGATGTCTAGTTAAAATATTGCTGATTGCATGGAAAAAAACAATCACAAGAAAATGGCGATCAGAAGTTCTTCCTGACCAAGAGCAATGGACTGACATTGTTGAGGATATACACTACCGTTCAAAAGTTTGGGGTCACTTAGAAATTTCCTTATTTTTGAAAGAAAAGCACTTTTTTTCAATGAAGATAACTTTAAACTAATCAGAAATACACTCTATATATTGCTGATGTGGTAAATGACTATTCTAGCTGCAAATGTCTGGTTTTTGGTGCAATATCTAGATAGGTGTATAGAGGCCCATTTCCAGCAACTATCACTCCAGTGTTCTAATGGTACAATGTGTTTGCTCATTGCGTCAGAAGGCTAATGGATGATTAGAAAACCCTTGTGCCGAGGACCTTAATTATGAAGTTTCTTAGCAACAGAGACAAGATGAAGATCTTCAACGCTGCACGAGCTAAAAAAGGAGAGATTAAACACCAGGACCAGCAGGTGCGGTTCTACCCAGATTTGGCCACAGGAATCCAGCAATTGAGGAAGCAGTTTGATCCCGTACGTAAGGAGCTGCGCAACCTTGGGATTCGTCATGGTGTAATCTATCCTGCGAGACTGCTGACCACGTATGAGGGCAGAACCCACATCTTCAAGACCCCAGAGGAGGCGCAGGAGTTCATCAAGAAGATCAAAGAAGAAGAAGAGACTGGTGGGAGCTAAGCATGAACAAAATATAAGGTAGAATAATTAAGCATTTGCACAGGCATCTGACTGACTTGAAGTAAATAGTAAGTTTACAAAATATAGATTGTATTATATATTAAAAAAACAAAACAAAAACAAAACAAACAAAAAAAAAACTATGATGTACAAAGTTGTTAAAAATTTTGGAGTTAAGTTGGAAAACTACAGAGGAGAGTTAATGTTACGTCATTAAAAGCAGTAGAGTTAGGGTGATTGGGAGGATGAAGAAGGAGTGGCTTAGGCTGTTCCCCGTGGGTGTGGAACGGTCGATGGCTATATCGGGAGACAGAATTTTTCTTTTGATTTTGGGGGGTTTGCCACAAGTGTGGGAAGGGGAAATTTGTTTGTGTGTAGTTTGTAGGATGAATGTTCAACCACTCATGTTTTTGCTTCTCTGTATGAGCATGTTTACACTGCAAGGTAATCCCAAACTCTCTATTGATCATGGACCAAAGTGTTAATCTTAATTTAACTTCATGGAATTGCAGAGGTCTACAAAATTTAAAAAAACTTAAACAAGTTATGAATAAAATAAAGGACATGGGTTCAAGAATTGTGTTTTTACAAGAAACTCATCTGATAGAGGAGGATGTTAAAAGAATTAGGAGTAGATGGCAGGGAAGTGTATTCACCTCTTCATTTTCATCCCGAGCCAGGGGAGTTATGACTCTCATACATAAATCAGTTCCTTTTCAAGTGAAAAATGTAATTGGAGACAAATTTGGAAGATATGTAATCATTCAAGGTTCTTTGCTATTAGAAAATATAAATCTTGTGAACTTATATGGTCCCAATATAGATGATCAGAAGTTCTTTGCTAATTTATTTCTCATCTTATCATCACTTACAGGGCAACATATAATAGCAGGGGATTTTAATTGTACATTGAATCCAGGTGTGGATAGATCAACAGGACTGGATTGTACGCACATTGGATGTAGGATGACTATTAATTATTTTATGAAAGAATTGAGATTGTTAGATATATGGAGAGAAATGAAACCACAAGTTAAAGCCTATTCTTGTTATTCCAGTACCTACAAGACATTCTCACGTATTGATTATTTTTTGATTTCCACAGAATTAAGGTCCAAGATTCAAAACTGCTTTTATGATAACATCGTGATCTCTGATCATGCACCCTGTTGTCTAATATATGTAGATAAAAAATTGACAAAGGAATCAGGTAGATGGCAATTTCAGCATAAATGGCTTCAGGATGAGGAATTTGTCAAGTATATAGAAAAACAGATAGACGAGTTCTTTGACATCAATACTACACAAACATCAGCATGTGTAAAGTGGGAGGCTTTCAAAGCTTTTATTAGGGGACATATTATTAGTTATACAGGATCAAAATCTAAGAAGACTCGAGAGGAGAGAGCTAAATTGGAACATAAAATAAAAAGTCTTCAGGAAAAAGTGTATGCAGGAAGTGACCCAAGGTTGGAGAATGAATTACTGATTTTGAGAGCTGAATACGACAAAAAATCAGCGAATAGAGCTGCCTCGAGTCTTCTAAGATTGAAACAATCTTTTTATGAACAAGGTGAAAAATCAGGAAAATTATTAGCATGGCAGATTAAACAATTGGAAATTAAAACACCAATTACCAGTATTATAAGTAATGGACAGGTAGTTATAGATCCTTTAGAAATTAATAGAGCCTTTAGAGATTACTATGAAAAATTATATGATACCAAAAATGAACCTGATTTAACAAAACTAAATGGGTTTTTGAACGAACTATCTATACCGTGTATACCAAATGAAAACAGGGAGATATTGGAGTCTAAAATTAGTCAAGAAGAAGTTGGGCTAGCCATTGATAATATGAAATCAGGAAAAAGTGCAGGACCAGATGGTCTTCCAGTTGACCTTTATAAAAAATTTAAGAATAAATTAATAAAACCTTTTTTGGAAATGGTTTTAGAAGCATTTCAAAATAATAATTTACCATCATACATAAATAATGCCTTAATTATACTGCTGCCAAAACCAGGTAAGCCCTCTAATAAATGTGAAAATATGAGACCAATAAGCCTATTAAACGCCGACCTTAAGATAATCTGTAAAATTTTAGCAAGACGAATACAAGAAATTTTACCAAATATTATTAATCGAGATCAGAATGGCTTTATAAAGGGTAGACAAGGCTTCCATAATGTAAGAAGACTATTTAATATTATTTATTTTAATAAAGAAGCACCGGATACAGCTCTCCTATCATTGGACGCCGAAAAGGCCTTTGATAGAGTTGAATGGCCCTTTCTTTTTGAAGTCCTACAAAGGTTTGGACTTGGAAATAATTTCATAAAATGGGTTCAAATAATATACAATAATGCTACAGCAGAAATCCTAACAAATAACAATATTTCAAAACCAATAAAAATCAATAGAGGATGTCGACAAGGCTGTCCACTTTCACCTTTACTGTTTACTATGGCAATTGAACCTTTAGCAATAGCGATACGTTTACATTCACAAATATATGGAATTAAAGTTGGACCAACAGAACATAAAATCTCCCTGTACGCCGATGATATAATTTTGTTTATGTCGAATCTAAAAAAATCAATTCCAACCTTGTTGAATTTAATAAAGAATTTTGGGGAAATATCAGGATATAAAATAAATAAAACTAAATCTTCAATATTAATGCTAAATGAGACCCAGAGAAATTACCCAGCCCCTGAGGCAAATCAATTCAATGTTGTAAATCAGTTTAAATATTTAGGAATCCAAATTATGCCTAAGCTAGAATCAGTCGCCAGCGTCAACTATGAAGCCTTAATGTCAGATATCAATGAGTTAACTCAGAGATGGATGTCACTACCAATGTCGATGATCGGGAGAATCAATATACTTAAAAGTAATATTTTACCTAAAATACTTTATTTATTTCAATACATTCCCTTATCACCAACTTTAGATCTATTCTCAAGAATAAAAAAAAAGTTAGTGGAATTTATATGGAACAACAGGAGGGCTAGATTACGTCTGTCTTTATTATATTTACCATTTGATCGTGGAGGTCTGAAATGTCCAAATTTTATGTTGTATTATTGGTCGGCACAACTGAGGTCTATGACATATTATTTTTCATCAAATGATCTCCCTCACTGGACTGAAATGGAATCATACAATTTACCTTTACCTCTTCCCATATTCATATACTCAGATTCGGCAAAAAAATTACAAAAACAAGTTAAAAATCCATTTGTAAAGCATATGATCAAAATATGGTGTGAAGCTAAAAACTATTTAAAAGAACCACAGTTATTGTCACAATTTAGTCCAATATGGGGTAATCAATATTTTAAACCAGGGAGAGCGGACGCTGTATTTAAAGTATGGAATTTAAAAGGGATACAAAAGATTCAGGATTTATATTTGCCATGTGCAGACAACATAATGTCTTTTGAAGAGCTGAGGATCAAATTTAATCTCAATAGAACACATTTTTTTAAATATCTTCAACTTAGAAACTTTATTCGATCAAATCAAAATAAAGCTCTCGCTCGACCTATTTATTCATCCTTGGAAAAAATGATGATGAAAGATAGTAAAAGAAAGGGTATTATTTCAGAGTTTTATAACTCATTGACACTATCTTCAAGTGAAAATTCACTGAAAAGATTAAACTACTGGAAAGAAGATCTGCAAATTGAAATTTCGGAGGAACAATGGGAATTGGCTTGTACAGAAGCTCAAACCAAATCAATAAATGCACGCCTTAAATTGATACATTTCAAATGGTTAATGCGGATGTATGTTACACCGGAGGAGTTAAATAGATATAACAAAAATATACCAGATACATGCACAAAATGCATGGAAAGTAAAGGAACCCTATTTCATTGTTTATGGGAATGTAGATTAATAAGAATGTTTTGGGAAGAGGTGAGGGTAACAATTGAAAAAATAATCTCAAAACAAATCATACTGAATCCTAAACTGTTTTTGTTGGGTCTGTACCCAGAAAAGCATAATTTTAATAAAAGTGAAAGAACATTCATAGACCTCAGTTTGCTTAATGCCAAAAAATGTATTGCACTATTATGGAAAAAGACTCATAGACCAGATGTGACTCAGTGGTTAAGACAGATGTTAACAAACCTTCCATTAGAAAGAATAACATATATACTGAAATCAAAGGAAATTGTGTTTGAGAATATATGGAGACCTTTTATTGATTATGTAAAAAATTTAAACATAACTCTTGAAGAAGAAGGTGAATGATGTGTGTGGACCTTGTAAATTCCAAACTGGTGAACATAATATGTATACTTATGTATTGGATTGTCTAGACTAAACAAAGGAGCATTGTTGAAGATTTGATTTTGTTGGTGGTTGTTGGTGTTTTTAGTGCATTTTTTTTTTTTGTAGTACTTTAGCGTTAGTGTTTGATTGTTTGTATCATGTTTGTTAAAAAAAAAAAAAAAAAAAAAAAGGTTCAATAAAGATCAAACCCTTGTGCAATCATGTTAGGTCTGCAATGCTGTAATTGCTGCAAATGGAGGATTCTTTGACGAAAGCAAAGTCTGAAAGAAAAAATTATTATTTCAAATACAAATCATTATTTCTAACCTTGTCAATGTCTTGACTATATTTTCTATTCATTTTACAACTCATGGTGGTAAATAAGTGTGACTTTTCATGGAAAACACAAAATAATTGTCTGGGTGACCCCAAACTTTTGAACGGTAGTGTACGTTTAATGGAAAAACTAACATATCGACAAAGAATGCAAGAAGGACAATATGAAAAAAAATGGTGGAAATGGACACACTACAAAGTGCAACAACGAGACAGAAATTGAAAGAATAACCAAAGACACCGAAAAACCAGAAGAATTAAGAGATGGAAACTAAAAACTTGATGCTCCAACATTTGTCCCCCCCCTTTTTTTTCTTTTTTTTTTCTTCCTCTAGCTCCTTTTTTTTAAATATAGAGACTGTGATCTGAATGTAATATGTATGATGAAAAATGAATAAAAATCAGTTACAAAAAAAAAGATGCCCAATAGCTTTACTTTTAATCATGAACCTACAAGATACAGTCTGCATGCATTTATTTATGTATTAATTGAACTGATGACTTTTTTGACATTTTGCAGATGTAGCAGAACGGAGACTGTGTGCAGCTGTACACAGACAGGTGAACTTTTATAAAGACTTAACACACAAACATGAGATAACTGATATTTAATAAGCACTATAAAGTGAAAAGGTTGGAATTTTAATCAAAAGTTACAATAGCTCAACCACAGTGTGATGTGTCAAAATAAAAGGCAGCCTTCAGATCACTGCTAAAAAAAAATCTGAGACAGTATTCAGTATAGTGTGGCAGATGAAATAAGTGTACCCAGTGTGGAGGCACGGAATAAGTGCAGGCAGGACATGGCGAACTGAAGTTTAAAAGGGTGTTTTATTCATCCTCCAACACGAGGGTCACTCCAGCGCTGTGGGAGCGCGCTGGAGCGAGCCCTGTGTCTCTAGTCAGCAAACAGGCAATGCATGTGATCAGCAAGAGAGAAAAAGAGAGACAGCAAGCGATATGGTTGACTTATATACCCAGCTAGACAATGCATGCATGGCACATTAGCATCACAGTAACTGCAGGAAGGCATGGACATTTGCATTAGAGTCACACATATCAATAGCAGGATTACTGGCGCAGGGATTAGACAAAGAGAGGCTGCCTATTGATATCGGTCCATACATCTCACTGTTCTGCTAATTGCTCCAGCTGAGCGCTCTGCTTGTCCGTAGGCTGTGGGGGTCACCCACAATAGTACTTTTAGATATGTACTTTTAGAGGAAGTAAAGTCAAACATGCCAAGCAAAGAACCCCCAAAAAACTTACCTGAATTTGCCCTAGTGTAAAATACTGTTGGAATCAGAATGAAATTATGATGATTGAAGCTAATAAATGTAGTAAATTTCTTCAATCATACTCTGTGCATTTCCTGGCCACTACTCCTGCCGGAAAATGCCTCCATCCCAAAAGTCACCTTCTGTTGGTCCAAACATAAAACATTTTTTGCAGGAGAGTCAGGGAAAGAATAATATTAACTGGAGCAAGTTTCATGTATTTCATTCTTTCCACTGTGAAGATAGCAGTGCATACAATTTCTGCAATTGCAAATTAATCC
The DNA here is from genome assembly GCA_020510985.1 of Pholidichthys leucotaenia. Classification (NCBI taxonomy): domain Eukaryota; kingdom Metazoa; phylum Chordata; class Actinopteri; order Cichliformes; family Pholidichthyidae; genus Pholidichthys; species Pholidichthys leucotaenia. Next base: position 117,140,289 of record CM035842.1, read on the forward strand.
TGCCAGAAAATGCCTCCATCCCAAAAGTCACCTTCTGTGGGTCCAAACATAAAACATTATTGCAGAGGAGTCAGGGCAAGAATACTGTTAACTGGAGAAAAATTCATGCATTTCATTCTTTCCACTGTGAAGATAGCAGTGCGTACAATTTCTGGCAACTGCAAATTAATCCTACTGGAAAATGCCTCCATCCTAAAAGTCACCTTCTGTTGGTTCAAACATAAAACATTTTTTGCAGAGGAGTCAGGGCAAGAATACTGGTAACTTGTTATGAGCCGAGTGCTGGAGTTCTCCGCCAGACTCGGTCTCATGGCTTTTTCTGCTTATTTACTCATCTATTGCATCTTACGCCTTTTGGGGTATGTGTTTTTGTTCTGCTTGCCATTTTCCTGTTTGTATTAGTGTCATATTTTTTCTGTATTTATTTATATTTATTTGGTATGTTATTTTATTCTTTATTTCTCTAGTGTTACCCTTTTACTGTTGACAGCTGTCAGGGGCGTGAAGCTTGTGTGGGCATGCCCTGTCAAGCTGTCAGTTTTTGGTTCGCCTCCCTCTCATTGCCTCAACTGATCCCAATTATGTATCCTTGCTTATGTATCCTTGCTTTCTCCTGCCCATTCAAGTACCCACACCTGTTGTTATGTTCATGGATTCTGATCCCTTGGTCTTCTTCTCTTTATCCTTTATATGCTCTCACTTGGTAACATCATCCGCCAATATGGCCTTAAGTTCTATTGCTATGCCAACAACATTCAGATCTACATTGCCACCAAGTTTTTTGACCCTAACTTTATTCATTATATAGTAATAAGGCATAGGGAATGTTAACCTTGACCTTTGACCTTTTGACCCCAAACCCATAGTCAGAGGTCAGGATCCCAAGGTGAACCTGTGGACCAGGTTTGGTGGCTCTAGCTTTACTCATTTTATAGTAATAGTAAATGTAGCATTTACCATAGTGCAACTGCAATGTTAACTTTGAACTTTGACCTTTGAACCCTTGAACCAAAACCTATAGTTAGGTGAGGGTGTAAGTCATCCAAGATGTGTATTTGATACAACTCCTGTATCGATTTGAAAAGCCTACATCATTTCTTTCAGTAGTTGTGTTTTGAATATTTAGGGAAAAAATCTGACCTCTGATCTTTGACCTCAAGGCCATCCAATGAGAGTTAAATTGAAATATGCGCATCATCAGGACAAAACTGTAGGAGGAGTTGATTTCACAAAAGTGGGACAGACGGATTGACTGACACATAGCATAATCCCCCTTTGGTCTTCACCCAAAGGACTCCTTGACCCCTTTGGGAAACTTACAAAATGTGCCTCGGCGCGGGAAGCTCCAGAGGGAATGAACAGCACAATTGTAGAAACAGGAGAATGCTGGAGACTAATCCAATGAAGTGGCAAAGAATAAGGGTAATGGCTGAGTATAAATACAAGGAGAAGTGATTAACAAATGAACTCCAGTGTGAGCTTGCAAAAACAGGCAAGGAGAAAACAATGATGATTGGAGTCAGCTGGATGAGTGAGGGAGGAGCGGCTGGATAGGCAACTTGACAGGCGACGTTCCCTGCAGAGCAAAAACACGGACATCACCTGACAGCTGTCAACCCAGAGGAGGCACCAACATACAAATAAAGAATAACATAACCACTGCAGACTGAAACTGAATACAAATAAACATCAACCCAAAAACCATTACAAAAACAAAACATGGCAAAAAATAACAGAAACACAGCTGGAGAAAAATGAGAGGCAGAATAGCATTGATAGAGGCACAAGAATACAATAAATAAATACACTACCGTTCAAAAGTTTGGGGTCACTTAGAAATGTCCTTATTTTTGAAAGAAAAGCACTGTTTTTTTCAATGAAGATAACTTTAAACTAATCAGAAATACACTCTAATATCTAATATACATTGCTAATGTGGTAAATGACTATTCTAGCTGCAAATGTCTGGTTTTTGGTGCAATATCTTCATAGGTGTATAGAGGCCCATTTCCAGCAACTATCACTCCAGTGTTCTAATGGTACAATGTGTTTGCTCATTGCGTCAGAAGGCTAATGGATGATTAGAAAACCCTTGTGCAATCATGTTAGCACAGCTGAAAACAGTTTAGCTGGTTAGAGAAGCTATAAAACTGACCTTCCTTTGAGCAGGTTGAGTATCTGGAAAAAAGTATTATTTCAAATACAAATCATTATTTCTAACCTTGTCAATGTCTTGACTATATTTTCTATTCATTTTACAACTCATGGTGGTAAATAAGTGTGACTTTTCATGGAAAACACAAAATAATTGTCTGGGTGACCCCAAACTTTTGAACAGTAGTGTAAATGTACAGAAAAAGTCACGAGCCTGGGTCCAGCAGGAATCCCAGCCCCAGCTCGTGATACTCATGAGCCTTTGCTGATTTGCAGTAAGGAACATCTAAAAGAACACATTTCCAACGAGTTATTAACCTGTGTGCTTTTTCTCCATTGTGCAGGTTGCTGCCATCGAGCGGGTGTGTCTCTGAGGGCTGCGCGCGCTCTCCTGCCACTTTTCCCATGATGGTAACCTCCACCCAGTCAGGCTCCACCAGCAGTCCCCTACCCTGCTGGTTCGTCTATTCCCCACTGGAGTTCTGCCGGCGCTTCCTCAGAGCCCACGTAAGTGGTAATTTGGCTCACCCATTTTCCCTATCTCCATTCCTCTGTTTACAGCTCTCGTTCTCTCTCCACAGGCCCATTCCTCTGGCGAGTGACTGTTCTGTAGCAGTGCAGTTTTTGCTATTCAATAAAACATTCAAACGTGTGTACTGTTTGATTGTCTCTTCGTTGCTGCACCTTGCACGTGGGCTGAATTATCTTATCAGTCATTCAATTCAATTCAATTCAGCTTTATTTAAATAGCATCATAATCACAACAAAAGTCATCTCATAGCACTACCAAATGCAGGGAAAACCCCACAATTGCAGAAAGACCCAGCAATCAGACAATCCCCTGTGAGCAAGCACATAGCGATGGTGGAGAGGAAAAACTCCCATTTAACAGGAAGAAACCTCTAGCAGAACCAGGCTCAGGGAGGGGCAGTCATCTGCTGCGACTGGCTGGGGGTGAGGGGATAGAGAGGATGAAGAGAACAGGAATAAAGAACATGAACGGTGAGAAGCCAAATACATTATTGGAGGTCACCCGGCAGTCTGAATCTATTAACAGCAAAACAAAAGGGGGGTTAAGAGACACAAGATCCCTCCCTAATCGTAGGCTATAATGAAAAGGAAGGATTTTACCCTGTTCTTAAAAACAGAGATCGAGTCTGATTCCCAGACCCAGAGTGGGCCTGATTATTAAGAGCTTTGTAAGTGAGAAGAAGGATTTTAAACTTAATTCTAAACTCTATGGGAAGCCAATGAAGGGAGGCCAGAACCAGAGAGATATGATCTCTCTTTCTAGAACCAGTTAAAACTCTTGCAGCAGCATTTTCGATCAACTAAAGACTTTTTAAAGATATTTTAGGACAGCCTGATAATAGCGAGTTACAATAATCTAATCTAGAGCTGACAAAGGCGTGGATCAGTTTCTCAGTATCATTCAGAGACAAGATGCTCCTAATCTTGGCAATATTGCACAGATGATAGAAGGCAGTCTTAGAAACAAATTTAATATGTGAATTAAAGAACAGATTTTGATCAGAAATAACTCCAAGGTTCCTCACAGAACTATTCAGAGTGAGAGTAGCGGCATCCAAATTAAGAGTATGATTTGGAAAGGAATTTCCAAGGTTTTTTTGGACCAACAAGAATGACTACAGTCTTATCTGAGTTTAATAGCAGAAAATTACAAGTCATCCAGGCTTTGATTTCCTTAAGACAGACATCTAACTTGGCTAATTGATTACAATCATCGGGCTTCATTGACAGGTATAATTGTGTGTCATCTGCATAACAATGAAAATGTATACAGTGCTTTCTAATGATATTACCTATTGGAAGCATATATAAACTAAAAAGAGTAGGGCCTAACACAGATCTCTGTGGAACTCCATGACTGAGCTTAGAGTTGAAAGAAAACTCATCATTGATGTGAACAAACTGAAGTCAATCGGACAAATAAGATCTAAACCACTGCAGTGAAGTTCCATTTAGTCCAACATAGTGTTCTCATCTATCAAGTAGAATGTCATGATCGATAGTATCAAAGGCTGCACTAAGATCTAAAAGGACAAGTACAGAAACAAGTCCATTATAAGTCCACACAATACTGACGCACTCTACAAGAAGGGACAGCGCAGGCTGTTCCTGCTGAGGAGACTCAGGTCTTTTGGTGTACAAGGGGCGCTGCTGAAGTCATTCTATGACACGGTGGTGGCATCAGCCATCACTTTTGGAGTGGTCTGCTGGGGCAGTGGCATTACTGCAGCCGATAGGAAGAGACTGAACAAACTGATTAAGAAAGCTAGCTCTGTCCTGGGGCAACGCCTTGATCCGATGGAGGAGATAGGAGAGAGAAGGACGGTGGCTAAACTGTCATCTCTGCTGGAGTCCGAGTTCCACCCTATGCAGGACATACTGGATGCACTGAGGAGCTCATTTAGCAGCAGACTACATCATCCCAGGTGCACAACCGAGAGGTTTCGTAGGTCCTTCCTACCAACGGCTGTCAGACTGTACAACCTAAGCAGGGCTGCTTGCAGAGATAGCAAAAAGACGTAACAAACTAATAGTTTTTTTTGAATGCAAAAGATGCAATAGACTTACACAATGGTCCTCTCCGGCATACAACTAGGAACATACCGGTCGCTATGGAGGGTGAGAATATGTATGGGCACATAATCATACCATGTAGGATAACTAAATAGACGGTTATGCTGTTTCATCCCACCTCGCAACAATGCTCTGCACTGTGTGTGTTTATATATTTACATATTTATTCCATCTAGCTACAATGCTCTGCACTGGGTGTGTTTATGTTTATATTTATATATCTATATATTTATTCCATCTAGCTACAATGCTCAGCACTGGGTGTGTTTATATTTATATATCTATATATTTATTCCATCTAGCTACAATGCTCCGCACTGTGTTTTTATATATCTACATATTATTCCATCTAGCTACATTGCTCCGCACTGTGTGTGTTTATATACTTGCATATTTATTCCACCTAGCTGCAATGCTCCGTACTGTGGGTGTTTATATATTTACATATTTATTCCATCTAGCTACAATGCTCTGCACTGTGTGTTCATATATTCATATATTTATTCCATCCAGCTACAATGCTCTGCACTGTGTGCCTGTGTGTGTGTGTATATATATATTTTATAGTAATATGTACATATGTATATTAGCTGCTCTTGCTTGCTTGGTTTTTTTTTCTTGCCTTCTGATTGTTGCTCTGAGTGTTGCTATCCCTGTGCTGTTGCAATCCTGGAATTTCCCCATTGTGGGACTAATAAAGGCTTATCTTATCTTATCTTATCTTATTATCAGATGTGATAAGGAGGTCATTAGTGACCTTCACTAAGGCTGTTTCAGTGCTGTGATGAACTCTGAACCCAGATTGAAACTCTTCAAATCAACTATTTCCCTGCAAGTGGTCACACAATTGCACAGTAACAACTCTTTCTAAGATTTTTGAAATGAAAGGGAGATTAGAGATTGGTCGATAGTTAGCCAAAACTCCTGGGTCAAGCGTTGGCTTTTTGAGTAAGGGTTTATAATTACAGCAATTTTAAAAGCCTGCAGTACATAACCCAAAGTAAAAGAAGAATTAATTATATGAAGAATACGGCTACCAATAATTGGGAAGACTATTTTAAATAACCTGGTAGGGATAGGGTCTAAAAGACAAGATGAAGGCTTAGATGAGGAGATTATTTTATCTAACTCTAAAAGGTCATTTGGAGTAAACTTATCTAAACAGATATCAGTTGAAGGAGTTGTAGTAGTTAATGTACTTAAGTTTATGGTGGGAAGAATCTGACTGATTTTATCTCTAATAGATAGAATTTTATGATTGAAAAAGTTCAAAAAGTCCTGACTAGAAAGCTCAAAGGGGATGCGAGGACTGACCGGGTCCAGACTCTTTGTCAGCCTGGCTATAGTGTTGAAAAGAAACCTGGGGTTATTCTTATTCTCTTCTATTAATGCAGAGTAATTAGTCATGACACATGGTCTTGGTCTTTGGGCCCTTAGGAGACTTTGTAGCTATAATACTACATGTTTAGTGTGGCCTAACCACTTGAATTAATGTTGAAAGAATTGTGGGTGTGACAGAAGAATTGATATGGATTTATTTTTGTATTAGTATCTGAAATTCTGAGGGAAAGTGCATAACAAAGACACATAACATTGACAAAGGGTAGTGTTGGATATGAAGAGAGAAAGTGGACATTGTGGAGGCACGAAATAAGTGCAGGCAGACACAGCGAACTGAAGTTTAAAAGGGTGTTTTATTCATCCTCCATCACGAGGGTTCACCCCAGCGCTGTGGGAGCGCGCTGGAGCGAGCCCAGTGTCTCTAGTCAGCAAACAGGCAATGCGTGTGATCAGCAAGAGAGTAAGAGAGAAAGAGCAAGCGATATGCAGTTGACTTATATACCCAGCTAGACAATGCATGCATGGCATATTAGCATCACAGTAAACAGCAGGAAGGCATGGACATTTGCATTAGAGTCACACATATCAATAGCAGGATTACTGGCACCGGAATTAGACAAAGAGAGGCTGCCTATTGATATCAGTCCATACATCTCACTGTTCTGCTAATTGCTCCAGCTGAGCGCTCTGCTTGACCCATAGGCTGTGGGGGTCACCCACACTACTCCCCCCCAGAGGGCTCAGCAGGGGGCTGAGGCGTCAATCGTCCGGCTTTGGAAGGGAGCTGCGGGAAAAGCTCTGTGCCGGAGGAGGGGGAGGGAGGGGGGTGGGGGTAGCAAGTGCCGGCCTGGGACGGCGAAGTTGTCTGGGCCGCGCAAAAATTGCATGTGGATCCACGATGTTGAGGGGCTGTCCCGTTAAACATGGCGGAGGTCCACAGCGGCTGTGAGAAGAAACATTTGTCTCTGACTCCTCTCGCAGCTTCAGTCCTGGGAGGATGCGTAGCAGCCATGAAGAAAAAAACAAAAGCTGGAGCTGTGTGAGGGACTTGGCGTTTTGGCTTTAGGTGCAGGCACAGCCCTAAAGCCCTCGGGGACAGCTGCCGGCTGGATTCCCATTGTGCGCCGTGGCTGAGACCCATACATCCTGTGTGCTGCGTGTCTGCTTCAGGTGTGTGAGCAGCCCTGAAGGTTCTGAGGATGGCGGTCGGCCGTGTTTCTCGGGCATGTGCAGCGGCGGAGGACGATGGCAATCTGTGGAGCCGGATGGTCCCTGGTGCGTGGCGCGCTGTCCTCGTAACCCCCCAGTGTGCGTGCGGGGGTTCGGTGCATGGCAGGTCCGCTGTCGCGAGGCGAGTCAGGGTCAGGGAGCTTGATGGAAATCAGCATCGTCAGCGCCGATGGTCTTCCCTGTTCGGACTGTTGCTGTCGTTCGCTCGTGCCGGGTCATGGTGCGTTCTGGTCCACGCGCTGCGTTCTCCGTCCGGCCCTGGAGGTCGCCGTCGTGGAGAGAGGACAAGGTGCGTGCGTGCTCGTGTGGATGCGGAGGAGCGGTGAGAGGGAGTAGACGTTCTTTGTCCCTCGGCCGGTCCCAGCGTGGATGTCCAGATCTCGGGCGAGGGTCGTACCATGACACTTTCTGCAGCTTTCCCAGTCGTGGATGATCTCCGGGGTGTTCGCCTGGTGTTGGTTCTGCGTTGAGGTCTCCCGGTGGCAGAAAGGAGGGCAGTCCGTTTGCGTCAGGCAGCTGCGTTCGTTTGTCATCGGAGTCACCGTCGGGGGCTGCGTTCGTTCGTCGTCAGCGTGTTCTTTGCTTCGGGGTCACCAGTGTGGAGGCACGGAATAAGTGCAGGCGGACACGGCGAACTGAAGTTAAAAAGGGTGTTTTATTCATCCTCCATCACGAGGGTTCACCCCAGCGCTGTGGGAGCGCGCTCTTCACTTCCGCCCTCCAAAGAGAGCAGACGCCTTTTTCTTCTCTCCTGCCTGACTTAGCTCCTTCCTCCCCTAACTAACTGGATCCCAGCTTGCTATCGTCTGTCTGCGTGTCTCTACTGCTGATTATCGAAAGAAATTATGGAATTAATAAGCTGGGCTTTGAACGCAATTGACACTATTTTTTCAACGAGGAAAAGTGCCCCGGGGGAGGTTGTTTGCCCCGCAGGAACGGCTGCTGCAGGCTATTTGAGGGACACAAGTAATTGGAAACTCTTGTGCCTGTCTGATCTTTCCATCGAAGATGTCGAAGATTTTTTACGTCTTCGTAGTAATGGTCATCGGGATCGTTCTGATTGGATCTGGGATTGTCCTGGTGTACCGTAAATTGATGAAGATGGACATAACCTATCAAAATGCTGGCCAAGCGAGGTTTAACCATCAAATTGGAAAAATGGAGAGGACTCTGACAGCGGCAAATGGAGAACTGTCTAGGAAAATGGATTACATCATGATCACGCTGAGAGCCATCCATGAAGGATTCAACGTCCAGCAATGAAGGATTAAGTACTGAATCTGTAAGAGGATATAAAGTTTCTTTCTCTGGGATCAGTACTATTCGACTAATCTGACTCCCCTCACACAAGTCCTCCAGATTATCTGCAGTTTTTTGTTTTCAAAACATTTGAGCTTCATGGCCTTCACGGACAGCCAGCTGCATGGCCCAAGGACAATGCCAGCAGCTAGACAAAACATCTCCTGCCAAAGAGACCTTGTTGTTCTTAACTGATACAAACACCTACACTCAACACTACACCCACACTGACTCAAAAAACTGATGAAAAAGATCACTCACTCACTGCTCTCTTTGTGTCCTTGTGTACTTTTTTGTCTGCTAACTGTGCATTGAGGGCTTTTTTTCTTGTAATCATAATATTGATCATATATGACCAGTATTCTGACAATCAATGGTTTTTTGCTCCTTCCTATTGTATTATCCTTTTCTTCCCTATGCATCCTGTACCCATCTGATGACAGGCGCGTTCACTGATGCTGCTGTGTCACCGGAAATGCAGGTCGTTTTCTGTGTCAAGTCAAATCCCTCGTATGTTATCAGTTTTCATATCTGTTAATGTACTTGGCAATAAATCCTTTCTGAGTCTGAGTCTGGAGCGAGCCCAGTGTCTCTAGTCAGCAAACAGGCAATGCGTGTGATCAGCAAGAGAGTAAGAGAGAGAGAGCAAGCGATATGCAGTTGACTTATATACCCAGCTAGACAATGCATGCATGGCATATTAGCATCACAGTAAACAGCAGGAAGGCATGGACATTTGCATGAGAGTCACACATATCAATAGCAGGATTACTGGCACCGGAATTAGACAAAGAGAGGCTGCCTATTGATATCAGTCCATACATCTCACTGTTCTGCTAATTGCTCCAGCTGAGCGCTCTGCTTGACCCGTAGGCTGTGGAGGTCACCCACAACATAAAATACACAAGCCTATTTAAAGCTACACCTGCACTTTGGAATACTGACACCAAAAAAATTATGGAAAACCAGAAGTGAAAGGGTTTTAACACTTTGTTACATTTTAGCAGCACACTGTGAAGAGAACACATGTAACACTATCAGTCCAACACAGAAATAAGCTAGCTACAATGCAACTCTAGTCCGAACACAAAATATTTCTTAGAGTTAGAGGAACGATACTAGTAAATGGAGAAATTAAATGCATTTCAGTCTTTACACTGTGGTGACGAAAATATATTCAATTTCTGGAAAAAAAAACGCCAGAAAATGCATTTGCCCCAAAGGTCGGTCATCTCCACAGTCCTGCCCTGACTCTCCTGCAAAAAATGTTTTACGTTTGGACCAACAGAAGGTGACTTTTGGGATGGAGGCATTTTCCGGCAGGAGTAGTAGCCAGGAAATGCACAGAGTATGATTGAAGAAATTTACTACATTTATTAGCTTCAATCATCATAATTTCATTCTGATTGCAACGGTATTTTACACTAGGGCAAATTCAGGTAAGTTTTTTGGGGGTTCTTTGCTTGGCATGTTTGACTTTCCATCCTCTGTGACTTTCCGCGCATTCCCACGTGTCCATGACGATAGGATGCAATTCTCGGCAAGCAAGTAGTTCTCGGCATGACACCGGAACGAAATAATACAGAATAAAATAACACAACCCCAAAAGATATAAATAATACCATAACTACAAAATGACACACAATAACTAGGCAAGGCTATAAGGACACAACTAAGAATACAACTCATAAATGAACAGAGACCAGATACAATAGATCATAATGAACAATAGAAACAAACAAACAGAAAAGGACTTACAGTATCTCACAAAAGTGAGTACACCCCTCACAGTTTTGTAAATATTTTATTATATCTTTTCATGGGACAACACTGAAGATATGACACTTTGTAAAGTAATCAGTGTAAAGTAGTCAGTGTACAGCTTGTATAACAGTATAAATTTGCTGTCCCCTCAAAATAACTCAACACACAGCCATTAATGTCTAAACCGCTGGCAACAAAAGTGAGTACACCCCTAAGTCCTTTATACTGCGGACTTCTCACACAACACAACACACTGCCATCTACAGAAGTTTTCTGACGACTCTGCGATCGTCGGCCTCATCTCCAACGGAGATGAAGCTGAGTACAGAGGACTTATCCAGGACTTCATGGACTGGTGCCATCGGAACTGCCTCCAGATCAATGCCAGGAAAACTAAGGAGCTGGTGGTGGACTGCCGCAGGCAAGGACAACCCCTCACAGCACCAGTAAACATACAGGGAACGAATATTGAGATGGTGACATCCTACAAGTACCTTGGTGTTCATCTGAACAATAAACTAGACTGGTCACACAATACCGACGCACTCTACAAGAAGGGACAGCGCAGGCTGTTCCTACTGAGGAAGCTCAGGTCTTTTGGTGTACAAGGGGCGCTGCTGAAGACATTCTATGACACGGTGGTGGCATCAGCCATCACTTTTGGAGTGGTCTGCTGGGGAAACGGCATTACAGCAGCCAATAGGAAAAGATTGAACAAACTGATCAAGAAAGCTAGATCTGTCCTGGGGCAACACCTTGACCCAGTGGAGGAGATGGGTGAGAGAAGGATGGTGGCTAAACTGTCATCTCTGCTGGAGTCCAAGTCCCACCCTATGCAGGACATACTGAACGCACTGAGGAGCTCATTTAGCAGTAGACTACATCATCCTAGGTGTGCAACCGAGAGGTTTTGCAGGTCCTTCCTACCTACGGCTGTCAGACTATATAACCTAAGCAGGGCTGCTCGCAGAGATAGCAAAAAACATGACGACCTAGTAGTATTGAATGCAAAGGACGCAACAGACTTACACAAATGGTCCCCTCCAGTATACAACTAGGACAATATCAGTTGCTACGGAGGGTGACAATATGTATGGGTACATATTCATACTATGTAGGATAACTAAGTAGACGGTTATGCTGTTTATTCCATCTAGCTACAATGCCCCGCACTTTGCATATATATTTATATATTTATGTGTACGTATGTATATTCACTGCTCTTATTTTTATTTTTCGTATTGTAGCACCTTGGGAGAGTCAGATTTCTAGCATCTCAGACAAGAGACAGTGAATAAGCATGGGAGACAAAAGAGCAGGAGGCTCCTGGTGAGAGAGTGGGAAGGAGTCAAGGATGGAGGGGGTTGAATGCAGTGTGATGCAAATGTCCTGTTGTGTGTGATGTAAGCCATGAAACTTAAGAGGAGAGTCTCTGGGAAAAAGTTCATTCTGTTCTGTGCTCGTGAGATGTGAGTGTGCAATAAATCATTTGAAATGCATCTGCCTGTGAGTTCACACACTCCACACTGGTGACCCAAGATGTATTATGGAACACGAGGCAAGATCCCCGTAGCCGGCCCGGTCAGGAAGCTACAGCGAGGCGGCAGCCATCCCACAGACAGCCCGGACTGGAACCTCCAGCCACCCGTGTGCAGTTTCAGTCAAGCTACCGAATTTCTGGCAGCACAACCCGCGCTCTTGGTTCCACCTCACCGAGGCCCAGTTCACCCTCCGGGGAGTAACAGCAGATGACACCAGATTCTACCATGTGGTCGCAGCACTCGACGCCCGCACAGCTCAACAGGTAGCGAGCCTGCTCGATCAGCCACCAGCCAGCAACAGATACGAGGCGCTCAAAGCTGCGCTCATCCAGCGCTACACGATCTCGGACTGTGAGAGAGCGGAGAGGCTCCTGACGCGGACCGAGCTAGGAGAGGGTTCGGCCGTAGACCTGATGGAGAAGATGCTGGCGTTAATGGGCACGGACGACGAGCACTTTCTCGCGTGGTGCGGTCCACCATTGTCAGGAGGTGCGTGCACCCCTGTGATGGTGGGAGGGGGCCCACAAGGTCCACGTGCACATGGTCGAACCTCTTAGCTGGAATACGAAACGGCTCCAAGGGAGCCTTCGTGTGTCTGTGTACCTTGGCTCGTTGGCACGCCACGCAGGCTGCAGCCCACTCTTTCACTTGTTTGCGTAGGCTCGGCCACACAAACTTCTCACCCACCATTTTGACCGATGCACGCACTCCTGGGTGCGCCAGAGTGTGAACCGACTCAAACACGCGGCAGCGCCACGCGGCCGGGACCACAGGACGCGGGCGACCCGTGGAGACATCGCAGATTAGGGGGGGCATGCCGTCTTGCAGCACCCTGCTCTCCAGCCTTAACCCTGTTGGTCCAGACTGGAACGCGCGCACGTCTGCATCGCTAATCTGCTCCGCGGCCATGGCTGCGTAATCTATCCCCATGCAGACCGGGACCACCACGGCGCGCAAGAGGCAGTCCGCCACTACATTCAGTTTACCCGACACATGCTGAATATCGGTAGTAAACTCTGAGATCGCGGCCAGCTGTCTCTGCTGCCGGCCCGACCACGGTTCTGAAACCTTGGCCATCATGAATGTTAGGGGCTTGTGGTCCACGAACGTGGTGAAACTGCACCCTTCCAGCCAGAACTAGAAGTGGCGAATGGTCAGGTGGAGAGCCAGCAACTCTCTGTCGAACGCGCTGTATTTACGTTCGCTGTCGCGCAAAGTTCTGCTGAAAAAGGCGAGCGGCTGCCAAGCCCCGGTGACACGCTGCTCCACGACAGCCCCTATGGCCATGTCTGAAGCGTCGGTGGTGAGCGCCATGCGGGCCGTCGGGTCTGGATGTGCCAGCAGTGCGGCGTTTGCCAGGGCTGCTTTAACTTCCGAGAACGCCTGCTCTCGCTCCGGGGTCCCTTCGACCCTATCCGCGGGTTTCTGCTTTTTGAGCGCGGCGTACAATGGTTGCATGAGCTGTGCCGTGCGGGGAAGGAAACGGTTGTAAAAGTTCACCATTCCCAAAAATTCTTGCAGCGCCCTGACCGTTTGGGGCCTGGGAAAATCCGCAACGGCGCGCACTTTGTCGGGCAGCGGGATCGCTCCTTCTGGAGAGACGCGGTGCCCCAAAAAATCAATCTCCGTTACGCCGAACTGGCATTTCGCCGGGTTGATTATTAACCTGTGCTCCTCCAACCTCCAGAAAACCGTCGTGAGGTGGGTTTCGTGTTTGTCTTCGGACGCGCTGGCTACCAGGATATCGTCCAGGTAGACGAACACGAACGGGAGATTGTGCAGCACTGCATCCATCATGCGCTGGAATGTCTGTGCCACTCCTTTTAACCCGAATGGCATGCGCAGGAACTCGAATAGACCGAATGGAGTTATTACCACTGTTTCGGGTACGTCCTCAGCGCGCACTGGGACTTGGTGGTAACCACGGACCAGGTCTATTTTGGAAAAAATGTGTGCCCCGGCGAGGTGAACGGAAAAATCCTGTATGTGGGGAATCGGGTAGCGGTCGTGCACCGTGGCGTTGTTCAACCTGCGGAAATCACCGCACGGTCGCCACAATCCCTCAGCCTTAGGGACCATGTGTAGCGGGGAAGCCCATGGGCTGTTCAAGCGTCTGATGATGCCCAACCTTTCCAGGTTGGCGAACTCCTCGCGCGCTATGGCCAGTTTAGCTGCGTCCAAGCACCGAGGTCTTGCAAAAATGGGCGGCCTGGTGGTGGTGATAAAGTGCTCCACCCCGTGTTTAGCGATGGCCGTGGAAAACGTTGGGACCGTGAGTGCTGGGAACTGAGTGAGCAGTGTGTGGAACTTACCGCCTGCAGCTGTGACGTTGGCTTGTGCTGTTGGCTGGGTCACTCGAGCTATACAGGGGAGAGAATCGAAGGACAGTGCATTAACCAGGCGCCTGTTAGCAACATCAACCAATAAACCATGTGCACACAGAAAATCAGCCCCCAGTATATGGTAATTCAGTGCTGCTATGACAAAAGTCCACTCATATGTACGGCCGTGTAGAGATAAGAGCAGAGTCCTCTCACCAAAGGTCTTAATATCCGAGCCGTTTGCTGCCAACATCCCGGGGCTGCTAGATCCTGCCAACCGGTCAGCATAGGTCGGCCGGATGAAGCTCTTCTGGGCTCCGGTGTCCATGAGGAAATGCCTCCCCGAGCGTGCGTCCGTTAGGTAAAGCAGCTTGTTCTCTTCACCGAGGGTCGCTGCTGCTACCGACCCCCAGCCTTGGCATTTTCCTGAGCGCTGGAATTGGCACAGTGGCGCACATCTGCGTGCGTTCTCTCCGAAGCGGCGGTGGTAGGAACAGAGCGTGTCTCTCTGGCACTCCTTAGTCCCCGCTGCTGCTACCGTCAGTGGCTCCTCGCCTCCTCTGGTCGTCTCGCTGGGCTCCGCCGCTGCCGCATTGATTGTGGTCGCCCTGGTGGTGATGATGATCCGGTCTGCCTCCTGGGCTAGCGCACGGTAGTCTCGCGCGGCCAGCCACGGCGAATTGGCCAGAAACGCTCTCGCTACTGTCAGAAGGTTCTGGAGGAAGAGGTGGGCAAACAGAAAGTGCTCGTCGTCCGTGCCCATTAACGCCAGCATCTTCTCCATCAGGTCTACGGCCGAACCCTCTCCTAGCTCGGTCCGCGTCAGGAGCCTCTCCGCTCTCTCACAGTCCGAGAGCGTGTAGCACTGGATGAGCGCAGCTTTGAGCGCCTCGTA
Organism: Pholidichthys leucotaenia; assembly: GCA_020510985.1. Classification (NCBI taxonomy): domain Eukaryota; kingdom Metazoa; phylum Chordata; class Actinopteri; order Cichliformes; family Pholidichthyidae; genus Pholidichthys; species Pholidichthys leucotaenia. Next base: position 117,155,438 of record CM035842.1, read on the forward strand.
TCTGTTGCTGGCTGGTGGCTGATCGAGCAGGCTCACTACTTGTTGAGCTGTGCGGGTGTCGAGCGCTGCGACCACATGGTAGAATCTGGTGTCATCTGCCGTTACTCCCCGGAGGGCGAACTGGGCCTCGGTGAGGTAAAACTTTGAAGAGCGCGGAGTTCGTGTTTGTCAGACACGATGCCCACCACCCTCCATTGCGCCCACCCTATGATGGACCGTTCAGAGTGTTGGAAACAGGGGATAAGCCTTTTTTGCTAGACTTGGGGGGTAGGAGGGAAAAAATCGGCATAGACAGACTCAAACCCACTTTCGTTGTGGCGGACGAGCAAGTGCTGTTGGCTAGGGCCCCTCAGCGTGGAAGACCCCCACGGAGAGCTCCCCAGGGAAACGATTCGCCAGAGCAGCCACACGGACAGACCGAAGTGGCCCCCCTCCCAGCAACCTCCCACTGGCACAACAGCGCCACGGAGGCGGTAAAACCCAGTTACAGCAGATACGGGAGGAGACGGAAGCCCAAGCAGCATGTGGACTGATGTTCTGTTGTTCTATCACAGCATGTGGACTGTTATTCTATTGTCTTATCTAAGATGCTGGGGGGGGGTATTTGTAGCACCTTGGGAGAGTCAGATTTCTAGCATCTCAGACAAGAGTCAGTGAATAAGCATGGGAGACAAAAGAGCAGGAGGCTCCTGGTGAGAGAGCGGGAAGGAGTCAAGGATGTAGGGGGTTGAATGCAGTGTGATGCAAATGTCCTGTTGTGTGTGATGTAAGCCATGAAACTTAAGAGGAGAGTCTCTGGGAAAAAGTTCATTCTGTTCTGTGCTTGTGAGATGTGAGTGTGCAATAAATCATTTGAAATGCATCTGCCTGTGATTTCACACACTCCACAGTATCTTCTTAATTATTGCTCTGAGTGTTGCTATCCCTGTGCTGTTGCAATCCTGGAATTTCCCCATTGTGGGACTAATAAAGGCTTATCTTATCTTAAGTGAAAATGTCCAAATTGTGCCCAAAGTGTCAATATTTTGTGTGGCCACCATTATTTTCCAACACTGCCTTAACTCTCTTGGGCATGGAGTTCACTAGAGCTTCATAGGTTGCCGCTGGAATCCTCTTCCACTCCTCCATGATGACATCATGGTGTTAGAGATCTTGCGCCCCTACACCTTCCATTTGAGGATGCCCCATAGATGCTCGGTAGAGTTTAGGTCTGGAGAAATGCTTGGCCAGTCCATCACCTTTACCCTCAGCTTCTTTAGCAAGGCAGTGGTCATCTTGGAGGTGTGTTTGGGGTCGTTATCATGTTGAAATACTGCCCTGCAGCCCAGTTTCCAAAGGAAGGGGATCATGCTCTGCTTCAGTATGTCACAGTACATGTTGGCATTCATGGTTCCCTCAATGAACTGTAGCTCCCCAGTGCTGGCAGCACTCGTGCAGCTCCAAACCATGAGACTCCCACCACTGTGCTTGACTATAACCAAGACACACTTGTCTTTGTACTCCTTACCTGGTTGCCACCACACACGCTTGTCACCATCTGAATCAAATAAGTTTATTTTGGTCTCATCAGATCACAGGACATGGTTCCAGTAATCCATGTCTTTAGTCTGCTTGTCTTCAGCAAACTTTTTGCAGGCTTTCTTTTGCATCATCTTTAAAAGGGGCTTCCTTCTGGGACGACAGCCATGCAGACCAATTTGATGCAGTGTGCAGCATATGGTCTGAGCACTGACAGGCTAAGCTCCCACCCCTTCAACCTCTGCAGCAATGCTGGCAGCACTCATATGTCTATTTTCAAAAGACAACCTCTGGATATTATGCTGAGCACGTGCACTCAACTTCTTTGGTCGACCATGGCGAGGCCTGTTCTGAGTGGAACCTGTCCTGTTTAACCGCTGTATGGTCTTGGTCACCATGCTGCAGCTTAGTTTCAGGGTGCTGGTAATCTTCTTATAGCCTAGGCCATCTTTATGTAGAGCAACAATTCTTTTTTTCAGATCCTCGGAGAGTTCTTTGCCATGAGGTAAATGGATGGGCGCATGCGCACGCAGCGACCAGCAGCTTGGTGATATAGTGCGTGTGTGCGTGTGTGTGTTTTTTGTACTTTTTTACGTTTTTAGAAAATCCTCTGTGTCGTTTCTGCCCTGGAGCGTTTGTGGAATATATGGCGAACAGCTCCCTGGTATCTGCAACATGGATTTCCTCTCATATCTCGCACTGCTGCTTTCTGTGTTCTGGCTCTTTGTCTCTGAACTAAACGCGTTCGGCTCCATGGCGAGCAGAATACAATATTCCAGGGACGTGTTGCTGCGCTTTAACGCAGCTGGTGCAGAGTCTCTGATTGCGCCCAAATTTCAGCTGCCGGACTTTATTTTGAGAGACGGACACAGCGGTGAAAAAAGAAGCGGCAGGAGGAAGCGTGGAAGACATGGAGGTGTGAAATTGCGCCTTAGGAGACGTCAGTTTGGTAACATTCCTCTTCCTTCGATCATTTTTGGGAATGCACAGTCTGTGAGAAACAAGGTGGAGGAAATTCAAGGCAATGTACGTTACCAGAAGGATTTTAAGAACTGCTGCGTCATGGCTTTCACTGAATCTTGGCTTACTGCGCATGATCGGGATGCAGACCTGTGGATTGACGGCTTTGGAGCTCCGCTGCGCTCGGATCGGCAGGAAGAGGTAACTGGGAAGCGTCAGGGGGGCGGAGTATGTTTATACATTAATAAGCAGTACTGCACATCTGTCACGGTCAGAGAGCGCATCTGTACACCCCATGTGGAGCTGCTGTCTGTGTCACTACGCCCCTTTTATTTGCCTCAAGAGTTTCCCCAACTTTTCATCACAGTTGTGTACATTCATCCGAGGGCAGACGCTGACTCCGCCTCCAGCACCATCTCTGATGTGGTGCAGCAGCTGCAGTCAATTTCTCCAGAGGCGCCAAACTTCATTCTTGGGGATTTTAACCATGTTTCGTTAAAGAAGACACTTAAAAACTTTCATCAGTATGTCTCCTGCCCAACCAGGCGAAAAAAGACATTGGACCTGTGCTATGGATCCATAGAGAGGGCCTATAAATCACTCCCCCTTCCTCCTTTAGGATCCTCAGATCACAACTGTGTTCATTTGCTGCCCACATATAAAACTGCTCTCAGAAGAGGCAAGGTGGAGATGAGAGACATTGATGTGTGGACAGAAGATTCAGAGCACAGCCTCCAGGAATGCTTTGACTGTACAGACTGGAAGATGTTTATAATGGCCTGCGGGGATGATTTGGACTCTCTGGCTGAGCTCACATGCTCATACATGGCTTACTGTCAAAATAAGTTTGTTCCACGTAAACGTGTCAAAATATACCCCAACAACAAACCATGGGTTACTAAATCAGTTAAATCCTGCTTACAGAGGAAAGCTCTTGCCTTTAAACAGGGGTCTGTTTTTGCGCTACAGGTTGCCACCAAGGAGCTGAAGGCCGAAATTTTAAGAGCAAAACAGAATTATAAATCAGAGTTGGAAAGCAAGATGGCAGCAAATAAACTTGGTTCGGCCTGGGCCAGTATGAAAACTATCGCAGGCCTTCAGAGCACAGAGTGCAGTAATCGTGTGTTTTTAGATGGTTTTAGTTCAGACACAGAGCTGGCTAATGCTCTTAATTGTTTTTATGGTCGTTTTGACTCCTTTGATTTTAGCACAGAAATCCAAGATTTGAAACAGAAACTCAAAGACAATCAGCACTTTAATATTGAGATGCAGGATGTTAATAGGGAGTTCCGCGCTGTAAAAGTGAACAAAAGTCAGGGCCCTGATAATATATGTGGACGCCTGGTAAAGTCCTGTGCACATGAACTGAGTCCTATATTTCATTATATTTTCAATAAGTCCTTACAGACACAACATGTGCCTAAGATCTGGAAAGATGCTGTGGTTGTTCCCGTTCCAAAATCCAGCTGTCCTAAAACGGTAAACGACTTTAGACCAGTTGCTTTGACTTCAATTTTAATGAAAATTTTTGAAAAACTGGTCAGACGTGAGGTCCTAAGGCAGACTGAACATGCATTGGATCCTCTGCAGTTTGCCTATAGGCCTCACAGAGGAGTGGAGGATGCCACTGTCACTCTGTTTGACATGCTTTTTAAACATCTGGATTTTAATGGGACACACGCCAGGCTTTTATTTGTGGACTTTTCTTCTGCCTTTAATACAATCCAACCTCATATTTTAGTTGAAAGGCTCCTGCAACAATTTGATTTAAGCAATAATCTGGTGGGTTGGATTCTGGATTTCTTAACCAACAGGACGCAGAGAGTAAGGGTCAATGGCACATTGTCTGACCTAAAGTGCTCTTCTACTGGCTCTCCTCAGGGGTGTGTGTTGTCACCACTACTCTTCATCCTGTACACAAACATGTGTCGGAGCAGACATGACAACAGACACATTATAAAGTATGCTGATGACTCAGTCATTGTCAGTCTCCTCCAGGATGGTGAGAGTGGCCACGGCCCAGTAGTTGATGACTTTGTTCACTGGTGTGAGGATTCCTACCTGCAGCTGAATACAACAAAAACGAAAGATATGATTATTGACTTTAGGAGGAAAACTCCTAGGCACAAAGTCACCATACTAAAAGGCCAGACCACCGAATGTGTACAATCGTACAAATATCTTGGGACAATTATTGATAGTGGATTGAACTTTGAGGTGAACTGTGTAAGGGTGTGCAAAAAGGGTCAGCAAAATTTGCATTGTTTGAGGAAACTTGCACGCTTCCAAATTGACCGAACCATAATGACTATGTTCTATCGGGCTTTTATTGAATCTGTTTTATCCTTTTCTTTAATGTCATGGTTTGGTCAGATAAAACTGAAACAGAGGAAATCCTTAGATCAGGTAGTCAGATGGTCCAGTCGTTTGCTTGGTGAGTCACAGCTGAGCCTGACATCCCTGTACACCAGACAAGTACAGAGGATGGCCGACTCGATTTTAAATGATGACTCCCACCCTTTGCACTGCAACTTTCAGCTTCTTCCCTCCAGACGGAGGTTTGCTGTCCCAAAAAGTAGAACCCAGCGCTACAAAAACAGCTTTGTCCCTGCTGCTGTCAAAGAGTTGAACAAGCTATAAAAAATTATATTGTACATATTTTATATTTACCTATTTTGTAAGATGTGTGCCTGTGTTTGTGTCTATGTTGAATGTAATTAGTGGCTTGTAAATATGGATGTCACCAACTGCAAAACAAATCTACCTGCGGGTACAAATAAAGTAACCTGAACCTGAACCTGAGGTGCCATGTTGAACTTCCAATGACCAGTATGAGAGAGTGTGAGAGCGATAACACCAAATCTAACACACCTGCTCCCCATTCACACCTGAGACCCTGTAACACTAATGAGTCACATGACACAAGGGAGGGAAAATGGCTAATTGGGCACAATTTGAACATTTTCACTAGGGGTGTACTCACTTTTGTTGCCAGCGGTTTAAACATTAATGGCTGTGTGTTGAGTTATTTTGAGGGGACAGCAAATTGAAACTATTATACAAGCTGTACACTGACGACTTTACATTGTCTCAAAGTGTCATATCTTCATTGTTGTCCCATGAAAAGATATAATAAAATATTTACAAAAATGTGAGGGGTGTACTCACTTTTGTGAGATACTGTAACTTACACTGAGGCTGAGCCTGGCCCTCACCCGTGCTCAGGATCATGACACTTTATGTGCTTCACAGACTTAATAATAATAATAATAATTAATCTTCATTTCAGACACACAAGCGGGTCCATATAAAATAAGGAGGGGTAGGGGTATCAGGGAATAAGGCAGTGCTACTACCTCAGTTGACCCAGGTCTTATATTGTGTCTCTTACAGTATGTAGAGGTATATTCCCATAAAAAAGCTTACTGCCCTCACATAGAGAGCTGACTGTTATGTCCACAAACCTGGCACAAAAGGAGACGGATGAGAGGTTACACTGGAACTGTGCTTTATTGAAGGACTGGTTGCAATACAGCACAAGCACAGTATGCAGAGTCGTCCTGGGAGAAGAGACCCCCAAATGGTGGACGCCCCTTCTTATAAGGTGGTGTGATGATGCAACCAGAATGCGGTGTCATCACACCACACGTCACAATAAAACCCCAATCCTACATTCCCCCCCTTTACAAAACAAAAAAACACATCCAATTAAAACCCACCTAAATTTGACATACAAAACCCCAAACAAACACACTGAAATAATAAGAGCAGTGAACACAAAATCATAACGAACACTAAAACTAGGACCGGTGGGTAGACTGCCACATGGCCCGCATGACCAAGTGGTTTATTCTGCCACTTCCTAATGATGGACCGGCTGTGCTCCTACCTAAAGAGTCCTCTGTCTCTTCTTTACTGTCTCCCATGGTAAGGGAGGGTCTACTGGGGTGGCCCTGCGGCAGCCCCACAGCAGAAGCGCCCCTGGAGATGGCAGGCCCCCAGGACAAGGGCCGATCTCCATAACACAGGAGCCTGGATCCCACACCATCTCCACCGGTTCCTGCATAGCCCCATCACCTGGAGCGTCCACCTGGACACGCCATAGCTGGTTCGTGTGTCAGATCAAGCCATCCATCAGCTGGAAACACGCCACTTCCAACTTCGCCACAATCCTCAGCGGTGCCCGATGTCTCACCGGCTGCAATCAGGCTGGTTGTCGCCCCGGTCTCTCCTTGGCACAAACCCAAACCCAGTCCATGACCTGAAGCAGTACCTTACTTGGTTTGACATGCTGCTGTGTCTGCGGCAGCTCCATGTCCACCTTTTGTTTGGCCCCGTCGTTATGCCATGGCGATCCAGCAGACAACTCCATAGCATACATGATGGCGCCCACCATTGGCAAACGTCTTTGCTCGTTCCGCTCCCGAATGCCGACTTTTCTTGTTTTTTGCATAGCTGCTGTTCTTTCTACAGTGCATGGAGGTCATGCACTGCTAACATGCGACTGACAGACACTACTGGATATTGCCAAGTCAAGCAGCCACAGGGAGTTTACTAGCTTTATACCACCCAACCTGCAAAACATCGTCCGCCCCCATGGTGACCATCAGCACCCCCAGGAAGGCCCTGAAGCACCGAGCCCACATGACCATGCTGACCCCAAGAGAGTGTGTTGGAAGGCGAGGCAAGAGAGGAGGGCTACATGCTAGGCTAAAGGCTTGCGCCAGCCAGCCACCGCTACCCAGTCTCTTAATGGCAAACGTTCGGTCTTTGGAAAATAAGCTAGACAAACTAAGAGCAAGGATTGAAGACCAGCGGGAGACAAGAGAGTGCTGTGCCCTAATTTTCTGAGAGACCTGGCTTTCAGACAGAGTCCTGGAGAGCGATATTCAGCTACAGACACACTCAACACACCGGGCAGACAGAACAGGAAACTCTGGTAAGATGAGGGGATGGGGTGTGCATGTGTATTTATAAACCACTCGTGGTGTGGAGATGTACAAACCGTCTACAAGCACAGCTCGCCCGACGTGGAGTTTTTACTGCTGAAATGCCATCCCTATTATTTACCGAGGGAATTTACCGCTGTGTTTCTGGCTGCTGCATACATTTGTCCACAGAGCAACTACACAGTAGCGCTAAACAAACTCCATGACGTCATCAGTGCAGTAGAGACGAAACATCCTGATGCTGTTTTTATTGTTGCTGGCGACTTTAACCAGTGCAATTTACGGACTGTACTCCCCAAATATTACTAGCATGTGGATATTCCCACCAGCAATAAAAGCACATTGGATCATGTTTATTCCAACATTAGTGGCACCTACAGAGCGGCACCCCGCCCCCACTTCGGACAGTCAGATCACATCTCCCTGTTTATATACCCAGCCTACAGACAAAACCTGAAACAAACAAACCCTGTTATTAAACAAATTAAGCGCTGGACTCCAGAGACTGAGAGCATCCTACAAGACTGTTTTGCCTGCACAGAATGGGATGCGTTTAAAACTGCAGCCACCCAAGAGAACTCTTCTGTAAACATATAGGATTATGCTGAATATGTGACTGGGTACATCAGCACGTGCGTTGATACCATCGTACCCACCATACAGGTCAGGAACCAGAAGCCTTGGATCAACAGTCAGGTACGTCAGATGCTGCATACTTGCTCTAGTACATTTAAATCAGGCTGTGAGACCGAGTACAAAGCTGCAAAGTATGGACTGAGAAAGGCTATAACAACAGCCAAGAGGCAGTACAGAGAAAAGCTGGACAGCCTCTACTCCACTCCTGACCCGGGGCGCATGTGGCAAGGCCTGTAACACATCACAGACTACAAGAGGACCAACAGCAGCACCACTAGCTCTACAGACAGCCTGCCAGATGATCTCAACATCGCTTTGAGACCACCAGCCCCAGCACAGAGAAGAGACACACATTTCCCCCCCACACACACACACACATGTGGCGTAACATTATGTAGCTCGCATATTCCTTGGCAGAGACCCAGACATGAGGGAACTTTGAGCTCGCAGTGTGTATTGACATCACGCCTCAAACGGACATTGAGTCTGGACCCCCTGCGGACTGGGGAAGAAGTGAGAGGATCTGGGAGTGGACCTGAAGGGACTGTCTGACTCCTGGGGTCAGACAGAGAAGCCGAGAGGACAATGGGAGGATTAAATGTGAATGTAATTCTGTGTTTGATGTGAATGTGATTCGTGTTTGATGTGAAAGTATAAAGGTATGTGGTTTACCACAGCTTGTCCTCTTCATTCCCTGACTGAGAGAGGAGCTGTAGGACGTGAGATAAAATAAACCAATACTGAGAAATCATTCAGTCTCTTCATTTCATGGTTCCTACATTGGTGACCCACACGTGAGAAATATGGAAAGGCTTGGAGATCGTCTCTCCAAACCTGATTCACCGGAGACCGCCCGCACCGGCATAAACTCAATTAAACTCCCCGAGTTCTGGCAAGAGGACCCGCACTCATGGTTCCAACACGTGGAGTCGCGGTTCGTGCTCAATGGGGTATCAGCAGATGACATTAAGTTCCATAATGTCATCGCAAGACTCGACAGCCGCACAGCCCGGCGTGTGCGGAGCTTGGTGCAGCAGCCGCCCGCTGCTGGCAGATACGATGCCCTGAAAGCCGCCCTCATTCGGAGTTTTGTGCCATCAGCCGAGGTGAGGGCCAGAACACTTCTGGACCTGCGCGACAGAGGAGGACGCAGGCCGACCATCCTCATGGAGGACATGCTGCAGATGATCGGGGCAGACAACGATGCGTTTTTATTTAAACACATCTTCTTAAGGACTCTTCCAGCACACATGAGAGGCTCCCTGTCCAGCATGAGGTGTGTGGACCAGCAGGACTTCCGCGCGCTGGCCGTGGAAGCGGAGCGGCTCCTGGACGCATGCGGCGAGCAGGAGACGTCAGCGGCAGCAGCAGACCTCGGCGCGGCGGCCGGGGGCGATGGAGAACTGGTGGCAGCAGAACTGACCCCAGCAACAACAGCGGCAGCACGGTCCCGAAGCAGAGGAGGGGACGAGCTGTGTTTCTACCATCGACGCTTCGTGCACAAGGCACACAGATGCGTCCCACCATGCAACTTCAAGAAGCAGGGAAACGCAAGAGCCGGGGGTCGTTAGCAGCTTCGACCCTCGGCGAACGGAACAAGCTGCTGTACCTGACAGACGCGAGCTCCGGACGGCAATTCCTCGTTGACACCGGGGCACAGAGGAGTTTCATCACCACAACCTACGCGGACCGGGTGGCCGGTCCTCGCGGAGATGGGGCAACAGCCGCAAACGGCTCGTCGATCAAGACTTTTGGCGAAAGAACTCTGCGCTTGTCCTTGCACGGCCGCATCTATGAATGGACCTTCATAGTAGCGGCGGTGAGTTTCAACATGTTAGGCGCCGACTTTTTGTGCTCACATGGCTTGTTGGTAGATCTGGCTAATAGACGCTTGGTTAATGCACTCTCTTTTTGTTCTATCCCCTGTGCAGCATGAGTGTCCCCGCTGTCAGTACAGGCCAACGCCGCCGCAGCAGGAGATAAGTTCCACGCTCTCCTAAACCAGTTCCCAGCACTCACTGTTCCCACTTTTTCAACTAAGGTGGCGAAGCACGGGGTGGAGCACTTTATAGCCACAAGTGGCCCACCAGTTTTTGCTAAGGCTCGGCGCTTGGATGCAGCTAAGCTCTCCATTGCGCGTGAGGAGTTCGCCAACCTGGAAAAGTTGGGCATAATTCGCCGCTCGAAGTGCGCTTGGGCTTCCCCCCTCCACATGGTCCCTAAGGCGGATGGCTCGTGGAGACCGTGCGGCGATTATCGCAGGTTAAACAATGCCACAGCGCAGGACCGCTACCCAATTCCGCATATCCAAGATTTTTCGATGCATTTGGCCAAGGCGCGCATTTTTTCTAAAATAGACCTGGTCCGCGGTTATCATCAGGTCCCGGTCTGACCAGAGGACATTCCCAAGACAGCGGTAATAACCTCTTTCGGGCTTTTTGAATTTTTACGCATGCCTTTTGGCCTTAAAGGCGCTGCGCAAACCTTCCAACGCATGATGGATGCCGTTTTGCGTGACCTCTCTTTTGTTTTTGTCTACTTAGATGATATTTTGTTCGCCAGCGCCTCTGAGGAGGAACACGAAAGTCACCTCAGAACGGTTTTTCAGAGGTTGGGAGCGCATGGGTTGATAATCAACCCAGCCAAGTGCCATTTTGGCGCAGCGCAGATCAATTTTTTAGGGCACCGCGTCTCCCCAGAGGGTGCAGTTCCGCTGCCCTCCAAAGTACGTGCAGTGGCTGAGTTTCCCCAGCCACAAACGGTAAAAGCGTTGCAAGAATTTTTAGGTATGGTAAATTTTTACAACCGTTTCATACCTCACATGGCGCAGCTCATGCAACCGTTGTACGCCGCGCTAAAAAAACAGAAGCCCTCCAATGCGATTGAGTGGTCCCCAGAGCGGGAGCGCGCATTCACTGAGGTTAAGAAAGCACTAGCAGATGCAGCACTGCTGGCTCACCCAGACCCGGCAGCCCGAATAGTGCTAACCACAGACGCGTCAGATGTGGCCATAGGAGCCGTGGTGGAACAGCAAGTCACCGGGGCTTGGCAGCCACTCGCTTTTTTCAGCAGATCCCTACGCGATGCGGAGCAAAAATATAGCGCGTTTGACAGGGAACTGCTAGCGCTCCACCTGGCCATCTGCCATTTTCAGTTCTGGTTGGAAGGGCGGCGTTTCACCGCATTTGTCGACCACAAACCGCTAACCTTTGCAATGTCCAAAATCTCAGAACCATGGTCAGGCCGACAGCAGAGGCAGCTGGCCGCAATTTCAGAATTCACCACCGATATACAGCACATAGCCGGTAAATTTAATGTGGTGGCAGACTGCCTCTCGCGAGCGGTAACAGCGCCTGTCCGCGCGGATGGGGGCTATAACGCCGCAGACGCGGAGCGCGGTAACAGCGCAGACGCGCACGCGGCTCCGGTGCACGTAGGGATAGATTACGCGGCCATGGCAGCGGAGCAGGGCGAAGACACAGACGTGCGCGCGCTCCTGTCTGGACCAACAGGGTTAAGGCTGGAGAACATAAGTTTACAAACCGGTTCACCCCCGCTTATTTGCGATGTATCCACCGGGCGACCTCGCCCAGTGGTACCGGCCACGTGGCGCCATCGCGTTTTTGACGTGGTGCACTCCCTAGCACACCCGGGAGTACGCGCTTCAGTGAAAATGGTAGCAGAGAAGTTTGTTTGGCCGAGCCTGCGCAAGCACGTGAAGGAGTGGGCGAGAGCCTGCATGTCTTGCCAGCGGGCCAAAGTTCACAGGCACACAAAAGCTCCTTTAGAACCTTTCCACATTCCGGCTAAGAGGTTTGATCATGTGCACGTAGATCTAGTGGGACCCCTGCTGCCCTCACAAGGGTTCACACATCTCCTGACAATGGTGGACCGGACCACGCGTTGGCCGGAAGTAGTCCCATTGCAGTCTACCACAGCAGCAGAGGTGACTCGCGTTTTTTTAACAGCCTGGGTAGCGCGGTTCGGAGTCCCGTCGGACATTACGTCCGATAGGGGTCCGCAGTTCGTGTCAGAGCTGTGGTCAGCAATGGCCAGCGGCTTAGGGGCAACAGCCCATCGCACCACCGCTTATCACCCACAGGCCAACGGTTTATGCGAGCGTTTTCACAGATCGTTGAAGGCAGCCCTCAGAGCGTCGCTCACGGATACAGATTGGGTAAACAAACTACCATGGGTTTTATTGGGGTTGCGTTCGGCACCCAAAGAGGATTTAGATGCCTCACCTGCTGAATTAGTTTTTACTCAACCTCTCAGGCTGCCAGGAGAATTCCTGCCAGCCCATGCAGCACCGGAGCGCCCCCCGGTGCGGGGACCTCTAAGTGGCACGGGGGCAGAAATGCTCCCGGGCCCGGCTCATCACACTTTTCCGCGGGTTTTTGTTCCCAAGGCTTTGCAAAACGCAGAGTTTGTTTTTGTCAGGCACGACGCCCAGCGTCACAGTCTCCGCCCACCTTACGACGGTCCGTTTCAAGTGCTGGAAACCGGGGAGAAATATTTTGTGCTGGACTTGGGGAGCAGGAAAGAAACAATCAGTGTTGACAGATTAAAGCCTGCTTTTGTGTTACGTGACGAACCTGTACGGCCGGCGGGGGCGCCTCGACGCGGCAGGCCTCCCAGGGAACAGCCCCTAGTTCCCCAGCAGGGGGCAAATAACCCTTCTCCCCCTCATTCCACAGGCGCACCGCAGGACGGCACAACACAGGCTGCGAAGCCTGCGTTCAGCAGATTCGGGAGGAGATTGAAGCCTAAGCAACGGGCAGAGTGATGTGTATTTTGATCAACCCGTGTAAATTGTGCTGTAGATCCTGCAAGGGCGGGGGGGGGGGGTGATGTAAGGGTATAATGTGTATGACTGCCCATTATTGACATGAAGTTGGTGTGTGTGTCCATTCTTGACATAATGTGTATGACTGTCCATTATTGACATAAGGTGTATAACGGTTAGAGTAATGTTGGTGTATGTCCGTTCTTGGGCGTTTCGGGGGGAGTGATGTGGCGTAACATTATGTAGCTCACATATTCCTTGGCAGAGACCCAGACATGAGGGAACTTTGAGCTTGCAGTGTGTATTGACATCACGCCTCAAACGGACATTGAGTCTGGACCCCCTGCGGACTGGGGAAGAAGTGAGAGGATCTGGGAGTGGATCTGAAGGGACTGTCTGACTCCTGGGGTCAGACAGAGAAGCCGAGAGGACAATGGGAGGATTAAATGTGAATGTAATTCTGTGTTTGATGTGAATGTGATTCGTGTTTGATGTGAAAGTATAAAGGTATGTGGTTTACCGCAGCTCGCCCTCTTCATTCCCTGACTGAGAGAGGAGCTGTAGGACGTGAGATGAAATAAACCAATACTGAGAAATCATTCAGTCTCTTCATTTCATGGTTCCTACACACACTAAGAGTCTCACCAGGCCAGGTAAACAAAGCACTGAGGAATATCAACCCCCGCAAGGCAGCAGGACCAGACAACATACCTGGGCAGGCCCTCAGAGCATGCGCTGCAGAGCTGACCAACGCTCTCACAGCAATCTTCAACCTCTCCCTCAACCAGAACATAGTCCCCTCCTGCTTCAAAACAACAACCATCATCCCCCTCCCCAAAAGGAGCCCACCAACCTGTCTTAATGATTACACACCGGTAGCACTCACTCCAATCATCATGAAGTGCTTCGAGACAGCAGTGTTGCCCCTCATTCAGGACAGCATACTGGGCACCCTGGACCCCCTGCAGTACGCCTACTGGCCCAACAGGTCCACCTCAAATGCCATCGCTGCAGCACCTCATTATTCTCTCTCCCACCTGGAAGATAAAGACTCCTACATTGGGATGCTCTTTGTCAACTACAGCTCCGCCTTCAACACGGTCATCCCCCGCAAACTCACCGACAAACTGTTTTCACTTGGCCTGCACCCCACCCTCTGCGACTGGCTACTGGACTTTCTAACTGACAGGCTCCAGTCTGTCAGAATGGGTAACAGGACATCAGCCAGCATCATCACAAACACAGGTGTCCCACAGGGTTGTGCTCTCAGCCCCATCCTCTACAGCACAGGTGTCAAACTCATTCCATGGAGGGCCAAGACCCTGCAGGTTTTACCTCCACCCAGTGTCTTCAACAGGTAATTTCTCTGAATTTCTTCCCACTGATTGCTGATCAGTAAAAACACCTGCTGAAGAAACTGGGTGGAAGTAAAACCTGCAGGGTCTTGGCCCTCCATGGAATGAGTTTGACACCACTGCTCTACAGCTTCTTCACCCATGACTGTGTTGCCTCCCACAAGGACAATAGCGTCCTAAAGTTTGCAGATGACACAGCAGTGATAGGACGCATCACTGGTGATGACAAAGCAGTCTACAGGAGGGAGGTGGCCAACCTGGTGTCATGGTGTGAGGACAACAACCTCACCCTCAACACGGACAAGACAAAGGAGATGATAGTGTACATGAGGAAAGGGAGGAGGAGACCCCATCAGCTACTTTTCATCCGGAAGCTTGAGGTGGAGAGGGTGAGAAGCTTTAAATACCTGGGCATCACCATCAGCGGGGACCTTAAGTGGACACGCAACACCACAGAGCTGGTTAAGAGAGCTCAACAGTGACAGTACTTTCTGAGGAGGCTGAAGAAGTTTGGCATGTCTTCCAGGATCCTCAACAATTTCTACAGCTGCATCATCAAGAGCATCCTGACCAACTGCACCACTGCCCTGAACCGCAAACGCCTGCAGAGAGTGGTGAAGACAGCGGAGAAGATCATCAGGACTTCACTCCCCTCTCTGCAGAGCATCTACCACCGCAGAGTCCAAAGGAGAGCTGACACCATCCTCTGGGACCCCACCCACCCCCAGTACAGACTGTTCACACTTCTACCCTCAGGCCAAAGGTACAGAAGTGTGAAATGCAGGACAACCAGATTGAAGAACTCCTTCTTCCCCACTGCCATCAGACTCCTGAACAGATAACAACTCCCAAAACTCCATAACACAGCTTTGCATATAGGAACTCACACACCGGCTGCTAAAGTTGCACACTGCTCACCTGTACAGTAGATATAGTCTCACCCGTCTAATGTCCATATCATCTCTGCTGCTAATTATCATCTCTGCTGCTACTATCATGTACAGTCTACTGGTACTACCGTTACAGAAATTAGCACCGGGTGCTAATTTGTAATTTGTAATTATACATTGCTTATTGCACAATGCTCATTTGCACACTGTACATAAGTTCATGCCATCTCAGGTTCACATCATCTCTGATATCAATATACCATTATCACGTTAGTCATCCAGTGAATTTTCAATTTCAATCCTCTTGTGTGTGTTCTTAGCATCCATGAGTATTAGGATTGAGTTACTGTGTTAAAGTGTCATGACCTATTAGAATTGTTGTTTCTGTACATTTTACCTTGGCATTCGTTCAAAGAGTAAAGTAAGAATTTCATTACTCAGGAAATGTAGCATTTCTTAACTGTGCACATGATAATAAAGCCTTTGAATCTTGAATCATGAAGCAGCGGACCCCTCACCCGTTTTTGGCTGAAATCCAACATGGGCACTGAAAGAGTCCGGTGCCTCCCTGGTGTCGCTCGTTGGGCCGGACGCCTCACCCACCCACTTGCAACCCACCTCCGGCCGAGCGTGGGTACTGAACCCGTCCGGTTCCTCCACTGAGCTAGGAGTGAGTGCCCCAGTGCCAGCACTATCCAAAAGAACCTCATCCCAAACTACAACATTGTCGAATTCCAGTGTCCACACACAGACCATTCAGACCCAGCGCTGTCCCTGATGGCGAAATCCAGTCCGTAGAACAGGTCACACCTCATGATGTTATTGCCATGCACCACCACCTGGAACGTGAAGTCGTGCATCACTTCTTTTTTGTAACGAACAGTTAACTCCACAGTCCCGACATTGCACAGTCTATTCCTGCCATAGCCATACAATGGTGCTGAGTTATTCCTGATACTGTCATGTGGGAAGAACTTTTTCACCATGGTCCAATTCAGCATCAACCGCACCACTGCCATGTCGAGCAGTAACAGCAAAGCCACACCATCCAACTCCACCGTACAATAAGAATACCCATTGGTGCTGGGACTCACCAAGTGAATGGTCATTGTAGGCACTGGAAATCAGCACACCCTGGCAAAATGGTTTAAGCACCCACACTTACGGCATCGCTTCCCTCTTGCCGGGCACACTCTTGCTTTAAACCAATGCGTTGAGGACCCACAACCCCCGCAAACGGAGCTTCTCGGGGCAGACCTTTGGCTCACAGCATAACCCTCATAGTCCTCGTCCATGCTTTCATCGTCTTCCAGGTCCACCACACTCGCCGATGTCATCGTCGTCTCCGGCGGCTTCTGTGACTGGCGCCAGTTTAACTCCGAAGCTCGCTTATCTGCGGCTTATAACTGGAGAGCTAGCCCGACCGCTCTAGCTAGCGTTAAGTCATTAGGCGCCGTTAGCAACCGAGCCCATAGCGCAGCACTACACGTGTGCTCGGCCAGTTGGTCCCGCACCATCTCATCCTCCAACGGCCCAAAACGGCACACACTAGCTACCTGTCTTAGGTCAGTGACAAACTGTTGAATCGGCTCACCAACTCCTTGGTGTCTCTGGCGAAACCAAATTCGTCGTACCATCACACTGTCCGGTGTGGTGAAGTGGTTAGCCATTAGCTCCAAGAAGTCCTTGTACGAGTCTGTCGCACCGAGTGTCCATAGAATCCTATGGCCTTCAATGCCGAGGTTGTGGACAAGCGTTCTCACCTTATCCTGCCTCCCTAGGTCTAACGCTGTGATGTAGTTTTCAAAAGCCTCCAATCAGTGGGGCCATGGAACCAGTGGCACCCCGGGAAGCTCCAGGAAAGGCCGCAGTGGTGTTATGCACGCCTCCATGTGTTAATCCTCAGTCGGCAAATGTTATGTCCATAAACCTGGCACAAAAGGAGGCAGATGAGAGGTTGCACTGGAAGTGTGCTTTATTGAAGGACTGGTTGCAATACAGCACACGCACAGCATGCAGACTCGTCCTGGGGCTAAGAGAGTCCCAAATGGTGGAAGCCCCTTCTTACAGGGCGGTGTGATGATGCAACCGGATGGCGGAGTCATCACACCGCACTTCACAAAAAACCCCGATCCTACACTGACTATGGCATCAAACATACTGCAAACCTGCCAATTTGGTAAACGCCGAGAAGACCAGTTGCTGGCTGGGAATTTGGCTACGGCCAAAATGGATAATTTTTTTACACTTAAGGAGTTGTTCAGAACTCCTTATAAGAACTCCTTATACAAAGATATAGAGCGATGATAATCAAGTCAGTGGCGGTAATGCACCTGTGGGCTGGTTGCCAACTGCCAATCAAATCTAAAAGAAGAAGAGGAAGAAGATCCCTGCCAAGCTCTACAACAGTTCACATCACTGCACATCACAGCATCTCTAGGAAGACACACTTTATTCAAAGATTTGTCTGTACGGGCGCAATACTCAAAACTTTCATCCTTGGTGACAGCGGCCCAATCAAGTTTCACAATTACATTCCTGGATAATACAGGTAGACATTCAACACTAACTGACAGAGCAAAATAATTAAAAAGAAATGTCAAACATTAATGTTTGACATTTATTTTTTATTCTTTAAAGATGCAGTTGTGGTTAACCCCCACAACAGACTGGGACAATCAGAGCGCGCATCTGGAGTGATTAGCATTACAGTGAAATGTGTGTATTAATGTCAACAGGCAGCCTCGCTTCGTCTAGCTTTTTCCTGCTCAGTACTGTGATGTTAATGTGCCATTCATGCATTGTGTTCATGCTTCCTGCTCTTACTGTGATGTAAATGTCCCATGCCTTTCATGTATTGTCTGTAGTGGGTATAAAAGCTGCATTGCTCTGTAACTCACTCTCTCACTCTTACCACTGCCTCTGCCTACTGCTGCTGAGAGCCTGAGGACCCGCTCCAGCCTACCTGCACAAGGGCTGGAGCGAGTTCCTATGATGGCGGTATGATTTAATAAACCGACTTAAAACCCTCAGTTCACTGCATATTACTTATCCGCCACATTGGTGACCCCGAGAATGCACACGCTTTGTGCGACGCAACCTTCTGGTCTGGACAGCTACACTGGTGACCCGATGACAACAAACGCAGCACCCGGCGGTGATTCTCCGACGACAAGCGAACGCAGCAGCCTGACGCAAATGATCTGCCCTCCCTTCTGCTACAGGGAGACCTCGACGCAGAGTTACCAGGGGAAACTCTCCGGAGATCACCCACGACCGAGAAAGCTGCAGAAAACTTCATGGTGAGATCTGCACGCCTGAGATCTGCACATCCATGCTGGGACCGGCCGCTCTCACAGCTCCTCCACACGAGAGCACACGCACCTCGTCCTCTCTCCACGACGGCGACCTCCAGGGCCGACGGAGAACGCAGCACGTGGACCTGAACGCACCATGACCAATCTACAGCAACACACTGAACAGGGATGATTATCGGCGCCGACTACACTGATCTCCAGCAAGCTCCCTGACCCTGACTCGCCTCTCCAGCGGGCCCACCCACGCACGGAACCCCTGCACACGCACCGGGGGGTTACGAGGACAGCGCACCACGCACGGGACAATAACGGCTCCACAGACCGCCATCGTCCTTCGCCGCTGCACACAGAACCTCCAGGGCTGCTCGCACACCTGAGGCACGCACACAGCTCGCTCACAGGATTTTCTAATGGTCTTAGCCACGGCGCACAAAGGGAATTCAGCAGTCTGCGGTCCCCGAGGGCTTTAGGGTTGCGCCCGCACCTAAAGTCAACACGCCAAGTCCCTCTGCTTTTGTTTTTTTTCTTACAGCCGCTACGCAGCCTCGCCGCTCCTGTTTTTCTTCATGACCGCTGTTAATCCTCGCAGGACTTAACCGCAAGAGGAGTCAGCGACTAATTTTTCTTCGTACAGCTGCTGTGGACCTCCGCACGTTCAGCGGGACAACCCCTCAACATCGCGGATCCACAGGCAATTTTTGCACGGCCCAGACATTTCCCCGTCCCGGGCCGGCACTTGCTACCCCCCCCCCTCCACCTCCGCCTGCACAGAGCTTTCCCTGCTCGCTGCCAAAGCCGGACTATTGAGGCCTCAGCCGCCTGCTGAGCCCTCTGGGGGGGAGTAGTGTGGTTAACCCCCACAACAGACTGGGACAATCAGAGCGCGCATCTGGAGCAATTAGCATTACAGTGAAATGTGTGTATTAATGTCAACAGGCAGCCTCGCTTCGTCTAGCTTTTTCCTGCTCAGTACTGTGATGTTAATGTGCCATTCATGCATTGTGTTCATGCTTCCTGCTCTTACTGTGATGTAAATGTCCCATGCCTTTCATGTATTGTCTGTAGTTGGGTATAAAAGCTGCATTGCTCTGTAACTCACTCTCTCACTCTTACCACTGCCTCTGACTACTGCTGCTGAGAGCCTGAGGACCCGCTCCAGCCTACCTGCACAAGGGCTGGAGCGAGTTCCTATGATGGCGGTATGATTTAATAAACCTACTTAAAACCCTCAGTTCGCTGCTTATAATTCTTTACCGCCACACAGTGTGTAATATTCAGCACAATCTAGCAGTGGCATTTCAAAATGCAACCAATTCACATTTTACCAGTCATCACCATCTTCCAAAGCATATTGGAGAACCTCCAGAAGACATGTGTGTAACTGGAGTTGGGCTGAAAAACTTTCAAAGACATTACGGTAATCCAAGATGGCCACCTACATGGAGAGGGACCCTCTTCCTGTGTATTAAAAAAAAAAACCTTGTCTTTAGGTACAGAAAATGCAACAAATTTTACCCACAAATTATTATGTAACAATGAAAACAAAGTTAAGATTTCATACTGCATTAAACTTCAGGATTCGATTACCCCCAAATTTTACACTGTACCTTTAAAAGAATAAATATTATCAAGGTTACTCACTATTCAAGTACCAGAGTGGTGGCCTAGAGGTAAAGCATCTACTCCACAGCTGGGAGATCGTGGGGTCAGATCCTAGCAAGGTCATACCTGTCATGATGCTGAGCATGGTGTATCCACTGTGCTCATGCTCTCAGTTTACTTCTGGTTATTGTCTGTCTCTGTGTTGGTTCTGGATGTATTATGTGTTCTGAGTTTGCCATTTGTTTCTGTTTATGCAGTTTTCGTTCTTATATATTACTAGTGCATACCTGTGCATGGCCGTGCATGCCCATAGAAACCAAGTATAAGCATGTATTTCTGCATGCCCATAGAAAGCAGGTGTAAGCAAGGGTGTAAGCAAGCACATCAGCACTCGTTCAGTGATGCCTGCCTTTGATCTTTGATGGTGTAATAGCGAGTCGTATGATCTTTGATGATGTCATAGCAAGTCCTATGACTGTGAGTGATGACTGCCTTTAATCTTTGATGATGTCATTGCGAGTCCTATAATCGTTGATGGTGTCATAGTGAATTCTATGATGATGTCATAGCAAGTCCTATGATCTTTTAGTGAGTCCTATGATCGTGACATTGTGACAAAGATTTCTTTCATCATAGTGGGTCCTCTGATCTTTTAGCAAGTCCTACAGTCTACAGATGTGGACAAAATTGTTGGTACCCCTCTGTTAATGAAAGAAAAACCCACAATGGTCACAGAAATAACTTGAATCTGACAAAAGTGGTAATAAATAAAAATTCTATGAAAATTAACCAATGAAAATCAGACAATGCTTTTGAATTGTGGTTCAACAGAATTATTTAAAAAAACAAACTCATGAAACAGGCCTGGACAAAAATGATGGTACCCCTAGAAAAGATTGAAAATAATGTGACCATAGGGACATGTTCAACCAAGATGTGTCCTCTAATTAACATCACAGGTGTCTACAAACTTGTAATCAGTCAGTCGGCCTATTTAAAGGGTGACAAGTAGTCACTGTGCTATTTGTTGACATGGTGTGTACCGCACTGAACATTGACCAGAGGAAGCAAAGGAGAGAGTTGTCTCAGGAGATTAGAAAGGAAATTATAGACAAGCATGTTAAAGGAAAAGGCTATAAGACCATCTCCAAGCATCCTGATGTTCCTGTGACTACAGTTGCACATATTATTCAGAAATTTAAGATCCACGGGACTGTGCACATATTATTCAGAAATTTAAGATCCACGGGACTGTAGCCAACCTCCCTGGACATGGCTGCAGGAGGAGACAGATAATACGAATGGTAACAAAAGAGCCCAGAACAACCTCTAAACACATTCATGGTGAACTCCAAGGTCAAGGTACATCAGTGTCAGATCGCACCATCCGTCGTTGTTTGAGCCAAAGTGGACTTCATGGGAGACAACCAAGGAGGACACCACTGTTGAAAACAAATCATAAAAAAAGCCAGACTGGAATTTGTTAAACTGCATGTTGACAAGCCACAAAGCTTCTGGGAGAATGTCCTATGGACAGAAGAGACAAAACTGGAACTTTTTGGCAAGGCACATCAGCGCTCTGTTCACAGACGCAAAAATGAAGCATACCAAGAAAAGGACACTGTCCCTACTGTGAAACATGGAGGAGGTTCTGTTATGTTCTGGGGCTGCTTTGCTGCATCTGGCACAGGGTGTCTTGAATCTGTGCAGGGTACAATGAAATCTCAAGACTATCAAGGTATTCTAGAGAGAAATGTGCTGCCCAGTGTCAGACAGCTTGGTCTTAGTCGCAGGTCATGGGTCTTGCAACAGGATAATGAGCCAAAACACACAGCTAAAAACACCCAAGAATGGCTAAGAGCCAAACATTGGACTATTCTAAAGTGGCCTTCTATGAGCCCTGATCTAAATCCTATTGAACATCTGTGGAAGGAGCTGAAACATGCCGTCTGGAGAAGGCACCCTTCAAACCTGAGACAACTGGAGTAGTTTGCTCATGAGGAGTGGGCCAAAATACCTGCTGAGAGGTGCAGAAGTCTCATTGACAGTTACAGAAATCGTTTGAATGCAGTGATTGCCTCAAAAGGTTGTGCAACAAAATATTAAGTTAAGGGTACCACCATTTTTGTCTGGGTCTGTTTCATGAGTTTGTTTTTTAAAATAATTCTGTTGAACCACAATTCAAAAGCATTGTCTGATTTCCATTGGTTAATTTTCATAGAATTTTTATTTATTACCACTTTTGTCAGATTCAAGTTATTTCTGTGACCACTGTGGGTTTTTCTTTCATTAACAGAGGGGTACCAATTTTGTCCACATCTGTATATGACGTCATATAGACATGATGTTGAGATCATAGGAACATCAGTCTTATGGTTTATCTGACATCATATAGACATCATAGGGACATCATAGGTGGTCCTATGATCACCGACATCATAGGAACGTCATAGGACATCATGCAGACATCATAGGCACATCATAGGCGGTCCTATGATCGTGACACACTGACAGACAGACACACTGACAGATTTCTTGAATTTATAGAGTGATGTATCTGTTAGACATGAGTCCCTCACCTCTCCGTCCAGTCTGTCTTATTTTGTATTATTCTGTATTTGTAGTCAGTTACCTCTTGTCTGTCCCTGTTTTGTCTCTATTTGCTCATTGTTTACTCCTGCCTCTGGTTCATGTTCGCGGGTTGTCACAGCTGACACCTGTCAAGCAATTAGGTCTACTTCCCCAATCATATGATCCACACCTGTTACCACTTGCTTGTTTGATGCTCTATTTAAAGACTGCTGCTTCTCTCACTCCTCGCTGCAGTCTAGTTCCTGTTCTGAAGTAAGAACTTGTTTAGATGTTTCCCTATGTCCAACCTGCCTGTTTCCCTGCTTCACCTTAATTCTAAGTTTTTCTCCGTTGTCTGTTTGGACTTTATGTTTGAATTAAACTTCGCACAACTCAACAGTCCAGTGCCTGGATCGTCATTCACTGCCCGATGGGCCATTCATGACAGTAGATTGCAGCCAGTGTGTAACCCAGCTGCTGTGAGTTTGTGTTTTTTTTCACCCCCCTGTTTTTGTGTTCAACGGAGGAACAGTAGTCAGCATGTCCCCAGCATGCCAGGCCTCAGCCAACAAAGGAGGGTTGGCAGATGGGGGCCCCAGCCTGGAGGAACAGTGGGCGGCTCACTTCATCCAGGGTTACATCGCTGAAGCTCTCACCTCCCGCGGCCTGAAGAAGGTCCTGGAGAACGTGAAGGCAGCGATCGGGATTGTAGAGGCACATCCCGGGTTGAGGAAGCATCCCAAGTTTGCGGAGCTGTTGACAGCCGTCTCCACCCTGCAGTAGTCATTTCCTGGGTTGGTGATAGGCTCGTCCCCCGCTGTATCCAAGCCTACGAGGAAGAGTTCCCTGCGACAGACGTGTTCTGCCTCCCACTGTTCGCCAGCTCCAAGACACCGTCTTCCAGTGTCGACCTCTGCTCTTCCTCAAGCCTCCCGCCGGAAGAACTACTCCACCTCGCAACCAGCAGCTTCTCCCTCGCCACATCGGAGAATTTCTGCAGCAGCTTCCTCCTCTTGTTTTTCCTCGCCGGCTGTCTCGTCAGTTTCCTCCTCTGTTGCTGCTGCTACCCTCATGTCCTCGGCATCTCCTCCCACTGCTGAGAGTCCAGCCGTCTCTTCCCTGGCTCCGCCCGTCGTCGAGTTTGCAGGGGCAGCTCCTCCATGTTCTTCAGGGGGGCCCACAATCTCTGCAGTCACTGAGAGGGATGACACTGGGCTGGCTGTAGCAGACACCACCGAGCCCCGGGAATACAGGCAAGTGAATTTTCATTCACTAATACATAAAAATTAATTATCTTGCCTAATTCCCGGTGGTGAAGCTCAGCTATTGCAGTCCGCTGAGTCCTCACCATCTGCTGCAGATAATATTTCCTCACCTGCTCCCTCCGTGTCTCCTCCAATTTCCCCTGAGTGTCCACCAGTCCTGGGATTGAGCCGCTGGACGATGGAGGAGCCTGCGATCCTGGGGAACCTGGTCCCAGCTCTGCAGCCACGGTCCGGATGGAGGGAGAGTGCTGCCAGTGACCTGAAGTCTGCACCGACGACTGAGCATCCATTGGCTTCAGCTACGCGGGATCCAGCGCCAGCAGTGAAGCGACCTCCAGCTGCCACGCTGGACGAGCCACCTGCGTCTGCCATTTCACCTGGAGGTTCTGGGACAGCATTTTCCACCATGCCTGCTGTAGGGGCCGCCGCAGCAGAGCCGGAGCTGGACCTCCAGAGGGCCGGGTACGAGACATTTCTGCATGGATCAGTGGAGTCCTGGACAGCTGTGGAGCTTGAGCTCACGCAAGTGCTCTCCTTTGTTTTCACTTTCTCTGTTTTGGAGAAATCTTACCTGGCTCTTGGTGGGGAGGGCCAGGTGCAGCCATCAGCTGCACCTGAGCCCACCTCACCGGGCTCCACTGCAGCCGTTGACCCTGACCTGGTGTCAATGTCCCTCCTGTTGGACCGTTTCCCTAGGGTCACTGTGGATCTTCCAACTTCGCAGGAGGTCTCTGTGGGTCCTGCCCCATTGCTAGAGGTCTCTGTGTGGGTCCAGCCTCTCCGCCTGAGGTCTCCGTGGGTGTTGTACCCCAGACTGAGGCCCTCATGGGTGCTGCGCCCCAGTTCGGGGTCTCCGTGGGTGCTGCGCCCCAGTCTGGGGCCTCTGTGGGTGCTGTGCTCCAGTCCGGGGCCTCCGTGGGTACTGCACCCCCATCCAAGGCGCCGTTGATTGACTGCCTTCTTTGCCAGGGTTCTTTCGCGGGTCAGTCGGCTCCTCGTGGGTACGCCACCTCCGTTCAAGGTCTCCTTGGGTGCTGCACTCCAGTCCAGGGCCTCCAAGGGTGCTATGCCTCTGTCCAAGGTCGCTGTGGGCTCCCAGTCTCCGCCTGGTTCCACCAAGGGTTCCTCTTTTTCGCCCAAGGCTGTCGTGGGTTCCTCTTCTTTGCCCGAGGCTGTTGTGGGTTTCCCTTTTCCACCCAAGACTATCATGGGTTCCCCTCTACCTGAGATCACCAAGGGTCATCCATTGTCATCCGAGGTCTCCGCCGGTAGGCCAGCCTTGTCACCTGGTTCCCCTGTTCATCATTCTTCTCCACTGCTTGGTTTCCCCGTTCACTGGTCGTCATCACCACTGGGTTTTCCAGCTGGGCAACCACCTGATGGACTATTCCATCTGTTCAGGTGGTTAAAGGACTCTGGTAGACCACCTGACAGACTGTGCTGCTGGGCTGGGTGGCTCACATATTCTGGAAGGCCACCCGACTCATTCCACTGTGCCATCTGCCAGGTATGAGACTTTAGCTGACTACCTGAGCTGCCTTTCTTTCCTGCCCAGTGGGCCTAGGGTTTTGTGTTTTTTTGCTCTGCTGTGGGTCCTGAGCAGGTGTCTCAGTTTTGTTCCCCCCTAGCCTGGTTTCCCCCACCTCCCTCCCGGGTTGGGTTATTGTTCTACTCCTACTTTTTTTTTTTTTTTTTGGGGGGGGGGGTGTTTTTCTTCTTTTCTTTGTTGTTACCCTGAGGTGTCTGTAATCCATCCCTTAAGCGGGAAGGGGGGGGCTCTGTCATGATGCTGAGCGTGGTGTGTCCACCGTGCTCATGCTTTCAGTTGACTTCTGATTATTTCCTGTATTTTCTCAGTTCTGGGTTATTATTTGTCTGTGTGTTGGTTCTGGATGCATTATGTGTTTTGAGTTTGCCAGTTTCTGTTTATGTAGTTTTCGTTCTTATATACTATGTATCTGTTAGACATGAACCCCTCACCTCTCCCTCCAGTCTGTCTTATTTTGTATTATTCTGCACTTGTAGTCAGTTACCTCTTGTCTCTCCCTGTTTTGTCTCTATTTGCTCATTGTTTACTCCTGCCTCTGGTTCAAGTTTGTGGGTCGTCACAGCTGACACCTGTCAAGCAATTAGGTCTACTTCCCCACTCATGTGATCCACACCTGTTACCACTTGCTTGTTTGATGCTCTATTTAAAGACTGCTGCTTCACTACTCCTCGCTGCAGTCTAGTTCCTGTTCTGATGTAAGAACCTGTTTAGACGTTTCCCCACGTCCAGCCTGCCTGTTTCCCTGCTTCACCTTAATTGTAAGTTTTTGTCTGTTCTCTGTTTGTACTTTATGTTTGAATTAAACTTCGCACAACTCACAGTCCAGCACCTGGGTCTTCATTCACTGCCCGATGGGCCATTCATGACAATACCGAAGACCATGTAAAAATGATACTTCCTGCCTTCTAGCTTGGTGCTCAGCAAAAATAGAATGGAGGAAAAAAAGTTGGTTACCCAGCCACAGGGGTTGCACACACTGGTGTACTCCCTGTGTTGGTCCCAAGCCTGGATAAATGTGTTGTGTCAGGAAGAGCATCCAGCTTAAAAATCCTTGCCAAATCGACATGCGGATCATCGCAATGCAAGGTGATAATATGCTGTGGTGACCCTGAGAGGGAGCAGTCAAAAGACAAAAAAAAAAAAAACTGAGCCTGAAGCTGGGGAGGGTACCACAGTTGTGGAAAACATCTTGTGTGGTACCTGTACCAAAGACTTCCCACCCCAAAGATCTGAACAGCTACAGACCAGTGGCCCTAACGTCCCACATGATGAAGACCCTGGAGACTGCTCCTTGCTCACCTCCACCCCCTGGTGGGACCAGCGATGGATCCACTCCAGTTCGCCTACCAGCATGGCATTGGGGTGGAGGATGCGGTGATCTTCCTCCTTCACCGTTCTCTGTCCCACCTGGAGAAACCCGGGAATGCGGTGAGGATCATGTTCTTTGACTTCTCCAGTGCTTTCAACACCATCCAACCAATGATCCTGAAGGACAAGCTGCTGTGCGCAGGGGTGGACCAGCACCTGTCATCATGGATCCTGGACTACCTCACTAACCGGCCACAGTTTGTGAGAACCCGGGACTGTGTGTCCAACACGATCATCGGTAGCACGGGGCCCCCCAGGGAACGGTTTTGGCTCCCTTCCTGTTCACCCTTTATACTGCGGACTTCTCACACAACACAACACACTGCCATCTACAGAAGTTCTCTGACGACTCTGCGATCGTTGGCCTCATCTCCAACGGAGATGAAGCTGAGTACAGAGGACTTATCCAGGAGTTCGTGGACTGGTGCCATTGGAACTGCCTCCAGATCAACGCGAGGAAAACTAAGAAGCTGGTGGTGGACTGCCGCAGGCAAGGACAACCCCTCACAGCACCAGTAAATATACAGGGAACTGACATCGAGATGGTGACATCCTACAAGTACCTGGGTGTTCGTCTGAATAATAAACTAGACTGGTCACACAATACTGACGCACTCTACAAGAAGGGACAGCGCAGGCTGTTCCTACTGAGGAGACTCAGGTCTTTTGGTGTACAAGGGGTGCTGCTGAAGACATTCTACGACACGGTGGTGGCATCAGCCATCACTTTTGGAGTGGTCTGCTGGGGCAGTGGCGTTACAGCAGCCAATAGGAAGAGACTGAACAAACTGATCAAGAAAGCTAGCTCTGTCCTGGGGCAGCACCTTGACCCAGTGGAGGAGATGGGAGAGAGAAGGCTGGTGGCTAAACTGTCATCTCTGCTGGAGTCCGAGTCCCACCCTATGCAGGACATACTGAACGCACTGAGGAGCTCATTTAGCAGCAGACTACATCATCCTAGGTGCACAACCGAGAGGTTTCGCAGGTCCTTCCTACCTACGGCTGTCAGACTGTATAACCTAAGCAGGGCTGCTCGCAGAGATAGCAAAAAAACGTGACAACCTAATAGTATTGAATGCAAAAGACGCAATAGACTTACACAATGGTCCCCTCCGGTATACAACTAGGAAAAGACCGGTCGCTATGGAGTGTGACAATATGTATGGGTACATAATCATACCATGTAGGATAACTAAGTAGACGGTTATGCTGTTTCATCCCATCTAGCTACAATGCTCCGCACTGTGTGTTTATATATTTATATATTTATATGTACATATGTATTCTCGCTGCTCTTGTTTTTTCTTGTGTTTTGATTGTTGCTCTGAGTGTTGCTATCCCTGTACTGTTGCAATCCTGGAATTTCCCCATTGTGGGACTAATAAAGGCTTATCTTATCTTATCTTATCTTAAAAAACCCTCACTACTCAAGTAAATTATTTAGTAGACATGTTCTTATGCAGGCAGTATTTTTGGTGACTAGACTAGTATCCACCTCATTCCTAGCCTCATGATGCCTTGTGTGAATTATGGGCACAACTTCCGATACTAGTTTAGAACGTGTGGTTGTGACTGAAAAGGGACACTTTTCCTTGTTAAAAACAATGACTTTGGCATTAAAAATGTGGGAACACAGCCTTTTGCACCTCAAAAACAGTAATATAATCATACAACTTCCCATGACTATTGAGGGTTAGGAAGATGACCTTAAAAAGTGGCCTTGCAGACAGTAGCTCCGTTAGTTCATGCTGCTGCTAAGATGCTAATGCTGTAAACAAATAAAAGCTCTGAGATGTATCAGTGTCTCCACTGCAATAAAATCGGATGCATTTTGTTAAAAGCTGTTGGACATAATCAAATTTACCTTAGAGCAGACATAGAAATCTAGTCAGAGCCACAAAGAATCACAACACTGTGCTTGGGTGTTTTAATGCTGGGGTAAATACAGACAGCTGCAGCTGTTTGTTTCACCCCAAAATTAAAATGCTCATGGTGCTGTCATGCCATGAATATTTGTTGTTTAATTTAACATGTACAGACCTTTTCTGACAATTCTTTAAAATTTTATTGATCTACATTTTGTGATAATTTAAAAATTAATGCATGCTGAAGCTCCTAATATCAAGTCCATATCGTTCCAAGGCAGTGCAATGAATGCAACCCCCCCCAGAAAAAAAACCTATTTGACTTCTTTCTTATATCGTTAAGCCTCAGGAAGGAAACTGTTACTATTTTTTATTTATTGTTTTACTTCATGTAGCCTTGCATCTGGTGACATATATGTCGCATAAACGTCAGATCTGTGACATTCATCTATCCATCCATCTTCTGCTGCTTAATCCTTTTTGGGTCGCGGGGGGGCTGGAGCCTATCCCAGCATCAAACATACCTGGTACTCTTGTGTCTCCATCCATCCATCCATCTTCTTCTGCTTAATCCCTTTAGGGTTGGGGGGGGGGGCTGAAGCCTATCCCAGCATCTTTGGGTGAGAGGCCGGGCACACCCTGGACAGATCGCCAGTCCATCGCAGGGCCAACACAGAGAGACAGACAACCTTTCACTCTCACATTCATACCCAAGGACAATTTAGAATCCCCAGTTTACTCTTGCGTCTGTACCACCGATCACACCAACAGTCCTTGTTAGTTTTCAGTGCATGATCTACACATTGCCGGTGAGAAGCCTCCATTTATACAATCTATGGCACAACCACGAACACCAGCAACAAGTACCAGAACTATGCCAAAACATTTAAAAAATACAAAAACTACAAGTGCTGAAATTAGCTGTCACTTGAGTGCAAAACACGTATGTGGACTATACATTAAAATGAATTTGTAAAACTTTTAAAAACGCTATTTTAAATGCCCCTGCTACTCCACTCTTGCTGACTGATTTAACACTCCTTCAGCTGAAACCGGAAGCTGCCCCCATAATCGTTTCTACAGCAGCACCCTCAGGAATGAGGTGGATACTCAGTAGGCCTAATTATTATTATAAAGTTATTTATGATGAAGAACACTGATTAAGAAAATTAAGAGACTATGATAATCCATATCCACACACACGGCAAGAATAGTTCTTTTGACATACCATGTCAATGTACTTCAAAAAAAAAAAAAACTAAACAAAACAAACAAAAAAACTTATGACTGACTTGAGTAGACATCAATTATCCCCAGATGGAGGAAGTCATTTGACACAGAGTGAGGAAATTCAAACTCTGAAAATATGCCATTATGCTGAACATAAACTACAAGAGATGAAGAATGATATTGATCCTGATAACCACTTTTTCAATAATATTCATAATCATTGTGAATATTGCACTGAAAAACAATTCAAAAGTCAAGTACAATTAGATGGTAAACTATCAATAATACACTTCAACAGCAGAAGTCTTAACAAAAACTTTCCACAGATTCAGGACTATTTAAAACAGCTAGACAGAAAATTTACAGCTATCGCAGTCTCTGAAACTTGGCTTAATGAAGAGCAGGCTCCCCTGATGGCAATAGAGGGATATCAGATGTTTCATATTAACAGATCTCATAAAAAGGGTGGTGGTGTTGCACTGTATATTGATGACCTGTATAGGTGTAAGCTTGTAAATGGAATGTCCTTTGCACTACCAGGGATTTTAGAATGTGTTACTGTTGAGATTGACCAAGATAAAACAAAACATCTAATTATAAGTTGTATATATAGAATGCCGGGAACTTGCATTGAGACATTCAGAGATAAATTAGTCGAGCTGTACAATAATATTACTAGTAAGAAAATGGTAGTAATTTGTGGAGATTTCAATATTGATTTTCTAAATCCATATCAACAAAATGTAATTACAGAGTTCATGAATTCTATTTACAGCATGAGTCTATATCCCACAATAACACATCCCAGTAGAATCACAGTTCACACTGCTACACTTATTGACAACCTGTTTGTTAATATTATTGATAAGAAAATAGAAAGTGGATTATTGATAAATGATATAAGTGACCATTTGCCAACCTTTGCACTTATCCATGGCCACATGGGGGCCAATACAGAAAATTTTTTAAAATCGTTCAGATACAAATCACAAAATGCAATCAGTTCTTTTAAAGAAGACTTGCTGAAGCAAGACTGGACAGACGTCTATGTATCAGATGTAAATGAAGCCTATGACACATTTATGAACATTGTAACCACTCTTTATGAAAAAAATTGTCCAATTAGTAAAGAAAAAGCTTAAACATAAATTTGTCTATAAGCCATGGTTAACCAAAGGATTACAAAAGGCGTCTAAAAAGAAAAATTTATTATATAAAGCTTTTCTAAAGAAAAGGACAAAAGAAGCAGAGCAGCGGTATAAAACATACAAAAATAAGTTAACATATATAATAAGATGTAGTAAGAGAGACTATTACAGTAAAGAACTGGAGAAAAACAGAGACTGTCATGGCGGCCTCTGGGCCGTCATTAGCATCATTAACTCCAGCTGCGCACAGATCCACAGGGGTTAATCAGCAGCTGTTAAAAGCCAGCGTTGCTGACAGCCCGACACGGAGTCGTCTGTCCTCCTCGTCAGAGAAAGAACCAGAACTCCGTTCTCTGGCCTCGTCAAGGTATTCTCTTGTCTCGTCAGAGTCTGTCTCGTCAAGAATTGTTTTGTCAAAAACTGCCTCGTCAGAAACTGTCTCGTCTAGAATTGTCTTGTCAAGAACTGTCTCGTCAGAACCTGTCTTGTCGGAAGCTGTCTCGTCTGAAGCTGTCTCGTCAGAAGCTGTCTCGTCAGGAAGTGTCTCGTCAGGAACTGTCTCGTCAGGAACTGCCTCGTCAGAATCTTCTCTGGCCTCGTCTAAAACGTCTCTCGCCTCGTCAAGGACTTCAGTTCAAAGTCAAGCACGTAAGAGAGCTGTTTGCTACTCTACTCCTAACCTCTACCCCTGTGCACAGGTGGACTCCCTTGGTGGCGGACCTGCGTCCCCAGCTGACGGGGTTACGCCAACTCGCTCACGTAGCGGCTCGCTACCACCACGACTACCGGTACGTCTGGCTCCACAAATTCCTGAATTATTACTGTATCAGTTACAGGAGTACTGGCCACCGTTACCGGTGGAGTTTGGGTCATCGTCATCTGTTGTGTCTTCGTCACCACGCTCTGTGGAATCACTCACCTCATCATCGTCTGGATTGTCATGGTCACCATGCTCTGTGGAATCACCCGCCTTGTCATCGTCTGGATTATCATCATCACCACGTTCTGTGGGATCACTCGTCTTGTCATCAGCTGGTTTGTCATCGCCCCGGTCTGTGGTGTCACAGCCGGAGTCACTGGAAGACCTGTCCTCGCCTCAGTCACAGGTGGAAGCCCCAGCTCGTTACCGGACGCCTTCACCTCCACGTTGCACGGCCGCTGGTTTTCAGCAGGACGTAACCTGCACTTGTCTCAAGTAAGCTTCACTACTGATAGCTTGTCATTAGCGTGGGACAAAAGTAATGGTCTGTGCTTATATGTTCCAGGGTTGCCGGGTCTCCGTCCAGAGTGCTCAGTTCCAGTGACCAGGATACTATCCACACGCTCACACTTGCACTACACACCCTTTCACTCTAATAAAGATTATTGTTCACTAATTTGCCTGTGTCAGTGTCTGTCTCCTGGGTCCCGAAACATGTCAGTACGACTCCGTCACGTTGACCCAGCGAACAGCTCACTGTCGCGTTTAATTAACACTCTTAGCGCCCGGGTTGATTTGCTTGCCCACCAGCAGACAGTAATCTTGAATCAATTAACTCAAATTAATGGTCGGCTGGACCGTTTGGAGGGATACCAAACGTTTCCCCCAACCGCAAATACCTCAATCCCTGCAGGCTTAGCGTCAGGACTAGCTAACACCTCCTCATCCTCTCACTTCACTCCTATTCCAACACCTGCCCGGTTCAGCGGAAAACTCGGTGAAGCTCGAGGATTCATTTTACAGTGTGAATCAGTTTTTCTGCGTGTGCCGGGGGATTTTTCTCTCGACTCTAGCCGGATAGGCTATGTCATAAATTTGCTGGCAGCTAGAGCCTTGGACTGGGCATATTCGATCATGGCTAGACCTAGCTATTCTCTGCTTACCTACCAGGAGTTTGTGTCAGAATTTCTGTCTGTATTTGATCATACGGATAGGGGAGAGGTGTTGACAGAACGTTTTTTAAGCCTACAGCAGGGAAAGAGATCAGCTGCAGATTACGCCATCGACTTCCGGGTTTTGGCCGCAGAGATTGGGTGGGGGGAGCCATCTCTTTGTGGCATTTTTCTACGCAGCCTTAGCGACGAGCTAAAGGATGAGTTAGCAGCATGGGATAAACCAGATAACTTGCAAGATTTAATTGCTTTAGCAGTTAGTATCAATAGTAGGTTAAGGGAACGGGCAGCTGGTCGGCGAGTTACTTCCCGTCCGGTTAAACCCCGCCCTCGTGTTCCTGTCTCACTTCCTCTCGCATTACCCGTGTCAGAGAAGGCCCCGGATCAGGAAGCCATGATTGTTGGTCATTCTAAGGTGTCTGCAGCTGAGAAACAGCGCCGTAGGGATCAAGGCCTGTGTTTCTATTGTGGGAAGGAGTCACATGGGGTTTCTGAATGTCCTAGTAAGTTAAAAGGGAAGGCCCATGGATCACAGTAGGGGGATTCACGGGCAAGAACACAGAGGAACCCCTTACTTGTTGTCATTTACCCCTCAGACTCATTCATACTCACACTGAACACTCAACACTAGCGTTAGTTGATTCTGGAGCTGAGCAAAATTTCATTTCTAGAGACCTGGCAACCCGGATGGGCCTCAGTTGTCAGTCTTTAGAACCCCTTGTTAGATTGATTACCCTGTCGAAGGCGTCGTTGACTACCATTAACCTTCAGACAGCACCTGTGTCTATAATTGTCTCAGGAAATCACAGGGAGGAGATTCAGTTCCTAGTGCTGCCCGTTTCCTCTTCGCCCGTTATTCTGGGATATCCCTGGCTGCGCCTACATAACCCCACTATTGACTGGCAAGCTGGGAGAATAACGGCATGGAGTACGTTTTGCCTTAGTGCCTGTCTCCAATCAGCGGCGTGCACCCCATCTGTGAAGATGCCTCTGCCCGATTCATCTCCACTGGATTTATCTAAGGTACTAGAGGTTTATCACGATTTGGGGCAAGTGTTCAGCAAATCTCGGGCGTTGTCCTTACCCCCCCATCGTCCGTATGACTGCGCCATTAATCTGAAGGCTGGGGCCCCTCTACCTGCTAGCCGCCTTTACAGCCTATCAGCCCCGGAGCGCGAGGCCATGGACACTTACATTAAGGAATCTTTGGCCTCTGGTATTATTCGCCCGTCGTCGTCAGCCGTGGGGGCCGGATTTTTTTTTTGTTGGAAAGAAGGACGGTTCACTACGCCCCTGTATTGACTTCCGGGGGCTGAATGAAATAACGGTCAAGGATAAATATACACTGCCCTTGATGAACACTGCGTTTGACTCCCTCCAGGGGGCATCATGGTTTACTAAACTGGACCTCAGGAATGCTTACCATCTAGTGCGCATTAGAGAAGGTGATGAGTGGAAAACGGCTTTCCGGACCCCCAGCAGTCATTTTGAGTACCTGGTAATGCCGTTTGGGTTAACTAACGCCCCAGCCGTTTTCCAGCGTTTAATCAACGATGTACTACGGGATTTCTTGAACTCATTTGTTTTTGTTTATCTCGATGATATCCTCATCTTCTCCCGCACACTAGAGGAACATCGGGTGCATGTCCGCAGAGTATTACAGCGCCTCCTGGAGAACCAGCTGTTCGTCAAGGCCGAGAAATGTGAATTTCATACTGATCAGACTTCTTTCCTTGGATTTATTATTGCTCGGAACCAGGTGCTTCCTGACCCTGCCAAGGTCAAGGCAGTGGTGGAATGGCCTGCACCCACCTCCAGAAAGCAGCTTCAAGGGTTCCTGGGGTTTGCAAATTTTTATAAGAGGTTCATGCCTAACTTTGGTAATATTGCCCGTCCTTTGACTGCTCTCACCTCCCCTAAGATTTCATTTTGCTGGAGTAAGGAAGCAGCCGATGCATTTGA
Source organism: Pholidichthys leucotaenia (assembly GCA_020510985.1). Classification (NCBI taxonomy): domain Eukaryota; kingdom Metazoa; phylum Chordata; class Actinopteri; order Cichliformes; family Pholidichthyidae; genus Pholidichthys; species Pholidichthys leucotaenia. Next base: position 117,190,281 of record CM035842.1, read on the forward strand.
GAAGCTCAAGAGGGAGTTCGCCTCGGCCCGAGTCCTTACCCAGGTGGACCCGAAGCTTCAATGTTTGGTGGAGGTGGACGCGTCTGATGCGGGAGTTGGAGCAGTACCCTCCCAACGATCTCCCATGGATGGTAAGATTCGCCCTTGTGCTTTTTTCTCTCATCGTCTCTCCCCTGCAGAGAGGAACTACAGCATCGGGGACAGGGAGTTACTGGCTGTGAAATTGGCCTTGGAGGAATGGAGACATTGGCTGGAGGGGGCTGCTCAGCTGTTCGTGGTTTGGACTGATCACCGTAACCTGGAGTACCTCAGGACGGCTAAGCGCCTGAATGCACGCCAGGCTCGCTGGTCCCTCTTCTTCGGACGGTTTAATTTTACCATCACGTACCGGCCGGGAAGCAAGAACGGGAAGCCGGACGCTCTCTCCCGGCAGTTTGACCCCCCATCCTCCGAGGATCAGGAGACCCCTATCCTGCCGCCTTCCTGCGTCGTGGGCGCCCTGTCCTGGGGAATCTGCAAGACGGTTCACCAGGCCCAGAAGACTGAGCCGGACCCTGGGGGGGTGCCCCCGGGCCGCTTGTTTGTTCCACGCGCTGTCCGAGGCAAGGTGATTGAGTGGGGTCATGCTTCCAAGTTGGCTTGTCATCCTGGAGTGGGTCGGACTGTGGATCTTCTTCAAAGGACCTTCTGGTGGCCAGGGTTGCGGAAGGACGTTGTTGGCTACATCCGGGCCTGCACTCAGTGTGCCACCGGGAAGACGTCGTCTTCTTCCCCGGCAGGCTTACTACATCCGTTACCTGTTCCTTCACGCCCTTGGTCTCATGTAGCAATGGACTTTGTGACTGGGTTACCCACTTCAGATGACTACACCACAGTATTAACCATTGTGGACCGGTTTTCGAAGGCGGCCCATTTTGTGCCACTTCGGGGTCTGCCTTCGGCCCAGGAGACTGCGGACCTCCTGGTGCAACACGTGGTACGTCTTCATGGCATCCCTGCGGATATTGTGTCCGATCGAAGACCCCAGTTTGTATCTCAAGTTTGGAAGGCTTTCTGCACGGCACTAGGAGCCACTGCCAGCCTCTCTTCTGGCTATCACCCCCAAAGTAATGGTCAGTGTGAGAGGGCTAATCAGGAGCTGGAAGCCGCCCTCCGTTGTGTCATCTCCTCCTGCTCATCTTCCTGGAGCAAGTTCCTGCCCTGGATTGAGTACGCTCACAACGCTACAATCTCCACGGCCACGGGCGTCTCCCCGTTTAAAGCCCCTTGTGGGTTTGATCCTCTGTTGTTTCCTGAGGAGGAGAAGGAGGTAGCGGTTCCTTCTGTCCAGGCACATATTAAACGCTGCCGGCGAGTGTGGCTCCTCGTTCGCAAAGCTTTGTTGAAAACTACTGAACGTAATATCCAGGTGGCCAACCGGCATAGGAGACCCGCCCCGGAGTATAAGGTGGGTCAGAAGGTTTGGTTATCTACCCGGAATATTGGTGTGCCGTCTGAAAAGCGTAAGCTGACTAAACGCTTTATTGGTCCCTACACCATTAATCGTATTGTTAACCCTGTGTCTGTGCGCTTGTCTCTCCCCTCTTCGATGCGTATCTGCCCCACCTTTCATGTCTCCCAGGTCAAGCCGTACGTCTCTGACCCCCTGTGCCCTGCTCCCGGGGCACCCCCACCCCCGAGGATGATCGATGGCCATCCGGCCTGGGGGGTGACTGCCATCTTGGATGTTCGTTGGCGGGGTCGTGGCCTTCAGTATCTGGTGGACTGGGAGGGCTTTGGACCGGAGGATCGGTCTTGGATTCGCCCAGCGTTGATCTTGGATAAGCAGCTGATTCGCGACTTCCACCGGGCGAATCCAGGTAGGATTGGGCAGGTGCCTGGAGGCACTGCTAGAGGGGGGAGTACTGTCATGGCGGCCTCTGGGCTGTCATTAGCATCATTAACTCCAGCTGCGCACAGATCCACAGGGGTTAATCAGCAGCTGTTAAAAGCCAGCGTTGCTGACAGCCCGACACGGAGTCCTCTGTCCTCCTCGTCAGAGAAAGAACCAGAACTCCGTTCTCTGGCCTCGTCAAGATATTCTCTTGTCTCGTCAGAGTCTGTCTCGTCAAGAATTGTTTTGTCAAAAACTGCCTCGTCAGAAACTGTCTCGTCTAGAATTGTCTTGTCAAGAACTGTCTCGTCTGAAGCTGTCTCGTCAGAAGCTGTCTCGTCTGAAGCTGTCTCGTCTGAAGCTGTCTCGTCAGGAACTGCCTCGTCAGAACCTTCTCTGGCCTCGTCTAAAACGTCTCTCGCCTCGTCAAGGACTTCAGTTCAAAGTCAAGCACGTAAGAGAGCTGTTTGCTACTCTACTCCTAACCTCTACCCTTGTGCACAGGTGGACTCCCTTGGCGGTGGACCTGCGTCCCCAGCTGACGGGGTTACGCCAACTCGCTCAAGTAGCGGCTCGCAACCACCACGACTACTGGTACGTCTGGCTCCACAAATTCCTGAATTATTACTGTATCAGTTACAGGAGTACTGGCCACCGTTACCGGTGGAGTTTGGGTCATCGTCATCTGTTGTGTCTTCGTCACCACGCTCTGTGGAATCACTCACCTCGTCATCGTCTGGATTGTCATGGTCACCATGCTCTGTGGAATCACCCGCCTTGTCATCGTCTGGATTATCATCGTCACCACGTTTTGTGGGATCACTCGTCTTGTCATCAGCTGGTTTGTCATCGCCCCGGTCTGTGGTGTCACAGCCGGAGTCACTGGAAGACCTGTCCTTGCCTCAGTCACAGGTGGAAGCCCCAGCTCATTACCGGACGCCTTCACCTCCACGTTGCACGGCCGCTGGTTTTCAGCAGGACGTAACCTGCACTTGTCCCAAGTAAGCTTCACTACTGATAGCTTGTCATTAGCGTGGGACAAAAGTAATGGTCTGTGCTTATATGTTCCAGGGTTGCCGGGTCTCTGTCCAGAGTGCTCAGTTCCAGTGACCAGGATACTATCCACACGCTCACACTTGCACTACACACCCTTTCACTCTAATAAAGATTATTGTTCACTAATTTGCCTGTGTCAGTGTCTGTCTCCTGGGTCCCGAAACATGTCAGACAATATTAAAAATACATGGACAATACTTAACAATATTCTTGGAAATAAAAACAGAAATATAAGCTTCCCAAACAATTTTTCAAAAAATAATACAACGACTCAGAGTGTGAATGCAGTTTCACCTGCAGATGAATTTAATAACTTTTTTGTTAACATTGGTCCTAATTTGGCTCGAGAAATACCCATTACGGCACCTACGGGTGATACAATAAGCAAAAACACTGCTATAAAAGACTCCATTTTTATAAAGAACACAGACGAGAGAGAGGTCATTGAAACTGTTAAATCGTTTAAAAGTAAGACATCTACGGACTGTGATGGTATTGACATGCTCTTAGTCAAAACTATTATTGAATGCTTAGTGAAACCACTGACACATATTTGTAATCTGTCTCTCCAAACAGGTATATTTCCCAATGCAATGAAAATAGCTAAAGTAATTCCGATATACAAGATGGGTGACAGAGGGGAACTTTCAAACTATAGACCAATTTCACTATTGCCGCAATTTTCCAAGATACTTGAAAAAATATTCTGTGAGAGAATTGACAACTTCATACTGAAAAATAATTTATTGTGTGAGCAGCAATATGGGTTCAGACACAAGAGGACAACTGCATTTGCTCTAATGGAATTTATAGAAAAAATATCAACTGCCGTTGAAAATAAAGAGTATTCAGTTGGGGTATTCCTGGATCTTAAAAAAGCATTTGATACAGTGGATCATAATTTATTATTAAAGAAACTACAAAATTGTGGTATTAGGGGGGTAGCACTGTCCTTGTTAAGTAGTTACTTCAAGAATAGATATCAGTATGTATGTGTTGGTAACAAAAACTCACAGTTACTGAAGGTTACTTGTGGAGTCCCTCAGGGTTCAGTTTTGGGGCCATTGTTATTCAATATGTATATTGAATAACAATATTGAACAATATTGAAGATATCTTCTTCTTGCCTTGAGAGAGAACAGTCGCATTTTTCTTCCCTCCTCTCGTCTGCCTTCCTGACCTATTCCCAGCTTTGCAATGTTGCGTTTTTGTCTGTGTTTAGTCGCTCTTCTCCTGCTGAATCTTAATCTAAACGGAAATTATGGATTTGGAAGTGGCTTAAATGTGCTATTGTCACTATTTTTCAACAAGAATCGGGCCAAGGGGGAGCCCAAGAATTGGAACCTGCGAGGAGACTCATGGACATTGGAATTAATGCGTCTGTGGAAACATTATTGGTTATGATCTCAGGACTTCTATTTTTGGCTGTGAAGTTCCCTGATGCATCAGAAATTGAAGGAAGGTGAGAGAGCTGATCAAAGCGGACCCGGCAAGCTCCTTCATCAAATTCGACCAGTTGGGAAGGGCACGAGTAGCAGCAAAGGTGAACTGAATGACAGTGATTCAGTGGAGGAATACATCTGGAGCCCTGTGCTCTCCATGGAAAAAAGCTTAAGCCTGCACATGGAAATTATGAAGGCACAGAATTGCACGGATGAGGAAAAATTCTATTCTCTGAGTGCACTGTGCTGATTTGATTTGACCTTGTCTTTTGTGCCCCGTGTTTACATTCCTCCTGACGAAGATAAGCGGAAGGAGCGGCTCTGCCTGCTAACCCAAACAAGACACAGTTGTTATTGTTTCAACAGATGAACGCTCAAGGACAGTGCACCATGTGACAATTTACCACCTGCAAGCAGAGCGAGAGACGCTAGACTGTTTAGATCACATGACTTTAACATCTATCCACTGACAGGAGGCGCCCTCTGCTGTTCACTAGCAATTGACACACCTACACTTGCATTCAACATTACACTACTGACACAATTACTGATATATATTCACAATACACTGACTCTCTCAACTACTGCTTTGTCATTGTGTGATCTATTGTCTGCTAATTGTGCATTTGAGAGTTTTTTTTCTTGTAATCAAAATTTTGGTCAAAAATTAGCTCTATTTTGATCAACAATGCATTTTTTCTCTCTCCTATTGTGTTTTTCCCTATCCTTCCCCCCTCCCCCCCTCTTCACCCCCCCTATTCGACTGGCGCCTTCGGGCTGCCCCGGCTATGGGATGCGCTGACTGAGCGCGCCCAATGTCAAGTCAAATTTCAATCCTCCTGTATGTATTACGTATGGTAGTACTGACAATAAACCTTATTCATAAATGATATATGTAAAGTCTCGGAAAAAATGGATTTAATATTGTTTGCCGATGACACTAATCTATTATGTAGTGGAAGCAATTTGGAACAACTTTTGGATACACTCGGAAAGGAATTAGGAAAGCTTAAACTGTGGTTTGATTCAAACAAATTAACGCTCAATTTAAGTAAGACAAAATTTATAGTTTTTAACAACCATCACAACAACTTAGTATCTAAACTCTGTGTAAATGGTGTAGAGATTGAAAGGGTATCTGAAACTAAATTTCTTGGAGTAATAATTGATAATAAATTGTGTTGGAAGTCACATATTAATTATATTAAAGGTAAAATATCTAAATCAATCGCAATACTACACAGAGCAAAATATTTGCTGAATCAACCCACATTATATACATTGTATCATTCATTAATACTCCCATACATGACATATTGTACTGAAGTATGGGGAAATACATATAAAACAAACATATATCCAGTCTTTATGCTTCAGAAGAGAGCTATTAGAATAATAAACAAAGCTGCTTACAGGGAACCAACAAACCCACTTTTTCTTAAATTAAAAGCTCTCAAGTTGAAAGATCTGGTTGACTTTAAAACTGCAGTAATAATGTTTAAAGCGAAGAATCTATCACTGCCCGCAAATATCCAAAAGTTGTTCCAAATAAGAGCGTCTCCCGGGTGGCCTGCCGCGGCGGGGGGCTCTGGCCAACTGTACTGGGTCGTCAGCTAACACAAAAGCGGGTTTGAGTCTGTTAATGCAGACTAAGTCCCTCCTGTCTCCCAAATAGAGCAAAAAATGCTTTTCCCCTGTTTCTAACACTCTGAACGGTCCATCGTAAGGTGGCCTTAAACCTAACCTCTGTGCGTCGTGTCTAACAAAGACAAATTCTGCATTCTTCAAGGTTTTGGGCACAAAAACACGTGGAAAACTGTGATGAACGGGACCAGGGAGGGTGTGTGACCCCGCGTCGGTCTGCAGCAGCTGAGCGGGGAGGTGCTCCGGAGCAGGGTTCTCAGGGAGGAAATCTCCCGGTAACCGGAGGGGTTGGGCGAAAACGAGTTCGGCCGGAGAGGCTTGCAAATCCACTTTAGGTGCTGAACGCAACCCTAATAAAACCCATGGGAGCTTATCAACCCAATTTGTGTCCGTGAGAGCCGCTCTGAGGGCTGCTTTCAATGACCGGTGGAAGCGCTCGCACAAACCGTTGGCCTGGGGGTTATACGCGGTCGTGCGATGAATTTTCACCCCCAGGCTGAGTGCCATGGACGACCAGAGCTCGGAAACAAACTGGGGTCCTCTGTCAGACGTTATGTCTGACGGGATACCAAAACGCGCGACCCAAGTTGTTAAAAAGGCACGTGCAACATCTGCCGCTGTGGTTGCCGCCAGAGGGACCGCCTCTGGCCAGCGCGTGGTGCGGTCTACCATGGTTAAAAGGTGTGTGAACCCCTGGGACAGCGGAAGAGGTCCTACTAAGTCGATATGCACATGATCAAAGCGTTTGGCTGGGATGTGAAAAGGTTCTAGAGGGGCTCGTGTGTGTTTGTGTACCTTTGCTCTTTGACACGCAGCGCAGGCTGCAGCCCACTCTTTGACTTGTTTACGCAGCCCCGGCCAAACAAACTTCTCTCCTACCATTTTGATAGACGCGCGGACGCCCGGGTGTGCCAGTGAATGTATTAAGTCAAAAACACGGCGACGCCACGCAGCCGGGACCACGGGACGGGGACGCCCCGTGGAGGTATCGCAGATTAGGGAGGGCATGCCTCTTTGAAGCACCCTGTGCTCCAGCCTTAGCCCTGTTGGCCCAGACTGGAGCGCGCGCACGTCCGCGTCGCCAACCTGTTCAGCGGCCATGGCTGCATAATCTAACCCGACGCAGACCGGGGCTGTAAGCGCTTCCGCGCCGCAAGCCTGAGCTAGGTCTGCAGCCGCCGAATCTGCCCCCTGGGGGCCTGTCGCTGCAACTGCACGCGAGAGGCAATCAGCCACTACATTGTGTTTACCCGCTACGTGTTGAATGTCAGTGGTAAACTCCGAAATTGCAGCCAGCTGCCTCTGTTGTCGGCCCGACCAAGGCTCTGAAACCTTAGCCATTGCAAAAGTTAAGGGTTTATGGTCCACGAACGCGGTAAAACGGCACCCTTCCAACCAGAACTGGAAGTGGCGGATGGCCAAATGCAGGGCCAAAAGCTCCCTGTCAAACGCGCTGTATTTACGTTCGCTATCGCGCAACGTTTTGCTGAAAAACGCGAGTGGTTGCCAGCATCCTGCCACCAGTTGCCCGACAACCGCTCCCATTGCCACGTCGGAGGTGTCTGTGGTTAGCGCCATGCGAGCTGCTGGCACCGGGTGTGCCAATAACGCAGCGTTCGCGAGGGCTGATTTGACCTGTGAAAAAGCGCGCTCCCGATCCGGGGACCACTCGACCTTAGATGCAGGTTTTTGTTTCTTTAATGCCGTGTACAATGGATGCATGAGCCGTGCCACGTTTGGGAGGAAACGGTTATAAAAATTGACCATCCCCAAAAATTCCTGCAGCGCCTTAACCGTCTGCGGTTGGGGGAAATCCGTTATCGCGCGCACTTTATCTGGCAGCGGGACCGCGCCTTCTGGCGACACGCGGTGTCCCAAAAAATCGATTTTCGCTACCCCGAATTGGCGCTTCGCTGGGTTAATGATCAGCCCGTGTTCTGTGAGCCTCTGAAAAACGGCTGTGAGATGGTTTTCGTGCTCGGCCTCGGACGCGCTGGCTACCAAAATATCATCCAAATAAGCGAACACGAAAGGGAGGTCGCGCAGCACTGCATCCATCATGCGTTGGAACGTCTGCGCGGCGTCCTTGAGGCCGAAAGGCATGCGCAAAAACTCAAAAAGCCTGAAAGGGGTTATAACTGCCGTTTTGGGTATGTCCTGCGCACGGACTGGAACTTGGTGATAACCACGCACCAAATCTATTTTGGAAAAGATGTGCGCCCCCGCTAAATGCGCCGAAAAATCCTGGATGTGCGGAATCGGATAGCGGTCGTGGGCTGAAGCATTATTTAATCTGCGGAAATCGCCGCAAGGGCGCCACGAGCCGTCAGCCTTGGGTACCATGTGCAGGGGTGACGACCAGGCGCTGTTCGAACGCCGGACTATGCCCAGTTTTTCCAAGTTGGCGAATTCCTCGCGCGCGATGGCCAGTTTAGTTGGGTCCAACCGCCGAGCTTTTGCAAAAACAGGGGGGCCCGAGGTACTTATGAAATGCTCGACCCCGTGTTTGGCAACTGATGCTGAAAATGTAGGGACCGTGGGTGCTGGAAACTGGTTGAGTAATGCATGAAACTTACCACCCGCAGCTGTGACATTGGAATGTGCAGAAGGCAGGGCCACCCGAGCTGTGCAGGAGATAGAGTAGAAAGACAGTGCATTTACAATACGTCTATTAGTAAGGTCAACTAACAAACTGTTTGAGCACAAAAAGTCAGCACCTAACATGTTGTTGTTAACTGCAGCAACAACGAAGGTCCACTCGAAGGTGCGCCCGTGGAGGGATAGGCGGAGCGTCTTCTCCCCATAGGTTTTGATCGTGGAGCCGTTCGCCGCTAACACCAGGGGGCCACTGGCCGGCGCCAGGGTGTCCACGTAGGTAGGCTTGACAAAACTCAGCTGGGAGCCCATGTCCACCAGGAATTCTTTCCCAGAATTCGCGTCCGTCACGAAAAGCAGCCTGTTCTTCGTGCCGAGAGTCGCAGCTGCTACCGGCTCCTGGACTTGGCGTTTCCCTGGCGCTGATACCGGCACGGTGGGACGCATCTGTGGGCTTTCTCGGCGAAACGTCGATGGTAGAAGCAGAGGGCGTTGTCAGCTCCGCTTCTCCTGGTCTCTGCCGCTGCTGCCGTCAGTGGATCCGGTGTCGCAGCTTCTGGTCTCCCTCCTTCTCGCGAAGGGGCGGTCATCTCTGCTGCTGCCGTCGTGGCCGCGCGCCGTCTATGGGAGTCGACGAGGCGTTGCGCCACCTGTCCCAGCTCGTGGTAGTCGCGGTTGACGAGCGGCTGCGAGCTGGCCAGGGTGACTCTCACTGCTGGCGGGAGCGTTCTGAGGAAGAGGTGGGCGAAGATAAAACTGTCGTCATCCTCGCCTCTCAGGCTCATCATCTTTGCCATCAGATCCGCTGGCCTGTCTGCTTCTCCCTCTGTCAGCGCCAGGAGCTTCTCTGCTCGCTCTTCCCGCGAGGGAGTGAAGGCTCGGATGAGGGCAGCTTTCAGTGTGCCATACTTGTTGTCTTGGGGCGGGTGGTTGGTCAGGCTCTCCACCCGTTGCACTGTGAGCAACGGGTTGTCCAGCTTCGCGACGACATGGTAGAACCTCGTTGTATCCGCTGAGATTCCCCGAAGGTGGAATTGCGCCTCCACAGTGGTAAACCAGGAGCGCGGGTTATGTTGCCAGAAGTCGGGCAGCTGTAGCATGGTAGCTGCGTTAACCCGGTTGGCTCCTGAAGAGTCCGGTGCGGAAAGCTCGCCGTCACCGGCCATAGGTAGTCGTAGGTCACCAGTGTAGAAGATGCCTTACAAACGAGACTGAGTTTATTTCTCAGGAAAGCTTTATTGGAAGTCACATCTTCTATCATCAAAGTTCTCAGCAGAAAAGAGACAGAACCAACTTTCCTCACAGCTTTTATACACCAGAGATACTAAACCCCCACATCAAGTATCTCACACCTTCACCCCACAGAAGCTCAGTAAACACATGAACCCACAGTCACATATAGCCTCCGAGACTTGCTGGCCCCTCTGTCTCCTTCTCCACCTCGGGGGCTCCCGTTGGGACATTGTCTCTGACTTCAGAATCAGAATCAGAATCAGGTTTATTGCCATTGTTCATGTAGTACACAAACTAGGAATTTGTCTCGGTACAATGCTGCAACATTAAACATGATAAGATAAGAGAAATAAACTATACATGTAATAAAGTGTAGGATAAGATTAAGTGATACTGGTCAACAGTTAAAATATATATTAGCCAGCAGCAGATACTGTGGAGAACTATATAGTGCAGTCGGTAATGCAGGAAGAAAACAGTGATGATTGACATGAGTCTGGTTGAGCTGCTGTACATGGTGCACGAGAGTCACTTAGTGTTCAGCAGTCTAATGGCAGAGGGGAAGAAGCTGTTCATGTGACGGGAGGTTTTAGTCTGGATGGACCGAAGTCTTCTACCAGAGGGGAGGGGGGCAAACAGTACGTGACCAGGGTGTGAGGGATCGGCTATGATCCGGCCAGCACGCCTCCGGGTCCTGGAGATGTACAGATCCTGGAGAGATGGGAGCTTGCAGCCGATCACCTTCTCAGCAGTGCGCACGACGCGCTGCAGCCTTAGTCTGTCCCTGGCAGTGGCTCCTGCGTACCACACGGTTATGGAGGTGGTGAGGATGGACTCGATGATGGCTGTGTAGAACTGCACTAACATCTTGGTGGGTAGCTTGAGCTTCCTCAGCTGCCGCAGGAAGAACATCCTCTGCTGGGCTTTTTTGATGAGTGAGCTGATGGTCAGCTCCCATTTGAGGTCCCTGGTGATGGTAGTGCCTAGGAAGCGGAAGGAATCAGCAGTGGTGATGGGAGAGCCTGAGAGGGTGAGGGGGGGCAGAGGAGTAGTGACTTTCCTGAAGTCTACAATCATCTCCACTGTCTTCAGAGCGTTCAGCTGCAGGTTGTTATTGCTGCACCAGGACGCCAGCTGGGCCACCTCTCTCCTGTAGGCGGACTCGTCGCCGTTGGAGATGAGCCCGATGAGGGTGGTGTCGTCCGCAAACTTGATCAACTTGACAGACTGGTGGCTGGAGGTGCAGGAGTTGGTGTAAAGGGAGAAGAGTAGGGGGGAAAGTACACAGCCCTGGGGTGATCCGGTGCTGATGCTAGTATAGTCTGAGACAGTCTTTCCCAGCCGCACATGCTGCCTCCGGTCCGTCAGGAAGTCGATGATCCACCTGCAGAGGGAGTCAGGCACGTTGAGCACTTCCGTCTTCCCCAGCACCCACCTCCTAGCCGAGGTCCCTGCTGGGGCATTGTTCCTTTGGACGTTTGCTCTGTAGGGTCTGCACCGTCATGCCTACTGGATGCATGTGGGGGAGAATGCGTACCATACAAGCATGCCATATACAGTATGTGCCTTAAATATGCACCATAGAGAAACAATATCATTTCAGAGGAACATGTATATTTCAAAAACCTTCAGTGAGAACTACCACCAAGCAACACTGTGTTTCAGTGCAAGGAGTCAGATTATGGAACGATTTTGGACCTGAATTAAAATCATGTGCAACGCTTGGACAATTTAAACAAAAACTAAAGGAAGAAATACTCCAAGCATATATACAAGATGACATGTAAAATCACATAAGGATTGTCATATCCAGCCTGTGTTGTGTTGTTGCTTAGTTTTTTTTGTCACATTTTGTCTTAGCTTTGTTCCAAATTGTAATCGCTCTTGTTTTGTTTTGCTTTTGAACTCTTGGATGGAATATGGGTGGGCAATATAAGCTGCGGCTTCAGCCATCACCCATTTCGGATAACTTATGTCGAACTGTATAATCAGAGGAGTTATTGTTTAATTTGACCTTGTTGGATATTTTTTTCCCCTTTGTTATATTATTCTGTGTCTTTTTAATCTTTACTTTTAATCTATCCGAAATAAAGATTCATTCATTCATTTTGTTAGTAGCACACTAACAAAATGTACACAGCTCTGGTGAAATGCTTGACGTTTAAGAGCTTTATCAATTCTTCTGTATGCATTATGCTTACTATGCACACAACAGCACGCAGGGGGGAAAGGCACGTTCACAAAAGTCTGCTGTCAAACCGTGAACGCGCCTCGTACAGTATGTACTAGGTTGTAACCTAGCAAGGTGTGTTTGTCAACCGTTTGGATCGGAAATTTTGTAGGGACCCGGAACACTCAGATTACTGAAATATTCCATCTGTCAAGGAGGACCAGGGTGACTGGACAACTGGAAAGTAGTTTGCCATGTGTTTATATTATTTAGAGACAAGGAAAACTAGTTTTTGAAGCCTTGCTATGCTAATACGTAGTGCTGAGAGTTCTCCAACCGGCTTCGTTAGCCTAGCCTAGCTAGCAAGCAAGCTAACCAGGTATGATGTGGCGACTGCTGCGGTTTGCTAGAGGGAAACACGGTGTTGGGATTCTGTCTGGAGCGCTCTAATTTTAATAGTTTTAGTTTAGGACAGACAGATATGAACCCTGGTTGCGACCTGGTGATGACTTAGGTTAGCTGAAGTGTCGTTAAAGGAGGTAGTAGTGGGTGCGATGGGGCTGCTCAGATAGTCATGAGCAGTTTTAATATTACAGCCTCTACACTGAGTTTATTTTGTGGTGAGGGTTCAGCGGTAAGCAGTACAACCGACATCAAGGAGTGGAGTTTTGGAAGCTATGAGTTTTCGTACTGTCAGGAAATGAATCTTGCGGATGACACGGTCCAAGCGGGAATGTCCTCGGTCCAGTCAGGACTCGAAGGACAGCTGAGGCTTTTACACGCCACGCATCACAGCGCCCAGGAGGGACTGGTGCTGGACCTGGGTTCCCCGGGAACCTACAGCGGCTGTCTGGAGTACAGCGACAATGAAGCGAACAATACGAGTCCGCTGTTTGTGAAGAGAAAGAGATCAAGATCCAACAGCTCCAGACACAGATTCGGTGAGGTGGTCACGGAGCTCGGTCCGGAGGAGGTCCGGTGGTTTTACAAAGAGGACAAGAAAACATGGAAATCCTTTCTGGGCCATGACTCGCTTAAGATTGAACATACGTTTAGGAGGTACTCCGAGCTAAACCCAAGGGCAAAAACCTCAGGGTTCAGCAGCGACGATAAGGAATGCGACTGTAAAGGCACAGAGAGCAGGGCACTGAACAGCGCAGTGCCAGTAGAAACGAGGACCAGCAGTGTGCACGGTGGCCGGGGGTCGCTGGACTCATCTACAGTGTCCTCTGATGAGAGGGACCTTGACAGCATTGAAATCAATGTGGAGCGCGTGTGTGTTCGAGGAGGGCTCTATGAAGTTGATGTTAAAGAGAGAGAATGCTATCCAGTCTACTGGAAGCGTAAGTACATCTCCCAAAGTAAAGTCTATATAGAACGTATTTTGCCAACAGAATAACTAATTCTTCACCTTTACCGTATTCATTACAAAGTTCATATTCATTCCCTAAAGCTAGTCACCTTTCTTAAACTAGCTACAGAAACCTCTATCCATTCTTCTTTCATTTAAATCTGAAGATATTACCAATTTGTGGTCACCAGAGGAGTTCTGAATAGGTTTTACTGTGCCTATTTAGTATTATCATCAGAGGTTACATTAACTGAAAATCGTCTGTTATTAACAGATTTGTATTTATTTATTTACAATGTCAGAAAAATGTGAAGGCTGTCATTTTGACAGATAACACTGTTGTAGTTTTTACTTTTCACTTCCACCTGTACACTTTGTTGTGTATATATTGAATATCTAGTGTTGTCTCCCCAGTCTCTATTCGTCATTTCATTTAATAAATAAATGCACAATTTGCATGGTGCATCTTGTAGGCCTCTTTCGGCTGCTCCCTTTAGGGGTCGCCACAGCAGATCATCTGCCTCCATCTCACCCTATCCATTGCATTTTCCTCTGTAAATGACAGGTAAAAAGAAATTGAAAGAATTTTTGCAACGTCTAAACAGACGGATAATGGTTCTGAAAGATCATAGGACCACCTATGATGTTCCTTTGATCTCTACATGCTCGCCTATGATGTTCCTATGATGTCATCTGTGTGTGTGTCGCGAATAAAAGATCTTAGGACCGCCTAGGATGTTCCTATGATGTCTACATGATGTCTACTTGATGTCATATAGACACTGTCATGACCATAGGGCTTGCTAAAAGATCATAGGATCACCTATGATGTGATGTCTGTATGACGTCATATAGACACCATAGTATCGAGTGATTCAAGAAAATCTGTGTGATCAAAGGCAGGCATCACTCACGATCATAGGACTCGCTATGACATCCTCTAAGATCAAAGGCAGGCATCACTTACGATCATAGGACTCACTATGACATCGTCAAAGATCATAGGACTTGCTATGACATCATCTAAGATCAAAGGCAGGCATCACTCACAGTCACTCATGATCGTAGGACATCAAAGATCAAACGCAGGTATCACTCACGGTCATAGGGCTCACTGTGTTTTCGGCAAAGTTCATAGGACTCACTATGACATCGTCAAAGATCAAATACAGGCATCATAGGACTCGCTATGCCATCAGCCTATGGTGTCTATATGATGACATAATCAAAGATCATAGGAATCACATCTTCAGAGATCAAAGGCAGGCATCACTCATGATCATAGGACTCGCTATGGCATCATCAAAGATCATAGGACTCCCTATGACATCAAAGGCAGGCATCACTGAACAAGTGGTGACGTGCTTGCTTACACGTGCTTTCTATGGGCATGCAGAAATACTTGCTTATACTTGGTTTCTCCGGGCATGGACGGGTATGCACTAGTTTGAAGGTTAATGTCAGATGACTTCTAGAGAGCTGGTTATGTTCCTGAACATTAATGCTCAACCTAGCATATACAGTGGTGTGAAAAAGTGTTTGCCCCTTCCTGATTTCTTATTTTTTGTATGTTTGTCACACTTAAATGTTTCAGATCATCAAACAAATTTAAATATTAGACAGAGATAACACAAGTAAACACAAAATGCAGTTTTTAAATGAAGGTGTTTATTATTAAGGGTAAAAAAAAAAATCCAAATCTACATGGCCCTGTGTGAAAAAGTGATTGCCCCCTAAACCTAATAACTGGTTGGGCCACCCTGAGCAGCAACAACTGCAATCAAGCATTTGCGATAACTGGCAATGAGTCTTTTCCATTGCTGTGGAGGAATTTTGTCCCACTTATCTTTGCAGAATTGTTGTAATTCAGCCCCACTGGAGGGTTTTCGAGCATGAACCGCCTTTTTAAGGTCATGTCACAGCATCTCAATGGGATTCAGGTCAGGACTTTAACTAGGCCACTCCAACGTCTTCATTTTGTTTTTCTTAAGCCATTCAGAGGTGGACTTGCTGGTACATTTTGGATCATTGTCCAACTGCAGAACCCAAGTGTGCTTCAGCTTGAGGTCACGAACAGACTGGACATTCTCCTTCAGGATTTTTTAGTAGACACCAGAATTCATGGTTCCATTTACCCACAGCAAGTCTTCCAGGTCCTGAAGTAGCAAAACAGCCCCAGACCATCACACTACCACCACCATATTTTACTGTTGGTATGATGTTCCTTTTCTGAAATGCTGTTACTTTTGCACCGTATGTAATGGGACACACACCTTCCAAAAAGTTCAACTTTTGTCTCGTCAGTCCACAGAGTATTTTCCCAAAAGTCTTGGGGATCATCAAGATGTTTTCTGGCAAAACTGAGACAAGCCGTTATGTTCTTTTTGCTCAGCAGTGGTTTTCATCTTGGAACTCTGCCATGCAGGCCATTTTGCCCAGTCTCTCTTATGGTGAAGTCATAAACACTGACCTTAACTGAGGCAAGTGAGGCCTGCAGTTCTTTGGATGTTGTTATGGGATCTTTTGTGGCCTCTTGGATGAGTCGTCACTGCACTCTTGGGGTAATTTTGGTCGGCCGGCCCCTCCTGGGAAGGTTCACCACTGTTCCCTGTTTTCGCCATTTGTGGATAATAGCTCTCACTGTGGTTCACTGGAGTCCCAAAGCTTTAGAAATGGCTTTATAACTTTTTCCAGACTGATAGAGATCAATTACTTTGTTTCTCATTTGTTCCTGAATTTCTTTGGATCGCAGCATGATGTCTAGTTTTTGAGGATCTTTTGGTCTACTTCACTTTGTCAGGCAGGTCCTATTTAAGTGATTTAAGGTGTGGCAGTAATCAGGCCTGGGCATGGTCAGAGAAACTGAACTCAGCTTTCCAAAAGTGATAAACCACGATTAATTTATGTTTCAACGGGGGGGGGGGGGGGGGTCACTTTTTCACACGGCCATGTAGGTTTGGATTTTATTTTTTACCCTTAATTATAAACACCTTGGGCGGCGCGGTGGCGGAGTGGTTAGCACTGCGGCAGCACAGCAACTCACCCTTGGCCGGGGGATCCTGGGTTCGATCCCAGCCCCCGACCAACAGTGATCTGTGTGGAATTTGCATGTTCTCCCCGTGTCTGCGTGGGTTTACTCCGGGATTTCTCCGGTTTCCTCCCACATGCCAAAAAAAACATGCAAGTTAGTTTAATTGGCATCAAACTGGGGATTCTAAATTGTCCTTAGGTATGACTGTGAGAGTGAATGGTTGTCTGTCTCTCTGTGTTGGCTCTGCGATGGACTGATGATCTGTCCAGGGTGTACCCTGCCTCCTGCCCAAAGATGCTGGGATAGGCTCCAGCCCCGCCCCCACCGCGACCCGAAAAGGATTAAGCGGAAGAAGATGAATGATATAAACACCTTCATTTACAAACTGCATTTTGTGTTTACTTGCGTTATCTTTATCTAATATTTAAATGTGTTTGATGATCTGAAACATTTAAGTGTGACAAACATACAAAAAAAAAAGAGAAATCAGGAAGGGGGCAAACACTTTTTCACATCACTGTACCTCTGCTAGCACAGAGGTCTTGTTAAGACTTAGAAATTGCATCACAGCCATTTTAGTTCAGGAGACATTGGTTAGTATTGTTGGATATGTGGAAAGGTTGATGATATATGAAAAGACTGACAATAACAAATGGTTCAGCATGTGGTAGTAGCTTTAGTTTGACAAGACATCAGTAACCTTAATTAACCTCATTCATTACCACGTGGTGGTTAATTTTATATAGAGAAAGGAATTGTGCTTTTGTTTTTAACTCGTCCTCGTGATCAGCCTTACTCTGAAGTGGAAAGGAGGTCAGATTTAAGATTGGCTGTTGGACTCTTATTCACCAGGAGATTCATTTAATAGTGTTACTGAAGTCTGTAATCAAACCTGGCCTCACTGTGCAGAAACCATTGAGACTTGGCCTTCCTGGATTTGTCAGACTTGAGTAGAATGAAAATTGCATAACACTGACTAAGTCACATACTGTAAGGCATTCATTTCCCACATTAGTAATATTAGTAGCATTGTTACAGCCAAAAATCATACTGACAATTAGATGTTTTGCTTTGCCTCTAAATCCTTGCAATTTACTATCTTACAGAACAAGACCACATTCCAGTGATGAGAGGCCAGTGGTTTATTGGTGGGACCTGGCTCCCATTGGAAGAAGAGGAGAGTGACCTCATTGAACAGGAGCACCTTAACCATTTCCGTGGCCAGCATATGCAGGACACCTTTGAAACAGACTTGGCTGTCAAAACCGTTGATAGCAAAGATGGTGAGCACCTCAGATGGCAAGGGTAGAAATACTTTAATTTTGTGTGAGAGCATCCATCTTCTACCGCTTAATCCTTTTCGGGGCCTGGGCGGGCTGGAGCCTATCCCAGCTTCTTTGGGCAAGAGGCAGGGTACACCCTGGACAGATCGCCAGTCCATCGCAGGGCCAACACAGAGAAACAGACAACCATTCACTCTCACATTCATACCAGTCACTTTGTGTGAGAGCAACTAAACATAAATATTTTGTGTATCAGCACTTCAAAAATGGAACTCGGAAACCAAAGTTTCAGTTCATACAGTCATATGAAAAAATTAGGACACCCCATTAACCTCTTGGACTCCGGTGTACCGCGGACGGGCACGTCTCTGCGTCCTAGAGCGCACGAGGGCGCACGAGAGCGCCCTTGTGCGCTCTAGGACGCATGAGGGCGCTGCGTTCTAGAGCGCACTGAAAAAAAAAAGCTGCATTTCCGTTCTTCCACTACAGACACAGCCGCGAACAGATCAGATATGACTGACCTCTCATTCGACTAATAAGAGCCTTGAATTGGGTTTCTGAAACCTTGAAGAACCAATGACTGAAAACCTAGCAAGAAGGACCTGCCTACCAACGCTGCGAATGCAGCGAGCCAATTGAAGCACAGAAGTTCGAAAGCTGTTTTGTGTAAGGCTGGGTGAAGACAGACTGCTGCAGCAGATGAAAAAAGCACCTGCAGGAAGAACCGCCACAGACCCAGCAGCAAGGAGACCACCCACAAGTGCGACCTGTGTGACAGGGACTGCCATTCGCGCATCGGCCTGTTCAGCCACAGGCGGTGCTTTTTTTTTTTTATTCCAGCAGAATAGACGTTTAGGATTCTCTTCCATGGTCATCATAGACCGACGGAGGCCGATGACGAAGGCTGGGTAACACACACACGTTCGCTAGTCTTTTTGAATTACTACTGTTATTTGTTTTGAAAAATCATTCGCCAAAACCGCAATCATGGAAGTGCAAAACCGCAATAATGGAATTATGTTTTGACCGGGTCGCGAGACCAGAACCAAAGCGGACCAGCGTCACGACGTTCGTCTGGCAATGAGGAAGAGAAGTTCGCCAGGTACTCTGCTGCTGTGAACAGTTAAGTGTTATAAGCTAAATTATTCTTTATCCCTGAAAATTGTAATCAAAAATGACTTTTGACCGATCGGTAAATTACAACTGTGCGGCACACGAAGTCCGAAGTCCGTGCGCCGCGGTACACGGTTCGTGCGCCGCGTCCGGACCGTGAACGCCAACCCCCCCACCCCCCCGCTACTCTTCTGTAGCGAGGGGGGGGGGGGAAGCCGCTGTGACTGTCGCCACGGTCGCCACATCGCCACATGACTATTCCGTCATGTAGCGATGGCCGATGTCCGTCCTCTGTGGTGGGGGGGTGGGAGTTGTTATCTTCTACATTACAAATATTTTAGAATAATTTTTAGTGCACTGTAGGTTATTTTTTCTTGTAAAAAAAAAAAGCCACACATTTTTTATGTGGCATACTTCTTTGTGTGTGGAGGCTTGTTTGTTCATTCATTCATGAATGAATGAATAAACAACACCCCCCCCCCACACACACACACACACACACACAGCCCTGAGTGTCACCTTTCATTAGAGCCCAAGATGAAGCTTCTATATTGAATCAATCAAAAGTTACAGACGTTTTTCCAAACTGTGCCATTTGGCACAGTTCAAAAATGCCTGGGAACTACCTGAGAACAAAGCTGTGTAATATATTCATTTTTTGTGGTATTGTTACAAAATTTTGACCTCAGCTGGATAACACTTGGTTCTACATTTCTGTTGCATTTTCCAGCCCAGATCTGAAGCTGTGTTATTTGCAAGCATTTGTATCCAAAAAAACACCCAGGCGAAATTTATTTTCTTCAAGTTCACTATGTTTAGATGACTGTTACTCAGTGGCTGGAGCACTTAGAGAGATTATGACTGTTTTGCCAAAAAATTCAAAGTGTTTTCTTTTAAATGAGACCAACCCCATGAAGATGATGCAAAGGGTTGAAGAACAGCTTTTGATTTACTTTGGGCACGTTATTTTTTGGCGTTTTTAGGGAAATTGACCGGAGTGCAAGGGGTTAAATATTAAGGTCTTTATTGAGAAATGTTCACATATCTATGTCTAACCTTGTTTTTGTTTTTATTTGCATTTTTTAACATTTATTTTAGCCATTTTAAGTGGGAATGAATGTGGGTGTGTCCTAAAAAAGATTGGGGGTGTCCTAATTTATTCCTCACTATTTGTTTAGAATTACATTTTACAGAAAATTTGAGAAGTCTTTAATTAATTTTTCATTGTTTAGTTCTATTACATGAATCTCCCAGTATTTTTAACATTGATATTAACTATCCATATGTGCAAATATGTAAAAAACAAAACAACAAAAAAAAAAAAAACAGGCTTATACAGGGTGTCCTAATTTTTTCACATGACTGTAAACTAAGTGATAATAGCTCAATAATGAGAGTTTGAAATGGCACCCAGTGTTGCACATACTCAAAATAATTTCACAAAATGTCACTACATTTGTCCCCCCTGGTAACTGTCTTCTGAAGGGGTTGTACTGCTTGAGGCCAGTCAGGAGACAAAGTGCTCCCTTAAGCTTCATTATTAGTTTCAAATTCAATGAGATTTACGTCACCCTTACAAGAAAGCCTGAAGGAAAGTGTTCTGAGTTAAGGCTGTGTGATATGACGATATATATCGGATGATGATATAAAAATGTCTGTCGTTTCATAGAATACGCTATTGTTTATATCATGATTGAAAATGCACATACTCATGTTTCTTGAACAAACCTCCTCACACTACTTGTCAGCGCCCCGCCTCTTCTCCGCAGTGCACACAGCGGAACAAGTGTGTGGTGGATGGCTAGGCTCTCCGGTGGTTGCATCTCCAAACTACTGGTTTGGTCAAATAGCTGCTACTCCTGTTTGTCAGGGATGTGGGACTGTTTTCCATCGTGCTGCATCAGAGAGGATAGTCCGTTAACCTTGTTTTAATAGGAGGTAAATAACATTAACACCATGTTTACTGCTGAGTTTCTTAGTTTTGTCAGAAAAAAATTATTAAAGCTGCAAAAGTGCATGATGGTGGCACATACACGCAAAATAAATAATAAATACATTAAAATGGGTCGGAGGAGCAAGTTGGCTCTTAATGTAATTTATTTGATAATACTTTTAATTAGTCAAGTAATGATAATGAATACAGTTAAAGTCATCACATGTATTTTATTACATTATCTTTTGTGTCTTTGATTTTCAGATCATGACCAATCAGAAATATTTTTACTAAGAAGCAAACAGGTTAAATCAGGCCAGAATGGCAGGCTGCAGGCTCTAGTGCCACACTTAAATTTTCATTGATTTGGACTAACAGCAACTTTATACCTGTAGATAGCAGCGATGGGTAATTTTCTCACTTTCAGACATTTTTTGATGTTGTGTTATTTTTTTCTTTTGCTATTCTCCTCTGGTTCAGGAAATATTTAACTTATTGATGTTTACTTTTTATTTATATGTGACCCGTGCTGGCAAAATGAGTCACTTTGAGGAAATTATCAAAACTGAGGTAGGGTTTTTTCCATATTCTGTATTGAAAGACCTTCAAAATAATATTTAATTTGCAGGAAGTGCGCAAAAACGGACCCGGAACAAGATGATTTGTTTATATTTTGGCTAGGTTGAAAACTCGCGTTCGATCAGTCGAGAGTTACGTCTTCCACAAAAACATATGTATTTTTAGAAAGTATGATTTTGAAGCTTTCCAATGATACCAGGCACTCATGGGGGTTTTCCCGGGACTTGCCGCTAGCAAACAAAGAAAGAGTCATGATTTATGACTTCTTGTGCCTGTAGCTCGTAATGAAGAGGTGCGCATTCCGACTCATTTTGCCAGCACGGGTCACATATGATTTAGAAGAAAAACCTTGAATTTATGAGAAGTGACTCTCAAATGCACATTTAAAAAATTTTTATAACAACACTGCAAAATAAACAGGTGCATGTAAAAAAGTTATAAAAAGGAGATGGTCCTTTTTATGTGATTAGCTAAACTGAAAAGTTTACAGAAAATGTTTATCATGATATATATCTTTATCGTGATATAAGATAACTTATATCGTGACATGAAATTTTTGTCATATCGCACAGCTGTATTCTGAGTCATAAATAGTGAATTATGAGAAAGCTCTGCCTGCTGTAGAATTGATGCACAGTAAGTCGAAATGAGTGGGGCAGGTGCTCCCATTCTTGTGTGTGTATGTTTTGTCATATCATTCTTCCAGTGTAAAACAGGTGCAGTTTGTACATTCCTGCACATGCTCTTAGTGCTGGCTCAGGCAGAAAGCAGTTGGGTTTTGCTGTGACGGAGAATAAGAAAGAGCTTCTTTGATTCAGCAGTCTGCTTTAGGCAGACAGCAAGTTCTGCAGGACCTTCACTAGTGATAAGTGTGTGGGAGTATAATAAATAGAGCTGAGAGGGGAAAAATACTGCTGTTAAAGATGTATAGTGGATATAAAAAGTCTACATACCCCTGTTCAAATGCCAGGTTTTTGTGATGTAAAAAATGAGACCAAGATGAATCATTTCAAAACTTTTTCCACCATTAATGTGACCTATAACCGTACAACCCAATTGAAAAACAAACTGAAATCTTTTAAGGGAAAAAATAAAAAACTTAGAATAACCTGTTTGTATAAATATGCACACCCTGTTATAACTGGGGGTGTGGCTGTGTTCAGAATTAACCCATCACATTCAAACTCATGTTAAATGGGAGTCAGCACACACCTCCCACCATGTAAAGTGCCCCCAGTTAACCCCAAATAAAGTAAAGCTATTCCAGTAGGCTTTTCCTGACATTTTTGTAGTCACATCTTACACCACAAGCCATGGTCTGCAGAGAGCTTTCAAAGCATCAGAGGGATCTCACTGTTCAAAGGCAACAGTCAGGAGAAGGGTACAAAAGAATTTCCAAGGCATTAAATATGCCATGGAACACAGTGAAGACAGTCATCATCAAGTGGAGAAAACATGGCACAACAGTGACATTACCGAGAACTGGACATCCCTCCAAAATTGAGGAAAAGACAATAAGAAAACTGGTCAGGGAGGCTGCCAAAATGCCGACAGCAACATTGAAGGAGCTGCAGGAATTTCTGGCAAATACTGGCTGTTTAGTACATGTGACAACAATCCCCATCTCCATGGAAAAACATCCAAGCCCGGCTATATTTTGCAAGAACACATTTGAATTCTCCCAAACACATGTGGGAAAAT
This sequence comes from Pholidichthys leucotaenia, assembly GCA_020510985.1. NCBI lineage: Eukaryota > Metazoa > Chordata > Actinopteri > Cichliformes > Pholidichthyidae > Pholidichthys > Pholidichthys leucotaenia. The sequence continues at coordinate 117,213,285 of CM035842.1, forward strand.
GTGTTATGGGCCGATGAAACCAAGGCTGAACTTTTTGGCCATAATTCCAAAAGGTAAATTCAGCTCAAACACAACACTGCTCATCACCGAAAGAACACCATACCTACAGTGAAGCATGGTGGTGGTGGTACCATCATGCTTCGGGGCTGTTTTTCTTCATCTGGGACTGGAGCCTTAGTCAAGGTGGAGAGAATTATGATCATTTCCAAACCAGTCAGTGTTGGCGCAGAACCTTAAGGCTTTTGCTAGAAAGCTGAAGATGAAGAGGAACTTCAGCTTTCAGCATGACAATGACCCAAAGCACACATCTAAATCAACAAAAGAATGGCTTCACCAGAAGAAGATTAAGGTTTTGAAATGGCCCAGCCAGAGTCCCGACCTGAATCCGATCGAACATCTGTGGGGTGATCTGAAGAGAAGTGCACAAGAGATGCCCTCGCAATCTGACAGATTTGGCGCGTTTTTGCAAAGAAGAGTGGACAAGTATTGCCACATCAAGATGTGCCACGCTGATGGACTCCTACCCAAAAAAGACTGAGTGCTGTAATAAAAGCCAAAGGTGCAGCAACAAAGTATTAGTTTAAGGGTAGGGCTGTCGCGATAACCATAATTATGTAATACCGCGCTATGGACAAGCCAACCACAGAGGAAAACAAGCAACCGCAACAACCGCAGTGTTGACTTCTTTGTGCGTGTGGCTTGTTGTTGACTTATGTGCCCCTACTGATTAATAAATAGTTAAATGTAAGTGTATTTTTAAGATAAGATAAGATAAGCCTTTATTAGTCCCACAACGGGGAAATTCCAGGATTGCAACAGCACAGGGATAGCAACACTCAGAGCAACAATCAGAAGGCAAGAAAAAAAAAACAAGCAAGCAAGAGCAGCTAATATACATATGTACATATTACTATAAAATATATATATACACACACACAGACACACAGTGCAGAGCATTGTAGCTGGATGGAATAAATATATGAATATGTAAACACACAGTGCGGAGCAATGTAGCTAGATGGAATAATATGTAGATATATAAACACACAGTGCGGAGCATTGTAGCTAGATGGAATAAATATATAGATATATAAACATAAACACACCCAGTGCGGAGCATTGTAGCTAGATGGGATGAAACAGCACAACCGTCTACTTAGTTATCCTACATGGTATGATTATGTGCCCATACATATTCTCACTCTCCATAGCGACCGGTATTTTCCTAGTTGTATGCCGGAGGGGACCATTGTGTAAGTCTATTGCATCTTTTGCATTCAAAAAACTATTAGTTTGTTACATCTTTTTGCTATCTCTGCGAGCAGCCCTGCTTAGGTTGTACAGTCTGACAGCCGTTGGTAGGAAGGACCTGCGAAACCTCTCGGTTGTGCACCTGGGATGATGTAGTCTGCTGCTAAATGAGCTCCTCAGTGCATTCAGTATGTCCTGCATAGGGTGGAACTCGGACTCCAGCAGAGATGACAGTTTAGCCACCGTCTTTCTCTCTCCTATCTCCTCCACCGGATCAAGGCGCTGCTCCAGGACGGAGCTAGCTTTCTTGATCAGTTTGTTCAGTCTCTTCCTATCAGCTGCAGTAATGCCACTGCCCCAGCAGACCACTCCAAAAGTGATGGCTGATGCCACCACCGTGTCATAGAATGTCTTCAGCAGTGCGCCTTTTTATTGCCAACAGCATGTTTGCACCCGGTACTAACGGCGGCAGCACCATGTGGAGGACTCTCTCTACAGACGGACTCTAGCAGGCAGTCAGTGGTAGAAGCATTTGGACTCTTTGCTAAATACAGCCGTGGCAGTGAGCATTGAAAGGGCACAAAGCTTGTCATTTCCATCTGAGCGGAGTGTTTATAACTGAGCTCCGAGAGCCAAACAGCTACTGTACTGTGTAGTGCATTGCTTGTTTGAACATGATTTTTCGGACGACGGCAAAAATCACGGAGACAAGAGCCACACTGGGCTGTACGGAGGCTGCCTGTTTAAATATGCTGAATGTCGCTGCAGTCTCCAGTCCACACATGCCGTAGTTGAAATACTGGAGTTTCCACCACTGCTTTATGAAAATGATTTTTTTTTTTTTTAACAGAATCAGCAGTTCATGCCTAGAAAGACTGGAGCGCCGCACAATTGTTACACACGCACATGAAGTTAGTTGAGAGCGGAGCTTTAGCAAGTTTCTCACAGCTGCCATCATTTGCCACATTATGAATCTTGTTTAAATTACGAGATCACAGGGTCCTAAAAACACTTGCAATAATACCACATACCGCAGTGTTGAGCTGTCCACCATCACCGCAGGGGAAATTCCTCTAGAAGGTTCCAGGTTCAAATCCCCAGGCTGGCAGGGGTAGGAACCTTTCTGTGTGGAGTTTGCATGTTCTCCCTGTGCTGCGTGGGTTTACTCCGGGGGTTCCGGTTTCCTCCTACAATCCAAAGACATGCATGTTAGGTTCATTGGTTGTTCTAAATTGCCCCTTGATATCTGTCTCCTATAGGCCCTTGGAATAGAGGGTTAGTACTAGTGAAAGCGCTTTGAGTGGTCTTTGAGACTAGAAAAGTGCCATATAAGTACAGGTCCTTATCCCTCTACCGCGACAGCCCTATTTATGGGTGTGCATATTTATGCAAACAGGTTATTGTTATTTTTCCCGTTAAAGGGTCTATATCATGCAAAATCGACTTTTTTGAGCTTTTAAGCATGTTATAATGTTAATTCCTCACCAAAAACACCCCCAAAGTGGTATTTTGCTCCATTCACGCATCTCTGAATATTCCTCCTCAACCCTGCTCTCTGAGCTGCTGCTCCGCCCTGTCCCTGATAATGACTGGGTCCTCACGTTCATACGTATGAACGTGGGTGAGCCGCCCACTCCAGGAAGTGCCTGTGCTGCCAGCACTGCCCCCAGGCTAACGCACACACCCACTTTCTCAGCGCAGCTAACGGAGCGGTGATCGGCAAAACTCTTTCACTTTAGCATTGACGCTGTGAAGAAGTAGTTCCTCTCGCACCTAATCTGCTCAGTGACAACAACTGTTTGCTTTTTTACGTAAGACGGTGTCTTCTAAGTTTTCGTGGGCGGAACTCAGCGACACGCTGCAGCAGCCGGCTCAAGGGTTACGTCATTAAATGGGCGGCAGCCACAAGAAGGAGAGGCGGAGCCTCAGAGATCAAGGCATCTTACTTCCGGGTTGGAAAAGTAGCTCGCGAAAATAACTCATATTTCATAAGAAATTCATTCTCCAGTCTACCAAAGGTAATATACTATCACATACATGCATATAGTTTACTCTGAAAGGCTTAAAATAGCATGATATATGCCCTTTAAAAGATTTCAGTTTGTTTTTCAATTGTGCTGTACAGGTTATAGGTCACATTAATGGTGGAAAAAGTTTTGAAATGATTTACCTTTGTCTCATTTTTTTTTACATCACAAAAACCTGGCATTTGAACAGGGGTGTGTTGACTTTTTATATCCACTGTATATATTTTAATGCATAGTCTTTATACTTTTCTCTGTGATGTATGTTTTCTAATGCTAAATATCAGATAGAATAATTAAAGACAGTCACTCTGTTAAAAAAAATTAAGGCTGTTTAAAAACCAATAATGCACCAGGTTATTTCTCCATTTTATTTAAGCATCACTCACTACTTGTGTCATGTGCTCATAGCTTTATTCTGTTGCAACTTCTGCTTTCGTTTAGCTGATCATAATCTACTGGCATTCATGTTCACATGGGCTCTAGATGATTTCAGTGTTTATGGATGTTGGCGTGTAAAATCAGAGGTCTCACAGGGGACAGAGGGAATATAATTGGATTATCTGTAAGGTGTGTGAAATATAGTGCAGGGGCACACCAATTTATCTTTTTCCGCTTGAAGAAGCCCTCCACTGCATAGCACACAGATCACATGACTCTGGCTTGTCTAGTGGGTGAGTTGTAGTACTGCAAAGTAGTATAGTGTAAGTTTACTCTACTTTTTTATACATAGTGAGGATGGTAGGATAGATTATATACAGTGTGGCATCAAAGCACAATACTTACCTGGCTTCTAAGGATTTTATTTAAATGGATTAATGGAGACCGTCATCCTCTGCTGCCTTTTGGGAATGGTGTTTCTCTTTTCTGTATTTATTAAAGCATCAAATGAAAGTCAGTGTTATGATCCTAGAAACACTGTTTTTTGTTGTTGTGATAAATCGACTTTAAACAGGAATATTTTGTCTAGCTTCTATGGGGAAACAACCTTGAAATGCCTCACAATTTTTTAAATGGCTCATAAAGTAAGAGAGCCATATCCTGGCAGTACTGCAGTACATACATCTTGCATGTTACATCTTACTGTCTCCTCCTCCTGCTGCTGCTCTTTCTCATCTCACTTCACAATGTCAAACTGTGAGTAAAGGTTTATGCTGCAGAAGACATGCTGTTCATACGGGTTTGCCATGCACTTACAACATTGCAATGTGCAACCACTGCAGGTTTTGCCCATTATTTTTTTAATGGTGCATAGAAAGACAAATTGAAGTGTATTTATTTGTTTATAGGAAAGAAAGATCTTTGATAGAAATTGATGTGATTGTTTTTGTCCTTTGTGGATGTTTTCTATTCTACTATCACAGAGTTAACATGGATTAGTTTACAAAATATTTTAGTGCATTTATGTCTTCAAGAAGTGCCTGCTGTTGTTTGAGCTTGTCAGACATTAACAGTGGCAACAGTGTGCTAGCCACAAGCTTGCAAGAGACCTTGCAATGGAATAAGTAGGGGAAATAAATTAATGAATTAAACTGTGGAGAAAGGAAACAGGCGAGGCAACGAGCTGGATGACACATGAACTTTATTCCTTCTCCAACATATTGAACAGTAAAAGAGATCCTGGGTCTCTGTGCATTCCTCTTTTATATCTTTAATACCATGCATTGAGACGCGGAACTTCCGACCATAATACATTCTTGTTCAAAGACCTGTGTGGCACATTAATATAACATGACGCCGGTGCCGCTCTCACACCCTCTACTCTTCCAGCGGCTCCGGCAGTTCCTCCTCTTCCCTGGAGGCGCATAGTCCTTACTGTCCCATCTGATACCCCCTGGTGACACCTCCTCTTTCGTTCCATTGTTACCTCCTTCCCTAGCTGCCTTCTCTGGCTGGAGAACTCCCACACCATGCCCCCACACAACCCCCCATTCCCCCGAACACCCAGAAGGGGCACTAACCCCCCCCTGTCCTTTGGGCTTGAGCCAGCGCCCATAGCGGCTGTAGCAGGGGGTCACCGATCCAGTTGAACTGCCTTGCTGGCAAGGTGTACAGGAGGGCACTTCAGTCTGTGGAGGGAAAAACGGAGGGGGAGAAAACACATTAGCTTCGCAAGCGCAGGTCCCTGCCGAGGGATCATCAACTTGCGGAGCCACCAATGGTGGGCGTCCGCACCAGGGAGCTTGGGCCAAGACCACCTGCTTTTCTGCCAACACAAAAGTGGGCTTCAGCCTGTCGATGCAGATGGTCTCCCCCCCCCCCAAGTCTAACATAAAATGCTTCACCCCAGGTTCCAACACCCTGAACGGTCCGTTGTACGGTGGGCGCAGCGGGGTCCGGTGCACATTGTGCCTGACAAAAACAGAACTGACGTTCTGCAAGCTTTTTGGGACGAAGGTGTGGGGAAAACAACGGTGGGTTGGGCCCGGTACGTTAAAAGCCTCCGTACTGTGCAAAAATTGCACTGTCAGCTCGGTCCCGGGCGCAGGGTTTTCCAGTAAAAACTCTCTGGGGACCCGCAGTGGCTGAAAAAAAATTAGTTCTGCCGGGGAGGCTGCCAAATCCTCCTTAGGTGCGGAGCGCAACCCTAAAAGAACCCAGGGCAGGCGGTCGACCCAATTTGTGACAGTGAGCGAAGTTCTTGAGCACTGCTTTAAGCGACCTATGAAAACGCTTGCATAACCCATTAGCTTGGGGGTTGTATGCAGTAGTGCAGTGAATTTTGACCCCCAGGCTCTGGGCCATCGCAAACCAGAGTTCCGAGACAAATTGTGGACCCCTGTCGGAAGTGATGTCTGACAGGGATCTGAACCGTGCAACCCAAGCTGACAAAAAAGCACGAGCCACTACTGCGGACGTGGCAGAAGCCAGCGGGACCACTTCAGTCCCATATATTTCTATCTCAAGCTACAAGGATGTCATAAGGTAAAGTGAAGCTTATGGCTGGTCACTTTGTCCTCTTTCTTTTGAGCGAGGCAAGACCCACAGGTTTATTTTAGCATGCCATACAGTATATTCAACTGCCTATTTATTTAAGGCACACAGAAGACTGGGGAAACGGTGCTTGATTGATGGCACATGCTTAAAAGAGCCAGGAAATACATAGTGTACAAAAGAACTGTATTTACATTTGACTGTCACTGAAGTGTTGCCACTATTTTTGCTGAAGATATGAATGAATGAATAGAATGAATGAATATAAAAAAGTGGCAGGAATTCTTTACATTTAATCAGTTTTGGATTGTCTAACTCTACCACTTGCTGTGCCAGGAATTCAGTAGTGGTAGTGAACCTACCTCACCACGCAGTGATCTTTTCCTAAGAAGAGATGCACAGTATGAAATAATTCACAAATGAATTTGAGTACTTTGTTATGGGCTCCATATAATCATTCTTTCCACTGGAGGTATTTCAGTCATTAGGAACACAAGAATTAATCCATCAGTGCTGTAATGGCTGAATAGACCTAGATGATATTTCACAATAAACTTGCTGTATCCTCAGCAGTTCTCTCCTTTGTAGCCTTTCACCTCTGCTGAGGGAAAACACTGCCAACATTTACAAGTCTGACATCTGTGCAGTCAAGGATTGAATGACTGCATTGTACTTCAGGACAAATTTGATTGACAAATTCTGAGGCAGCATTTTTAAATGCCAAATCAAGACCTTTACTACTGAGGTTTGAAATAATGAGTGTCAAAGCTTGATTTAAGTTGATTTCAGGTAGTTTTTCCAGTGTTTTGTTTTTAAGGATCAAAATAGTACATATATTTTTCTTTAATCCTTTAAATTTAGAAAATGTCAGGAATATAATGGAAATTTAAAATGAACCTTGTTATATTTCCTGTACATCATTGGATATGTTTGGTTTAGATGTATATTATGATGACATCAGCACATCAAGGTCAAGGAAAAGAATAAATTCTCTCCTCATCAAACTAGGACAGTATCATGTTCTCATTTACCTCATAAATTGCAATTTAAAATTGCTTAGTCATTATATTGTACATTACTGAGCAAAGTAATCTCTCCCTTTAGAAAGAATTGTCTCATTTGTCCTGTTCAGGAAGATACTCACCTCTTACATTTACATCTCTTTGAGTGAATGTAGTCGATATGTTTCTTTCATTATTCATCCCTAAAACACTTAAGAGCACAAAGTATAAATTTTTCATGAGGTCAAATGGAAACATCAGCACTGTCACTACTGTGAGGTGTGTACTAAGGTATTGTGCGTTAGAAAAACAATTGAACCAAAACTCTTAATGGTATATTTTCAAAGTGATTTCTTGTTTAGATATTAGTTCTCCAATGAGTGCAAAACTGATGTAACTTTATAAAGCATATGTCTAACAACACTAACAGCATTGTATGAGTTTGTTTTTCCTACAACTATCCGGTCCATGCAGAAACCTGAACATGCTCTGACTTGACTGAAATTGTAACCTGATTGCAGTACTACTTGGCAAATTGGCCTGTTAAGCAGAAGCAGTAGTTTGTGACTAATACCAGGTGAATGGCCATTACTTACTATCTGTTGGTTGTTAGTTCTCTCCTACCTGCCCCCTTTCTACCTCCCCTTTCTGTTCAAATGGAGTGGATATCAGACGAGTGCTAGAACTACATGTCACAAGCGCAAACGTTGCCAAGGTACTGTATAACACCTTTTTTAAGTTTTTGTGGTATTAGATACAATAGTACCCCTTTTCTTTATAGATTAGCTCTGTGTGGAATTGGATTTTTCTTTTTCTTTTTTCTTTGTGGTTCAAACCTTTTGTTGTTCCAATCTTTTTTTCTTTTTTTTTTACATTTAGGTCTAGACCTAGGCTCAGTTATTAAAATATTAAACTCGATTCAGGTTGATTATTTGTTTTGTGTGTGAGCCATAACTGGGCCTAGTGGCTAGAATGTCTTTTTGCTACGTTAGCTACTTTAAGTTTAGTACTTCTGCTTTTTGAGGTGCCCTGAGTATCTGTCTTTCATTTCCCAGCTTGAATAGTGAGTAGACAACCCAGTTTACTCTGCTTCTATCTAGATCAAGACCCCTAAGCCAGTGGCTCTGGAATAAATAAGCCAGTCTTCAAAAAAGCCTCCCTGTTTTAAAGCTTTGTTGTATTTAGTTTCTTTACCTCCCCAACTCTTTCAAATGGCATCTCTCATTGCTTCCCTTTTCTTCTTCCTTCTGGCAATATGACCATATCATTAATGAACCAGCTTCACCAACTACTGCTCCAAAGGCAACAAAGCTCTCTGAGTGCCAAGCACAGTTGATGGGCAAAACAGAGGCGCCATTGTGTACTTTCACCATTACCCTCACCACTCTTTCAAGTGCAAAACTGCCTTTTATATTATGAGTTTGGTGAATAAAAAATGTATAGTCTCTGTCCTCATCTTGTATTAAATCAAGCTTTCTGCTTCTTTATCCCATGTGAGGAATTAGACTGGATGCAGACCTGTGATTTTGAAAATTATCAATTATCTCCTCTTTTTATGTCAAGCTGGTATAATTCTGGAATAACTTCTAATTTGTTCATAGAGCCCGTGCTTTGATCTCTTTGTCCCACACTGCCAACTTTATTTGTCCTACACTCTCAACACTTAACTTCTTTTTCTTTAACTCAATTTAAAACCAGTCTCATCTCGACTTGACTCCATCCTTTCCATTCTTTACTTTGTCAACTCTTCCTCGTCTTCCCTATAGTAATTCTCGTTAGTCATATTAGTGAAGAACTGCAATGAAGTGTTTGACTGCCAGCTCCACTGCATACCTTGATTTTATTATCCTTATTTTTACTTTATATACTGACATTCATTGTAAAACAGGAAGTATTCAACCCTTAAATTTCCATATTGGAGGCTACATTTCTTTGAAAATACAGTAACGTCTGTTATCAGTAACAAAAGTTACCTGAGAACTTCAGTATATGTTGAGTTTTAGCTTGAATCACACCTCCTGTTTTACAGTAGACTCAACAAGATCTCAACAGTTTGAAGTGGCTTCATGCTAGTTTTTGTAACATTGCACGTCTGATTGCAAACACAGTATTTTCTTCTCCTTTGTCTTTATTTGTAACCACAGTAAGAAAGTCGCTGTAAACTGTTGGATCATAAACGGTGCTTTTATCAGAATTTCTTTGCTGCTGCTTGCAAAGAGCAAACTGGAATAATTTTGTTGAGTTAAGTTATAGTTTAGCATTTTTGAAGGTTTTTTTTTTGATGATATGAAAAAAAATGACTGGAATTGTGTTGCAGAAGAAACTTAAAAAATACTTCCAAATATCTCAGTGTTTATCAGGGCATCATTGTTTCTTCTGGTTTAGAAGCAAAGTGCAAATTTCCCTTTGTTAATCTAATTTTGAATATGGTATGTGAATTCCTGCTTGTGTAATTTTCTTATTCCTCCAGATCATCATCTCAGTTTTAATTTCACAGAGCTGACCATTCCTCATCACACTGGTTGCACTATGAGTGTACAGGTGGTCTCAGTTAATGATCTATTATTAGCTTTGACTAAAATACCCTGCATGACAACAGGGGCAGATGAACTACACCGTGTCGGTCTCATCCAGATGGTCTTGACTGATCACTACATATAACAAAAATGACATGCTTCAGAGACATAAATGATTCTAGAGTCAAACAGTTTCATTTATTGCTCTTGGTTTCTGTAGTAAATGGCATTTCCTTTCTAGTCATACCTCTTCTCTTACTTGTCATTGCATCAAAACAATAGCTTGTAGAAATTTGAACTGGAAGTGAAAGTAATTAATTACTGCATACATGTATATAATCGTTCTGATACAAAAGCAGAGTGACAAGGAAGAGCTGATATATGCAGTCTTGGTGTGTGACATGTTGTTTTCTTTCTTTCTTTCTTTCTGCAGATCAATCAGGCTGCATTTGATAGAGCTGTTAGAATAGACTACTATTTTTAAACACATTGAAGATAATCATTTGGTGCTGTTGTTGTGCTCTGACATTGCTTCTGTTGTATCCCTTTTCTGTAATGGCAATGTCTCCCTGCCATATGTTCCCTGATTTCTCTTCTTTTTACCAAATATCCCAAACCATCTCCTATTGATCCCATCTCCTATTTCCTATCACTCATTCCTCTGTCCCTCCTCCCCTCCACAGCCATCCATAGTCTGAAACTGAGCCGGACACACGTTGACTGGCACAGCGTAGATGAGGTTTACCTTTACAGCGACGCTACCACTTCCAAAATTGCACGCACCGTCACCCAGAAACTGGGTTTCTCCAAAGGTTTGTAACTTTAAATTTTTATCCCAATGAAGATGCAAAACTATCTTAGTGTTGTTGGTTTTGGTAAGAAAAGATTTGCAAGATTCTAAAAGGTTAGGATTTGTATGATTTACACACTGATTATAAGTGTTTTGGAGTTAGTTCCTTAAAAAAATGATGTGGCTGCTTCAACATTGTGGCATAACATGACACCACAATAATAGACGAGGTTAACTACATATGGAGGTACTATGGACAGGAGAAATTGTGGTATGATGCATTTAAATGTCAGTAACATGACCTTGTTGCCCTCTGTCCTCCCTGCTGTCAAAGTCAAACCACCACCTCTCTTAATCAGATCATGCCTCATATAGAAAGCATTTGGAAATCTAATTTTGAACTATGTTTCTTCTAAAGTGGATTTTGGTTCCAGTAGATTGCACTTCCACAAAAAAAATCAGATATTTAAAGTTTTTGATCACTTTTAATTTTAATAGTCTGTTTCAGTTCTTTCTACTACAACCACCTGCCATTTTCAGAGTCAACTGTTCAGATGTCCCAAAAGTAACTGAAAAGTTAACAGTGACACTTTGGCTAGGTCTGATATTTGGTTGCAATGAATTACTCTGATCTAATCTGCAGTCTGCAAGGTGTACTGTGCAGTCTTCTCTGACAGACAAATCCTCAGTTGAACGGATGTCTGTAGTGATACCAGACAGCAGCAAAGTCCACTGTTTTCTGTCACCTTGTTGTACTGCATATGGATAACAGATTGTAAATCAGGTCACACACTCAGTCCTATTAGTAGACACAACGTACTGTCACAGCAGGGATCCCTGTCTCACCTACTGACCTCTTTGGACTATCACCTACATCAGATATTTATAGATTCTTGTGAACAAAGTATAAGTGTGCTTCTTTGCGTTTTGAAAATGTTTCACACAGGACACTGAATTTGAACAGTTTCATTTATTTTAATGTTGCAAAGATGCTAATTAAACATGTTCCCATTACGAAGCCAAGATCCAAACTTGTCCTTGGTCCTCTTTCAGCATCAAGCAGTGGTACAAGGCTCCATCGTGGCTATGTTGAAGAGGCTTCTCCTGAGGACAGACCCCCTCAGACTACACATGTTGTCTTTGTGGTTCATGGGATTGGACAGAAGATGGACCAGATGCGCATCATTAAAAACACTGGAATGTGAGTTGTTAATGTTTCTTGGTTTGGGATTGTCTTAATACTGTAGGTGTGTTTTTTTAAATGATAAAAACCTTTTTACTTCTATTCTGTGAATATATGGAATCATGCAAGGCCTGGTTTATTAAGAGTTTTTTCCTGAATGTTTTATTTTGTATGTTTTCCCTTTTTTCTGTTTATTTATTTATTTAGCACTGTCAGTGTAGCACCATAATTGTTTGTAGTTTTCCTGTGGGTTAACTTTATTGCCCTCCCTACTAAGCTTATTTTCTTCTCAGTTGGCATGTTTTGAAAAATGAAAAGCCGGTCAGACAAGTTGTGGTCCATGAGAGAATATTTTTATTCAAGGTGACTGATGGTTATCCAAATTGTGAATTCATAGAATGTACACAAAGAGCTCATGAAGCTCCGTTTTGTAAAGTCTGTTTGACATAATTGGTCGGCTAACATTGTAGAGTACAGACTAAAGTAGGAATCTCTCTTCCAAAGCCAGAATTAGATGAACACAAATTCCTCAACTACACATTGGGGTTTTTTTTTGTTCTCCTCCATTCTTCTTACTAGGGGTGGACAATACGGCCTAAAAATGACATCACAATATTTCTATGAATTTTCACGATAGTACAGAATACATTTATTTTTCTTTTAAATTTATGTTAAAAGCACAGTTTTACAGGCCAGCATTATTTACCTTCAACATATTCAGGAAAAACAAAACAAAAACTCTTATTTCTCCAGTTTATAAACAGCAGCCCAGCTTTACAGTGGATATAAAAAGTCTACACACCCCTGTTCAAATGCCAGGTTTTATGATGTTAAAAATGAGACCAAGATAAATCATTTCAAAATTTTCCCCCATTAATGAGACCTATATAACCTGTACAACCCAATTGAAAAACAAACTAAAATCTTTTAAGGGGAAAAATTAAAAAAAAAAACTTACAATAACCTGTTTGCATAAATATGCACACTCTTAAACTAATACTTTGTTGCAGCACCTTCAGCTTTTATTACAGCACTCAGTCTTTTTGAGTAGCAATCCATCAGCGTGGCACAGCTTGATGTGGCAATATTTACGCACTCTTCTTTGCAAAAATGCTCCAAAACTGTCAGATTGCGAGGGCATCTCGTGTGCACAGCCCTCTTCAGATCACCCCACAAATGTTCCATCGCATTCAGGTCTGGACTCTGACTGGATCATTCCAAAACCTTAATCTTCTTCTGGTGAAGCCATTCTTCTGTTGATTTAGATGTGTGCTTTGGGTCATTGTCGTGCTTTAAGATGAAGAGGAGCTTCATCTTCAATCTAAAGTTCCTCTTCATCTTCTGCTTTCTAGCAGAAGCCTGAAGGTTTTGTGCCAACACTGACTGGTATTTGGAACTGTTCATAATTCACTGCATCATGACTAAGGCCGCCGTTCCAGCTGAAGAAAAACAGCCCCAAAGCATGATGCTGCCACCACCATGCTTCACTGTAGGTATGGTGTTTTTTTGGTGATGAGCAGTGTTGTGTTTGTGCCAAATATACCTTTTGGAATTATGGCCAAAAAGTTCAGCCTTGGTTTCATCGGACCACAACATATTTTCCCACATGCGTTTGGGAGATTTCAAATGCATTTTTGCAAAATGTAGCCGGGCTTGGATGTTTTTCTTCGAAAGATAAGGCCTCCGTCTTGCCACCCTAGATGGGAGGTTGTTGTCACATGTACTGAACAGCCAGTACTTGCCAGAAATTCCTGCAGCTCCTTCAGTACTGCTGTCTGCCTCTTGGTAACCTCCCTGACCAGTTTTCTTCTGGTCCTTTCATCAATTTTGGAGGGATGTCCAGTTCTTGGTAATGTCACTGGCCACGGTTACATGGGCAAAATTTCTTCAATCTGATTACAATTCAGATCAGAATTTTACTGTTTACATGGATCCTGATAAAGCTGATCTGATTAGGACGTGCGTTTCCATATGTCACACGTTTGAGCGGAATAAATCATTTTGACACGCACACATCGACATTTCGACATTCTGAAAATAGTAGAAGAAGAAGCAACTTCCGGTGTTAGCAAGCCCCACTTTGTGTCGAAATTGACCTGTATTGTGTTATTCAGGCTGTACTTTTACTTCTGCTGGTCTCCGTAATGAAGCTACAAGTACATACTTCTGCATATGACGAACAGAGGGAGACAGCAGGACGATACAGACCAGATTTGTTTTACTCCCGCTATGTTTTCCGCTAGCTGCTGCTAAGGCGGAAATACGTCACGTCGACGTGCAGCTGGTGTACAGACATACGCAGTAAACATATTTTCTGCCCTATGTTCGGAGTAAGTGTTTTCATGCGCACCATTCCGATTAACAATCGGCATAACCCACCCCTCTCAATTGGAATGAAATTTTGATCCGAATGAGCGTGATCGGGTTAGAATATTCAGATTGCCGTGTTTACATGAAGCATTTTTATTCCGATCAGGCTTTTAATCCGGTTACTTGTGTCCATGTAAACATAGCCACTGCTGTGTCATATTTTCTCCACTTGATGATGACTGTCTTCACTGTGTTCCATGGTATGTTTAATGCCTTGGAAATTCTTTTGTACTCTTCTCCTGACTGATAGCTTTGAACAATGAGATCCCTCTGATGCTTTGGAAGCTCTCTGCAGACCATGGCTTGTGCTGTAACTTAGTTGGTTCTAAGTTAGAACCAACTTAGAACTTGGTTCTAAGTTCTTGGAACTTAGAACCAATTAAGTTCTAGTAGGCTTAATTGGAAAAGCCTACTAGAACAGCTGAACTTTATTTGGGGTTAATCAGAGGCACTTTAAATGGTGGCAGGTCTGTGATGACTCCCATTTAACATGAGTTTGAATGTGATTCTGAGCACAACCACATCCCCACTTATAACAGGGTGTGCATATTAATGCACACAGGTTATTGTAAGTTTTTTATTTTTTCCCTTAAAAGATTTCAGTTTGTTTTTTCAATTGGGTTGTATGGTTATAGGTCATATTAATGGTGGAAAAAGTATTGAAATGATTCATCATTATTGTAAGTTTTTTACTTTTTACTTTTCCCCTTGAAAGATTTCAGTTTGTTTTTCAATTGGGTTGTACAGGTTATAGGTCACATTAATGGTGGAAAAAGTTTTGAAATGATTCATCTTGGTCTCATTTTTTTACATCACAGAAACCTGGCATTTGAACAGGGGTATGTAGACTTTTTATATCCACTGTAGTTTAATTTTTTTTTTTTTTAACTTCTGTTGGCAGCGTACCAGTGTGACATCGTCACACAGCAGAGCCCAATTATCGAGATATTCATTTTTACACTGGTATTGTGGAGAAGGGAAGCAGGCGAGGCAACGAGCTAGACGACACATGAACTTTATTCCATCTCCAACATACAGTACAGTAAAAGAGATCCCGTGTCTCTGTGCTTTCCTCTTTTATACCTTGGTGGCGCAGTGATTAGCACTGTGGCAGCACAGCAACTCACCCTTGGCCATGGGATCCCGGGTTCGATCTCAGCCCCTGACCAACAGTGATCTGTGTGGAGTTTGCATGTTCTCCCTGTGTCTGCGTGGATTTACTCCGGGATTTCTCCGGTTTCCTCCCACAGGCCAAAAACATGCAGTTTAGGTTAATTGGAAACTCTAAAGTGGCCCTAGGTGTGATTGTGTGTGAATGGTGAAGGGATAGCGCCGTACTGTGGCTGCTTCATCCATCCAGGTGGATGCCCTGAATTTCCCCTCTGGGGATCAATAAAGTACACAAAATAACATAAAAAATGAATTATTCCATGCATTGAGACCCGGAACTTCCGACCATAATACACTGTTTGGAACAAAGACCTGTGTGGCACATTATCATAACATAACACCAGCCCTGCTGCTCACACCCTTCTCTCTTCCAGCGGCTCCGGCAGTTCCTCCTCTCCCCAGGGGGTGCATAGTCCATACTGTCCCATTTGAACCCCAGCCCCCCACCCCAGCCCCCCAGGTAGCACTTTCTCCTCCGGTCCATTGTTCCCCCTTATCCCAGCTGCCTTCTCTGGGAATCCCCCCACCTATGCCTCCACACAGCCCCCCCCCCCTTTCCCGAACACCCAGAAAGGGCACTAACCCCCCCATCCTTTGGGCTTTAGCCGGCACCCATAGTGGCTGTAGTGGGGGGTCGCCGATCCAGTCGGAGCACCCTGCTAGCGAGGTATATAGGAGGGCATGTCAGTCTATGGAGGGAAAAATGAAGGGGGTAAACACATCAGCTTCACGTGCGCAGGTCCCTACCGAGGGAACACCAACTTGCGAAGCCACCAATGGTGGACGTCCACACCGGGGAGCTTGGGCCAACACCACCTGCTTGTCTGCCAACACAAAAGCGGGCTTTAGCCTGTCGATGCAGATGGTCTCCCTATATCCCCCCAAGTCTAACACAAAATGTTTTACCCCAGGTTCCAACAGCCTGAACGGTCCGTCGTACGGTGGGCACAGTGGGGTCCGGTGCACATTGTGCCTGACGAAAACAAAGCTGGCGTTCTGTAAACTCTTGGGGACGAAAGTGCAGGGAAAACAATGGTGGGCCGGGCCCGGTACGTTACAAGCCTCTGTGCTGTGCAAAAATTGCGCAGGCGGATCAGCCTCAGGCACGGGGTTTTCCGGTAAAAAAAAAACTCTCTGGGGATCCACAGTGGCTGAGAAAAAATGAGTTCTGCCGGGGAGGCTGCCAAATCCTCCTTAGGTGCAAAGCGCAACCCTAAAAGAACCCAGGGCAGGCGGTCGACCCAATTTGTGTCCGTGAGCGAAGCTCTTGAGTGCTGCTTTAAGCGACCTATGAAAACGCTCGCATTACCCGTTAGCTTGGGGGTTGTACACGGTAGTGCAGTGAATTTTGACCCCCAGGCTCTGGGCCATCGTGGACCAGCGTTCCAAAACGAATTGTGGACCCCTGTCGGAAGTGATGTCTGACGGGGATCCGAACTGTGCAACCCAAGCCGACAAAAAAACACGAGCCACTTCTGCAGACGTGGTAGAACCCAGCGGGACCACTTCAGGCCAGCGCATGGGGCGGTCCACGACAGCTCCTCAACCTCGCTGGAGTCCCTGATGGATGCCGGTGCCACTGCCTGCATGCTGAGAGTTCTGGTCGCCAAAATGATGCGGTCCGCTTCCTGCGCCAGGGCACGGTAGTCCTTAGCAACCAGCCACGGCGAGTTGGCCAGGATCACCCTCGCTGTAGCCGATAGGTTCCTGAGGAACAAGTGGGCGAACAGGAAAGAGTCATCGTTCTTCCCCCTCAGCGCCAACATGCTCTCCATGAGCTCCACTGCTGATCTGTCCCCTAACTCCGAACGCGTTAGGAGCCTCTCTGCCCTCTCACTGTCAGAAAGGGTATAGCGCTGGAGAAGCATCCTCTTGAGCGCTTCATATTTTCCTTGGACCGGCAGCTCCTGGAGCAGGCTTGTCACCTGTTGTGTGGCGCTCGCATCCAGCACAGCGACCGCATAGTAATACTTGGTATCATCTGTTGTTATCCTGCGGAGTGCGAACTGGGGTTCTATGTGCAAGAACCATGCGGTCGGGTTGTGAAGCCAGAAGTCTGGGAGCTTGACTGAGACAGCGCACGCGCCACTGGTGATCTCCCTCAAGGTAGTCTCCAGGGCGGTGCTCGACTCACACATCTTAGGATCACTAATGTGGAAAAAGGAAACAGGCGAGGCCACGAGCGGGACGACACATGAACTTTATTCCTTTTCCAACATACAGTACAGTAAAAGAGCTCCCGGGTCTCTGTGCATTCCTCTTTTATACCTTTAATGCCATGCATTGAGACCCGGAACTTCCAACCATAATACACTGTTTGGAACAAAGACCTGTGTGGCACATTATCATAACATAATGTCGGCCCCGCTGCTCACACCCTTCTCTCTTCCAGCGGCTCTGGTGGTTCCTCCTCTCCCTGGAGGGTGCATAGTCCATACTGTCCCATTTGAGACCCCCCCCACCCCCGGTGGCACTTCCTCCTCCGGTCCATTGTTCCCCCTTATCCCAGCTTTTATAGTCGGCTTCATGTGTGCCTTTGTTTGTGTTCATGTTGAATGTAATTGTGGTTTGTAAATATGGATGTCACTTGACTGCAAAACAAATCTACCTACGGTACAAGTAAAGGAACCTGAACCTGAACCAGCTGCCTTCTCTGGGTGGAGAATTCCCCTCATGCCTCCACAGTATCAAAATTTATACCGGTATTATCGTGAACGATGTATTATGGTACACTCCTATTTCTCACAATGTTTTCACACTCATCATCTGTTGTTTTGTTACTCTATACCTTGTATTATTAATCTGTCTCTGTTGTGGTAGCCATGTGCTGATGTTGCCCCAAACCACAATGGGCACAGTGCTCTTGAATTGAAATAAATATGAAAGCTTCATGCCTCTCAACAAAATCAACATGTATAGTTTGGTGACCTTACTACTTTCTAGTCATACCAGTCCCCAAACTGCATATATAGACCATTGTACCAGCTATATATCCTCAGACTTTAATGGGATAGTTATTTACACATTAAAAAAACTATATTAAAAAAAAGACACACACATCAAACAATCCACAAATCTCTTTGATGTTGCTTCAATACCTTTTTATCCTTCTTTTGATAACTGTTTAATATTATCAGACTGTGAAAATTAGATTGTGGTGACTTGAATTTAATAATCTAATATGGTGTTGTGGGTGCTGAAGATGGTGATTCTATTTTAATTGGAGTCTGAGGAAGGGCGGTTTGCCCAAAATGTTACTTTGAATTAATTATATTGTATGGGAGCTCCTTGGTGTGCAAACCTTCTTTTAAACTATTTTGACAGTCATGTACACATGCCGGGCAGCGCGGTGGAGGAGTGGTTTAACACTGCAGCAGCACAGCAACTCACCCTTGGCCGAGGGATCCCAGGTTCGATCCCAGCCCCCGTCCAACAGTGATCTGTGTGGAGTTTGCGTGTTCTCTCCGTGTCTGTGTGGGTTTACTCCGGGATTTCTCTGGTTTCCTCCCACGTGCCAAAAACATGCAAGTTAGGTTAATTGGCATCAAACTGGGGATTCTAAATTGTCCTTAGGTATGACTGTGAGAGTGAATGGTTGTCTGTCTCTCTGTGTTGGCCCTGCGATGGACTGGCGATCTGTCCAGGGTGTACCCTGCCTCTCGCCCAAAGATGCTGGGATAGGCTCCAGCCCCCCCGCAACCTGAAAAGGATTAAGCAGAAGAAGATGGATGTACACATGCCACAATAGCTATTTCTTGCATCAAAAATCTGATAGTTATCAAACAACTCATTCCTTTTGATGCTGAGCTTCTTTTTGCACAGAATATTGTTAAACCCTTGCTTGCATCATGTTTTAGTTGGATATTCTGAGTTGTTTTCATAAAATACTGTAGTGTCCTCACTGACACCACTGAATTTACTTTTGATTATGGACCCTCCAGTACAGGTACAGGATGTTGTCCAAATTTTTCACACCTGATTTGTGTGTTTGTGTCATAAAGTTTGAATAGGACCCCTCCTGAGACGTAAACCGGCAAAGCAGGTGAAGTAGACAATTCAAGCTACAGACCTGTTTAAGCCTTTTCCCCGTGTTCCTGTGGATTACAACACACACACACACACACACTCTGTTCTCAGCCAAGAGGAATATCAACCCAACATGTCTAGGTTATTTCAGGGTTTTTTTTGTTTGTTTATTTTACTCTTAATTTTATGTATCTTTTCCTTTCAAAGTCTCATCAGCAGTAAGATTGGGTCTCTGTTATTATCCTAAAACTGAATCTGTCTATGTTTGCTTAAAACTTACTCAGCTAAGGCTAAAATGTCTACAATTGCTACATTAAAAAGAAAAAAGTTTGACGGTGCAGCGCCCAAAGCTCGATAAAAACAGCACTTAAACCTCTGAGCGATTATGCTCCCATGCAGACAGACTAGACAGTTCTATCAAACCTGGAGTACATTAGGTTCCCCGTTTACAAACGGGTCATCTGAAAGCCTCTCTCTCAGCCTCCATTTACGCATGTCATCATCTACCTTTCCCTCCATCTCTTTGTGTATTCAGTGTGTGCTCCAAGCTCATGCTGCCCCATATGGGGCTATTAGCTGTGTAGCCTTTGTGCTTGTGCTTGACAAGGGAAGCTGCTGCATAACTGAGCAGTAAAATGGATATCATTCTTCTCTTCCCAGCAGTCATTTAAGTGGGAGAGAGTACAAACACAGAGTCTATAGTCTTCAGTGAGGCCGGGTATGCACAGTCAGTGTTACTTATCCACCTCTCATTATGATTCACTGCTTTCTAAACAATGCAATCATGGGTTTCTAAATAAGCCAAGCTGAGATGCATCTAAGCACACACTAAAGTCAGTCATTTATTTGTGTTGTCATCATGTGGTATATCTTTAACGTTACTGCATGGGTCCCATTTAGGTTGCGGGAGGGCGTGAGGAAGATGGAGGAGAAGCACTTTTCGGAACACAACGAAGAACATGTGGAGTTTCTGCCTGTCGAGTGGCGCTCAAAACTCACCCTGGATGGAGGTGTGTGCTTTTGACATTGTGCATGTTTGGAATCTGTGCACAGGCAATTATTAGTTGTGCTTTTTGTGTGTTTTTAAATGTGTATAAAAGAGACAACAGGAGGCAGCAGTAGCTTTGTAGCCAGCATTAAATGTGGGTATTTTAAAACTGGCATGGGCTTGGAGCATGACACTGTTCAGCGTGTTATAGCTAAATTAAGTGAATTCACTTGTTGACTGCATATTTTGCACTCTTTCTGTAGATACTGTGGACTCCATCACACCAGACAAAGTGAGAGGACTAAGAGACCTTCTCAACAGCAGTGCCATGGACATCATGTACTACAACAGCCCCCTATACCGCGATGAAGTGAGTCGTATGCGTTTAGAAACTATTAAATGTCTCAACTATGTACCCCAACTCTTCCTTGAAACTACTCCATTCCTTTTCCCCAGATTACCAAGGGCTTAATAGAGGAGCTGAACAAACTCTACACACTTTTCTGTCAACGAAACCCCGGGTTTGAGGAAAGAGGCGGAAAAGTGTCCATCGTGTCTCACTCCCTTGGCTGCGTCATCACCTACGACATCATAACAGGATGGGATCCTGTGCGTTTCTGTTTGCAGGAGCATCATGTCCTGGAGGAGGATATGGGCCTCCGCTGGATGTCTTATGAGGAGAGGCACCTTTTAGATCAGCTGAGGCTCACAAGGAATAGGTAACACCTGCGAATGTGAACCACTGTTACTGTTTGTAAAAATTCATAAAATTTTGGTGTAAACACTTACTTACGTAGGTCCATTCTTAAAGAAACCAGAAGTTGCTGGAATAAGGCTAATTGAGCTCACTCAGTGATCCAAGAATGTTTTGATTGTGTTGATGCAATGAGCTCCTATATAGGCAATGCTTCGAATAATATATTACCACAGTGGCAAGTAGTTTACCAGAGTCACTCGTCCATTTAACTGGCAACCTTCACTATGATTTAACCATTTGAAGCATATTTTGGACAAAAAAAAAATCTGCATGGAGCCACAAAATAGTTCTAAATTTCATGCTCTGTACAAACACAGAAGTATCATATTTTAACAATAAACTGACTGGTTATCTTCAATAATTAGCAAAGTTTTTTTTCTTGAATTGTTATCTTTTTCGTGCAAATTTGTGACTTTTGTGATACTTTGCACCTTTTTTCTCACAAATTTGTCAGGTTTTACTCATAACTTTACAACTTTTTTATAATAAATTTGCAGTTTTTCCTCAAAGTTTGCAAGAAAACTTTGCAAACTACAAAAACTTGTAAATTTGTGACTTTTGGACTGTAGATGTTATTTTGTTAATTATGAATTTGGAATTTTATTCTTGCAAAGTGTTTTTTTTTTAGTATAATGTCTTGCATTTGTTAAATTTGTAATTTTATTTAATAAATTGGTGAGTTTATTATAAATGTACAAATTCTTTTTTCTCCTTATAAATTCAGTAGGTTTATTAGTCTATTTGAGCTTGTGGAGGCTATATAACAAGATCTGCCACCTTCTAAAGCAGCTTGTAATAGTGACTGCTGCTGAATTAAACCGGCATTTAGCTGGTGGCCTGGTGCTGATGTTAAAACCCTGAGTGCAACTAATAATAAGTGGGTATAAAAAGGATTTTTTTTTTTGCGCGTTTGTGTGCGTGTGCGTGCATGTGTGTGTAGTCAAGTTCAGGATGTATTTTTTGTTTCGACAGGTTGCAAGAGCTGGAAAGTCAACTTGCCACCCTTGAGGCCTCAAAGCCGTCAGCACCTCCAGCCCTAAAATTTAAGGTTCCATGCTTACATCACTTTGTGTAAATAATGATGGCAATATTATGGTAGTCTTTGTGTATCGTAATATTACATGAATCTTTTTAAATTAATCTTGGTGATTTCAGCTTTAACCACTTGCACTCCGGGCAATTTTCCTAAAAATGCCAAAAAATAACATGCCCAAAGTAAATCGAAAGCTGTTATTCAACCCTTTGCAGCATCTTCATGGGGTTGGTCTCATTTAAAAGAAAACACTTTGAATTTTTTGGCAAAAAAAAACATAATCTCTCTACGTGCTCCGGCCACTGAGTTACAGTCATCTAAACATACTGAACTTGAAGAAAAAAAAATTGGACACAGTGTTTTTTTGGATACAAATGCTTGTAAATAACACACAGCTGTCCGATCCGGCTGGAAAATGCAACAGAAATGTAGAACCAAGTGTTATCCAGCTGAGATCCAAATTTGGTAACAATACCACAAAAAATGAATATTTTACACAGCTTTGTTCTCAGGCTGTTCCCAGGCGTTTTGGAACTGTGCCAAATTGTGCCAAATGGCACAGTTTGGAAAAACGTCTGTAACTTTTGAATAATTCAATGTAGAAGCTTCATTTTAGGCTCAAAGGAAAGGTCACACTCAGGGCTGTGTCTGTGTGTGTGTGTGTGGGGGGGGGGGTCGTCCCCCTCCCCCGCTACCAAGGACAGAGTTCGGCCCTCGCTACATGAGATTACACTCGTTGCATGTTTCTACAGCAACGCTGTCACAGCGGCTCCCCCCCCCCCCCTCGCTACTGTGTGTGTGTGGGGGGGGGTTGTCCCCCCCCCCCGCTCGCTACAGAGGATAGACTTTAGCCATCGCTACACAACGGATTAGCCTTATGTGGTGATGTAGGACAGCAGTGCAGTCACCGCGGCTCCCCCCCCCCCTCGCTGCAGAAGAATAGCGGGGGTGGGGGGGCGTTCACAGCCTGTACACTGCAAGCAACCCCTTGTACCACGGCGCACGAACTTCAGACTTCGTGAACCGCACAGCTGTAATTTACTGATCGGTCAAAAGTCATTTTGGATTACAATTTTCAGGGATGGAGAATAATTTAGCTTATAACACCTTACCTCTTCAAAGCAGCAGAGTCGTGGTGAACATCTCTTCCCCCAACGCGACGCTGCTCCGCTCGTGGATCCCGATCAACATAATTCCATTATTGCCGTTTTGGCGAATGATTTACGACTTTTGTCGTCGGCCTCCGTCTATTCTGCTGGAATGAGTGCAGGTCCCACTTGTGGGTGTTCTCCATGCTGCTGGGTGAGCCTGGGTCTGTAGTAGATTCGTCCAGAGTCCTTCTGCAGCAGTAAATATCACTTCACCCAGCCTGAATTTCTGTGCTTCAGTTGGCTCCTGCGTTCACAGTAGGCAGGTCCTCCTTCCTAGATTTTCATTCATTGGCTCCTCAAGGTTTCAGAAACCCAATTCAAGGCTCTTATTAGTCGAATGAGAGGTCAATCAGATGAACTAATCTGTTCGCGGCTGTGTTTGCAGATTTTTTTTTCAGTGGCGCTTGGAGGGCACACCACCTACACCATCACCATCAATATCCTTATCATGCGTCATGCGCACGAGCGCGCTCTCGTGCGCCCTCGTGCGTCATAGGACGCAGAGACTTGCCCGCCCGCGGAACAACGGAGCGCAAGTGGTTAACAAAGTTATACAGCTATGTTCTGTGTCTGACAGCATGCCGTGTTTACAATCCCATTATTATGACAAAATCTAAAGTTAGCATTCATTTGGGCTGACTGATCACATGCTCTCCACGGCAACACTTGCAGTCTGTGACCTTTGTACTTTTTGTCTGTTCAGGTGGAAAACTTCTTCTGCATGGGGTCTCCTCTGGCAGTGTTCTTAGCCCTGAGAGGGATCCGCCCAAGTACGAGCTGCCACCAGGACCACATCTTGCCCACCTCCATTTGCAACAGGCTCTTAAACATCTTCCACCCCACAGACCCGGTGGTAAGCCTTCTTTCATCGCCTCAGCCCTTACACATGTGCTCTCTCTCTCAGTTTGTGAGAAAGTGAAGATTCCTTTCCTTTATGTCCTGTCAAAAAATCTTTTCTGGGATTGTGGTCACAGATTTAGGGTCCTCTCTGTGTAAAATGAAAATGTGCTCAACTAAGCTCTCTTCTACCGAATTGTATTGTTGCATTCAGGCTTACAGACTGGAGCCTCTCATCCTCAAACATTACAGCAACATAGCACCTGTTCAGATACACTGGTAAGAACTTGATTTTTTTCCCATGTATGCAAGCACAGTCTTTTCAGAGGCAACACGCTATAGCAGTTTTGTGTTTGTTTTAAATTATCAGGTGTAGTGCCACCAACCCCACTCCATACGATGAGATCCGGCCCACATTCCTGAACCCTGTCAAAGATCCGACGTCTGACACCGAGAGCATCCCCAGCCCCAGCACTTCTCCAGTCCTCCCCCGCAGGCACTATGGGGAGTCCATCACCAGTTTGGGCAAGGCCAGTATACTAGGTAAGGAACTACTAACTAGTTTTAGATTCTACTACAAACCCAACACATGTACAGTTAGGCCCAAAAATATTTGGACAGTGACACAAGTTTTGTTATTTTAGCTGTTTACGAAAACATATTCAGGATACAATTATATAATCACTGTGGGCTTAAAGTGCAGACTCTCAGCTGTAATTTGAGAGTATTCACATCCAAATTGGAGCAAGGGTTTAGGAATTACAGCTCTTTAATACGTAGCCGCCTCTTTTTCAAGGGACCAAAAGTAATTGGACAATTGACTCAGAAGGCTGCAAAAAAAAATAACAAGGCTGCATGGGCTCTTCCCTCGTTAACCTGTCATCAGTTAAGCAGTTAAAAGGTCTGGAGTTGATTCCAGGTGTGGCGTTTGCATTTGGAAGCTGTTGCTGTGAACACACAACATGCGGTCAAAGGAGCTCTCAGTGGAGGTGAAACAGACCATCCTGAGGCTGGAAAAAAAAAAAAAAAAGAAGAAATCCATCAGAGAGATAGCAGAAATGTTAGGAGTGGCCAAATCAACAGTTTGGTACATTCTGAGAAAAAAGAGTGCACCGGTGAGTTTGGGAACTCAAAAAGGCCTGGACGTCCACAGAAGACAACAGTGGTGGATGATCACAGAATCCTTTCCACGGTGAAGAACAACCCCTTCACAACATCCACTCAAGTGAAGAACACTCTCCAGGAAGTAGCTGTATCAGTATCTAAGTCTACCATAAAGAGAAGACTTCATGAGAGTAAATACAAAGGATTCACCACAAGGTACAAACCATTAATCAGCCTCAAAAATAGAAAGGCCAGAATTGACTTTGCCAAAAAACAACAGAAGAAGCCAGCCCAGTTCTGGAACAGCATTCTTTGGACAGATGAGACTAAGATCAACCTGTACCAGAATGATGGGAAGAAGAAAGTTTGGAGAAGAATTGGAACAGCTCATGATCCAAAGCACACCACATCTTCTGTAAAACATGGTGGAGGCAGTGTGATGGCATGGGCATGCATGGCTTCCAATGGCACTGGGTCACTTGTGTTTATTGATGATGTGACAAAAGACAGAAGCAGCCGGATGAATTCTGGTGTATAGGGATATACTTTCTGCTTAGATTCAGCCAAATGCAGCAAAGTTGATTGGACGGCGCTTCACAGTACAGATGGACAATGATCCAAAACATACTGCAAAAGCAACCCAGGAGTTTGTTAAAGCAAAGAAGTGGAATATTCTGCAATGGCCGAGTCAATCACCAGATCCCAATCCAACCGAGCATGCATTTCACTTGCTCAAGACAAAACTTAAGGCAGAAAGACCCACAAACAAGCAACAACTGAAGACAGCTGCAGTAAAGGCCTGGCAAAGCATCACAAAGGAGGAAACCCAGCATTTGGTGATGTCCATGGGTTCCAGACTTCAGGCAGTCATTGCCTGCAAAGGATTCTCAACAAAATATTGAAAAGTAATATTTTACTTAGGGTTATGTTTATTTGTCCAATTACTTTTGAGCCCCTGAAATGAGGAGCATTTGTATAAAAATAGCTACAATTCCTACATGTTTAATCATATATTTTTGTTCAACCCCTTGAATTAAACCTTAAAGTCTGCACTTCAATTCCGTTGTAGTTGTTTCATTTCAAATCCAATGTGGTGGCATGCAGAGCCCAAATCATGAAGATTGTGTCACTGTCCAAATATTTCTGGGCCTAACTGTATATATATTCTAGAAAAGTTATGCAGCTTCAGTCACACTCTAGGTATAACTCTATACCACAATTTGAAAGTACACAGTACTTCATTGCTCAAAAAACAGTCTGAGTTTGTTGCATACTTTACAATAGATCATATGGGCCTGTATGAAATTAACATCTTGTTGAAAATACCAGAACTGTAGAAAAATGTGGTTGTGTTCTTATTATGCCTCAGTTGGGGGCAATGGATCAGCGTTCTCGTCGTGCCCTCCGCCAGTACCCGGGCTCGCCTGGGGAAGCTAATGATCCTACCAGCAGACTAAATTCGAAGAGACGACGCCTCTGTGCCAAGTCAAAGAAGAATCCTAGTCACAGTCCTAAAGCCGAAAGCAAACAGCCCCAAGAGCACTTTGTGGTAGGATCTGCCCTTCGCATATTACAACTAAACGTTGAAGGCCTATCTGCAGCCAAGCAAAGCCTTATTGAAGTCCTCGCCTTCCAACATTCGATTGATGTAATCTGCCTCCAAGAGACTCATATTGGCACAGAGGAAGCTGGCCGCTTCACCATCAAAGGCTTTGACCTCCTGTGCTATGTTCTACATGTTAAACATGGACGTGCCACCTATGTGCGTTCTGACATAGTTGAAGCAAATCACCTGATAACAACACATTTCTCAGACACCATAATCATTGGTGGCTTCCATATTGTCAATGTGTACAAGCCCCCTAATGCCAACTGGGATCTGCAGGTCTTACCCACCCTACCCCACCCTGCCATCTATGTGGGGGACTTTAACAGCCATCACCCTGACTGGGGGTACCCAGCAGTGGACAGTGATGGGGAGGCACTTTCAGACTGGGCATCCAGAAATGACCTCGCTTTGATATACGACCCCAAACAAAGAGGAACCTTCCACTCTGCTAGGTGGAAGAAGGACTATTCTCCTGACCTGTGTTGGGTCAGCTCTTTGAATGGGGAGCCATATCCTACACAGATCCTCATTCTTGATGATTTTCCACACAGCCAACACCGGCCCCTGCTTGTACACATTGGCCTACAACTTCCAGTCATATACAGCCCAAGGAAGATGCGCTGGAACTTCCGCAAAGCCAACTGGAAGAAATTCAGTGAAACTCTGGACCGGAGCGTTGTTACCATCCCACTCCACACCATCACTGTAGATGAAGCATACAACCGCTTCTGCAGCGCAATCTTCAAGGCTGCCCATACTGCAATCCCACGAGGCTACCGACCCCTCTATGTCCCATGTTTGGACGGAGAAAGTGCTGCCCTCCTACAATCCTATCAAACATCAGGGGACCCAGAGATGGCAGACCATCTCATTGAATCGCTACATACAGCCCGGCGAAAGTAATGGGAGGAGACAGTTGCTGACCAGAGCTTTACCCACTCTAGCAGGAAATGTTGGAGCCTCATCCGTCGCCTAGGAGCTGCACAGAAGCCCCCTAGCCAAAGCCGAGCATCCGTCACACCCAACCAAGTTGCATCCCACCTACTGACTATCGCCAAAGCACCCCAAGACAAAGACACCAGAAGAGCAGTTACAACTGAGCTAAAAAAACACCAAAAAATGCCTGTAGAGGAAACGAACCCTGAACCCTTCGAGGCTGCTGAACTGGAGAAAGTCCTACAGGGCCTGAAATGTGGAAAGGCAGCAGGATACGATAACATCTTCCCAGAATTCATGAAAATCTTGGCCCCCGAGCCCTAACCTGGTTGACACAGTTTTACACAAGGATCACACAAACAAACTCGATCCCAAAGAAATGGCGGACAGCAAAGGTCATTGCCATCCCAAAACCTGGCAAAGACCACAAACTACCAGCAAGCTACCGCCCAATCTCCCTACTCAGCGTTCCTTACAAAATCATGGAGCGCCTAATACTGCAACGCATTTCCCCAGAAATAGAGGATATTCTAAGTGTGGATCAAGCAGGTTTCCGCAAGGACCGCAGTACAGGAGAACAAGTACTGGCCCTAACCACCTTCATCGAAAATGGCTTCGAGAGCAGACTGAAGACAGGGGCTGTGTTTCTCGATCTTACAGCCGCCTGTGATACGGTCTGGCACAAAGGCCTCCTCCTAAAACTTATAAAGGCGATCCCTGCTTGGGCAACAGCAATTATAAAAACCCTGCTGACCAACCGAAGGTTCAGAGTCCACCTCAGTCAGAACACAAGTGCATGGAGAATGCAGAAAAACGGACTCCCACAAGGCTCAGTTCTAGCTCCAACTCTGTTCAACCTCTACATAAACGACCTGCCTACTACAAAATCCCGCAAATTCATCTATGCAGACGACATCTGTTTGGCATTCCAAGCACCAGACTTTGAACCACTGGAACGGGTGCTCACGGAAGATCTTGCCAAACTGGACCAGTTCTGCAAAATCTGGCGCCTAAAACCAAGCCCAGCAAAAACCGTCTCCAGTGTATTCCATCTCCACAATGCAAAAACTGCCAGAGAACTAAACATCCACCTGAGCGGACTCAAGCTTAAGCATGCCCCAAATCCAACTTATCTTGGAGTGACCTTTGATAGGACCTTATCCTTCAAGGAACATCTAAAGGGGACGGCTGCTAAGGTGAAGGTACGAAACAACCTGCTCTGCAAGCTCGCTGGTGCAAAATGGGGGGCGGCAGTCTCCACCCTGCGCACCTCAGCACTGGCCCTTTCATACTCTGTAGCAGAATATTGTGCCCCTGTCTGGTCCAGGTCATCTTACTCACACCATGTAGACACCCAGCTCAACTCAACAATGAGAACTATAACTGGAACAATCCGCTCAACACCACTCCCCTGGCTCTCTGTACTGTCAAACATAGCCCCTCCACACATCCGGCGAGCAGCATTAACTCAAAGGATGCTCCAAAAAGTTAAAGATTTTCCTCACTTGCCAATCCATGCAGATATCTACACCCCACCCACTGCCCGACTTTCATCCAGACGGCCGATTTGGAAAAACCCTCCCCCAGTTGACTTTACCATCCAGACAGCTTGGCAAGAGGAATGGGAGACCAAGGAGGTCCCAAACAAACAGCTGGTGATAAACCCCAACCAACAGGTCCCGGGCACCAACCTCCCAAGGAGACAGTGGTCTACACTCAATCGCTTCAGGACTGGACATGGCCCCTGCTTGGCCAGCCTTCACAGATGGGGCAGTAGCCCTAGCCCACTGTGCGCATGTGGAGAGGAGCAAACAATGGAACACATCATAGAGGTTTGCCCGCTCCAAAGACTGGAAGGAGGATTACACACTCTCCATACAGCAAACCAGGAGGCAACTGCTTGGCTTAAGGACTTTGCATTCGCTAAATAAATAATGCCTCAGTTAAAACTGAGGCACACGGTGATCAGTCTGTGTGTGTGTATTTTTTTTTTTTTGGGGGGGGGGGGTGTCTGTCTGTTACCAACTTTTCAGGTCGCCCAGTCAAAATTAAGTGCAACTAAAGGCTTGTATATGGCCATATTTTCTCGACTTTTAATTTGCCAGAATTTCTAGATGAGGCTTTGTTTTCAAAATAAACACAAAAATAACTCGCCTTTACCGTCAATGGAACATGCCACTAGAGGCGGCAGTGCAAGTCCCAACATTCCTCGCCTGCAAATAGTTGCAGTGAGCTGCGCATGCGCCTGGAAACTCTTGTCAGAGAAAAATACTGAGCAATCCGCCAGTACTGGGTGAACAAATGTCCGTCTTTTTGCCCATCTGTTTTCTTTCTCTGCCACTAAACAGCAAAAGCTCCCGTTCATCTTGATTGTCATTGTATTCATGTACCTCCATCGCCTCCGCCATTTAAAATGTCTGTCACCATGCTCCTTTTGTTTGGATTGTAGCTGTTCGTATCAGTTTGGTGGCTCTTGGCTGCTGCCGACAGTACAGGCATGTGAACTGCAGATTATTTTCACTGTGCATGTGTGTACTTCAAAACTAATTGATGGATTTGGATGAAATTTTCACCAGAGGTAGCCCTTGGGCAAAGGATGAACCCATTAAATTTTGGTGATGATCTGAGAGTGCATACTTCCACCAAGCACCTTGTTTGTATATGTGCAGCAGGATTAGTCAAAAACTACTGCATGGATTTGAATGAAATTTTCACCAGAGGTGGTCTTTGAGCTAGAGAGGAACCCTTAACATTTTGGTGATGATCTGAGAATGCGTACCTCCGCCAAAGCTCTTATCTTCTCATACTGTGTTAGCAAAAATTCTTCAAAACAAACCCATTACATTTTGGAGGTGATCCATGAGGGACAGGAGGAGACTGGGCAGAGGTAGGCGCTCTCCGAGTGCTTTTCTAGTTTGTTTTGTATTTGAGGTTTTGTTGCATATGTAAATTCCCTTGTAGCCTGTGAGTTCCCTGAATAGATTTGGTGAAGTATTGTTGTTCTGGGTTTGCGTCAACAGTGCCATTATGTGGCAGAAAGGGGACTGTTTTCTTGTGATTATATTTACCTCTGCCGAGGAGGTTATGTAATTGGGGTGGTTTGTTTGTCTGTTAGCAGGATTACGCAGAAACTACTGGGACGGATTTTGATGAAAATTTCGCCAGAGGTAGCCCTTGGGCCAAGGATGAATCCATTAAATTTTGGTGATGATCTGAGAGTGCATACCTCCACCAAGGACATTGTTTGTATTTGTGCAGCAGGATTACACAAAAACTACTGGATGGATTTGGATGAAATTTTCACCAGAGGTGGTCCTTGGCCGACAGTGCATCCGGAAAGTATTCACAGCGCTTCACTTTTTCCACATTTTATGTTACAGCCTTATTCCAAAAGGGATTAAATTCATTTTTTCCTCAAAATTCTACACACAATACCCCATAATGACAATGTGAAAAAAGTTTGTTTGTTTTTTTTTTAGATTTTTGCAAATTTATTAAAAAATTAAAAAAAGAAATCACATGTACATAAGTATTCACAGCCTTTGCTCAATACTTTGTTGCTGCACCTTTGGCAGCAATTACAGCCTCACGTTTTGTTTTTTTTTTTTAATATGATGCCACAAGCTTGGCACACCTGTCTTTGGGCAGTTTCACCCATTCCTCTTTGCAGCATCTCTCAAGCTCCATCAGGTTGGATGGGAAGCGTTGGTGCACAGCCATTTTCAGATCTCCAGAGATGTTCACTTGGATTCAAGTCTGGGCCCTGGCTGGACCACTCAAGTACATTCACAGAGTTGTCCTGAAGCCACTCCTTTGATATCTCGGCTGTGTGCTTACAGTCGTTGTCCTGCTGAAAGATGAACCGTTACCCCAGTCTGAGGTCAAGAGCACTCTGGAGCAGGTTTTCATCCAGGATGTCTCTGTACATTGCTGCATTCATCTTTCCCTCTATCCTGACTAGTCTGTCAGTTCCTGCTGCTGAAAAACATCCCCACAGCATGATGCTGCCACCACCATTGGCATGGTTATGAGCGGTGCCTGGTTTCCTCCAAACATGACGCTTGGCATTCACGCCAAAGGCTTCAATCTTTGTCTCATCAGTCCAGAGAATTTTGTTTCTCATGGTCTGAGAGTCCTTCAGGTGCCTTTTGGCAAACTCCAGGCAGGCTGCCATGTGCCTTTCACTAAGGAGTGGCTTCCATCTGGCCACTCTACCATACAGGCCTGATTGGTGGATTGCTGCAGAGATGGTTGTCCTTCTGGAAGATTCTCCTCTCTTCACATAGGAACGCTAGAGCTATGACAGAGTGACCATTGGGTTCTTGGTCACCTCCCTGACTAAGGCTCTTCTCTCCCAGTCGCTCAGTTTAGATGGTCTGCCAGCTCTGGGAAGAGTCCTGGTGGTTCTGAACTTCTTCCATTTATGGATAATGGAGGCCACTGTGCTCATTGGGACCTTCAAAGCAACAGAAATTTTTTTGTACCCTTCCCCAGATTTGTGCTTCGAGACAGTCCTGTCTTGGAGGTCGACAGACAATTCCTTTGACTTCATGCTTGATTTGTGCTCTGACATGCACTGTCAACTGTGGGACCTTATATAGACAGGTGTGTACCTTTCCAAATCATGTCCAATCAACTGAATTTACCACAGGTAGACTCCAGTTACACACGTGGATGAAATTGTTGGTACCCCTCTGTTAATGAAAGAAAAACCCACAGTGGTCACAGAAATAACTTGAATCTGACAAAAGTGGTAATAAATAAAAATTCTATGAAAATTAACCAATGAAAATCAGACAATGCTTTTGAATTGTGGTTCAACAGAATTATTTTCAAAAGCAAACTCATGAAACAGGCCTGGACAAAAATTTATTTATCTTTTTTTCTTATTAAAGACAAAAATAGAATAGAAGACGAAGGCTGCAGTGTACAGTCGAAACATGTTAAGAAGGTAAAGACATCTCCTTTCTATTCTATTTTTGTCTTTAATAAGAACAAAAGATAAATAATTAAAAGTATACAAAATGAACCTACTTGAGCTATTACCCTGGACAAAAATGATGGTACCCGTAACTTAATATTTTGTTGCACAACTTTTTGAGGCAATCACTGCAATCAAACAATTTCTGTAACTGTCAGTGAGACTTCTGCACCTCTCAGCAGGTATTTTGGCCCACTCCTCATGAGCAAACTACTCCAGTTGTCTCAGGTTTGAAGGGTGCCTTCTCCAGATGGCATGTTTCAGCTCCTTTCACAGATCTTCAATAGGATTTAGATCAGGGCTCATAGAAGGCCACTTTAGAATAGTCCAATGTTTCGCTCTTAGCCATTCTTGGGTGTTTTTAGCTGTGTGTTTTAGATAGATGGCGCCCACAGCGGCCGCCGTGGTGTATCGCTGCCCTTTAATTTTTATAATTTGTCTGTTTTTGTTCACTGATTGTGCATCTGCCGGTTCATACACCCGTGAAGAACTACTAAATATCAGGACTCTCACCCCCATGGACCTTCTTCCAGTTTTTTTAGCTCCTGCCGCTGATCTGATCCATTGTTTGGCCAAAAAAGCAAGACGGCGGAAAAGAGGGAAGAGAGGAGGGATTCTCACTCGACTACGAAAAAGAGGCTCGCGAACAGCCTTGCCTGGCATATTTCTATCCAATGCCAATTCTCTCCTGAACAAGGTAGAAGAATTAAGACTGCTGATGCGTTTCAAGGACCTCGCTTCCTCGTCTGTCATCTGCTTCTCTGAGACCTGGCTTAATGAGAACATTCCAGATAGCGCGATCAGCCTCGAGGGTTTCCAGCTGATTCGTGCTGACCGCGTCACAGAGCTGTCCGGTAAGTCTATCGGAGGAGGAGTGTGCTTCTATATTAACAACAGCTGGTGCTCTGATGTAACGGTGATTTCCAAACACTGTTCTCCCGCCCTGGAATTTCTTTTCATTAACTGCAAGCCATTTTATTCCCCGCGGGAGTTTGCCTCATTCATTCTCGTCGCTGTGTACGCCCCCCCTGACGCGGACACGCGCGAAGCTCAGTGCGTGCTCGCAGATCACATCCAACTTACAGAGCGGAACTTTCCAGACTCCCTGGTTATCGTGGTGGGCGATTTTAACCAGAGCAATCTGAGTCACAAGCTCCCCCGCTACAAACAGTGTATTAAATGTCCAACCAGAGGAAATAACACGCTAGATCACTGTTATACTTCAGTAAAGGACGCATATCGCGCTGTTCCCCGTGCTGCGCTGGGACTATCTGATCACGTGATGGTTCACCTCATCCCCACATACAAACAAAGACTGAAACTCACTAAACCTGTTGTGACCACCACAAAGAAATTGACCAGTGAAGCTGGAGAGAAACTGAACACATGCATGGAAATAACTGACTGGGGCATGTTTAAAAGAGCCACACATGATCTTAATGAGTACACAGACACTGTGAACTCATATATCAACTTCTGTGAAGAGCACATTCTCCCATCGCGCACCAGGGTAAGATATTCTAATGACAAGCCTTGGTTCACAGCTAAGCTCAGACGGATCAGGAAGGAGAAGGAAGCAGCGTTGAAAAGTGGAGACAGGGACTGCTACAGGGAGGTCAAATATCGGTTTAACAGAGAGCTGAGGAAAGCTAAATCTGTGTATTCTGAGAGACTCCAGCAGCAGTTCACTGCTAATGACTCGGCTTCTGTGTGGAGAGGACTGAGGCAAATCACCAACTATCGGCCTCAGGCTTCTAAAGGTCAGGATGACAAAGCCCTTTGTCAAAAACTGTCCCAACATTACGCCCGTTTTGACACCTCGTCAGCTGTGTCCAACTCACCCACTCCACCCAGCTCCACTGCCTCCTCAGCCCCTAATTCATCAAAAGCGGTCCCCCCCTCCTCCTCCTCCTCCTCCCCCCCTCCCCTTGTCATCAGTGAGCAGGACGTGCACAGACAGTTCTCCAGACTGAACCCGCGCAAGGCCCCCGGGCCGGACGGTGTGTCACCCTCCACCCTGAGACACTGTGCGAAAGAGCTGGCTCCTGTCTTCACAGACATTTTTAACACCTCCCTTAAGCAATGTCACGTGCCGACCTGCCTCAAATTCTCCACCATCATCCCTGTCCCCAAGAAGCCACGGATTACTGGACTTAACGACTACAGACCTGTAGCGCTCACCTCTGTAGTCATGAAGTCCTTTGAGCGCCTGGTCCTGTCTCACCTCAAGTCCATCACCACACCCCTCCTAGACCCGCTGCAGTTTGCCTACCGTGCTAACAGGTCTGTGGACGACGCAGTCAACCTGGCCCTCCACTCCATCCTGCAGCACCTGGACTCCCCGGGAACCTACGCCAGGATTCTGTTTGTGGACTTCAGCTCCGCATTCAACACCATCCGCCCCGATCTGCTCCAGGACAAGCTGTCCCTGCTCAACGTGCCTGACTCCCTCTGCAGGTGGATCACCGACTTCCTGACGGACCGGAGACAGCATGTGCGGCTGGGGAAGTCTGTCTCAGACTCTGTTAGCATCAGCATTGGATCACCCCAGGGCTGTGTACTTTCCCCCCTACTCTTCTCCCTTTATACCAACTCCTGCACCTCCTCCCACCAGTCTGTTAAGCTGATTAAGTTTGCGAACGACACCACCCTCATCGGGCTCATCTCCAACGGCGACGAGTCCGCCTACAGGGAAGAGGTGGCCCAGCTGGTGTCCTGGTGCAGCCACAACAACCTGCAGCTGAATGCTCTGAAGACAGCGGAGATGATTGTGGACTTCAGGAAAGTCACATCCCCCCTGCCCCCCCTCACCATCACAGGCTCTCCCATCACCTTTGCAGATTCCTTCCGCTTCTTGGGCACCACCATCACCCGAGACCTCAAATGGGAGCCAACCATCAGCTCCCTCATCAAAAAGGCCCAGCAGAGGATGTTCTTTCTGCGGCAGCTGAGGAAGCTCAAGCTACCCACCAAGATGTTAGTGCAGTTCTACACGGCCATCATCGAGTCCATCCTCACCTCCTCCATAACTGTGTGGTACGCAGGAGCCACTGCCAGGGACAGACTAAGGCTGCAGCGCGTCGTGCGCACTGCTGAGAAGGTGATAGGCTGCAAGCTCCCATCTCTCCAGGACCTGTACATCTCCAGGACCCGGAGGCGTGCTGGCCGGATCATAGCCGATCCTTCACATCCTGGTCACGTGCTGTTTGCCCCCCTCCCCTCAGGTAGAAGGCTTTGGTCCATTCGGACTAAAACCTCCCGGCACATGAACAGCTTTTTCCCCTCTGCCATCAGACTGCTGAACACTAAGTGACTTTTGACTCTCGTGCACTATGTACAGCAGCTCAACCAGACTCATGTCAATCATCACTGTTTTTTCTGTTGCATTATCGACTGCACTATGTGGTACTTCACATTATCTGCTACATGCTAATTTTTAAAAACTGCCTTGACTAGTACTACTCATTATTACTAGTATTATTATTATTATTACTTATTATTACTTATTTTTCTACACTTATTGCACGTTTCTAGTCCTTTAGTTTTTTAGTTTATCCCTTTTTCTCATTATGTTTTTAATGTTGCAGCATGGCACCGAGACAAATTCCTAGTTTGTGTATCACATGAACAATGGCAATAAATCTGATTCTGATTCTGTGTTTTGGGTCATTATGCTGTTGCAAGACCCATGACCTGCGACTGAGACCAAGCTGTCTGACACTGGGCAGCACATTTCTCTCTAGAATACCTTGATAGTCTTGAGATTTCATTGTACCCTGCACAGATTCAAGACACTCTGTGCCAG
This sequence comes from Pholidichthys leucotaenia, assembly GCA_020510985.1. NCBI lineage: Eukaryota > Metazoa > Chordata > Actinopteri > Cichliformes > Pholidichthyidae > Pholidichthys > Pholidichthys leucotaenia. The sequence goes on from CM035842.1 coordinate 117,249,751, forward strand.
ATGCAGCAAAGCAGCCCCAGAACATAACAGAACCTCCTCCATGTTTCACAGTAGGGACAGTGTTCTTTTCTTGGTATGCTTCATTTTTGCGTCTGTGAACATAGCGCTGATGTGCCTTGCCAAAAAGTTGCAGTTTTGTCTCGTCTGTCCATAGGACATTCTCCCAGAGACTTTGTGGCTTGTCAACATGCAGTTTGGCAAATTCCAGTCTGGCTTTTTTATGATTTGTTTTCAACAGTGGTGTCCTTCTTGGTCGTCTCCCATGAAGTCCACTTTGGCTCAAACAACAACGGATGATGCAATCTGACACTGATGTACCTTGACCTTGGAGTTCACCATGAATGTGTTTAGAGGTTGTTCTGGGCTCTTTTGTTACCATTCGTATTATCCGTCTCCTCCTGCGGCCACGTCCAGGGAGGTTGGCTACAGTCCCGTGGATCTTAAATTTCTGAATAATATGTACAACTGTAGTAACAGGAACATCAAGCTGCTTGGAGATGGTCTTATAGCCTTTAACTTTAACATGCTTGTCTATAATTTTCTTTCTAATCTCCTGAGACAACTCTCTCCTTTGCTTCCTCTGGTCCATGTTTAGTGTGGTACACACCATGTCACCAAACAGCACAGTGACTACTTGTCACCCTTTAAATAGGCCGACTGACTGATTACCATCATTTTTGTCTAGGCCTGTTTGATGAGTTTGTTTTTTAAAATAATTGTGTTGAACCACAATTCAAAAGCATTGTCTGATTTTCATTGGTTAATTTTCATAGAATTTTTATTTTATTACCACTTTTGTCAGATTCAAGTTATTTCTGTGACCATTGTGGGTTTTTCTTTCATTAACAGAGGGGTACCAACAATTTTGTCCACGTCTGTAAGCTGTAGAAACATCTCAAGGATGATCAGTGGAAACAGGATGCACCTGAGCTCAGTTTTGAGCTTCATGACAAAGGCTGTGAATACTTATGTACATGTTGTTTCTTAGTTTTTTATTTTTAATAAATTTGCAAAAATCTAAAAAAAAAATATCACATTGTCATTATGGGGTATTGTGTGTAGAATTTTGAGGGGGAAAAAGGAATTTAATCGATTTTGGAATAAGTCTGTAACATAACAAAATGTGGAAAAAGTGAACCGCTGTGAATACTTTCCAGATGCACTGTAAAGAGGAACCCATAACATTTTGGTAATAATCCAAGAACGCATACCTCTGCCAAGGCTCTTATCTTCTCACAGTGTGTTAGCAAGAGTCCTCCAAAACTACTGGATAGACTTTGATGCAATTTTCATCAGAACTGGCTCGTTGCCTACACACAAACCCATTACATTTTGGAGGTGATCCATGAGGGCAGAAGGAGTCTTGGTGGAGGTATGCATTTTCTTGAGTGCTTTTCTAGTTTGTGTGGTTTGTGGAAAAATAATTTTATTTTACCGTAGATACACACATACACTGTTTTGTCATTTATTTTCATGTTTCCACTCTGCAGGAGCAGCAAGTATAGGGAAGGGAATTGGAGGCATCCTCTTCTCACGCTTCTCCCGCTCCAACAGCCAGCCCTCAGTGTCCTTAGGACTTGAGGGCGGGGCAAATGCTGAAGAAGAGGAGCAAAAACGGACAGAAAGCCAGTCGGCATATGGCCTCTCCTCTATGATCCGTCCCACCTCACCCACTACCGACACCTCATGTGAGTTCACTTACCTGTCCCAGCTGTGATTTCCCCCCCCCCTCCCCCAGTGGACTAATTGTTTTTCATGGGTTTCCTGCTCTGCCTCTGTCTTGTAGTGGAGCTGGAACGGCGCATTGACTTTGAGCTCCGGGAAGGTCTGGTGGAGAGCCGCTACTGGTCAGCAGTGACCTCACACACAAGTTACTGGTGCTCCCATGACATAGCTCTTTTCTTGTTAACCTTCATTTACAAGGAGAAGATGATACCCTCTAAGCCTGGAGATGATACGTAGGATGCAGACTGAGGCAGCACATTTGTTCCAATAAAGACACATTGATGGTGTTTTCTAACACTTAAAACATTTGTCATCTTGACAAGATTCAAAAACTGACTTTGTTAGCTACTTTTTCATGCTAACAAACATCTTAGGTATTCTAACAATTTAATTTCCCTTTAGCTTCTGATTGTATAGCTTGTTTAATACTTGGAAATAATTACTAACAAACTTTTGCGATTCATTCCAAAGTGTGTATTTTTGTCCATCGCCCCCCCCTTCCGCCCCATAAATTGCACACCCTTCGCTGGGCCAGGACCCCTGAGGAGGAGGAAAACAAAGGTTGTTGCACCTGTTGAGGGAGTCCTGACTCCATCTCTTACTCAAACAGCTGCACTGGATTTGAAGTGTACACTTGTTTTTTGGTTTTTGTAATATCCAGTCTGAAGCTCAGTGATGCATTTGCAAATTCAGTGACTGGATGAGAGGAGTATAATTGTTAGACATTTTGAATTAAACAGTTTCATAGATGGTAAAAAAAAAAAAAAAAAAAAACTTGCCAATGCGAAGCCTTTCAAACCAATAAAACAATGCCTCATGTTTCTTTAGCTGTCCTTCTCACATAGAACAAATTTTTTAAAAAAAACCTTGGCAGTTTAAAGAATTATATGATATTAAAACCAAAGGGAAGCGCCATTTTACAGTTGGCTAAAAGAGAATGTTTAATTTTTTTATTATCTACTAAAACCTATAATTTTTTAACAGAGCAGTGGAAAAAATATCTGAACACCCTAACAAAAATGTCCTAACACCTAAATATCCTTATTAGGTTCCACTTGAAGCTTATAACCCACAGCCATGTTTTTGCTCTTTTTTCTAACAGTTTTTGATGTCAAAATATTGCCGAAAACTGTAATTGATGTCATTGACAAAACTAGAGTTGTCACACCAACCAATTCAGTCATTCAACCTGAAACCACACTTCTATTATGAGGTTAAATTGTGGACAGAAATTAGTGTCTTGTCTTTATATTAATAGAGGAATCAGATCTGCGGCACATTATATATTTTCTTAAAAATAAAGCAAATGAATATTTTCCTACCTATTTCAGGCCTGGATCTCAGTCTTGTGGACAACGGGATTCAACCTTGTGGCCAAATAACATTTTATGTGTCTAGTTTGTTAGCTGCTTGGCTTTAATAATGTAGAGCCTAATATATATATTCCAAGGAAATGTAATTTGCTTCATGTTATACAGGTAAATAATTTATTGATTTTTGCAGTGCATTGCACATTTTTCTTTTTTTTTTCTTTTTTTTTCTTTTTCTGACCAAGTCACACTTCCTTGTTGTGCAAAGGCTATGTCATCTTGTCTTTATATTTGTACAAAAAGGGGAAAAAAACATGATTTTTTTTTAAAATGTCCTGCTTTGGCCAATCAGATGCCATTTAAGTATCTTGACCAACTTAGAGCTTTATATGTAAATATAGAATACTAATAATAATAATAATAATAGGAGACAACAAATCTTAGTTTTTGAACCATGGTAAAACAAAAATAAAAATCTGCAGATACTATTCCATATGTTGAACTTGCATAGCTTCAGAACAACAGTAAATTGATGTTGGGGAGAAACAGTGCAAAGTGCCAACACATCTAATGAATTTTCTAATTGTCCTACTTGCAGTGGATGATGAACTTGAACTGTCAGTGTGGTGAGCTCGATGTCCGTCTCTGTCACATTTGATTCTTGTCCTGCTTGTGTGGGGGTTTTTTTTCTGTGTATCGTGGTAAAAATTTGCAGCTTTACTGTGCCACACAAGGGCTGTTGCTCACTGTTTCATGACTGAGTGAAGTCAGTTTATTGATGTTTAATGTCTGTGCGACATTTCCAAAAGGCCAACTGACTAAAGCCAGGCTGCCTTGAAGAGTTGAGCTGATAGGTAGCCAGAGCGGTCAAATAAGGGAGCATTAAATTAAAGTGTTGCTATATATTTTCTGGTGGATCTTGCACATTCATGGGCTGTATCTTGCACAGAAACTGTTTTAAACAGCCCGTTTTTTTTAATTTTATTTATTCATTCATTACTTTCTGCTGAGTATGTATTACAGTGCAAAAGCAGTTTCAACATGTTACTTCAGTTACGTTTTTGTGAAGCAGTTCAGTTCTCACCTCTGCATCTTTAAACCACATGGTGGGTTCAGACAATGCAAATGCCGCATGCACTACGCTGCAGGAGGGCGGACACACAGTTGTAACAGTACCAACAATGTTCCTGCCAGTGTTTGTGACTTGGCAGTGTTTCAACTTTTTTATTCTAGGAATTTTGAATTCAAGCACATTTTTCCAATTTTGTTCACTCTGCAGGTAAACCCAGAATTTTACCTGGAGATAATTTGTTAAAATCCACGTTAATATAAGAATTTAATGTGGCATTTGAAACAGCCATTTATTTTATAGCTCATTCTGGCAAAGCTGAAAGGAGCTAATGTGATGATGCAGTGTCCGTACATCTGTCTGTCCGCATTTCACGAGAACCACTACTAGGCATTTCCCCCGATGGTCACCAAGCTCACAATGATCCTCAGGTGGGTCTGCATCCGGGTGAGGTCAAGGTCATGAGATCTGAGCATTTATGAGCTCACAAAAACCATTACTCCTCCCAAGCAATTGCCCCAATGTTCAGCTAACGCGGACACTATGATCCACAGGTGGGTCTGCATCTAAGCTGTGCTTCAGGTGAACAGTCAGGAGATCTGAGCACTCTTGAGAAGATTTCATCAGGCTGGAATGAGCTACTCCACCATTGAAGGTCTGGTTTCTTGTTAAAAGTGCCACAAACTTCAGGGAAATGTCCACTCTTGCATGTTCTGTAAATCAGCGGGCTCATTGACTCCAGATTGAAGCTACCATTGAGTAAAGGATTCTGTACAGATGTGTTGTTACCCTTTTTTTTAACATAATAAAGAAGCTCCATGTGAATTATGACAATACAATACACTGTTGTGGGTGTATTGAATGGAATATGTTTAAACTGCTCTAATTTCATCTTGATGTCTGGAGAAATGTTACATCTGTCACTAGAGCCGTACAATAACCCATGTCTGTAACGGATTCTAACTGCCATCCAAAGCACTGTACATATAAAGTTTCTTTTTATAAAGCATCTCTTTTGATTGCAGCAATTATTTCTTAAAGTGTCTTTTTTTTCCCCCCTCAGTGCACATGTGTTAAGGAGAAATGTTGCATTTGTAAATACTGTGTAGGAAGAGATGGAAATAACCAGAGGAAGATGCCCTTACTGCTCATTTCCAGACTGATTTCTGAGAACAAAAGAGCTGTTTGTTCATCTGAAACTCAGATCAGATTCTTTCCAAGGCGCCCCCTGAAGTGAATAGCAAAGTAGATTTATAAGTCATGAATGGGCTGCTTTGTAATCCATAAGCAGTCATTGCTTCCTGGGGGTTTTAATGTAGTTTAGCAACATGTGCAAAGGCGAGGTGCACAGATGGGACCAGTTACATCAGAGGTGACTCATAAATAAGGGATAAGGCCTTCTTTGGCCACTAAACAGAAAAGGGTTTGTTTCTGAATTTTCAGGCATTTTTCCTGACTACTTTTTATTACTTTTAACACAAATATCTGTACATTACTTGCTACTTAAGTTTTAATGCTTTTCAGAGCGCAAATGGATGGTAGAACAACAGAAGCTCCTAAATAATAGACTTAATAATACTGTAAAATATTTCCAATTTGTTCAGAGCTTACAGAAATCATTTACATGGTTTAAAATGTGCATTTTCCTCAGGTTAACTAGTCTGTAACTTGTATTTCACCTTTCACAGCATCCATCCATCCATCCATCCATCTTCTACCGCTTTTCCGGAGGTCCGGGTCGCGGAGGCAGCAGTTCAAGCAGAGAAGCCCAGACTTCCCTCTCCCCAGCCACCTGCTCCAGCTCTTCAGAGGGGATACCAAGGCGTTCCCAGACTAGCTGGGAGACATAGTCTCTCCACCGAGTCCTGGGTCTGCCCCGGGGTCTCCTCCCAGTGGGACGTGCCTGAAACACCTCAAGTGGGAGGCGTCCAGGAGGCATCCTAATCAGATGCCCATACCACCTCAACTGACTCCTTTCAATGTGGAGGAGCAGCGGTTCTACTCTGAGCCTCTCCCGGATGACTGAGCTCCTCACCCTATCTCTGAGGGTGAGTCCAGCAATCCTACGGAGAAAGCTCATTTCAGCCGCTTGTATCCGCGATCTCGTTCTTTCGGTCATTACCCAAAGCTCGTGACCATAGGTGAGAGTAGGAACGTAGATTGACTGGTAAATCGACAGCTTTGCCTTAGAACTAAGCTCCCTCTTCACCACAACAGACCGGTACAACGTCCGCATCACTGCAGATGCTGCTCCAATCCGTCTGTCGATCTCTCGCTCCATTTTCCCCTCACTCGTGAACAAGACCCCAAGATACTTAAACTCCTCCACTTGGGGCAGGAGCCTGTCCCCAACCCGGAGAGGACAATCCACCTTTTTCCGGCTGAGGACCATGGACTCGGACTTGGAGGTGCTGATTCTCATCCCAGCCGCTTCACACTCAGCGGCAAACCGTCCCAGCAAGAGCTGTAGGTCATTGCTGGATGAAGCCAACAGGACAACATCATCTGCAAACAACAGAGATGAGATCCTGTGGTCACCAAGCATGACACCCTCCATTCCCTGGCTGCGCCTAGAAATCCTGTCCATAAAAATTATGAACAGGACCGGTGACAAAGGGCAGCCCTGGCGGAGTCCAACTCTCACTGGGAATGACTCCGACCGAGTGTTGGCAATGCGAACTAAACTCTCACAACGGTCGTACAGAGACCGAATAGCTCGTAACAACAAGCCCGATACCCCATACTCCCGAAGCACCCCCCACAAAAATCCACGAGGGACGCGGTCAAATGCCTTCTCCAAGTCCACAAAACACATGTAAACTGGTTGGGCAAACTCCCACGAACCCTCAAGAATTCTCGAGAGGGTAAAGAGCTGGTCCGATGTGCCACGGCCAGGACGAAAACCACATTGCTCCTCCTGAATCCGAGGTTCGACCAACGGCCGGACTCTCCTCTCCAATACCTTGGCATAGACCTTCCCAGGGAGGCTGAGGAGTGTGATCCCTCTAAAGTTGGAGCACACCCTCCGGTCCCCTTTTTTGAAGAGAGGAACCACCACCCCGGTTTGCCATGCCAAAGGCACTGCCCCCGACCTCCACGCAATGTTGCAGAGGCGTGTCAACCATGACAACCCAACAACATCCAGGGCCTTGAGGTACTCGGGGCGAATCTCGTCCACCCCCGGGGCCCGGCCACCAAGGAGATTTTTAACCACCTTGGCGACCTCAGCCCCTGTGATAGGCGAGTCATCCCCCTCGTCCCCAAACCCTGCTTCCTCTGTGGAAGGCGTATCAGTGGGATTGAGGAGATCCTCGAAGTATTCCTTCCACCGCCCGACGATATCCCCAGTTGAAGTCAACAGTGTCCCATCCGCACCATACACAGTGTGGACGGGGAGCTGCTTTCCCCTCCTGAGCCGCCGAACAGTTTGCCAGAATCTCTTTGAAGCCGACCGAAAGTCTTGTTCCATGGCCTCACCGAACTCCTCCCATACCCGGGTTTTTGCTTCAGCAACCACCCGAGCTGCACTCCGCTTGGCCTGCCGGTACACCTCAGCTGCTTCGGGAGTCCCACAAGCCAACCAAGCTTGATAGGACTCCTTCTTCAGCTTAATGGCCCCCCTCACCACTGGTGTCCACCACTTGGTTCGGGGGTTGCCACCACGAGATGCACCGGCCACCTTGCGGCCGCAGCTCTGGGCTGCCGCTTCAACAACAGAGGTGGAGAACATGGCCCATTCAGACTCCATGTCTCCAGACTCCCTCGGAATGTGGTTGAAGTTCTTCCGGAGGTGGGAGTTGAAGACCTCCCGGACAGGGGCCTCAGCCAGACGCTCCCAGCACACCCTCACTATACGTTTGGGTCTACCAGGTCTGAATGGCTTCCTCCCCTGCCATCGGATCCAACTCACCACCAGGTGGTGATCAGTTGACAGCTCTGCACCTCTCTTTACTCGGGTGTCCAAGACATACGGTCGCAGGTCTGATGATACGATAACAAAATCGATCATCGACCTGCGGCCTAGGGTGTCCTGGTGCCAGGTGCACATATGGACACCCTTATGCTTGAACATGGTGTTCGTTATAGACAGACTGTGGTTAGCACAGAAGTCCAATAACTGAACACCACTCGGGTTCAGATCGGGCAGGCCGTTCCTCCCAATCACCCCCCTCCAGGTTTCACTGTCGTTGCCCACGTGCGCATTGAAGTCCCCCAGTAGGACAATGGAGTCTCCAGGAGGAGCACCCTCCAGCACCCCAGTCACAGACTCCAAAAAGGGTGGGTACTCTGAAACATCATTTGGTGCATAGGCACAAATGATGGTCAGGACCCGTTTCCCAACCCGAAGGCGCAGGGAAGCAACCCTTTCGTCCACCGGGGAAAACTCCAATATAGAGGCAGCAAGGTGGGGCGATACAAGAATACCTACCCCTGCTCGTCGCCTCTCGCCCGGGGCAACTCCAACTGATCCGGGGCAACTGATCCCTTTCACAGCAATGTTTGTAAATGCTGTCAAATGTAGTCCAATTGCAATTTGGAATGACTAAAAATATTCACAGGATTGAATCAGATTAGACAGTTTGTCATCAGAAGACAAATGGAAGTCTTTTGATCATTTTTTGCCAAGTCACTGACCCCAAAATATGAGACGCCCTGCAGTAGAAAACATTTTTGACGTGTGTTCTTGTACTGATTCTAGCTGATCTTTCGAGTTATGGTGCTGACCCTGAAAACTGTTCACAAGTCAAAGCAAATATACTTTATTTTTTGTTAGAATTTTCAACACATATTAATGAGGTCAGACTCAGTTAAAACATCTGGTAGAAATGTCCCTTTGTACTTTTATACTCGCCTGTATTTTAATGCTTCTACTAGAGTAAAGAAGCTTATACAGGTACATCTCAAAAAATTAGAATATCATGAAAAAGTTCAGTATTTTTTTGTCACTCATTTCAGAAAGTGAAACCCATATATAGATTCATTACACAGTGATATATTTCAAGTGTTTTATTTTAATTTTGATGATTATGGCTTACAGCCCATGAAAACCTCATTCAGTTTCTCAAAAAATTAGAATATTACATAGGTCCTCCAGACCTACTTCCAACCTCCCTTCCACCTCCCTCTGTGACTGCCTCCATGAACTCACCTCCTGGTTTTCTTCCAACTTTCTTAAACTTAACAGTGATAAAACAGAAGTCCTTTTAGTCGGTTCAAAATCCACCATTTCAAAGTCAAACAATATCACCATCACTATTGATAATACTACTGTTTCCCCTTCCCCTCAAGTCAAAAACCTTGGGGTAATCCTGGACACCACCCTCTCCTACAAATCCCATATCAATAATGTCACCCGGTCAGCATTTTTTCATTTACGTAACATCAACCGTCTCCGTCCCTCCCTCACCCCTGCCAGCACCGCTATCCTGGTCCATTCTCTTGTTACCTCCCGTCTGGATTATTGTAACTCTCTTCTTTCTGGTCTCCCCCTCAAAACGCTTAAAAAAAACTTCAACTGGTTCAGAACGCTGCCGCCCGGATCATTACTAGAACTCCATTCACCCATCATATCACCCCGGTTCTGCAGCACCTCCATTGGCTTCCCATCAAACACCGCATTGACTATAAAATCATCCTTCTCACTTACAAAGCCCTCCATGACCTCGCCCCCCCATACTTGGCTGCACTCCTCTCCGTTCATATACCATCCAGAACTCTTAGATCATCAAATACCATCAATCTCATTGTCCCTTCTGCACGTATGACCACCATGGGCCTTCGATCATTCAGTTGCACCACCCCCCGCCTCTGGAACTCCCTCCCACCGGACCTCAGGAATTTAAATTCACTCTCCACCTTCAAATCTCATCTCAAGACTTTTTTGTTTACTAAGGCTTATTCTCTGTGATTTTCTGTACTTGTGATGTGTTTTTTAATGTTTTATTCTTTGTTTTTATTGTACGGTGTCCTTGAGTGTCTTGAAAGGCGCCTCAAATAAAATGTATTATTATTATTATAAAATTAATTTTAAAAAATAGTTTTTTAATGGAAATGTTGGCTGACTGAAAAGTATGTCCATGTACGCACTCAGTACTTGGTCGGGGCTCCTTTTGGATTAATTACTTTATCAGTGTGGCGTGGCATGGAGGTGATCAGCCTGTGGCACTGCTGAGGTGTCATGAAGGTCCAGGTTGCTTTGATAGTGACCGTCAGCTCGTCTGCATTGTTGGGTCTGGTGTCTCTCATCTTCCTCTTGACAATCCTCCATAGATTCTCTATGGGGTTTAGGTCAGGAGAGTTTGCTGGCCAATCAAACACAGTGATGCCATGGTTATTAAACCACGTTTTGATACTTTTGGCAATTAACACTTAGAACACACGAATAATAACCACTCTTTGAATCCTCCGCGGCCAAAGCATGCCGGGAGAATCCCCGCCCCTTTAACACAACCCCGACGTTACACTGTCCACCCCCGGACTGGTTTCTGTCCCCAGAATAACAAAAGTCCAGCTCAAAAGTCCAACATGGATCCGTCCAGGTGTTGGGGCGGCCACCGTTGTCGACGATCAGTACATACAGGCCTGCTAGTGTCCATCTGCATTAATAGAAGAGAACAAGAATAATCCCAGGTTTCTTTTCAGTACTGTAGCCAGGTTTACAAAGAGTCAGGACTCTGTCAATCCTAGCATTCCCTTAGAGCTTACTAGTCAGGACTTTATAAACTTTTTCAATAATAAAATTTCATCCATCAGAGATAAAATCAATCAGATTCTTCCCACAGTTAACTTAAATACTGTAACTACTACAACTCCTTCTATTGATGTCTGTCTTGATGAGTTTACTCCAATCGACCTTTGTGAGTTAGACAAAATAGTTTCCTCATCTAAACCTTCAACTTGTCTTTTAGACCCTATTCCTACCAGGTTATTTAAAGAAGTCTTCCCACTTATTGGTAGCTTTATTCATATAATCAATTCTTCATTAACTTTAGGCCATGTACCGCAGGCTTTTAAAACAGCTGTAATTAAACCCTTACTCAAAAAGCCAACGCTAGATCCAGGAGCTTTAGCTAACTATAGACCAATCTCTAATCTCCCTTTCATTTCAAAAATCTTAGAAAGAGTTGTTGCTACGCAATTATTTGACCACCTGCAGGGAAATGGTTTACTTGAAGAGTTTCAATCTGGGTTTAGAATCCATCATAGTACTGAAACAGCCTTAGCGAAGGTCACTAACGACCTCCTCATTGCATCTGATAATGGACTAGTTTCTGTACTTGTCCTTTTAGACCTTAGTGCAGCTTTTGATACTATCGATCATAATATTCTACTTGGTAGATTAGAACACTATGTTGGACTTAATGGAACTTTGTTGCAATGGTTTAGATCTTATTTATCTGATAGGTTCCAGTTTGTTCATGTAAATAATGAGTTTTCTTTCAGCTCAAAGCTTAGTCATGGAGTTCCACAGGGATCTGTGCTAGGCCCTACTCTTTTTAGTTTATATATGCTTCCGTTAGGCAACATTATTAGAAAGCACTGTATACATTTTCATTGTTATGCAGATGACACACAATTATACCTGTCAATGAAGCCAGATGATAGTAATCAATTAGCCAAGTTAGAAGCCTGTCTTAAGGAAATCAAAGCTTGGATGACTTGTAATTTCCTGCTATTAAATTCAGATAAGACTGAAGTCATTCTTGTTGGTCCAAAAAACCTTAGAAATTCCTTTCCAAATCAAACTTTCAGTTTGGATACAGTTACTCTTTCTCTTAATAGCTCTGTGAGGAACCTTGGAGTTATTTTTGATCAGGATTTGTCCTTCAATTCACATATTAAATTTGTTTCTAAGAGTGCCATCTATCATTTGCGTAATATTGCCAAGATTAGGAGCATCTTGTCTCAGAGTGATGCTGAGAAGCTGATCCACGCTTTTGTTAGCTCGAGATTAGATTATTGTAATTCTTTATTATCAGGCTGTCCTAAAACATCTTTAAAAAGTCTTCAGCTGATCCAAAATGCTGCAGCAAGAGTTTTAACAGGTACTAGAAAGAGAGATCATATCTCTCCGGTTCTGGCCTCCCTTCATTGGCTTCCCATAGAGTTTAGAATTAAGTTTAAAATCCTTCTTCTTACTTACAAAGCTCTAAACAATCAGGCTCCTTTTTATTTAAAAGATCTGATACTACCGTATTATCCTAACAGAGCACTACGCTCCCAAAATACAGGATTACTTGTAATACCTAGAATCTCCAAAAGTACAATGGGAGGCAGAGCCTTCAGTTTTCAAGCTCCTCTCCTGTGGAATCAACTGCCAATCTGGATTCGGGAGTCAGACTCGATCTCTGTTTTTAAGAATAGGGCTAAAACCTACCTTTTTGATATAGCCTACAATTAGGGAGGGATCATGTGTTTCTGAACCCTCCCTTAGTTATGCTGCTAATAGGTTTAGTCAGCCGGGGGACCTCCAGTAATGCACTGGGCCTCACTCCTTTCCTCACTCTCTATGAAATATTTTTTTTGCTGGTCATTAACATTTGTTTGTTCTCTCCCATAGATTGAGTCCCTATCATGCTGTTTGCTCTCTACATGTCTGTTCTTTTCTTCTTCTCTATCCCCTCACCCCCCAGCCAGTCGCAGCAGATGACTGCCCCTCCCTGAGCCTGGTTCTGCTGGAGGTTTCTTCCTGTTAAAAGGGAGTTTTTCCTCTCCACCGTTGCCAAGTGCTTGCTCACAGGGGATCGCCTGATTGCTGGGGTCTTTCTGCAACTGTGGGGGTTCCCCCTACAGTTGATAGTGCTATGAGATGACTGTTGTTGTGAAATGGCGCTATATAAATAAAGTTGAATTGAATTGAATTGAATCTGTGCCTCGGTCAGAGTATCTGGTCGGGATGAAGGCCCCGGCTCGACCAGCTGCGGGGCGGATGGCTGGTACGGGGTGAGACGGTCACGGTGGAGTACCACGACCCGGTCACTTTTCTGCAGCCTCACCCTGTACACCACATTCGACAGTCGCTGTAGGGCCTCGCACGGTCCCGACCAATGGCTCGCCAGTTTTGGGGACAGTCCCCTTTTTCGCTCCAGGCAGAAAACCCAGACTTGATCTCCTGGTGCAAAGTCCCTTCCCTGGCAGCGGGAGTCGTATGCCCGCTTCTGCCAGCTCCCCACTGCTGCCAGGGCCTCCCGAGCCAGTCCGTGCACCATGTGGAGACATTCCTTCAAGCAAAACAAATAATCCAACCCCAGTTTGCCCTCCTCCTCCGGCTTGGGGGGGGGGGGGGGGACACCAAATCCACCGGTGTGCGCAGCTCACACCCGAACATCAGCGCTGCAGGGGTGCACCGGGTGGATTCCTGTGCTGCCATCCGGTACGCCCACAGAACAAAGGGCAGTTGCAGGTTCCAGTCTCGCTGTCGCTGGTCCACTAGGACAGCAAGCTGGGTGGTGAGGGGCCGGTTGAACCATTCGACCAGGCCGTCGCTCTGTGGATGCAGCGGGGTGGTGCAGGTCTTCCAGATGCCCAGCCGCCTGCAGACCTCCCCGAAGACCTCTGCCTCAAAGTTCCGACCCTGATTGCTGTGCAGCTCCTCCGGTGCGCCAAACCGACAAAACATCTCGTCCACCAGTTTTGGTGCTGTGGTGGTGGCGCTCTGATCAGGGACCGCGTACACCTCTGGCCATTTAGTGAAATAATCCATTGCGACCAGCACGTAGCGGTTCCCCCGGCCTGTGGTCGGGAAAGGGCCCAGAATGTCCACCCCTACCCGCTCCATCGGTGCTCCCAGCCGGTACTGCTGCAAGGGGGCATGGGATCACTGAGTCGGCCCCTTCTGAGCCGTGCAGGTGTCGCAGCGATGGACGTGGAGCTCTACATCCTGGTGACATCCGGGCCAGTAAAACCGGGTTCGAAGATGCTGCTGAGTCTTTGTCACCCCGAAGTGGCCTGCCCCCATCGCCCCGTGGACCAGCTGGAGTACATTGGGCCAGAGCCGCCGGGGAACCAGCAGCTGCCAGACATGACGCTGCCCAGCTGGAGTCTGCCACTGCCGATACACAACACCCTCGTGACAGCAGAGATTGGCCCACTGGGAATGTAGGGCCCTGGTCTCTGGGTCCAGCGCAGACACAGCCTCCCAGGCGGGCCGCTGGCCCACGTCCAGCCACTGCAAAACCCGGGGAATGACCGGATCTCTGTCCTGCTCGCTCTGCAGCTGCTGCACACCGAGGGCCTCTGTGACATCGTCGCTGGGGAGAGCTGCCTGATTATCCGAGGAGGAGCTGTGTGCCGCTGTGTTACTCATGCTCACAGCGGTCCAGAGAGCAGCAGCCCGTGGGACAGCTTGATCTCAGTCCTCTGCCCGCTGGCAGTGACGACAGTCCTCTGCAGCACAGGGACGTTGAGACAGCGCGTCAGCGTTGGCATGGAGGCGGCCTGCCCGATGCACAATCAGAAAATCATAATCCTGCAGTGCCTCCAGCCATCTCGCCAACTGTCCATCTGGCTCTTTATAAAGTTCAGCAGCCAGGTCAGGGAAGCATGATCAGTCCTGAGCTGGAACCTCCCCCCGTACTCATATGGGCGAAAATGGTGAAGCCCCTGGATGACAGCCAACAGCTCTCTGCGAGTAACGCAATAATTCCTTTCAGCTCTGCTGAGAGTGCGGCTGAAGAAAGTAACTGCCTGCTCTCCGTGTTCTCCCTCCTGGGATAACACCACCCTGATGCCCTGATTGCTGACGTCCGTGTCCATGATGAAAGGGCGGTTCGGGTCGGGATACTGCAGGATGGGGGCTCTGATGAGCGCTGAGCGAAGCCATGAAAAAGCAGCAGCGCAGCTCTCACTCCACTGAAACGCACGGCCCTTCTGTGTCAGTTGATGCAGCGGGCTGGCGATGGTGGCGAAGTCCTCCACAAATCTCCTATAATAGGAGGCCAGTCAGAGAAAACTCCATAGCTCTCCCACATCCCGCGGCACTGGCCAGTTTTTCACCGCTGCCACTTTCTCTGGATCGGTGGCGACTCCCGCTGCACTGACGACGTGGCCCAGGAAGGTGTTCTCTCGCCGAAATAGGTGGCATTTCCACGGGTGTAGCCGCAGTCCAGCCTGTCGGATGGCGTCCAATACTTCCCGGAGGTTGGATGGGGCACCATCAAAGTCAGCTGCGTGAACCAGCAGGTCATCCAGATAAACAATGCCGTGGCTCCGGGGCACGTGAGCCAACACTCGTTCCATCAGACGTTCAGAAGTGGCCAGGACGTTGCAAAGTCCAAACGGCATCACCTTGAACTGATACAGTCCCTGCCCAATGGAGAAGGCTGTTTTTTGGCGGGCCTCAGGTGACAGCTCTACCTGCCAATAGGCGCTGTGGAGGTCCAGCGAGCTGAACCAGCTGGAGCCGGCGATGTGGTCCAGCGTGTCATCGATGTGGGGCAAGGGGTAGGAATCCTTGCGGGTGATGTCATTCAGGCACCAGTAATCCACACAGAACTGCCACGAACCGTCCTTCTTCCTAACCAGCACCACCGGCGCCGCCCAGAGGCTGCTGGAGGGCTCAATAATGTCTGCCTCCAGCCTTTCCTGCATTTTTTGTTCTGCTGCCGCCCGCCTTGAAAAAGGCAGATGGCGGGGGCGGAACCAGATCGGCCTGGTCTCACCGGTGTCGATCCCGTGCTGCACCAAGCTGGTTCGGGTGCACTCCTCATCCTTGGCAGCGAAGACGTCCATGTAGCAGTCCAACAGCTCCCACAGCTGGCGTCTCTGTCCCGATTCCAGTCCGCTGCAGCTCTGCTGGAACAATTCCTCGACTGCCTGCTGCGTTTCTGCTGACACCTTGACCCGCTCCACTGTGGCCCTCCCCCTTGCTGTCTCTATCGGTGGTCGCACTCTCTCTGCTTGTGCTGGTGGCGCCGTTGTGTTCAGTACTTGCGATGACCCGCCCGGTTCGGTCCGCCCTGGCGGCTCCTCGATCACGCAGGTCTCCGGGTTCCTCCTCTGAGCCCCGCTGCAGAGCATGATGGTCCGAGCCCCCAGCAGGAGGGACGATCTGGCGGTGTCAATTTTTGCCTTCCATGCTGCGAGCAGATCGAGTCCAATAATGCAGGGGTCTTGAATGTCAGCCAGCTAGAACGGGTGGTTTGTGTTCTGGCCGGCCACCCCCACCACAAGAACTCACCGCCCTCCCAGTCTGGCGCGCTCACCGGTGGCCGTGGTGACGCAGCGCCCGGTGGGTTCCCACGCCTGTGGTTCTGCCTCGTCCGTACCTGGCAGCACTCCGGGTCAGACCAGGGAGATGGTAGAACCGGTGTCGATCAGGGCCCAGATCGGCGTGTTATCCAACCTGCACTGCAGGTGCATCCCGGGCGAGTATCTAATTCGGCCCACACGTGGTGACTGCTCAACAGGGAAAATGTCTGTGGGAGGCGGCAGGTCCCCGTCCATGCCACCTCGCTCTAGTTTAATGTTGGCGAGGGGCCGGTTTGTCGCGGGGGTGGGTGCTGGATAGTACCGTGTGATGTGTCCTGGCTCCCCGCAGTGGAAGCACCCTTCCTCATGTTGCCGTGGCCGTCTTCTCCTTGGCCGCGCTGCTGTGGTCCGGCGCAGTTCCTCCTCCTCGCTCTCAGCCGTGGCCTGGAAGGCTCTCTGCCTTGGTGCCGATGCATCAGCTGCACAATCCATTAGCAGTTCCACCCGCTCTGCTTCTGCCACAGCCGTCTCCCAGCTGCTCGCGGCGTGAATCCGGATGTGTCTCTGGAGCTGAGCCAGGCGGAGCCCCCGGATGAAGTTCCGGAGGGCGAGTTTCTCCACTGCCCCCGGTTCGAAATCCGGGTAGCTACGCCGTGTCAGCAGCCGTATGTCTGCTGCGTAGGCTCCCAGGCTCTCTCGGCTGCCTCGCCAGCGGTTGGCCAGCTGTTCCTGGGCGTGCTCAGCATTGGCCGCTTTCCCAAACCACCTCCGGAGCGCCCCTTGTAGTGTTGGCCAGCTGCGACGTTCCTCGGGCTGGAGATCAGACAGCGTGCGGAGAGCCCTTCCCTCCAGGGCCAGCGCAACCTGCACGGCGGTCTCTTTGGGTGGCAAGCAGTTCAACGCAGCAGCCAGCTTGACCTGGACTAGATAGTCATCCAGCAGGGTTTCACCGTTAAAGTGGGGAAGTTTGGCCCACTGGCAGATGGGTGGGACGGTCGCCTCTTGGTCAATCGCCACCCCTGGTCGCAGTGGAATTGCCGGCCCGTCCTGCCCTGAAAAAGGTGGGAAGCAGGGCTGATCTGCTCTGCTTGGCCCGTCCTGCCTTGAGAAAGGCAGAAGGCGGGGTACGCTGGTCCCGTCGGGTCCGCTGCTCCCTTCATCCTGGCAAGCAACTCCGGGGGTTGGTGTATCAGCAATGTTGTCCATTCCCAGCTGAGCGATGAACTGCTCCAGCTGCTGAATCTCTGCTCTGATTCTGGCTTCCATCTGCTCCATATCCCACTTCTGACACCAGTGTGACGTTGTGCGGGTTCACACAAGAAAGGAGAGATGACTGTGATGAAAACAGGCTTTATTTTATACACACCCACTCAACACAGACGGGGGGGGGGGGGGGTCATTCACACAGACCCCCGTCTCACTGAGGGTGACACAAACACATGATCAGTCACTGCTCTAACTGGTCTTTATAACACTGCTGTGTCATTATAACGCAGCCACAATGACACAGCAGTAACACTTAGAACACACAAATAATAACACTCTTTGAATTCTCCGCGGCCAAAGCATGCCGGGAGAATCCCCACCCCCTTAACACAGCCCCGACGTTACACTATGAACAACCGTAGGATCCACAGCGGGGAGATCCACTCCATGTCTTCAGTCCTCCCGCTCAAAATTATTGCAGGCTCTGGCAAAGTGATGCAGAAGACCGCATTTACTGCACCGCTTGCTCCTCGCCAGACACTCTCTTGCCTTGTACCGGTGCCTGGTGGACCCGCAGCCATAACATCTTGGCGGACCTAATTCTCACAGTGGCCGCGTATTCCTTTTCATCCACGCCATCTTTGCTGTCCGAGTCCCCAGCCAGCGCCTTCAATAGTGGCTCTTCATCCCGCAGTGTGCTTCTCTCACCGAGGTCTTTAGACAGCCTCTCTGCTGCTTCAAACTGCTGCACTATTTCAATAGCCGTGGTTAGTGTCAGTTCACCCACGAATGTCAGGAGCCTCAAGTGTGCTGCTGAACAGAGAGTGTGCTCCTCCAGTTGGTCACGGACCATCTCCTCAAAGGCCCCAAATTGGCACACCCCCGCCAGCTGACATAAATCTGCAACATAGCGTTGTACCGCCTCTCCCCTCCACTGGCAGCGCTGCCCAAACTGGATTCATCGGACTATGACATTTTCCAGGGCGTGAAAGTAGCGCGCCATTAGCTCCACCATGTCCTCATTAAGCCTCTCCTAGCGTGTCCAGGATCCTTTGACCCTCCATACCAAGGCTATGAATCAGAATTGCTCTCGCACGCTGTTTCTTGAGCTCACCAAGGTTAAGGGTCACCAGAAAATTCTGGAAAGCCGTGTACCACCAAGCCCAGGGGATCAGCTGCTCACCCGGAACCTCCAAAAATGGCCGAAATTCAGAAATAGCTCGCTCCATACCTTTTACCTCTTCGCCAAATGTTATGTCCTAATCTTGGTATTCAAGGAGGAGGCTCAGGGTGCAGTTGAACGTCACTTTATTAATAAACAGAACCAAACTCACAGGTGCTCTATACAGGTCAAGGGGTCGACAGCGAAGGGACCAGATCTCTTCCGCCCTAGCCCTTTATACCTCTGGTGATGGCGGAACCGGAAAGGCGGGCCGTCACCTCCCACTACACCCAGGATGGTATGGGTGCCATCTTACTACACCACAGGTACTTTATGCCATTTTTTTTCTACAAAAAAAACTTTCATTGTCTTTCAGTTTCGTGTCAAAATCTTTTCACTTTTCCTCCTCCTTCAAATGCCAGGATCTGTGAATAGGCCTATCCACATCCCACAAGGCTAATGGTGGCTAGCGCTACATTAAACAGAATAAGTCCTGTGATAAAAAGACTGACTGGTTGAAGGACGTGCCCAGTTGTATGCACGGTGGCCCAGGATAATGACTGAAATGCATCAGTTCTCAAAAGCAGTTTAAAGGTAAAACCCATCTTAATTTGTGTCAAGTTTTCAACCTAGCTGTCCAAAAATGCTAGCTGTCCCTGGAGGCTAACTTCAGTCAGGCCAGAGACAGTTCTGACGTCCTGATCGGCTCAACAATACAGACCCGTGTCACCAAAAACGCTCTATCTAAACTTGTCTTTTTCCAAGGGGAAGAGCTTCACTGAAATTTCACAGTAATAAAACAGACATGATAAATGTGAGTGATTTCACTCTTGATATGTCTTGTAAGTCGTAAAAAACATGTTAGACATGTTAACAAGGGAAAAAAAATCTCAATTTTTGACGGAATGTCATGTTAAGAACTTTTGGTAGCTATTTGCAAACTTCTGGCTGTATCTTTGATCACTTTTTTCTTGACAGAATTGGTAAAGATCAACTAAATTTGTTGGCTTGCTGGTATGTAATTATTAATTTAGAACAATCCACAGGTCCTCAATGGGGTTTAAGTCAGGACTTTGGGGAGATCAATCTAAAACCTTAATTATAACCCGATTTAACAATTTCTTCACCAATTTTCATGAGTATTTATGGTCGTTGTTGGATCACCCATCTGTGTCCAAGACCAAACCTTATAGCTGATGTATTGAGGTTTTCCAGAAGTATTTGGATGTAATCTTCAGTATTTTGTTGTCTGTAAAACACCAGTTCCATTGGCAGCAAAACAACCCCAGAGCATAATATTACCACCACCATGCTTAATGGTAGATTTGATGTTTTTGAGGTTAGAGTTTTCACTTTTTTTCTTCCAAGCATATTTCTGGCCATCGTGACCATATAGCTCAATTTTTGTTTCATCTGACCATACACCCGATGTTTTCCATCACCCACGCCAACAGAGTCAAGATGTGGGTAGGGCGGTCGCCTGAGTCTGTGTATCTGTCCGGCCATCTGTTTGCATATCTGTGCTTTAACACAAGAGGAAGTGATGCTAGGATGATCAAACTTACCACACAGGTTGACCACAGGAGTACCATGTTTGGCTATGCTTTTGGGATCCAAAGGTCAAGGTCACAGGGTCCTTAAAGGTCAAATCATTTTTCTCTTACAGTCCCTTTATTATGAGAGATAGAACCACCACACTTTAACACAACCTAGAATGGGGTCTGGGACACCTCTTGAATGTCTAATGACCATGACCTTGCAGATCGGTAAGGTCTGAAAACAGATCATGGCATTCCATCAGAATGAAAGCAGAAAATCAACCAAGGGATTTTCCCTACTATATGACATTCTAGCGGAGATAGGACTGTAAGGGGTGGGAGATCTGTGCTGAGCTCTTTAATCACTGTCATTGTAATGTTTGTGGCTGTGTTTGAAATGGACCCTATTTGGTGTCAATTGAAATTGCTCACACACACACAAAACACTTTTCCCCGCTCCCTATTTGGGGTCGCCACAGCAGATTATGGGTCCACATATTGATTTGGCAAGGACTTTTATGCCACCATGCAACCCTCCCCATTTTACCCGGGCTTGGGGCCGGCACAAGGAGTACACAGGTTCTGTGCTTCCCCGTGTAGCTGGGTAACCAGCTTTCCTTTCCCCATTCTATTTATGATGAGCGCCAATCTAGAAGGAGGAAAGTTCCATTTTTATGGCCTTTGGTATGACCTGGCTGGTGCTTGAACCCGCAACCTCCCAGCTGTGGGGCGGATTCCCTACCACTAAGTCACCTCTCCGGCTGAAGTGGTCATGCAACCAAAACAATTTAACACAATTTTCTAGCTCAACAAAACTATCAATTCCAGTCGCTGTATGTATATTTTTGACCCAGAAGATTTTGTCATGTTTTCAGAAGAGCTACAATAAATAAACAAATGCTCAAAACTGCTATGGCATACATGCTTTATAAAGGTGCCTGTTGTGGTCTATATTTATCATATATTCCATAACCTACATATGTTGAAGCATGTGAGAATGTTTGGTGATTACATATGTAAGGCGACTTCACACCTCAGAACAGGACAAAGAGATCTCAACCGCCAGTGAGGATCAAAGAGTTTCCCAGGCACTGCGGTGGAGACCGGAGGAGCTGCCCTGACCCCCCAGGGCCATGAGGAGGAGTACGAAGACAATGGGGGGATTAAGATAATGAGGGATGTCAGCTTTGGATATGCATGTCTTTTGTTATGTGCAAGTATAAGTTCTGAGAGCCGGAGGTGTTCGGTCTCTGTTTCCTTCTTCTGCTGCTGCACTAGGATGAGACTTGTTAGAGGAGCTGATAATAAACTTTGGTTTATATATCACACCGCCTCGTTATTTCAAGCTCCTCTACACTGGTGACCCTGACACGAGGATGGACCAGAGGCGTTCCCCCGCGATCGACTCATCTGTGGCGACCCAGGCAGACGCCGGCGCCCACGCAGACAGGGGAACAGATGGACGACGTTCCCCCACGGCAGAAGTGATAGAGAGGGCTCAACCGAGCACCAGCGACGCTGTGAGAGCCGAAGCAAGGCACTCTCACCCTGCGGACACAGCAGTGACGGTCTACACAAACGCCGTCACCGTCAACCTGCCGGACTTCTGGCAGGAAGACCCCGCCTCGTGGTTTCTGCAAGCTGAAGCCCAGTTTGCACTTGCGGGCATCACGGCTGACGATACAAAGTTCTATCACATTGTCGCCAAACTCAACGCCGCCACTTCGAGATGTGCGCGGAGCATAATCCAACGGCCGCCGGCCCAGGACAAATATGAAGAACTGAAAGCGACTATCGTGGCAAATTACGTCCCCTCAGCCGAGGAGAGAGCCGAGAGGATCCTGGCGGTTTACGGCCACAGAGGAGGCAGACCCAAGGCCCTCATGGAGGACTTGCTGCAACTTAAAGAAGAGGACAATGACAACTTCCTCTTCCATTTCATATTCCTCAGTACGCTGCCGCCACACATGAGAGGGACGCTGGCCAACATGCGATGCAGCACCCAGCAAGACTTCCGCACGCTAGCTCACGAAGCTCAACGGCTCGTCAACGCCTGCAAGGAGCAGACACCCACAGCAGCATCCGCAGACCTCAACGCTGATGTCCGGAGCCACGAGGAGCTACAAATCACCGAGCAGAATCAGCCCGCGGTGACAGCGACACGGCCAGGACGCAACAGACAGAGCGACGTTTGTTATTACCACCACCGCTTCGCCGAGAAGGCTTACAAATGCGTTCCCCCCCGCAAATTCACAATTTCCAGAAAACGCCGAAGCCGAGAGCCGTTAACAGCGGCGGTTCTCGGCGAAAAAAGCAAGCTTTTATATGTGACAGACGGACACACCGGCAAGCGGTTCCTTATCGACACGGGAGCTCAACTAAATTTTGTCATGCCCTCCCAAGCAGACCGGGCCATGGGCCCCCGGGGCAATGGAGCGGTGGCAGCCAACGGCTCCACCATCGACACTTTTGGCGAAAAGAGCCTGCCCCTCTGCATCCACGGCCGCAACTACAGATAGACATTTATTGTAGCGGCAGTGAGTTTTAACTTGTTGGGCGCTGATTTTTTGTGTGCACATGGGTTATTAGTTGATCTAGCGAATAGTCGCTTGGTTAATGCACTGTCCTTTGCTTCTATTCCCTGCTCAGCTCGAATTTCTCCACCACCCGTGCAGGCTAGCGTCACCACAGCAGGAGGTAAGTTTGAGCAACTCCTCACCCAATTTCCAGCACTCACAATTCCCAAATTCTCAGCCACAGTGGCTAAACACGGGGTTGAACATTTTATTCCCACAACGGGCCCACCCGTATTTGCCAAAGCTCGGCGCTTAGACGCGGCCAAGCTCGCCATAGCTCGGGACGAGTTTACCACCCTTGAAAAATTAGGCATTATTAGACGCTCGAAAAGCCCCTGGGCCTCACCACTTCACATGGTTCCGAAATCCGACGGTTCTTGGAGACCGTGCGGCGATTACCGCAGATTAAACAATGCGACAGCGCATGACCGCTACCCAATTCCTCACATTCAGGATTTTTCACTGCATCTGGCGGGTGCGCGCATTTTTTTCAAAAATAGACCTGGTCCGCGGTTATCATCAAGTCCCAGTTCGAGCAGAGGACATTCCTAAAACAGCTGTAATAACCCCTTTCGGCCTTTTTGAATTTTTGCGGATGCCTTTCGGCCTCAAAGGCGCTGCTCAAACCTTTCAGCGGATGATGGATGCAGTATTACGCGACCTCCCTTTTGTTTTCGTCTACCTCGACGATACGATGGTAGCCAGCCCGTCTGAGGAAGAACACGAGCGGCATCTCACTATGGTTTTTCAGAGGCTAGAAGAGCACGGGTTAATAATCAATCCAGCCAAATGCAAATTCGGCGTGTCACAAATTGATTTTTTAGGACACAGAGTTTCTCCGAAGGGGGCAGTCACACTTCCAAAGTTCACGCAGTAAAAAGTTTCCCACGGCCACAAACGGTCAAATCGCTGCAGGAATTTTTGGGAATGGTTAATTTTTACAACCGTTTCCTCCCCCACGCAGCTCAGCTCATGCAGCCCCTATATGACGCGCTCAGAAAACAAAAAGCTTCCAACGCGGTCGAATGGACCCCGGAGCGCGAACGCGCCTTCGCGGAAGTAAAAAGCGCCCTAGCTAATGCCACATTGTTGGTTCACCCCGATCCCTCGGCCCGCATTGCGCTAACCACAGACGCTTCGGACCTAGCTATAGGGGCAGTTGTAGAACAACATGTCAGCGGAATCTGGCAACCTTTGGCATTCTTCAGCAAATCGCTAAACCAAACCGAGTGTAAATACAGCACTTTTGACAGGGAGCTGCTAGCGCTTCATTTATCCATCCGCCACTTCCAGTTCTGGTTAGAAGGGCGGAGTTTCACGGCTTTTGTAGACCACAAACCGCTCACCTTTGCTATGGCTAAAATTTCTGAACCGTGGTCAGGCAGGCAACAAAGACAGCTAGCTGCGATTTCAGAGTTCACCACAGACATTCGACATGTGGCAGGCAAACTTAACGTGGTAGCAGACTGCCTCTCTCGCGCTGTGACATCGTCAGAGCGCGAGGAGACAGATTATACTACCTCAGCCGCGGAACTCTTCACCAGCGCGGACACATACGCGGCCCCAATCCATGCAGGGATAGATTATGCAGCCATGGCAGAGGAACAAAATAGTGACGCGGACGTGCACGCACTCCTGTCTGGACCAACAGGGTTAAGGCTGAAGGAAAGGGGTTTACGCGACGGCGTGCCCCCCCAATATGCGATATCTCAACCGGCCGACCTCGCCCGTTAGTCCCAGCTGCATGGCGCCGCCGTATTTTTGACTCAATTCACTCCCTCGCGCACCCAGGTGTGCGCGCCTCGGTTAAAATGGTCGCCGAAAAGTTTGTGTGGCCTGGCCTGCGCAAAAACGTAAAAGAATGGGCAAAAACTTGCATTTCTTGTCAGCGCGCCAAAATACACAAACACACAAAAGCCCCTCTGGAGCCTTTTCCAATCCCTGCTAGAAGGTTCGACCACGTTCATGTCGACCTCGTGGGACCACTACCTTCCTCCCAAGGTTTCACACATCTGTTAACAATGATAGACCACACCACGCGCTGGCCAGAGGCAGTCCCTCTGGCGTCAACCACAGCGGAGGAAGTCGCTTGCGTTTTTTTGACAAACTGGGTGGCACGTTTCGGCGTCCAATCGGACATCACGTCCGATAGGGGGCCTCAATTTGTCTCGGAGCTTTGGTCAGCCATGGCCAGCAGCTTAGGGGCAACAATTCACCGCACCACCGCTTATCACCCTCAGGCTAATGGATTATGCAAGCGTTTTCACAGATCTTTAAAGGCCGCCCTCAGAGCCTCACTAACGGATACAAATTGGGTAAATAAACTTCCCTGGGTTTTATTGGGGTTGCGTGCTGCACCCAAAGAGGATCTAGACGCCTCTCCAGCAGAATTAGTTTTTGCACAACCTCTCAGGCTCCCAGGTGAATTTTTACCAGAGAACCCAGAGCCGGGGCATCTTCCAGCCCCGAGGTTTTTAGGCAGCAACGGACCGGACTCTCTCCCCGGTCCGGCTCATCACTCTTTTCCACGGGTTTTTGTCCCACAAGCTTTAAAGAACGCTGAATTCGTTTTTGTTAGGCATGAAGCTTTAAAACCAACTTTCCGCCCACCATACGATGGGCCATTCAGAGTGCTGGAACCTGGTGATAAACACTTTGTGCTTGATTTTGGGGATAGAAAAGAAACAGTCAGCATTGACAGACTTAAACCTGCCTTCTTGTTGAAAGACGAGCCTGCACGGTTGGCGAGAGCACCTCGGAGGGGTAGACCCCCCAAGAGAAAAGACTCAGCCCCCCTGCAGGGAACAAATAATCACTCTCCTCCCCAAGCTGCAGATTCCTTACAGGAAGGTCCCAGCAGGACGCCCAAGCAGACCCACAGCAGTTTCGGGAGAAGATTAAAACCCAGACGGCACAGAGACTGATACAAACTACTCAACAGTTGTTCACTAATTATGCTGTAACAGTTTAGGACTGACTTGTGATTTTACTATGCTGTTATGATTACCACTGAACTCTCTTAGGAGCATGGCTGCTGGAAAGTTTCTTCTGTGGCAAGAGGTGTAGCAGTTAGTATGTCATAATAATTATCTTAAACTGTGAATTTTTCTATTGTCATTTTCTTAGTCGTTTGGGGGGGGCTGTGGGCTATATTAATCATATATTCCATAACCTACATATGTTAAAGCATGTGAGAATGTTTGGTGATTACATATGTAAGGCGACTTCACACCTCAGAACAGGACAAAGAGATCTCAACCGCCAGTGAGGATCAAAGAGTTTCCCAGGCACTGCGGTGGAGACCGGAGGAGCTGCCCTGACCCCCAAGGGCCATGAGGAGGAGTACGAAGACAATGGGGGGATTAAGATAATGAGGGATGTCAGCTTTGGATATGCATGTCTTTTGTTATGTGCAAGTATAAGTTCTGAGAGCCGGAGGTGTTCGGTCTCTTTTTCCTTCTTCTGCTGCTGCACCTAGGATGAGACTTGTTAGAGGAGCTGATAATAAACTTTGGTTTATATATCACATCGCCTCGTTATTTCAAGCTCCTCTACACCTGTGACCTTTTGACCTCAGCTGTACTTTTACTGGAACGGGGGCATATACGTTTGCTACCTCAATTGGCCACAAGAGGGCAGTCTTCTGTTAGTAATCCTGCAAGAATGAGGGCTATCTGATGAACGCTCTTCACCCTATTTCAGCTTATTGCCCTTAACTAATTAAGCAAATTTCCCAGTTGCTTAAGTGCTTAAACACCAATTATAACTTTTTAATTATGTTTGAAGATTTTAATTTTTTAAAAAATTGTTTGCAGATTATTAAAATATGTTAAAACTGAATAAATCATAAATATACGTATATATCAACTGCC
The DNA here is from genome assembly GCA_020510985.1 of Pholidichthys leucotaenia. Lineage (NCBI taxonomy): Eukaryota > Metazoa > Chordata > Actinopteri > Cichliformes > Pholidichthyidae > Pholidichthys > Pholidichthys leucotaenia. Next base: position 117,276,398 of record CM035842.1, read on the forward strand.
ACCATAATGTAAACAAAATTCTGTCAGAGCTTCCTGTCTGTCTCCTTTGTCCACATCAGCAGCAGCCCAGCGAGCTGCCTGTCCGACTCTCCTGCTCTGCATCTGGCTGACTCAAATGTTTACTCCACAATTAAAACACAGCCTATAAAAGGCAACGGGTCGACTGCCAGACACTGACGAGGGGGTCAGAGCTGCAGGGAGAGAGGTTATAAATCGCTTTGATGCTGACTGCAGTCTGAAGGCCCAGATTCCTGAGCTGGAGGACTGGAACTGACTTCACCAGCAGACTGGGCCAGAATCTCTCCTGATTCATGAGTCTTTGCAGATCACTTGGAGAGCAAGTGTTGAGAGAATGAAGATGGCTGCCTTTTCTCTCTGGAAGTTTGACACACCTCCACCTTGACCAGATGCAACAGTGAAATGATCCATTAATAAGAGTCAAGAACTAAAGTGGATATTTGTATATTTTTTGGCTAATTGCTACAATCCACAGTCATCCACTGGGTGTTTTGCGCCAAATGAAACAGGCTCCACACAAGTAACGTGGTGGAGAAATGCTGAAGAATATTTACAGCAATTACAAAATGGTGTTTTAGTTAAAACTGCTAAAGTGGTGGAACTAATACTCCCTGGAGTGCAGTTACGCTCAGGACAAAAGAACCAAATATCCCCAGATGCTGGTGCAAGGATCAGAGGCAGTATTGCCATAAAAGGCAGTGGAAGATCCTCACTGGACCTCTAACAACGTATCTTGAAAAATATGCAATAAAACTGTCCGCAAATCCATTTTTCAAAAATCACATTATCATTTATGATCATTTATTCAACTGCATCACTTAAACTATAAGATACATAATAAAGGCACTAACTTTTTTTGTCCCTAGTGAAACAAAATAAAGTGTAATCTGTAAAGTAACAATGGTTGAAAAGCAGCCTTGCCAAGTACATTAACTGCAGTACATAGAGTAAGTCCTAAAGCAATTCACATACGGTTTTAAGAATTACACGCAAATATCTTTACTAACATCATTTATTCTTGTGCTTTAAGTTGCTCTTAATTTTTAGGCTAAATATAATTAATTATTGCATTAAATCTTATCGTAAGTATATGAAATTAATACTCAGCAGAAGGTAAAATTAGTTGCCATCCATCCATCCATCAATCCATCCATCTTCTATCGCTTTTCCAGAGGTCCGGGTCGCAGAGGCAGCAGTTCAAGCAGAGAAGCCCAGACTTCCCTCTCCCCAGCCACCTGCTCCAGCTCTTCAGAGAGGATACCAAGGCGTTTCCAGACCAGCTGGGAGACATAGTCTCTCCACCAAGTCCTGGGTCTGCCCCGGGGTCTCCTCCCAGTGGGACGTGCCTGAAACACCTCAAGTGGGAGGCGTCCAAATCCAAAATTTCTAAGTTAGTTGCCATAATGGATATATTACCGCGTAATTGGTTTTATTTACTGCAGTAGTATTATTTTTGTCCATGTATTTTTAATCATCACTACAGCCTCTATAGAAATTTAAGTTATTTTAACATAGTTCTTCACTGTTATCTTGCAGCTGCTGTAATCTATAGGTAGGGTGCCACCAGAAATTTCAGGGTCGATGGAAAAGACAGATCGCAGTCCCAAATATTCAGCACTTTCAAACACTGTAGATATTAAGTTTTCACATTTGAGCTTCATATGTCATCAGAATTACACTACAGCATTACGCAGCTCTACAAAAAGGTATGTAACAGTTTAAAAAGTAGCAAATAGTGTTTTATACTGTATGTCCTCCATGTATTTGGCATGACATAAAAATTAGTGCACTACACTTACTGGATCCCAAAAGTGGCCCCTAAGTGTTTATGGTCCCTCTGAATCATCCCAACTTTCCTTCTCCTTATGATGCCCCTGGTAATGTAATTAAAATTGTGAGGTATGAAGTAAGTACCCCCAACAGTAATTCTATCCAGGCTGAAATTATAAGAATTCCCCTCAATAATTTTTGCTGTATGAGAAATAAATCCCAAATGTGATATCAGATACAGCATGTTCTGAAGTATAGCTTATCTGGATTTTAGAGACTGGATTTTACAGAGGAAATGCTACTTACTTCTTCTATATAGTAAGGTTTAATATTGTTGTAATAAAAGATCCCTGGGTAGACATGGTAGAGAAGAAAAATTAGTAATTTCTTTCAAAAATAAGGGGGGGGGGGGTAAGGGCCTGTACTTCTATAGCACTTTTTCAAGTCACAAAGACCACTCAAAAGTGCTTAACTAGTAGCTACACTAACCCTCTATTCTAAGGGCCTATCAGAGACAGACACCTAGGGACAATTTAGAATCACCAATTAACCCAGCATGCATATCTTTGGATTGTGGGAGGAAACCGGAGTCTCCGGAGTAAACCCACGCAGCACAGGGAGAACATGCAAACTCCACACAGAAAGGTTCCCAACCCTGCCAGCCTGGGGATTCCAACCTGGAACCTTCTAGCTGTGAGGCAACAGTGCTAACCACTGCACCACCATGCTGCCCAAATCCACAGTCTCAAAAATAAATCCAGCTTTTGGTTTTTATTCCAAAATATATACAGTATATATATATATATATATATATATATATACACAGATGCATATTGCTTACTTCAAAACATGTTTGATGCAGCAAAAGTTATTGGGGGGACAGGGTGAAGTTACATTCTTGTTCACCTCTGTCAAGGATGCTTTGATCAGATGTGGTTTGTCAGTCAGTTAAGAACTTCTGAACTGATTTTGATGAAATTTTCATCAAAGGTGTCCCGTTTGGATGAGCCCTTTAAATTTGGGGTTAGCTCCAAACCATGCAGATGCTGGATCACACCTTGTTTAACACCTTGGCAGAAGTATGGCCCCTCTGCATGACTTCTAGTTTGTTATAGACCTCGACTACAAGGGCTGTTCATTAAAGATTTCCCAACTCATTCCACATGGACTGAGAGGAACCAAACTTGGCAGAGTTATTAAGTCTTTCTCTAGGTGCCACCAAGTGTCACACTTCTCCCGTTGCTTTATGGAGCTGTGGAGACACCACATGTAGACGTCTGCAGGTTGCATCAGAAGCCACGACGTGAGTTCAGAAATCAGTGTCTCATCATCTTAGAATTGCTTGTCCTTTAAAAATGGGTTCATGGTTGGAAAAAGGTGGAAGTCAGACGGTGCATGTTTTTTTGTGGGGGGGAGCAGTGAGAAAAGATTCCATCACTGCAGGACCATGCTTCCTTGCACTTGGTGCTGGGCAATATGCGAATTATGAACTAGGGCATTGTCTTGCAGGAGGGGGACACTTTGGGTCAGCATGCCACATCTCTAGGTTTTGATGGCCTTCTACAGTTTGAAGCATAGTAAGTCCCTGTAATTGAGGTACCTTTTGCCAGGAACTCCATCATAAACACTCCAAGCATGTCCCAAAAGACCATGAGCATCACCTTGCCTGCAGGGGGGTGGACACGTGCCTTCTTCTGAGATGGTGAGTCATAATGCTTCCATTGCTTCAACTGGTCTTTAGTCTCTGGATCATAGTGATGGACCCATGTTTCGGCCTTAGTGATTAGTCTGTCAAAGAAGTCCTCCTGGTTTTCTTGGCACATGGTCAAAAGAACCTGGGAGTACATGACTCATTTCTGCTCCTGGAAAGGTGTGAGAATCTGGGGAATCCATCATACAGACAACTTCCATATGGCCGTGAATGATTTTTTTTCCACAGACCCCACACCGATCTTAACATCTTCGGTTAGTTACTGAAAGGTTATGTGGCGATCTTCCAAAATGGTGGGTTCCACTTGCCAGATGGTGTCTTCATCAACGGCATACTGTGGTCACCCGGGATTGGGTACTGTTTTCACCAATGTCAGACCACACTTGAACTGTTGATACCTGCACTTAACTGTGTCATACAATGGGGAGTCCTCCCCATAAGTCTTTTTCATCTCATCAAACATCTCCCGTGGTGTGCAACCTCTCAAGTACAGGAACCTGATGAGTGCTCTGCATTCAACTGGCTCCATGATCACACGTTACTCCACCTTAGCACTTGTAATGTATTATTATTGGTGGTGTTGGCGTTATCGTGTTAATCGCCCATTAACGCTTTGCCCCCATTAATGGTGACAAATTTCGTGATCGCGGTTAACGGCAGTTAACAGCAGAAAGCGCAAACAGTTCTTTTTGGCCTAGCGGCTCTCTGTACCAAAGCCGCTCTGGCTACAGACACTGCACGCCATGCAGACATTGCGAAGTCAAACAAGCTGATTACAGCTATGGAAATCCCCGAAGTGCTGTTATGTTTAAGTTTACAATGTTATCTGTCGGAGCTCTCATCTGGATAATTGTTACAGCTTCCTCCAAAGCTTTGCCTGGATGTTGGGTGGTTCTTCTTCCGTGGAAGCTGGCTAGCTGGCTAGTAGCTACATGCTAGGTTATAGCTGACCTTCAGCAGCTGACACAGACAGAAGTTTGCCTGTTTTCGTCCTCATAGCTTTGGGTCCAACTGTTGGTGAATACCAGTGTAAAAAAATTCTCAAGCTGCGCTGTAATGTCCATTCACTCCCCCGCCATTTTTACAGCATGGGTGGGGTGTCATCACGGGCGAGATAGTCGTTTGTTTATGTTTGTAATTTTTCTGCTAAAAGGGAAACTGTGTCTGTTGTGACACACAAGGTCCATGGTTTTGTGTTGATCTGCTTAAAAGTTTGCTATGTGAGAAAGAGCAAGCTCCGTTTGTGGCTGCTGGCTGGTTGGCTGCTGAGCTGTGTTGCGGTGACGTTCATGAGCCGGGGCATTCCGTTGCTTGCACATGCAGTCTACTTTTGAGAATTTTCAGGAGAATATTCTGGACAGTTTTTGTCATTTTGGATATGCTGAGAGCTTTAATAAACCTGCAGGTGAAGGCAGCAAGCATATTTGTCCCCTCGCATGTTCATAACAGTATGACAAACTTGAAAAATTACCGACTTAAGATACACTGTATCTGTATGGAAAAACATGCGATTACTGTAATGCGTTATTAATTGCGATTAGCTCAACATTTCAAAACCGTCCAACACCACTATTATACATGTGCCATTCCACGCCCCTACAATAACCCAAATCTTTAATGAGTAGCCCTGTTCTTAAATATTTTGACATTCAGAATCAGCTGTCCCATTTTTTTCCTTGCCTGATTTAACACACCCTAAGACTCCATCCCCTCCATGGAGCTACAAAGTCCGAAACGGGCTCACAATTTACACCAAACGTACCGGAGACCCCGCGTTTGTGCGAGGTGGAAGGGGGGGGGGCAGTGGGCGACCGGGAGCTCCCACTTCGAAAGGAAAAGTGCGATTGGAGCAGTGACGTTATCTGCCGGAGAGGAGGAGGAGCAGCAGGAGCAGGAGGGAGGAAAAGGGGGACGGCTGGACTCCATTAAGCCTGCAGGAAAACTGTTTGGGATACTTCGCTTCTTCGGCCAGCTCCGGTGGGATTTATTTCTACTTTTTTTTTTTTTTTTTTTTTTAAAACCACAAAACCAACAGAGTCTACATGATTTGAAGACGGGGGGCCTTATTCTGCGCCGTGTAGTCGACTGTTTTAGTGTGTTTTGCGTCTCTGTGAAGGTGAGTGCTTAGAGTTAACACGCTCGTCCTCACATTGGAAATTCATTGTGGTAAAAACCCTGTCGGTACGTTCAGCGTTTGCGTAAATCCACAACGTTCTTCCCAAGCTTCAAAGTGGAGGCTTCTGTAGACTTTAGACGCACTTTGAGGTGAACTTAAGGCCCTTCGCAGGTCGTGTTTGTGTGCTTTAAAGCCTGGGAGTTGCTGTACGGGCTGTGCTTGCATAATGAGCCCCTCGGCTTATTTGTAAGGGTGTCTTTACCGTTATATTCCACAGGTGAACGGCCACTTTAAGCGGCTAAAAAAAAAAAAAGCCTTTTGCTTAACTTGTTGGCGCGGAGCTGAAGCCTTTGTTCTTATATTGATCAGAGGCTGTTTTGATCACCAGGCCACTTTTGGGGGAAAAAATGTCACTTTTCTTTTTCCGGTCACTCAAACTCCATAAGACCACGAAGATGAGCACCGTAATGGGGGGGAAACTGTTAACTTGATTCTCCTCCGTCCCTTCTCCAGCCATTCTTGAGGGTCAGAATGTTGATTCGTGAGGCAAGTGACCACAGCTGTCACCACTGCGCCACCGGCACAGCTGTGTGCCAAGAAGTCGTCACTACCTTTCACACGCTTTAAAAGTGGCAAATTTGTGCTGAATCGGCAGCAAAAACGCTTCGTGTATTTATATTTTTAAATAAGTGCAAGTATGCAAAGAAGTGTTTTTCATCCTGTTTTGAGCTAATGAACCTTTTTTACGTTGAAAAAAAAAATCTGGAGGCACCCCACCAACCAAAACTGTTACAAAATGACACAGTGTAGCCAATTGCAGCATATTTAATAACAGTTTAGACTTGTAATTGATTTATACTCACTCAGTGTGAAACCTGGGCCTGTTTAGATGATTGCAAAGCTGATATCTTGACAGGAGCTGAAGAAAGGCATAAATGAAGCTCTTCCTCCACAGCTCTGTCTCTCTTTTTTGTTTTAGTTTTTATGGTAGCCAGGCTTGAAAAGCCCAGGTTTCTCTCCGTTTCTCACAGATGAACAAAATAGTTTGTGTTCCTATCTTGAATTGATGGGTGTTTTGTTTGGAGAGGGTGTTTAAGCTTGCATGGAGCCATGGCACTGTTGGATAGCTTTTCCCCCACACACACCAAGCATAATGGCTTGGTGCAGTGGGATCCCTGAGTGGAAGTAAATCCAAAGGAAAAGGTAACTTTTGCGGTACTGGTCTTCACTGTTCTAGCTTTTTTTTTTTTTTTTTTTTTTTTTTTTTTGACAACTGCTCGGCCCTTCACCTGGGTTAGAATTTTGTCCAGGGCCCAGTTCAGAGTCTGAATCTGTCCTCTTCAAGTATTTATCCAGCGCTGTTTTTCATCTAGTCACCATTCGCCCTTTTCACATTCCCCACAATGCAATGCGCAACCGGCAACAGCCGGTAGTTTGTTTACACTGGCTCACATGCATACACAGAGACAGAGTCCAAGATACGTTGAAATAAAGCCACAAATCAGGGTTCCAGATGCGTAGTACCTTTCTGTAGTAATCGCCAGATTTTGCTCTCCCAAATTCGCCGAAGATCTGCGTTTTTTTCACCGCTGGGAAACCTATAGTATGATCTTCTTATGCCCTGTTCCTTGTCTGTACCCTGGCGATTACTACAGAAAGGTACTACGCATCTGGAACCCTGATTTGTGGCTTTATTTCGACGTGTATGCATGTGAGCCAGTGTAAACAAACTACCGGATGTTGCCGGTTGCGCATTGCATTGTGGGGAATGTGAAAAGGGCGAATGAACTAGAATGTCTTAACAAGGTCATTAAACTCCATAAAACACACGAAAAGGAAAAAGATGATAAACATACTGCGCGTTGTGTTGGAGTTTGGGCTCTTATTTCTGTGGTACAGGTGGTGGCTCCACCTTCCGGTTCCGCCACCTCCCGTGGCTATAAGAGGGCAGTGGGTAGAAGGGGCGGTCTCTTTTGCCACCTCTTCTGCCTGACGGTTGTGCCTGTATTGTAAAGTGCCTCTCTAATAAACGTATGTTCAGTTCGACACCTGGCCTCGTCCTTGGCTCCATTTACAGACATAACATTTGGCACCGAGGATAAAAGTGGATTAAAACAAGGTATGGAAGCATGTGGGTTTGAAATTCGGCCATTTTTGGAGCTCTCTGCATTGTTGCCAGTGCCAAGTATTGTGATCCATCACTGAATCGATTTTTTTTTTTTTTTTTTTTTTTTTGTTTTGTTTTGTTCCCCCCCCCCATCCCTAATACTGCGTTCATACTGCCACATACTGACATAGAAAAGCCACTACAGTACAAATGCACAACAGTGGCAAATTATTTGCAATTTTTTGGACCAGTAAGTAAAATTACACAATTTCCCATGGAACCCTGAATGTTCTCTCACGAAACCCATGGGTTCCTAGGAACCCTGGTTGAATAACCCAGGATTGACACTGACTCCGGATGCAGTCCATTAGAGATGTGATCCGGCCTCCACAGCAAATAGTTCCCATTCTCATCACTTTTCTAATCCCCACCTGGTCCGGACCACTGTGGAATGAATCCGGCTTGTCAGATTCGGTTCGCTAATGAAACGCAAGGAGTCTATTTTAGATGGATGCTGGATCCAATCCGCAAGGAAATGCCATGGTATCTCATGATATTTAATCATTAAAAATTAAGTAAGGATCATCCGTTATTTTCTGAGGTCTACTCCTCCACCACTGTGTCAGAGGAGGTAAAAACTTTGACATAACATACAAACACTTCGTATAAGTAAAAATTAATGGGCTAATTACGTATTATTGGAATACAAAAATCCAGGTGGACAGCTGCTACATCACACTTCCTTGTTGTTATCAGGTGATCGTGATCGGTTTATCTCGGTCTTGTTCGTGTCTTTCCTTGAGATCTTGCATTATTTTGTATAATTCTCGTGTGATTTTGTATTTTGAACCCTGCTCTAATCCGTGCTGGACCAAAACGCAAACGGAGTGGGTGGGGACTGCCGCAAGGCTCCGTCCACACTGCATCTGTGACGGACTGCATCCGAAGTCGGTATAAATCAGGGTGACACTGATATAAAGTACAACCTCACCTAATGTCTATCAGTACCTTTCTTTTGTGTTAACCTTTAAGCCTAATACACAAAGTTTAAAAGAAAATAACAAAATCCTTAACAGGCTCTTTTGATCACCTTTATGTGCTTGGCAAATGTTTTGTTTATCCTAACTTTGTTCTCCATTTACAATATTTATTGTAATCTGTAACCCTGATGTGACAGCAGAGTCACTTTTGGAAAGTAAAACAGTTGGTAAGGAAACGTACTTCACTGTGTTGAAATTTTATTTAAAGAAGTGTTTAAGTGTACCTTTTCCCCTCATGACTTTGTGTGTTTGACAGGATGGCACTGGATGGGATCCGGATGCCTGATGGCTGCTACGCTGATGGGACGTGGGAATTAAAGATGCACGTCACTGACCTCAACAGGGACGTGTCGCTGAGGGTCACCGGGGAAATTCACATCGGCGGGGTCATGCTCAAACTGGTGGAGAAACTAGGTATGCAGGTTGCAGTCATTCATGAGTCGGAGTTCATGTGGCTTTTTAAAGCAGCTTGTATCTCTGCAGACTATATATAAAGTCTCCAAATTTATTATTAGATTCACAGCTTTTTCGCGCATCCCTTTTCTCAGAGGAATTTGGATTTGTAGTAGGGTTTTTTTTTCCCTGTTTTATATTTCTCTTCTAGTCGATCGTACGCACAGTCCTGCTCAATCTCTGAGCATGTCACCAGTGTTTTTATACACAAAATACCTGTGCACAGTGTTGTTTTGGTTGAGCATTGCTGTCAATGGCAAACTGGCTACAGCAGACCGATTCCCGACCTCCAAAAAGTAACTAAATGGAAGTGTAAATTATAACTTAAAGTCTATGATTTGAATAAATTTTTGCACGGAGTTGGAGCAGCCAAATGATGATGCATTTTGGTTAAATTTGAGTGAAAGCACCTATAAATGATCTTACTTTTCCGGGTTGTTACCATGGTAGAAGGTTGACTCACACGTGATGTCATTTCATCAGATGGATTTCATCCTCAGATAGTAGAAGAACGCACCTTTAGTAATGGAGTTAACAAGGGAAAAGCATACACCTGTGTCTTCCCGCCATATGAGAATTCCTATGTGTGTCAGTGACTCAGTCGTGTTATCTGTTCATATTTGCTGGGCAATAAATGCAACCCATCTTCAAAGAGGCTTCCGTTCTGAGAAGTGACGGTACACTAAACACAACACTAAGTAAATGCAGCTTTTTATGCAAAACTCAAACAGTTTCAGATTTAAAGCCAAACATTACATGGCTCTAAAGAACTTTTTTCCCCCCATGAGCCCCCTTACTTGTGTCCAAGACAAGCAAGGCCCCAAATCAAAACTATGTTTTGAGTGGATATACAGACTTTTGGTCATCCCGTTGTGCATGATGTTGTTTGTGCTTTATTTAACATACACATCATTTTGACAACCGTGGAACAAGCAAAGCCTCACCCATCTCTTGTGATCTTTGGGTAACCCAGGTTGGGAACCACTGCTCTAATGTATGTATTTTACAAGTATGCTGACAAAAAATCATTTAAAACAGAGGAGCAGAACCTGTTTGTGAACAGCCTGCAGTATTTCCCTGAAATAAAAATGCCAATTCTTGTGGATTTTTTTTCCAACTATAAATTGACCTGGGTGAAAGTTGATATTTGTTCCAAGCAGGGCTCTTTGTTACCAAGCAACATATTTAGGTCAGTAACTCAAGGTATAAAAGAATCATACGCTACTTCCCTTCCCCCGAGTCTGCCACGCACTGTTGTGCAACTGTAGCTATGTTCTTGTCAAGTTTGGGTGCAAGTAAACAAAAGTGTCCTGTGTTCCAGTCCCTCGAACACTGCCCTGGTTCATGGAGTCTGCAGAAAGGTCAGTGCTGGTGGCAGTGCCATTTGTGAGTGACAGTTTGTGTGTTGATGGTGCCTAAATGCTCAGAATTCCTGCAGCGTGCCAAGGTTTTATTCACTGCCTATGGTCCTGTTTTTAGCTCTCCTGTTGGAGCTCCACATAATTGAGGTCTTTGTTCTCTGTGGTCGTCTGTGCTGAGTAGCTTCTATGCTGGGCGAGGGCAGTGTTGCTGCAGTGTGTGGGACGAAATAAATTCACTGGCTGTGCTGCCTCAGCTCCTCTCAAGATGTGGCCTTATCCATTGTTTGAGTTGTGTAAAAGGTTTTTTTGTTAAAGGCCTGGTCGATGGGTTGACCTTGTGTGTAACATTCAGCACCTGTTTTGTGGTGTGGGGTCAAGGAATTCTTACAGTGGTTGGCCATTATGTCATAAAAGCCAAATACATTGGTTATAATAGTTTTTTTGTGCTATACAATTGAGACATTGGAATTGGGTACAACATTGATACTTCCTTCCTATCTTGTTTCTTTTCTTAAGGCGTGCCCCTTTTATCGCCTCTAGATTCTGGCTGCCTGAGAGCTTAATATCATGAGCTTAAAATGGTTCAAATCATGATTTTGCTGTTTGTTGACTGTTTTGTGTTAACCCCTTGCACTCTGGTCAGTTTCCCTAAAAATGCCAAAAAATAACGTACCCAAAGTAAATCAAAAGCTGTTCTTCAACCCTTTGCAGTATCTTCATGGGGTTGGTCTCATTTAAAAGAAAACACTTTCGCCTGGGTGTTTTTTGGATGCAAATGCTTGCAAATAACACACAGCTGTCAGATCCGGCTGGAAAATGCAACAGAAATGTAGAACCAAGTGTTATCAAGCTGAGGTCCAAATTTGGTAACAATACCACAAAAAATGAATATATTACGCAGCTTTTTTCTCAGACGAAAAGTTCTAGACGTTTGGAAAAACGTCTAGAACTTTTGAATGCTTCAACATAGAAGCTTCATCTTGGGCTCTAATGAAAGGTGACACTCAGTGCTATCTTGTTAGCTATTCAGAAACACTGTCAGTAGTAATGACGCAGAGAAAATGAAGTTTCAATTCTAAACACGCTTTACTGAACAAAAATGTCAATATACAAAACATACTATTTACAAACAACAAATTCAATTCAACTTTATTTATATAGCGCCATTTCACAACAACAGTCATCTCATAGCACTATCAACTGTAGGGGGAACCCCCACAGTTGCAGAAAGACCCCAGCAATCAGGCGATCCCCTGTGAGCAAGCACTTGGCGACGTGATATTTTACAAGTTGACAGCAATACCCTCTCAATCAAATATAATTTTCTAATCCTACTCATCATCATACTGATTCCTAGAAAATGTGTCAAGATTTTGCTGAGGCGGTCATGCATGTCCGTGCCTCTCTTCTGCTCATTGGCCTCTTCTGCTGCTGGGCTGCTGAGGTGAAGGGCCCAGCTGATCAGGAGAAACTTTGTCCTGGTCATTACACTCTTGGGGAAAGGAAGGCTGTACAGGTGTCCCCCTCGCCAGTAATCACTGAAGGATGTGCACTTGACTATACCCATGTAAATAATCAAGCCAAAAAATGAGAGCAGGTCGGAGCGTGTGAGGTCAATCCAGGGGCTGGTGGGTGTGTTGTAGTGTGCAGAGCCATGTAGGTTGGTGTTCTCAACAATGTGGTCTAGCACAGATGGAGTGAAAAATAACTCAAACAACTGAACGGGGGTGTATGAAGCTGTTGTAATTAGCTGAGGTCCAGGTGGATTTTTGGGACGAAAAATGGGCTGTGGTGGAATGATGTCAGGGGTGTCGGAATCATGCCACCTCTCCTCAGCTGATGAAGGGCCGGCCGATGTCCCAGGCTGAGGGCTGCCATCACCACTCTCGCCTCCTCTTCCTCTCCTGCTACCTCCTCTTCCTCTTCCTCTCCTTCCTCTTCCTCTCCCCAGTGGTGTCCCTCTTTTTGGGGTAGGGGTTTCCTCTTCTGACGAGCTCGCCTGCAGCTCCCTTTGTCTGCGCTTGCTGGCAGAGTGCTCGTCTGGCACCCACTCCTCACCAGAGTCTTCATCTGAAGTTTGTCTATTATGTGAAAATAGTCATTTACAAAGTTCAATTTTTATTTTTCACTATTCTCCTATTTTCCCAGAGTTCACATACACAGCACAGTTCCTGTTTTTTTTTTTTTTGTTTTGTTTTTTTAACAAGAAAAAATAGCCTGAAGTGCAATAAAAATTATACTAAAACATTATTACATTTCTAGAGGGTAACAAACAGCCCACTGGGAGGAGACCCCGGGGCAGACCCAGGACTCGGTGGAGAGACTGTCTCCCAGCTGGTCTGGGAACGCCTTGGTATCCTCTCTGGAGAGCTGGAGCAGGTGGCTGGGGAGAGGGAAGTCTGGGCTTCTCTGCTTGAACTGCTGCTTCCATGACTCGGACCTCCGGAAAAGCAGTAGAAGATGGATGAATGGATAACACACAACCCCCCCCCCCCCCACACACACACACAAAAACATGCCACGTAAAAAATGTGTGGCCTTTTTTACAAGAAAAAATAGCCTACAGTGCAATAAAAATTATGCTAAAATATCTATCTGCAATGCAGAGGATAAGCCCCCCCCCCCCCCGCCGCCCTGCTACAGAGGAACTCTGCACACCAAAAAACTTGTGGCCATGACGCACCGTTGGAATTACCGATCGGTCAAAAGTGATTTTTATTACTATTTTCATCGATAAAGAATAATTTAGCTTATAACACTTACCTGTCCACAGCAGCAGTAAGTTCCTCATTGTCAGATGAACATGAAGCTGGTCCGGTTGTAACGGACTCGTGCTTCTGGTCACCCGACCCGGTCCAAACATCTCCGCTTCTACACTTGCGGTTTTGGCGAACCATTTTTTCCAAAAAAATAATCCAAAAAAGACTGGCTGATGCTACCGTTCCGCACAGGTCTCAATGTCAGTCACCCAGCGGCTTAGGCAAAAGAGATTTTATGCAGGGAGACGCACGTCAGCTGTCAAACTTCTCTGCTTCAATTGGCTCGTATTCACAGCCGTTGGTAGGCGGGTCCTTCTTGCTAGGTTTTCAGTCATTGGTTCTTCAAGGTTTCAGAAACCCAATTCAAGGCTCTTATTAGAGGTCAATCAAATCTAAACCAATCACACACTCCTTTGGCTTTCTGTTCACGGCTGTGTGAAAAGAAAGCTGAACAATTGGGCACCCTCGTGCGTTCTAGGACGCATGAGGGTGCCCTGGGACGCACGAGGGCACACTGGGACGCAGAGACGTGCCCGCCCGCGGTACACCGGAGTGCAAGAGGTTAATACATCAGGACATGTGTATACATTAGATGTTTTTGACCCTTTTCTTACACAAAGAATGTTGTAGTTCAGCCTTTACATGCAATTTCTAAACCTATTCATTCTGCTCAACATTGGTAGTGGTACCTCCATAACAGGCCTGGGTGATCTCACCTTGAATCAGCATTGCAGTTAATTGAATCTTTCACAGTGGTTTTAGTTTTCTTTTTCCCCTCCTTTCTTCCTCGTCCATATATATATATATATATATATATATATATATATATATATATGTACAGTCGTGAAAAAAATTAGGACACCCTGTATAAGCCGTTTTTTTTTTTTTAACATATTTGAATGTATGGATATTTAATATCAATGTTAAAAAATATTGGGAGATTCATGTAATACAATTAAACAAATAAAAATGAATTAAAGACTTTTTTCAAATTTTCTGTAAAATGTAATTCTAAACAAATAGTGAAGAATAAATTGGGACACCCCCCATCTTTTTTAGGACACCCCCACATTCATTCCCACTTACAATGGCTAAAATAAATGATTAAAAATGCAAATAAAGACAAAGTTAGACATAGATATGTGAACATTTCTTAATAAAGAACTGACTATTTAATGGGGTGTCCTAATTTTTTCATATGACTCTGTGTGTGTGTGTCTGTGTCACACCTCACAAAAAGTTAGGGATTTTGGCTTTCGGGTGAAATTTATTGAAAATTTCACGCTACAGTGATATTATGTCATGAAAGTAGGGCATTTAAGTCGAAGCATGCAATGGTGATTTCCACATCTCAAGCAATTCATTGAAACAAACATAACTCGTCGTGTGCCCTTGAGCATCAGTTACAGCTTGACGACGACGTCTCATGCTGTTGACAAGTCGACTTATTGTCTGCTGAGGCATGGCATTCCACTCTTCCTGGAGGGCAACTCTCAGGTCACTGAGGTTGTGGGGTGCAGGGTTATGAGCCTCTACATGATGACTCAGCTGATCGCATAAGTTTTCTATGGGATTCAGATCTGGAGAAAGTGCAGGCCACTCCATTTGAGGTACCCTACCCTCCAGCAGTCATTTCCTAATGATGCAACCTTGATCAGCTGGCACATTGTCATCCATGAAGATCAAATTAGGCCTGTGTTGTTCACGCAGGGGCACAATGACTGGATTAATGATGTTATTCAGGTAGTATCGGCTTGTCACTATACTATTCACAAGGTGTAGGGCAGTTCTGTATTGACTAGACACACCTGCCCAGACTGTAACACCACCACCACCACCACCAAAGGCTCGTCTGCTGACAACGGTGGCTGATGCATAGTGCTCTCCTTGGCGTCTCCACCATTGTTGGCGGCCATCATTTCTGCTCAACATGAATCGACTTTCATCAGAGAACAGCACTGAGGCCCACTGATCCATTGTCCAGCGTAAATACTCCCTGGCCCATGCAAGATAGTGATGGCTGATGGTGTGGCCAGGTGTCGTTGCAGGTAGTCTAACACGCAGACCACACTGATGTAAACGGTTTCTAATGGTCTGATGTGACACTTGGGTGCCTCTGACCCTCCCTTAAATGTGCCTGGAGTTGAGTGGCATTCATCATCCGGTTCTGCAGGGCACTGATCACAACGAAGCAATCATCAGCGTGGGATGTGGCCAAAGGACGTCCACTTCTATGCGTTTCTGTGACTCTTTCAGTCTCTGTATCTCTGTTGCAACCTGTTGATGACACTCTGTGACACTGTAAGCTCAGTGGCCACTTCCCTCTGAGAACATCCTGTTGGAAGCCTCGCAATGGCGAGGTACTGTTGATCAATTGTTAGGTGTTGTCATGGTCTCATGTCAAAATGTGACCAGCATGATGAAGAGGACTGTTTAAATACCAATTCTAATTGAACCAGAAAATTTATTGGTTGATTCCTGGATCAAACACCTGTTATAAATTTTGCCATTAAGCACCTTATTAGAGAACAGCAAGTTATGTAAAAAGTACTGAAACATTGAACAGTTGGACGTGTGCATTGGAAAGGTTAGAGAAGGTCAAATTAAGTTCACCTGTAAAGGTTATAGTGCATTTTTGGTGCATCTTGAAATTTCACCCAAAAGCAGAATATCCCTAACTCTTTGTGAGTGGTGTACATGCACACCCACACCACAGATTCTCTTTTATAGATATAGATTCACTGACAAAGCTCGTAATTAAGCAATATTACATGAGTGTGGTATCAATGAATATGTCACTGCAGTGATTCTTTCGTAAATGAGCATATTGTAATAAAGAATAAAGAACAGGCCTATAGTCATTTCACACACATAACCAAACTGGCCACGCTGACATAGACAGCCATTAGAGGCTAACAGTGATTTAACGTTGGTGCATTTCTGTTAGTTTCTGTGCACTTAGTTCCATTTTTCTTGGCATCTTCAGATAAAAGAGTTAGTCACCACATGTCATGGACAGACACCTCATTTCTTTTTGGTCCAAGCTGCTTCAGTTTTTCTACCATGTTCTTCTGCTTCTGAACAGTGCTGGTGTAATTTTGTTTTAACCTAATACGAGTATGCTGCTTCTGGGTTACGGAGCCACGTGACTGCACATGCAAGAGATGTTTTAAAGGGGCAGTACATGAAAACTCTCAAACGAGGAGAGGGGAAGAACTGAAAAAAAACGTCATGAGCAAGATTACATCTGTTATCTTGCAAATGTCTGTTTCGGTTCTTTTTCAGTTAATTGTCCAACCCTACATCATAACTATAAGCAATTATAACTAAATGATTTGGCCTAAAATTGCAATCAAATAGTCTCTTACTGTAAAACCAATCTTGTCATGACATTAATTCCTCTGTGAATTTTACTGTATTTTACTGTGAATTTTACTGTATTTTCCTCAGGAGTCTGTTTGTTGCCACATCTTAATTATGGTTTTGGATGTTTTAGATTGTCGGTCTGACTTGAACTGTTGCTTTACTGTACATTTTGGCATTATCCATCTGCCGCATCACGTTATCAGCCCCTCATGTACTGTAATAACTTAATTTTGTTGGCTTCAATTGAAAATGTCTCATTGTAGCTTTTGTTGGCTTCTATTAAATAAAGCTAGTTTAGTTTAGTTTTTTTTTTTTTTGTTTTTTTAAACACAGATTTTAGTACAGTATGAGTTTAGTGTTTTGGGGGGTTTTTTTGTTGCTGTTTTTAAGGATAGTGCAAGTTGATGAACATTGATATCAGTCAATGTAAACTTGCCAGATTGTAGCCAGTGGCCAATTTCCCCACAGAATGGGATTGTGTTTATTTAATGTCTCTGTGAAAACGCATTGACCGCCTGTATGATGGACAGTGTTCCTCATAGTATTTGTGCATGTGTTTCCACACGTGAGCGGGGTTGTGTAGGACAGTGGGTGTGTCTCATGCACATGTATCCTGCTTTCATCATTCAGCTCTTCCCATGAGCTCCACTACTCCAGTCCACATTGCAGTTTCAGATGGCTTTCGATAATGGATTAAATAGACAAATGCCAGGAAGGCACTCAGCTATTGATCAGAGCAGCGGACACTGCTTCCATTTGCCTTGAAACCTCCAGAAGTGCAGTATTTAAAGCCAGCTGATTAACCACCTCTCCAGTCCCCTCCTTTCATAATCCTTTCATCGATCCATTGCTCTCCATCAGCGATGCCTTCTGTGACTCTGTAGATGTTTTCTCGAAGTGTTATGCTCCACTCTTAAGCTAATATTGTGCCATTTAGGGAGGAAAACAAATGTTATACAAGCATTAGCAAAAAGGAGTATTATAGGATTTTAAGTGGTTCCATAATTGACTTACTGTAAGTGTTTTGGCCATTAATATTTATGCGGATGGCTATTTTCCTTGCAGTAAAGGTGGAGGAGACTGTAAACAAGGCTAGATAATTTCTGTCCTGAATAGCATAATGTATGGTATTGAGGACATATTGGATTGGGGGAGTGTTGCACTTCTGTAGCTATTCTTTGGACTTTCTATATATTAATGGCAGTTGAAGTCTAAAATGTGCCAGACTCTGTTTTGGTTTGATACTTCCCTTTTGATTCTGGGATTTGTTTTAGATTTGACGGGCTGAAATGGAGTTTCTGGGAATGCTTACTTCCGGATTAGGTCTTATCAGTCAAAATATCACAATTAGGCTGGTATTTCTTTTGCAATTTCATCAATTTTGTGTGGTTACTCTTTTCCCATTGCTACAACTTCCCCTGGTTATGGAGAGTGTTTCTGAAATCTGATTTTTAAATCACTCCCCAGTCATTTTTGCTTCATGGACCAGTAGCACTTAAAAAAAAAAAAATGCAACCCAATGGGGTTGCACCTTCTGTGCGTGTGTGTGGGGCCTCCAGAGCTTCTTTGCTAGTCTCAGGGTGTGCCGTCCTGGCATCCGTCCCCAAAGGTGCAAATTCAGGGTAGCCATTACTTGCAGTCACAGGCGGCCGGTCTTTCGGAGGGTCCACTGGTCCCCAGGTCTCCCACAGTTGGGAAGCAACACGCAAGCTTTCCTAAAAGCAGAGATAGGCGACCACACTCCAGGCAGCAGAAGGAAAGCCCAAACCAGCCGGCCAGCCCATTGGGTTCAATTCTCAACCACCACCACCACCACCACAGACAGGTGTGCGCAAAGACTGCACAGACAAACATGCAGCACAGGAAGAGGGAGTGAGAAAAACCATCTGGTAGTTTTTCCAAAAGAAAAGACCTGACAGACTTACTCAGTGCAGAGAAATGGAAGAAATTATTATTTTTTCTTTGCGGATCTCTGCAACCTGGTACCGGGTTGTAACCTGGTGGTTGGGGACCACTGCTTAAGAGGATTTCCTGGTGTGTTGTAAGTGATACCAAAGTATGCCCCTCCGTGGATTGCCACCGTACCGTTTGAGTGTCCGTATGAGCCCAGGAGCTATGTTGTCGAGGTAACTTGCCCCTGGTAGGGTCTTGCAAGGCAAACTGGTCCTGGGTGATGGGCCACACTAAGAGTGATCCTGTGGATCTCCATGAAAAATGTTACATCAAGGACCCAGTGTACCCAAAGGAGGCACATGGGTCCGCCCTCCAGTGGGCTGACCACCTGCAGGAGGGATTATGGGGATCATGGTGTTATGTGAACCGGGCGGAAGGCTGGGCTACTCTGCCTGGGCTGATGCCCCCATGACTCAGATCCCCGGATAAGTGGTAGAACATGGATGGATGGACCAAAGTATGCCACTTTATTTGCCTTGTTACTGTGACATTTTCCATGTTGCTCCAAGGACTGCAGCTTTTATACTGAAGTATGAAAAATATTTTGTCTTCCTTTGACTGATATGACAGAAGGCATAAGCTCCTGCCCCTTTCATTTCAGCACACAAACTGTCCTGCTTCAGTCCCAACAGGTGTCTTCTTCCTGGTTTTTTTTCTGTATAATTGCCGTGTACTGCGAGAAGCTATGTTTTGTGGGAAATATCGTAGGAAACATTAGCATCCAGTCTAATTGCTGTTTTTGTCATCATGCACCCACAACTGTTATAAGTTTCAAAACAATAATGCATTATAGTATCTGCAAGTTTAGGTACAGTGTTGATGCTGTTGCTGGTCTAAACAAATCTTTGCAAGCAAACGGCACTCTTCTTCTTGTTTGCATTAACGTGTGTTCAATGAATGCGAATGGTCATGCGATGTCAGTACTGAACTGTAAATCTTGACTGTGCTAAAAACCATGCTGAAATGCTCATCTGAACAGAGGTTATTCTTGTGTAAACTGTTTTAAAATGTATTTTTAAAAAATCTAAGATGAAATGGCCTAGAAGGAGAGCGGAAAGGGAGAAGCAAGGTGTATCAAATGACGAGGACCTGAAGTTTCTCTCCTCTCACTGTCCCTCATGATGACATTATCCCTCTGCTAGAATTCCATAAAAGTCTTCAACGAAGCAGGAAATGAC
This sequence comes from Pholidichthys leucotaenia, assembly GCA_020510985.1. NCBI lineage: Eukaryota > Metazoa > Chordata > Actinopteri > Cichliformes > Pholidichthyidae > Pholidichthys > Pholidichthys leucotaenia. The sequence continues at coordinate 117,296,230 of CM035842.1, forward strand.
TCTGAGACTTTGGCATGCTGCTCTCTGGTTGCTGCCGTCATTGCTGGAGTTTCTGCAGCCTGTCTCATCCACCTTTCTCCGTCAGCCCCCCTTTTTCCCTTTTCCCATTATTTCCTTCTGCTTCCACTGTCCCCTCACTCCAACTTGATGTAAATGTATTATAAGGAAATTATTGTCCTTATATTGTCAGTGTTTTAAAAGTATTTTACGCCGTAGAATGTTTTTAAAACTGTATTTGATACCACCCCTTCCTCTGGCCACGTTGCAATGATTAATTATCAAGAGGAAATGGTGAAGTAGTTTGTTGTCTCAGTGTTTCTGACTAAGCTTTGTTCATTTGTATTAGCTATTCAGTGTCCTACAAATAGAACTCAAGTAAACTGCTTAGTCTGGTGTGACTCTTAGTTTTGCAGTTGTTTCAGTTGAGATTTCTGCAGTTTTTGGCTACAGTACCACCAGGGTACCAGGGATCTTTTTCCCTGTATGTCAGAGAAAATCTGAGAAAATTCTTGCTGGTTTGATTGCGTCATCGATCTATAAATGCAACAAATCTGTGTGTGTGTGTGTGTGTGTGTGTGTGTATGTGTATGTGTGTTCCTCACATACAGTATCTCCCAAACCATTCGTCATACTGGCTCAGATTTTATAAGTGCTTTGCTGAGATTATGAGGGTGTGCATCCCCGAGTATGGAGTTGCTCAGTCAAAATATGTAATTTTTATCAATAAAAGTTTAGCCACTGCTCCGTTTCCTCATGCTCGGGCTTCTAGAAGTGTAGGCAGGGTTTCGGATTGACTCCATACTGATTGGATAATACTCAGCATCATGACCAGTAACCAGAGCGCTCCGTAAACAAAACAAGGAAGGGGAAAAAGCTTCGCAGGGAGCCAAGCCCAGCCTGCCCGGTTAATGGGAGTCTCGGCTGCTGCTTCACTCGGGCGCCACCGCTGTCCTTTGCAGCACTGTGGGTTCAACATGGCGCTCCTCTTGGTGCTGGTGTGCTCGCATGGCTATCTAAAAATTAAGTTAATAATAATAATACCCCCATGACTGTGGAGCGGAATAGCCAGATCAATTGCATATCATATGCGGACACATATGCATGGTTTGACTAAACAAAGACCGTGGCCAAACACACAGAAACGCCCAGATAACGAAATAAATCATTTTTTAGTTACTGACAAATGGGCAACACTGATGCAGCAGTTGCAGCCAAACAGGTCATTCTGCTGTGGATAATAATGTTCAGTGTTTTGTACTTATAATATTGTTAAAGTATATCAGGATGCACTACAACGGGTCTCAAATATTTGTAAACGTGTCCTGTTATAGTACTGCATGAGGTTATTGACGATGGACTATATAAACTACACATATAAATTAAAACAATTATAATGATGACTGAACAACTCCTATTCCCCAAAGTGCAAGATCCAACACGTACGAATATAACTTGTGAAAGATCACACAAATATGTCTGACAAACAAATAAACAAGAGCTCTTAAACAGTCACTAATATTGAATGTCCCATTCATTTTCAATAATTCTGTAATTAATATTCACACAATCAAATAAATCTTGGTGTTCAGTCCCTTTCGTGTTTGTCAGAGTCTAACATGTGTGATTGCCTACATATAGGCTACACCTCTTTGTATTCCACTTTCAAACACAGCCTACATTTGGGCCTGTAAAGCTTAATCGGGCTACCGGTTTTCAGACAAGAATACTTGCTTTCTACGGGCATGCACTGGTCTTTGTAATGACAAGATGTGGCCTGCTGCAGGTATGCGGTTAGGTTGACGGTGGATCGCAGGCTGCATTAGGAAACGGGTGCCAATCAACACAGGATGCTGACCTTCCCCTGGACCTTTCTGCACCTTCTCTTCTTGCTGTCTTCCTTTCCTATGGTTCTACTGTTCTAATGGGTCTGAAATGTCATAGTCCTGTCTTTCCATATGATGCAAGAGTCGTCAAACATTTTTTAGTTTCATATAACCGTGTTATATGAAAGTAAAAGATATAACCATGTTCCCTTTTTTTATATCATCTTGCCCTGACATGAAGTTCAGAGAAATCACTATATGTAATGAGACTCATTGATTGTGGCCATGGAGCCTCTTTAAAAGTCTGGCATTATGCAGTGAAAAATGACCTGGTAGTCTGTGTCATCATCTTTCTGTCTAATCTTTGACAGGAAGTAGTTAGCCTAAGTGGTGGTCCTGCCCAGGCCAGAGCTTTCCTGCTTCTAGCAAGATGCTCTTGTGATTACGCTGCTCTGCACTCTGACTCGTAGATGTGCTCTCATGTGAACTGATTAATTCCATACATTCTCATTGTTAACCATATACAGACATGTATGACAGACCAATCAAATCGGCTCTAAAACCTCTTGTCTTCAGTTTTAATTTTCTGCTTAGTATGTAGTTGAATCTGTATATGGCCATAATCTTTGGGCCATAGTTTATTATAGGTTTAATTGATGGGCACAAATAAATGTGAAGTTGCAGTTTCTATTGTGGCAGATTGCTGTTTTTGTGTAATCTAAGTAAAGAAGTACAACTGCATTTATCAGGGCACATGCATAAAAACTGCAGAGCAGTTTTCTCGCCATGTTTTCTCAACTTTTAATTTGCCACTATTTCTTGATAAGGCTTTGTTGTCAAGATGAGCCATGGTTTCGTCACAGAAAATGGTACACGTTGACTCACCCAAAGTGTGAAAAATTCCTGTTGTAATAATTTTGCTGGGCCAGTCGGTGGCAGTGCGACATATGATTTCATGCCAACCGTCGATCACGTGCTGAAGTTTTTTAAAATAGTGGTTGTTGGTGAAAAGTCAACACATGTTCAGCAGCTACATCATTTTTTTTCTCCCCTCATTTGTTTTGCAGTTTAGTTTAGAAGATATGACAAAGCTTAATGTCCTGTGCCCATCTTGGATGGAAATGAGCAGACTTGAACAGTCTTCCAGGAGACGCGTCGACCAATGAGGTGCAGCTCCTGTGTGTTGTAATGGTGACGTCAGCATCATAGGTGTGTGAATGAGGTGTGACTGACATATGTCTGTGCTGCTGCTGTTTTCTCCCGTGCACTGGGAGGAGGAAAATTGGTGCTATTCTCCTTGTAAACAAATTGCAAGCATTTCAAAAGTTGCATGCATGGACTCACGCAATACTTGGCTATCCCATGCAACCATGCCACAAGCACTGAGGCATCAGCACCTATGGTGCTTTCATTCATTGCAGTAACTTCCTATCAGTATTTAAGAATGACATAAGTAAGCATTGCTATACATGAGGACAAGGAACCGCCTGTTTTAGTTCACCATGTCACTGTTATCAACAGCTTCACTTTGTGCTGTCCTGCAGAGTTAATTACATACAAGGAAGAGTTTCTGTTCAAACTCGGTTAACCTTGACAATCATTAGTTTTGATGTTTTTGCCCAATGGTCATGTGAAAGTGATATCAGCCACTTAAAGCTTCAAGTATCACATGATTCATTATTCTAAACAGGACGGTCAGGTCTAGGGATGTTAAAGACACTCAGCCAATGTACATTTTAAAAGTACAGCATGTTCATTTGGTAGTAATTGAGAACTGATGTGCTTGTTGAGGATGGTTTAATTAGTAATTCTTTGGTAGCCTAAGCATGGACCAGGATCATGATGATGATGATAATAATTTGCTCCTTGAGAAATTTGAAGCCATAATCTTTTTGTCTTTCACACTTTTATGTAACACTAATGGGACTGAGGGTTCTGTGGAAGGAAATCTTAGATCCGCTATTGTTGTCACGTGTGTGTGTGTGTGTGTGTGAATGGCGTAAGCTGATCTTGAGTTTTTGTGCAGCTCCTCAGCCCACGTTTCATTCATGAAACACCTGTCCATACCCCTCTGTTTTGTGTGCTTTCAGTGTTTGTTTTTATAACAAAAAATTAGACTTTAGACAAAGAAAATGTGTGCCATACATCTGCATCTCTTGTCCCATCTTTTTTTTTTTTTTTTTCCCAAAGGAAGAAGTCACTAGCAACTACAAATATTTAGATTTGCTTCAGGGTTTGTGTTCCCCTGAGATTTGCAAAGATGTTACAACACACTCTCTTTTTAGTCCCAACTCACAGAGGCATCAGTTCACTGGCTTATTACACATCTGACAGATGCATACATTGATAGGACAGATGAAAATTGTGCATCTGTTCCATTGATCTAAGTCCCAGAGCTTTTCTGTAATGGTATTATTCCGCCAGGTCTCTGGACACTTAATTGTATAAAGCCGAGTCGGGGTGGAGGGAGTACCCTCTGTTTTGCTGTGTTTGGTTTATGACACAAATGGATACAAACTATCTGTCTCTAAGGAGGTTTCTTTCACTATCCCTCTGGCCTTTCCTAATGCTTCAAAGCCAACACTAGACTGTAGTTGCACATTTCCTATTAAAATGTCTTCCCAAACAAAAGTGCATATTGGATTTCAGTGGTATGGCAGTCTGATTCCACTGTCGTGGATACTGTTGCCTTTATAAAGAATGTAAGATATTCTTTATAAAAGATTCTTCGGGTCAGTTGAAACTGATGCTCAAATCTGCCAGTCTCAGAAATCCATATGGCCTGTTTCTGCTTAAAATACTGTATGTAATTTATAAGACATGGTGTTACCTAAATCAGACAGACACCCTTTAAAGATGGTGTGAAATTCTGGCCATGTTGATTATCACTTCAGAACATTTTAGGTGTTTTGAGTTGGATTATATTATCTATGTAAGAAGCGTATAAAGATTGAAGTGGAAACTGCTTGTGTTTGAAGTAACATTATTATTTTCTAGATGTTAGATGGGCATTTGGCTGAATGTTAAAAGTAGCCACTGTAACTGATATTGCCTGTGATTAATGACATGACTGATGGAATATTGACAGAATGCTGTTATTATCTTATAGCAGGCAAAAGTAATTTCAGCTAAACTAAGCTAATTTAGCCTGTCAATAAAAGGGACTGAGTTCTGATGGTATTGCTCAGTAAATTTTTTTTTTTTTTCCGGTTCCGCCGGACCGGCGGCGCCACACGAGTCGGCTGCCTGTTGCAACAGCCTTTTTTTTTTTTTTTATCTTCCTTCTTCTTTCTACACCTTTCACTCTGTATATATATCACGGACGCACGGATCACCCCGGGGGTCTCCCGGGTCGGCGGACGGAGCCACGGTTTGCAGCGGGAGACGTTACAGCGGGGAGGAGCTAGTGCTAGCTAGCACTTGGCCGCCGCCCGGTGCTAATGGGAAACTCGACATACCGGGAGCTGTAGCGAAAAATGACGCGGGTACCGGGCTGGAGTTTAGGCGGCGTGAAAGAAATATAAGACAGAATAATAAAGAGCGATGGCAAGAACCAAGCAGACCGCCCGTAAAATCTACTGGAGGAAGGAAACCCCCCCCCCCCACCCCCCAGGAGACAGCTAGCCACCAGGGCTGCTCGGAGAGGCGCTCTGGCCACCGGCAGAGTGAAGAGGCCTCGCCATCACAGGCCCGTGGCTCTGAGAGAGATCTGTCGCTGCCAGAAATCCACGGAGCTGCTCATCCGTAAGCTGCCCGTCCAGCGCCTGGTGAGGGAGATCGCTCAGGACTTCAAGACCGTCCTGCGTTTCCTGAGCTTCGCCGTCATGGCTCTGCAGGAGACCAGCGAGGCCCACCTGGTGGTCTCTTCTTCGCTAAGGGGGTCACCATCATGCCCAAAGACTTCCAGCTGGCCCGCTGCATCCGCGGAGAGAGAGCTTAGACTTTCTGCTGCACATTCACCAGCCATAATGCTCTGCACTGTGTGTCTATATATATATATACATTTATAGTAATATGGACATATGTTTACTAGATGTTGTTTTTTCTTGCCTTCTGATTGTTGCTCTGAGTGTTGCTATCCCTGTGCTGTTGCAATCCTGGAATTTCCCCATTGTGGGACTAATAAAGGCTTATCTTATCTTATCTTATCTTATCTTAAATGAGTAAGGGCTGTTGAAGGAGGTCAACACATTTGTCAGTAATTGTACTTGCTGTGCTGTCACAGTAGGATGACATGAATGGTCCACATCCGAAACCATACTTTGACTGTAATGTTTAGCTCATTCTGGCGAAGCAGAAAGGAGCTAATGTGATGATGCAGTGTCCATCTATCTACATTTCACAGGAATCTGTATCTCTTGGGTATTTGCCCCAATTGTCACCAAAACTGCTCACATTGATCCTCGTGTGGGTCTGCATTCAGGCTGTGCTCAAGGGCAGTGGTCAAAGTTAAAAGGTCAGGGCATCTGGGCACTTAATGATTTCAGAAAAATCACTCCTCCTAGGTAATTGCCACGATGCTCACCACATTTACTCATAATGATTCTTAGATGGGTCTACATCAAGGTTGTGCTCAAGGTCATTGTCAAAGGTCAGGCGAGCTGGGCACGTATGTGATTTCAGAAGAATCAATATTTGTTTTAGGCAATTGCCCTAATTCTCAATACGTTCATGCACAGTGGTCCACAGGTGGGTCTGCATCAAGGTTGTGCTGAAGATCAATTCAATTCAGTTCAATTCAACTTTATTTATATAGCGCCATTTCACAACAACAGTCATCTCATAGCACTATCAACTGTAGGGAGGACCCCCACAGTTGCAGAAAGACCCCAGCAATCAGGCGATCCCCTGTGAGCAAGCACTTGGCGACGGTGGAGAGGAAAAACTCCCTTTTAACAGGAAGAAACCTCCAGCAGAACCAGGCTCAGGGAGGGGCAGTCATCTGCTGCGACTGGCTGGGGGGTGAGGGGACAGAGAAGAAGAAAAGAACAGACATGTAGAGAGCAAACAGCACGATGGGGACTCAATCTATGGGAGAGAACAAACAAATGTTAATGACCGGCAAAAAAAAAAAAAATTCATAGAGAGTGAGGAAAGGAGTGAGGCCCAGTGCATTACTGGAGGTCCCCCGGCTGACTAAACCTATTAGCAGCATAACTAAGGGAGGGTTCAGAAACACATGATCCCTCCCTAATTGTAGGCTATATCAAAAAGGTAGGTTTTAGCCCTATTCTTAAAAACAGAGATCGAGTCTGACTCCCGAATCCAGATTGGCAGCTGATTCCACAGGAATCAGCATTGAAGGTCAGGAGATCTCAATATGGTTTTTATGAAAATTGTTACTTGTCATTGGCAATTGCCCTAGTTCTCCACAAACTCGCGTATAATGATCCTGAGATGTGTCTGCATCCAGGTTGAGGTCATTGTCAGAGGTCAGGAGATCCAGGCATTTATGATTACATGAAAATCATTACTCCTCCTATGGCAATTGCCCCAGTGTTCAGCAAACCCATGCACAATGATCCTCAGGTGGGTCTGTATCTAGGCTGTACTTAAAGTCAACGGTCAAGAGATCTTTCTTTCAAAGGTCTTTTTATTATTATTAATTGAAGTATCAATACAATACAAAGTATTAGAAATTTTCATTTTTGTTTCAACCAAACAGTAAAAAACTAGAACTTAAAGCCAACAAATGTAAATGCTTCAAAGCACAAAAACCTTTAAATAAACAATAAAAAAAAAAAAAAAATACAAAGAAAAATTATGTGTGTGAAGTGGGGTTGGGGTAAAGGGGATATGAGCTACTCAGAAACTATAATCGTGGGTCTTTCAAAGAAATCAAGAAACGGGCGCCATAATTTATAGAATTTGTTTTCAGAGCCACAGACTGTATATCTGATTTTTTCTAAATCCAAACAGGACATTATATCTTTTATCCACTGTAAATGTGAAGGGGGCGAAGAGTCTTTCCACTTCAGTAATACAGCACGTCTGGCCAATAATAATGAAAATTTGAATACTTTTAATTTGGAACTTGGCAAGACAAGTTCTGGAGCCACACCAAAAATGGCGCATAATGGATCAGGTTTAATTTGATATTGCAGGACTTCAGACATAGTGATAAAAACAGAATGCCAAAAATTCATCAATGCAGGGCAGGACCAATACATGTGAAGCAAAGTGCCAGGAGCGCTACCACACTTTTCACAAGTTGGGTCTATATTCGAGTAAATGCGTGCTAACTTAACCTTGGACAGGTGCATCCGGTGTACAATCTTAAATTGAATAAGAGCGTGACGAGCACACATTGATACAGTGTGAACCTGGCCAAGAATAGAGTCCCACAGTTCATCAGTAAAAGTAAAATTAAGATCTTGTTCCCAGTTCAATTTGATAGCGGCCAGAGAAGAAGATTGTAAATTTGAAATTAAATTATATAAAACTGACATTACCCCCTTAGAAGTTGGTTTAACTAATAAAAAATCATCTAGAGGATTATCAGAAGGTTTTTGAGGGAATTGTTTTGTCATGGTTTGCACATAATGTCTGACCTGGAGGAAGCGGAAAAAGTGTGTAGAAGTGATGTCGAATTTGGTGGAAAGTTGAGAAAAACTTGCAAATTGACCATCAAAATATAAATCCGCAAAAGATTTTAAACCTTTTCTGTGCCATATATGAAATGCACTATCAATAGTTGATGGGGTAAATAAATGATTTGCGGCAATTGGACTTCTAATGGAAAAAAACTGAAGACCGAAATTTTTCCTGAATTGAGACCAAATTCTAAGAGACTGACGAACTACTTTATTATTACCCAGTGTAGACAAAGCAAGGGGAAGTGGTGAACCTAAAATTGCCGGTAGGGAAGTTTGATTGTCCACATGTGACTCCATAAGGATCCAAATAGGTGATTTGGGTTCCAGATAAAAATGTTTCCAATATAACATGCACCTGATATTTGCTGCCCAGTAGTAATATTGAAAGTTAGGCAGAGCCATGCCACCTACTGATTTGGGTCTTTGAAGAAAAACTTTCCTCAATCTCGGATGTTTACCATTCCAAATAAATGAGGTAATCAGAGAGTCCAAAGACTTAAAAAAGGATTTAGGAATAAAAATGGGGAGACATTGAAACAAATATAAAAACTTTGGAAGTAACATCATTTTTACAGAATTGATTCTGCCAATTAAAGACAAGGATAATGGGGACCATTTGGAAAGTATTAACTTGCACTGGTCAAGTAAGGGGAGAAAATTATTTTTAAACAAGTAATTAAATTGTTTAGTGACACATATCCCAAGATAATTAAAATGATCAATAACAACCTTGAAAGGAAAATGTTCAAAATCCTGAACTTGAATCTTTTCATTAATCAGAAACAGTTCACTCTTATTAAGATTAATTTTATAACCAGAAAACCTACTAAAACTATCCAAAATATTAAGTATAGCGGGTAATGAAGTAAGTGGGTTGGAGAGAAATAATAAAAGATCATCAGCATAGAGTGAAACCCTATGCTCAATGCCACCCCTACGAATGCCTAGAAAGTCCCGGCTCCCACGGATTGCAATAGCTAACGGCTCAACTGCCAAGGCAAAGAGCAACGGGCTCAAAGGACAGCCTTGCCTCGTACCACGGTAAAGTCTAAAATAGTCAGAATAGCGACAATTAGTTAACACTGAAGCTAAAGGACTAGCATAGAGAAGTTTAATCCAGGAACAGAAGGAAGGACCAAAACCGAACCTCTCCAAAGTAAAAAACAAATACTCCCACTCAACCCTATCGAATGCCTTTTCAGCGTCCAAACTAATAAGACATTCAGGTATGTTGTGGTGAGGAGTATAAATAATATTAAACAACCGCCGCAAGTTAAAAAAAGAATGGCGATTTTTAATGAAACCGGTTTGGTCCTGTGAAATTATAAAAGGAAGAATCTTTTCCAACCTTGAAGCTAACAACTTTGACAAAATTTTAACATCGGTATTTAACAAGGAAATAGGCCTGTAAGAAGCACAATCAACAGGATCCTTATCCTTTTTAAGCAACACAGTGATACAGGCCTGATAGCATGAAGGAGGAAGTGTACCAGAGTCAAGCGACTCTGTAAAAACTTGACAAAGGAAAGGGGCGAGGTCATCAGAGAATTTTTTGAAAAAATCAGCGGAAAACCCATCAGGTCCTGGAGATTTTCCTGATTGCATGGATGATATTGCCAGCTGAATTTCTTCTTTTGTGATGGGAGCTTCTAAAATTTGCCGAGATTCTGAAGAAATCGAAGGAATATCAATAGAATCAAAAAAAATTTCCAAACCCTTTAAGTTTGTTGTATATTCTGAGGTATATAATTTGGAATAAAATGACCTGAAAATATCATTAATCGCTTGTTGGTCAGATGTCACCTCTCCTTTATCTGTCCTAACTCCAGTAATAATTTGCTTAGCTCTAATACCACGTAGTTGATTAGCTAGAAGTTTACTGGTTTTTTCGCCATGTTCATAAAATTCACTCTTGTTCCTTATTAAACAACCTTCAATTTGTCGAGTAGAAAGTAAATTAAATTTAGTTTGTAATGTCATACGTTCCTTGTACAGAGCGGGTGATGGAGATTGAGCATATTGTCTGTCAATGTCCAGGATTTGATCTAAAATAACCTTCTGTTCCTGTATTAAGGATCGTCTTTTAAATGCTGCCAATGAAATAAATTCCCCCCTAAGAAATGCCTTCATGGCCTCCCATATCGTTTTATTTGACATACCAGGAGTTTTATTTTCTTTCAAAAAAAAATTAATTTTAGAAGAAATATTCGCAATCAATTTTTCATCTGTAAGTAATAATGGATCCAATCTCCAATGCTTTCTCATGGAGTCGCATCCATGGAGGATCATTTTAAGTACAAGAGGGGCATGATCAGAAACCGAGATGCTATCATAACTGCAAGAGCAAAGGTTATTAATTAATAAATTGTCAACAAAAAAATAATCTATTCTGGTATAAGTATGGTGTACGTGAGAGAAAAAAGAATAGTCCCTGCCGTTAGGATGTAAAAAACGCCAAGGATCTGTAAGGCTATATTCCTCAAGAAAAGACTTAACATAAGTTGCAGATTTATTAAGACTAGCAGGTTTTGAAGATGAGCGATCTAAGATCGGATCCATATACAAATTAAAGTCACCCCCAAGAATTAGAGAATGAGTATTTAAATCTAGAAGTTGCGAAAAAAGGTTGCGAAAAAAGTGCACATCATCAAAATTCGGTGCATACAGATTAGCCAAAGTGACATGTTTATCACCAAGTTTACCTGATACTATTACAAATCGTCCATTTTTATCTGATACAACATTAGAGGGAATAAATGGGATATTTCGATCAATAAGAATAGCAGCACCCCTGGCCTTAGCTTTAAAATTTGAATGAAAAAATTGTCCTGACCAACATTTTGACAAACGCAAGTGGTCGGAATCCTGCAAATGGGTTTCCTGCAAAAACAATACCCCAGGCTTAAATTGCTTTAGACGTGACATGACTCTCTTTCGTTTAATTGGATGGTTCAACCCCTTCACATTCCAGCTTACCAAAGTAAGATTACTATTCATTCAAAGAGTAAAATTTATATATTATGTTGTGTAGCCCAAAGAAGAGTAAAGTGAGGTACGGGTAAAAAAAAAAAAAAAAAAGGAAGGGGTAAGGGGGGTGTAAATAAAACCATAACAAAAAAAACAAAACAAAAAAAAATAAATAAAAAAATAAAAATTAAAAAAAAAATAAATAAATAAAAAAATCCAACAACCAAACCTATAACAACACTCCAGCCGGTTGCAAAAAAACAGCAACCGCTCCATCTCCTGCTCTATTTTCATCCTAACAGAATGCTCCCATACAACTGGCTTCAATCCTGCATAATATGAACGTTTTACCCTAAAAAAAAAAAAAATAAATAAGATAAAATTAAAAAAAAGAATTAAGTAAACAACAACGTATAGGGAGCCAATTTTACCTTGTTTTTAAACATCTGAAAATGCATCAATGTCCAGTCAGTGCAGCTTCAATGAAGTAACAAGCAGCCCAGCGCGGCAGCTGGTCAACCCAGAAATGTCCAGTTCAAGGCGAAAATTGCTGGTTTCTCTCCATAGTTTGCATGAAGCGGGTGGCCTCTGAGACGGACGCCAGCCACTGGTTTTTGCCGTCTGGAAGAGTTATCCGGAGCCTGGCGGGGAAAAGAAGAGAAGGACGAAAACCTCTCTTGTACAACTCGGACATAACCTCCTTATATTCGGCTCGTTGCTTCTGAACGTCGGCGTTATAATCCTCGTAGAACTGAAGTTTATGCCCACGATATTCCAAAGTCCCACGGCGTCTCCGCGCTTCTCTCATCACCAAGTCTTTGGTCCGAAACCGGTGGAAACAAATAATGACAGTGCGCGGCTTCCCATTCGGACCCGGCTTGGACATGAGGCTGCGGTGGGCTCTATCCAGCTCTGGGGGAGATGGCAAAGTTTGTGCGCCAAAGACGTCCACCAACAGCCGAGAAAAAAATTCAGATGGCCGTGGACCCACATCAAAGGACTCCGGCAGACCCACCAGACGAATATTCAGCCTCCTGCTTCTTCCCTCCAGGTCAGAAAGTTTGTTTTTCAAAAGTTTGTTCTCCTCCTGTATTGACTCGCATGTAACTTCAAGCGCCGCTAGGCGCTGGCTGACGTCCTCCGCGTTGTTTTCAAGGTCGCCAATGCGTTGCTCCTGGTTCGCCACATCTGCTTGAATTTTGTCCAGCTTACCATTAATAAGTTCAAATGAAGCTTTGAAGTCAGCAGCTATGGACATTCTGTGTTGCTCTAGCAAGGCAACAAGTGCAGGGTTAAGGCTGATACTAGCATCTTCAGCTAAGCTGGTGTTAATATTGTTCCCTGCTGCCTCCTTTTCAGTCTGCTTTCTTGTTTTGGACATATTTCAAAACAGATTCTGCATGTATTAAATGTCCAAAACATTAACAGCTTACAGCAAAATAGGGTTTAAAAAGTAAAGAAAAAAAAATATAGCAGGAGCCAGCAACGCACACACCTACTCCATTGCCAGCACACCGGTCAAGAGATCTGAGAGGGTGTGGTTATTCTTTTGAAGCAACAACTTTTTTGCTATGCAATGTGGGAGATTTTTTAAAGTTTACTGTTCGCTGTTTTTACCTCCAGTCAGACTTTGATAGACCCAAAACTTTTTTTATGTGAAGTAAAATAAGATGAGATAAGCCTTTATTAGTCCCACAATGGAGAAATTCCAGGATTGCAACAGCACAGGGATAGCAACACTCAGAGCAATAATTTAGAAGATAAGAAAATAAGAGCAGTGAATATACTGTACATATGTACACATAAATATATAAATATATATACACAGTGTGGAGAATTGTAGCTAGATGGAATAAACAACATAACCGTCTATTTAGTTACCCCACATAGTATGAATATGTACCCACACATATTGTCACCCTCCGTAGCGATTGATAATGTCCTAGTTGTATACTGGAGGGGACCATTTTGTGTAAGTCTGTTGTGTCTTTTACATTCAATACTATTAGTCACTTTTTTTTTTTTTTTGGCTATCTCTGTGAGCAGCCCTGCTTAGGTTATAAAGTCTGACAGCCGTAGGTAGGAAGGACCTGCGAAACCTCTCGGTTGCGCACCTAGGATGATGTAGCCTACTGCTAAATGAGCTCCTCAGTGCGTTCAGTATGTCCTGTATAGGGTGGGACTCGGAACTCCAGCAGAGATGACAGCTTAGCCACCATCCTTCTCTCTCGTATCTCCTCCACTGGGTCAAGGCGTTGCCCCAGGACAGAGCTAGCTTTCTTGATCAGTTTGTTTAGTCTCTTCCTATCGGCTGCTGTGATGCCACTGCCCCAGCAGACCACTCCAAAAGTGAGGGCTGATGTCACCACCGAATCGTAGAAGGTCTTCAGGAGCATCCCTTGTACACCAAAAGACCTGAGCCTTCTCAGTAGGAACAGCCTGCGCTGTCCCTTCTTGTAGAGCGCGTCAGTATTGTGTGAGCGTGTGAGCAGTCTAGTTTATTGTTCAAATGAACACCCAGGTACTTGTAGGATGTCACCATCTCAATGTCTGTTCCCTGGATGTTTACTGGTGCTGTGAGGGGTTGTCCTTGCCTGCGGCAGTCCACCACCAGCTCCTTAGTTTTCCTGGCGTTGATCTGGAGGCAGTTCCGATGGCACCAGTCCACGAAGTCCTGGATAAGTCCTCTGTACTCAGCTTCATCTCCGTTGGAGAGGAGGCCGACAATCGCAGAGTCGTCAGAACTTCTGTAGATGGTGTTGTGTTGTGTGAGAAGTCCGCAGTATAAAGGGTGAACAGGAAGGGAGCTAAAACTGTTCCCTGGGGGGCCCCTGTGCTGCCGATGATCGTGTCAAGTTGTGAGGAGACAAAAGTTTACCCTAATCTGTGCAAACTTTAGGCAGATTTTAATTTTAGCTTTTTCTTTGACACTCTCCCATAAAGATTTATCTGGTGAAGAATCTGGGCAACAGTTGTCGCATCAGAGTCTCTTCCATCTTAGCTGCAGAAGCTTTTAACTCCTTCTGACTAGTCAGAGGTGTTTTAGTGGCCTCTCTCACGAGGCTTCTTCTTGCACATTCACTCAATTTGTGAATGTGGTCTGCTGTAGGCAGTTACACATGTGCCATGGCCCATTTCTTAACGTTGGCTTTAACAGAAATCCAGGGCCTGTTCAGTGACTGATCTTTTTTTGTGTATCCATCTCATAACTTATACTTGTCATAAGATTTTTGAATGAATGTTCTAAATTGTCCTTAGGCATGACTGTGAGAGTGAATGGTTGTCTGTCTCTCTGTGTTGGCCCTGCGATGGACTGGCGATCTGTCCAGGGTGTACCCTGCCTCTCGCCCAAAGATGCTGGGATAGGCTCCAGCCCGCCCCCCCCCCCCCCGACCCGAAAAGGATTAAGTGGAAGAAGATGAATGAATGAATCTTTATTTCAGATAGATTAAAAGTAAAGATTAAAAAGAAAGGAACAGAATAATATAACAAAGGGGAAGAAAAAAAATCTAACAAGGTCAAATTAAACAATAAGTCCTCTGATTATACAGTTCAACATAAGTTATCCGAAATGCGTGATGGCTGAAGCTGCAGCTTTTATTGCCCACCCATATTCCATCCAGGAATTCAAAAGAAAAACTAAACAAGAGCGATTACAATTCAGAACAAAGCTAAGACAAAATGTGACAACCACCCCCCCAAAAAAAATAACTAAGCAACATCACAACACAGACTGAATATGATAATTCTTATGTGATTTTACATGTCATCTTATATATGTTTGGAGTATTTCTTCCTTTAGTTTTTGTTTAAATTGTCCAAGCGTTGTACATGATTTTAATTCAGCTCAAAAAGCGTTCCACAGTCTGACTCCTTGCACTGAGACACAGTGTTGCTTGGTGGTAGTTCTCACTGAAGGTTTTTGAAATATACATGTTCCTCTGAAATGATATTGTTTCTCCCTTATTTGGAACAACTTTTGGATATTTGCGGGCAGTGATAGATTCTTCACTTTAAACATTATTACTGCAGTTTTAAAGTCAACCAGATCTTTCAACTTGAGAGCTTGAGAAAAAGTGGGTTTGTTAGTTCCCTGTAATATTGCTCTAATAGCTCCCTTCTGAAGTATTTTCTTGGAGTTGTTTAGGGTTCTTTTGTCTTCAATGTAATTTTTGCCAGGAACACTGATTAACCCATGACTGGACCTTCGAGACTGTGGTGTCTTTATAGTACACTCACTTGACACAGTCAGTGTACTCAGGTGATTTCCATTTCACTAACTAGAAAAGCGCTCAGAGAGCAAATACTTCTATCAAAACTCCTTTCCTCCCTCCCTTTGTCCAGCCATCTGTCCGTACATTGCAAGATGGATGGATGGATAGATAGATGGATAGATGTACTTTATTGATCCCAAACTGGGAAATTAGAGTTACACTGTAATTTCTTAACAGTGTAACTGTCAAGATGGGGCCTTGGTGGAGGTACGTATGTGGTCATGGATCACCTCCAAAAACTAATGGTTTGTCTGTAGCCCAAGAACCACCTCTGGTGAAAATGTCATCAAAATCCATCCACTAGTTTTTGCATAATCCTGCTAAACCACTGCTAGATGATTGAACCTTGGTGGAGGTATGCACTCATGCATCACCTCCAAAATGTAATGGGTTCATGTGTAGGCAAGTGTCACCTCTGAAAATTTCATCAACCTCTGTCCAGTAGTTTTTGAGTAATCTTGCTAACACATTGTGAGAAGATAGCGCCTTGGCAGAGGTATGCGCTCTCAGATCATCACCAGCATACATATAGTGGATATAAAAAGTCTACACACCCCTGTTCAAATGCCAGGTTTTTGTGATGTAAAAAATGAGACCAAGATAAATCATTTCAAAACTTTTTCCATCATTAATGTGGCCTATAACCTGTACAACCTGATTGAAAAACAAACTGAAATCTTTTAAGGGCAAAAATAAAAAATAAAAAACTTAGAATAACCTGGTTGCTTAAATATGCACACCCTGTTATAACTAGGGATGTGGCTGTGTTCAGAATTAACCAATCACATTCAAACTCATGCTAAATGGGAGTCAGCTCACGCCTGCCACCATTTAAAGTGCCTCTGATTAACCCCAAATAAAGTTCAGCTGTTCTAGTAGGCTTTTCCTGATATTTTTGTAGTCACATCTTACAGCAGAAACCATGGTCCGCAGAGAGCTTCCAAAGCATCAGAGAGATCTCATTGTTCAAAGGTGTCAGTCAGAAGAAGGGTACAAAAGAATTTCCAAGGCATTAAATATACCATGGAACACATTGAAGACAGTCATCAAGTGGAGAAAATATGGCACAACAGTGACATTACCAAGAACTGGATGTCCCTCCAAAATTGATAGATAGATGGATTGATAGAATTATTTAATTAATTGATGAAAAGATGAGAAGAAAACTGGTCAGGGAGGCTGTCAAGAGGCTGACGGCAACATTGAAGGAGCTGCAGGAATTTCTGGCAAGTACTGGCTGTTTAGTACATGTGACAACAATCTTCCGTCTTCTTATGTCTGGGCTGTGGGGTCGGGTGGCAAGACAGAAACCTTACCTTATGAAGAAAAACATCCAAGACAAAACACATTTGAAATCTCCCAAACGCATGCGGGAAAATGTGTTATGGTCCGATGAAACCAAGGTTGAACTTTTTGGCCATAATTCCAAAAGGTATATTTGGCGCAAACACAACACTGCTCATAACCAAAAGAACACTATACCTATGGTGAAGCATGGTGGTGGCAGCGTCATGCTTTGGGGCTGTTTTTCTTCAGCTGGAACTGAGGCCTTAGTCAAGGTGGAAGGAGTTATGAACAGTTCCAAATACCAATTGGTGTTGGCACAAAACCAGGCTTCTGCTAGAAAGCTGAAGAGGAACTTCGTCTTTCAGCATGACAATGACCCAAAGCACACATCCAAATCAACAAAGGGATGGCTTCACCAGAAGAAGATTTAAGGTTTTGGAATGGCTCAGTCAAAGTCCAAACCTGAATGTGATCGAACATCTATGTCAGGGGTGTCCAACCATGTGCCATGGAGAGCCAAGACCCTGCAGGTTTTCTCTTCTACCCAGTCTCTTCAGCAGGTGTTTTCACTTATCAGCAATCAGTGGGAAGAAGTTCAGAAATCTGCTGTTGAAGACACTGGTTGGAGGTAAAACCTGCAGGGTCTTGGCCCTCCATGGCACATGGTTGGACACCCCTGATCTATGTGGTGATCTGAAGAGAGCTGTGCACAGGAGATGCCCTCACAATCTGACAGATTTGGAGCGTTTTTGCAAAGAAGAGTGGACAAATATTGCCACATCAAGATGTACTACGCTGATAGACTCCTACCCAAAAAGAGTGAGTGCTGTAATAAAAGCCAAAGGTGATGCAACAAAGTATTAGTTTAAGGGTGTGCATATTTATGCAACCAGGTTATTGTAAGATTTTTATTTTTCCCCTTAAGAGATTTCAGTTTGTTTTTCAATTGGGTTGTACAGGTTATAGGTCACATTAATGGAGGAAAAAGTTTTGAAATGATTTAGCTTGGGCTCATTTTTTACATCACAAAATCCTGGCATTTTAACACAGATGTGTAGACTTTTTATATCCACTGTACTTGCATATATTTCCACATCAGTTATCAATCTTAATCAGCCCTAACCACCTGAACAGACTTACCACACCATACCAACCAACGGGCCAGATGTTTGACACCCTTGGACTAGACATACATATTTAGAGGGTTTAGTTAACCTCAAAAGAATCTTCATTTGTTTTTTACAGCAATGTATAACCAATCTAAGTGAGATCACTTCTGTTATAAGAAAGCTCCCATATGTGCGTCTGTGGACAATATAGTTTCAGCAATCTGATCGATGAGAGTGGGAGCCGGAGTGAGTGTGTGTGTGTGTGTGTGTGGTGCCTATCTGTTTGTCTCGACTTTTCCTTCTCCAGACCAGCCGCAAAGTGAACCCCTTGTGGACGGAGTTGGGCTCTGCTGCAGGCCCAGTACAGAAGAAACCGTGGACGATCTCTGCCGCGAGTCGGCCTCCTATCCTGCCCCAATTGTTGTTCACACCACAGCCCGGTGAGGAGAAATGTGTGGTCTGCCTAGTTCCAAACAGTAGCAAGAGTCCGCTGCTTCTGGGGTGCGGAGGTACATCCCGGGGCACATCTTTAACCCCTTGCACTCCGGTCAATTTCCCTAAAAAAAACGCCAAAAAATAACGTGCCCAAAGTAAAAGCTGTTCTTCAACCCTTTGCAGCATCTTCATGGGGTTGGTCTCATTTAAAAGAAAACACTTTGAATTTTTTGGCAAAACAGTCATAATCTCTCTAAGTGCTCCGGCCACTGAGTTACAGTCATCTAAACATACTGAACTTGAAGAAAATAAATTTGGCCTGGGTGTTTTTTTGGATACAAATGCTTGCAAATAACACACAGCTTCAGATCCGGGCTGGAAAATGCAACAGAAATGTAGAACCAAGTGTTATCCAGCTGAGGTCAAAATTTTGTAACAATACCACAAAAACTGAATCTATTACACAGCTTTTTCCTCAGGTAGTTCCCAGGCGTTTTTGAATTGTGCCAAATGGCACAGTTTGGAAAAACGTCTGTAACTTTTGAATGATTCAATATAGAAGCTTCATCTTGGGCTCTAATGAAAGGTGACACTCAGGGCTGTGTGTGTGTGTGTGTGGGGGGGGGGTTGTCCCCCCCCCCTCGCTACGGAGGACGGACATCGGCCATCGCTACATGACAGAATAGTCATGTGGCTACCGCGGTGCAGTCACCGCGGCTTCCCCCTCCCCCTCTACAGAAGAGTAGCGGGGGGTTGGGGGCGTTCACGGTCCGGACGTGGTGCACGACCCGTGTACCGCGGCGCACGAACTTCAGACTTTGTGCGCCGCACAGTTGTAATTTACCGATCAGTCAAAAGTCATTTTTGATTACAGTTTTCAGGGATAAAGAATAATTTAGCTTATAACACCTTACCTCTTCACAGCAGCAGTGTCCTGGCGAACTTCTCTTCCTCATTGTCAGACGAGCGCGACGCTGGTCCCTTGTTACGGACTCGTGATTCTGGTCTCGGCGACCCGGTCAAAACATAATTCCATTATTGCGGTTTTGCGCTTCCATGATTGCGGTTTTGGCGAATGATTTACGACCTTCGTCGTCGGCCTGCGTCGGTCTATGATGACCATGGAAGAGAATCCTAAACGTCTATTCTGCTCGAATTTAAAAAAAAAAAAAAGGCACCGCCTGTGACTGAAGAGGCCGATGCGCGAATGGCAGTCCCTGTCACACAGGTAGCACTTGTGGGTGGTCTCCGTGCTGCTGGGTCTGTGACGGTTCTTCCTGCGGGTCCTTTTTTTCATGTGCTGCAGCAGTCAGTCTTCACCCAGCCTTACAAAAAACAGCTCACGAACTTCTGTGCTTCACTTGGCTCGCTGCATTCACAGCGTTGGTAGGCGGGTCCTTCTTGCTAGGTTTTCAGTCATTGGTTCAAGGTTTCAGAAACCCAATTCAGGGCTCTTATTAGTCAGATAAGAGGTCAATCATATCTGATCTGTTCGCGGCTGTGTCTGTAGTGGAAGAACTTTTTTTTTTTTTTTTTCAGTGCGCGCTTGGAGGCAGCGCCCTCGTGTGTCCTAGAGCGCACGAGAGCGCTCTGGGACGCAGAGACGTGCCCGTCCGCGGTACACCGGAGTGCAAGAGGTTAAAGGGGAAGTACATGAAAAGTGCAATATTAGCTATCCATTAATTCAAGAAATCTCTGCCTGTGTGTGTGTGTGTGTGTGTGTGTGTCATGATCATAGGACTTTGTGTTGCCATGCTAACCATGTCAAAGATCAAAGGCAGGCAACACTGAACAAGTGGTGACGTCAAAGATCAAAGGCAGGTTTCATAGGACTCGTTATGACATCATCAAAGATCAAAGGCGGGCATCACTAAACGAGTGGTGACGTCAGAGATCAAAGGCAGGCATCACTGTGTGACATCAAAGAGCAAAGGCAAGCATCACTGAACAAGTGGTGACATCAAAGATCAAAGACAGTGTTTCATCATGGTTACTGTAGCCATGGTAACCATGTTAAAGATCAAAGGCAGGCATGCAGCAGAAATACTTGCTTATACTTGGTTTCTACGGGCATGCACGGGTACCATGTCAGAGATCAAAGGCAGACATGCAGAAATGCTTGCTTACACTTGCTTTCTACGGGCATGCAGAAGCCAGTGCACAGCAGCTGAAAGCATTATCTAGATTGTGGCATCAAAGTTGCACAACACTGTCTGCTTCCTGGATTTGTAAATGTCTGGAATTGATTGTCATTGACATTGACTGGCGCCTAGCGGCTGCCCCGGCCTTGGATGCGCTCTGCAGAGCGTGCCCAAATGCCAAGTCACGTTTCGTTACCTTGTATTCATACATGTGTAATGACAATAAAGTTGAATCTCATCTCATCTCATCTCATCTCAAATACTTGCCCGTAGCAAATACTTGGTTTCTATGGGCATGCACAGGTATGTATGAGTGATCCAAAAAGGAGTTGTTCACATGTAACCATGTCAAAGATCAAAGGCAGGCATCACCATGGTTACTGTTGCCATGATAACAGTAACTTTCTACGGGCATGCAAAAATGCTTGCTTACACCTGCTTTCTACGGGCATGCAGAAATACTTGCTTATACTTGGTTTCTGCGGGCATGCACAGGTACCATGTCAGAGATCAAAGGCAGACATGCAGAAATACTTGCTTATACTTGGTTTCTACTGGCATGCATGGGTATGCACTAGTATTGTAAAATAATATTTAAAAAGTTCCTGGATCCAGAGTGTGATCCAGATCAGCACCACAAGCAAATTGTTTGTTCCTTGGCCCGTTTCTTTCCTTCCCTGAAATTTTCACTGAAATTTGTTCACTACTTTTTGAGTAATGTTGCTAATAGACAGACAAACAAATAAGAGACAAGTACTGGCAAAATGAAAGCACCAAGGTGCTGATACCTAGGTGCCTGTGGCATGGTAGCATGGGGGGTTGTAAAAAGTCACACTGCCACTTCTAGTGGGTGGGAATAGTTATTACAATAGCTTTTTTCGCAGCTTCATTGATGGTAAAGGTGAGTTCAATTTGTGTTTATTTTTAAAACAAGGCCTTATCTGAAAATAGTTGCAAATTAAAAGTTGAGAAAATATAGAGAGAATGAATAGAAAATAGTCGCTCACAGCAGAAAAAAAAACACATTTGATGAACATGCCCCCTTATGCCTCTTCTTCAAAACCATGGTATGCAGTAGCTACATCGTACTCCACTACTTGCAGAAATGCAACTACGCATTGCGGCAATGCAAATTGAAAGATGTGTGATTGGCCCATTCTGCCTCCTCCTGCACATTTCCTGGTTCATGCTTTAAAACAGGGATAGGCAACTGGCAGCCCACGACATCATCCACTGCGGCCCACCAGTCCATTTCCAAAAATCAATTATTTATTTATATCCTGTTTGAACGTATTTTGAACTGCATTCTTAAATGCAGTTATAAAGTCTGCCAGCAGAGGGAGCTCTAATCAAAACCTAGGTGCCACTCCACAAGTGGTCGAGCAAGCGTGAGAGAGCCACAGATAGAGTAGTATGCCCCGGAGTACATCTTTTAAGGAATGCATGTGTTGCATGCTCAGACCGCCTTAATAGGCAGTCAACAGCAGTAAATGTACAGAGTAGGCTGCTTTGAAACAACAATAAATGCTACAGCTCCTCACTGAGGAGTATTTACAGTAACAAGTTTCAAACTGAAAGGTAAATTTATATAAGAAACGGCAAATTTACAATAGAAAAACACTAATTTAGAAAAAACCTGAGTACAACTAAAAAGTCATAAATTATTAAATAAAATTATGCAAATTTATCAGTAGAAGCTTGCATATTTAATACCAATACCAAAACAAAATACGGATTTGCAAAAAAAGGCTTATTTAAACCAGGAATGTAGCATATTTATCAATAAAACTATTTTTTTTTACTTTGATCATAGTCTTCTATTCCATTCCATGTCCCAAAAGCCAGTTTAGGAAGCCTGGGATCAGACCGCCAACGTCTCTGCCGTCGACCCCAAGTGGCGGAGTTGAAGTATCTCGGGGTCTTATTCACAAGTGAGGGGAGAATGGAGCGAGAGATTGACAGACTGATCTGAGCAGCATCTGAAGTGATGCGGACGTTGTACCAGTCCGTTGTGGAGAAGAGGGAGCTAAGCTTTAAGGCAAAGCTGTCGATTTGCCAGTCAGTCTACGTTCCTACCTTCACCTATGGTCATGAGCTTTTGGATAATGACCGAAAGAATGAGATCGCGGATACAAGCGGCTGAAATGAGCTTTCTACATAGGATTGCTGGACTCGCCCTTAGAGAGAGGGTGAGGAGCTCAGTCATCCGGGAGAGGCTCAGTGTTGAACCGCTGCTCCTCCACATTGAAAGGAGCCAGTTGAGGTGGTATGGGCATCGAATCAGGATGCCTTCTGGACACCTCCCACTTGAGGTGTTTCAGGCACGTTTCACTGGGAGGAGACCCAGGACTTGCTGGAGAGACTACATCTCCCAGCTGGTCTAGGAACGCCTTGGTATCCTCTCTGAAGAGCTGGAGCAGGTGACTGGGGAGAGGGAAGTCTGGGCTTCTTTGCTTGGACTGCTGCTTCTGCGACCTGGACCTCCGGAAAAGCAGTAGAAGATGGATGGATGAATGGATATTCTAATATTTTACGAACATTTTTCTTCATCATATTTCCTTTTCTTCTTGGCTTTTTTGTTAATTACCGTCTGGAATTTCTCTTTGCTCATCATTTTGATGGAGAGTTTTTTTTAAAAAAAAATTAAGTCATGATATAATTTTTTTTTTCAGTAATTTTAATTCTAATATGATAAAACACTGAGTAGCTTTTATTTTCATTTTCAGTTTTAATTGTGAAACTTTTGACTTTGAAGAAAATACCCCCTCCCCCCCGAAGGTTTACATGTAAATCTGGCCCTCAGGAAGTGAGGAAAAATAATTGTGACCCTAACAACCACTAGAGTTGCCCATCCCTGCTTTACATTTGTTTTACTTACATTGTTATTAGACATTTATGTATATTTTCATTTCATTTATGACAAAACTGAATAATAAAATGAAAACTTACATCAGAGACAATTGTTCACAATATGTAACTGAGCAAAGTGTCTTTTTCTTTTTTTTTTTTACCACCGCCAAGGGAGGAGGTAATGTTTTTAACGGCGTTGGTTTGTCTGACTGTTAGCAACATAACTCAAAAAGTTGTGAACGGAGTTTGATGAAATTTTCAGGAAAAGTGTGTAATGGCATGGGGGACAGATGATTAGATTTTGGTGATAGTCTGAGAGTGCATACCTCCACCAAGGGCTTTGTTTGTATTTGTGCAGCAGGATTACACAAAAACTACTTAATGGATTTGGATTAACTTTTCACCCGAGGTGGTTCTTTGGCTAGAGAGGAACCCGTTATATTTTGGTGAGGATCCGAGAGTGCATACCTCTACCAAGGCTCTTATCTTCTCATAGAGTGTTAGCAGCAGCACTCCAAAACTAGTGGATGGATGTGGATGAAATTTTCACCAGAGGTGGTTTTTGGGCTACAGATGAAACCATTACATTTTGGTGATGATCAGAGAATGCATACCTCAGCCAAGGCTCTTATCTTCTCACAGTGTGTGAGCAACAATACTCCGAAACTAATGTTCAGACTTTGATGCAATCTTCACCAGAAGCGGCTCGAGGCCTACACACAAACCCATTACATTTTGGAGGGATGGACGGAGCCTTGGCGGAGGTATGTGCTCTGAGTGCTTTTCTAGTTTCCTTTGTTTAACAGAACTCACATTATCAAGTAATCAAGTGTATCCACATGGGCAGAAATGTTTCACTTTACCACACATAGTTAATACTTGGCGGTCTAACAAGTGACAGAAGTATAATTTATCGCTTATTTTTTTTATGTGTCTATATTCCATCAGTTGTTTATTTGCTGAGCCACTTGCTCTTATTTTGAAGGGTTGCAAGACCGGATAGGAGCTCATATTTTGAAAGTTCATTTGCTAAGTACGTTCATTTAGCGAATGAATGTGCAGAGTTGAGACTTGAAATGTTTACCACCCCCAACCCCGTTTTCTGTATTTAAGGTGAGCCTACGTTTATTCTGTTATCCTCCTTTTCATCTCTGCTCGCTGCAGTTTAGATTAGCATGCAGGGGGGCGGGGCAACCACAGTGAGCTAGAGAGTTTCTGCTTTCGGATTTCAGTGGCCAAGCTGCAGACTGACTTGTCTCGCAGCAACGGCAGCTCATTTTAATGTGATAAATCATAATCTCGCGGATACTCGAATATTTATGTATCGTGGGCGGCCAAATGTACCAATACAACAAATATATTCAGTATATATTGCCCAGCCCTAATCGATTATGACAGGAAGTCATCAGTTTGCTGTCAAAAATTTGCACTGCCGCCTCTAGTGGCCCGGCATAGTTATTACAATAACTTTTTTTCCCAGGCCCATTGACGGTAAAGGTGAGATAAATTTGTGTTTACTTTGAAAACAAAGCCTTATCTGGAAATTCTGGCAAATTAGAAGTCCAGAAAATATGGCCTTACAAGCCTTTAGTTGCAATTAATTTTGACCGGGTGAGCTGAAACAGACCGGTGGTCGGAGCCACACACAGACACATTGAGTGATTACCGTATGCCTCCGTTCACCGAGGAATAAATATTACCTCCTTGGCTGAGGTAAGTATTAGGAGACCATTAGCACTGCTAGCTGGATTTCTGTTGAATTAGGTCAGATATTTTAAAATGGGTGAATTTTATTTTTTTTCATTTTTTTCCTATTATATATTTTGACAATTTGTGGAGGCATATTTTTACTTGACATTAAAGAGGTTTTGTATATTTTTTTTTTTTAACCAAAAAAGCCAAAAATGTATTTACCCTGATTCATTTTGTAAAAGGAATAAACGGGTAAAACATCTGAAGGGGCGAAGACATTTTATAGACACAACCAATACATGGTAAAAGGTGAAGTCAGTATAAGCAGGGGACAGTCTATCTGTAATATTTCACAGGTACTCTGAATAGATAAAATGCATGCATTGCTAGTTTTTATTAGTATTGGAAAGAAAATTGTCATCAATTAATTTGCTGCTCTGGTGTTTAAAGTTGAGAAACAAGTTCGTCTTCCAGTTTGCTGACAGATGGCCTGATGGTCAGTCATTACCTCTATTTAAATCATCAAGCAGTTGAATTCAGTATCACAGCAGTCTTTTGACTGCAGTCCCTTGTGACTCTATCTGGTGTGCACTGTACAGATACTGTCATCACCTGCATCCTTTGAACCTACCCTGTACTGTATATGTTGTGTATCTGATGTTGATACTATCTAACATGACTGCACGAGGAACAAGGCATCTTAAAGCAATTTACAGTCAGTCTAATTTAAGGGTATTGCAGAGCAGTTTCTGTTCCTTTATCTGGGTTTAGATGTAGAATGTATGTAGAAAAAAGAATATCTCTTCGTGAAGGGGTATGAATGGAGTGTTTCTGTGTGTGCATATGTGTGTTAGTGGAATAGATATTAATAGTATGAGGAACCTGCTGCTTTGTGTCTTTGTTGTGTATGACAACAAGTTATCACCTCGCACCACTTTTCACGGCGTCAGCCAGGAGTCACCAAGGCGACGACATGATCAGGCTCACCCAGCTGTAGTGTTGATGGTTACAGATGATAAAACCTCACGCTGCGTGGCCACTATTACTGACACCCAGCAGATCTGCTTTGAGGGCTAAAGAAAAACATGTGCGTTCACAACAAATAGTCCAGGCCTATAGGTTTGTGTCCTTCAGTCATCTAGTGATTGTTAAAATGATCCTGTTTTTCTTTTTCTTTCTTTTTTTTCCTTTTTCAGTAATGGTTAAAGACTCAGAAAATAAACATGAGTCACTGAATCCATAGGCAAGAGCAAAGATTTTCTTAATTTAACCACCAAATCCCAGTCTCTACTTTTGAGAGCTGCAACAAGTGTTAGAATAAAATGCTAATAATAAGTTTAATGTTATTCAAATTGCATTATAGTTCCACTCCGTTTTAATAATAATTTCAAAAAATGGTAGTTTGGTTTAAATTTTTGTAGCTTTTTGTAGCTTCTTTCAACAATTTTTTTTATCATATTATTCACCAGTGGATGACTGCTATAATTGTAATTTTAATCGCAATTTTAAAGTGACACTCTGGCAAAAATCTATTTTTTTTCCATTGTTAACATGTCTGTAATAAGTTTTTTGTGACTTACAAGACAGATCAAGCACAAAATCTCACCACAGTCTGAAGTCTGTGTTTTTCTGCTGTGAATTTCCAGTTTGCTGACACCCCCCTGAAACGGGCGAGTTTGAGCAGACCATTTATAGCTGCCTAAGTATTCCTGCTTAGCCTGGTTGGTTATAACATTAACCAATCACATGGATACTCTTGGCTACCTCGGTGGAAGAGGGAGGAGCTGAGGAGCAGCAGGATTGAAACAGAGCGGGTTAGGGTAGTAGCGGAGAGAGGCAGCGAGGTGAGAGGTGGGGGACCCGATTTGAATGTGGCTGTGCGAGACCGCCACATTCGAAACAAGCTGCTGTTAGCTCATTTCTTCAGCGAACGGGGTGCCACACTGTGAGCTGAGAGCAGCCACGTTCAAATCCCCCCCCAGTTCAGTCGCCGGCGGACGGGGAACCGGTTGTTAGTAAAAAGTAAACGCATATTTGGCAACTATATATTTATGTCTCGCCTCGACAGTTTTCAGAAAAAGGTTTCGCTTTTTACTTTTGAAGATATAGGTAAAACTTTAACGTCCTGAAGCGTCGTGAACAGACTAGCAGCTCACCCACCAGGAGTCGCGGTGACCAATCGCATGCGAGCCGTGCAGGTCAGGGAGCGCGGCAACCAATCATGTGCGAGCCCTGCAGGTCGGGGAGCGTGGTGACCAATCACATGCAAGCCCTGTAGGCCACTAATTAGAATACTCATAGATCTGCGCATACTTAAGTAGGTCCATCCATCTTCTACCGCTTATCCGGGTGTCTGGGTCGCGGGGGCATCAGTCCAGACAGGGTAGCCCAGACTTCCGCCCAGTTCACATAGCCCTATGATCCCTCCTGCAGGTGGTGAACCCACTGGAGGGTGGACCCATGTGCCTCCTTTGGGTACAATGGTTCCTTGATGTAACATTTTTCATAGAGATCACGGGACCGCTCTTAGTCTGGCCCTTCACCCAGGACCAGTTTGCTTTGGGAGACCCTACCAGGGGCAAGTTGCCCCCGACAGTATAGCTCCTGGGAATCATTCGGGCACTCAGACCCCTCCACCACGTTAAGGTGGCGAGCCACAAAGAATATACTTAAGTAGGTGAAAGATTTAAAAATTCTTTCCAAGCAATTCTAAGGCAATGAACGTTTGTGTGTGTGTGTGTAAAAAGCCACAATATACTATTTCGGGCAATACTCATTTGTTTTTGAGGTGGGTTTAGATCCGCTGAAGTGGGTCTTTAAGAAATACAGTATGTATTTAACAGTTTGTGTATTTTTCTGCATTAAAGGTGGAAAAAAAGATAAAAACATAAGTTGTGAGGGAAGTTTTTTTATGGAGAAGATAAAATGACAGATTCTGCAGTGTACATTATGTGATGCTTATCGCATGTCTAATTAGAGTTTTATTTTCCTCTTCCTAATTCCGAAATCACATGCTACTCTGTTTTATTCTGTCCTCAGTCAGAGCCTCTCCTTGTCATCTGTGCTCTGTATCCTTTTCTCTCGTGTTCTTTTCTGTTGTCCCATTCTCTCCTCCTCACAGACGGGTCTCCATAAACATAGCAGCCTCCTAATGTAAACACCACACATACTCTAACTAGAATATAAGAGGAGGAGGGAGTGAAGAGGAGGGATGTTTGGGAGAAAGGAGGGACAGCTGAAGCCCATCATACTGTGTATTTATGTGCCCATTTGACCATTTTTAATTAAATGATATTTCTCTTTTCATGTGACTCCTCACTGAGATTGTGAAAGCATTTTTTTTTTTTTTTTTTTTTGTGAATCTGCGTTTCTCGTTTTGGTTGCAGAGGAAACGGTCTTGTTTAAAAGCTGCAGCTGGGAGGTTATTGAATAAAAAGACCTTGGTTTGGCACAATTTATGAATTAATTTTGCTTGTTAAAGTCCAGACACACATAACACGAGAAGCTAATGTAGTTACTGGACAGACACCCCTCCTCAACAAACAACCTCCACACACACACACACACACTTGTACTTGATCTCTGTATCATCTTTCACCTCCTGCAGAGGTCATAAAACATGGTTTGGCCATTTTGTTTCCCCTCCCCTTGTCATTCAAGACACACACACACACACACACACACACACACACACACCACTCTGCGAAGGGGCTGTGGGTCCACATTTAATGCACCCAATTACTTAGCTCCCCCACACTCCTGGCTGCTGCATTACGTCAGGCTTGGCAGGCTGTATTTTTAGCCGGTCGAGGCCATTGGCCCTCTCTCCTTCTCCTCTTTGGATTAAGTTACCACCTTATTGCGATGAGACTCCAATGGAAACCTTCCTGAGCTGCCCTCACCCAATCAGGACGCATCCAACTACTGTAATAATATAAGTGTAGCGAGGGGGTTGATTTTGTCCAGTAGCTAAGAAGTATGGGCCATAGCAGCGCATTGAGGGTAACTGAGAACAGGCAAGACCTGCATTTATGCCTCTCCACAGATTCTATAGTGGTCATACATGCTGAGTATGAAGACACTTCTATAGAACGTGGTCTGCGGTGAGGACCTGAGTGCCAGATCTTAATGATAGCTGTTCTGCTTTGCTCCCAGACACCAGAAATTACATGGTTGTAGGAGGAAAAACTGTGAACCGAGTTATGAAAATACGTTCAGCATTATTCTCAGATTTTCCCTCCACATTCCCCCTCTTATTATTTCAGCCTTTAATAGCTCCATGAAACGTGGGAGCAGGTTGTTCTGATGGGAGCAGTGAAGTTGTTCTGCACAGCTGAGCCGTCCGAGGTGGGTGATGACAGTTCGATCCCATGCTGCTAGAGTAACTCACACTGGGTCTCAGAAAGCTCAATGTTTTCTCTCGAGCACCAATTGTTTGCCCCTTGGTAAACTGTATAAAACCCAACAGCTAGACAAACATTTCCCCCCGGGACATTTCTGAAAGCCCAAGGCTTTCACAATGGCAAATGCGCCTAGATGCTGGTGGCCACTCTTCCAGTAAACTTGTGTTTCTCATCTCGATTAAAACCCCTTCCTCAGCCTGTTTGTTTTGCTCACATCAGAGCAGCCTTGTTTCCTCTTGAGGAGAAAATCTGTTGTTCTGCCTACTCACCCGCTAATCCTATTCATTCAGCCTCTTTCAAGGGGTCAGCAGGAGCGTGTCAGCAATGCATACAGATGCCCGTATGGAAAACGAAGGTCAGGGAAACCGGCAGCGCACAAAAACGGGCGACCACTCAAGGATGTGTTACCATAGCACCAAGCTGTTTGATTGACAGCTGGATGGGGTTAGCTACAGAGAAGACTTCAAGATCACATCCACTGTTTTCTCTTGAACGAATGAGTCTGCATCCAGCATCAGTAATGTTTGAATAAAATAGAAATGCGCAAACAGATGTGGTCGTCATAAATGCGGCTTCTTACCACAAGGTAAATGTAATCCATTATGACTCCAATTTGTCCATTAGTAGCTGTGTCCATCCTTGTATATTACGCTTTAGATGTAATTATTTCATGGGAGCACAACCAGCCTTGAATACAAAGTAGACGGGTGTCTTTAATAAACGGGATGCGTCACCATTTCAGCCATCTCCTTCAATATAGAATTGATTATCTGACACTACCATGGAATTAAAAAAGAGTCAGAAATGTAGTGTGTAGATAGTTTTTTTTTTTTTTTTTAATAGTTTTGCAATAGTGATAATGTATGTCAATATACTGTATATCAGGAGTCATCAACTGCATTTGTCCAAGGGCCAGAATTTTTTTCGGCAGACACTGTGAGGGCCAGATGCTCTCATAAAACAACATTAATATTGTTTCCTAAGCGGAAGAAAATGAATGAATGAACGAAGTAATATATTATTATTTGATATATTAATTTTCCTTCAAAATTTGTTATTTTTTAGCCTTTGCCAGTGTTAACAGACTCATATTACCTGTCCAGTTAGCTGTTGTGAAAATGTCGGGACAGGACGGTGCTTAGCCGAGAAAATCCCACATGAATAGTCTGACCAAGAGGATTTTATTTCTCTGAGAAATTAACCTCCTTGGTCATTTACACACACACACACACACACACACACTTAAATTATACAAAAGCTGGAGTAGTCAAAATTGTAGCCTAGTAAAAGTGGTGTTACCTTATGATATTAATTACTGAAGTATAAGAGTAGTAGTGACCCCAAACAGTTAAGAGGAAGAAGGTACTGTATCTGCTTAAGAAGTTACTTGAGATGTGATTTTTATCTTGACGGTTTTTTCTCCTAAATTTTGATGACAGTTTTCTTGTAAATTGACTACTTTTCCCTTGTAAATTTGCTTTTACACTTAAATTTTTAACTTTACTCCTTTGCATTTTTTGACATTGTAAATTTAGGTCTATCATACATTTGAGACTTTATTCTTATAAATTTGTAAGCTTTTCTCAAAACTTTGACATTTTTTCTTGTAAATGTAATGCTTTTTCTCATCCATCTGTGTTTTTTCCTCCTAATAGGAGGAAAAAAATCCTTTTTTTCTCTCGGCGCCACACGAGTAGGCTGCCTTTTGCAACAGCGGCTCGATTCCGAGTCTTTTTCCCTTCCTCTCTCCTTTGATCCGTCTTTTTTTTTCACCCCACTTATATCACGGACACACAGATCGTCCTAAATGTCTCCTGAGCCGGTGGACGGAGCCACTGTTTATAGCAGGATACGATACAGCAGAGAACAGCTGCTAGCATTCAACCGCCACCCGGTCCCATTGGAAAGACTCGACATACCGAGAGAACTGAGGCGAAAACGCCGCGGCTGCCGGGCTGGAGTAAGGCGGAGGACAAAAAATATAAGGTACAGACCCTCCCTTCCATCTGTTGTCATGGGAAATGTACGGTCGATACTGGGAAAGTTAGATGAGCTAGCGGCTATCTCCCGTTATGATAGCACATACCGGGAGTGCTCTCTCCTTTTGTTTACTGAGACGTGGCTAACTGAACTAGCAGCAGATGCTAACATTGAGCTGGAGGGTTTTCACATGATACGAGCTGACCGAACACCAGACAGTGGCAAGGCTAGGGGCGGTGGAGTGATAATGTATGTTAACAACAACTGGTGCAGACCGGGACATATCACTGTTAAACAACGACACTGCAGCAAAGACATTGAGTTGCTAGCTGTTAGCATGAGGCCTACATATCTCCCGAGAGAACACTCACACGTGATCTGCATTGTTGTTTATGCAAATCCGACGGCGAACGCTGGGACAGCACGTGACGTCATCCATTCAGTAACCAGCAGGCTGCAGACAGAACACCCAGATGCTCTTCTCCTCATCTCAGGCGATTTCAACCATGTTTCACTGTCTCCCATTCTACCCACGTTCACCCAGTATGTCACATGCCACACTAGAGACAATAAAACACTGGATTTATTCTACGCAAACACTAAGGAGGCGTACACCTCATCACAACTCCCCCCACTCGGGAGATCGGATCACAACTTGGTTCATCTCCGGCCGGTGTACAAACCCCTAGTGCACAGACAACCTCCGGCCATGCACACTGTGGAGTTATGGTCTGAGGAGACAATGGACACCCTAAAGGGCTGTTTTGAAGCCACCGCCTGGAAGCAGCTCTGCGATCCACATGGTGAGGACATCGATGGCCTCATTCACACCTTCACGGGCTACCTCAGCTTCTGTGTGGACAAATCCGTTCCCACCAAGACCATACGGCGTCACTCAAACAACAAACCCTGGATCAACCCTGAGATAAAAACACTTCTGAGAGAGAAGAAGAGGATCTTCAGGTCAGGGAACAGGGAGATGCTGAAGTCCGTACAGAGGGAGCTGAGGAGAAAGATCAGAGAAGGCAGGAAGAAGATGGAGGACAAGCTGCAACAGAGCGACATCAGCGGGGTCTGGAGAAACCTCAAAACCATCTCGGGGCTCCAGAATACCTCCCCCCAGGCCACAGGGGGCAGGGAGTGGGCGAACAACCTGAATCTGTTTTTCAATAGATTTGACCAACCGCCCTCCCCCCTGACTGCACAACAACCACTGCTGCCTCTAAAGAAATCAAGTCCTGCTGCCCACTCCCCACTCCACCAACACCCCCCCACTCCCAACACACAGCCCCCCATCCTGACCCTGACCAGGACCCAGGTGAGGACGGAGCTGAGGAAGATCAAGGCGAGGAAGGCGCCGGGACCGGACGGCATCAGCGCAAAGCTCCTCAAGTCATGTGCAGACCAGCTGTGTGGGATTGTGACGTATATCTTCAACATGAGCCTGAAACTGGGGAGGGTACCACAGCTGTGGAAAACATCTTGTGTGGTACCTGTACCAAAAACTTCCCACCCCAAAGACCTGAACAGCTACAGACCGGTGGCCTTGACGTCCCACTTGATGAAGACCCTGGAGAGACTGCTCCTTGCTCACCTCCGCCCCCTGGTGGAACCAGCGATGGATCCACTCCAGTTCGCCTACCAGCATGGCATTGGGGTGGAGGATGCGGTGATCTTCCTCCTTCACCTTCACCGTTCTCTGTCCCACCTGGAGAAGCCCGGGAATATGGTGAGGATCATGTTCTTTGACTTCTCCAGTGCTTTCAACACCATCCAACCGATGATCCTGAAGGACAAGCTGCTGCGCGCAGGGGTGGACCAGCACCTGTCATCATGGATCCTGGACTACCTCACGAACCGGCCTCAGTTTGTGAGAACCCGGGACTGTGTGTCCGACACGATCATCAGTAGCACGGGGGCCCCCCAGGGAACGGTGCTGGCTCCCTTCCTGTTCACTCTTTATACTGCGGACTTCTCACACAACACAACACACTGCCATCTACAGAAGTTCTCTGATGACTCTGCGATCGTTGGCCTCATCTCCAATGGAGATGAAGCTGAGTACAGAGGGCTTATCCAGGACTTCGTGGACTGGTGCCATCGGAACTGCCTCCAGATCAACGCGAGGAAAACTAAGGAGCTGGTGGTGGACTGCCGCAGGCATGGGCAGCCCCTCACAGTACCAGTAAATATACAGGGAACAGACATCGAGATGGTGACATCCTATAAGTACCTGGGTATTCATCTGAACAATAAACTAGACTGGTCACACAATACTGATGCACTCTACAAGAAGGGACAGCGCAGGCTGTTCCTGCTGAGGAGACTCAGGTCTTTTGGTGTACAAGGGGCGCTGCTGAAGTCATTCTATGACACGGTGGTGGCATCAGCCATCACTTTTGGAGTGGTCTGCTGGGGCAGTGGCATTACTGCAGCCGATAGGAAGAGACTGAACAAACTGATTAAGAAAGCTAGCTCTGTCCTGGGGCAGCGCCTTGATCCGATGGAGGAGATAGGAGAGAGAAGGACGGTGGCTAAACTGTCATCTCTGCTGGAGTCCGAGTTCCACCCTATGCAGGACATACTGAATGCACTGAGGAGCTCATTTAGCAGCAGACTACATCATCCCAGGTGCACAACCGAGAGGTTTCGTAGGTCCTTCCTACCAACGGCTGTCAGACTGTACAACCTAAGCAGGGCTGCTCGCAGAGATAGCAAAAAGACGTAACAAACTAATAGTTTTTTGAATGCAAAAGATGCAATAGACTTACACAATGGTCCCCTCCGGCATACAACTAGGAACATACCAGTCGCTATGGAGGGTGAGAATATGTATGGGCACATAATCATACCATGTAGGATAACTAAGTAGACGGTTATGCTGTTTCATTCCATCTAGCAACAATGCTCTGCACTGTGTGTGTTTATATATTTACATATTTATTCCATCTAGCTACAATGCTCAGCACTGGGTGTGTTTATATATTTATATATCTACATATTATTCCATCTAGCTACATTGCTCCGCACTGTGTGTTTATATACTTGCATATTTATTCCACCTAGCTGCAATGCTCCGTACTGTGGGTGTTTATATATTTACATATTTATTCCATCTAGCTACAATGCTCTGCACTGTGTGTTCATATATTCATATATTTATTCCATCCAGCTACAATGCTCTGCACTGTGTGTCTGTGTGTGTGTATATATATATATTTTATAGTAATACGTACATATGTATATTAGCTGCTCTTGCTTGCTTGTTTTTTTCTTGCCTTCTGATTGTTGCTCTGAGTGTTGCTATCCCTGTGCTGTTGCAATCCTGGAATTTCCCCGTTGTGGGACTAATAAAGGCTTATCTTATCTTATCTTAATATTATCTCTATTTTATAATGAATTCATTGGGGTTTTTTTTCCTGACACGCATACCTGAACTCTAATTTGCAGAGCCAGAACAAAACGATGAGCTTACTTCTGATTTTGAATAAAATCATGAATAAAATTATGTTTTTAATTTCATAAAATTCATTAAAATGACCAAAGATGCAGTTGCTTTTGCTGTAATATTATGTTATAGCCTAATAATTTTTATGGTCCCCACCCAGCGCCCCTCGGTCATAACCTCCTAAGTTAATAGCCTCTGCATCGTCTTTCTTACAAAATAAATTCAGACAGACCCAAAAATATTCAACATTTTGCACAATAACCATGAAAAATAAGGCTGGCATCATAAATTTAAAGCCTTAATTACCTTTGGGAGGAGCTGCTGCCAGGAGGCTGGCTCCCCGCTCTGCAGGATCAGCACCATTATGCTGCATTCACTTACACTCAAAAATCTGATTTTTGTAAATATACAGGTACATCTCAGAAAATTAGAATATCATGAAAAAGTTCAATATTTTTTGCCTCTCATTTCAGAAAGTGAAACCCATATAGATTCATTACACAGAGAGTGATATATTTCAAGTGTTTATTTTAATTTTGATGATTATGGCTTACAGCCCATGAAAACCCCAAATTCAGTTTCTCAAAAAATTTGAATATTACATAAACTTAAAAAAAATATTTTTTTAATAGAAATGTTGGCCAACTGAAAAGCACGTCCATGTGCACACTCAATACTTGGTCGGGGCTCCTTTTGGATTAATTACTGTATCAATGTGGCGTGGCATGGAGGTGATCAGCCTGTGGCACTGCTGAGGTGTTATGAAGGTCCAGGTTGCTTTGATAGCGACCTTCAGCTCGTCTGCATTGTTGGGTCTGGTGTCTCTCATCTTCCTCTTGACAATCCTCCATAGATTCTCTATGGGGTTTAGGTCAGGAGAGTTTGCTGGCCAATCAAACAGTGATGCCATGGTCATTAAACCAGGTTTTGATACTTTTGGCTGTGTGTGTGTGTGTGTGTGGGGGGGGGGGGG
Organism: Pholidichthys leucotaenia; assembly: GCA_020510985.1. Classification (NCBI taxonomy): domain Eukaryota; kingdom Metazoa; phylum Chordata; class Actinopteri; order Cichliformes; family Pholidichthyidae; genus Pholidichthys; species Pholidichthys leucotaenia. The sequence goes on from CM035842.1 coordinate 117,332,208, forward strand.
TGCCACGTCCTGCTGGAAAATGAAATCAGCTTCTCCATAAAGCTTGTCAGCAGAGGGAAGCATGAAGCGCTCTAAAATTTCCTGGTAGATGACTGCAGTGACTTTGGTCTTGATAAAACACAGTGGACAAACACCAACAGATGACCTCTGTTCGGATAAAAGTAAATTTTGCATTTCATTTGGAAATCAAAGTCCCAGAGTCTGGAGAAAGAGTGGAGAGGCACAGTTTCTAAGTTGCTTGAGGTTTAGTGTGAAGTTTCCACAGTCAGTGATGATTTGAGGAACCATGTCATCTGCTGGTATTTGTCCACCGTGTTTTATCGAGACCAAAGTCAGCACAGTCATCTACCGGGAAATTTTAGAGCACTTCATGCTTCCCTCTGCTGACAAGCTTTATGGAGAAGCTGATTTCATTTTCCAGCAGGACTTGGCACCCCCCCACACTGCCAAAAGTATTGAAACCTGGTTTAATGACCATGGCATCACTGTGTTTGATTGATCAGCAAACTCTCCTGACCTAAACCCCACAGAGAATCTATGGAGTATTGTGAAGAGGAAGATGAGAGACACCAGACCCAACAATGCAGACGAGCTGAAGGTCACTATCAAAGCAACCTGGACCTTCATAACACCTCAGCAGTGCCACAGGCTGATCACCTCCATACCACGCCACATTGATACAGTAATTAAAACATACTTTTCAGTCGGCCAACATTTGTATTAAAAAAAACATTTTTTAAAATAAATTTTATGTAATATTCTAATTTTTTGAGAAACTGAATTTGGGGTTTTCATGGGCTGTAAGCCATAATCATCAAAATTAAAATAAACACTTGAAATATATCACTCTCTGTGTAATGAATCTATATAATATATGGGTTTCACTTTCTGAAATGAGTGACAAAAAATTTTGTCACTCATTTTTCACGATATTCTAATTTTTTGAGATGTGCCTGTACACTATTGACTAATAAAACAAAGTCTGACGCCAAAGGCTTAGTCTGGGGCTTTGGGGGAACACAGCCCGTGAATGACTGCTGTCGCTGCCTGTGTGCCTCATTTGCATCAAAACTTTTCCTGAATTCAGTAGTAATATTGTGGGCCGAATGGAAAGCTCTGGCAGGCCGGATGTGCCCTGGGGGCTGTCGGTTGACGTTCACTGATATACAACATATAGTACAGTACATTATGTTCTTTTTAAATGTCTGTAATTTGGTCATGTGTTTTGCTTCATCACTCTGTCTGTTCTTACTTTACTGACGTATCAGTGCAAGAGCTGAAACAGTTTGGCTCGAATGTTTTGATTTAACGGATGACTCTGCAAGCTGACATCGTTTGTCTGGGCACAATGACTCAGTAAGAGTAGAGAGAGACCCAGAGTGGAACTGAGGATCGGCTGGAGAAGCAATGAAGGGGTTTGTGGGTGGAGGAAATGAGACACCGCTCTGAGAAGTGGTTTCCTGGACTAATGACATCACTGCTGGGGAGGCATCTCAAAGAATTGTAATAGTCTAAAAATGGTAGGCATGTTCCACCCATTCCAGCTTTAATGGTTTGATAACAGTCAGTTAAATGCTTCACTTGAACATATAGTAACACATGCACAGTCCTGGGTGTATAAAGAGCTTGTGAATGTTTTACACACTAATAGCCCTTTCAGATTGGCAAGGATCCGTGCCAGTTCCTGTTCCAGCTTTGGAGTATCAAAACACTGGTATTTTCTGGGAAACTGGCTCACATTCATTCCCAAAGTTCCAACACCCTCCATTGTCAACAGTAGCCAAGTTTCCACTGCAGGAATTAGGAACTAGTTTTAGGGGATGAGAACTTTGATATAAGACATTCCTGTATCTGGTCTTCTCACCCATTGTGTCTCCATTGTGAGGGTAGGAGCAATCAGTCTTCAGAGGTTTGTTTGTGATTGAGATTTCTTTAATCATTTGACAGTTTTAACCACATGCAGCGGAGCAAAGCAAAATACAATGAAATCATGCAGAAATGATGATGCACAAGATGAATTTAGAATGGAATGCATGGGACCAGTGGGGACTCTGTACCCCGCTGGCTGGTGGTGTGGATCAGCATCCCCGCTACGGAGAGCACACCAGACAGCAGTCGACAGTGTCCCCGTTACTGCTGCTCACCAAGCAGGAATCGACATCCCTGCTACAGTCCTGTGTCATGCTCCTTGCTGTAATGCTCATGTCTTCCCAGTGGTTGTCCTGCATGGTCACATATGCTGTATAATCAATTTGAATGTTCCTTTCTGCAATCACAGCAGCATTAGTTTTTAAACTTTTAGGTATTAAGATCTTCAGTGTGATCTTTGTTTATTTTTTGGCCACAAGTCACGACGAAGCCTCCGGCTCCCTGCAATCAAAATGTCCTGGGACCAGATGCTACTGGCTCTCACGCCCAGCAACCCTACCGTCCTCCGTGGATCCCCTCTGCTCTCACGGGCAGCGTAGTTGCTCCTGCTTTCAGCTGGCTGTGAGAGCAGAGTGGAGTCCCACAGAGCCACGCTGCCCTTTGAGATCCCTTGGCTCGGTAGCTCGCCTCGGGTTGCGGTGATCATCCACCGTGCAATGCTAACGATTTGCTGTGGAATCACGGCAAAATTATTGGGAGATACACTATTGACTGTGGATCAGTAAACCAGAGTGCTGCTCATCCAAGCCGGGAGGCTAAAAGCTAGTCAGCTATAATGGCTAACTGACATAAGAGGAAGGGCGGAGTTGAAACGATGAAGGATGGTTCTTAAAGTGATGGGCTTTAAATCAGTGTTTCAAGAAAGCCAGGAAAAAATAAACAAATTTGCTTCCATAATTAAAAAAAAAATACAGAAAATGTGAACAAAATATGTCACAAACATTTCATTAAGACAAGTGTGAGCTGTTCAAATGTGGAAAAAGTGCAATCAATGACCCCTTTAAATATTTAGTATGTGTTCTGTGCATTCTAAGCACACCTTGACTGGATGACGCACCAAATGAAAATGAACTTTTTCAGCTTTATTTAGGTGTTAACTTACCATCCTGTTAAAAATTGCATTCTGGAACAGGAACTGACATGGCACCTTGCTGGTCTGAAATGTCTGTACAGGAAGGCTGCATTCAGACCAGGATCATCCGGGGATCTCTGTTTGACTGGATGAGGAATGCAGAGAATTTTCACACCTTCATTTGGTTTGGTTTGCATTCACACTGCAGTGGACCAAACTGCCTGGACAACGTCACACAGTTACAACTGCTTGTTTGGGGCGCTGTAGCCAAAGCCACCACTGACCAGGAAGAAAAAATCTCAGTGAAGAAGAAAAATCAGGCTCATCGATTGGCCAGGACCGAAAACGGAAGTTCATTCCCTTCAGCCGGGTTGTTTGTCTGCCACAAACAAGACATTTTTTAATGTTTCTCCTTGGCTTTCACTGGTAAAAGGATTTCTCAGATTCACGCGGTTGTCTTTATTGTTATTTTCTACCCAAAATGCTCTACGGTAAATGCCACTTCCTCTTCTGAGACCACGTGTTGTTATGGTTACACAAACGCCGAGGGGCATTTCCACCCTTTGGTCCGTTGGATACTCCGTTTGGATTCACACTGCAAGCAGAGTGGACCAGACTTCGTTTGCAAGAGAACCAAGACCGCCGTTTTCAGGGGGTCCAGACTTCGCTTGTTTGGTGCACACCAGAGTTTCAACGTGCATTCAGACGACACCAAACAAACCAAACTATCTGTGAAATCCACTGTTTGGTCCTTTGGGCTGGACCAAACGGTGGCCGTCTGAATGCGCCCTAAGTAGTAAGAAAGTATGGGGTTTCCTTTTCCACATTTTCTCTTGACTTAGAAATGATTTGCAGTTCAAGCTTTAGCCCATCACTGTAGAGAACCCAGAGTAAGGTGACCTGCAAAGCAGAATGCTTTGAGTTCCCCCACAGCCCAACGGCTTTCACCTCCCCCTTGAAGTCAGACTCAAAGGTGGGACTGTAGGTCGGTCTCCATTGTTTTGAGCCCCCACAGAGTAAAAGCCTGGAAGCTATGTGGGGTTTTGGGTGCCTTGTGTCCATTTAAGGAATCGCAGTGGTGATACAGTGGTGTGACTTGGGAACAAAGAGGGATTTATGAACCTGAGCTTTGTCTCACACAAACAGCCACATCTTTCACACACCTCATCCTTTCTTCCCTCCTCCCACTTTATCTTCATTGTCTCTTTGCAAACCTTTTCTGGAGCACCACCACCACCACTTACTGTACATATACTGTGTATATAGTATATAGATGAAGGAAAATTATTCAAATGTGTGAAAAGAAATGCAAACGCTCAGTTACTTTATTTTACTCTTTATTACTGAAACTCATCATTTGCATCATTTCCTTCTGTTTCTTAGATGTGAAGAAGGACTGGTCAGACCATGCTCTGTGGTGGGAGAAGAAGAAGACATGGCTACTGAAAACTCACTGGACGTTGGACAAGTATGGCATCCAAGCTGACGCCAGGCTGCTCTTCACACCGCAACACAAACTGCTGCGCCTCCAGTTGCCCAACATGAAGCACATGAAGGTCAAGGTCAACTTCTCAGACAGGGTCTTCAAGGCTGTGTCAGACATCTGCAAAACTTTCAGTAAGTGAAACAATTGACTTTTTTCCCCCACAAAGTAGCACTTAGTTCAAAGTGGTTTTATTTAAGATGGAAAATGGTAATGAGATCACTGAGATGAGGTGTTACTGGCAAATAGCCACAAGAATGAGTGTGTAAAGGGACTGACTATTCTACTGAAGGTGCCTGCCCTGCTTAACTGAAAACTTCCTTTCTAAGTAGTATTTTTGGGAATGTTCTGGAAATGCTCTTCATCGATTTAGATAATCATGTCCTTCCTCTCACTTTGTTTTTATATCCTTTACAACTTGTTGTTTGCTAAACACGGCAAGGTTTTCATGCCAAAGTCGCACATTGTGGACTTGGAACCAGGCTCCATCTGTCTCACAGTAATGTTTAGTAAACATGGATTTTCTCTCTATCTCAGGCTTAAAACAGAATCACACACATAGTACAAATTCCTCTAAATAACTCATGTTTGCACTGATGCTTACCTAGTATTTTTCCTCTGAATTACTTCCAAACTTAATCCTTCAGTGTGGTGTGATTTGTGCCTGAGTCGTTCACACAAGCACCATGACATTTTCTATCACTTGCCCCATGCGGTTAAAGACTTGTCAGATTGCCACCAAGACCCCTACAACCCCAGTACCTCCTTTCTTCAGCTCAGACCTCACCTCTTCCCCCTTCTCTTGGTCACTAGCTCTAGCTTTTAGCTCATTTTTAGGTTCAGAAAACCCTCACCCATATAAATTCCCAGACAAGACACAGCCACCTGCTGGCTTTTTGTCATTTGGCTGTATCCAACAGGCAGGAGTTGAAACTTGTCCTGTTTTCATTAGCTTCTGTAGGTGGTGCTTGGCCCTGATTTTCATTTTGGGGTCCCATGAGAAAAAAATATTACTAGAGTGAGAAACTGGTATCTGCTACTTCTAACTAAATCTGTTTCAGCTGTATAGAAGTTCAGGATTATTTTTTTTTTCTTTTTTTTAGCTGAATCACTGTATTAAAGGATGTGGTACAGTGTTCTAAGTTGACTGTAAAAGGTTTAGCAAATGTGTAGTTTGTTACTGTACTCATTGGAAATAGGCTGTGGGAAACTTCTTTACTGCTGAAATATACCAGTTGACTTAACAGCTGGTTTACACGATTTTTTTTTTTTGTCTTGTCAATTTCCTGTGCATATTTTCTGCTGACTGCCTGTGAGCTTTAACGCATAGAGAGTCCGGGGACAGGAAGAGAGCAGGCCTTTCCAACTGGCCTACGCTCCAGACAGTTGGAAGGGAGGAGCAGAAATACTGAGAGGAGAGGGTAAAAAAGCAGCTGAGGGTTTTTTTTTTTCTGTGATGAACAGCTTATTTTTGGCTCTAGTTCATGTTTAGCATACTAATTTATTTGGATGGATTTTGTTCTCTTTGTGTCTGCTCAGCTGGTCACACAGAAGCTATTCCAATACTGTCTCTAGTTTCAGTATAGCAGAGATACTCCTGTAGTATAGTGACTGACACTTTCAGAGTTAATGTATTTTTAAGTTTTGAATCATCAGACAGCATCTTTTACTTTAACAGACATTGTAATGTAAAAAAAGTTAAATGCACACAACCACTGTACTTCTCCCATATCTAAAGCAGCTGTTTCCTGTCATAGACACAGTCCATCTGGGGGAAAAAAACGGGACTCAGCAAAAGTTGATATATACGTATATACTGTACAATGTGAAAATCACTGTTCCATTCCTGTTTTGACTTCTTATTCCATTTGGCAGCTGTCACATCCTGTGCAGCTCTGCTTAGCTGATAGGGCAGAAAATGGATCAGCAGTATTCCACTTTTAGATTCAAGATAACATTTTTGAACTTTGTCAACAATTAAGGGAATTTTATGAAGCCATGAGGTTTTTTTTTTTAGTGGAAGAACAACAATTATTGTCATTGTTGATATCTTGGTTATCTGTTATACAACAGTTATTTCTGATGGTGCAATCTGATTGGACAATAGGGATTCCAGGAGTTACTATATTCCCAGATAATCACACTCACAAGTTTCACCAAATATGTATCACTCTGCTTCAGCTGTGTTTCAAGAATTTTTAGATTATACTTGATATCACTGGCTTCTTATAATATGTGAGAATTGTAATACAGTGTTGAATATCTTCATTTCCACAGTGAGGTGCCTAAAAGTCTGACCCCCCTTGACCCAGAAGTCCAGCCCTTGTAAACATCTGGCCATAGATATTTGATATCCATTTACAGTAAAATAGACAAGCTAGAGTTGGAGTGATTGTCTAGCCAACCATAATACCTTTGAATTCTTTTTCATCTGAAAATGCTAAGAAAAAGCAAAGTATGCTGAAGCTAAATCGCCAACAAGCTAACCAGCCACCGGTAGAGTCATGGTTACCCACAAACCCTACTCAACAGGTGGACAGCATGTATTATAAACACTGACTTATGCACTGGACAATATTTATTTTGGTTAGATGTGTGTCAGGAGCCGAGCCGGCTTGGTTTCCTCTGCTCAGTCCTGACCTCCCTGTGGGTTTAGGTGCTGCTGTATATGTGTATATTATGTATTTGGGTGTTTTTTTTTTTATTAGGGGTCCAGTGCACTATATCAGGGGTATCCGACTTTCAAGCGCTCTCTCTTTTTCTGTAATTTGCAGATGTCGGTTTAGTTTTTATAACATGCAAGGGAACATAAGAGTTTCAGACTTGCATTGCAATTTTAAAAAAAAATCATTGATTTTGCCGTTACCATCGAAACTATTGATCGTGTCCCCTCATTTTTCCCAGTTTTTGTGTGACATGACAATCGCATCAATTTCAAAGTACTGTAACGTGATCTCTGAGTAACTCTTTCTACTCATTTATGCAAGAGATAACAGAGTTGTAATGCAAATTCAAAATAAAACATTCCCCAATGTGATTGTATCTATGGTTTTTGTACGGCGACCCCTGCAAATTTACTCGTACGACGTAAATTTTCGTGTCCCAGAATTTACGCAGCAACATGCAAGTTATTTGGTAAAGTAACAAGAAAAAAGGAAGTGCTGATGCTTTTCACCTTGCACCTTTCAAATCCCAAACCATACACGTAAAAAGGAGTCTTTGTGAAGCTCAGATGTAGAATATTTCAATAAAATCTCAAACATTTATGACACATCGAATATAGTGTCCCTTACAAAATTTACGTCTTCGGTCTTGGTTGGCCGCTCGCAGCCCCGTCTGGCGAGGTGACCGACCTGGGAAAGCACTTTTATTTTCTCTACCCCGGATGTGCTCAACCCATGTGGAGAGGATTAACCGTGGTCACTTTATATTGAAATTATCGAAGGTCCAAACTTCCGTGTCCCATATTTACGCCTTTTGTGATTTTATGTCTTATCCAACAAACAGGGAGAATTTGAAGGTATGTATACACGTTATCACATCTTAATATATATGTCATGAAAATGTAGCTGTTGATGAGTTTTGATGCGTTAAAAATACCGGAAGTGTTGAAGTTGTTTCGTGTAAAACGTGTGCCATTGCAAAGTGCATTCAACTCCATACCGGGAAACAAAAGCACGAGTGTCCCATTTACGCCTTAACTTACAAGTAGTTAAAGTGAGCTCTCATCCTCAAGAGTTTTGGACATTTGAATTATATACTTGTTTCTGGTGCTTCTTTATCCTCATAAAATACCTATTGGAGTTGTTGCTTATAAAGTATAATCTAAAAACGAGGGAAATGCCATAGACGTAAAGCAAATTAAAGTGAAACCAAAACAATAGCGTGTCCATTTACGTCGCCTGCACCAGGTCATTTTCTGGAAATCAAGTCAATGTCATGGTTTATTTCGCATTATATTTGTTACCGTAGATCATTTTGCAAGTACCTGTATAAGTTTTAAGGTAAAAAAATTAGAAATATGTGTCGAAATGAGTGGCTGTACCTTGAGTGAGATCAAGACGTAAACAGGGACTCAAACAAGTCTATAAAGAGACTCAAAATTTCATTTTCATGAAAAGAGGCTTTAAATAGGTCATGCTATTTGGGAAAGTAGTCAGACTAGAGTACCTAACACATGCCAACTTTCAAAGAATGAAAGTGTTCTTGGCTTTTATGTACAAAACCATTTTTAGGTTTGGTGTCCCCTTTACACCAGAAAATGGACACGTGTGTGCACACTTGCATGCTATCTGTTCCTGAACGCGAATGCCGTTATGAAAATAGTTAATAGTTTCATAAACCTGACACAATTGGATAGTGATTAGTCAATTTCATGTGCAGATTTCATCAATTTTAAATTTTGCCACCAATGTCACACATTGTACCCCTAATAAAAAAAACCACCCATTTCCATGCTGCTTCCTTACCCATAGCCACTGCTCTCTGGCCGGCAGCTGTGAGGCAGCCCCCCTTTGGCTCACTCTTGGGTGAGCGCTGGCTAACAGTCTGCCAGTCCGACCACGCCTCCTCTCTCATTACCATCAGCTGTTCTCATTCCCGTTTGTCATCTCCCACTCCTCACCCAGGTGCTCGCAATTTCACCATCACCAGCAATGCGTGCACTTAAGCAGCCTTGTGCCAGTCACGCATTGCTGGGTCATTGTATTGTCTGCTGTGTTGTCAGTGAGTTGTTGTTGTCAGCACTATTACGACATGTAGCCACTCCACGTTCGTTGTGGTTCTCCCGCGTCCACACAGCGATACTGGCTGTGGGATGCCAGCGTGGCTACACGGTTCTCCTCCAGCGTTCGTGGGGTGATGCCGACCCCCGAACGCCAACCGTAAGTGTTTCTTTGTGTTTTTGTAAGTCTTCACCCTTTTGGTCGGTTAGTCATTACCTTAATAAATGTGTTGTGGCGTCACCTGCACGTAAAGCCGTCATTTCATTCTCCTCTCTCTGTGCGAAGCGTAAAAGTGCACGGGGAGTCATGACAGATGTCTGAAATGACAATAGGCCTATTCTTTTCTATGTTATGCTCATTGAGGTGCTTGGCAGTTGGGTATATTTAAAAGGGACTGTTTTTCTCGGCAGAGCAAAATAAGATAAGATAAGCCTTTATTAGTCCCACAACGGGGAAATTCCAGGATTGCAACAGCACAGGGATAGCAACACTCAGAGCAACAATCAGAAGGCAAGAAAAAAAAAAAGCAAGCAAGCAAGAGCATCTAATATACATATGTACATATTACTATAAATATATATATATATATACACACAGACACACAGTGTAGAGCATTGTAGCTGGATGGGATAAATATGAGTATATAAACACACAGTACGGAGCATTGCAGCTAGATGGAATAAATATGTAAATATATAAACACACAGTGCGGAGCAATGTAGCTAGATGGAATAATATGTAGATATATAAACACACAAATAACTGGTTAAACAAACAAAAATAATATTTTGTCCTGTTGTTACCATTTAATTAACTGTGCTTGTGGAACTGTTGGATAAAAGCAGTATTACACTTGAGGTCATATGGTATCATGAATATATCACTGCAGTGGTGTTGTCGGCCCTGTGCTTCACATCGGGTTTATGGCCGAATCACCGCAGTGATATATTAATTTATACTGTACTACTCCTTGTATAATAAATTATACAACAGTTAGTTCTGACCAAGCAGTCTGATTGGACAACAGGGATTCCAGGATCTATTATATTTGCGATAGTTGCACTCAGACGTTTCACCAAGTATGTGTCACTCTGCTTTAGCTGTGTTTTAATAATCTTTAAATTAAGACCAAATCACCACAGTTATATATTTGATACTATATTTCCTTTTGTGTAATGTATAAGTGGTATAGCAAAACTAAAAATCCCTGTCACTACTGCTGGGCAACAAATTGTGAAAACTGATGTTCACATTCACAAGAGTAAATATGGTATCCTTTAGCTCTAACACCGCCCCCCCCCCCCAAAAAAAATGATTTTACAAAAATTAAATTAGCGAATGTGTAGCTTCATCTTTGTTTGATCAAACTTTTATTGTTAAAAATAAGTTGGTTTTGGTGAAAGCCAGGTTTGAACTTTGTTCCAAAAAAGGAATCATGTTTGTTTTGAGAAAATAATTATGTTCAATCCAAAATACCGATTTTAATCAAAAATCGAGTGTGGTGTGGAAAAAAAAAAAAATGTGGGATTTTATTTTTAGGTCACATCACCCAGCCTTACCTGCCACAGTCTTATAGAACCAAAGTAACTTTTCAGATTGCTTCCTTAGTTTATGACGCTATAAAGAGGGAATGTGCACATCTTTACACTTTACATTTTTACATTTTTGCAACCAACAATTTTATAAATTTATTTAAATTGCCAGAGCTTTATTGTATGCCTTCATTTAATCAACTAAAATCATGTTTCAATTTAAAAAAAAAAAAAAAAAAAAAAAAAGCTCTGTGAATTTAAAAAAAAATTGATTTATTTTTGGTGAAGGCAAAAACTTCAGAAAAAAAACTTCAACAACTTCAGACAAGTTGTTGTCTGAAGAATAAAACATGACAAATGTAAAGAATACAACAAATGCATCCTGTCCAGCTTTTGCTACTCTTGTTGGGAGGCAGGACAAAAAAATGTAATGGCCACAGCGGAATAACACATGTCTGTAGACCTGGGAAATGGAGGTGGTGAGAAAATGAATCTGATTCTTTCAGCAAAGTGCTACTTCAGTTAAAAAGGAGTCAAACTGCTCCACTCAAGGAGTTTGTCAACAGTCTTTTACCACCATGTGTGGGAAAAATGACACACGGTGGCATTCCCAGGGAAGAAATTGAACAAACAGGTTTTGGTAATACTGAAATGTGTAGAATGAGACAATACATTGGTGTGAAAAAGTGTTTGCTCCGTTCCTGATGTCTCATTTTTTTGTATGTTTGTCACACTTAAATGTTTCAGATCATCAAACAAATTTAAATATTAGACAAACACTAGTAAACACAAAATGCAGTTGGTGTTTATTATTAAGGAGGGGGGGGGGGAATCCAAACCTACATGGCCCTGTGTGAAAAAGTGATTGCCCCCTAAACCTAATAACTGGATGGGCCACCCTTAGCAGCAACAACTGCAATCAAGCATTTACGATAACTGGCAATGAGTCTTTTATAGTGCTGTGGAGGAATTGTGGCCCACTCGTCTTTGCAGAATTGTTGTAATTCAGCCACATTGGAGGGTTTTCGAGCATGAACTGCCTTTTTTAAGGTTGTGCCACAGCATCTCAATCAGATTCAGGTCAGGACTTTGACAAGGCCACTAAAAAGTCTTCAGTTTGTTTTCTTAAGCCATTCAGAGGTGGACTTGCTGATGTATTTTGGGTCATTGTCCTGCTGCAGAACCCAAGTGGTCTTCAGCTTGAGGTCACGAACAGATGGCCGGACATTCTCCTTCAGTATTTTTTGGTAGACAGCAGAATTCATGGTTCAATTTATCACAGCAAGTCTTCCAGGTCCTGAAGTAGCAAAACAGCCTCAGACCATCACACTACCAACTACCACCACCATATTTTACTGTTAGTATGATGTTCCTTTTCTGAAATGCTGTTAGTTTTACGCCGGATGTAATGGGACACACACCTTCCAGAAAGTTGAACTTTTGTCTCGTCAGTCTGCAGAGTATTTTCCCAAAAGTCTTGGACCATCGAGGTTTTCTGGCAAAACTAAAACAAGCCTTTATGTTCTTTTTGCTCGGCACTGGTTTTTGTCTTGGAACTCTGCCATGCAGGTCATTTTTGCCCTGTTTGAGTCATGAACACTGACCTTAACTGAGGCAAGTGAGGCCTGCAGTTCTTTGGATGTTGTTGTGGGGTCTTTTGTGACCTCTTGGATGAGTCATCACTGTGCTTTTGGGGTAATTTTGGTCGGCGGCCACTCCTGGGAAGGTTCACCACTGTTTCATGTTTTCGCCATTTGTGGATAATGGCTCACTGTGGTTTGCTGGAGTCCCAAAGCTTTAGAAATGGCTTTATAACCTTTTCCAGACTGATAGATCTCAGTTACTTTGTTTCTCATTTGTTCCTGAATTTCTCTGGATCGCAGCATAATGTCTAGCTTTTGATGATCTTATGGTCTACTTCATTTTGTCAGGCAGGTCCTATTTTTGTATATTGGGGGCGGCAGTGGCTCAGGAGGTAGAGCAGGTCGTCCAATAACCGCATGGTTGGCGGTTCGAATCCCGCTCTCCCCGGATATCCTGCCGTTGTGTCCCTGGGCAAGACACTTCATCCCCAATTGCTCCTGGTGGGTCTGGAAGCGCCATGTTAGGTAGCATGCCGCCATCAGTGTGTGAATGTGTGTGTGAATGGGTGAATAGCAGGATCTGTAAAGCGCTTTGGTCATCAAGAGATGAGAATAAAAGCGCTATATAAGTGAATGCCATTTACCATTTATTTAAGCGATTTCTTGATTGTAAACAGGTGTGGTAGTAATCAGGCCTGGGTGTGGCTAGAAAAATTGAACTCAGCTTTCCAAAAATGTGTTAAACCAGTTAATTTATGTTTTAACAGGGGTGGGGGGAATCACTTTTTCACACAGGGCCATGTCGGTTTGGATTGTTTTTTACCCTTAATAATAAACACCTTCATTTAAAAACTGCATTTTGTGTTTACGTGTGTTATCTTTGTCTAATATTTAAATTTATTTGATGATCTGAAACATTTAAGTGTGACAAACACAAAAAAAAAAAAGAAAAATCAGGAAGGGGGCAAACACTTGTTCACACCACTGTATCTTCTCATAAGAAGAGAAGTTTGAAGATGTTGAGAAGATTTCAATGAAAAAATTATTTGTTCAGAGCACTTTGTCCTCCAAAAACCCTTCCTCTGATGTTGGGGTGGACTTTGGCTAATTTTAGGACCACCAAAGTTATGACCCATAAACCTGTGTGCTGCTTGACTGGGTCCAAGCGTTCTGACCATTGTTGTCATAGCACAGGAGGACTGTGGAATGGCCTCAACTCCAACCCCTAAATTATAGTGCTTCATTGTCCTTTTTGTGCAACCTTTTAGCACTTTTGTAGCTTAATTTCTGATTTTTGCCATTCTGTACTTTTTATGACTTGGATCAACCACATCAAATAATTGGGACACAAGCAATATTTTTTTATTATTTAGATATGATAACACGACAACAGGAAGTGAAGAAGTGGATCTCAGTGTTATCTTTATATGCATGGTTGCAGTAGGCATGTTTTGTGAGGGACCTCACACATCGGGTACACAACAACCTAAATACGAATAAATCCTCATGCTAACTAATTAGGCTCATCTTGCTAGCTCTTAACTGACACTGAACAACACCTTCATAAAAACCTTTTCAGCACGTAAGTTAAAAGCTGCTTGGCTTTTAACTGAATAACTTCCAAATACTTGTGTTAAAGTAGACATAACCCAAAGAAGCTGCAGTAAAGGTTACAGTAAACAATCAGAAATTGTATTCAAGTACAGTATAATTAGCATTTCTCATGATATTAGTTATTACAGAAATATTCTGGCGAAGCTGAATGGAGCTTATGCAATGACACAGTGTCCGTTGTCCATCTCTCTGTCTGTTCACATTTCTCAGGAATTGCTATTCCTTCTAGACAATTGCCCCGATGATAACCAAACTTGCACATAATGATTCTCAGATGGGTTTCCATCCAGGTTGAGTTAAAGATCGGGGTCAAAGGTCAGGAGATCTGGGCATTTATGATGTCACAAAAATCATTACTCCTCATAGGCAATTCCCCCAATGTTCGGCAAACTTCTGAACAATGATTCTCAGCTGGGTCTTCATCCAAGTTGTGCTCAAGGTCATACCGGAATGAGCTACTGTCATTGACAGTATGATTTACTTGAGTAAGAACATATCAACTAAAAAAGTGACTTGAGTAGGGAGTAATAACTTTACCTCTCACATTGAGTTTTTTTCCCCATAAATTTGGGGCTGTTTATCTCTTAAACTCACAACATTTTGTAATAAATTTTAAACATTTTGTTTTAAATTTTGTGACATTTTTCATACAAGATTGCATTTTTTTTTTTTTTTAAAGAGAAAAATATTAACTAGCTACATGCGCCCTCTAAAATAATGCATGCCATACATAGAAATCATTATAAATCAAATATTTGAGTCAGAATAGCAAAACGATGAAAACAATGAAAGTCTGCTGAGAAGAGGAAAAAATGACTCATGGTCATTTTAAATCAGTGAAGTTCTTCTGTCTTTTAGATTTGATTGGCGGTTGGCAACCAGCTTACAGGTGCATTACCGCCACTGACTTGATTATCACCACTCTATATCTTTGTATAAGGAGTTCTTTTGAGGAGTTCTGAACAACTCCTTATGTGTGGAAAAAATTATCCATCCTTGGACAAAGACTATGACAAAATACTGTATACTTCAATAGAAGTGCAGGTTTTCCTCTTAAAATGTATTCACTAAGCGTAAGGCATATCCTGTAGTTGAACTACCCACAAAAGTACAAATTTGGTAGTTATTTGCATACATGTACTTGAGCATCTGTAACTAGTTACTATCCACCATTGCAACTGACCAGTGACATTAAAGGAATACACCTTTAATATTCTCCGCATGTTTAAATAGTGCTGCCAGTCTGTCATCACCCCTCACTTTATCCTCCTAAAGGCTCACAGGCCCTAGGGTGAGGGAGCTAGAGCTTTCACAGTGCCTTTTTGAGACCTTTTTAAGGGGATTGATCTAAATCTTTCAATTCTCCTCTTACTGTGACTGTATGTTGGTGATCCTTTACTTAGTGCTTTATTGGAAATATTGCTGCATATAATACACTTGATTTACTGTTACTGAATATCGTCCAGAAGCCCTTGCAGCCCAAAGTGCACACAAAACATAAGATGGTAACATTTAATTATTTTGGCCATTTAGGGTCTCAAACGGTTTGCACAGTTAACTTTAGTGCTTCAAAATTGTGACTGTGTTTGCGATTTTGTGGCTGGTCTGCAATGAATCATCTGTTCCAAGGAGTAAATCTAGTGAGCCCAGCTGGCTCTCAGTCAACCCATCTCCTCTGGCTGCTGGCCTGGTTACTGCCAGAACTTAGCAGGATAGAAGATTTTTATTGTCTAGGTGTCAATTCTGCTAATGGAAACCAAGCAAAGACTTTGTAAGCACTCTGACCATCACCCACCCTCCCTTCTACTTCTGACACCGGCCAGAAGTACACAGTGAAGGGAGGAGCAGTCCTCACTTGCCACTAAAATGAAATATTACTATAGCATGCAATTTCTAACTCAATTGAGTTTGTCAGCAGAAATAAACAGTATACTTTTATTTTCCCTCTGCCTGCTTTGGTCATCTTTATTTTTGTATTGAGGTGTCCAGCATGGCATGTGCTATCCAGGACGTGACAGCATTAGGCAGTACTTGAAAGCAAAATGTTCCCCTTGACTTAAGCAGAATTTTGAACACCAGACATTTGTAACCATATGGATAGCTGAATATTTGGGTACAGCCCTAAAAGGATTATTGGAAAAAAGATGCATGAAGAAACGGAGTATAAAGTAATTAACCATCCTACATAATGGCGAGAAATCTTTTAGTTTTATCAGAGATTGTACTTTAATAAAAAAGTGTAGTCACTAGGATTGTAATGACAACTGCTGATGTACTGTATTTGTAAATGAGGCTTTTTTGTGACAGTTCAGTTTGTAAATGCAGCTCCTTGTTTGACATGAGGCTGACGTTACTGAGTACAGCTCAGTGGGCAGCGCATTTCTCTCTAGAATCCCTTGATAATCTTGAGATTTCATTGTACCCTGCACAGATTCGAGACGCCCTGTGCCAGATGCAGCAAAGCAGCCCCAGAACATAACAGAACCTTCTCAATGTTTCACAGTAGGGACGGTGTCCTTTTCTTGGTATGCTTCATTTTTGCGTCTGTGAACATAGCGCTGATGTGCCTTGCCAAAAAGTTCCAGTTTTGTCTCGTCTGTCCATCGGACATTCTCCCAGAAGCTTTGTGGCTTGTCAACATGCAGTTTGGCAAATTCCAGTCTGGCTTTTTTATGATTTGTTTTCAACAGTGGTGTCCTGCTTGGTCGTCTCCCATGAAGTCCACTTTGGCTCAAACAACGACGGATGGTGCGATCTGACACTGATGTATCTTGACTAGGGATGGGCATTCGGTGAAATTTTCTTCACCGATCGCCGGGAGAATTAATGATTAATAATCGGTTAATCATTAACATTTTTAGGTAGGTAGACTGCATTAGAACATCAGGTATCAGCACGGAGGGCACGGAGAGCCGCACAACTCAAATCTACCTCTCTCTCTCAAATCTCTCTCTCTCTGTTCTCGTGTTTGCTCGGCTCGGGAATCTCGCAAGCTGATTGGCCGAGACGTTTCACCCCGCAAGCTGATTGGCCGAGACGTTTTACCCAGCTCTCTCTCCCTGCCGAGCGGCCACCCAACAAACGAAGACCGCATTCATTGCTCTATCGCTCGTATTGCTTAGTCTAACCGCGTGGAACTTTTTGCTGTTCTCTTGTGCCATTTTGTGCGAAATAGTCTTCCCGTCGAGGCACTACGCCGCCTCCTGCAGCTTCCCTCGACGTATGTACACCGAATCTTCATGACCTTCTCAATAAAGTTTCTGAAAAAAAAAAAAAAGAATCTTCACGACCGCCATTACTCAGCGCGCAACCACTGTTGGCGGTTTCTTCGCGTAGTAAGGGTGTTCCATGGACCCTGTCGATGAGGTATATTTGTATGCTGCATTGCAGTGATTGCAGTACACCTGGTCATTTTTTAAATTGAAATGGTCCCACGCAACACTTCGCCGTAACCGCCTCATGATTTGGCGATCGCCCTACGGAAGCCCGCATGTATCAACGGAGGCACGCCAGGGTACGGCGATGGTGTAATGTTGCCCCCTGGTGCCCAAATTTTGCCATTGCATTGTTTGAGGACGGCCGTGCACTAGGCCTTAATAACCTCGGATTGTTTAAAAAAAAAAAAAAAAAAAAACGGTTTGTCGACGAAAATGAACTTCCTCGGTGAAATTCTTAATGATCAATTATCGGTTAATCGGTAAATTATGCCCATCCCTAATCTTGACCTTGGAGTTCACCATGAATGTGTTTAGAGGTTGTTCTGGGCTCTTTTGTTACCATTCGTATTATCCGTCTCCTCCTGCGGCCACGTCCAGGGAGGTTGGCTACAGTCCCGTGGATCTTAAATTTCTGAATAATATGTGCAACTGTAGTCACAGGAACATCAAGCTGCTTGGAGATGATCTTATAGCCTTTACCTTTAACATGCTTGTCTATAATTTTCTTTCTAATCTCCTGAGACAACTCTCTCCTTTGCTTCCTC
Source organism: Pholidichthys leucotaenia (assembly GCA_020510985.1). Lineage (NCBI taxonomy): Eukaryota > Metazoa > Chordata > Actinopteri > Cichliformes > Pholidichthyidae > Pholidichthys > Pholidichthys leucotaenia. The sequence goes on from CM035842.1 coordinate 117,350,127, forward strand.
TGGTCCATGTTTAGTGTGGTACACACCATGTCACCAAACAGCACAGTGACTACTTGTCACCCTTTCAATAGGCTGACTGACTGATTACAAGTTTGTAGACACCTGTGATGTTAATTAGAGGACACATCTTGGTTGAACATGTTCCTATGGTCACATTATTTTCAATCTTTTCTAGGGGTACCATCATTTTTGTCCAGGCCTGTTTCATGAGTTTGTTTTTTAAAGTAATTCTGTTGAACCACAATTCAAAAGCATTGACTGCTTTTCATTGGTTAATTTTCATAGAATTTTTATTTATTACCACTTTTGTCAGATTCAAGTTATTTCAAATTAAATTAAATTAATTAAATTAAAAATTAAATTAACTCGCCCTTTATTGTCATTCAACCGTACAACCAATCATGTACAGTAGAACGAGATTGTGTTTTACCTATCTACTGTGTTAATCACACACACCCCAAGTGCAGAATCAGAGGGCCACTGCCATGCAAGGCGCCGCCACAAATTTCCCTCCTCCATTCCATTATTGCTGAGCACCAAGCTGGACGGCAGGAAGTTCCACTTTTATATGGTCTTCGGCATGACCCGGCCGGGATTTGAACCCCTGCCTCCCGGGTGTGGGGCAGATGCTCTACACTGAGCCACCACTCCGGTCACTTCTGTGACCATTGTGGGTTTTTCTTTCATTAACAGAGGGGTACCAACAATTTTGTCCACGGCTGTAAATGACTATATGCATACAGTTATACAAAATGTATAATAATTCTCTACCTACATACACAAACTCCAAGCTGTTATTACTTTTCCAATTATCTATTTACAAGTATTTGAGAGGATATAACAACATGAGGCTACTTTTATTTATTTATTTACTCTTTATTTGTATAGGGATAAGTATATAGCACAGATTATTGCTACACATCAACAGAACAATTTTCAGGATTGTTCGACAGTAGTCAGTTTCCTCTGAATGTTTTTTTTTTTTTTTTTTTTTTTTTTTTTTTTGTATCACGTGTGATTGATGTACATTGATAAAAGACTAGAAAAAAGAAAATATATAATTAAGACAAAAAGACTTCTCCTTTTGTCTGCTCCCTTTAGGGGTTGCCATAGCGGATCGTCTGCTTCCGTCTCACCCTATCCCTTGCATCTTCTTGTCTCACACCAACCCTCTCCATGTCCTCCTTCACAACATCCATGAATTTTCTCTGTGGTCTTCCTCTTTTCCTTCTCCCTGGCAGCCCCATCTTCAACATCCTTTGGCCAATATCTCCACTATACCTCCTTTGCACGTGTCCAAACCATCTCAGCCTTGCCTCTTACTTTGTCTTCAAATCGCTCAACCTGAGCTGTCCCTCTAATGTACTCTTTTCTAATCCTGTCCCTCCTGGTTATTACCAGTGAGTGCCACCTCTAGCTCCGCCTCCTGTCTTTTTGTCAGTGCCAGTGTCTTCAAACCATACATCATAGCAGGTTTCACTACCGTTTTGTAAATCTTGCCTTTCATTCTAGCTGCTATCCTTCTGTCACAAATCACCCCTGACACTCGTCTTCACCCACAACACCCTGCCTGCATTCTCTTCTTCACCTCTCTTGTCCATTCCTCTGGATGGTTGACCCCAGATATTTACTCATCTACCTTCACTACCTCTACTCTATGCATCTTCACCGTTGCACTTGCATCCCTATCATTCACACACATTCTGACTTACTTCTACTGACTTTCATTGCTTGAGACAAAATTACAAGTGCAGCATAATTTAAGCAAATATTTCATGTATTCAAGAAATAATTGTTAAATCAGTCTTCGCCATAACAATCAGGATCATAGTTTTTATGATTATTGAACAATTCTTTTATTTAATGATACAAAACCAACAAGTACTGCAAATATACTGTATGTACATTTGCTACTAACATATTTGATAAATGTCACTAATACAGGTACATCTCAAAAAATTAGAATATCACGAAAAAGTTAAATTTTTTTGTCACTCATTTCAGAAAGTGAAACCCATACTGTATATTATATAGATTCATTACACAGAGAGTGATATATTTCAAGTGTTTATTTATTTTAATTTTGATTATGGCTTACAGCCCATGAAAACCCCAAATTCAGTTTCTCAAAAAATTAGAATATTACATAAAATTTATTTTAAAAAATAGTTTTTTAATAGAAATGTTGGCCGACTGAAAAGCATGTCCATGTACACACTCAATACTTGGTTATGAAATTTTGCATTTCATTTGGAAATCAAAGTCCCAGAGTGTGAGAGTGGAGAGGCACAGAATCTAAATTGCTTGAGGTTTAGTGTGACGTTTCCACAGTCTGATGATTTGAGGAACCATGTCATCTGCTGGTGTTGGTCCACTGTGTTTTATCAAGACCAAAGTCAGCGCAGTCATCTACCAGGAAATTTTAGAGCACTTCATGCTTTCCTCTGCTGACGAGCTTTATGGAGAAGCTGATTTCATTTTCCAGCAGGACTGCCAGAAGTATCAAAACCTTGTTTAATGGCCATGGCATCACTGTGTTTGATTGGCCAGCAAACTCTCCTGACCTAAACCCCATAGAGAATCTATGGAGGATTGTCAAGAGGAAGATGAGAGACACCAGACCCAACAATGCACACGAGCTGAAGGTCACTATCAAAGCAACCTGGACCTTCATAACACCTCAGCAGTGCCACAGGCTGATCACCTCCATGCCACGCCACATTGATACAGTAATTAATCCAAAAGGAGCCCCGACCAAGTATTGTGTGTACATGGACATACTTTTCAGTCGGCCAACATTTCTATTAAACTATTTTTTTAAAATAAATTTTATGTAATATTCAGGGTTTTTTTTTTTGAGAAACTGAATTTGAGGTTTTCATGGGCGGTAAGCCATAATCATCAAAATTAAAATAAATACTTGAAATATATCACTCTCTGTGTAATGGATCTATATAATATATGGGTTTCACTTTCTGAAATGAGTGACAAAAAATATTGAACTTTTTCATGATATTCTAATTTTGACATGTACCTGTACATAATTTACATATGCATCACTGAATTTAATGTAAATATTTCCATATCTGATGGGGTTCCAGGTGTTGACAAAGGGATCACGATAACTAAACAAGCTTTTCATAATAAATTCCTCATGCCTCTGCAGTTTCTCACTATAAGACCAAACGTGGCCCTCTCCACACACTCAGTTTGATCCACACTCCGCTGTATGTCTTGGCCTCCTTGGGGGGCTAAAGCTCAGCAGCTCGTCTGGAACTCGCATGGCTGTATAAGGGCACAGCGGCTGTGCTCCACTGCTACAGCAGAGCAAAGATGAGGAAGGAGGGAGGCAGAGAGAGGGTGAACTCCCATCTGGTAGTTCTTAAACTCCTGGAATGCTTTTGCTTTAGTTACGCAAACCAAACAAGCTCTCTCACCAAGGCAAGACGTTCTCTTGACCCTTCTGCCCGTGCTTCCCTCAGCCACACTCGGCAACCTCTTCAATAAGTTTAAAGGATTAAGAGTGATTTATTTTAGGGGATATAAAAATTGTCAGTCATGTGGATGACGATGGTGTGACAAAGAAATTATCCTCTCAAATATCAGCTTGTATCTATATTTGTACAGAATCCTTAAGTACAACCAAATCCAGCTGATGGTCCAGATGTGCTTGATTTTAGATCAGCTTGATCATTCTTGTTCTTGAGACATTCTGGCCTTTTCACTGCCTGCATCAGAACCATCCCAGACTCATCTTTAAACATCAGTGCTGTTGCCGAGTGATGGCTCCCTGACCTCCATCCCCAAGGGAGGGGGAGAAAAGAGGATGTGGACTCCTCTGTTTTAGTCATTATACTCGGTGTGGGGGTGTCTCACCGCCTGACTGGGATGTTGAACATATCACTTCTATTTACATGCTTAAAGGTTCCATATTGTGAATTTTTGAGGGAGTAATTTTAAGTTTCCACATCTTCAGACATACATATGTATAGTTTAAAGACCAAAAAAAAAAAAAAAAAAAAATGTCTGTGCTTTACAATTAAGCAAAAAGGCTGATCTGTGAGCTCTGTCTGAAATAGTTTTCATCCTACTCATTATTAATAATAATGAACCCCTGGTCTGATTGGCTGTAGGTTTTTATGTGGGCTAATCACAAGTAACTCAACAGTGAGGTTGCATTTGTGTTGCTAAGTTAAAGAACTGAAAGCAGGACTAGTTGGTTTGTGACAAAAGCAAACAGCTGCAAGCTCCTTGTTTCTTTAATGGTTTACCAAAATAAAGTTGGTGTATATTTCTTGATTTGCAATTGTTTGAATATTGTAATGGTGTCCAGTTGACATAGTTTGTAGGGTTAAAACCCACAAAAACACAATTTTGCGAATACATCTCCCTTAAGAGTTGTGGTGGGATTCTTTTTATCTGTACTTCTCTTTTTGTAGAGGATAAAGTTTGCTAAATGTTCTCCTCTGCTCCTTTTCTGTTTTTAATGTGTTGGAGGGGGATGGAGGTTGTCTTTGCCGTCTCAGTTGGGGATTACAGTTAAATCAAGATTTGTTGGGGCCCTGAGGGGGAAAAAAAATAAAGCTTTTCAATTTTCCACCCCACATGTGCACAGCTGTCTGCCGTTCAGACTCATCTAGTCTGTCCCTTTGCATTCTCTTACAACTCCCTTACTTGAGCCTTATACAGTTTTTCATCCCCTCCCAGTCAAAGCCCAAAGGGGGATTATGTTATGGGTCAGTCCATCCATCTGTCCGTCCCACTTGTGTGAAATCAGCTCCTCCTACAGTTTTGTTCCCGTTGTTTTGAAACTTGGTACCATGATTTGGGATACTTTGATGATGCGCATATTGCTTTTTCACTCTCGTCGGAGGACCTTGAGGTCAGAGGTCAGATTTTTCCCAAAATCTTCTAAACAGAGTAACTGCTGAAAGATAAAAATGATGTAGGCTTTTCAAGTCAATTCAGTAGTTGTATCTAATACACATCTTGGACGACTTACACCCTCTCCTAACTATGGGTTTGGGGTCAAGGGGTCATAGTTCAAAGTTGACATTGCAGTTGCACAATGGTAAATGCTACATTTACTATTAGTATAAAATGAGTAAAGCTAGGGCCGTCAAACTTGGTACACAGGTTCACCCTGTGACCCTGAAGTGTGACTCTGGTTTTGGGATCGCGAGGGCAAAGGTCAACATCACAATGTCTTATAAAGTATATCTCAACAACAAAGAAAGCTAGGGTCACTAAACCTGGTACCCAGGGTCACTCTGAGACCATAACATCTGAGTACAGGTTTGGGGTCCAAAGGTCAAGATTTGCACTCCCAATGATCTCTTACTATAGAACGTGTAAAGCTCTCTAGGGTCACCATACATGCTACATGGGTTCACCTTGGGATCCTGACCTACAGCTATGGGCTGCATACTTTGCTGTATGTTCATGGATGATGGACTTGTCATAATCTGGTTCTGCCACAGCAATTGTACTGAAAAGTGGAAAACTGCTCTCCAGCGGTAAGTATTGGGATCTTCATAGAAAACGGAGGCGGGGGATATTGCACTCGCCTCAGAGTGCTCTTGTTTATAATTTGTGTGCAAAAGCTTTTCTATCTTTACCTACTGCTCTTTTTATGCTCATAAATTTTATCTAGTCTGAAACCATCACATAGGTTAATGTGTGTCTAAAGCTGCTTTTGCACCAAAAATAAGCATTTATACACAAGTTTTCTATTATCCTCCATTGACTCCTTTCCTACTGCAAGCAGACTAAACATTCTTGTTAAACTGAAAAGCTTGCATTTGTTTTTGTTTGTTTGTTTTTGTTTTCCTCTGTTGTGCCATGTTTGGCGTTGGGTTGATGCTGTCACAATGCTGGAAAGTGGTGTTGTAGATATCCTAAAGCAACATGGACACCAGTGAGAAGCTAAATGCTGTTTTCCATTTAAGGTGCGTTAATGCTCCTTTCTGCTCTGGTGCACCTATGCTTTGAACAAGGCTGGTATGCACCCGGCTGTAAAATATGCTTCACTTTTTGCGTCTACTAGACCAAGCATCCTTTTGAACAGGAGGCTGGATTTTGCGCATGCGTAGTCCAAAGCGCACAGGCAACGTGGGCACAAAACTTTGGCTGCACGCATTCAGCCACAAATGGGCTCTGTGACATTGACGCTTATGTCGTTCCATGAAGACTTGTCTGTACTTGATGGGCTGCTCCTCACCAATGGCTTTCTGCACCAAAAATTACATCATCACTGGTGTCACGCGGCAGGCTTTTGTGTCGTTTTAGCTGGTCGTGCACCTCTTGATTTTAGTAACTTAGCACTTGCATGCATGATTTTTTTTTTTCTAACATCTAGTGCACAGATTCATTATTGTACACGTGCTATTTGATGTTTACACATTTATTTTGGCAGTGATGTGTTTATTTTTTATACATTTAAAGTAAATGCTTTTTTATTGGGTGTTTTAAACATCAAAAATGTAAATCTCTGTACGATGAAACATTAAATCAACATAAATGTACTTGTTTTTAATTTGGTCTTTCAACATAACGGATAAAATCATCATCACTTACCATCAAAACTTGACGCGCCCCATGCACTGCATATGAAAAGTTGCAGCCACTCAGTGACGTCACTATTCGCTTGTGCAACAGCCTGTGCGTTCAGTGAACACAGGCCTTAAATTCCTATGTTCACCCAGGTGTGCTGTTGACATCATTGATGATCGGAGGTGATGCAGATAAAATACCTGTCTACTGCAGAGTCATGTGACCTGGAAGCCAATGCTAATATGTACCATTTCCATCACTGACAAAACCTATATGTTGAAGGGAGATTTGATTGTCTTGGCTTTGTTCCTCAACAAGGTTTGTGTATGTGGCATCAAATGAACTCTGTTTGTGTCTCCTCTCAGATATCCGCCATCCAGAAGAGTTGTCTTTACTCCGTAAACCCCGTGATCCAAAGAAAAAGAAGAAAAAGACGGAGGAAGCAGAGGAGGAAGATCTGGAACTGGAGGGCCCGCTGTTAACTCCTGGATCAGGTGTGCTGCTTTTACAACTTCTTATGACGTTTGCTTCAAGTGTTCTGGCTAAATTATTGAAGATTTGGAAGAAAGTGGTAGAAAAGAAGAAAGAAATGATTATTAACTCACTCCAGCAAAGGCTAAATGGGACACTATCCATTGTCTGTCCGTGTGTCCGTCCACAATTTACAAGAAACAATTCTCTTCCTAAACAATTTCCTGGCTGGTCACCATACTTGCACACAGTGGTCCTCAGATGGGTCTATGTCCACAGTGTGCTCAAGAGTAAATGTCACAAGATGTCATTTCAGCTTTGAGTAGGCCTAGGTTAAATGGATATACATATAGAGAGAAGTAAAGGCTTTTTGTGATGTCGGGGTTTAACCAGAATGAGCTACTTTTGTAATGAAATGCAACATTCTCATTTTCTAAGAGCAGGTTGTTTAGCAGGTTTCCACTGGCTCCCTTAGAGCCTGGTACATCTTTCTGTGTGTCTGATTGCAGTTGTGGTTCGACAGAACACAAAGATAACTTAAGATTTCTTCACCCTGCTTCTTGTGACCAAATATGAATGTGTGAGTTTGAGGCCTGCATGAGATCTACAGCCGTGGCTCTTAATTCCTTGGCAGGGAGGACTAAGAATGGTTGAGATTCCACGCATAGTTGGTCACGCTGCCATTTTAAACTTAAACCAGGCTACAGGAGTGCAGCTATAATAGCCGCCCTCCCTCCTCCATAGAGTGAGAGTTACAACCATGTGAGCAGGGAGGAGTAGAACAAAACAGACCAGGATGGCTGTTAGAGTTAAATATGACTCTTTGTGTGATTAGTCTCTTCTGATTTAGCTCATTATGCGTGACATGACTGTATATGTATGTTGCATGTGGTTGGAAGAAGTGCTAGTGTCCCACAGCTGTGGATCAAAGTGAAATAATCCACAAACATGTCTTTGCTCATGCATCAAAATGCATGTGAAGGAAATTGCAAGAGGCATCCACTCCACAGCTGTAAATTATGATCACACCATCATTGCATCATTACTGTTTAGGGGTGTGTTGCACTGTGGATAAACGTTGCTCTCAGGGGGTAAAGATGGTTGCCACATGGTGAATTAAGAGGAATGTGCAGAGTCTGTCACCAGGACCTGTGATGAGAGCGAGAGAGAGAGCGAGCGAGAGAGAGACGCACGCTCTATCAGATCACATGCTAGAGTCGGTGTATTTCATGGCCTATTTGGTCCCTTGTGAGGAAGAGCTGGCCTCTTTGTTCAGGTCTCCTGATAGAAATCACAAGGCAGTGCACAGATTCAATCAAAACCACAGTATTCTGTTGTCTTCAGTATGAAGTTTAACGTGTTTACACCTACAGTGCTTCATTGGTCTGAAAATTGGAAATTATTCTGCCCCAACAACCTATTCAACTTATTATATTACTTATTTGTAATTGATTTATTGTTCAGTTATTTTATTAGCCAAATTCTCCACCTGCCCCTTTTTAAATGTAAACATATTTTAAGGTGACACCTTGGTCTCTGGTAAAATGCGCACTTCTTAATAGTGGATTAAAAAAAAAAAAAGAATATTTAAGTTCTCATAATCTTTTCTTTTTGACTTTAACAAAATTTCCTTAGCTAGAATCTATATACCTTTTCCTTTTTTCATCTGACAATAGTGATAAATCCTACATATCTTTTTGTAATACTTGAAATACGTACAGTAACGTGTGTGGGGAAATTAGTAGGTTGCGGATACATAAGAGATACATGAGCATTGAGCTCCACTGACAGATTGGTAATTATTTTCCAAAATCCTAATCTCCATCTTCAAATGTACCATTATGGAAAAGTCTGCTCTGTCTGAGAACCACGATGTTCCCCACGATGCCAAGCCATCATCCCCCTAGGCTGACTAAATTTTCATGTGGCTGTTGTATCTAATTTTTTTTCCTGTCACCGTGGAAACTGACATGATTTGGCCAGCCAGGATTACATTTGTGGTGCGGTTTGTTCATGCAAGGTTGGGTCATGCCTGCGTTTTCAGTCAGTCATGGCATGTTGGATGGTTATGAATGGGCGGATGGAAACAGCAGATCTTCATCAGTCATGCCAGGGTGCTCTACCTCTGCAGAGAGGGTAAACTGAGTCACCCTGTCTCGGCTTAGCAACTGGCAGTGTCTGTAGAAATGCTACCAAACTTCCCATTCTTGTATTCCCCAACTTTTGTCTCTTCTTCTGTTTCTTTCTGTGCTTCTAAAGTTTTCTGTATCCTAAATCTGTCTTCCTGACTTTATTTCTTCCCTTCTCTACCTTCCCTTCACCTTTTTCATTCTCTTACTTAGCCTCAGAGGTTATATACATCGGACCTGTCAAAGGTAAGCTTTCTTGTTCCTTTCCTTTTGTTTTCTTCAGCACTGCTTCTTCACTGTTGCCTTCCTGAACACCCTCCCCCCCCAACCTACCCCCAACTGCAGCTGTGTTGTGGTCACATGACATCTGTAGCACCGGGGTCACCTGACTGCTCCTGCAGAGGACATCAGCTGATTCGGGTGGTCTCATGACAAAGGCTTTGCCTCTAATTAGAATTTAGCTCCAAGCTCACTTTTGTTAAAGGGACAGTTTACCTCATAAACAAATCCACCAATGTTTCTACTTGTATGCAGTGATAATTATTCATCAGTATCATTGTGGCGTGTCTCAAACAGGTTTATGGTGTCTTCTTAATGATAAAACTGATATTGTTCTTCTGCTAAGACAAAGCAAAGAGCTGTCTCGTACCTTTGATATGTTTTGACTGTCATCTGCAGTCTTCTTCAGAAAGTGTCATGTGACGTCCGTGACATGTCACATCAGGTGTGCGAGAGTATGAAGGCTCCATCATCTGATGATGGAGCCTTCATGCTCTTGCACACCTGGGTCTCTGTCCTCCAGAGACCATCGCACAGCGGGGAGCATGACCGACCTGGCAGGTCTGTCAAGTCTGTCAGGTCAGTCACACCTGCAGAAAGGATAAAACATCTGATGTGACACGTCACGGACGTCAGAAGACACTTTCTGAAGAAGACTGCAGAAGACAGTAAAAACATGTCACAGGTTTGAGACATCTCTTTGCTGTATCTTAATAGAAGAACAATATCAGTTTTATCATTTTGGTGTGAGTTTCCCATTTTTTTCATTTAGATTTCTGCTGAAATCAGGTCTACCTCTTCCTGTATACAGACATGGACAGATTTGTTGGTACCCTTCCACAAAAAAAAAAAAAAAAAAAAAAAACTATCTCTGAAATAATTTGAAAGTGTATTGACATCCCTTATGGTTTATATCATATTTAATACAAATCAGACTTTGCTTTTGATTATTGAATCAGTTGAATACATTATATAAATAAAGTAAAATGGTATGGCCAAAAATATGGTACTGTTGCAGCAGTTACTGCCAACAAGCAATCTCTATACTTCACGATGAGATGTCTACAAGGAACTGCCTACAGAGCTGAGAGACAGGGTTGTTGTAGAAGGGCCTTGCACAGAGAGGTGACCAAGAACCCGATGGTCACTCTGACTGAGCTCCAGAGATCTTGTGTAGCAGTGGGACTAAGGTCCAGAAGGGTAACCATCACTGTAGCCCTCCACAGAACTGGGCTTTTATGGCAGAGTGGCTAGATGGAAGCTTCTCCTTAGTGGAAAACACATGAAAGCCGGCTTGGCGTTTGCAAAAAAAAAGCACCTGAAGGACTAAAGCAACTAAGGCTCTTCTCCCTCGCCTGATCGGTGTGGCCAGGCGATCAGCTTTTGGAAGAGTCCTGGTTGTGCTAAACTTCTTCCAGTTCAGTATTATGGAGGCCACTGTGCTCTGGGAACCTTCAGTGCAGTAGAAATGTATTTGTAGCCTTCCCAAGATCTATGCATTGCAACAACCCCATCTCAGCTCTGTAGGCAGTTCCTTTGACCTCATAGCTTGGTTTTTGCTCTGATATGCATTGTTAGCTGTGAGGCCTTCTATAGAGAGATGTGCGTCTTTCCAAATCATGTCCAATCAGTGTAGTTTACCACAGATGGACTCCAGTCAGTGTGTAGTAACATCTGAGCAAAAGTCAAGCAAAATGCGAGGCACTTGAGCTAAATTTCAAGTGTTTTTACAAAGTGTCTTAAATTATAAATAAATAAATTAATTAAAATATATATACATTTTTAAAAGAATCCTAAAATTCTGTTTTCACTTCATGGGGTACTGAATGTAGATTAATGAGAAAATGAATTTAAACAATTATAGCATCAGGCTGCAAATGGTAAATGGTGTTCACTTGTGTAGCGCTTTTTTAAACTCATCTCTAGATGACCAAAGCGCTTTACAGATCCTGCTATCCCAGTTTGGGATCAATAAAGTACATCTATTTATTTATCTCTCTTATCTCAGCAGAGCTGCCATACACTGGCGCTGGCCTGACCCACCAGGAGCAACTGGGGGTTCAGTGTCTTTACTCAAGGACACTTCGACATGCAGACAGAGCAAGAATCAAACCCCTGACCCTCCGCTCAGTAGTTGGCCACACTACAGCTGTGCCACAGCCACCCCATAACAAAATAGAAAAATGTTGAGGTCGTGAAAACTTTTGCGATCCACTGTAAATGATAGAAGTGGGAGAACTCACACCCACATGGTTTGGATGGATAAATGTCTTCAAAAGTCAATCAACAAATATTTGGATATAATATTTCAGTGAATTGTCCCTTTAAAGCTACTCCAGGTGTGGACAATATGGCTGATGTGAAGGATCGCTCCTAATCTTCATTTAGTCAGTAGTAGTTTATTTATGTTTCTGTATTACAATTTTATTCAGAATTGATCAAACATGCTTCTGGAAACAAGAGAGAAAACATCCACAAGAAATTTTGATGGTTTTAGTCTTGATTTACTTCATCTTAGCAGCTGCTGGTGGTCCAGCTCCCTCCATCTAAGCCCTCCGTGGAATCCTCAATGTTAGGAAGTATTTGTGAGTAAAGTTATGTTAACATTCTTTGAGTCTCCAATATTGTAAGTTCAGTAAACAGGATGGAGGAGGCCTGCTTGCACCAACTTTCACCCTACACAGTTTCTCTGGATATTTGGCATTCCTCAAGAAACCATATGGGAGAAGGGAGTTCTCTCTCTGACCCGATGAACTAAGCAACTGGGGAGAAAACCTTGAAAGAAACATTGAATAACACCCTCCCCCATAAGAGATGGGTGGCCACAGCCTGCATCATGTTCTCATGACCTCGGTTCACAAACACAAGCGTACACACGCAAGCTCACAAACACAAACCAAGTCCACTTCCTGATTTAATATTGGATTTAGCAGTTGGGCCAGTGTTGCTTCTTGACCTATAGCCTACAGAAGGAGGGAGGGAATGGATGGAATGTGGCCAGAAATACTTTCCAAAGAAACAGGAGAAGCAGGCTTTAATTTGGATTTTAATTTTGTCTACAATACATAAACACATTAATCAGTATTTCAGTTATTGAAAAACTTATTTCAATATGTAGATTAACAGTTTATGTTGGCATTTGGGTCATTCCATATGAACTCAACTAGCGGTCCCATGGTGATCGACTGGGCTTTGACTCAAAAAAATTGTGCTTCAGTGGCCCAAATGGGAGAGACTGTCCATGCAATAACTTTTGCCAGGTTCTTCACCAGTCCAAGCTGTATGGAGAGTGACAAAGAGAAAGCCACTGTTGAAAAAAGCTCACATGAAATCTCACCTGGAATTTGCTCAAAGGCATGTGGGAGACTCCAAGGTCAATTGGAAGAAGGTTATTTGGTCACCGTGAAGCATGGTGGTGGCAATGTCATGCTGTGGGGATGCTTCTCGGCAGCAGGCCCTGGAAGGCTAGTAAAGGTAGAGGGGAACATGAATGCAGAAAAGTATCACCAAAGCTTTGAGGATAATCTGATTCAGTCTGCAAGAGAACTATGACTTGGGAGATTTATTTTCCAGCAAGACAACAACCCCAAGCATACAGCAAAGCTACACAGAAATGGTTCAAAGACAACAAGGTGAATGTTCTGATGTGGCCAAGTCAAAGCCCAGATCTCAAACTTGTGGCTGGACTTGAAAAGAGCTGTTCATGCCCAATCCCTGAGCAACCTGACAGAGCTTGTGCTGTTTCGCAAGGAAGAATAAAGAAAAATTGCAGTGTGCAGATGTGCCAGCCTGATTGAGACATATCTACACAGACTCAGTGCTACGATTGCAGCCAAAGGTGCATCTACTAAATACAGACCCAAAGGGGGTGAATACTTATGCAGTCAATTACTTTACCTTATATAATTTTTATTGACAGTAATTTTCAAAAATCTGTTTTTACTTTGACATGAAAGAAGCTTTTTTTTGTCAAAAAAGCCAAATTATATTGGCCATGCTTTCATTTGCAATAAAAGGTTGAAACATCCAGGGGGGTGAATACTTTTTATAGGCAGTGTATATAGAGGAACCAACACAATTTTTTTCATTTTTTATTTATTTATTTATTTTTTTGTTAAATCTGAGTCGGTGACTGTGGAAGGTTTCTGGACTTTGGTTGAATTCGTATGGAATGACCCATTCCTCCTTTCCTGTACAAAAAATTAGCAGTAGTTTGTTTTCTTGTAAGCTGATCATGTTGTGCATCATCTGCATGCTGACCCACATCTGTCCCCCATCAGCGGGAGGATGTTGTTGAAGTCACTCATTTGCAAAGTGTGGGCTGGTAGTCACATGGCATCGTTGGCCTCTGGCTGGTCTGGCTAAGCTGCAAGTGTGTGCTTTTTCTTTGACGCCATTTTAGCAATGCATTTGTGAAATTGTTTGTCAAGAACAATATGAGCAATAAAATGTCTAACTTGTTAATGTTGCAAATGTCCTTTTTGCATAGGGAGCATCTACTCTAGTCCAGGCTTATACAGTAAGACTATGACCCCCACCTACGACTCCAGGGACGGCAGCCCTCTGTCACCTACGTCCGCGTGGTTCGGAGACAGCCCTCTGTCCGAGGGAAATCCCAGCATCCTCGCTGTCAGCCAACCAATCTCGTCACCCGACATCCTGGTCAAACTCTACAAACACCAGTCCCTTCTGGACAAAGCCAAAATCAATCAGGGGTTGGTTAAGTAACAGTCTGATTAAAACACTTGTATTCTCAACATACATGTGGTTGGTGTAGTTGGAGCTTACCGTACTTGGTATCTGTGCAGGTGGTTGGACTCATCCAGGTCTCTCATGGAGCAAGATGTAAAGGAAAATGAGGTGCTGCTGCTGAGATTCAAGTACCACAGTTTCTTTGACCTCAACCCAAAGGTACATCCCAGAGACAAGGCGGCAACCTTCTTGTCAGAACATCCTGTACTGACTCTGTATTATCTCATGGAGCTTATTGGAATCATGTCGTAAAGATAGATATCATTTTGTCAGTGAGCATATAGTAGGTGTTAAATGGGGGAATGCAATAGCATTTTGCGATGGACTGGCGATCTGTCCAGGGTGTACCCTGCCTCTCGCCCAAAGATGCTGGGATGGGCTCCAGCCCCCCTGCGACCCAAAAAGGATTAAGAGGAAGAAGATGCATGGATGGCTGAATAAGCTGAAACTGTAGCTGCTTTGGTTTTATTCTAATACACTGACCACCTTAGAATGGAGCATTTTAAAGTCTCCTAGCCTCAAATAATCTTTAACTATTATTTCACCAAATGCATTGTTGTCCTTTGTGTTCACTCGTGTTTGTGGGTTTCCGCAGTATGATGCCATTCGAGTGAATCAGCTCTATGAGCAGGCCAAGTGGGCCATCCTGCTGGAGGAAATTGAGTGCACCGAGGAGGAAATGATGATGTTTGCTGCCCTGCAGGTAAAATTACTTTGTGTTTGTGTGCATTGTTTTGTCTGGGTTGGAAATTAGAAGACCTTGCTTACCCCCCCCACCCCCACCCCACCCCACCCCGGTGGCACAGCAATCATACTAGTACGTGCTCAGCAAGATTAATGAACTAGATGGGATTCCAGCCCAGAGCTGAGCCATATCACTGTGACCTCTGCTGTGGTACACATCTTAAAACCTGGCCATTATACTGTGTTGCAAAATTAGCTAATGGACACACCATAAAAATGTTCTCAGTGCTTCTCTGGATGCAAATAATATTAATTCACTCTATTTATTACCGGAGTGGTGGTCTAGTGCTGTACCTAGGTCGTGGGTTGACACCCTGACTGGGTCATAACAAGATCAGCTTGGTGCTCATTATAAACAGAAAGTAATTTAACACCCAGAGCTGCCAGACAGCTAACGTCTGACTATCTTCCTGCATTTATTTCCAAAGTTCATTTTTATTTTGAAAGTTTTTGTTCAGTAATGCTGCTTTTTAACACTTTTCAAATAATATATTAAAATAATTACTACTTCTTCCTTTTTTGAAGGTTTTGAACATCATACAGAAGAGTCACAAACATATACTGACAAAGATTCCCCCTTTTTTTACTCAACACAACAAATGCAAAGAGCAGGTATCGGACGTTCTGACCTGGCAGTCAGAACTGATGTCAGCTCACAGTACTGTAAGGCAAAAATGGACTGGGAAGCTTGTGTGCCTCGCCCTTTTCTAAATCCTTGTTTTTTATTTCTTTGTTTTGGTTTGCTTGAAATGTTAGAAAGCGGTTTGTTTTCACGCAGACGCACAGATGCACCCTAAAACAGTGCGTCATGCTGATGACTTTCTGCGCCTTGTAAACTCGGTACAGAGGAGTAATAGGAGTAGAATTCACACTCAGCTAACCTAATCAAACATATCCTGAAAGGTTATTATGGATTTCTTTGTCAAGTTATAACCTTATGAACGTAGAATCCCCTGATATACAATGGTTTCACTAAGTCATTTAGAGGTCCATATTGAAAATTGAGACAAATGTTTTACATGTTATATATATTCCATTGTAGGTGACCCTAAAAATTTTGTCCTTTGGTATCAGACTTTAATGTAAGATGTTGTATGGGTTTCTTTTGCATCTGTCTATTTTAAACACGTAATGGAGTGTTGTTAGGTCTTCTGCATGGTTATGCCCCTACATTATAGATATTTCATATTGTTGCAGCCAAAGTACAATATTTTTTTTTTTATTTTTTTTTTTTTGTGAATTTTTAAAATATCCAACTTTAAGCTCATTCCAGCAAAGCGGAAAGAAGCTGATTCAGTGGTGCAGCGTCCAGCTGTCTGTCCTTATCGCTACTCCTCCAAGGCAGTTGCCTCCTTGGGCCTGTCTGTATCCAAGTCGTGTTCGAGGTCAAGGTGAAAGGTCAGGAGGTCAGAGCACTTACGCAGTTTCAGAAGAGTCATTGCTCCTCCTAGACAGTTGGCGCAGTCGTCACCAAACTTGCACATAATGATCCTCAAGTGGGTTTGCATCCAGGTTGAGTTCAAGGTAAGAATCAACGGTCAGGAGATCTGGGCATTTATGATTTCACAAAAATCGTTACGCCTTGTAGGCAACTCCCACAACGTTCGGCAAACTCTTGCACAACAATCCTCAGCTGGGTCTTCATCCAGGTTGTGCTCAAGGCCAGGCTGGAATGAACTACTCCATCACTGACAGTCTGGTTTTCTTTATTGCAAGAGCCCAGTATTCAATAAAAATCTTCTTTTTTTTTTTTTTAACGACTCACTTCTCAGGTATTATCACTGTAGCTTTATTGTTGGTAAACTGGTGGCAGCTTGGTGCTGTCACTCAGAACTGGTTTAGACTGGACTTAAAAGGCTCTGAAGGAAATGAGGGTTTCTGTTCTGAAGGCATTCCAAAAGAAAGCCTGGGAAAAGTGTCTAGAGTGGCTTTAAAAGGTAACAGTGGAGGTGGCGTACAGATGTGGACTCCGTTTGCTCCTCAAGTAGACTGAGGGTGGTGCTTCTGCTATTTCTGACTCCCATAAACGTTGGGTGCCAGGACCTGAGGACGCCACACTGTCCTCACCCCCTGGGTAAATATAGTGCATCTTGGGCCAGGGACCCCATGTCTCAGCTCAGACCACCCACCCCAGTAAGAGTTTCATAGATCTCCTCACATTCCTGTAAAGGCCATCTTACTCTCTGAGGTGTTTTATCCATTCAACAGTTTGTAATTACATGTAACTCATTTTTGCTTCTTCCTTTCCGAGAGGCCGATCCTAGTAGGGTGTTTAGACTAGAGTCGACTCTGTTGCTACCTATCTGTTAGCACTTCAGTACAGTCTTGTGAAAAAATTAGGATACCCTGTATAAGCCTGTGTTTTTTAACATATTTGGACATATGGATATTTAATATCAGTGTTTAAAATACTGGGAGATTCATGTAATACAACTTAACAATTAAAAAATGAATGACTTTTTTTTCAAATTTTCTGTAAAATATAATTGTGAACAAATAAGTGAGGAATAAATTAGGACACCCCCACATTCATTCCCACTTAAAATGGCTAAAATAAATGTTAAAAAATGCAAATAAAACAAAAACAAGGTTAGACATAGATATATGAACAGTTCTTAATAGAGAACTGAATATTTAAAGGGGTGTCCAAATTTTTTCACATGACTGTAGCTACTACTGTTCATCTGGGAATTACGAGCCAAGGGTTTCTGGCTAAGGTTCCACTGTTGAGGGTCTAAAAAAAGAGCAGTGATTGTCCAAGTCCGGCGTGCTGTCGGGTTTGGATTGCATGGTGTCATCTGGATGTGTCACTTTAGCAGTTCTTTAGCATGTGGTAATAGAGCGTTACAAACAGTAACTGACCTCATAGTCATGGGCTTAGTGAGCAGGTTGTACTTTGTTTCTCAGCGCCAGTCATATCTGCAAACAACCCATTCAAGATTAAAGTTTTTGAATTTCTCTCTCGTAGTGAGGAGGTGAAGCACTGGGGTATCACGGTGATCTCTTTTGTTGTACAGTCTGTAGGTTTAGTCCGCTAAATCCTCATTTGTCTCCAAACATGCTTCTCTTTCTCGCCGTCATGACAGCTGTTCATTCATATATCGCCGGGGGGTTGGTGATGGGTTGACATTAAAAATACCGTTTGTCAACATGTCTCATTTAGTGACTGTGACTCACTGTGATGTTATGGGTTATGGCACTATGCTGATGAATTGGTGCTCCGTTGTGGCAAGAGTGGACGGTCTCTTATAGCATACTCTTGAGACACTCATCCATTCATAATGTGTCTAATTTTAAATTGCATGTAAAAAATCGAAAGCAGCAATGTCTCAGCCGCACACTTATTACTGTCATCCATCTACTGAAAGTAGACTTCTTCTTCTTCTTTTTAGATTTGATTGGTGGTTGGCAACCAGCTTACAGGTGCATTACCGCCACTGACTTGATTATCATCACTCTATATCTTTGTATCAGGAGTTCTTATAAGGAGTTCTGAACAACTCCTTATGTGTGGGGAAAAAATTATCCGTCCTTCAGAGGAACTGGTCCTCTTGGCAGCGTAGATGAAATCCACCAACTACTTCTTCTTCTTCTTCTCTCGGTTACTGGCGGATAGCAAACAACTGAAAGGTGCATACTGCCACCTACTGTACAAGAGTGTGTAACATTATCTGAGCCCGACCCCTAATTTCTCTAACTTAATCTTGTGTTATTTAAAAAAGAGAAAAGAGCCCTACTCCTGATTCTTATTGCCTCTCCATCTGTTCCCAACTAGCGGTTACATCATATAATTCAAGAAATCTCTGTTTGTCATGACCATAGGACTCGCTAAAAGATCATAGGATTGCCTATAATGTGCCTATGATGTCTACATGACGTCTACATGACGTCACATAGACACCAAAAGATCAAAGGCAGGCTTCACTCACGATCATAGGACTCGCTATGACATCAGAGATCAAAGGCAGTCATCACTGAATGAGTGGTGATGTCAAAGATTGGAGGCAGGTTTCACCATGGTTACTGTTGCCATGGTAACAGTAACTTTCTACGGGTATGCAGGAATGCTTGCATGCACGGGTATGCACAGGTGTATATACTAGTTACCTTGAAAAAAAAAAATCGGACTTTCTAGTAAACTCACCGGTGCCTACTGGCTGCACTTGCTGAAATACATAATTGCAAACACATCTTAAAGTATTTATATGGCAGTTATCACAGACTGTTTCTCCTTTTTATAAGACAAAATTGGGGTGGTTATGCACTCTTTATATTAAACTTTATAGAAAAAGAAACTGTTGACAAAGTGCTGGAACAGCTAACAGCTGATTTCAAAGTATGTTTGCATTGTGTGCTTTTTCCCCATGCTCCCACTCTCTTAGATGTTTGTTTATTGCCTAGAAGCTTCAGCCTGTTTGACCCCTGAAAATGGGGGTAAGTATGCGAGAACCCTGTTATAACAGAAGAAAGTAACTCGGATGTCCACTTCTTCTTTCTTAGTACCACATCAACAAGCTGTCAATCATGTCTTCAGACAACCACATGAATAACAGTGAGAAGGAAGTGGATGAGGTGGATGCAGCTCTGTCGGACCTGGAGATCACCTTGGAAGGAGGAAAGACTTCCAACACACTGGTATGACAACACTTACCCCAGTGCTTGCGTTTATTGGCTGAGAGAAAAAATATTTCATTAATGTCTGTCCTAATCAGCCACTTTGAGGAGAGGAAGTCAAATCAGACAACGAACACCTTAGTTTGCTGCAAGTGCAAAATTTCACACTGCTACTGTTTGCATCGCAGCTAGGATTGCAGCTTTTTTTTTTTTTGACATCGTGACCCCCATAAAGGCTGTACTTCATACAACCAAACCAAAACTATGCATCTACTGTTACAACAGCCCCACCCTGCAGACTTGTTGAGCTCATGCAGCTTATCAGAGAAAAGTGATCCTGGAGTTTTATTTATAGTTTTAGCAGGCTTTGCTCAATGTATAAAGTTAAACATGATCTCATTGTTTTGATTGTGTTCAATGATGCTCTTAATTTTACATTAATGTTTTTTAAGGCTTATACTAACGATGGCTTTTCCTCTTCCCCTAGGGTGATATCACATCTATTCCCGAGCTAGCAGACTACGTCAAAGTCTTCAAGTAAGACCACTTCCACAACCATCTGATGCTATTAGAACAAATGCTTATTCACTGTTGCACCAGCAACCTCATGCAGTGGTTCTTTTGTCTAAAATATGACGAGTCCACCAGAGAACCACTAAGCAACGTTTTCTGGCAAATAGACCAAGTTGTCGCCTGTTTTGCATCAGTTTGATTGGTTGGAAAGCATTTGCAGACTGAAGCTGATTTCTGGACCAAGCATCCACTGAATCATACTCTTTGTTTGGCTGGAAGCTTTTGCTGACATGCATGTGGCCCCTGGGGTGGTTGTCTCATAAAGTGTAAAAACTTTAAGGGAGGTGATATCAAGAGGCATTTTCTCTTTAATGGTTTCCCACTTGCTGGCTCCGTTCCTATTCATCCTGCTGATTTTGCACTTGAGAATCCCCCCCCCCCGCTCTCTTTCCTCCCCCTCCCTCGCTCTTCCTCTTCGCCTCCAGTAAAGAAAATGGTTGTTTTCTTCCACCTGAAATCTGACATGGTTTCTTCCATCTGTTGCACATTTTCAAGACCAAAGAAGCTGACGCTGAAAGGCTACAAGCAGTACTGGTGCACATTCAAGGACATCACAATCTCCTGTTATAAGAGTAAAGAGGAGGCGCAAGGGACACCTTCTCATCAAATGAACCTTAGAGGTGAAGTCACACAAAGACATAATATTGCAAGTCACACTTGTATCTGATGGTTTTTTCCTGTTGCACGTCGGGCTTTTTTTTGTAGCATGACATCCTCTTCCTGTCCGCTCACTGCCGTCTTATATGTAGGTTGTGAGGTAACGCCAGACGTTAACATCTCGGGTCAGAAATTCAACATCAAGCTGCTAATCCCCGTGGCCGATGGCATGAACGAGATCTGGCTTCGGTGCGACACGGTGAGGCTGTAGTTGGAGCTCCTTTTACCCTCATTTCTCGCCTTTTCAGGAGGATTAAATTCAGCTTCTCCTCTCATCTCCAGGAGAAACAGTATGCCCACTGGATGGCCGCGTGCCGCCTGGCCTCCAAAGGGAAGACCATGGCCGACAGCTCGTACAACCTGGAGGTCCAGAACATCCTGTCCTTCCTCAAGATGCAGCACATGAACCCCGACCCTCAGTTCATTGAGCCGATCACCACCGACATCAACCCGGAGTGCCTTGTGTCCCCGCGCTATCTGAAGAAGTATAAAAACAAGCAGGTAAGCCGTGCAGGCCAGGCCGAAGATCTCTTTACAGCAACATGATGTGAAATGATACAGATAATGTATACAGTGTTTCATGTAGAATTATGTTAGCTGGATAAGGCCTAGTAATCCCTTTGGTATTTTGAGTTTTTCACCTCCGTCTACTCCTACTTTTTCTCTCCTCCTCTTTCTATTTTTTCAGCCCACCCCTTCTACCTAATGTCACACTTTAACAATAACACAGGCTTAGTTTTCAGTCTTTGTGTTGTAGACAAAAGAGCCTAAAGGGCAGAGATTTCTGTCAGTCATCTGAGTCCATCATAGATTCAATAAACCAAAAAAAGTATTGACTTAAACTTTTTTTTTTTGGAGTAAATAACCTGTTGTAACATTGAATCACTATGAATGAATTTCTCTCCTGGGTTCGAAATTTCTGCCATTTGCACAGCTGATTTGTATGTGAAGGCTGGCATGCGTACGCTGGAACAGCTGAGTACACGGCTGCCATGACTGTTAGTCGGGGGGGGGTGGGGTGGGGGGGGTTGTGGCTGCCTTTCCATAGCTTACTCACTCAATCTGGATTTGTTTAGGTTGTAGTAGAAAAGTACAGCATTGGCTGATGAGGCAGCTGGTTCAGTAATACGATGAGTCAGATTACCTGAACCCTAACGGGGAGGATCATCGAATGTCTGGAAAGATGCACAGACATAGATGAGAGGTTAATGGAGCGGGAACAGATGTGTAGCAGGAAATGGCTGTGAAGGGAATGCACCTCAAAGAGTCAGGCATTTGTTATTAGCTACAGCTGGAACAGAAACTGTGAAGACCAGTTAATCTTTTATTATGAGCATCAGTATTGCTTGTTAATTCCGCATTTCCAAGTTCTTGTTATAGTGTATTACAGTACAAAGGAAAGTTTTCTCATACTGGGAAACCACAGCAGGACAGAACAAAGAATAATGTTTCAGTTCTTTGTCACTGTGTCCTACTTCCCCCTTTTAAGAACAGAGGAAGTGTTTAACATGCTTTATATTTGGGGTCACTTACATGGCATGAGTTCACGTCAACATAAAAGGCCTTTTGATAAGAAGAATCCCAAGAGGGACTAATAAGTTTTAAATTTAGGTTGAGATTCCTTTATTAGTCCCATAATGGGGAAATTATAGGGCATCCACATGAGTGGATGAGGCAGCCAGTAGGCGGCGCCCCAACCCTTTCACCATTCACGCACACATTCACACCTGGGGCCACTTTAGAGTCTCCAGTTAACCTAACTTGCATGTTTTTGGCATGTGGGAGGAAACCGGAGAAATCCCGGAGTAAACCCACGCAGACACGGGGAGAACATGCAAACTCCATCGGGGGGCGGGGGCTGGGATCGAACCCAGGATCCCCCGGCCAAGGGTGAGTTGCTATGCTGCCGCAGTGCTAACCAGTCCGTTAAATTCAATTTGGCTGGCCAATCTGTGTGTTGCTTTGGTTTAACAAGAGTTTCTCTTCATATATTGCTCTTTTATTTCTTGTACAAGAGATAAGATATTCAAATCTGCTCGACTACATCCAGTTAATGGACAAAAAAAAAACCCAAAAGAAATCCAGACTTTTCTTCCATAATCTGTAAGGTTCAAGAGTAACTTGAACAGGAAGCAAGTACTCTGGTATTTTCTGTTTGTGTGTGTTAGCAGTAGTAATCCAGCAGGATGTGTGTCTGTGGCTCTCAGCCCTGCCCCACTCTCCCTCATATACTGTATGTTCTCCCCAGGCACAGCATTAAAGAATAATGTTGTGTGTACAGTCCCGGACTCAGACATTTGTGCTTTGTGTAGTGGGTGTGGGGCATCAGGAAATGAGCCGTGCCCGGGAATTCTGCGCGGGAAAACTGTCTGGGAAAAGCCCATTAACTCTTTCGTCAGCTGCTACCCCTCCCCATCTCCCCTGCACCGGACTTCCTGTCAAAAGATTTGTCCAAAGATTCTTCCACGCTGCTGCTCCAAGCGGATGCACGTACTGATATTTTTTGATTATCTGGACCAGAGTAGTTTTGGCCAGTTTTCTACATGTAAACACAAAATCTTCATTAAAAGCTCAAAAATAAATGCTTGGTGTTGGCATGTGGAACCACTGCTCTTGGTGCATATCGCCATCTTGTGGATGCCAGTGGATTCACAAAGAAGCTGCCGACTGAATTGCTCATTTTCTGCAGAAATAAAATCCACTCTCTTTCTCCACTTTACTGTCTGTATGATACTGTCTAATTGCTGCTATGGCTCTTTCTTTTGGCTGAATATTGCATGACCCCCTTGGGCTCTACAGGCCCGCTCCCCACATTAATTTACAGTTGCAACTTTCTGCTTTTTTTTTTTTTTTTTAATCTTTACTCCCTCGACAGCTGTCTTACTTGCTCATTCTTTTTGTCCAAACTTTCCCTCTCCTTCCCCCCCTCTGTGTACACTCTTACCCATCCGTCTTCAGCCAGGCTATATCAGAGACTTGGTAAGTTGAATTATGTGTCCACTGGGTGCTTTTTTTAAGCGTTTCAATGCAGTATGTGCACGGTCTACCTTGAACACTCCCTGGGCCTGAAGTGTCTCACCTAACAATAAGTAATGATGAGCCCCGTTTCCACTACCAGGAACCAGTTGAGGAGGCCAGGAACTTCTTAAGGGCCATTCCTGTATCTGGCCCTCTCACCCGTCGTGTCTCCACTGTGGGGGTGAGAACCGTCAGCGTCTGGAGGATTTGTTGGTGACGTTGGTGGCATCTACCCCGATGCTGTGTGGCAAAGTAAAATACACTTAAGATGTAGTGAAATAATACCGAAATGATTATGCATGGAATGAATGTAAAGTGGAGTGTATGGGACCAACTAGGCCGTGATTGTTTAGCAAATGCGGACAGGACTGAAGCTGCATGAACGGCATCAGAGGGACACTTCTGTCCCCAGCAGGCCAACCGTATGTGTTCGCTCTCCAGCTCCTAACAGCTAGAGCTGCCAGCCTTGCCTCTCTGCTGTGGTCGTGCTACCCTGATGCGTATGTGGCTGCATATTATATACAATTGATCTGGCCATTCCGCTCCACAGTCACGGTAGTATTAACTTTTACATTTTTAGACAATGATAGGCACGTAAGCACACCAGGAGAAACGCCAGCGGTGATCCACAGTCTGCTTTTGGTCAGGCTGTGTAGGTTCACATTCTGGCAAGGGACAGTGGTAGTGGCTGGTGTATGCCCCTTACCGCTTTGCAGTAATACTCGTGTTCTCCATATACAGTGGTGTGAAAAAGTGTTTGCCCCTTCCTGATTTCTCCCTTTTCTCTTTTTTTTTTGTATGTTTGTCACACTTAATGTTTCAGATCATTAAACAAATTTAAATATTAGACAAAGATAACACAAGTAAACACAAAATGCAGTTTTTAAATGAAAGTGTTTATTAAGGGTTAAAAAAAAAAATAAAAAAAATTCCAAACCAACATGGCCCTGTGTGAAAAAGTGTTTGTCCCTCCCCCCCCCCCCCCGTTAAAAAATAAATTAACTGTGGTTTATCACATCTTTGGGTTAGGGTTAGGTTGGGTTCAGTTTCTCTAGCCACACCCAGGCCTGATTACTGCCACACCTGTTCTCAATCAAGAAATCACTTAAATAGAACCTGCCTGACAAAGTGAAGGAGACCAAAAGCTAGACATCATGCTGCGATCCAAAGAAATTCAGGAACAGATGAGTAACAAAGTAACTGAGATCTGTCAGTCTGGAAAAGGTTATAAAGCCATTTCTAAAACTTTGGGAGTCCAGCAAACCATAATGAGAGCCATTATCCACAAATGGCGAAAACACGGAACAGTGGTGAACCTTCCCAGGAGTGGCCAGCCGACCAAAATTACCCCAAGAGCGCAGCGACGTCTCATCCAAGAGGTCACAAAAGACCCCACGACAACATCCAAAGAACTGCAGACCTCACTTGCCTCAGTTAAGGTCAGTGTTCATGACTCTACCATAAGAAAGAGACTGGACAAAAATGGCCTGTATGGCAGAGTTCCAAGACGAAAACCACTGCTGAGCAAAAAGAACATAAAGGCTCGTCTCAGTTTTACCAGAAAACATCTTGATGATCCCCAAGACTTTTTTGAAAATACTCTGTGGACTGACGAGACAAAAGTTGAACTTTTTGGAAGGTGTGTGTCCCATTGCATCCGGTGTAAAAGTAACACAGCATTTCAGAAAAGGAACATGATATCAACAGTAAAATATGGTGGTGGTAGTGTGATGGTCTGGGGCTGTTATGCTGCTTCAGGACCTGGAAGACTTGTTGTGGTAAATGGAACCATGAATTCTGCTGTCTACCAAAAAATCCTGAAGGAGAATGTCCGGCCATCTGTTCATGACCTCAAGCTGAAGCGCACTTGGGTTCTGCAGCAGGACAATGATCCAAAACACACCAGCAAGTCCATCTCTGAATGGCTTAAGAAAAACAAAATGAAGACTTTGGAGTGGCCTAGTCAAAGTCCTGACCGGAATCCGATTGAGATGCTGTGGCATGACCTTAAAAAGGCGGTTCATGCTCGAAAACCCTCCAATGTGTCTGAATTACAACAATTCTGCAAGGATGAGTGTGCCACAATTCTTCCACAGTGCTGCAAAAGACTCATTGCCAGTTATCACAAACGCTTGATTGCAGTTGTTGCTGCTAAGGGTGGCCCAACCAGTTATTAGGTTTAGGGAGCAATCACTTTTTCACACAGGGCCGTGTAGGTTTGGATTTTTTTTCCCCATTAATAATAAACACCTTAATTTAAAAACTGTGTTTTGTGTTTACTTGTTATCTTTGTCTAATATTTAAATTTGTTTGATGATCTGAAACATTTAAGTGTGACAAACATACAAAAAAATGAGAAATCAAGAAGGGGGCAAACACTTTATCACACCACTGTATGCCAAATAGTCAAATCCTCCACAATCATGGCAGCATTATATTATATTTTTTAAGCATTAGATCATCACTACTGACTTTTTCTGGTCAAATTTGCCGCTGCCAAATTTGCGAAACCAGCGATGCACGAAGTGCTCTGACCAAATTTTATCCAGTCAGCACCGAGTCATCCTAAACCCCACCCACCAGTTTTCAGGACCACTCTGAAGTAATTGCTACTCCTGAGCAGGGCTGTCTTTCAGCTGCTAAAGGTTCCTGACAACTCCTTGGTAGTGGAGACACACATGGAGGCAGTTCCTTCAAAATTGGTTCCTGGTAGTGGAAACAGGGCTATAGCAAATCACAGTGGCTGTCATATGAAAGTAGATTAATCCTGTCTGACAGCATTAGCTTGGATTTGCTTGTTTCTAACATGGTAAATGGCAGGAAGTAATAAAAGAAGAGCATGTGTGTATTGTGTTGGGCAAGGTGAAAGAAGAGAAAGACCTTCAGATGTTGAATGAAATAAGCTGACCGTGCAGCTCCTTTGCATGTTTTTTTTGGTCATTTAACACGCAACCCCACACGCAGGCCTGATTTATCAAAGCAAATAGCTGTTGTTAAGATGGATGATTTCTTTAATGCTTTTGGCCTTTTAATGTTTTCCCTTCAGACATTCAGCGATTTCTTTTTATGTTTGTATATTACGGAAAACGGTGCGTAGACTTCTAGAGGCGTGTGATCCATCACAGCACATCAGATTTAATCTAATCTAGTTATTCTGTTGCTCGACTGCCCAAGCTCTCTGTGATGGATAACTTAACTTTAGGGTAGTTCAGAGTCATTCTGGTTTATGTACTGCAGCCAAATGAATCTGAACCAGTAACAATCTACTGCATGTACGACAGAGGAAAGCATGCTTTAAAAGGTTTGAAAACAGAAATAGTAGATGGTCATCTTAGACTGGCATTTATGCTATAGCCCTATAGCATTGAAAATTCATGTACTGTAGATTGATACATTTCTTAAGTCCTCATTAGGCTTAATCTTACTTCTAAAGGGGGTGCAACTTGTGCATTTTGTCCGTTGTCTGGTTACTGATTGACACTCCCGTGATGGTTCAGCCACAGCTTGTTTACTCAGTAGCTGTGTGTATGTGTGCTGAATTGGGTCCTTTGGATTATTTAGGTGTGGTGATGGGGTGTTGCAAGCAGGTCTCTGTGCGTGGAGGCAAAATTCCAAGAGCATGTTAATAAGGTATGGATGTGTGATTGTGTGTTTGTCAGATTTCAGCCCGGATTCTAGAAGCCCACCAGAATGTGGCCCAGATGAGTCTCATTGAGGCGAAGATGCGTTTCATCCAGGCGTGGCAGTCCCTTCCTGAGTTTGGAATCACCCATTTCCTTGCAAAGTGAGTCTCGTCACAGCTGAGTGAGGTTCAGTAAGAATGCGACGCATCAGTCATTCAGGCAGGGACACATTTAGTCCACACACTCGTTTTCAAGCTCTCCACTCTGTTTTGTCTGCAGGTTCCAGGGCGGAAAGCGGGAGGAGTTGATTGGCATCACTTACAACCGTTTGATCCGGATGGACGCCCACACAGGAGACGCCATCAAGACCTGGCGCTTCAGCAACATGAAGCAGTGGAACGTCAACTGGGAAATCAAGATGGTGGGGAACCCATCTTCTTAAATATCATCTTCTTAATAAAATCTATTTGCGTCTGTGCTTATCTATGAGTGTGTACAAGGAAAGTTGAGGGCGGTTTTGAAAGTTCAAAATTTTTATTGTTTAAAAAAATCGACTTTTTGTTAGTTTAAAAAAAACTGGATTGCAGCTTATTACTTGAATGATTTGGGGTTTTTTGCACCCCAGGTATGAATCTGAAAGCAAGATCCTAGTAGAGTCTGAAATCTGATTAGAGTTGCTGATAGTGGTTGGGTTTTTTTTTTTTTTAAATCTCACCCCCTTTTTAAAGCCAAGGAAACCCAGAAATGAAGGAGAAAAGTCCTGAAACAGTTTCCTGTTCAGTATGTGTGTGTTTCTTTTTGGATAATGAAGAACCTCAGTGATGGAGACCATGCCGTAGAGCAGTAGAAGTCAGATTAATGCTTGTGTTGTGTGTGTGCGCAGGTGACGGTGGAGTTTGCGGACGAGCCCAGTCTGTCCTTCACCTGTGCCGAGGTGGACTGTAAGGTGGTCCACGAGTTCATCGGGGGCTACATCTTCCTGTCCACGCGGGCCAAGGACCAGAATGAGTCTCTAGACGAGGAAATGTTCTATAAGCTGACCAGCGGCTGGGTCTGAGCTGCTCCGGTCCCACAGGGGTTTAATGATTGTAGGTCAGGGGCCGGGGGGGGGGGGGGGGGGGATTGGTGGCTTCTTTTTAGTTATTTTTCAGTTTTGTTTTTTGTTTTAAGAGCTGCACAGAAAAGTCCAGAGCAGCCAGACTATTGGCAC
Organism: Pholidichthys leucotaenia; assembly: GCA_020510985.1. Taxonomy (NCBI): domain Eukaryota; kingdom Metazoa; phylum Chordata; class Actinopteri; order Cichliformes; family Pholidichthyidae; genus Pholidichthys; species Pholidichthys leucotaenia. Next base: position 117,378,749 of record CM035842.1, read on the forward strand.
AGCTGACACCTTTTTTTCCCCATTAATGCTGACAAGGTCACACGTTAACACTAATATCCTGGTGGCTGTTTAGATGAACTTCTGCACTTGAGCAGAAGACAAGTCTGACACTTTCACATCCACCTGTCCACTCTCCTCCTGGACAGAAGGCCACCCAGTTACGTCCACGGCAACCCTTCAAAACCAATCAAAGGTCAGAAATAACCCAAAGAATTTCTTTCTTTCTTTCACAACTTATCACTCTATTAAAGGTTTAATATCTTTGATGTCACTTGTAAACACCTGCACAGTATACAGTCCTGATTATGAATAAGCTGTCTCTGAATTTTCTTTTTGTTTCTGGCTTTTCTGTGTTTTAACAACGTTTGTTGTCTTTGAGAAGTCGCCCTATTGAAGATATAAAGCCGTCAGGTGTGACGTGCTTTGTTTCCTGATAAATAGACTGCTAATACTCTACAGACACTACAGTTTTGTGCACTGACGTGAGCATCATGTGTGGTTGAGAATCTGCTTTCTGAAAGATCTGATAGCAGAAATGTTGATTGGCTGTGCCTCGTTACTAAAAAGAACAAGTCGGCTGAAATGTTGACCGGAGCTTGAAAGCGCTTGTCCTTTTTTTCAGTCCCACCTTTGATGTCTCATTGCAGTGCACGTGTACACTACGTAACAATGAGGAAACTATCACCATTCCCTTGTACCACCGTTTATATAAATGCTTCTCACACCATATAGTATTATTATAAGTAGACACCAGCAAAAGGTCAGAGTTCGAAGAACGAATATGCAAACTTTTTTTGGTCTGTCCTCCGTATGAAGGATCAGTGAATGAAGTATTATTTTTTGTAACTAATGTAAAAAAAAGAAAAAGAAAAACATTTTATAGACTTGTACAGTTGTTTTTTCTGCATTTGGGGGTTTGGAGAGTTTTCCTTCCAGAAAAAAAAGGTGGTAAGCTTCGTGTCAACTTGTGTTAAAATTGTACCGGCTCACGTGGTCTTCAGACGACGATATATGTGAATATATATATGAAGATAACACTTGTCTCAGACTCCGATTTGGTTAAGAAATGTGCTAAGTATATATATTTTCTAAAATACAGAAATGTATACCTTTTCATTGTGCCATTTTGCTTGTATTTGTCCTTTAGATTTTATTCATTTTCTGCATTCTCTTCAGCCGAGTGCTAATCATGTCCACTTGTGTCCCAGAGTGGTTTTCAGCTCTTTTTTTTTTTTTTTTTCAAAAAACTGACAATGAAGTTGTTTTTTTTTTTTAATTCATTTGGCTGCAGATTCTACTTCCTCAGCAGCATTTTAAAATATTTCACTACTTAAATGTCTGTTTGTGTCACAGCTGAAGTGTGCCATTTAATAATGTCCATATGAAGGAGAGACTGGAGTTTGGGACAAATCAGAAAAGAAGAACAGTTAAGAGAAAACCCAAGTCTGTTTTTGTTTGCCTCCAGTGTCAGGGGCAGCAGTGCATGTCCTGCTGTTCTGTTTCTGACTGTAAAAATGCATTTATTTTAAAAAAAAAAAAGTAATAAAGTAATTTTTATTTAAATTGACCATAATTTCTTTGATTCTTCATCTTCTGAAGGTAGAAAGTCTGACGTGTACAGATACTGCAGATTTTGATTCTTTGTGGCCTTGTTTTGTGAAAAGAAAAAAATCGAGACGAGCATCTGAATCCTTTAACAAAAACGATACATTGTTTTGCATCCGAATATTGCTGTATAGAATCAAACTAACTGCAGAAGTACCAAACATCAGTTAAACTCGATATACTCACTATACTAATATATTACACATTTTAACATCTGGCTTACTTGAAAGCATTAATATAAATTTTCTTGTTAGGGCTCAGATGCCTGAGTTTTGTTTTACTTCTGTTCAAATGTATTTAATCCACTGTTCGTACCTCCCCAAAAGTTTGTTCCTATTCCAGTGTCGTGGTGAAGCCCATATTGTTTCACAAGCACAGCATTAATTTTTCATTATCCAGCCACAGGGTTACTTCTTGTGCCGGTCCCAAGCCCAGATAAATGAGCAGGGTTGGGTCAGGAAGGGCATCCGGTGTAAAAATCTTTGCCAAATTGACATGCGGATCATCGTCACATGTGGCAACCCCAAAAGGGAGCAGCCAAGGAAGAAGATACAGTATAAATTTTATACATAGCATTTGGTTGTAAAAAGTTTATTTGCATGCTGAGAGACCATCTCTCCAGCATGTCCTGGGTCTGCCCCAGGGTCTCCTCCCAGTGGGATGTGCCCAAACTCAAGTGGCTCCTTTCGTGGAGCAGCAGCAGTTCTACTCTGAGCCTCTCCTGGATAACTGGGTTCCTCACCCTACCTCTAAGGGTGAATCCAGCAACCCGACAGAGAAATCTCATTTCATCCGCTTGTATCTGTGATCTTATTCTTGTGGTCATTACCTATAGTTCATGACCACAGGTGAGGGTAGGAACATAGATTGAGTGGCAAATCAACAGCTTTGCTATAGAGCTCACCTTCACCACGACAGACCGGTACAACGTCCACAGATGCTGCTCCAATCCATCAATCCACCGCTCCACTTTCCAATCACTCATGAATAAGACGCCAAGATACTTTAACTCCTTTACTTAGGGCAGAACCTAATACCTGTCCCAGAAAGAACCATGGACTCAGACTTGGGGATGCTGATTCTCACGCTGTTAGTGCACAAATTCAGATTATCTGGATGTACAGATATGCAACAAAACTTAATCCTTGATCATTTCTCTTGAGTCTATCATTCATTCTTGTGTGTGACCCCCTATTTGCTGCCAGCAAAGCCTTACTTCTGTATGGAACTAGTGCCACCAAGTTGTCAGTTTGACACTGAGGAATATGATCCCATTCAGCGAGCAGCGCCGCCTCAAGCTCAGCATGATTTGTTGGTGCAGGATCCTGATGCCATACACACCGATCTAGAACATCCTATAGATGTTCTGACAGGGAGTTTTATGCATTAAGATAACAGGGATTATTTTATTCTACGTGTGTTAACATTGTAAGAAAACTAACAGTTTTTAAAAACACATTGTAAACATATAGGATTTTTTTTTCTGTTGTGTTTTTAATGCCTCCCAGTATATGTTTGTTTGCCAACAGTTGTAGCATTTACAAACTAAATTGTGTCCTAAAATAGCACTGAAGGATCTGCGGTAAAAATCTAAATTGTACAGGGCTTCTTTTTTAAATAAAAATCAGAATCTTGCATGCTCTACTTTTTTTAATATGAGAAAGGCATACCATCTTCAAATGTGCACTAATTATATTTTTCCACCAGATGGCAGTATACAGCCATCTGTTTTCTTTGTCTTTCAGCCACTGTCCCAGTCTCGTCACAAACAGAGTTTTTTTGCCCAAGTCGGACTTGTTTACCTGCCATCCCAACAGAAACCAAATGGCAGAATGAGGAGATTAGATCAGCTGCCGACAATCTGCCCGTTTCCAGGCTGCTGCCCATTCCTCTGAAGTCGACGTGCATGTCCATCTGTCAGCTGCCAGGCTTCATGAATATGGACATGTGTATGTCAGTGGGAATGAAAAGAATCACGCTTCTGACGTTTAAAGCATACGATTTTATTTATTTTTTTTTTTTTTAACAACGGACCTGTTCTGCGTTTTCTTGTTTTGTTTTTATCAAAAATATTTTACTGTAGTAAGATCATGTTAAATGTAAGATGAGTTTAAAACAGTTTAAGTTTGTGCACAAGTATCCTCAGAGCCATACATTCAGCCTTAAGTGTTCTCGTGGATAAAACAAACTTTTGTGGCAGTCAATTATATTTAAAAACTACTACAAATTCTACACAATTGATTCATTTATCACCGAGTGTGGGAATGTGAAAGTGACGAGGCAGAGTTTATCTCACGAGTCAGGTTTATTCGCATTCTCCAACATCAGCAAAAACAGAAAAGAGAGAGAATTCCAGACATTCGTCCTTTTTATACCCCAGGACATCAAAGCTCACAGTCACATTGCATTTAATCCCAAGTAACAATGCATCATCTTCCGGATCTTAACACCTCCACCCATAATCTCTGGCAGCCAGGAAAATCCCCCAAGGCCGTCTCTCTGCATGCCAAAGCCTAAACTTTCACATCCTCCTGTCATCTCCAAAGAGACTCAGTCCTTTGTTCAATCTAAGATGTGAAGCCTAAAGTGGTATACATATGAAGCATAAAGTAATATACATCTGTGCATATGTGTCCCACACGAGAAGAGAATTTCCAGGTAGGTTTCTCATTAGTTTAGTGAAGTATTATATGAATTGCATGGAGAGAGTAAAACTTAATATCGATTTACTTGTATTTATATTTTTATTGTCATTTATGTTTGAACTTGCTCATTAATAAACATGATATGCCTTATTTTCTACATGTTGACACAGTTTGCAGATGTGTTACTGAAATATCTGACATGTTTTGGTCGAAACTGTGATGTGTTCCACCACATTATTGTGAAGTGCGGTATAGTGATGTGCACTTCCTGTCACGTCACTGCACTGCCCTATATATAGCAGAGGGCATCCATATTGTGGCCTCTTTGACCGGTGCCCTCTGCCAGGTGCCTACTGCGCTACCGCTGTTCACCAACTTCAATAAAGTTGTGTTCATCCAGTCATCTTCATCCTTCACCCAAGGTATTTTACCATACATAACATTTGGCGATCGAGGATTAACTCATGGAGGCGTGTATCACACCACTTCGCCCCTTCCTCGAGCTCCCGGGCGAGCCACCGGTGCCTTGGCCCATGTGGTTTGAGGCTTTCCAAACATGCATCACTGCGCTCGACCTGGGTAAGCTCAACAAGCTAAGAGCACGTGTGCTACTTGTTCACAACCTGGGTATTGAGGGCCAGCGAATCCTGTGCACACTCGGAGCTTTGGACTCTTTTGAAGACACTGTGGAGCTGCTAGGCAACCACTTTAATACCCTGGATAGCGTGACTGTCGGAAGGATTCGCTTTCGGCAGCGACATCAGCAGGTAGGTTAGCCTGTTCATCAGTTTGTCGCCGACTTGAGGCAGCTAACTAGCGAGTGTCTCTTTGGGCCGCTGGAAGATGAAATGGTACGTGACCAGCTTGCGGAGCACACGTGTAGCGCCATATTGCGGGCTAGGTTACTCACAGTGCCCAGTGACCTATCATTGGCCAGAGCTGTCAAACTAGCTCTCCAGCTGGAGGCCGCAGACAAGCTAGCTTCGGAACTAAACTGGCACCAGTCACAGCAGCCGCCGGAGCCTCCTGCTGCGGCAAATGTTGCAGACTCGGATAGCAAGGATAGCTTGGAAGACAATACTATGGAAGCCAATGCTGCCAGCCGAAGGTCTGCCCCGGGAAAAGCCCTGTACAAGGGTTGTGGGTCCACGACGCACTGCAATAAGGTTAAGGACTGCCCGGCTAGGGGAAAACATTGTAGCAGATGTGGACGCTTGAACCATTATGTTACAGTGTGCCGTGTATCTGAACCGGAGAGCCCACAGAAGAAATCACTCCGCCTTCCCCCGACAACCATCCATACAGTGTCCCCCGGTACCAACGGGTACACGTTTTGCACAGTGGAACTGGATGACATGGCAGTGCCGCTGTTGCTCGACACAGGGGCAAAGGGGTCATTGTTGAATTGGGCCATGGTGAGGAAGTTTTTCCCCCACTACAGGATTAGAGGTAACCCAGTGCCGCTGTATTGTTATGGAGGTGGCAGGCTGTACACGGTTGGGACTTTGGAGTTAACTGTGCGGTACAAGTCTGCAACAATGGTTGAATTAACGTTCCACGTGACAGCCCGAGGTGATAATGTCATGGGCTGTGATTTGTTTTACAGACTGGGTTTTGCCATAAAAGATGATGCTGGGAATGAATGGTCGGGCTATGGCCAGTGGAACGCTCTGGTTCTGGTGGTCGATGAGGACGTTGGGTGAGACGAAGAACTAACAGACACCACGGCAGTCAAGCAGGACCAGCCTCACTCAGGTTCGGTGCAGGAGGGTCTCAGTGCCTCTGCTTGGGAAATGGTAGAGGGGGGTACTGAGTGTGGCAGCAAAGCGCCTGCGCCGGCAAGTGACACCAATGTGCTAGCTCCAGATGCCTCCAGAGCTTGGCCGCAGGGGGATGGAGGGTCTGCAGCTGCAATGGTGAACTGTACGACGGTCTTAGAAGAGGTCGGGGCCGGGCCGACGAGCATGGAGGAACCGCATGCTCAACAGCACCACTTCAGGCCGAGCCAGGCCCCACTGAGGGTTATGGACTTGGTTCGAGGTGAAGATAATCCAAAGCAAAGATGGGCCAGACAACAACCAGCTAAACATCATGGGTGTCTGTGCATAGTGGCTAAGCTAGGCGCAGCATACTTCAAGTTGTCCGATGACTCGGCAAGGCACGCCAATCAGCTTCGGCGTGTCCGGGAAGAGGCTTCAGGTGACGGGGCTAGGCGAGAGCGGGTGTCGGTGATGAAGAAGCGAGGCTCTTTTGTCCAGAAGATTAGCTATCGTCCCAAGGGTCTGCTGCTTCCAGGGGCGCGGTTGCTGAGGGGCTTCCCTGGGCCACCCCATGCCGGTTTTACTATTCCTGCCCAAGGAACAGTGCTGTAAATAATTGTGTTCATACTTCTTGTGTTTTAATGTATGTATTGTGGAAGTGTGAAAATGACGAGGCAGAGTTTATCTCACGAGTCAGGTTTATTCACATCTTCCAACATCAGCAAAACAGAAAATAGGAAAAAACCCAGATCTTCATCCTTTAAATACCCAGGACCTTCAAAGCTCACAGTCACAATGCATTTAATCCCAAGTAACATTGCATCCTCTCCCACAGTCACAATGCATTTAATCCCAAGTAACAATGCATCCTCTCTTAGATCTTATCACCTCCACCTAAAGTCTCTGGCAGCCAGGAAATCCCCCAAGGCCGTCTCTTTGCATACCAAAGACTAAACTTCCACATCCTCCTGTTATCTCCAAGGAGACTCAGTCCTTTGTTCAATCTGAGATGTGAAGTCTAAAGTGATATAACCATGTGCATATGTGTCCCACAGTATGTTGTAAAATGGGATTATTTTGTATATTTAGTTTAGGAGCATGGCATGTAATTTTGGTTTATGTACGGACTCTTTTTAGGTCATTGGGTGGCAGAATAATCCACCCCGCTGTGTGGGCTATACGGTAGTCCACCTGTCAGCCCTATTTTAGGTTATGTTGTGTGAATGTGTTGGGCCATTTTAGTACATTGTTTTTCGTTATGTTAGCATATGATTCGGGTCCTAAATTTTGGGATGGTTTCAATTGTGTGCATGGTTTTGGATTTTTCTAAAGGGGGGAGAAAATGTGATGTTGTGTTCCAGCACATTATTGTTGTGTGCAGTGTAGTGACATGCACTTCCTGCCACATCACTACACCGTCCTATATATAGCAGAGGGCATCCATATTGCGGCCTCTTTTACTGGTGCCCTCTGCCAGGTGCCTACCGTGTTACCGCTGTTCACCAACTTCAGTAAAGCTGTGTTGGTCCAGTCATCTTGCCTCATCCTTCATCCAAGGTATTTTACCATACATAACAGAAATGCCTTTGATATCAAATATTACAGGAGCATTTTCCACCCAGCTAAAGCTATGGTCACAAAGATTCTTACGAACGATGGGTTCGTAAGAATCTCCCAGTTCCTACAAATTCTGGAGTTCACAGGCATTCGGGGGGGGGGGGGCATAGTTTCTTATGGCTGTTGTTCAATTAACAAGAGTAACTTGAGACATTCTTGAGAAATGAGGTGTTTTTCTGTCATAGGATGGCCCTAGAACTGTTGCGTTCAATAAGTATTGAACACATTAACATTTTTCTCATTAAACATATTTCTGATGGAACCACTGACCTGAGATTTTCACCAGATATCAGTAACAACCAAAGTAATCCATACATGCAAAGAAATAAAGGCAACTGTGTTGACAAAACAAGTTAGATTTAATAAAGTGGAATAAGTATTGAATATGCTTGGTGAAATTCATTTAGCATTTAGTAGAAAAGCCCTTGTTGGTAATAACAGCTTCCAGACACCACCTGTATGGAGAAAGTAGGTGCAGGCATTGCTCAGGAGTGATTTTAGCCCATTCTTGGGCTAAAATTAGGGGGCAGCAGTGGCTCAGGAGGTACAGCAGGTCATCCAATAACCGCATGGTTGGCGGTTCGAATCCCGTTCTCCCCGGATATCCTGCCGTTGTGTCCCTGGGCAAGACACTTTACCCCCAATTGCTCCTGGTGGGTCTGGAAGCGCCATGTTAGGTAGCGTGCCGCCATCAGTGTGTGAATGGGTGGATAGCAGGATCTGTAAAGCGCTTTGGTCATCAAGAGATGAGAATAAAAGCGCTATATAAGTGAGTACCATTTACCATTCTTGCACACAAACTGTCTTCAAATCTTGACGGTTCCGTGGGTGTCTTCTATGAGCTCTTGTTTTCAGTTCATTCCATAGATTTTCAATTGGATTCAGGTCAGATGACTGACTGGACCATTCTAGCAGCTTTATTTTCCTTCTTTGGAGCCAGTTGAGAGTTTCCTTGGCTGTGTGTTTGGGATCATTGTCTTGCTGAAATGTCCACGCTCATTTCATCTTCAGCATCTTGGCAGGTGGCAACAGGTTCTTATCAAGGATGTCTCTGTACATTTGTCCATTCATCTTTCCTTCAATTATATGAAGTCTGCCTGTACCATGTGCTGAAAAACACCCCCACACCATGATGGGATGTGCAGTGCCATTTCTTCTCCAAACATGCTGTGTATTGTGGCATCTAAAAAGTTCAATTTTGGTCTCCTCTGACCAGACTATATTCTCCAAGTATTTTACTGGCTGGCCAAAATGTTGTACAGCAAACTTTAAATGAGCTTCAACATGCTTTTTCTTCAGCAGTGGAGTCTTGTGAGGTGAGCGCATGTCACCTCATAAGAGCCCATGTCGGTTGAGTGCATTACTCATTGTTTTCTCAGAAACATCAGTACATGCTAACTCCAGGTCTTTCTGGAGCTCTCCACGAGTGGTCTTTGGCTCTTGGACAACTCTTCTGATAATTCTTGTGACTCCTCTGTCAGAAATCTTGCGAGGAGCTCCTGGTCGTGGCTGGTTTATGATAAAATTATGTTCTCTCCACTTCTGAATGATGGCTCCAACAGTGCTCACTGGAACATTCATCAGTTTACAAATGTACCTGTAACCAATGCCATCATTGCAACAATAAGGTTGCGAAGGTCTAGAGAGAGCTCTTTGCTTCTACCCATCATGAGTTCTTTGTGGTGTGACAATCTGATATTCACAGACCTTTTTATAGGCTATCAGTCAGGACTTGAGCAGCTGAAATTAATTTGCACTGATGGGGGATGGGATGGCTTCCTAAATTCTGATGAATTTCAGCTGCTTTCTTGGCTTTCTATGCCTTTATGCACCTCTTTTTCTTCATGTGTTCAATACTTATTCCCTGTGTCATTCCACTTTATTAAATATAACTTGTTTTGTGGACACAGTTGCTTTGATTTCTTTGTATGTATGGATTACTTGGGTTGTTACTGATATCTGGTGAAAATCTCAGGTCAATGACTCCATCAGAAATGTTTGAGAAAAATGTTGATGTGTTCAGTACTTATTTTCCCCACTGTGCGTGTTAAAATCCCAGCTGGGTCATGCCAAAGACCATGTAAAAGTGGAACTTTCTGCTGTCCAGCTTGGTGCTAAGCAATAATGGAACGGAGGAGGGAAAACGTTGGTTACCCAGCCACAGGGAATGTACAAGCCAGTGTACTCCCTGTGCCGGTCCCAAGCCCGGATAAAATAGGCAGGGTTGCATCAGGAAGGGCATCTGGCGTAAAAACTGAAGCTTCAACTGTAAGGACATGGCAGATACGTCAATGTCCGTCCTAACAACAACTCATCTAATCCACTGATAGTGGAACAAACTGATGTTAAAAGAATTAAAAAATATATATACAGTGCATCCGGAAAGTGTTCACTGCGCTTCACTTTTTCCACGTTTCGTTATGTTACAGTCTTATTCCAGAAGGGATTAAATTCATTTTTTCCTCAAAATTCTATACACAATACCCCATAATGACAACATGAAAAAAGTTTTTTTTTTTGTTTGTTTTTTTAGATTTTTGCAAATTTATTAAAAATTTAAAAAACAAACAAACTAAGAAATCACATGTACATAAGTATTCACAGCCTTTGCCATGAAGCTCAAAATTGAGCTCAGGTGCATCCTGTTTCCACTGATCATCCTTGAGATGTTTCTACAGCTTAACTGGAGTCCACCTGTGGTAAATTCAGTTGATTGGACATGATTTGGAAAGGCACACACCTGTCTATATAAGGTCCCACAGTTGACAGTGCATCTCACAGCACAAACCAAGCATGAAGTCCAAGGAATTGTCTGTAGACCTCTGAGACAGGATTGTCTCGAGGCACAAATCTGGGGAAGGGTACAGAAAAATTTCTGCTGCTTTGAAGCACAGTGGCCTCCATCATCCGTAAATGGAAGAAGTTCGGAGCCACCAGGACTCTTCCTAGAGCTGGCCAGCTGTCTTAAACTGAGCGATCGGGGGAGAAGGGACTTTGTTAGGGAGGTGACCAAGAACCTGATGGTCACTCTCAGAGCTCCAGCATTCCTCTGTGGAGAAAGGAGAACCTTCCAGAAGGACAACCATCTCTGCAGCAATCCACCAATCAGGCCTGTATGGTAGAGTGGCCAGATGGAAGCCACTCCTTAGTAAAAGGTACATGGCAGCCCACCTGGAGTTTGCCAAAAGGCACCTGAAGGACTCTCAGACCATGAGAAACAAAATTCTCTGGACTGATGAGACAAAGATTGAAGCCTTTGGTGTGAATGCCAAGCATCATGTTTGGAGGAAACCAGGCACCGCTCATAACCATGCCAATGGTGGTGGCAGCATCATGCTGTGGGGATGTTTTTCAGCAGCAGGAACTGACAGACTAGTCAGGATAGAGGGAAAGATGAATGCAACAATGTACAGAGACATCCTGGATGAAAAGCTGCTCCAGAGCACTCTTGACCTCAGACTGGGGCAACGGTTCATCTTTCACCAGGACAATGACCCTAAGCACACAGCCAAGATATCAAAGGAGTGGCTTCAGGACAACTCTCTGAATGTCCTTGTGTGGCCCAGCCAGAGCCCAGACTTGAATCCAAGTGAACATCTCTGGAGAGATCTGAAAATGGCTGTGCACCAACGCTTCCCATCCAATCTGATGGAGCGCGAGAGGTGCTGCAAAGAGGAATGGGTCAAACTGCCCAAAGATAGGTGTGCCAAGCTTGTGGCATCATATTCAGAAAGACTTGAGGCTGTAATTGCTGCCAAAGGTGCATCAACAAAGTATTGAGCAAAGGCTGTGAATACTTATGTACATGTGATTTTTTAGTTTTTTATTTTTAATAAATTTGCAAAAATCCCCAAAAAACTTTTTTCACATTGTCATTATGGGGTGTTGTGTGTAGAATTTTGAGGGGAAAAAATGAATTTAATCCATTTTTGAATAAGGCTGTAACATAACAAAATGTGGAAAAAGTTAGGCGCTGTGAATACTTTCCAGATGCACTGTATATACTATATTCATAAATCCTGGTGTTAGGAGGAGGAAAAAGGAAAAAATTTTCGCAAGCAATTGTAAGACCATGAAAGTTTTGTGGTTTTTTTTGGGGGGGGGGGGGTAGAAAAAAGGGCAAAAGATACCATTTTGGATGATGTAGATATGTTTTTAAGGGCATTTATATCCACTGCAGTGAATCTTTAAAATTACTTCTGGAAGTTGTTACCTTAATATTTTGAAGTGTCTAATCAGTTATTTTTGTCAGTGTATTTTAAACATTAATTTCCTTATCCATGTCTCTTATTAATGTTAGAGAGAGGAAATATCCCTAATATGGTCATCTCAACACAGCAGCCCTGGCCACTGGGATTCCAAAATCTTTTGTTTATGAATAAGTGCAAACCAGAAGAATGATGGTTCAGGGAGAGGGGAGAGTGTGCTAAAACAGCTTATTTTGGACAGAGGGGGACTGGACCAATGCTCTGTAAAAGATAAAGGCAGGTTATTTTTAACTGAGTCAAGCTATTGAAATCCAAGAACGAAAACTGAGCTGAGAATCTGGCCAACAGTTGTACTTTTAGAAAAGTATTGAAAAGAGACTAAAAATGATGACTGTTGTACAATTTGGTGCTAAATCTACAAACTGTTTTAAAAAGAGGTTGATCACGATTAACTTCTCTTTTTATTTATTTATTTTGGTGAGATTAAAAGTGTACAGAATCCTGGATTTCTGGCTACTTTATCAGTGTGAGTGAAAATTGTCATCTATAAGATGTCTTGGCCACCCTTTCTAATAATATTTTCCCTTCCATATGATAAAATGCTTTAATGAACAGTATCAAAGCTTCACTGACATCTGTGGGGACAATGAAAAAAATCCATCATCTGGGGCTTTTATAAAATATTATTTAACATTCATGCTCATTATTTATTTTTTCAAGGACTTTAGTGCAGAATGCACCAACCTTAAAGTGTCACTCCACCAAAAATCAAGGTTTTTTTTTTTCCTGTTAACATGTCTGTAACATGTTTTTATGACTTGCAAGACATATCAAGAACAAAATCACTCAAAGGTCTCATATCTCTTTTTGTTGCAAAATCTCACTTAAGCTCTGCCCCCTGCAAAAAAGGCAAGGTGAGACGGAACGTTCCAATCCAACTTTATTTCTAAAACACTTTAAAGACAACCACAGCTGACACAAAGTACTGTACATCAAGAATAAATAAAATGTGAAAGACATGCACGACATCTATCTATAAATGCAAAGAATCTCTCTGTGTGTCTCTGTTCCTCACATACAGTGGTGTGAAAAAGTGTTTGCCCCTTCCTGATTTCTCATTTTTTTTGTGTGTTTGTCACACTTAAATGTTTCAGATCATCAAACAAATTTAAATATTAGACTGTGGTTACCCACCACAATCTACATGGACATTCAGCCATCACACTCAGCTAGGCGGCGAGAAGCAGAACAATTTGCATACGGAGAGAGAGCCCCTAGGGCGCGGGTGTCAAACTCATTCCATGGAGGGCCAAGACCCTGCAGGTTTTACCTCCACCCAGTGTCTTCAACAGGTGATTTCACTGAATTTGTTCCCACTGATTGCTGATCAGTGAAAACACCTGCTGAAAACACTGGGTGGAAGTAAAAACATGCAGGGTCTTGGCCCTCCATGGAATGAGTTTGACACCCCTGCCCTAGGGGGACAACCAGAACAATGACAATTGTTATACATCCCCGGATTAAGGAGAGGAAGTCCGGCGCCAGTTAATCACGTGATTGATATGTATTGACTGATATGTATATCCATATGCAAATGTGCCATGCATTCTCTCTTGTCTGTATAAAAGAGCTGACTTTACATGCCTCGAGAGCATACACACACACACACACACACACACAGCACAGCGCTACAGTGTGTCTCATGATGATGGAGGAATAAAACTCTGAAACCTTCAGCTTACTGTGTCATGCCTGAACTTATTCGTTCCTCCACACTGGTGACCCTTGACACAGAATGGAACACGAGGCAAACACCCCGGAGATCACCTCGACCGGGAAAGCCTCAGCACGCGTCATGGTGCACTCCTCGCCTGATCTTTTACCTCCACACTGGTGACCTGACGAGGGAGAATGACAGTCTGCTCCCTCTCACCGCGCTGTGGATCCCAGAGGACCAGAGAATGCCTGCAACCTCTTCATCCTCACCGGAGCGCAGCGCTGGGACCAAAACGCACCATGATCGACACGAGCGAACGAAGGAAGCAGCCTGAATGGCAACAATCATCGACACCGACTGCACTGATTTTCACCAAGTTTCCCGACTCTGACTAAGCTCCGGACAGCGGACCTCCCATGCACAGAAGCCCTGCACGCACTCTGCAGGATTACAAGGACAGCGCAACTGCCAGCTATGTGGTCACTGCGCCAGGCGCGCGCCACACACCAGGGACAAACCAGTTCCACAGACTGATACAGCGTCCTCCGTCGCTGCACAGGCCCGAGAAAAACGGCCGATCACCACCCTCGGAACCTTCAGGGCTGTTCGCGCACCTGGAGCGGACATGCAGCCCGCACACAGGACTTTGTATGGGTTTCTGAGCCGCGGCGCACATCGGGAATTTAGCCGATTGCTTTCCCTGATGACTTTAGGGCTGCTTCCTGCACCTAAAGCCAAACTGCCGAGTCCCTGACACAGCTTCAGTTTATCACAGCCACTACGCATCCTCGGGGAATTTGGCCTCTCGCTTTCCCCACATCCTCGTTGGATCGAGCCGCTGGAGGAGTCAGACAAAATGTTTTTTTCACAGCCGCTGTGGATCTCTGCCAGGTTTACCGGGAAAGTCCCTCACCATCGCAGATCCACACGCAATTTTTGCGCGGCCCAGACACCTTTGACGTCCCGGGCCGGCACTCGCTTACTCCCACCCCCTCCCCCTCCTCCTACACAGAGCTCTTCCCGCACTTCACTCCCTAAGCCGGCCGATCGCCGTCTGGTTCCATTACGCACGACTGCACACCAGCCTGTGCGCCCACGATCCACAGCTGTTCAACGTGCTGGAACTCGGAGCAGAGCACACTGCCCTTTCCACCCCTCCCCCGTCCCCCCCACGGACTGACATGCCCTCCGACAGTTCTACCGGAGCTGGAGCCAAACGACCGGGGGGGGGGGGGGGGAGTGTCACAACCCCTGCTGAGTGCTCTGTGGGGGAGCCCTGTGGTTATCCACCACAATCTACATGGACATTCAGCCTTCACACTCAGCTAGGCGGCAAGAAGCAGAACAATTTGCATACGGACAGAGAGCCCCTAGAGGGACAACCAGAACAATGACTATTGTTATACATCCCCGGATTAAGGAGAGGAAGTCCAGCGACAGTTAATCACGCAATTGATATGTATTGACTGATATGTATATCAATATGCAAATGTGCCATGCATTCTCTCTTGTCTGTATAAAAGAGCTGACTTTACATGCCTCAAGAGAACACACACACACACACACACACACACACACACACACACACACACACACACACACACACACACACGCACACGCACACGCACAGAGCACAGAGCACAGCGCTACAGTGTGTCTCATGATGATGGAGGAATAAAACTCTGAAACCTTCAGCTCACCGTGTCACGCCTGAACTTATTCGTTGCTCCACAAGACAAAGATAACACAAGTAAACACAAAATGCAGTTTTTAAATCAAGGTGTTTATTATTAAGGATAAAAAACATCCAAACCTACATGGCTCTGTGTGAAAAAGTGATTGCTGCCACCCCCCCCCCCACAGTTAAAACATAAATTATCTGTGGCTTATCACATCTTTGGAAAGCTGAGTTCAATTTCTCTAGCCACACCCAGGCCTGATTACTACCACACCTGTTCTCAATTAAGAAATCTCTTAAATAGGACCTACCTGACAAAGTGAGGTAGACCAAAAGATCCTCAAAAGCTAGACATCATGCTGCAATCCAAAGAAATTCAGGAACAAATGAGAAACAAAGTAATTGAGATCTATCAGTCTGGAAAAGGTTATAAAGCCGTTTCTAAAGCTTTGGGACTCCAGCGAACCACAGTGAGAGCCATTATCCACAAATGACGAAAACATGGAACAGTGGTGAACCTTCCCAGAAGTGGCCGGCCGACCGAAATTACCCCAAGAGCCCAGCAACGACTCATCCAAGAGGTCACAAGACCCCACAACAACATCCAAAGAACTGCAGACCTCACTTGCCTCAGTTAAGGTCAGTGTGCATGACTCCACCATAAGAAAGAGACGAGGCAAAAATGGCCTGCAGGCAGAGTTCCAAGACAAAAACCACTGCTGAGCAAAAAGAACATAAAGGCTGGTCTCAGTTTTGGCAGAAAACATCTTGATGATCCCCAAGACTTTTGGGGAAAATACTCTGTGGACTGACAAGACAAAAGTTGAACTTTTTGGAAGGTATGTGTTATGTATGGAGGTAGTAGTAAGATGGTGGCTGGAGCTCCTGGGGAATAGCAAAGGGTGACGGACCACCTTTCTGGTAGGGATGTCACTTTGGGTATAAAGGGCACAGTGGGAGGCAGCCATGTCTCTTGCTTTTGACCCTCTGACAAGCAGGAGCGCCGTAGCTGCGTTGTATATAGTTTGTGTTATAATAAAGCTACCTTCTCTTCACCTCCAGCCTGGTCATTGTTATGAGAATTATGGACACATTTGGCAACGAAGAGAACACTGTAATGGAACAAGCTGCCACCAGTTTTTGACCATTTTTGGAGGCCCCGGGCGAGCCACCCGTGCCTTGGCCTAGGTGGTTCGCTGCTTTTAACAACTACCTGGTGGCCCTTAACCTTAGCGAGCTTGAAAAGTTGTGTGCGAGGGTAATTTTGGTCCATAATTTGAGCATGGAAGGCCAATGAATCCTCGAGACGTTGGGAGGAGCAGATAACTTTGATGAGGTGGTGGAGCTAATGGCCCACTATTTTTGCGCCCCAGAAAACCTCGTAATCCGACGCATCCAGTTTTGGCAGCGCCACTAGCGGATGGGTGAGTCTGTTAAGAAGTACATTGCAGGCCTGCATCAGCTGGCTGGTGAGTGCCAATTTGGAGCATCGCAGGATGAAATGATCCAGGACCAGCTGTCAGAGCATGTGCACTGTCCTGCGGTTCGGTCAAGACTCCTGACTCATTCGGGCGAACTGACGCTGGCTAAGGCTATCAAAGTAGCACAGCAGTTTGAGGCTGTGGAAGTCATAGCAAGGGACCTCAGCGGAAGGTCCACTCCTACCCTAGATGAGCCTCGTGTTAAAGTGCTGAAACTGGACCCTGAGAATGAGGACGATGTAGAGGAAGAGGAATACACCTCCGTTGTCAAGATTAGGTCTGCCCCTGGGATGCCGAGATGTTACGGCTGTGGCTCTGCCAGGCATCGCTACAAGTCCAGAGAGTGTCCGGCGAAAGGCAAGCGTTGTGGAAGATGTGGCCTTTTGCACCACTTTGCCAGAACCTGTAAGAATTTTGAACAAGGGGACCGAAGACGGGAAACAGGCTCCTCTGCGAAGACTATGACGATTATCCACACAGTTTCTCCGGAGACAGATGGACGTATTTATCGTACCGTTTTGCTGGATGGCGCTGAGGTGTAGTTACTGATTGACACAGGATTGGTGGCCTTGGTGTTAAATTTGGCGATGGTGAAGAGTCCATTTCCCCGCTATCACATAAGCAGAGTGTCTGCGCCTTATTACAGCTATGGGAGGAACAAGCTGGCCGTTGTGGGGTCCGTGGAGCTGTCGGCGGTGTACAAGTCAAGAATAATGGTGAACATCCAGGTGGTGGTGACAGCTGCGGGATCCAACATCATGGGGTGCGGCAAGTTTTATGGCTTGGGCTTCTCGATCACCAGCAACACCGGAGATGAGTGGTCAGGCTTCGGATTGTGGGACCGACCTGCTCCGTATGCGGACAATGGTGAAGTATGGGACAATGACTGGTCTGGTATCACAGGAGGAGTGCAATCGAAACACCAAGGTGGGCCATCCCGGGATGGACCCGATGCCAGTGTCCAGGTTGCCCTCGGCGTGGGAACTGGATGGCACAATGGGACCCCCGGGGTGGCGGGTAGGACCGAGGTGCCAGTGCTGAAAGAACCCAGGGTGAGACCAACTGGCGCAGTTTTAAAATGCACTAAACGACGGTCTTCAAAGAGAGCCTCAGGCCGGGCTGGCAAGACGACCAGCCCTAAATGGGAGGCCCGCTCGCAGCATGGTGGTCCTCGGAAGAATGTCAGAATTCCCCTTCGTATCGGCGACAAAGTCCACCCAAGGGTTGAAACTCAGCTGAGAGGGACCCATAAACATTGCGAGCAGAGTGATGACCAGGGGTGGCTACAGGTGACAGCGGCCCAGAGTGACGGCTATTTGGGCTTGTCTGATGAGTCATGGAGGCACCCTAACAAACTGCACCACATAGTGGAAAAGAGGAGGTAGTGCAGTCCATCTCCAGAGGCCAAAAGATGGAGGCGCTCTGGGTGGGAACCACCAGATGATAATCCAAGAGGGAGGCCCTCCACGGGGTTTGTGAAGTGACTGGGGTTTGTTCAAGTGTGTGTTCTGATTTGGTTCCCCTGTGTCACATTGTATATGGTTTACATAGTCCTACTGGGTTGTGCCCCGGGTGAGAGTGTTTAAATTTGGGCATGCATTTGGGCATGCATTCAAATGTGCATTTGGGCATGCACATTTGAATTTCTGAAGAATGTATAATTATCTGAACTGACTGAATTATTTTAACATATAAAAATTGTAAGTCATAATTAATGTGTGTAAATTGCATGATGTAGGTATTTTGGAATTTTGATTGACTTGAATTGGTAAAGTACAGTTAGAGTAAATTGTGAACAATGATTGGTAATACCCAACACTGTTTATTTTGAATTGTGTGATATGCCCAAGTGTGGGGTGAATGTGTTGGGGTGGGGGCCGCCAGTAGGGGTGTATCTTGTTTATTGTGTGTGTATAGAAATGGTTCAGGGATTATTTTATTTATTATAGGAACACGGCTATTTTTATTTTGGACTTTGTGGATAAGGCGGCACAATAACCTGCCTGCCCATGTAGGGGGCGCTGGCAGTCTACCTGGCCCCTCTAACTTATGTTGTGTGTGTGGATAGGTTTGTTTATTCATTTCTGTATATTTGGTTTTGTTGTTAGTGCGTGAGTTGGGTTAAAAATTTTGATGTGTTTGCTATTTTTCTGTGGGGATGGGGTGCTATGTATGGAAGTAGTAGTAAGATGGCGGCCAGGACTCCTGGGGAATAGCAAGGGGTGACAGACCGCCTTTCCGATAGGGACGTCACTCGGGGTATAAAGGGCACAGCGGGAGGCAGCCATGTCTCTTTTGCTGTTGACCCTCTGGCAAGCAGGAATGCCGTAGCTGTGTTGTGTATAGTTTGTGTTATAATAAAGCTGCCTTCACTTCACCTCCAGCCTGGTCATTGTTATGAGAATTATGGACATGTGTCCCATTACATCCAGCCTAAAAGTAGCACAGCATTTCAGAAAAGGGACATCATACCAACAGTAAAATATGGTGGTGGTAGTGTGATGGTCTGGGGCTGTTTTGTTGCTTCAGGACCTGCAAGACTTGCTGTGGTAAATGGAACTGTGGTGACACAAAGGAGATGACACTCCACCCAGCACTTCGGGGTGTTGGGGGTGCCAGCCAAGAGCACCAGAGCGCTGGGGGGTATGAAATAAATAAAGATGTGCCTTTCACCCCCGCTGTGCCAGGCTCACACACACAGGGGTGCGAATGTGACGTGTATGTTAATGTGTATGTTGATGTGTGTTCACGCTTTGCAACTGGTATGTTAATGTGTTTACCCTGAGTGCCAGAGGCGGGAAGAAAATGTATAAAGCAGTTCACTTTGGCACTCAGATCTAGTCTGTTCTGTGTTAGAGGAGAATAAAGTTCTGTGTTGTCAGCTCACTGTCTTGTCTGATTCCATCCTCCACAGTGGTGACCCTGAGATGTGAAATGGAAGACGGCCCAAGCACCACCACCGAGACACTCCCACTGGAGGCTCCCACCGCTGCATGCGCCGTTGCAGTCAGGCTCCCGGATGTTTGGCTTCACGACCCGGCCGCTTGGTTTATTCACATGGAAGCCCAGTTCGTCCTCCGTGGAGTCGTGGCAGACGACGCAAAGTACCATCATGTGGTGGCATCGCTGAACGCACGCGCCATGCAGTGTGCCATGAGTCTGCTCCAGGCCCCGCCAGCCCAAGGAAAATGCGGAGCTCTCAAGCGGGTGCTGCTGCGCCGTTATACCCTTTCAGATGCAGAGAGGGCAGAAAAGCTCCTCACCCGCTCGGAGATAGGAGACAGATCGGCTGTGGACTTGATGGAGAGCATGCTTGCATTGGTGGGCACGGATTACAGATCTTTCCTTTTCGCCGATCTCTTCCTCAGAAACCTGCCGGCTTCTGCAAGAGCGATTCTCGCTAACTCACCACTGCTGGAGGTCAGGGACTACCGCACGGTGGCAGAGGAGGCAGACCGCATCATCCTGGCAGACAAGGCTTTCAGCGTTCAGGCGGTGAGACCGGGATCTCCGGCAGAGCCCAGCGAGGTCCTGTTATAGTACTGCAAGAGTTTATTGAAGATACACTATAAAAAACACATATAAATTAAAACAATTATAATGGTGACTGAACAACTCCCATTCCCCAAAGTGAAAGCTACAACACCTATGAATGCAAGTCATAAAATATAACACAAATAAGTGATCTGGCAAACGAATAAACAAGGGTTCTTAAACAGTCGTTAATATTGGATGTCCCACTCATTTTCAATTATTCTGTAATTAATATTCACGCAATCAAATAATTCTCGATGGTATTCAGTCCCTTTCATTTTTGTCAAAGTCTAACATATGTGATTGCCCACATATAGGCTACACCTCTGTATTCCACTTTCAAACACAGCCTACATTTGGGCCTGTAAAGCCTGATTGGTCTACCTCTTTCAGACAGGAATACTTGCTTTCTATGGGCATGCACTAGTAAAAATAAATAAGACAACAAAATACAACTGAAGTGTAAAACTCTCAGGGCGTGGGTTGGAGCCATGTCCTCGCCTCTTGCTATAGTTTATACTTCTTGTCACTGGGACATGGCCTCCAACCCACATCCTCGCTTTAAGTCCATTTTCTGGGATTTCTGTATTAATTTTTCATCATTATGATCTTGGTTCTATTCTTGGTTATTATTATCATTCTTGGCCATCAGTTCTGTTTGGACTTTGTTTTGACAGTGTTATGTGTGTTATTTTCACCTTGGTCTTGCTTGGTTTGTACATTGTTAATTTCCTGATTATTCACGACTGTTTTGTGTTCTGTTTGATTGTGTTTGCCTTATATAAGAGACGCAGTCCTTCACCTGGGTGCTATGTCATTTGTTATTTTGGCGTTTCACACACGCTCCTGCTTGCCTAGCCTATGTTTTCTTGTCGGTTGTTTTTGCCTGCCAAGCCATAGCTTAGTTTTTGCTTCTGCTTCCGAGCTGATTTATTTTGTGTTTAATAAATTATGTTAAATGCTCATTTCGTGTCTGAGTCCTGCTCTCTGCCCAGCCCGGGAACATCCCATGACAGAATGATGCAGCCAATTATGGACTCAGTGAGTTCGGCAGGAGGCGGAGGAAGTGGAGCCGCAACAAGCTGGAGGTGGTGTCTGTGGTGGAGGATCTGGTGTCCGCCACTCGGCGCACCTTATCCCCGAAAAACGTGAGGGATTGCTGGGGGGGAAGGGGTAGCAAATTTGATGAGTGCTAGACCGAGTTTGCACTCCCACCCCTGGGTGAAGAGACTCACGCTTCCTGCGCTTCCTCCGGTACCAGCTGTCTCCTCCTTGCTGTAGCCAGCTTTCCAGCCACCAATTCTGTCTCCGGCAAAGCAGAGAGCGTACTTCAGCAGCAAGCTGGCGTTCGGGGGCCCCGGGTGGAAGGACAACTCGAGGAGGCGCCGCTCCACTCCAACACCCGCAGCTCCCAACCAGATCATCTCCAAAGCCATCCAGAGGGATTCATCTGGATCATCAGATGCAGCAGAGCGGGAACTCAGGAAAGTACCCTTTCATTTTTTAACATCAACAAATGATAGGTCTTGCCAGGTTCCCAGTGGGAGGGCTTGGCGGCGGCTGTCTGCCGCTGGTGGACTCCCACCACCCACTTCTGCCATTCTCTCTGCAGCCGCCTCCATCTCTCCAGCCTCAACTGCTTCTCCCCCATCTGTTTCTGTGTTTTCTGAGGAACTGGCCATACTGGGTGGCAATCAGATTATCTGGGAAGAGTCAGCAGCTCCTGAGGTCCCTGTGGTTTGCTGGATTGGGGCTGCAGCTTTGGAACCCCTGTGTGCGGGTGACTAGGAGGAACAGGAGGAGTGCTGGTAGGCTGTGCTAGCCCAGGAGGAGCTTATGCTGGACTACAAGCCATGGCTCCTTCCAAAGCATGTGTCCCTGCTGGGTTGGACCCAGCTGGTGTTGGATGGTCCAACTGCCCCAGTACCTGCTCCATGATGCCACCCAGCTCCAGTACCTGCTCCATGGCACCACCCAGCTCCAGTGCCAGCTCCATGGCACAACCCAGCTCCAGTAACTGCTCCATGGCACCACCCAGCTCCAGTGCCTGCTCCAAGGCACCACACAGTTCCAGTGCCTGCTCCACGGTGCCACCCAGCTCCAGTGTCTGCTCCACGGTGCCACCCAGCTCCAGTGTCTGCTCCACGGTGCCACCCAGCTCCAGTGTCTGCTCCACGGCGCCACCCAGCTCCAGTGCCTGCTCCACGGCGCCACCCAGCTCCAGTGCCTGCTCCACGGCGCCACCCAGCTCCAATGCCTGCTCCATGGCGCCTCCCTGTTCTACCAGCAGCCTACCCAGGGGCCACCATCCCAGCTTCCCATCTTGAGGTTGTCACCTCTGCAGCACGAAAGCAGGAGCGCAGGCAAGTACTTTTTCATTTGTTTTCCACCACCATTTTTGAAAAGTCTTACCTTGCTCCTGCTGGGGGGACCCCTGCACAGATTCCACCAGCTGCTGAGTCCTCCCCAGTACTTTCTGCTATTAATGACTGTGGTGTCACCTCACTGACCTCCTGTTTCCCTCCATCATCTGAGGTGGCTGTGCTGAGGATGGAACCACAGGAGGACCACACTCCAGCCGGAGTCCCAGAGGTTGGGAGACCTCCAGCCGGAGTCCCAGCGGTTGGGAGACCTCCAGCCATAGTCCCAGCGGTTGGGAGACCTCCAGCCGTAGTCCCAGCAGTTGGGAGACCTCCAGCCGTAGTCCCAGCAGTTGGGAGACCTCCAGCCGTAGTCCCAGAGGTTGGGAGACCTCCAGCTGTAGTCCCAGGGGTTGGGAGACCTTCAGCCGTAGTCCCAGGGGTCGGGACACCTCTAGCCGTAGCTTCAGGGGTCGGGACACCTCCAGCCATAGCTTCAGGGTTTTGGGAGACATCCAGCCATAGCTTCAGGGTTTGGGGAGACCTCCAGCCATTGCTTCAGGGGTCGGGAGACCTCCAGCCATTGCTTCAGGGATCGGGAGACTTCCTGCCGTTGCTTCAGGGATCGCAAGACCTCCAGCCGTTGCTTCAGGGATCGCGAGACCTCCAGCCGTTGCTTCAGGGATCGCGAGACCTCCAGCCGTTGCTTCAGGGATCGCGAGACCTCCAGCTGTTGCTTCAGGGGTCAGAAGACCTCCAGCAACTGCTTCAGGGGTCAGGAGACCTCCAGCTGATGTCCCAGAGGTCAGGAGACCTCCACTATTTGTTCCACCCTGTTCCCTAGTTCAGTGGCCAAAGACAGTGATAGGCCACTGGATCGGCCCTGCATTCCAGTCCAAGGACCCATGAACTTGGGTAGGCCCCTGACTTGCTTGGTTGTTTGGTCTGGTGGTCCACAGACTTGGGTAGACCACCAGACCTTCTTCAGGAGAATGTCCGGCCATTCATGGTTCCATTTACCACAGCAAGTCTTCTAGGTCCTGAAGCAGCAAAACAGTCCCAGGCCATCACACTACCACCACCATATTTTACTGTTGGTATGATGTTCCTTTTCTGAAATGCTGTGTTACTTTTACGTTGGATGTAATGGGACACACACCTTCCAAAAAGTTTAACTTTTTTCTCATCACTCCAGATTATTTTCTCAAAAGTCCTGGGGATCATCAAGATGTTTTCTGGCAAAACTGAGACGAGCCTTTGTTCTTTTTCAGTCCCTCCAGGATTTCGTGGGATGTTTTTATGATTGTTGTGGCCCAAAAAGCTTGAATTCACGGGAGCTTTTTTAGAAAGTTGCAATAAAAGTTGCAATGTTTTTAGTGTTTTTTGCACTAAAGGTTGTGGGAAGAATTACAAATTTTAAAGCAGATGGCTTTTTCCAGTTTACTGCAGTGATATCCTATATAACAATACAAGAAAAGCATAGGATTGTCAAAAATTTCCTATTAGTGACTTGTAAATTAAGCAGAAACTTCTGCTATACAGAAAAACTCTTTTATGCAACAGCAAACACAAACATTAACACAATATCCATTACAACAGCGACATTGCATTGAATGCATGTTAAAGAATATAGATTTGGAAATTATTAGCAGCACTTTCATTTGAAAACCCCTTATGGTCCCCAACCACCCGGTACCAAGCAGAGAGGAAAAAAATCAATAATTTATTCTGTTGGTCTGTATTGTTTATTGGAGTCTGTGTTTTCCGTCTCTAACTCCTACCTGTCTATCTGCTGCATGTTGGTCTTGACACACACATGCTTGCCTTTTCAGACACACATCTTTCATTTACAGCGGGACGGTGGTGGTGGTGTGCATTTGTCTGTCCAGACCAGAGAGTCGCAGCTTTAAAGCTCATTGACAAGATGTAGTAATGATTTTACCTCTAAAGATGTATAAAATGATCAAACATTGGCTGTAGTGTTAGACTTGCTTGTTTTATTTGTGGCTTTATGGCATTTGTCCTCATGCGCGCACCCACGACAGGGTGCTTTTGGGGCAGGCGGACGTTTTTCGACACAAACCCAGCGCACAGACACGTGGCGAGACGTCCACCGACAAGCTGGGGGAGACGGATGAAGAGACGGTGTTGGAAACCTCATGGGTGAGTGTTTTTTAGTCACACACTCTGTTTTTGCTGATGTGTTCTGTTAATACACACTGTAAACATGGAAGTGAACGCAGTGCAGCGATGCATCTGGTTGGTAAGAGTGCGCTTGTGAGTACCAGTCAGACAAATTTGATTGGTGAAACTGGCAGAAGTTGGCGAGGATTGACCAAAATTGCGAGAAAGTTGTGGTGATTGGACAAAGTTGCAAGGTCGCACAATAGTTGCTCTGGTTGGCTGATTTTGCATGAGCTGATGTGATTGCAACATAGCGAAATCCTGGAGGGCCTGCTTTTTGCTCAGCAGTGGTTTTCGTCTTGGAACTCTGCCATGCAGGCCATTTTTGCACAGTCTCTTTCTTATGGTGGAGACATGAACATTGACCTTAACTGAGGCAAGTGAGGCCTGCAGTTCTTTGGATGTTGTTGTGGGGTCTTTTGTGGCCTCTTGGATGAGTCGTCACTGCACTCTTGGGGTAATTTTGGTCAGCCGGCCACTCCTGGGAAGGTTCACCACTGTTCCATGTTTTCACCATTTGTGGATAATGGCTCTCACTGTGGTTTGCTGGAGTCCCAAGGCTTTAGAAATGGCTTTATAACCTTTTCCAGACTGATAGATCTCAATTACTCTGTTTCTCATTTGTTCCAGAATTTCTTTGGATCACAGCATGATGTCTAGCTTTTGAGAATCTTTTGGTTGAAAGGGTTATGAAAAGTTAGAGTGCCAAAATAATAATTCTGTAGGTAATCTCCCATTATGCTCTACACATATTCTATACATATTCTGCTTTCTTTTGAACAAATATGATGTGTTAAACTCTGATAAACAGAAATTAGGCAGATCTGTAGAGCCCTCTTTCTGCTCTCTCTACTCTCTCTCTCTCCTTTCCTTTAGTCAGGTCTAATACTTAGTTACACACCCCAAAGCCAACACCCACACACACTGCTGATCGCACATTCTAGAAGACAGTGACGTGAACAGAGGATGGCCTGTTCACGTCAGAGTTAAATTGGCCAATCAGACAGTCACGTACAAGCCCATCCTATTGTACGGGGTTGGTCTAACCAACCCGAGAAGATTAATGTAAGTCGCACCCGGAAGGCGCAGTCAGTCTGGCGACGTTCCAGAGGGAGCTGCATCACGCTGCACCCAGCGCTGCTTGCTTTACATGTGACTTCTAAATAAATGTTACATCTTTGAATTGAAGAATTCTCCTGCTTGTTCTTGGATCTTTCAATCAAAGAATCAGGTTTTATTCTAACATTTTGGTGCCGGTGACCCGGATTGAACTATTCTGAGACAAGGCAAGAACAGATGGGAAGAACCCTTTTCAGACGGCCGTGGCGCGTGAACAAAAAAGGTAAGCAGAAAACCTTTTTTACACGAGTTTCTGCACTTTGGCCATACTAAATTTACAGTTGTCTGATTAAGGGGTATATCCAATCTCCAAATTTTATATTTTAGTTAAGAGTCACATGTAAAGTCTAAACAAATAGTCAAATAGTTTAAAAAGTTAAAAGGAAAGTGCACAGTGTCCTATTATCAGTCTGATCTAGGACGTACAATTCACGGGTGTATGGTCCACCAAATTTTAAAGCATTTTGGAGTCAGTCTGAACCAAAAGTTGAGACTTGGGGAGCCAGGGTGGTTAATGATCATCCGGGTTCATCTCCCAAATTAAAATAGCCAGGGTTAGTAACCTGATGCCGGGGGGAGCCATTGAAAGTATTTGACCCGATGCCGCTGGAGAGCAAAGCCACGACCGTTTAAATCAGTAAAGCACTGAGCTTTAGACATGGTACCGCTTGTACTGGGGAACCTGCCGTGCTCCCAGTGAAAGTGCAGTCTGTACCCAGACTTAATAAGATGTAGGAGGCAATGGCCATGCCTGTCTTCCAAATTAAAATAGCCAGGATTAGCCTGATGCCGGGGGGATTTAAGTGTCCGACCCGATGCCGTTAAGGAACAGTGCCACGTGGGTGAAGTATTTCAGAGCAGTCTGTTCCGAAATAATTACGAGACCTTGAGAACAGCGGTGATCAGCGATCACCCGTGTTCGTCTCCCAAATTAAGGGAACCAGGGCTAGCCTGGTGCTGGTACTGAAAAAAAAAAAAAAATAACTTACATAACAGCATAAGAATCTTTTTTTGCCATCCTTAATGAGTGCCTGTTCATAAATATAAAAATAATAACTTACAGTAAGTATAAAAGTAATAGATCGATGCACGCTGATCTCTGTGTTAATTCTGTGTCTTGAGGGTTTGTCTTGTTCACATTCAGCATGTGGAGGTGAGATTGTTAAAACAGATTACTGAGAGGAGATTATTTGAGGTAACAGTATTAAAATGAAGTGCTAAATTAAAGTTGTAATGTTATTCTGGCATGTTTACAGCTGAAGTTAAGGAGGTAGCACTCCATTTTCCTAAAAAAAAAAAAAGTTGTGGTTTGTAAACAATAGGCTCCAAGGCCAACTTGCGTGTTCACAGTTGCACATGGCAGAGGCGGCCACGTGGCATTCAGTGCGCATGTGTGGGTAAACGCCATCTTCAGCCGCCCTCAAGCTGCAGCACCAGTGCTTCCATCATGTGGCCAAATGTAGGAAGTGTATTCTTTCATAAATTTACTGCCAAAGAGCGCTTCAAATCTTCCTAATAAATTTGGAACCTTATCTCTCTGGCTGAAAGGAAAGCTTTAAGTCTGTGCACGGCAAAATAAAGTCCTCCCTCGCTCGCCTATGTGGGTTTGATGTAGTGAGGCACAACGCATGCCCATTCAGCTGGAGAAAAAAGACTCAACTTTAATTTGGGCAGAGGGGAGAATAAGGAGATTTATTCCTCAATAAAAGTGTAGAAAAATCCTGCGTGGACAATATATAAAGGTGTGAGGTAAGTTAAATGAAGAAATAAGGAAAATTGCAAA
This sequence comes from Pholidichthys leucotaenia, assembly GCA_020510985.1. Classification (NCBI taxonomy): domain Eukaryota; kingdom Metazoa; phylum Chordata; class Actinopteri; order Cichliformes; family Pholidichthyidae; genus Pholidichthys; species Pholidichthys leucotaenia. The sequence continues at coordinate 117,406,440 of CM035842.1, forward strand.
TTGGAGTAAATAAATGAATACAAAAACAAATGAATAAATAAAATAAACTAAAAATGAATGAATAAAAATAAATAAATAGGAGTTTTTTGTTGTACAGATGAACCTTGTGGAAGTGAGAGTGGACAGAAAATGGAAAGGGAAATTTGGTTTTAGAGAAAAATTGAAAGCTGATGAATTGTTAAAGTTTTGTGCAAGACACAAGAGAAAATATGGAGCAACGATTGGAAGAAGGAAAGAAAAAAACATAAGAATGAGAGACTGCTGCAACGGTGAGAACAAAAGCAAAATAATCAATAAACACGATAAAACAGAAAAGGACAAAAACACGCTGTTTAATAGCTTGTCTGTTTCTCTATTAATCTGAGACGATGGTGGTGGCTATGGACCATCCCTCCCCCAGTGACCGTGTGGAACCCTTCTTAGACCCCCTGGAATTGGCTGCGTCCACCCTCCCCCTCCACGCCATAACCTAGCGACCCCCTCCTCCCTCCGCAACAACAGTAAAAGAATGCAAAACAAAGGGACATCGAAAGATGGGTCAAAGAGGATCAACTGAGCACACGTAAGTACAATAAATTATATTGCTTTCATTTTAATTCAATTCAATTCACATGACCAATCTTAACATTAACAAACGAGGGGATGAGAAAAATTTGAAGCAAATTCCAACTTGGTTATGGTAAAAGGATAACCAGATGTAGATCTAATAAAAGGAGCAGAGTACAACATTATAGACCATATATTCAGAAGCCCAGAAAAGTGTTAACAAATGCAATTTTCCACAGTGGTAGTCATCAGCAAATCTTGCACATCTCATACCTCCTCATAGAAACCAATTGCTGAGTCCAGAGGAAGAGCTGAAGCCCCCAAGACGGAGGATGATGACGAGGAAGACCATTCTGCCATCACAGATTATTTGTAAACACAATGTGCTACCGATAATACATAAATCATACATAGCTCACCACACATACGTAGGGGTGTGAAACTTATAGTATTCTTGTGTATTTATTTCCATCATACTAATTATGGTTAGGTAGTCAGGATAATGGTGAAGGTTAGAAGCTCTAGAGGCCTGAATACAACAAGTATGGATAAGGATGTCTCCTAACCTTGAACGATTTTGTCTACTACCTACTTACAGTATAACACATAGGTCTCATCACCCAACTCACTCATCATAACACACTCACTGCTGAACACATAGGTCCCATTACCCAACACACTCATCACAACACAACCAATGCTTGTAGATTTCATATGGTCGACAATCACACACTCGAGGCTAATGGGAGATGACTTACAACAGCACATGGATAACTACAGATGTAGTGAATAAGGATAAAACGGTACAGGCTCCAGCCATTGTGGTGGCAACCCCTCAGGCCATTATTGGTCCTGCCCCGGCCGAGCCCTTTGTGTTGGCAATCGATTAAAGGTGTAGGGTGCAGGGAAGGTGCATGCAGGGGGGCACCAGACCATCGTGACATGTGCCTGCGACGTAGAAAGAGGTCGTAGGGCTAGTGACTGTACGACTTCAGTCCCTAGAAGAAGAATGGACTGGTACCCCAGCACACCCACCGCACCTCCAGCATACGGGATGGAGCCAGATCAGCCACACGGAGGCGACGGCATTTTCCAACGCTACCCCTCACAGTGGAAGCTATGGTGGACACAGGGGCTCGAGCTTCATCAACACCAGTATCTCCACCTCTGTCCAATTACCGGTGGGTGGCATGCCTGGGACAGCACAACTGAACTGTTCACTGGCTGGACTGGGTGTTGTCTACTCTCTGCTGCATCCACCAGACTGTCCTATAAGACCTCATGGGACGAGATGTGCCTCTGAGAGCGTGGGCACACAGTTGTTTTGCTTCTAACAGTACTGGTGTGTGTCAACAAGATGGGACTGTGCTCCACAGCTGTGGATACAGGGAGCAGACACAGAGGAAGGTCAAACCCCTGTCGCAACTGTGTGATGACTGCAGCTGAATGATTTGAGCCCTGGCAAAGGTCAGCTGGTGGACAAAGATTTCGTGGGCTTCGTGGATTGACCCTGTTCGACAATATGACCCCCACACGGTCCACTCCACCAGACAAAGAGCTATTCACATGATGATCAGGAGGAGACCTTGGTGGGGGTGCAGGACTTGGTGAACAAGGATGTGACTGCAGTTCTTCTGGACAAGGCCCTCTTAGACATCGCTGCACCATGCTGGGGTGTCCACAAGGGGGGGAGGCAAGGGTAGCAGAACCAATGCTGCAAGCCTATCTTGGGCTGACTGACTGGGTTGACACACAATGTAGGGACCTGCCTTGTTCACCATCTGTTAATCGCTAGTGTCTCTCACACCATGCATGGTTGACATGATAAAATCATGTCAAAGGGGGGAGTGAAAGGGTTATGAAAAGTTAGAGTGCCAAAATAATAATTCTGTAGGTAATCTCCCATTATGCTCTACGCATATTCTATACATATTCTGTTTGCATTCTTATGAACAAATATGTTGTGTTAAATTCTGATAAACAGGAATTAGGCAGAGCTATAGAGCCCTCTTTCTGCTCTCTCTACTCTCTCGCTCTCCTTTCCTGTAGTCAGGTCTAATACTTAGTTACACACCCCAAAACCACACACATACCATTGATCACACATTCTAGAAGACAGTAACGTGAACAGGGGATGGCCTGTTCACATCAGAGTTAAATTGGCCAATCAGACAGTCACGTACAAGCCCATCCTATTGTATGGGGTTGGTCTAACCAACCCGAGAAGATTAATGTAAGTCGCACCGGAAGTCGCAGTCAGTCTGGTGACGCTCCAGAGGGAGCTGCGTCATACTGCACCCAGTGCTGCTTGCTTTACATGTGACTTCTAAATTAATGTTGCATCTTTGAATTGAAGAATTCTCCGGCTTGTTCTTGGATCTTTCAATCAAAGAATCGGGTTTTATTCTAACATGGTCAACTTCACTTTGTCAGGCAGGTCCTATTTAAGTGATTTTTTGATTGAGAGCAGGTGTGGTAGTAATCAGGCCTGGGTGTGATGAGAGAAATTGAACTCAGCTTTCCAAAGATGTGATAAACCACAGTTAATTTATGTTTTAACGAGGGGGGGATAACTTTTTCACACAGGGCCATGTAGGTTTGGATTTTTTTTATTCTTAATAATAAACACCTTCATTTAAAAACTGAATTTTGTGTTTACTTGTGTTATCTTTGTCTAATCTTTAAATTTGTTTGATGAGCTGAAACATTTAAGTGTAACAAACATTAAAAAATGAGAAATCAGGAAGGGGGCGAACACTTTTTCCCACCACTGTGTGTATATATATATATATATATATATATGCGCATGCCCACAGTGTAACCACTAGTTATGCATACAGCTTTGGTTGTTTAAAAGCCAATTTTTACAATGAGTCTTACAAGTGTTGATGTGAAAGTGCATGCCTCTGCAATCAGAAAGAGACTGCACAAGTTTAACTTGCATGGCAGGTGTGCAAGGAGGAAACCTTTGCTCTTTAAGAGAAACATGAAGGCCAGACTGAAGTTTGCCAGAGAGAACGTAGACAAAGACTAGGACTTCTGGAATAATGTTCTTTGGACACATGAGGCTAAAACTGAATTATGTGGACACCAGAACAGAGGAAGTGTTTGGAGTAGACCAAATATAGCAGCATTCCAGGAAAAGAACCCCATATCAACTGTGAAGCATGGAGATGTCATGGTTTGGGGATGTTTTGCTGCAGCAGGATCTGGCCAGCTCACCATCATAGAATCCACCATGAATTATACCGTGTATCAAAGGGTGCATGATGACCATGTGAGACCATCTGTAAAAAAAAAATTAAAGCTCAAGTGGAACTGGACCCTGTAACATGACAATGACCCAAAACATACCAGTAAATCCACCAAGGACTGGCTAAAAACTAAGAAATGGCAAGTTCTGGAAAGGCCGAGTCAAAGCCCAGATCTTAATCCCATTGAGATGCTGTGAGGTGACTTGAAACGGGCTGTACATGAGAGAAACCCCTCAAACATCTCACAGCTGAAAGAATTCTGCATTGAGGAGTGGGACAAACTTTCCTCAGACCGATGTCAGAGACTGGTAGATCATGACTAAGGAAGCATCTCACTGAAGTTATTTCATAAATAAAAATGAGATTAGACATCAATATGTGAACATTTCTTAATAAAGAACTGAATATTTAATGGGGTGACCTAATTTTTTCACATGACTATGTCCACCGGAGTGCAACTTTAAAAGCTGAGAAAATATACATCATCCATGATATTGTCTGTTTAATAAGAAGAAATCTTTAGACACAGCCTTGGAAACCACCCATGCTCACATTCCACTGTTACTATAAATCTGCTTCGCTAATTTTGTGCATATTTTATCGATTTATTGTCCTTCAGTGCTCTCCAACCAGAGGACAGATTTGCACTCAGACAAGGTCCGCGATATACGGTGAGGACAATAAATTATATTCATCCAGATCCTCCTGTTCTTGTGGAAAATGGGTCACAATCCAACACCTTATGGGTGGATTTGACAGCAAGAACTTCCTAGAAACCTTTTGAGGCACTCAGCAAATCATTTGCAGATAGGGAACTTGAAATGGAATCATACTTTAAAGGGAAATACTCTCCTGCCTTTCTCTATTGTATTCACTGTGTGTGTGGGAAGTAAGACAATGCAAGAAGCAAAGTCACACCAGTTGCTATTCAATGCAGCAGTTTCCTGATTGTGTGTAGCTCCAAAGGAACCCTGTGCTTGCTTTCTTGTACGTCACAGCCGGTTAACATCATTGTTAATGCCACGGAGCTCGTGCTCTCCTACTTGAGGAAAGTGTTTGTGACGTTCATCCCTTTTGCCTGCAGTGAGCAGGATGCTATAGATAATGTCAGCCTCAACACCATGAACTGATAAAGGCTTGAAAACTCTCATCCTATTTCTTTAGAGCACTCTTTTGATTTTGTCTAGAACAGTGAATTCTTTTTCATACAACTCTCACTTAAATCTAAGGTGACGTTGTCAGGGTACATTTCTTTTCTTAAGTTTTCAAGGTAATCTCAAAGTTTTGATAGGCAGCTTTAAAATATGAAGCTGAGTGAGCCATCCCAAAAACTGTGTTTTGGACTTTAATAGTTTTGGAGATGTCAAGGTAGAGCAAGAGATGACTTAAAGAGGTCAGTGACTGAAACATTGCATTTTTGTAGGTGTTAATCTTCTGATATGCATCTATTGGTCATGTGATGATCGAAAAAATATCAAAACACACTTCTCTTAAAAAAAACACAGCCTTTATATGGTTTTTCTCTCAGAGAAGCTGTTTTAATGCTTCCGGGTATTTTCTGCATGTTGAGAAATAGGAAATGTAATTAGCCTTGACATATGCCTACTGCTCTATTATTGACAAAGCTTAGCTCTCTGTCATGTAGATGGGCGTTGAGCCAAAGGCATTAGCTTAAGTGCTAACAGTGGTACTAGGAAGCTCACTTACCAAGTGAGATTTCTATTGTTATTTTCTTTAGATTTTAATCACCCTAACAGACATCCCTGTTTCCACCTGGTTCACTCATCCACAGTCGATAATATACACGACTCACAAAAAGTTAGGGATATTTGGCTTTCGGGTGAAATTTCAGGATGCACCTAAAATGCACTATAACTTTTACAGGTGAACTTAATTTGCCCTTCTCTACCCTTTTGCATGCACATGTCCAACTGTTCAGTGTTTCAGTACTTTTGCATAACTTGCTGTTCTCTAACAAGGTGCCTAATGGCAAAATTCACAACAGGTGTTTGATCCATGAATTGACCAATAAATTTTCTAGTTCAATTAAAATTGGTATTTAAACAGTCCTCTTCATCATGCTGTTCACATTTTGACACCATGAGACCAAGACGACACCAAACAATTGATCAACAGTACCTCGCCATTGCAAGGCTTCAAACAGGATGTTCTCAGAGAGAAGTGGCCACTGAGCTTTGAGTGTCACAGAGTGTCAACAGCAGGTTGCAAAAGAGATACAGAGAAGACTGGAAGAGTCACAGAAAGGCACAGAAGTGGATGTCCTTTGGCCACATTCCACGCTGATGACCGCTTCATTGTGAACAGTGCCCTGTGGAATCAGATGAATGGGACTCAACTCCAGGCACATTTAAGGGAGGTGAAAGGCATTCAAGTGTCACATCAGACCATTCGAAACCATTTACATGAGCGTGGTCTGCATGCTAGAGGACCTGCAAGGGTACCTGACCACACCACCAGGCAAAGCCGTCATCGTTTTGCATGGGCCAGACAGTGTTTACGCTGGACAATGGACCAGTGGGCCTCAGTGCTGTTCTCTGATGAAAGTCGATTCACACTGAACAGAAATGATGGCCGCCAATGATGTTGGAGATGTCAAGGAGAGCGCTATGCATCAGCCACGGTTGTCACTAGACAAGCCTCTAGTGGTGGTGGTGTTACAGTCTGGGCAGGTGTGTCTAGTCAATACAGAACTGCCCTACACCTTGTGAATGGTACAGTGACAAGCCGATACTACCGAAACATCATTAATCCAATCACTGTGCCCCTGCATGAACAGCACAGGACTAATTTTATCTTCATGGACGACAACATAACATAACAAAAATAATTTTTTTGTAAGCTGTCTGTGTTTTTTTTCAACTGATTTAAAACAATTTTGTACCACTGAATCCGAAAATGACATCCGTTTCTCTCGATCAGGTCAGGTTTTTATGCTAAGTTGTAAGTAGTTCTACAGCAGTTGTACAGTTGTACTGTAAATTGAATAGTAGACACTGATAAAGTTAAGTACATGTAAACTGAATGTTACATCATCATTGTTCAAAATTCATAGAATTTCAAGAAATAAAAAAGAATTTTACATCATATAAAGTGAAAATACCCATACATGTAAACAAAAACATAAAAAACATGTGGCCATAGTTCAGAAAGTTGACCTGATTAAGATAAGATAAGATAAGATAAGCCTTTATTAGTCCCACAATGGGGAAATTCCAGGATTGCAACAGCACAGGGATAGCAACACTCAGAGCAACAATCAGAAGACAAGAAAAAACAAGAGCAGCGAGTATACATATGTACATATAAATATATAAATATATAAACACACAGTGCGGAGCATTGTAGCTAGATGGAATAAATATATAAATATATAAACACACACAGTGCGGAGCATTGTAGCTAGATGGAATGAACAGCATAACCGTCTACTTAGTTATCCTACATGGTATGATTATGTACCCATATATATTGTCACCCTCCGTAGCAACCGGTATTTTCCTAGTTGTATACCGGAGGGGACCATTGTGTAAGTCTATTGCATCTTTTGCATTCAGTACTATTAGGTTGTCACGTTTTTTTGCTATCTCTGCGAGCAGCCCTACTTAGGTTATATAGTCTGACAGCCGTAGGTAGGAAGGACCTGCGAAACCTCTCGGTTGTGCACCTAGGATGATGTAGTCTGCTGCTAAATGAGCTCCTCAGTGCATTCAGTATGTCCTGCATAGGGTGGGACCCGGACTCCAGCAGAGATGACAGTTTAGCCACCATCCTTCTCTCTCCCATCTCCTCCACTGGGTCAAGGCGTTTCCCCAGGACAGAGCTAGCTTTCTTGATCAGTTTGTTCAGTCTCTTCCTATTGGCTGCTGTAACGCCACTGCCCCAGCAGACCACTCCAAAAGTGATGGCTGATGCCACCACCATGTCGTAGAATGTCTTCAGCAGCGCCCCTTGTACACCAAAAGACCTGAGTCTCCTCAGTAGGAACAGCCTGCGCTGTCCCTTCTTGTAGAGTGCGTCAGTATTGTGTGACCAGTCTAGTTTATTGTTCAGATGAACACCCAGGTACTTGTAGGATGTCACCATCTCGATGTCAGTTCCCTGTATATTTACTGGTGCTGTGAGGGGTTGTCCTTTCCTGCGGCAGTCCACCACCAGCTCCTTAGTTTTCCTCGCGTTGATCTGGAGGCAGTTCCGATGGCACCAGTCCACGAAGTCCTGGATAAGTCCTCTTTACTCAGCTTCATCTCCGTTGGAGATGAGGCCAACGATCGCAGAGTCGTCAGAGAACTTCTGTAGATGGCAGTGTGTTGTGTTGTGTGAGAAGTCCGCAGTATAAAGGGTGAACAGGAAGGGAGCCAAAACTGTCCCCTGGGGGGCCCCCGTGTTACCGATGATCGTGTCGGACACACAGTCCCGGGTTCTCACAAACTGTGGCTGGTTAGTGAGGTAGTCCAGGATCCATGGTGACAGGTGCTGGTCCACCCCTGCGCACAGCAGCTTGTACTTCAGGATCATCAGTTGGATGGTGTTGAAAGCACTGGAGAAGTCAAAGAACATGATCCTCACCACATTCCCGGGCTTCTCCAGGTGGGACAGAGAACGGTGAAGGAGGAAGATCACGGCATCCTCCACCCCAATGCCATGCTGGTAGGCAAACTGGAGTGGCTCCATCACTGGTCCCACCAGGGGGCGGAGGTGAGCAAGGAGCAGTCTCTCCAGGGTCTTCATCATGTGGGACGTCAGGGCCACTGGTCTGTAGCTTTTCAGATCTTTGGGGTGGGAAGTCTTTGGTACAGGTACCACACAAGATGTTTTCCACAACTGTGGTACCCTCCCCAGCTTCAGGCTCAGGTTGAAGATGTGCTCCACAATCCCACACAGCTGGTCTGCACAGGACTTGAGGAGCTTTGCGCTGATGCCCTCCGGTCCCGACGCCTTCCTCGCCTTGATCTTCCTCAGCTCCGTCCTCACCTGGGTCTTAGTGAGGGTCAGGTTGGGGGGCTGTGTGTTGGGAGTGGGGGGGTGATGGTGGAGTGGGGTGTGGGCAGCAGGACTCGATGTCTTCAGAGGCAGCAGTGGTTGTTGTGCAGTCGGGGGAGGGGGGAGGGTGGTTGGTCAAACCTATTAAAAAACAGGTTCAGATTGTTCGCCCACTCCCTGCCCCCCGTGGCCTGGGGGGAGGTATTCTGGAGCCCAGAGATGGTTTTGAGGTTTCTCCAGACCCCGCCGATGTCGCTCTGTTGCAGCTTGTCCTCCATCTTCTTCCTGAAGCTGTCCTTGCCTTCTCTGATCTTCCTCCTCAGCTCCCTCTGTACGGACTCCAGCATCTCCCTGTTGCCCGAGCTGAAGATCCTTTTCTTCTCTCTCAGAAGTGTTTTTATCTCAGGGTTGATCCAGGGTTTGTTGTTCGAGCAACACCGTATGGTCTTGGTGGGTACGGTGTTGTCCACACAGAAGCTGATGTAGTCCGTGATGGTGTGAGTGAGGCCATCGATGTCCTCACCATGTGGATCGCAGAGCTGCTCCCAGGCAGTGGTTTCAAAACAGTCCTTTAGAGCGTCCGTTGCCTCCTCAGACCATAACTTCACTGTGTGCATGACCGGAGGTTGTCTGTGCACTAAGGGTTTGTACACCGGCCGAAGATGAACCAAGTTGTGATCCAATCTCCCGAGTGGGGTGAGTGGTGATGAGGTGTACGCTTCCTTAGTGTTTGCATAGAATAAGTCCAGTGTTTTATTGTCTCTAGTGTGGCATGTGACATACTGGGTGAAGCAAAACCAATGTGATTTTTGGATTCAGCACATCAAAATTGTCCTAAATCAGCAAAAAAAAAAACCAAAAAAACAAAAACCCAGACAGTAAATTTGGTGTTGACCAGTGCAATGTTCCAGCTCATTGAGGTCACATCATTAGGGAACAGCTGTTAGAGGCTGGGGTACCTCAAATGGAGTGGCCTGCACTTTCTCCAGACCTGAATCCCATAGAAAACCTATGGAATCGGCTGAGTCGCCTTGTCGAGGCTCGTAACGCTGCAGTCCACAACCTCAATGGCCTGAGGGCCACCCTTCAAGAAGAGTGGAATGCCATGTTCTCAGCAGACAATAAATCGACTTGTGAACAGCATGACACATCGTTGTCAAGCTGTAATTGATGCTCAAGGGCACATGACAAGTTACTGAAACACTGACATTTTTTGTTGTGGTATACCTACCACTGTTGTTAGCTTTTGTTTCAATAAATTGTGTGAGATGAGGAAATCACCATTGCATGCTTCTTTTTAAATGCCCTACTTTCATGATATAATACTGTATCACTGTAGTGTGAACTTTTAACATTTTCCATAAATTTCACCCAAAAGCCAAATATCCATAACTTTTTGTGAGTAGTGCATATCGCCTCATCCTGTCTTATGTTTTCACTGTGATGCTACATGGAGCTGTTCGCATTAGGGTGACTTCATCGGTCAGTAACTGCATCAGAGTTCGCCTCAGTAGTGAAGAGGTGACATACAGGAAGTCTGCTGTTAGTTTAACTGTTGATTCAGCCAGTTTTGATAACTATTTACTATAAATTCTGTTCACCCCCACTGGAGTCCTTGTTCATCTATAACAATTGACCGTAAGTCATTCTTAGACCTTATTTTAATGAATTTCATGTAGTATTATCTCTAACCGGGACCAAAGGCAGCTAGCTGAAGATGGCAGTTTAGCCACTCATTAAAAAATGTTTCTGTGTTCATTATGCCTCTGTGAAACTGAGAGGCTATGGAATAAGGCTTGAGCCAGCAGGAACTGAATTAGAATTTTAATTATTTGAATTTGAATAACTGAATTTTAACGTGAATTAATTAGTTTGAATAATTGCTTTTAAAATTTGAATCTGAATTGCCTAATTTGAAATTGAATCTATTGGTTTGAATGTGTATTGCAATAAAATCGAAACTGCATTTCATTTACTTGAAAAATTCAGCTACCTACACTACCGTTCAAAAGTTTGGGGTCACCCAGACAATTATTTTGTGTTTTCCATTAAAAGTCACACTTATTTACCACTATGAGTTGTAAAATGAATAGAAAATATAGTCAAGACATTAACAGTGTTAGAAATAATGATTTGTATTTGAAATAATAATTTTTTCCTTCAAACTTTGCTTTCGTCAAAGAATCCTCCATTTGCAGCAATTACAGCATTGCAGACCTAACATGACTGCACAAAGGTTTTCTAATCGTCCATTAGCCTTCTGACGCAGTGAGCAAACACATTGTACCATTAGAACACCGGAGTGATAGTTGCTGGAAATGGGCTTCTATACACCTATGTAGATATTGCACCAAAAACCAGACATTTGCAGCTACAATAGTCATTTACCACATTAGCAATGTATAGAGTGTATTTCTGATTAGTTTAAAGTTATCTTCATTGAAAAAAAGTGCTTTTCTTTCAAAAATAAGGAAATTTCTAAGTGACCCCAAACTTTTGAACAGTAGTGTAATTCATTATCAGAGTTCAGTTTCACTTTTTGTCATACAAATTCAGTTTTTTATTTCAGGTTTTTGTGCCACACATCCGGGACACACATAGAAAGAGCTCTGCTTTATGCCTGCAACTCTTGCTTTACGTGCTGTTTACCTCTTAAACACCTGCACAGACTTGAGTGGTTAATTCAAAGTGATGTCCAGCAGCCACACGCCAGATTTGTAAAAATAATAATGACATGTATGAGAAGAGGCGTCATGTATGCATACAAAACATCATTAGCCAGGGAAACAGATTAGCAGAAATCAACAGCAGAGCCTCCATGCAGGTGTCCGGAGGTGAAGCAGCCCAGGAGGAGGTGATTCTGCTGTCAAGACACTGCTCTTTCAAAAACCAGATGTTTTCTGTGAGAGATGTTTCTTCTACACAAAGTTCAGTGTAGTCAGAAAGTGGACAAAGGTCAGTAACTTGTGCTAATCTTGGCTATTTCGCATCATAGAAGACAGAATTATGAAATGATAATAAGAATGAAGCATTCTGCCTTCTCTGAGTTACTAAGAGGATAGAGACTGTAGTTACAGTGGTTGTCTGTCCTTTAAAATTAGGTTTTAAAATAATAAAGCTGTTAATAAGTTGGCAAGTAAATTTGTAGTGTCGTTAGCTTGATAAATAGCCACAGTCAGCTGGTAAGATGCTAACGTCAGAAATCAGCACTTAAAATGACTTTAGATATAATCTATAGATTATTAGTCTACAGTGTCCGACTAATACTGCAGTGTCCGGACATCGGACACTGCAGACTTATCTGGCTAGCATGCGGCGGCTGGCAGATTACCCATCACAGCGGTCGACCTACATATCAAAACCATAAAAACTCAAACTCAACCACTCTCGACCCCCGCCTGGATTCTCAACCACCGATTGGATCTCTCATTACAAAACTCTTCATCCTGGGTGCATGGAACATCTGTACACTGCAGGACACGAGGAGCAGTGAGTGCCCAGAACGTCGTACAGCTCTGGTATGTAAAGAACTTGCACGCTTTGACATTGACATAGCAGCTCTAAGTGAGACTAGACTTGCTGAGGAAGGCAACATCAAGGAAACTGGATCAAACTACACCATTTTCTGGAAGAGAAAGGATACAGAAGATCCACATATCCATGGTGTAGGCTTTGCCATCCGATCCCAGCTTGTGGACCAACACAACCTTGTCCCAACTGCAATCAATGAGCAAATAATGACCATCCGAATCCCACTCACCCAAAAACGTTTCCTCACTCTGATCTCAGTGTATGCACCTACACTTACATCTGAAGATGAAAGCAAGACCTCCTTCTATGAACAGCTCACACATACCATTCTGACAGTCCCAGAATCTGACAAGCCTGTTATTCTGGGTGACTTCAATGCCAGAGTTGGCAGTGACCACCAGCTGTGGAAAGGCATAATAGGCCACCATGGTATGGGAAAATGCAATGCAAATGGGGAACTTTTACTGGGTCTTTGTGCTGAACACAATCTTATTGTGACAAATACCCTTTTCCAACTCCCTCATCGCCAGAAGACGACCTGGAAACACCCTCACTCCACAAAGTGGCACACCCTCGACTGTGTCCTTACAAAAACAAGAGACCGAAATGATGTCCGCATCACATGATCCATGCCTGGAACAGATGACTGCTGGACAGATCACTGCCTCCTGATCACCCGACTCAATATTACGATCCAGCGACCACCAAAATGCATTTTGGCAAACGTTCCTCACTGTTGCTTTGACTGTGACAAGCTCCGCGATCCCCAAATGTTGCAGTCCTTTAAAGAGGCCATTGGTAGAAACATGAATGAACTGAGCCTTCCAGACAATGCCTCAGTTGAAGACTGATGGACCACTCTCCATGATGCATTGACTGCTGCCGCCAAAGAAACAATTGGTCACAAACACAAAAAAAACCAAGACTGGTTCAACGAGAATGATGAAACAATCACTGACCTCATACAGGCTAAACGCCATGCACGTCTTGCGTTTGAAAATGATCCATCTGCAAAGAATCAACAGAAACACCAGCAAGCAAAAATGGCATGCCAGAGAGGGATTTGTAAAGCCCAAAACACTTGGTGGCAGCAAAAAGCAGAAGATTTGCAAAAATATGTCGACCAACAGGATATGCGCCGTTTTTATGCTGCAATGAAGAAGATCTTTGGCCCCACCAGATCATCTGTGGGCAGCCTAAAAGATGAAAATGGCTCCACCATTATCACAGACACTAAGGGGATCCTTGACCGTTGGAAGTCCCACTTTGAGAGTCTGTTAAATAGTCACTTTTGCACCCCTAGTGATCTCCTCTGCAAGACCCCGCAACACCCCACTCGCAAGTGGATGTCTACACCACCTTCACTACATGAGCTAAATAAAGCTATAAAGCACATGAAGACAGGCAAAGCACCAGGACCAGATAACATCCCGATGGAGTTCTATCTTTGTGGAGGTCCCGAGGTGAAAAACTATTTTAATGCAGCTTCTACTTAAAATATGGGAAACCAAGACGTTACCAAGTGACTTTAAAAATGCAAATATAGTCACCATTTTCAAGAAGGGAGATAGAGAGAAATGCAGTAACTACCACGGCATCTAACTACTGAGCATTGCAAGCAAAATCTTTGCTCATATCCTTCTCAACCGTCTTCTTGTAGTAGCAGAGGATGTACTTCTTGAGTCTCAGTGTGGCTTTAGACCCTCTCGTGGTACAGTAGATATGATATTCTGTGCTCAACAACTCCAGGAAAAGAGCCAAGAACAACAACAACCACTCATGTTCATCTTCTGGGACCTCAAGAAGGCCTTTGATCGAGTTCGTCGCCCTGCTATGTGGGCTGTTCTTGCTCATTTTGGATGTCCAGATGATTTCATCGCTCTCGTTCGCGCGCTTCACGATGGCATGGTTGGTAGGGTTTGCCACCAAAATACCCTCTCAGACCCTTTTCCCATCACTAGTGGTCTCAAGCAAGGATGTGTCCTTGCTCCAACCTGCTTTTCATTGTATATGGCTGCAATGCTAAATGAAATACCACCAACAACCCCTGGTATCAATCTGCGATACTGCTTGGATGGGGGGCTTTTTAATCTTGCTCACTTTCGCGCGAAATCCAAAACCTTGGTCACCAGTGTTCATGAATTGCAGTTTGCAGACGATAATGCCACACCAGCTCAGACTGTTGATAACCTCCAGAGGATAGCTACCATTTATAATGACTCTTACAAGCATTTTGGAATGGAAGTTAACACTGACAAATCCAAAATCCTCAACCAACCAGCACCTGGTCAAACTTCCTCAAGGACCAACCTTAAGATTAATGGAAATCCTGTCGATGAAGTGGAGCATTTCTCTTACCTTGGTAGCATCCTCTCAAAAATACCAACTTGTGCAAAAGACATTGAAAACCACATAAAAGCTGCACACCCGGCATATGGACACCTTTGTCATTGAGTCTTCAATAATCACGCGATAACCATCCGCACCAAAATCATGGTTTTTCAGGCCGTTGTTCTTTCCACCCTTCTTTACGCCTGTGAAGCCTGGACCTTGTATGGTTGCGATATAAAGCGCCTTGAGAACTTCCAACGGAGAAAGCTCAGACAAATACTTGGCATTCATTGGGCAGATCGACTTTCAAACAATGAGATTCTCAAGCGTGCTCTGCTGCCTAGTGTGGAAGCTACCATTTTGCAACACCGCCTTCGATGGACAGGACATGTTGTACGGATGGACCCCACCAGACTACCACGAATCATGCTCCAGGGGGAGCTTAAGACAGGAAAAAGACCACATGGTAGGCCAAAACTGTGCTACAAGGACCAGCTAAAATGTTCCCTGAAGCAAGACAACATAGACAAAAGATCTTGGGAACAACTTGCCACCGACAGAGCAGCCTGGAGAAGAACAACTTGGGAAGGCACAGACTCATTTGAGAGGCTCAGAAAACAGGATGATGATAAACTCAAACGAAGACAAGAAAAACAAAACCAACTACGTCCGCCACCCACAATAAAATGTGACTTCTGCCCACGACAGTTCTATCATAGGCTGGGCCTTCAGAGCCACATCGGCCATCGACATCAATCACAGATGGAAACGTCCTGAAAACTAAGGCAAAACCAATGCTCGGACACGAGCTGGAGCCGACGATAGATTATTCATCAAAACTGACACATTTTAGATTTGTAACAGCCTAATATTACATTGAATGTATTGATTAAAAACCACTGTCATTAAACGTATTGTCATATTTGCCATGTGACAGCAGAGGATCAATAACTGCCCAGTTTTGTCAGTTTCATTATTAACTACGCAGAGCTCATCCACAATATTAGTGCAGTATTGTTTGCATGGTAATTTATAATCTGTAACATACTGTATCACATGATGTACAGAAAAATGACTGTATTAACATGAAGAACTTGGACTGGAATGAAATTGACATGATAATAGTGAAAAAAGTAATTGAAGGAATTGTTAAGCCACTCACCCACATCTGTAACCTGTCATTTCAAACTGGTAAATTTCCAAACAAAATGAAAATGGCAAAAGTAATACCTTCACTGTCATTGTTTCACAAATTACAGGCCAGTCTCTTTATTCTCACAATTCTCCAAAATACTTGAAAAAATCTTCACTAAGAGACTGGATGATTTCATTGAAAAACACAACCTCCTTACAGACAGCCAGTATGGTTTTAGAGCAGATAAATCTACATCTTTGGCACTGATTGAACTTACTGAAGAAATTACTAGTTGTATAGATAAAAAAAAGTTTGCTGTAGGAGTATTTATAGATTTAAAGAAAGCTTTTGACACCATTGACCACAGAATACTACTAAGGAAACTGGAAAGGTATGGGATAAGAGGGGTCGGACTGAGTTGGGTGGAAAGTTATTTAAGTAACAGACAACAATTTGTACAAATTGGTGAGCACAAATCACCCTTCATGGACATCACTTGTGGTGTGCCCCAGGGGTCAGTTTTGGGACCCAAACTCTTTATTTTGTATATAAATGACATATGCCAAGTATCAAAAATTCTGAAATTTATTTTGTTTGTGGATGACACAAATATCCTTTGCACTGGTGAGAATTTGCAGCAGGTTTTAGAGGTGGTCACAACTGAAATGAAAAAGTTAACGTAGTGGTTCAACAAAAATAAATTATCTCTAAATCTAAAAAAAACAAAGATTATGTTGTTTGGAAATTATAAAATAATCATGAAATAATGGTAACGATAGATGATACCAGAATAGAAACAGTACAGGAAAATAAGTTTCTGGGGGTGACGCTAGACAATAAAATCTGCTGGAAACCTCACATCCGGGCCAAGTTGGCAAAATGTATAGGGATATTGGGGAAGACAAGACACATCTTGGACTAAAAATCATTGGTCTTGCTGTACAATTCACTGTTTCTACCTTATCTTAACTACTGTGTAGAAGTCTGGGGAAATACCTACAAGACCAACCTACAGTCAATATGCACATTACAAAAAAGAGCTATAAGGATAATAAATAATGTAGAATATAGAGGCCATACCAATTCGTTGTTTTTAACCCCTTGCACTCTGGTCAATTTCCCTAAAAACTCCAAAAAATAACATACCCAAAGTAAATCAAAAGCTGTTCTTCAACCCTTTGCACCATCTTCATGGGGTTGGTCTCATTTAAAAGAAAACACTTTGAATTTTTTGGCAAAACAGTCATAATCTCTCTAAGTGCTTCTGCCACTGAGTAACAATCATCTAAACATACTGAACTTGAAGAAAATAAATTTCGCCTGGGTGTTTTTTTGGATACAAATGCTTGCAAATAACACACAGCTGTCAGATCCGGGCTGGAAAATGCAACAGAAATGTAGAACCAAGTGTTATCCAGCTGAGGTCAAAATTTTGTAACAATACCACAAAAAATGAATATATTACACAGCTTTTTTCTTAGGTTGTTCCCAGGCGTTTTTGAACTGTGCCAAATTGTGCCAGATGGCACAGTTTGGAAAAACGTCTGTAACTTTTGAATGATTCAATATAGAAGCTTCATCTTGGGCTCTAATGAAAGGTGAAGGGCTGTGTGTGTGTGTGGGGGGGGGGGTTGTTTATTCATTCATGAATGAATGAATGAACAAACAAGACCCCCACACACAAAGAAGCATGCCATGTAAAAAATGTGTGGCTTTTTTTTCCAAGAAAAAATAACCTACAGTGCAATAAAAATTATACTAAAATATCTGTAATGTAGAAGATAACAACTCCCCCCCCCCCCCCCGCTACAGAGGACGGACATCGTCCATTGACACATGACGGACCCGGCCATGCGCCGCGGTCTACTACGCACAGTTGTACTAAAATATCTGCAATCCGCTACAGAAGAGTAGCGGGGGGGGGGGAGTTCCGGGTCCGTCATGTTGCGCACAGTTGTAATTTACCGACCAGTCAAAAGTCATTTTGATTACAATTTTCAGGGATAAAGAATAATTTAGCTTATAACACTTACCTGTCCACAACAGCAGTGTCGCTGGCGATCTTCTCTTCCTCATTGTCAGACGAACATGACGCTGGTCCGCTTGTTACGGACTCGTGGTTCTGGTCACGCGACCCGGTCAAACCATAATTCCATTATTGTGGTTTTGCGCTTCCATGATTGCAGTTTTGGCGAACGATTTTTCAAAACAAATAAGAACAGTAGTAAGAAAAAAAGACTGGCGAACGCGTGTGTATCACCCAGCGGCTTACACAAAACAGATTTTAGGCAAGGGACACATGCTTTCGAACTTCTGTGCTTCAATTGGCTCGCTGTATTCGCAGCCGTTGGTAGGCGGGTCCTTCTTGCTAGGTTTTCAGTCATTGGTTCTTCAAGGTTTCAGAAACCCAATTCAAGGCTCTTAGTAATATGTACATATGTATACTAGCTGTTCTTGTTTTTTCTTGCCTTCTGATTGTTGCTCTGAGTGTTGCTGTCCCTGTGCTGTTGCAATCCTGGAATTTCCCCATTGTGGGACTAATAAAGGCTTATCTTATCTTATCTTATTAGTCAAATGAGAGGTCAATCACATCTAAACCAATCAAAGCACTCCTTTGGCTTTCTGTTCGCGGCTGTGTCTGTAGTGGAAGAACGGAAATGCAGCTTTTTTTTTTTTTCAGTGCACACTAGGACGCACAGTGTGCGTCCTAGGGCGCCCTTGTGCACCCTAGGACGCAGAGACGTGACCGCCCGCGGTACACCGGAGTGCAAGAAGTTAAAGTCACATGTCATAAAGTTCATCGATTTAGTTAAATTTAAGACAGCACAAGTAATGTACAGGGCAATTAATAATCAACTCCCAACTAATATACAAAAATATTTTAAAAAAGAGACAATGATCATAATTTGAGAGGAGACTTAAACTTTACAAAACCCAAGATATGAACAACCAAGAAAAGTATATGCATATCTGTCTGTAGGGAGGATTTGTGGAACAGTCTGGAGCCGGAACTGAAACTATGTACAAACAGAAATCAATTCAAAAAGAGGTATAAACATTATTTGCTGAAAGGATATATGTTAGAAGGGTAGTATTTATATGTACGATTCACTATGCTCACTCTGGGACACTATGGAATGGTGGGTAGGACAGCACTGTGTATATCTGTGTTGTTTGAGGCTGGTTTTGATGTATGGACATCAATGTATGTTAGGATGGATGGGTGTTAATGTTGATATGTACAAAATACAGTTAATTGTTTACTTGGGGTCTTAAATGTGGTAATTTGTATATAATTCACATGGGTGTATTTATGGAAAAGAGGAGATGGAATTAATAAGTGTTCACTTCTTCCTTCTCCCTTTCGAACACTGTATACTGTTACTTTATTGCATTTGTCATTTGTTTTGTTTTTGTTATACTTTTTTGTTCGAAATAAAGTATGTATCTATCTATCTATCTATCTATCTATCTATCTATCTATCTAAGAGCATATTCAGAGCATACTAAGAGCGTCATCAGAATAAATTGTTCTATATTTTCGTGTCAGGTGAGTTAGTTAGTTAATTCCTTTCCACAGCATGTGGAACACCAATTGGTGTATGGGGCGGCACCTATCTCCCTTTCACTGACCCTAGGCCACACAGCTACTGCAAGTAGTGAAAGCTACAGTGGGGGGGTCAGTCCTCTGGTAGCTCTGTGCGTAACTTTTCTTTCCCCATTCTATTATGCTGAGCACCACACTAGAAGGCAGAAAGTACCATTTTTATATGGTCTTTGGTATGACCCGGCCGGGATTTGAACCCCTGCCTCTCGGGTGTGGGGCGGATGCTCTACGTGTCAGGTGAGTAAATCTCACTAAATATAAGCAAAATTCTGTGATATGTATACTGCATTTTATTTTTTCAACAAATGTGGAGTACATGTGAAAGTAGACTGCTGTGGTAAAGTTTCAGCCATACATACATTAAACTTAATAATTATTTTAAAAGATAACATCAATCAACTTATTTGTGAAATTTTTTTTCAAACCTAGCACTGATTTATAGTGGAACTCACTCCTTTATATCAACTTCATAGACTACGAGAAGGCCTTCAACAGTGTGGACCATGAGACGCTGTGGAAGTTGTTGAGGCATTATGGAGTTCCCAAGAAGATCATCTCCCTCATCCAGTGCATCTACCAGGACATAAGCTGCAGGATCGCCCATGCTGGCCAGCTGTCAGAGAACTTGGAGGCGAAGACCGGAGTCTGCCAGGGGTGGTTGCTGTCACATTCTTCTTCCTCTTGGTCATCAATTATATCATGAAGATCACGACAACAGACAAGAAAACGGGATACAGTGGACACTCTGGACTCAGCTGGATGACCTCAACTTTGTTGACAGCCTGGCGCTCCTGTCACATACAGTGCATCTGGAAAGTATTCACAGTGCTTCAGTTTTTCCACATTTTTTTATGTTACAGCCTTATTCCAAAATGGATTAAATTCATTTTTTCCCACAAAATTCTACACACAACATCCCATAATTACAACGTGAAAAGAGTTTGAGATTTTTGCAAGTTTACTAAAAATTTAAAAAACTAAGAAATCACATGTACACAAGTATTCACAGCCTTTGCCATGAAACTCAAAATGGAGGTCAGGTGCATCCTGTTTCCACTGATCATCCTTGAGATGTTTCTACAGCTTAATTGGAGTCCACCTGTGGTGAATTCAGTTGATTGGACATGATTTGGAAAGGCACACACCTGTCTATAAAAGGTCCCACAGTTGATAGTGCATGTCAGAGCACAAACCAAGCATGAAGTCAAAGGAATTGTCTGTAGACATCCAAGACAGGATTGTCTCAAGGCACAAATCTGGGGAAGGGAACAGAAAAATTTCTGCGATTTCGAAGGTCCAAATGAGCACAGTGGTCTCCATCATCTGTAAATGGAAGAAGTTTGGAACCACCAGGACTCTTCCTAGAGCTGGCTGGCCATCTAAACTGAGTGATCAGGGAGAAGGGCCTTAGTCAGGGGGTGACCAAGAACCCGATGGTCACTCTGTCAGAGCTCCAGCATTCCTCTGTAGAGAGATTAGAACCTTCCAGAAGGACAACCATCTCTGCAGCAATTCACTAATCAGGCCTGTATGGTAGAGCGGCCAGATGGAAGCCACTCCTTTGTAAAAGGCACATGGCAGCCCGCCTGGAGTTTGCCAAAATGCATCTGAAGGACTCTCAGACCCCATAAGAAACAAAATTCTCTAGTCTGATGAGGCAAAGATTTCAAGATTTCAAAGACTGATCGATAAAAAAAAATTGGCCAGATCGGCACCTCTGTGTAAAGGGGATATTACACTCATATCTATGTTCCAGGGTCTGATCTAGATGGTTTATGGATTTGCAGTGAAATGTATTGGAACAAACAACCTCTGTTGTCTTACTGGTGGAGGACTTGCTGACTTCTAATAAAATCAGATACCAGGGGTTACCAACTGGCGGAATCCGGTCTGGATCCAGACCCCAAGAGTCCTCTATCCAGACCTCGAAGCTTGCTGATAGAATTTGGGGAAAAGGAGGACCGTTTTATTTTGGTGGGAAAAAAGTGGAAATGAACTGCTGTATCAGCAACCACCCGACAGATTATGGCATGGGCCCTTGGGCGCTCTCCTCCAGCTGCAGACTGCCCTCTTCGCTGTCCCATGAACGCCACTCTCTGCAGAGACTTTGTAGCTCAAACCACCCCAGAGAGTATACAGCGGGCTGCAAAAGGCAGGCAAGTTCGCTGCTGGTGCCTCCCTACACACACACACACACACACACACACACACACACACACACACACACACACACACACACACACGACACAGAAAAACTCTGTAAAAGCTCCATGTGTTACTGAACATAAAAAGTTACACCTCCCCTCTCCCTGTAACCATGGAGTTACAGCTCCGTCCATGCTGTAACAGAATTTACTGTTGAGATTTTAAAAAAATGTCGAGGAATTCTGTCCTGTGGAATTATATTTTGTGTCTTTTTTTTTTTGTCTTAGTTTGAAAGTTTTTTTCTGCAATGAAAATATTGTAT
The DNA here is from genome assembly GCA_020510985.1 of Pholidichthys leucotaenia. Lineage (NCBI taxonomy): Eukaryota > Metazoa > Chordata > Actinopteri > Cichliformes > Pholidichthyidae > Pholidichthys > Pholidichthys leucotaenia. The sequence goes on from CM035842.1 coordinate 117,428,312, forward strand.
AGAGGTGGACCTTTTGTGAAATTTAGTTTTTTAGATATTAATTTTTTTTACAAAATGCAATACAATTTAGTTTGTGTTCTCCTGTCAAACATTTTTAGGATTTTAGTTGTAGATTTTAGAATTTTAGACCTATTTATTTGGAGTCAACAAACACATTTAGTGTTCTCCTGTATTATAAAATTTTATAATATGTTTTGTTTGAAATTGAACAAAGAATTCATTTTAATATTTTTTTTTGTTTAAAAATTAATACAGAGCTAAAAGCAGCTAAAACATGAGCTTAATAAAATAATGTGTGAAAGCAAGTTAGATGATCCTGACCTGTCTGGAAACAGCTGTGGTCTTCTGAAAGAATGTCCATGAAAGGATAACAGTTCTTAAAAGCACATTTTGAGATAAATTTGTGTCATGACTGATTAGGATATTCAGCCCACGTGCAAGGTGCAGCAACAAAGAGACAATCAAACCATATACACATTTGAATGTTTTATTAAATATCAAAACCCGCTCTGCTACAGAACAGTCACTCGCCAGAGGAATGGGCCTGTGGAGAGAAAGTGAGAGCTGTGAGCAGAGGAATGGAGATAGGGAAAATGGGCAAGCCAAATTACCACTTACGTGGGCTCTGAGGGAGCGCAGGCCGAACCCCAGCGGGGAATAGATGAACCGGCAGGGCAAGGGACTGCGGATGGAGTCTAACCGGGCGGAGGTTTCCGTTGTGGGAAAAGTTGTGGCAGGAGAGCACGCGCAGCCCTCAGCGACACACCTACATGATGGCAGCAACCTGCACCAAGGAGAGAAAGCACAAGGATAAATAACTTCTTTACCGTTGCGTAAGAGATGACTTACTTGTCTGTTGTGGTAGTATACCCAGACGAGCCAGCGTTGAATCACTGAAGAGAGCTTCCTTAAATAAGCTGGCTGATAAGAGGGTGCAGGTGTGTCCTCTCCCTCAGGTGTGCTGATGAACAGTGGAGAGATGAACGGGAAGGAGGGTGCGCGCTCTCGCCGCCCATGACAGGGCCCCCCCTTCTAGGAGCACCTCCTGGCAGTCCACAGGGCTTATCGGGATGGGTCTGATAGTAGGACTGGAGCTTCTCTTTATCCAAGATCCAGGCTGAGGGAACCCAGGATTGCTCCTCCAGGCCGTAGCCCTCCCAATCCACCAAATACTGGAGACCCCGGCCCCGACGGCGAACATCCAAGATCCAGCAGACTGTGTGGGTGGGGTGACCGTCGATGAGCCGGGGAGGAGGAGGCGGCTTCGGGGGGGGGGGGGACACAGAGGACTGACCAAGAGGGGCTTGATGTGAGAGATATGAAAGATCAGGTTCACATGGAGGGCGGGTGGGAGGCTCAGTCAAACCGAGGCATCGTTGATAATTCTGGAGATCGGGAAGGGCCCAATAAAGTGCAGAGACAGCTTCTTGGACGTAGTCTTCAAGGGCACCTGACTGGCCACCAGCCAGACCTGCTGTCCCACTGCGTACTTGGGTGCAGGCTTCCGGTGTTTGTCCGCCGCCGCCCGGTTGTGCTCCACAGAGCGGGTAAGAGCGGCGCACGTGGACCTCCAGATGCACCTGCAGCGGCGGGCATGAGCCCCCACCGAAGGAACCGCAACCCCCCTCTCGGCCATAGGCAGTAGTGGAGGCGTGTACCTCAATGATGCTTCGAAGGGAGTAAGCCCCGTAGACGTGGAAACAGCCGTGTTCATAGAATTCTCCACCCAGGTCAGATGTGAACTCCACGATGAAGGGTGCTCAGCTGCCACGCACTGCAAGATGTCCTCCAAGGACTGATTGGCGCGCTCTGCCTGCCCGTTGCTCTGGGGGTGGTTCCCAGAGGAGAGGCTCACTGTGGTTCCCAAGGTGTGGCAGAAGGCCTTCCAGACCTGAGATGTAAACTGCGGCCCCCAGTCAGACACAATGTCCACTGGGATGCCATGGAGTTGAATAACATGATCCGTCAGCAGGACAGCCGTCTCCAAGGCTGTAGGAAGTTTGGGGAGTGCCACCAGGTGGACAGCCTTGGAGAAACAGTCTACGATGGTTAGAATCACAGTTTTGCTGCGGGAGGGGGGAAGTCCAGTGACGAAGTCCACGGCAATGTGGGACCACGGTCATCCTGGGATGGGGAGGGGATGGAGGAGTCCAGATGTGGGGGAGGAATTGGACTTGCCCCGGACACAGGTCTGACAGGCCCGTACATACTCCCGCACATCCCGCCACAGAGTGGGCCACCAGAACCCCCGCCGAACCAGATCGATAGTACAGACAATTCCAGGATGACAGGCAAAACGGCTGGTGTGACCCCAGTGGATGATGTCTCTGCGGAGGGCAGCGGGGACATACAGGCAATCTGGGGGGGGCACCTTGCCGGCACAGGCTCCCGAGACTGGGCCTGATGGACTTTCCGCTCGATATCCCACGTAAGGACACCAAGGACGCACGAAGAGGGAAGAATGGATTGGGGAAGGGAAGGGGGTGCTACCTCCTTGGAATCAAACTGGCGCGATAGAGCTTCCGGTTTAGTATTCTGAGAACCAGGCTGGTAGGTGATGGTAAAATTAAACCGCTGGAAAAATAAAGCCCAGCGGGCCTGCCTGGCATTAAATCAGCGGGCCGACCGCAAGTACTCAAGGTTCTTGTGATCGGTCCACACGACAACGGGGTGAATAGCCCCCTCTAGCCAATGTCTCCATTCCTCTAATGCCAATTTAATGGCGAGCAGCTCTCTGTCCCCTACGTCGTAATCTCTCTCGGCCGGCGTAAGCCGACGAGAGAAATATGCACACGGATGGAGCTTCTGGTCGGAGGATGTGCACTGCGAGAGGACAGCGTCCACCCCCGAATCAGAAGCAGCCACCTCAAGGACAAACTCGAGCTGCGTGTCGACCTGGGCCAAGATCGGTGTGTCAGTGAACAGGCCCTTTAATTTAGAAAAGCCCTGCTCTGCTGCCTCGGTCCACCGAAAGGGGACCTTAATGGAGGTCAGCTGTGTTAAGAGCAGTGCGACCCCACTATAGTTCCTGATGGACCTGCGATAAAAGTTCGCAAACCCGAGGAAGCATTGAAGCTCCCTGCGGGAGTGGGGTGTCGGCCAATCGAGCACTGCCCTCACCTTGGCCAGTTGGCAATCACTCTCCCCTCAGCTACTCTGAAGCCCAAGAAGGAAGTAGATGTTGTGGAGGACTCATACTTCTCAGCCTTAACGTAGAGTTGGTTCTCCAAGAGCTGTTGTAAAATGGCCCTTATGTGGACCTCATGTTCCTCTGGCGAGTGGGAGAAAATCAAAATGTCATCCAAATAGATGAACACAAAGTGGTAGAGCATATCGCGGAGGACGTCGTTAACAGGCTCGCCACAGGGCTGTGTGTTGAGCCCCACTTTGTATTCATTGTACACATATGACTGCATACCTGTTCATCCCACAAACATTATAGTGAAGTTTGCAGATGATACAACAGTGGTGGGGCTTATATCAGGAGAAGAGTCTGCATACAGAGATGAGGTCCAGAAACTGGTGAGATGGTGCTCAGACAATAATCTGCTAATGAATAAAAAAAAAAACCAAAAGAACTCATTATTGATTTTAGGAAGCATAGTAGTGAGCCGGCACCTCTATATATAGGCAAGGAGTGTGTGGAGACAGTGGAGGCTTTTAAGTTTCTGGGTGTTCATATTTCTCACAACCTTACATGGACAGTTAACACAATAGCTACAATAAAGAAGGCTCAACAACGTCTACACTTTTTGAGGCTCCTTAAGAGGAATGGCCTGAATGCACAGTTGCTGGTTTTATTTTATCGCTCTGCTATTGAGAGCAATTTGTCATATGGCATCACGGTTTTGTATGGGGGCTGTTCAACCGCAGACTGCAAAGCCTTGCAGAGAGTGATTGAGACTGCACAAAAAATCACTGGCTGTTCTCTCCCTTCTCTGGAAGAGATTTCCAGGTCTCAGTACCTCAGCAGAGCTACTGCCATTATTAAGGACTGCACTCATCCAGGTCATGATTTCTTTCACTTGCTCCCCTCAGGAAGCGGTACAGATCTCATAAAACCCGGACTACCAGGTTTAATCATAGTTTTTTCCCAGCAGCAGTACGTATTTTTTTTTTTTGTAACTTGATTTTTATTCATTTTTTCATCATACATATTACATTCAGATCACAGTCTCTATATTTAAAAAAAGGAGCTAGAGGAAGAAAAAAAAAGAAAAGGGGGGGGGGGGACAAATGTTGGAGCATCAAGTTTTTAGTTTCCATCTCTTAATTCTTCTGGTTTTTCCAGTGTCTTTGGTTATTCTTTCAATTTCTGTCTCGTTGTTGCACTTTGTAGTGTGTCCATTTCCACCATTTTTTTTCATATTGTCCTTCTTGCATTCTTTGTCGATAGGTTAGTTTTTCCATTAAACGTATATCCTCAACAATGTCAGTCCATTGCTCTTGGTCAGGAAGAACTTCTGATCGCCATTTTCTTGTGATTGTTTTTTTTACATGCAATTAGCAAGATTTTAACTAGATATCTGTCCTCAGCCTGTATTACATTGTCTCTTTTAAGATCACATAAATACATCAAGTTACAGTTCATTGTTATTATATCAGTATATACTGTATATATATATATATATACGTATATATATATATATATATATATATATATATATATATATATATATATATATATCAGTATACAGTATTATCAGTATATTATATCAGTTCACCTTTAGAGGTGCCAAAAAAGTAGAATAGCAGATTAATTCCTTATTACCTATTGTATTTTTCAACACATAAAAGAAATTTTTAGGCCGTGCGATGGCCAAGCTATAAGCCGATAAACTTTTGCCTCTGGCTGGCAGTGCCAAACAAACCGGAAGTAGTGCAGACGACGCTGCGTGACGTCACGAGTGTGACCCATATCAAAACAACAATGGCAGATGATAGCAGTTCCAGCAGTCAAGAACACCAGAGTTTTCAGAGTGAAGAGGCATTCAGGATCGGTGACAAGACAGAGGAGGATGCAGGAGTGTCAAGTGAACAGGAAGAGAGCGAGAGAGGCATCGAACCGTACAGATTGGAGCCAGAATTTTCGGGGGATTCCGGCACCGACTCAGACCGCAGCAGTGATGGGGTGGAGAGTCGCTTATTGAATACAGAATGGTGAGTCTTTACTTTGGCATGTTTGGGGTGTCAGGATAAGGAAAATTAACAATAAAAAAGAAAGGGGAAAAAAAACATCAGCATTTTTCCAACTTATTACAGTTATCCCTCACTTATCGCGTTTAATGCGGTCTTCCTTCGCTGGGTATAGGCGCTCGGCAGGGAGCGAAGCTGGGTAAAACGTCTCGGCCAATCAGCTTGCGAGATAAAACGTCTCGGCCAATCAGCTTGCGAGATTCCCGAGCGGGCTGGGGAGCCGGGGGGAGCGGGCTCTCCGTGTTGATACCTGATGTTCTCAATCAATCAAAGACTTTATTCCAGACTCAAGGTCCATCAAAAAAAAGTAAAACAGTTGAAACAATCAAAAAGTTACAAAAAACACTAAGACACAACTGCTAAGAGAAGTACAAAGACAGTACAGACTTTAAAAAGACTTAAAAAGACTTAAAAAGACTACTGTACCAGTGCCTTCTAAACTGTGACTGACAGCGAATAGAACTGAGCTTAATGCTAGACATGACTTGAATGATTTCATTTCTAGATACATCAAGCCGACAGATGAATTTATACATAAGATTCCTTATTACTGCATGCAGAGTATTTACACGTGATGAGACAAATAACTCGGAAACACTGCACCATCGAGGCTTTTTAAGTAAAATTCTTAAGGCATCATTGTAGGCAACCTGTAATTTCTGCATACTTTGTTTCCTATAATTTATCCATAAATGAGCAGTGTATAAAGGTGTACAGTAGGTTTTAAAAAGAACCAGTTTCACCTCATCTGAACAAAAACCAAATCTGCGTGCAAGAATACTTGCTTGCATGTAGATTTTGCAGCGTTGTCTGAAAATATCATCATCATCAGTCATTCTATCATTAATAAAATGTCCCAGATATTTAATTTTATCCCTGACAATTAATTCCCTGCCTGCCAATTCAAAGAGAGGGAATTTCATTAACAAATCTTCTTTAGTGCGGCAAATCAGCACACAACTCTTATTTGTATTATATTTTATGTCATTTTCCTCTCCATAAGCACTACACACTCTTAATAACTCCTGAAGACCAGCACTACTTGGACTGAGGATAACTAGATCATCAGCATACATAAAATGATTCACTAACTTATTCCCTATTAAACACCCAGTTTTACAGGCATTCAGTTGCTTTGACAACTCATCCATGTAAAGATTAAATAGAATAGGGGACAGTATACTGCCCTGTCTGACACCACTGCTCACACCAAATGGGGATGAATGACTCTTCCCCCATTTCACCAGCATCTTCTGATGTGCGTACCAGTAAATCAGGATACGTACTAAGTACTTGGGAACCCCCCTGTCAATCATTTTCCTAAACAATATCCTGTGATTAACACGATCAAACGCCTTGGAGGCGTCAACAAAACAGGAAAAACTGAAGAATTTTGATTTCTGTACTTATTTATAATTTCTTTTAAAGCATATATGCACAGATCTGTTCCATGATGGGGTTTGAATCCAAATTGATGATCAGTAGATTTGATGAATACATTTAATTTTTCAAACATGATTTTTTCCAGAACTTTAGATATTATATTGGCTATAGCTATGGGCCTGTAATTATCCAGGCTACACAGCTTGCCAGCTTTATCTTATGACTGGTACCAACACAACAGACAATAAAGATTCTGGTAACATCCCATGAATCATGAAGCTGGTGAAACAGATTGCAAGAAGAGGAGCAATTCTTGAGCTAGCATATTTAAGATGCTCAGCAGAAATACAGTCTAATCCACTCGCTTTGTTATCCGATAGCTCTCTAATGGCTTTGGTCACTGCATGAGTGTCAATCAGGAGTGAATCGTCCCTTTCTACTTTCCCTACCTTATAAGTTTCATCCTTAGTTGAATTAAATAATGAGTAAAAGTGTTGCCGCCATAGATCCACAATATTTTCTGTACCTGAAATGCCTTCCAGGGTACAGGGCAAAGACGTTTTACTGTTACTAATCTGTCTAAGCTCCTTCCAAAAATCTGTGACATTCTTATCTAACAATTTCTTGGCCAAGGAATTACTTCTCATTAGCTGCTCATTTTTAGAAATATGACGAATAGCATACTTAAACTTTGCATTTGTACATTTCTTCATCTCAAATTCTGGCCCTTGTCTGAGTCTCCCAGCCACCACCCATGCTTTATATGCTTCCCGAGCTTCAAAATAAGGCACAGCTACGGCCTCATTCCAGCCAGGTCTAACATTATGTGTTTTACGTATTTTCTTATAATAAGGCTTACTGTCCTTATACAGGGAGTTAACTATAGCATTGTACAGACTACAAAGGTCCTTCTTATGTTCAATAATGCTACAGTTCACATCGCTGCACATTACAGCATCTCTAGGAAGACATATTTTACTCAAGGATTTATCTGTACGAACACAATATTCTACAATTTCTTCCTCAGAAAGAGTGACCCAGTCTAATTTTCCCACCTCATCCTGACTGACATTTTGACAAAGTGCAGGTAGACAGTCAGCATTAATTATCATCTCAAATGGTATATGATCAGACATTGCTAACCCATAATAAATACTCATCCCACCCAAAGAAGCATGTGCATCACCAGTGCTGATGCAGTGATCGAGCCAGGACGTAGTGTGCCAAGCCTCACTTATATAGGTATAACTATCAGGAGGCATTAGTACCTTACTTGACAAGATTAAGTTGTTCTCATAACAAAAATGATACATATGTTTTGCAAATAAGGAGTCAGTGTCAGATATGTCTGCATTCAAGTCCCCCATAATAAAAATACAAGTATTATTATAGTCTTGCATATAAGAATTAATAAAGGCAAGCTTATTTAAATATTCATCCTCATTCTGTTGACACTCAAATGGCGTATATACATTAATAATAAGGAATTCCTTATCATTACAATTAAACTGCACACCAATACACCAATCTACACCAAGTCGGACCACTTTTATCAAGGAGTCCAGCTTCTTTCTCCAGAGGATAGCCACCCCTCCAGGTATCCTCCCCCTGATAATCCCCTTGCTGAGGTCAGTTGTAGACTCCCCAGCACCATGGAAATCAGGGTTAAGACAGTTCAAACGTTCCAAGTCTTGTTCTGAAAGAAACGTCTCCTGAAGGCACAAAATATCACAATTGTTCAATAAATTGTCAATAACTAACCGGCGAGCTTTCTCCCCAGCACTTTGCCCCAATTTAAGGCCACGACAGTTGTAAGACATGACCTTAATACCCATCTAATTCTAATGTAGTTCTAATGTAGTCTCCCTGCCTTCTCATTAGAACATCAGGTATCAACACGGAGAGCCCGCACAGCTCAAAATCTACCTCTCTGACCACCGCTCCACTCCTCTCCGCCCACCTCTTCACCGCTCGGGAATCTCGCAAGCTGATTGGCCGAGACGTTTCACCTCGCAAGCTGATTGGCCGAGACGTTTTACCCAGCTTCTCTCCCTGCAGAGCGCCTTCTTTATTGCTCGTGTTGTTTAGTGGCACTTTTCGCTGTTCTCTTGTGCCTTTTTGTGCAAAATAGTGCTTGTGACGCCCTTTTGGGGGGGGGGGGGTGACGCTACTTCGCGGTTTTTCACTTTTCGCGGTCGGTTCTGGTCCCCATTAAACGCGATAAGTGAGGGATCACTGTACTGTATATCTAGAAACGCATCGCTTCCCGGTCGCTTTTCCTCCCCCTTTCTTTTCTTTCGTCGCCATGACAGCTTTCCTTGGCCACTGAACAGATCTTCCCAGGTGTTGGAAGTGTTTTGTAGTCGACTATCACGACAAAATCACCAAAACAACCAGTGTCGACGTGCTCGCAATGGTAAACATGAGGACTGGGTCACACTCGTGACGTCACGCGGAACTCCGGCTGCGCTTCGGCGGATTTGTCTGATTTTTCAGGGCGGGAAATTCAAAATCGCGATTTTCTCCAAGATTCCGGGATTTGTGGAGGGGGTGCCAATGATAAATTATCTTTATAATTGTATGTACTGTCACCCAGTGCCGTTCAATGCCGTTCAGTTCAGTTCACCTCTAATATCCTCTGTATTGTCACATGTATAGATTAACAGAATGATGAGATTTTGCAGCATTTCCAAAACATATGTGAGTGGTCTGCATTTTGAGCCCCACAGCCCCTCCAGCATATAGATTGGGTATTTGTATATTTTCTTTGAATCTGTGGTGTAATGAAATAGCGAATCAGGTTTTTCCATCCAAATTCCCTCCATGTCCTTGAACTTGTTGATGTGTGTTGTGTTTTCCATATTTCTTGCCAGTTTTCTTCTGTTTAAATTGAGCTCTTTCTCCCATTTCTCCTTTATATAGTTACTTGAATGTTTGTTTGCCGTAAGTTTCTGATATAGCTTTGAAATAATTCTCATTTTATTTCCTGCATACGAGCTTAAAATGAATTGTATAATCTCGCTCACATCTGTGTGGAGGTTATGCCTAATCTTTCTCATATAATAATCTCTCATCTACAAATATCTGAAGAATTCAGATTTTTCTAGTTTAAAATTTTCTTCTCATGTTTACAAAACTCCCGAAATCTTTTTTTCCCATATTGCCCCATGCTGTGATTCCCTTGTTCACCAGATTTCTGTATCCCCTATCTTGCTTTGCCAGTTCAAACTGACTGTCAAATGCTACCCATTTCAATAGTTTTATGCCCTCCTTTATATTATACTTTTGTACTATTTTATACCACAGTTCCAAAGTAAATTTAGTGATTGGGTCTATTTGTTTGATTTGCTTATATGCATCCTTATCTCCTATTATGCTTTGTACTGGGAGTCCCTCAATTTCCTTTTCCATTTCTTTCCATTTTGCCTCATATCCTCCGTCGCACCAACATATGATATATCTTATTTGTGCTGAGTAGTAATATTCCTTTAGACTCGGTAGGCCCATGCCTCCTTTCTCTTTTGGTAATTGGAGAGTTTTATATTTCACTCTTGGCTTTTTACCTCCCCAAACAAATCTCGATATCATCCTGTCCCACTTTGAGAACTGGGCACCAGGAATCTCTGTTGGTAGAGCCTGGAAGAGGTAAAGCAGGCTAGGTTGTATGCTGATTTTGACTGTCTTAATTTTTGAATTCAGATCCATATTTAAGATTGACCATCTATCAATATCTTTTTTTATTTCTTGTTCTAACCTATCATAGTTTGCTTTATATATTTTGCTTAAATCTTTAGGTATGTTCACTCCAAGGTATTTTATTTCTTTTTGTTTCCAGTTTAGTTTGATCTTATCAGTTATCTGGTTTAAAGGGTTATAGTGGAATGTCAGTATTTGTGTTTTTATGTTTATCTTGTATCCTGATAATTTTCCAAAATTTTCTATCAAGTCCATCATTTCCATTATTGATTCATCTGGTTGTTCAAGGTAAACTATAATATTGTCTGCAAATAGCCCAATCTTGTGTTCCGCTCCCTTTATTGTTACACCTTTTAATTTCTTATTTTGTCGCATCGCTTGAGCCAGTGGCTCTATGAACAGAGCAAACAAGGTGGGCGATAGGCAGCATCCCTGCCTAGTTGATCTTTGTATATTTACTTTGTCTGTTAAGCTACCGTTTATCTTGATTCTTGCCACAGGTTTTTCATACAGTGTCTTTATGCATTGCACTGACTTTTCGTTAAATCCAAAGCGTTCCAGCACATTATATAGGAACATCCAATTAACCCTATCAAATGCTTTTTCTGCGTCTAAACTCATTGTTACTGCGCTTTTCTTTTCTTTATGTATTTGATTAATTATATGTATTGTTCTCCAGATATTGTCATGTGTTTGGCGTCCCTCTATGAAACCAGCTTGATCATCCTCTATCAATTCCGTCAAGAATGTCTTTATTCGTTTACAGATAATTGTTGTATATATTTTAGAATCCACATTTAATAAAGAGATTGGCCTATAGTTTCCGCATTGTTCCCTATCTTTCCCTGGCTTTAAAATAACTGAAATAATGGCTTCGTTCCATGATGGAGGTATTTTGTTGTTGTTTAATGTCCAATTAAAAGACTTTATAGACAAACTCATGCCACAGCTCCTAAACAGTTTATAAAACTCAGACGGGTATCCGTCACTACCTGGTGATTTACCGTTTTTAAGTGACTTAATCACATCTTTAATCTCTTGTGTTGTTATCTCTGCTGTTAGCTTTTCATTTTGTTGGTTTCCTATTGATGGCAAGTCCAATGTGCATAGAAATTTTTTAATATCCTTAACATTTGTCTCTTCAGGTTGCGAGTATAGTTCTTGATAGAATTTATGGAATATTTCTTCGATGTTTTCTGGGGTAACTGTGGTTTTATTTGTGATGGGGTCCTTAATCTTATATACATTATTCACTGTTTGTTGTTTTCTTAACCGTTTTGCCAACAGTTTTGTGGCCTTTGGCCCCGTTTCATAATATTTTTGTTTTAAATATCTATTTTTCCTTTCAGTTTCGTCTGTTTGTATTTCTTTTATCTTTATTTTTTTCTTCCTTAATTTCTTGATATATTTTTGGGTCATTTGTGCTTTGATGTTTACGTTCTAATTCCCTCAGTCTCTCACATCTTTGTTCATATTGGGCTGCACGGTGGCGCAGTGGTTTAGCACTGTGGCAGCACAGTTTTACCCTCGGCCGGGGGATCGCGGGAATCATGAGATCGTGGGTTCGATCCCAGCCCCCGACCAACAGTGAGCTGTGTGGAGTTTGCATGTTCTCCCCGTGTTGCGCGGGTTTACTCCGGGATTTCTCCGGTTTCCTCCCGCACACCAAAAACATGTAGGTTTAGGGCGCTCGCGCACGCAGCGACCAGCAGCCGGTGGCTTGTCACCAGACTGCAAACCAAGTCTACCTACGGGTACAAATAAGTAACAAAAAAAAAAAAAAAAAAAATATGATTCCAGTTTAGACTTTTTTGCTTTTCCTGATTCAACAATTAATTTACCTCTTAACATGGCTTTTAGTGCCTCCCATAGTATTGTTGGGTCCACTTCTCCATTATCATTCTCCTCGATATACTCATTTATGTTTACCTTTATTCTTTCTTTCATTTTCTCATCATTTAATAGTCCTACATTAAGTTTCCATGTTGTTTGTCGTTTTCTATTGTTTAAATATATTTCCATGTATATAGGATTATGATCTGATATTTCTGCCCCTCCAATCCGACAATTTCTCACCCTGTGTCTGTCACCTTCATTCATAAGGAAGTAATCTATTCTAGAGTGTACTTTATGGACTGCTGAATAATGTGTATAGTCTTTTTCGAGTGGGTGCAGGTCCCTCCATATGTCTACCATTGTGGCGGGTTGGTGTAACCCCCACAACAGACTGGACAGACACAGCGCTCGGCTAGAGCAATTAACAGAACAGTGAAATGTGTGTATTAATGTCTACAGCAGGGGTGTCAAACTCATTCCATGGAGGGCCAAGACCCTGCAGGTTTTACCTCCACCCAGTGTCTTCAGCAGGTGTTTTCATTGATCAGCAATCAGTGAGGGGAAATTCAGTGAAATCTCCTGTTGAAGACACTGGGTGGAGGTAAAACCTGCAGGGTCTTGGCCCTCCATGGAATGAGTTTGACACCCCTGGTCTACAGGCAGCCCCGCTTCTTCTGGCTCACTACTGTGATGTTAATGTGCCTTTCATGCATTGTGTTCATGCGTCCTGTCCTTACTGTGACCTAGAGACTGAGATCAATATGTAGATGTGCCTTGTAACCTCTTTGTCTTGCAGCTGGAGCAGAGGCCAGCAATCTGCCTATTGTGATGTATGTCTCTCAAATGCAAATGTCTCATGCCTGTTCTGCAATCTCTTTGATAATACCAACTGCTGGGGAATGCTCTTTTATGTATTGTTGTAGTTGGGTATATATACTGCACTGTAATCCATGCTCATCCTCTCATTCACTCACTCTTCTGCTGCTGCTGCAGGCACACACTTTGTGTCTCCTCCTCTGAGAGCCTGAGGAATTCGGCTTCAGCCTGCTCACACTATGGGCTGGAGCCGAGTTCCTGTGAAGGCGGTATGATTTAATAAACCAACTTAAAACCTTCACTAACGCTACATTATTTCATGCTGCTTCACCATACCCATTTCTGCCAGTGAGGTTCTTATGAACTTTGTTACATGTTTTTTTGTCTTCTTAACACTTCTTGTATCAACTTCATGATCCATGACAGCATTTAAGTCTCCTCCACAAATTAGGACTCCTTCACTGTGTGTTGCTATGAGATCAAACAGATGTTGAAAAAAACCCTTGTCACTTTCTGGTGGGGCATAGATGTTCACTAATGTGATCTGCATACCATCTATTCTTCCCTTTATTATTACATATCTGCCTTCTTTATCCTGGATTTCTTGTTCACATTCAAATTGTATTTTATTTGAAATTAGTATCATAACCCCCCTTTTAGTTCCTCCCTTAAATGAACTGTAGTAGGAGTTCTTATAGCCAAATCTCTTTAGTTTCTCATGTTCTGTCTTGTTCAAATGTGTCTCTTGCATAAATATAATTTCGGCTTTTTCCTTCTTGAATTTTCTTATTATTCTTTCCCTTTTAACAGGTGAGTTCAGACCATTCACGTTTAATGTAATTATCTTAAGATTTTTAACCATATTCATGTTTTTCCATTTTTTTAACTTGTGCTCCTAGCCCCTTTAACAACAAAACTAACATATTTGTACAAAAACACATTAACGAATCAGCAGTACGTATTTTGAATGGACTTATGTAACACATACAGACTGCTGATGTTATTTTAGGTTGTTTTGTGGCAATAACCTTGTGTATAAGCTGGTCTTATTTATTTATTGCTCAGTTATGGCTGTGTTGTTAGACATGTATATGTTGGACACTGCATATGTGATTTAACCTCACGATGAAGGAGAGCCAGCCCCCTGCGGTGCGGAGCCACAGAGCCTGGACCCCCTGCGGAGGACAGGGGACAGAAGACTTCCTGACCGCTGAGGCTCGAGAGGAGAGAAGGGGGAGTTATGTAAATAAAAGGTTAATGAATGTGAATAAAGAGATTTTGAGATAGATGTGTGATTTCCCCTGCGAGGGAAATGGTTTGATGTGAGAATGTTTAAAAGGGAGAACTTTGGTGTGTTCACCCTCTTTGTTCGCTGCTCAAGATGAGAGCAGACTGTGGAATGGTTACTTGAAATAAACTGGAATTAAAGGCAATTCGGTTTCGTTATTCAAGTCTCCCCACATTGGTGACTGACGACGTTGAGAATGAACGAAGAAGTTCTCAGGGTCCCGGACTCACAGCGCTCAGAGCTGGCGAGCGCAGTGGCCGTTAAGCTGCCTGATTTCTGGCAGGATAACCCACGGTCGTGGTTTCTGCAAGCAGAGTCGCAGTTCGCGCTCGCAGGAGTAACGGTGGATGACACTAAGTTCCACCATGTCATCGCTAAACTGGACAACAGCACAGCTCGGTGCGTGCAGAGCTTGGTGGAGCAGCCACCCGCGACCGACAGGTACGGCAAGCTGAAATCCACCCTCATCAAGTTTTTCACCCCCTCGGCTGAAGTGAGGGCGAGGAGGATCCTGTCTTTGCTAGACCAAAGAGGACACAGGCCGAGCGCCCTGATGGAGGAGATGATACAGCTGAGAGGGTTGGACAACGATGATTTCATTTTTCAGTTCATCTTCCTCTCCAACCTCCCGGCGCATGCGAGAAGCATGCTGGCCGGCAAAAAGTGTCACACCCTGGAGGAGTTCTGGGAGCTGGCCCAGGAAGCAGATGGGATCCTGGACGCCTGCGGCGGGCAAGCAACCACAGCGGCGACCCGAGACAGCGGGGAGCCAGAGGCGGCAGACCCAGACTGGCCGACGACGGCGGCAGCACGGCCGCGACGAGGTGGAGCCAATAGCCCGGCAGCAGAGGCGTGGACACGGCACAGCGGAGGAGAAGATCTCTGCTTTTACCATCGGAGGTTCGCAGAGAAGGCACGCAGGTGTGTGCCGCCCTGCAACTTCAGGAGTTCGGGAGAATGCAGCAAGCTGCTCTACATCACGGATGCGCGCTCCGGACGAGAGTTCCTCATCGACACCGGAGCACAAGTGAGCTTCATCACCCCAACATACGCGGACCGGGTGGCTGGACCCCACGGTAGCGGAGCTACAGCGGCAAATGGCTCGAACATCAACACCTACGGGAGAAGGACCTTGCCTTTGTGCTTACATGGCCGCACATATGAATGGACTTTTGTAATAGCGGCGGTGAGTTTCAACATGTTGGGTGCGGATTTTTTGTGTTTACACAATCTGTTAGTTGATCTTGCTAATAGACGGCTGGTAAATGCACTCTTTTTTTACTCTCTCCCCTGTTCAGCTCGAGTGTCCCCGCCACCAGTACAGACCCACGTCGCTACAGCAGGTGGTAAGTTTCACACACTCCTCACCCAATTTCCAGCGCTCACTGTGCCCACTTTTTCGGCGACCGTCGCGAAGCACGGGGTGAAACACTTTATCCCCACGTCTGGTCCTCCCGTGTTTGCAAAAGCTCGGCGCTTGGATGCAGTTAAGCTCGCCATTGTGCGCGAGGAGTTCGCCAGCCTGGAGAGGCTGGGCATCGTTCGTAGGTCGAAGAGCCCGTGGGCTTCGCCGCTGCACATGGTACCGAAAGCCGATGGCTCCTGGAGACTGTGCGGGGATTACCGCAGGCTAAACAACGCTACGGCGCACGATCGTTATCCCATCCCGCACATTCAGGATTTTTCGGTGCACCTGGCGGGGGCGCGCATTTTTTCAAAGATTGACCTAGTTCGTGGCTATCACCAAGTCCCAGTCCAACCGGAGGACATTCCTAAAACAGCGGTAATAACCCCGTTCGGACTTTTCGAATTTTTACGCATGCCGTTTGGTCTCAAAGGGGCGGCGCAAACATTTCAGCAGATGATGGATGCCGTGTTACGCGATCTCCCTTTCGTGTTTGTGTACCTCGACGACATTTTGGTCGCGAGTACTTCAGAGGACGAACACGAAACGCGCCTCACAGCAGTTTTTAGGAGGCTGGGAGAGCACGGCTTAATAGTTAACCCAGCCAAGTGCCAGTTCGGCGTCGAGCGGATCGATTTTTTGGGTCACCGCGTCTCCCCGGAGGGAGCGGTTCCGTTACCAGATAAAGTACGAGCGGTAGCGGATTTTCCCCGTCCACAAACGGTCAAATCACTACAGGAATTCTTGGGGATGGTGAATTTTTATAACCGATTCCTGCCCCATGCAGCTCAAATCATGCAACCGTTATATGCCGCGCTCAAAAAACAAAAACCGACCCAGGCGGTCGAATGGTCCCCGGAGCGGGAGCGCGCGTTCACAGAGGTTAAAAAAGCCTTGGCTGACGCTGCGCTCCTGGCCCACCCAGACCCTGCAGCACGTATCGCGCTGACGACAGACGCTTCAGATTTAGCCATAGGGGCCGTTATTGAGCAACAGGTAGCCGGAGTTTGGCAGCCTTTGGCTTTCTTTAGCAAATCTTTAAGCGCGGCTGAACGAAAATACAGCGCGTTCGACAGAGAACTGTTGGCGCTGCATTTGGCTATTCGTCATTTCCAGTTCTGGCTGGAAAGACGGTGCTTCACCGCTTATGTGGACCACAAGCCGCTCACATACGCCATGGCCAAAATTTCAGATCCGTGGTCCGGCAGGCAGCAGAGGCAGCTGGCCGCAATCTCGGAATTTACCACTGACATTAGGCACGTCGCGGGCAAATTCAATGTAGTAGCGGATTGTCTCTCGCGCGCGTTCACGACTCCAACACGCGCAGAGGCAGAACGGGCCACCGTGACCGCGCCGCAGGAGAGCGGCACGGTGGCGCGCGCAGCCCTGGTGCACGTGGGTATAGATTACGCAGCCATGGCAGCGGACCAGGGGGCGGACACAGACGTGCGCGCGCTCCAGTCTGCTGGACCAACAGGGTTGAGGCTGGAGAGCAAGTGTTTACAAACCGGTATGCCCCCCCTGATCTGCGACATGTCGACGGGGCGCCCGCGTCCGGTGGTTCCGGCCACGTGGCGCCGCCGTGTTTTTGACTCGGTCCACTCACTGGCGCACCCGGGGGTGCGCGCGTCGGTGAAACTAGTGGCGGAAAAGTTTGTTTGGCCGTGCCTGCGCAAGCACGTGAAGGAATGGGCAAAAACCTGCATTTCCTGTCAACGGGCCAAAATTCACAAGCACACAAGAGCCCCGTTAGAACCGTTCCGCATTCCGGCCAGAAGGTTCGACCATGTGCACGTCGACCTTGTGGGCCCCCTACCGGCATCACAGGGGTTCACGTATCTTTTGACAATGGTGGACCGCACCACACGTTGGCCGGAAGTGGTCCCACTTGCGACGACCACGGCCGCGGAGGTGGCTCGCGTTTTTTTAACGGCTTGGGTGGCGCGCTTCGGGGTTCCGTCGGACATTACGTCCGATAGAGGACCGCAATTCATCTCTGAGCTGTGGTCAGCGATGGCCAACGGCTTAGGAGCCAAAATTCACCGCACTACGGCTTACCACCCTCAGGCCAATGGTTTATGCGAGCGTTTTCATAGATCTTTGAAGGCAGCACTCAGAGCGTCGCTCACGGATGCAGATTGGGTAAATAAACTGCCATGGGTTTTATTAGGGTTGCGTTCTGCGCCTAAAGAGGACTTAGACGCCTCCCCAGCGGAGCTGGTATTCGCACAAACTCTGAGGCTGCCGGGCGAGTTTTTACCAGAGCACCCAGAGCCCCCACCTCTCTCTGCTCTGGGACCGTTAGTCGGCACGGGAGCAGACACGCTCCCGGGTCCGGTTCATCACGCTTTTCCACGAGTTTTCGTTCCCAAGGCTTTGAAAAATGCCGACTTCGTTTTTGTCAGGCGCGAAGCCCTAAAAGCAACGCTCAAACCACCTTACGAAGGGCCATTTCGAGTGCTGGAGGCAGGTGATAAGCAATTTGTGCTAGATTTTGGAGACAGAAAAGAGACAGTCAGTATTGACAGACTAAAACCTGCTTT
Organism: Pholidichthys leucotaenia; assembly: GCA_020510985.1. Classification (NCBI taxonomy): domain Eukaryota; kingdom Metazoa; phylum Chordata; class Actinopteri; order Cichliformes; family Pholidichthyidae; genus Pholidichthys; species Pholidichthys leucotaenia. The sequence goes on from CM035842.1 coordinate 117,446,475, forward strand.
TGTCATGAAGGACGTGTCTGTACCGGTCGCAGTGGCGCCTCGACGAGGCAGGCCCCCGCGAAGGGCAAATAATCACTCTCTTCCTCAGTCAACAGAGCCGAAGCAGAAAAGCGCCGCAGGCAAGGCGGGGCCAACTCACAGCAGATTCGGCAGACGGCTGAAGCCCAAGCGGCGCACAGACTGAATGTTGGTGTTGATTATTCAGTAGTGAGTAAGGTGCTATTAAATTTTAGGAATTAGTCTGTTCTTCATCGTTTGGGGGGGGGTTATATGGCTGTGTTGTTAGACATGTATATGTTGGACACTGCATATGTGATTTAACCTCACGATGAAGGAGAGCCAGCCCCCTGCGGTGCGGAGCCACAGAGCCTGGACCCCCTGCGGAGGACAGGGGACAGAAGACTTCCTGACCGCTGAGGCTCGAGAGGAGAGAAGGGGGAGTTATGTAAATAAAAGGTTAATGAATGTGAATAAAGAGATTTTGAGATAGACGTGTGATTTCCCCTGCGAGGGAAATGGTTTGATGTGAGAATGTTTAAAAGGGAGAACTTTGGTGTGTTCACCCTCTTTGTTCGCTGCTCAAGATGAGAGCAGACTGTGGAATGGTTACTTGAAATAAACTGGAATTAAAGGCAATTCGGTTTCGTTATTCAAGTCTCCCCACACAGTATGTTTTTATTATTGTTATGTACATATTGTATTTAACTTCTTTAGGTATCATTGTTTTAGGCATTATTGTTGTAATTATAAGAATGTTAAATTCATGAATGTGAGTGTGATAGTTTGTTTTAGGGAGCAGCTTCTGAATTTCATTGTATTATTTTTTAACAATGGAATGACAATAAAGGCACTTTGACTTAATTAACCGTTGGAAGACAGTGGGGGCGTTGGTGAGCCCAAACGGCATCACCAAATACTCGAATTGCCCTGTGTGTTTTAAACGCTGTCTTCCACTTGTCCCCCTCACGAATGCGAATGAGATGGTACGCGTTGCGTAAGTCTAATTTGGTAAACACCCATGAGCGCTGAAGGAGCTTAAATGTGGAATTCATCAAGGGCAGGGGATATTTGTCCTTAACTGTTATAGCGTTGAGCTCACGGTAATCGATACACGGGAGGAGCGAGCCAAACTTCTTGCCGACAAAGAAGAACCCGGCCCCGAGAGGAGCCAAAGATGGCCGAATGAGGCCGGCGTTCAGCGACTCTTTAACATACTTCTCCATGGCCTCCCTCTTCGGTCCCGAAATACTGTAGAGCCGGCTGGATGGCACCTTCTCCCCCGGGATGAGGTCCACAGCACAGTCGTAAGAGAAATGAGGTGGCAGCAACAGCGCTCTTGACTTGCTGAAGACCTCCCATAAATCATGATAAGCCCAGGGGATGAGGCTGAGATCCGGCAGCTCAACCGGAGGAGGAGAGACCGGGAGAGATGGAGCATATTCCGCTGAACTTAAACAAGTAGCCAAACAAAACGGGCTCCAGGAGGAGATGGAATTCCGCCCCCAATTTATCATGGGCTGTGCCTCTGGAGCCACGGATAACCAAGAATCATTGGGGAAGATGAATCTGGGAGAACTAGGAACGTTAGTTCCTCTCAATGATTCCTGGACAAGAGGATGGCAACTGGCTGCGTGCATTCAGTGACAACCGCGACCTCGCTGCCAGATATGGCGGTAACACGTTGTTGGGGTGACAGTTTAAGAGTGGGAATATCCAGGTCCTGGACGAGCCGGGCCGACACGAAATTGCCCTCTGCCCCTGAATCGACTAACGCCATGACCCTCCTCTCGACCCCCGGCAATTGCACGAGGGCCAGAATAGAGAAATTCCCAGGGGGAGTTGACTTGGTCCCGCCCGTCAGACCCCCCACGGTTACTGACAAGGCGCGTCTTTTGGCCGCCGGGGGCACTCGTCCCAACCGTGCTCCGGGGAAGCACAGTACAAGCATGCGCCAGCTCTCCTCCTTTGCTGACGCTCAGCCTCGGTTAGACAAACCTGGCTGAGATCCATCAGTTCGGGAGGAGGTCTGGTCCCCCCAGTGTCAGTCCACGTGGCAGGCACACACCCGGTGGACCAGCGAGAGGAGGCCTGTCGCTCCTTCGCGCGCTCACGGTGGCGGTTGTCCAACGCCACAGCCTGATCAATAAGACCATCAAGCGTCTCAGGAACAGCATAAACCTCCAGATCGTCGCGGAGATGGTCATTCAACCTGTGGAGGAACGCGCTGCGTAACGCAACCTCGTTCCATCCAGAGTCTGCTGCTTTGACTCGAAACTCCAGAGAGAACTCGGCCACAGACCGAGTTCCCTGGCAGAGAGTCATAAGGCGGCTCATAATGGTCCCCTGACTCTCGGTGTGGTCGAACGCGGGACAAAAAGCGGCCACAAATTGATCAAGCGTGTGACTACGGCCCTCCGGGCTGTCTGCTGTAGCCCATGCCCAACTAGGGGCCCAGTCCCATAGCAGTAGGGTGAAAAACTGAATTTTTGTGATATCCGTCGGGTACCCCCCCAACCTGCTCCAAATACATCCGTACCTGGTGTAAAAACTCATTACATTTCCCCACCTCCCCCGCGTATGGGGCAGGTGAGGGAACAGAGGTGGTACGGTGAACTGGTGGATGAATAACGGGAGCAGGCTGAGGAGGAGGAGCCGTTGGAGCCGCCCCCGCCAAATGACACGTGATGGTATCCAATTGCTGCATCATAATTTGCAGCTGCTGGTTCATCACGGTGACCTGTTGCTCAGTCGCTTCTAAGCGATCCATAGCAGATTGTCCCCCTGTTGTACCTGCTGAGCCGAGGTTAAGGCTGGCTCGTTCTGTCATGACTGCTTAGGATATTCAGCCCACGTGCAAGGTGCAGCAACAAAGAGACAATCAAACCGTATACACGTTTGAATGTTTTATTAAATATCAAAACCCACTCTGCTACAGAACAGTCACTCGCCAGAGGAATGGGCCTGTGGAGAGAAAGTAAGAGCTGTGAGCAGAGGAATGGAGATAGGAAAAATGGGCAAGCCAAATTACCACTTACGTGGGCTCCGAGGGAGCGCAGGCTGAACCCCAGCGGGGAATAGACGAACCGGCAGGGCAAGGAACTGCGGGTGGAGTCTGACCGGGTGGCAGTTTCCGTCGTGGGAAAAGTTGTGGCAGGAGAGCGAACACAGCCCTCAGTGACACACCTACATGATGGCAACAACCTGCACCAAGGAGAGAAAGCACAAGGATAAATAACTTCTTTACCGTTGTGTAAGAGACTACTTACTTGTCTGTTGTGGTAGTATACCCAGACGAGCCAGCGTTGAATCACTGAAGAGAGCTTCCTTAAATACGCTGGCTGATAAGAGGGTGCAGGTTTGTCCTCTCCCTCAGGTGTGCTGATGAGCAGTGGAGAGATGAACAGGAAGGAGGGGGCGCACTCTCGCCGCCCCTGACAATTTGTCCATGTTTATTTTACCTTTATTTATACAGGGTAGTTCCATTGAGAGACAACCTCTTTTTTTCAAGGATGCTCTGTTCACACTCACACCAGGAAGCTGCCCAGTACAACCACAGACTGACCTGTGACCACTGAGCAGCTCCAGTTGGGGTTAAGGGCCTTGCTCAAGGGCACCACAGTGGGGTTAAGGAGGGTGGGGCAAACACTGCTATTTTATCTGTCTCACCCAGAGCTCATCCTGCCAGTCCAGGGATCAAACCTGTAACCCTCCACTCACCATTCCACTTCCCTAATCATTAGCCCACCACTGGCCACCATGTGTCAGGTTCCTCTTCTATTTGTTTTAATAAAAGATGTTGGAAGTAAATACTTTGCTTTAAAAGGGCCAACTTGTCAAAACACACAGTGGGAGGGAAAAATCTTGAATAGAAAAAAAATGTGTCAAGATGCATTGAGAATTGTTTTAGAATGAAGTTGGAGTTCTGAACCATAATCGAATCATGAGGTGCCTAAAGATTCCCACGCCTAATTCGGACCTCGGGAGGAGGACCGAGTTATCGGACCTTTTGCAGTTTTATTTGGTGACCCCTGTCATATAGGAAAAGGTAAAAAGAAATGCATATTTCCTAAGCCTGAGTTGACAATGATGTGAACACTGATTTATATTAGATACAATTATAAATTCACCTAAAGACTCATAAACCTGGTTCTTGTCTTTTCAGAAATTAATATTTAAAAAATAATTAAGTTCAATGTATTTACTGTATGGCTGAAACTTTACCATAGCAGTTTACTCTTCACATGTACTACACATTTGTTGAAAAAATAAAATACAGTATACATGTCACAGATTTTTGCTTATATTTAGTGAGATTTACTCACCTGACATGAAAATATAGAATAGTTTATTCTGATTAAGCTCTAAGTATGCTCTGAATATGCTCATCATGTTAATACAATCGTGTTTCTGTACATCATGTGATATTACAGATTATAAATTATCATACAGTCAGTACTGCACTAATATTGTGAATGAGCTCTGTGTAGTTAATAATGAAACAGACAAAACTGGACAATTATTGATCATCTGCTGTCACATGGCAAATATGACAATACATTTATGGCAGTGGTTTTTATCAATACATTAAATGTAATATTAGGCTGTTACAAATCTAAAGTGTGGCAGTTTAGATGGATAATCTATAGATTACTTCTAAAGTCATTTTTAAGTGCTGATTTCTGACGTTAGCATCTTACCAGCTGACTGTGGCTAGTTATCAAGCTAACGACACTACTAATTTACTTGCCAACCTACTAACAGTTTTATTAGTATTATTACTGTATTTGAAATCCAATTTTAAAAGACAGACAACCACTGTAACTACAGTCACCATCCTCTTAGTAACTCATAGAAGGCAGAATGCTTCATTCTTATTATCATTTCATAATTCTGTCTTCTACGATGCGAAATAGCCAATATTGGCACAAGTTACTGACCTTTGTCCACTTTCTGACTCCACTGAACTTTGTGTAGAAGAAACATCTCTCACAGAAAGCCTCTGGTTTTTGAAAGAGCAGTGTCCTGACAGCAGAATCACCACCTCATGGGCTGCTACACCTCCAACACCTGAATGGAGGCTCTTCTGTTAATCTCTGCTAGTCTGTTGCCCTGGCTAATAATGTTTTGTATGCATACATGACGCCTCTTCTCATACATGACATCATTATTACTATTTTTACAAACCTGGCGTGTGGCTGCTGGACATCACTTTGAATTAACGACTCAAGTCCGTGCAGGCATTAACAGGTAAACGGCATGTAAAGCGAGAATTGCGGACGTAAAACAGAGTTCTTTCTATCTGTGCCCGACTAGTTTTGACTGAGGCTAGGTGCTGGATGTGTGGCACAAAAACCTGAAATAAAAAACTGAATTTGTATGACAAAATGTGAAACTGAACTCTGACAATGAATTAGGGAGCCGAATTTTTCAAGTAAATGAAATACAGTTGTTTCAATTTTATTACATTACACATTCAAACCAATAGATTCAATTTCAAATTAGGCGGTTAAGATTCAAATTTTAAAAGCAATTATTCAAAGTAATTAATTCAGGTTCAAATTCATATAATTAAAATTCAAATTCAGTTCCTGCTGGGTCAAGTCTTACTCTATAGAGGCATACAGTAGTCAGTTAGTGCATCTGTTCGTGGCTGTGTGTATGTGTGTGTGTATCTGTCTGTCCGCCTCTCTGTTTCAGCTCGCCCGGTAAAAATTAAGTAGAACTAAAGGCTTGTATCATTGTATTACCATATTTTCTCGACTTTTAATTTGCCAGAATTTTGAAATAACACTTTGTTTTTTAAATAAACATAAAAATAGCTCACCTTTACCGTCAGTGGAATGGTACTGCGCATGCGCTCGAAAACTCCTGCCAGATGGAAGTACTGAGCATTCCGCCGATACTGGGTGAACAAATGTCCATCTTTTTGCCAATCTGTTTTCTTCCTCTGTCACTAAACAGCAAAAGCTCCTATTTGTCTTGATTGACATTGTATTCACATACCTCCATCGGTTCTGCCATTTAAAATGTCTGCCACCGTGCTCTTCTTCTGTGCTTGGATTGCAGCTGTTCAAATCAGTTTGATGGCTCTTAGCTAAAGCCGACAGTATAGGCATGTGAACTGCAGATTATTTTCACTGCACATGCGTTTACTCCCAAATTACTGGATGGATTTGGATGAAATTTTTTACCAGAGGTAGTCCTTGGGCTAGAGGGGAACCCATAACATTTTGGTGATGATCCAAAAATGCATACCTCCACCAAAGCTCTTATCTTCTCACAGTGTGTTAGCAAGAATACTCCAAAACTATTTGATGGATTTGGATGAAATTTTTTACCAGAGGTGGTCCTCTGGCTAGAGAGGAACCCATAAAACTTTGATGATGATCCCAGAATGCATACCTCCACCAAGGCTCTTATCTTCTCACAGTGTGTTTGCAAGAATACTCCACAACTACGAGATGGATTTGGATGAAATTTTTACCAGAGGTGGTCCTTGGGCTAGAGAGGAACCCATAACGTTTTGGTGATGATCCGAGAATGCATACCTCTGCCAAGGCGCTGGCCCGAGGCATCAGCACCTTGGTGCTTTCATTTTACTCCAGGGACCAGTCATATCCTATCAACCACAGAAACCACACACCTCTGTCCACCAGTAATGCATTATTTCATTCATTCTTTAAGACAAATTTACATTAGTAAGCTCAGGCTAGATCCAAGCTACGATACTGACGTAAGAGGGAGGGCGGAGTTAAATGTGGCCTTAGAGATTTAAAGAGGCATGCACTGAAACCAGACATGCTCAGAAAGGCTGCAAAACATGATTCACAATTATGCTGCAATAAATAATTAAAGAATTAAAGAAAATTTGACCAAAATATGTCACAAAAGTTTCATTAGGACCTGTGTGAGCTGTTAAAATGTGGAAAATCTGCAATCAATAACCCCTTTAAAAATGCAGACATTAGAAGGCAACCTGAAATGTGATTTAAAGATAGATTTGTTGTGACATAATGGCTAGCCCAGGGAACAGACATGGACTCAGAAATGTATTTTGTTATCTTTATTTTAAACCCAACGTTAGTGTGTGAGTGCATGAGTGTCCTATGGAGTGTATGTGTATGCTGGCTGGAGACTCAGAGCAGCTGGAGGGAGCAGAGCGCCGTGCAGCCTGGCAACCCTATAAACGGAGCAGACAGACAGTTAGCAGGATGTTAGCTGGGCTCACACTAGGTGTAAACTGTGGCTTACTTGTTGCAGGGAGATGGTGGTCGCCCGTTGTCCAGGGAGACAGCGCCCTCGGTCCCGATGTCGTGGCAGTTGCTGCGGTGATGGTGAGGAGAGGATGGAGTCTGCCGCCGTGGGATTCTGCCTGTGCACATGGGAGTAGTGGAAAGACAGGTGGGTAGAGGTTGATTCACTTGAGATGATGGAGTGATCCTCCGGGAGTTGATGCCGAGATGGCGAGGCTGAGCGTAGAGTCAGGGATGGCATAGGAAAACAGGATGCGTGCTTCATAGCCTGGTAGACAGAAGGCTCAGTGCAGGCCAGCGGGCTGAATGGGTTTAAGTAGGCCTGCCCTGACGAGAAGCAGGTGTGCGCCCAGCTGAGGATGATCGCGGCTGAGAGCGAGTCATCACAGTACTTCCCCCCCCACCCCGAGGGGTGCCTCCTGGCACCAGCCCACCTGGGTGCGTCCAGTGGAAGTCCCTGATGAGTTGTTTGTCCAACACGAAGGATGGACGCACCCAGGAGCGCCACTCCGGGCCATACCCCTCCCAGTCCACCAAGTACTGCAGGCCATGACCCCAGCGTTGGACGTCCAGGATGGAGGTGACCTTCCACGCTGGGTCGCCATCGATCACCACTGGCAGAGGTGGAGACCTAGGAGGAGGACAGAGAGGGCTGGAGAAAAAAGCCTTAACCTGGGACACATGAAAGGTGGGACAGATGCAGAGGGAGGGAGGAAGAGACAGGCGTACAGCCACAGGGTTAATGATCTGGGTGATGGGGAAAGGACCAATAAACCACTGCGACAATTTCCTCCTTTCACCCTTGAGGTTAATGTGCTTAGTAGAGAGCCAAACCTGCTGACCCACCTGGTAAGCTGGAGCCGGCCTCCTGCGGCGATTAGCAACCTTGGAGTTACGCTCTGCCGTGCACTGGAGAGCCGTCCGGACCAACCTCCAAACCCACCGACAACGCCTCAAATGGGCCTGGACCAAAGGCACAGCGATGTCCCCCTCCCCTTCGGGAAAGAGCGGAGGATTGTAGCCCAGGGAGGCCTCGAATGGAGACATGCCGGTCGCTGATGACACTGTGGAATTATGGGCATACTCGATCCAAGGAAGCTGGGAACTCCACGAGGCCGGGTGAGATGAAGCCACACACCGCATCGCGGTCTCCAGCTCCTGGTTAGCCCTCTCGCACCGACCGTTGCTTTAGGGGTGATAGCCGGAGGACAGGCTCACCGTGGCCCCCAGGGCATTACAGAAAGACTTCCAGACTTGCGACACGAACTGCGGCCCCCGATCAGAGACGATGTCCAGCGGTATCCCATGGAGCCTGACGACATGCCGCACCAGCAGATCTGCCATTTCCTTCGCCGTGGGGAGTCCCGGTAGGGGAATGAAGTGGGTGGCCTTCAAGAAGTGATCCTCCACTGTGAGCACAACGGTGTGACAATCAGACAAGGGGAGGGAGAGAAAGAAAAAGCGGGGATGCCAGTCGGGCCTGCTAGCAAGGCTAAAGAGACAGCCGCATAGACCTCCGCTACCCAGCATTTTTCTCTCCAACGCCAGAAGCATCGTCCACAAAATGGATGATCTAGAGCTACAGCTGGCAACTAGTAAAACTGTGAGAGACTGCTGTGTGCTGTTGTTAACGGAAAGCTGGCTCCACCTGCTGATCACCGATGCTGCAGTGCAGCTGCCAGGGCGCAGACTTCACCGAATGGACTGAACAGCAGAATCTGGTAAAAAAAAGAGGAGGCGGTCTCTGCATTTTTCTTCACAACACTTGGACTAATCACAGCCGTATTATTAACACTTACTGTTGTCCTGATCTAGAGACAATGTCAGTCTTATGTCGGCCTTTTTATCTTCCAAGAGAGCTGACAGTCGTTATAATAACAGCAATCTATATTTCTCCTGATGCAAATACTAAAGCGGCCCTTAGTCATTTGTACAGTGTAATAAATAAACAGCAACAGGCCTATCCCGAGGGTGTTCACATCATAGCTGGTGATTTTAATCAAGCATGCTTGAGAACTGTGCTGCCTAATTTCACACAGTATGTGAAATGTGCCACTAGGGGAAAGAATTGTCTTGATCGGGTGTATTCGAACCTGAAGCATGCTTACGGACCTGTGCCGTGTCCACATCTTGGCCTGTCAGACCATCTATCATTGCTCCTCATCCCAGCATACACCCCCCTCAGGAGAACTGCTAGACCTACTATAAAGAACATCACAGCATGGCCCGAGGGAGCTCTTTCTCAGCTGCAGGACTGTTTTTCAAACACTCTGTGGGATTTATTCAAGAATGAGGATCTGGAAATGTACACACAGACTGTATTACACTACATCACCTACTGTATCAATCAGGTGACTGTGGAAAAACGCATCAAGGTTTTTCCTAACCAGAAGCCTTGGATGACAAAAGAAGTCCAGGCACTCCTCAGAGCTCGTGATACAGCCTTCAGGTCAGGGGATACAGATCTGTATAGCACCGCCCGGGCTAATCTGAAGAAAGGCATTAAGGAGGCTAAACAGACCTAAAAGAAGAAAGTCGAGGACCATTTTTCTGATAATGATTCGAGACGAGTATGGCAAGGCTTTAACCATATCACAAACTATAAGGGCAGCAGCATCATTTCCAGTGACATCAGCGCCTCACTGGCAGAAGAACTGAACTGCTTTTTTGCACGGTTTGAGGCAAATACACCTCGCCCGGACCCACAGATGTTATTGAATGTCAGCTCTGATGTGCTTATCCTGCAGGATCATGAGGTGAGACAGACACTGAGAGCAGTTCACCCAAGAAAGGCTACTGGTCGCGATGGAGTGCCAGGAAAGGTGCTCAGAGCATGTGCAGATCAGCTATGCTCTGTTTTGGCTGACATTTTTAACTTGTCTCTCAAGGCAGCCGTTGTTCCACAGTGTTTAAAATCTGCAGTCATTATTCCTGTACCTAAAAAACATACTATTAGCAGTCTGAATGACTATCGACCTGCTTTGAGAAAATGGTATTGAAACATCTTTTGCCTAGTCTCCCCCCAGACTTTGATCGGTACCAGTTTGTCTACAGGCAGAGCAGATCCACTGAAGATGCTATTGCTATTGCTCTCCACTCGGCATTCAGCCATTTAGAAGACAAGGGGAGCTATGTAAGAATGTTGTTTGTTGACTATAGCTCGGCATTTAATACAATTATTCCCAACATTCTTATCACCAAATTGCTTCATCTTGGTCTGCCTACTCACACTTGCAGCTGGATTAAGGACTTCCTAACAAACAGAACACAGACTGTTAAGACTCTGACTCCATTCCTCCTCTACAGTCATGCTTAACACAGGCTCGCCACAGGGCTGTGTGTTGAGCCCCACTTTGTATTCATTGTACACATATGACTGCATACCTGTTCATCCCACAAACATTATAGTGAAGTTTGCAGATGACACAACAGTGGTGGGGCTCATATCAGGAGGAGATGAGTCCGCATACAGAGATGCAGTCCAGAAACTGGTGAGATGGTGCTCAGACAATAATCTGCTATTGAATACAAAAAAAACCAAAAGAACTCATTATTGATTTTAGGAAGCATAGCAGTGAGCCGCCTCCTCTATATATAGGCAAGGGGCGTGTGGAGAGGGTGGAGGCTTTTAAGTTTCTGGGTGTTCATATTTCTCACAACCTTACATGGGCAGTTAACACCATAGCTACGATAAAAAAGGCTCAACAACGTCTACACTTTCTGAGGCTCCTCAAGAAGAATGGCCTGAATGCACAGTTGCTGGTTTTATTTTATCACTCTGCTATTGAGAGCATTTTGTCATATGGCATCACGGTTTGGTATGAGGGCTGTTCAGCCGCATACCGCAAAGCCTTCCAGAGAGTGATCAAGACTGCGCAAAAAAATCACTGGCTGTTCTTTCCCTTCTCTGAAAGAGATTTCCAGGTCTCGGTACCTCAACAGAGCTACTGCCATCATTAAAGACTGTGCTCATCCAGGCCATGATTTCTTTCACTTGCTCCCCTTGGGAAAGCGGTACAGATCCCATAAAACCCGGACTACCAGGTTTAATCATAGTTTTTTCCCAGCGGCAGTATGTATTTTGAACGGATTTATGTAACACGCACAGACTGCTGATATTATTTTGTTATTTTAGGTTATTTTGTGGCAATAACCCTGTGTGTATAAGCTGGTCTTTTATATTTATCGCTCAGTATGTTTTCATTATTGCTACGTACATATTGTATTCAACTTTTAGGTAATATTGTTTCAAGCATTATTTATTGTTGTAATTATAAGAATGTTAAATGCATGAGTGAACTGTGAGTGTGATAGTTTGTTTTTAGGGAGCAGCATCTCATTTTCGTTGCATTGTTTATTAACAATGGAATGACAATAAAGGCACTTTGACTTTGACTTTGATGAAGTCCACGGCGATGTGTGACCATGGTCTGCCAGGAACCGGAAGAGGGTGAAGCAGCCCCGCCGGAGGAGAGGAGGGCGTCTTGCCAGTGGTGCACTGAGGGCAGGCGCGGATGTAATTGGTGACGTCCCTCAGCAGCGACGGCCACCAAAACGACCTCTGGAGGACCTCGATCGTGTGGGAAACCCCCGGTGACAAGCCAGTTTGGAAGAGTGACCCCAATGGATCACCTCGCCCCGAACAGCCGAAGGAGCGAACCATTTTCCCGCTGGCCCTCTGCCCGGGTCTGGTTCTGCTTCTGTGCTTTCAGGACCCTCTCCTTGATCTCCCACGAGAGGGCGCCCACGACACACGAAGGTGGGAGGATGGGAAGGATGGGAGCCTCCGCTGTGTCAGGGGAGAACTGTCTGGACAGCGCATCCGGCTTGGTATTCTTAGACCCAGGGCGGTAGGTGATGGTAAAATTGAAGCGGCCAAAGAATAAGGACCAGCGGGCCTGACGGGCGTTCAGACACTTGGCTGTCCTGAGGTACTCCAGGTTTTTATGATCAGTCCATACGATGAAGGATTGGGCAGCCCCCTCCAGCCAGTGACGCCACTCCTCCAGGGTGACCTTAACCGCCAAGAGCTCCCTGTCCCCGATGTCATAATTCCTCTCAGCAGGAGACAAACAGCGGGAGAAGAATGCGCAGGGCTGGACCTCCCCATCTACCGGAGAACGCTGAGACAACACGGACCCCACCCCAGAATCAGAAGCATCCACCTCCACCAAGCACTGTAGCGCAGGGTCCACTTGGGTCAAGATGGGGGAGGACGAAAACCGGGTCTTGAGCTCGGCGAACGCGGCCGCAGCCTCCTCCATCCACTGAAAGGGCGTCTTCGGGGAGGTAAGACGGGTGAGAGGAAGAGCAATGACACTGTACCTATTAATGAAGCGCCGGTAAAAGTTGGCAAACCCAAGGAACTGCTGCAGCTGCTTCCTGGAGGAGGGAGTAGGCCAGTCCACCATGGCCTTCACCTTATCGGGGTCCGTGATGATTTGGTTGTGGGCGATGGTGAAGCCGAGAAATGACGTCTTGGCGGTGTGAAACTCACACTTCTCAGCTTTGACATAAAGCTGGTTCTCCAGGAGATGCTGCAGGACCCACCTCATGTGGACGCGGTGCTCATCCAGGGATCAGGAGAAGATCAAGATGTCGTCTAAATACACAAAGACGAAAGACCCCAGGAAGTCGCGGAGGACATCGTTGATGAATCTCTGGAAGACGGCCGGAGCATTGGTCAGCCCAAACGGCATCACCAGGTATTCAAAGTGGCCGCTTGGGGTCCGGAAACCAGTCTTCCACTCATCCCCCTCCCTGATGCATACCAGATGGTATGCGTTACGGAGGTCCAGCTTGGTGAAGATTGAGGCCCCCTGGAGAGAATCAAAGGCCGTATCCATCAAGGGCAGTGTGTATCTATCCTTGATGGTGATGTCGTTGAGAGCACGGAATGTCAATGCACGGCCTCAGGGACCCATCTTTCTTCCCAACAAAGAAGAACCCAGCCCCCACCACCAAAGATGAGGGGCGAATGATGCCAGAGCTGAGGGAATCCTTAATATCGGCCTCCATGGCCTCCCGCTCAGACGCCGACAGGCTGTACAGGCAGCTTGAAGGCAGTGGAGCCCCAGCCCAGAGATTAATGGCACAGTCATAGGGCCGGGGGGGGGGGGGGGGGGACAACGCCTTGGCCTTACTAAACACTGCCCCTAGATCATGGTACTCGGGGGGGCACCCTGGACAGATAGGGAGGAGGCGAGGCCGGCGAGACCAGCGGCGTAGACGGGGCACATGCAGCGGACTGGAGGCACACGCTGAGGCAGAAAGAACTCCAAGACACCACACTTCCTGCTCTCCAGTCAAAGGATGGGTTGTGGAGTCGAAGCCATGGGTAGCCCAAGATGACCGGGGATGAGGCAACCGGCAGGACAAACAGGCTGAGATCCTCACGATGATTGTCAGAGACAATCACCGAGACCGGGGGCGTTTGTTCAGTCACTATAGCCAGGGGAGCCTTAGACAGAGCAATGAGCCGCAGGGGGGACTTTAAAGGACAGCAGGGAAGCCCCAAACGGGTTGCCAGTTCCCCCGAGATGAAGCTCTGCTCCGCTCCCAAGTTAACCAGGGCGTGAATGCAGAAATCAGTCTTGTTATGTGTAAACCTAATAGGTAATGTGCACTTGGAGAGGGGATTTGGCCGAGGATGGTCCGTGAGTCCCCCTACTGTGACGCACGGACCTCCCCTTTTGGCCGAACGGGACAGCTTTCTAAGTCGTGGTCCTCCTCCCCACAATACATACACAACCCCAGCTCCCTACAGCGCTGTTTCTCTGCGTGGGAGAGTTTGGTCCACCCTATTACCATAGACTATGACCTAGCAGACTCACTGGGAGGTAGGGCTAGTAGCGGGGCTTGGGAAGAGCGCACGGTCTGGGCACTCGAGTGACCGGACGCCTTCCGCTCAGCTGCCCGCTCCCTAAGCCTATTGTCTAAGCTGATGGCCAAGGAGATTAATGATGAGAGCTTATCTGGCTTATATAACCGGGCCAACTCATCCCGTAGACTGGGGTTTAAGCTCCTTATGAAAATGCTACATAGCAAAGCATCCTCCCACCCAACATCGGCTGCCACCACCCAGAAATCGACAGCGTAGTCAGTCGCGGGCCTACCCCCCTGTTGAAGGTTTAACAACCGGGTGGTGAACACATCGTCCCGGTCAGAATGGTCGAATACCTCGCTGAACTCATCCACAAACTGGCTATATGTTAAGCTAGAATAGCTTGCCCTCGCCATAACTGCGTATGCCCAAGCTAGCACTCGCCCTTCCAGGAGATTGGTCACATAGCCAATCCGGCTATGCTCAGTGGGAAAGTCGCCTGGGACCCGCTGGAACACTATCTCGCATTGGAGGAGAAAGCCACGCGCCTCCCCTAACTTTCCACTAAAACGGGAGGGCATGGGAACCGGAGTCAGACGGGTCAGAGGAGCTAAGCTAGGCTGGCTAATGGAGGAGCTAGCGGGAGCTGTAGCGCTGGTGGAAATGCCTGCTGTCCAGTCAGACGATCCAACCGGCCATTAATTTGGGTTAACTGGTTTAAGATAACCTGCTGTTGGTAAGCTATATGATCCACACGAGTCTCTAAGTTGTTTAGCCGTAGTGCTAACGTGCTGTTCGCTGGGTCGTTTTGACTGAGTCGTACTGACATAATGGCTGACCCAGCGAACAGACACGGACTCAGAAATGGATTTTGTTATCTTTATTTTAAACCCAATGTTAGTGTGTGAGTGCGTGAGTGTGCTATGGAGTGTATGTGTATGCTGGCTGGAGACTCAGAGCAGCCGGAGGGAGCAGAGCGCCGGGAAGCCTGGCAACCCTATAAATGGAGCAGACAGTTAGCAGGATGTTAGCTGGGCTCACGCTAGGTGTAAACTGCGGCTTACTTGTTGCAGGGAGATGGTGGTCGCCCGTTGTCCACGGAGACAGCGCCCTCGGTCCCGATGTCGTGGCAGTTGCTGGAGTGATGGTGAGGAGAGGATGGAGTCCGCCGCCGCAGGATTCCGCCTGTGCACAGGGGAGTAGTGGAAAGACAGGTGGGTAGAGGTTGGCTTACTTGAGATGATGGAGTGATCCTCCGGGAGTTGATGCCGAGATGGCGAGGCTGAGCGTAGAGTCAGGGATGGTGTAGGAAGACAGGAGACGTGCTTCATAGCCTGGTAGACAGACGGCTCAGCGCAGGCCAGCGGGCTGAGTGGGTTTAAGTAGGCCTGCCCTGACGAGAAGCAGGTGTGCGCCCAGCTGAGGATGATCGCGGCTGAGAGCGAGTCATCACATGTTGTTTGCTGTGAAAAGGTGATGAGAATAAAGAACAAACAAAATGCCAATTGATATTAAAGAACAGACAGAAAAGGGGAGATCCACAAAATGTGGTTGAAATGAGGGCAACCAGACAAAGACTACAGGATGCGAAGCAAACAATAGACACACCAGGGAGAGGAGTCATAAGACACAGGCAATATGTTTCAGGCAATCAAGACAGCAACAAGGGCAGGAAAATGAATCAAGGTGGAATGAAAAACATATAGAACATGAATAAAACTGGAATTCAATTCAGATATTAGGACAAAGATAGAGGGCATAAAGCGATAGAAGAAAACACTATGGAGTCAAAACAAAAACTAAAGATAACGCTTTTAATGTGGCTTCACAAGTTGGTTTAGAAACACGTTACAGTAAGAACACAATGAATGATAATACAATAATAAATAAATAATCAACTAGAAAAGCACTCTACTCCGCCAAGGCTCCTTCGGTTTCTCATGGATCACCTCCAAAATGTAATGTGTTTGTGTGTAGGCCTATAGCCACTTGTGGTGAAAATTGCATCAAAGTCTGTCCATCAGTTTTGGAGTATTGTTGCTAACACACTGTGAGAAGATAAGAGCCTTGGCTGAGGTATGCATTCTCAGATCATCACCAAAATATAATGGGTTCCTCTCTAGCCCAATAAGCACCTCTGGTGAAAATTTCATCCAAATCCATCGAGTAGTTTTTGTGTAATCCTGCTGCACAAATAAAAAGAAAGCCCTTGGTGGAGGTATGCACTCTCAGATCATCCCCAAAATCTAATCATCTGTTCCCCGTGCCATTACACACCTTTCCTGAAAATTTCATCAAAATCCATTCATAACTTTTTGAGTTATGTTGGTAACAGACAGACAGACAGACGGACAAACAGACAAATGCTGGTAAAAACATAACCTCCTTGGTGGAGGTAATAAATAAATAATACAATAATAAATAGCACATAAAATACAGACAAGCAGTATTTTTGGTATGAAGGACTTTTTTATCATTCTTCTTTGTGGCTGTGACTGGTTTATGTTTTCCTGTTGGCAGTTTTATAAATTCATTAAACAGGGAATAAACAAAATCACATATAATTTAAGGGTTGCAAATTTAAAGATGAAAATTGAGACCTTGACATTCCTTTCCCCCAGAAGGTATTTGGGAATAAATAAATTTACACAATTATAAAAATACTGAAATATTTTGAATTGAAGAAAAATAAGATAAACTTCTTTAATCAGTCCTGATTAGATCTGGATCTAAGTCAAGGTCCAGTAAATTATTTTTTAATAGATAGATGGATAGATGGACAGATGCAGGGTTTCCTCTGGTAACATTTCCCGGTGGTGGCCAGCTACGCTTGTAAATTTCCTGCCATTCCTATGAGGAAATACTTATAAATTTAAGAAAAAAATATGAAGGAATTATGGTCCGCAAGCACGCACACGAACAGCGCGCGTGACCGTCATCTGCGCGGAGTTCAGAAATGCCGCACCCACGTGACCACTCCAGTTGCCAGGCAGAGTTACTCGTGTCACTGTCCAAGACAGACATGAGCTTATTAAAGTACTTTAAATGTGAAAAAAAAAATCAGAAGAAGTATGTAAGCACTGGAGGCGTTTATCATGGTTTTAACCCGCTGGTAACGGGAGCAATAATGGAAGACTTGCTTCGCTAACAGATGTGGTTAAGAGCTCAAGTTGGTTCATTTTGTCTTCTTTTTAATCGTTAGTTTTTTGTTTTTCTTATTTCAGACAAGAATGAAAAGAAGGAGTTATTATGTTGCTATTGTTTATGCATGCGGTTCATTTGGAGCTCTTTTTTGTGTGGTACGGGATAGCCGCCCCGGTTTCCAGTTCCACCATCTCCGGTGGTATAAGAGGGGCTGCTGGTAGAAGGACAGTCTCTTTCGCCTTTCCTCTGCCAAGTGGCTGCATGTACAATTGGGTGTACAGAGCCCTGTTTCATTAAAAAAGCAGTGTTCATCTCACTCTTGGCCTCATCCTTGTCTACGAGTTATGACATAACATTTGGTGACGAGAGGTAAATTAATGGAGGCATGTGGAACACCAATTAGTCCATTCCTGGAGCTCCCGGGGGAGCCGCCTGTGCTGTGGTCTTGTTGGTATGAGGCTTTCCAGATGTACATGGTAGCGCTGGACCTGGGAAGAACGGAGAAACTGCAAGCTCGTGCATTATTAGTACACAACCTGGGAATGGAGGGACAAAGAATTTCGGGCACGCTTGGAGATGCGGACACTTATGAAGAAGTAGTTGAGTTAGTGGCCCGCCATTTTTAGAGCACCGGACAACGTCATCGTTCGGCGGATTAAGTTCAGACAGCGCCACCAAGGTAGGCGAACTGATCCAGCAGTTCGTGTCAGACTTAAGGCAGTTGGCCATTGAGTGCCGGTTCGGGCCTTTAGAAGAAGAAATGGTGCACGACCAGTTGGTGGAACATGCTAACTGTGCCGCAGTCCGCTCCAAGATGCTTACGTTCCGGAAGTTGAAGCTGACGAGGGCTGTTGCGTTAGCGCTACAGCTAGAAGCAGCAGATAAGCTAACTTGGGAGCTAAACGAGCGCCTTTTGCCAGGAAGTTCAAGATCCCCCATGGCCGCACAGGTAATGGACCCGGACAGCAATGGGAGTGTCAAAGATGACGCCGAGAGTGCCAACGCTGTACGGATGAGGTCTGCTGACGAAGCACCGCCACAAGGCCAGAGAGTGTGTGGCAAGAGGGAAGCGCTGTGGAAATTGTGGCCATCTCCACCATTTCGCGAGGATGTGCCAGTGACCTGGACAAGAGAGACCGTGCAAGACTTCAACTTCTTCTGCCTCAACGGTGGTACACACAGTGTCCCCGAGTACCAATGGGTGCATGCGCTGCACGGTAATTCTGGATGGAGTTCCGGTACCAATGTTGGTCGACACGGGAGCGGAGAGTTCTGTGCTGAACTGGTATACAGTCAGACAGTGTTTTCTCCACTACAGGAGTGGAAGTTTCACAGATCCGCTTTGCGGCTATGGAGAAGGATGGTTGGCCATGGTGGGTACCATCACATTGACAGTTCGGTACAAGTCGGCGATGATGGCCGCTGTGGAGTTCATCGTGACGGTCTACGGCTCTAACACCATGGGCTGCAACTTGTTTTATGGCCTTGGATTCTCCATTAGGAGCGGCACTGGGGAAGAGTGGTCAGGTGGCAGACTGTGGGACCGACCGGTTCCGAGGGTCCAGGATGATGCAGTGTGGGATGAACCATTGCAGGGAACTCCGAAAAGTGGACAGGCTGCATCACGCTCAGGGTCGCTGCGAGAGGACCCCGGTGTCAGTGTCTGAGCTGCTCTGGATGTGGGTGCCGGGCGGCATGGGGGGGACCTGCGGCGATGAGCGGGGCCCAAACGATGGTCTCAGATGTTCCAGGAGTATGGCCGTGGAGGACTGGTGAACACGGGACCACAGGGGCGGGTCAGCAGCGGATCTACAAGCAGTTGGGGCACGACTGGGTGGCACTGGAAGAGTGAATGCCAGGCGGAGACACTGCAGGCGGTGCAAGGCCCCACTTGGAGTTGCAGACTGGGTTCGGGCTCGGGCGGCGTTGAGGTCCAGGTGGGTGAGACAGAAGTGGGACATGGAGTGGTACCAGGGTCGGCTGCAGGTGATAGGTGAGCAGCATGATCGATACCTGCTGTTGTTGGATGGCTCGTGGTGCCATCCCAATGAGTTAAGGCATGCTCCGAAGGAGATGGGTGGGCACAACTCCAGATGGTTGGAGTGCTCAGAGGTGCAGAGGAGAAGACGCTCCAAAGATTTTGCGTCCTTTATTGATCCCCAGAGGGGAAATTCAGGGCATCCACCTGGATGGATGAAGCAGCCATGGTACAGCGCTATCCCTTCACCATTCACACACACATTCACACCTAGGGCCACTTTAGAGTCTCCAGTTAACCTAATCTGCATGTTTTTGGCAAAGAGAAGGCGACCAGCTGTGGGTCGAGAAGCGGATTGCTGCCAGGGGTGGACTTATGGTGAAGGCCTGGGGGGAAGCCATGGGTCATCCTCACCGAGTCATGGGCGTGTTGTTGTAATTGTTCATTTGTTCTGTGTTAATAGTTTGGGGATTATTTTAGTTTTGTATTTTATGTAGGAGACACGGCAGCATTTTTTTTTCTGTTATAAACTTTAAATAGTATAGATGGCAGAATAACCAGCCTTGCTGTGTGGGGGGTAGGACGGCAATATACCCGTCCCCCCTAATTTTAGCTCTTTTGGTGTGAATGTCATAGGCCCCTTTTGGTGATTTTAGTTTGTTTATGTCTAGCAGATAATTCAGGTTCCAAATTGGGGTGGGCTGATTGTGTGTGTGTTTTGGATTTTTCTACGGGGGGGGGGGGGGATATTATGTAGTTATTGTTTATGTATGTGGTTCATGTTGGAGCTCTTATTTGTGTGGTACAGGGGATGGCAACCCCAAGTTTCCGGTTCCGCCATCTCCGGTGGTATAAGGGGGCTGCTGGTAGAGGGACGGTCGCTTCCATCTTTCCTCTGACAAGCGGCTGCATGTACGATCGGGTGTACAGAGCCCTGTTTCATTAATAAAGTAGTGTTCATCCCACTCCTGGCCTCGTCCTTGTCTAAGAGTTACGACATAACAGGAGCTGTTTTTACCTTTATCTTAGTTAATATTATTTAACTAATTTATGTTCACTATTATGTACCTGGAAAGTTAAGATGACCGAAATTCACGAAGTCTTTATTAATCCATCAGCAGCCTTCAGAAGCACTAAATGCGCCAACATTTGAATTTCAAAATAAGGGAGGATTTTCCTGCTGTCTGGGTGGTGAGGAGAGTTCTAAAAAATTATAAATAAATAGAAATATTATAACAGAAGTAACTGCATCTTTGGTCATTGAAGTTAATTTATTTCATTAAGTACAATTTTATTAATTTTTTTTCTTTGAAATCAGAGTTAAATTGTTGTTCTGTTCTGGCTCTGCAAAATTACTGTCAAAAATGTAAATTGTGATCCACCTTATTCCTGGGGGGTGCCGCTGTAGGAACGATTACGGGCGGAGCTTCCAGTTTTGCCTGAAAAAGTATTAAATCAGTCAGTAAGAGTGGAGTACCAGGGGCGTTTAAAATAGCGATTTTCAAAGTTTTTCAAATTCATTTTAATGTATAGTCCACATACGTGTTTTGCAGTCAAGTGGCAGCTAATTTCAGCACTTGCAGTTTTTGTATTTTTTGAATGTTTTGGCACAGTTTTGGTACTTGTTGCTGGTGTTCATGGTTGTGCCATAGACTGTGTAAATGGAGGCTTCTCGCCGGCAATGCATAGATCATGCGCTGAAAACTAAAAAGGACTGTTGGTGTGATTGGTGGTACAGACACAGAATAGACGCGAGAGCACCAGGTATGTTTTCACTTGCATGAATGTCACAGATCTGACGTTTATGCGTCATGATGCAAGTCTGCATGAAGTAAAATAATAAATAAAAATAGTGACAGTTTGCTTCCTAAAGCTTAGCGATTTAAGAAAGATATCAAATATATCAAGAAAGATATCAAATGCTAACAGAGTCTCAGACTCTGTTAGCATCAGCATTGGATCACCCCAGGGCTGTGTACTTCCCCCCCTACTCTTCTCCCTTTATACCAACTCCTGCACCTCCTCCCACCAGTCTGTTAAGCTGATTAAGTTTGCGGACGACACCACCCTCATCGGGCTCATCTCCAACGGCGACGAGTCCGCCTACAGGGAAGAGGTGGCCCAGCTGGTGTCCTGGTGCAGCCACAACAACCTGCAGCTGAATGCTCTGAAGACAGCGGAGATGATTGTGGACTTCAGGAAAGTCACAACCCCCCTGCCCCCCCTCACCATCACAGGCTCTCCCATCACCATTGCAGATTCCTTCCGCTTCTTGGGCACCACCATCACCCGAGACCTCAAATGGGAGCCAACCATCAGCTCCCTCATCAAAAAGGCCCAGCAGAGGATGTTCTTTCTGCGGCAGCTGAGGAAGCTCAAGCTACCCACCAAGATGTTAGTGCAGTTCCACATGGCCATCATCGAGTCCATCCTCACCTCCTCCATAACTGTGTGGTATGCAGGAGCCACTGCCAGGGACAGACTAAGGCTGCAGCGCGTCGTGCGCACTGCTGAGAAGGTGATAGGCTGCGAGCTCCCATCTCTCCAGGACCTGTACACCTCCAGGACCCGGAGGCGTGCTGGCCGGATCATAGCCGATCCTTCACATCCTGGTCACGTACTGTTTGCCCCCCTCCCCTCAGGTAGAAGACTTCGGTCCATTCGGACTAAAACCTCCCGACACATGAATAGCTTTTTCCCCTCTGCCATCAGACTGCTGAACATTAAGTGACTTGTTGACTCTCGTGCACTATGTACAGCAGCTCAACCAGACTCACGTCATTCATCACTGTTTTTCTGTTGCATTATCGACTGCACTATGTGGTACTTCACATTATCTGCTACTTGCTAATTTTTTAAAACTGCCTTGACTAGTACTACTCATTATTACTAGTATTATTATTATTATTATTATTACTATTATTATTACTTATTTTTCTACACTTATTGCACGTTTTTAGTCCTTTAGTTTTTTAGTTTATCCCTTTTTCTCATCATGTTTTTAATGTTGCAGCATGGCACCGAGACAAATTCCTAGTTTGTGTACTACATGAACAATGGCAATAAATCTGATTCTGATTCTGAAATAGTTTTTGGTTTTTTTGGGGGGGGGGTTGCATTTGTTGCACTGCCTTGGAATGATATGGACTTGATATTAGCAGCTTCAGCTTGCATTAATTTTTAAATGATCACAAAATATAGATCAATTAAATTTTGAACAATTGTCAGGAATTGTCTATACTGTACGTGTTAAGTTAAATAACAAGCATTCATAGCATGACAGCAGGACAAGCATTTTAATGTTGGGGTAAAACAAACAGCTGCAGCTGTTTGTATTTCCCCAACATTAAAACACCCAAGCACGGTGTTGTGGTTCTTTGTGGCTTTTGACTAAATTGTGTGTCTTCTCTGAGGTAAATTTGATTATGTTCAACATCTTTTAACAAAATGCATCCGACTTTATTGTGGTGGAGACCCTGATATATCTCAGAGCTTTTATTTGTTTACAACATTAGCGTTTTAGCAGCGGAGCTAACTAAAGGAGCTACTGTCTGCCAGGCCACTTTTTAAGGTCATCTTCTCATCCTTTCCATAGTTGTGGGAAGTGGTATGATTATATTACTCTTAGACAAAAATTAGCCATAAAATACTCCACAAACTTATAATAAAGTCTCAAATGTACAAGAAAAGTCAATTTTACAAGAGGAAATTGCAAATTTGAGGAAAAGGGTTTCAAATTTAGATGAATTTACAGAGAAAAGTAGAAAACTATTAGAAAATTGTTATAAATTTTGGAGAAAAACCTCTAACTTTCAAGACTAAAATCATTGCTCAAGTTTTTAAGTGGGTGCTCTTTGTATCCTTAGCTCAGTCAGAAATTTTTGGTTGTCTACTTTTAATTATTAATTTCAAAGCACTGCTTTTACATGAGTAGAATTTCTGGCTACTGTACCCACTCTGATCATATAATTTAAGTATGCATGAGTAAATTACTATTATGGATGTTTTTTTTCCCCTTCCCTGCTCTCTCAACGGAAAAAAAGAAACACTAGAATAAAAATAAAATACATGTATTTTTGTCATTTATGTAAAACATGACAAAAAAAATTCCTGCAAGGACAAAACATGACACTTGATATTTTCTAACCTGTTTGTATACCACCATAGACAGAGAGAACCTGAATTAGACAGAGCTCAGAGAGGGCAAGATGAGACAGAAGAGAGGAGCCAAGGACAGGAAAGTGTTCAGGCAGAGGGTCCAGGAGAGGCGAGAGCAGAGGATGGAGAGAAGGATAACACCAGTAAAAAGTCCAAACACAGGACGTCTGGGTGGGCCCCCAACTGGCCCAGTATTCCAACATTGAAGCCTTGGTTGTACAATACTTCAAATGGTAAGTTCCATATGCAAAGTTACTGTGCAAAATTTAAAAAAAAAGAAGAAATAAATAGTATAAACTTAACATACTCCGGTTACAATAGTGTCATGTGTTTTCTGCCCCCCCCGGAAAAATATGTTGCCACCGCACCAAGGTCTTTAAGCCAGAGGAAACACTGCAGATGCCTTTAATTGTCATTGTAAAATAATGTTACAACCTTGAAGAAAACAGAAACAAAAAACAGCCAGAAACTTCAAAACTTCACATCAGTTTTGAGAAAAAATGTCAATCAGCACCTTATTGTTCCTTAAACAATGTCACATAAACATTTTGAAATCCAGACATCCTTCTCATTCCTGAGACTTGAGAGGTTTTTCTTTGGCAAATGAAGGAAAACTTAACCACTTTTTTTGCTGATCCTGAAACATTTTTTTCCACCATCCTCATGAAAAGTTTGTTCAAACATTTCCTTTTAACCAAATAACTGTTTCTAATTCATAATGTGTCCTTACTTTAAATCTGCACAAAAATATTTTATTCATTTAAGTTTTGCCATCATATAGATTTATGTACATCAGCTATTTCGGAGACCAGCCCTGGAAATCATTCATAATTTACTGCATATATGAGCAATGCTGTACTAAAGACTACTACACTTGATAAAAGGCATCATTTTTTCCAAGCCCTATCCATTTCTTTACATTTTATTTTTCTCGCTTACACCATATGGATCATCACTACACACCACCTGTGGGCTTCACAGCTTGGTTCCACATAGTATATGAGAAGAATTCCACCCCTGACAGAACCCACGTATGTTATTCCTATTATCACAGGCAGTTCAGTGAAGATATTTCCATGGAAAAGTTTGGCTCTGGGCTGAACATTGCACTGACTGCCAAGACTCTTATCTTGATGTCTTCATTACATTCTGAGGCTGCTAAACTGAGTCTACAGCTTCTTTGAAAAATACAACTTAAGGTTAGTTTTTACTTCAAAAGCTTATCAGTGTTCTGTCATTTTGATCAGATTTGTTAATGCCAGCTGTTTGCAAAAATAAATAAGATATAGGGGATGCATATGCACTTTTTCCACATGTTGACACAGTCCCCAGAGGTCTTATTAAAGTTATTGTGGAATACTGTAGGACCAGTGTCCACACAAATTAAACACTCTTCTTCACTTTGATACATTTCATTGCATGTTTTTTTTTTTTTTTTTTTAAATTAAATAAGCTTCAGGTCACCCCCTGTTTACGCTTTACTTTTGAAATAAAAGTACCGGAGTGGTGGCTCAGTTGGTAGAGCATCCGCCCCACACCCGGGAGGCAGGGGTTCAAATCCCGGCCGGGTCATGCCGAAGACCATATAAAAGTGGAACTTCCTGCCATCCAGCTTGGTGCTCAGCAATAAATGGAATGGAGGAGGGAACTCTGTGGCGGCGCCTTGCATGGCAGCGGCCCTCTGATTCTGCACTTGGGGTGTGTGTGATTAACACTGTAGATAGGTAAAGCACAATCTCGTTCTGCTGTACATGATTGGTTGTACGGTTGAATGACAATAAGGGTGATTTAATTTAATTTAATTTAATTTAAATCTGTGGTTGCGAGCTGACTAGTTCTGGTTATTGGACACAGCATCATCTGGGACAGGGATGTCAACAGGATATGACTGTTCTCTGGTGTATAATAAGCACAGAAATAGTCCTGAATGAGTATATGGCTGGCGTTACTAGCTGCAGCTAGCGGTAGCTAAGTTAGCTAACGCCACTAGCATGTCTGCCAGTTTGTCCCTGGTGTCCCTTCAGCCATGCCGGGCAAAATATATCTAAATAAGCAAGAATAATGTATGAAAGCAAGATATATAATTGAGTATGGATTGCTGAACCTACCGAGAACATGGATGTCTAGAGGAGGGAGTAGAATAAAGAGAACAGCCATAAAGACGATGTCAGGGTAGCTGAGCTAAGTTAGCGGTATTGTGGTGACCCACCACAATTTACTTGGACATTCATAACACTCAGCTAGGGCATGAAGCAGGACAATTTGCATACGGACAGAGAGCCCCTTGGGGTACAACCAGTTAATCAAGCGATTGATATGTATGGACTAATATCAATTGACCTCGCCAGCCCATGTGACAAACGCGTAATGCATTCTGGGTGGGGTAGGAACAGCGATCGTAAACGGACTGCAATCACACAGCGCCTCGGCATTTCTTGTGAATGAACGGAAAAAAAAAATAAATCACAAAATGGACCATGAAGGAAAATTTAAAGGGACCATACTCCGCCAAATTGAATGGGACTGCAAAGGCACGCTATTTGGTGAAGCTTGAAGGGGTTAATGGACTAGATCCGTATCAGCATATCACATGGAGTTCGGATGTAAACATTCTGCCAAACTTCAACCATGCCTTCATTTATAATTATATGACTGTAAGCATAACTCCACACACACATGAAGGTTTTAGTAACTTTAGGTCTTTGAAGCAAGCAGAAGTGCAGTTCACAGACGGATGGGTGCATGACTTGTAGATGTACAAGGTAGACTTGAAGACAGTTGTGCTCACAAAGGTGTTTTTTTATTTAAATTTCTTGGCTTGATTACAAGTATTTATTTACTAAATAAAATAAGTGCATGCCATAAATTGTCCTGCACCTGTTGTGAAAAAGGCTGTGTGGAAATAAAATCCCATATAAGCACTGCAACAACAACATTCTGCAGGCCTGTGCAGACAATGATTTTTACCTGAAACTCTCTGATGGGAGACTAGAACTCAAGCAGTCACAAGTACTACAAGCAGGTACAAATGCAAATTTTTGTGACAGGCTCACATTTCTGTGACTTTGTTGTGTGGATCACAAAAAGTTGTGTTGTTGTACGCGTCACACCAGATTCTAACCTGTGGGAGCAAACACTTTTACCAGTAGCCCAGAACTTTTTTTTTATAAAGTTTTCCTACCTGAGCTTGTTGCCCGTCACTTTACTGACTCTGACCCCACAACACACAAGAGGAAAGCTGCAGCTGATAAACCCACCCAGAAGCCCAAAAGACGACGTCTAACTGCATTACAGCCAGGTCCCACACACAATCCCAGAAGACAGGCACAGAACACAGCAGAAGTGTGGTGGACTTGCAGGCAGCCAGAAGAGCTGGATGACATGGTTGCCTGTGAGAACCAAAACTGTGAAATTCAGTGGTTCCATTGAGGTTGTGTGGGACTCTGAAGCACCAACCCCACAGCAGCCGTGGTTTTGCAATGTGCACATTAGAGTAGTGCTGTAACATGAGACAGTTATGCGCTATAACATGGTAGAACAATGATACATGTCGATCATGCATGTCAATTTATATTCTTGTATTGTGTCATGGTTATGGTTACAGTTTTGCATCTTTGAAATAAAGAGCTGGAGTTTGTAAGCCATTGTGTACTTTATTCCAAAAATTGTTACAAAGCAAGCAAGTGTATTTATATAGCACATTTCATACACAAGGGCAACTCAGTGTGATTTACATATATAAAAAGAGGAAAGAAAGCAAAATGTTTGAGCAATAAGAAAAATTGAAGAGGTGCTGCTTTAACTGCTTCAATATTATTGACACAGTTAAAGACATGATGACAAAATGGCTAAACCACACCAAAAACATGTCATGGCCTACATTCTAAAACTAAAAAGTTCAAAGCAGTCAGTAAAAACTATGACCTTATTGCCAAACATTTCAATGTACTGATGTGGCATGCTAGCCTGCAAACTATGTCTCTTTGGGCAGGACACCAAAGGGCTGAGGTGTGCATGGAGCACATTTATGGTGTCGCAGAACAGGATGGATGCGGTTTGTCTGCTTATGTCAAAAAGGTGTGCAATATGTTCAAGAGGCAAATTAATTCGCAAACGCATCATAGTTAAAAGGAGAATTTGAAATTGGGAAATTTTTCTGTCTTTGGTAGGCTGGGAAAAAATTGCATCAGCAGAGCCATTAAACTGAAAGATGGAAGCCCAGTGTAGTATTTCACCTTTGAGTCATTATCTTTGAGGAAATTCTCATCCAGGGTCTTTCTGGAGAGCTCTCCCTTTAACTTTCTGTTCTCCTCTTGCAAGAGTAAAATTTCTTTAAGCCTAAGGTGACACATGCTGCAGTTCTGTAGCTCTTGTGCATTTTCCTCTGGAGCATCATCAGCCTGACAGATCTGTGCTGCTTCATCAGATGTCTCCTCCATCTCAGCCAGAGGTGTGGTGTCATCTGCTGCTGATCAGGACAATAAACAACTGTAGTTAATATATTTTGTAATCAAAAGGAATCCCAAGACACATTTTAGAAAGAAAAACATAGGTAAAATAATAATAATAAAAAAGACTACCTGAAGGAGCTACATTTATCCATCTCAGTCACAGGGCCAGTGATGTTGGGGGTCTGTGCTGGGGGGTCACTTGCATGCCCTGCTGATTCTTTTTGTCATAATCTTGTCCGTCTGCATAAGTGATTAAACCTGCCAGGAGTGGCAGCTGGAAGCTCTGCACGCCCAAGGTTTAGAGAAGGTGCCCAGTCAGGATCACAGTCTAGCATTTCATAAGCTGGTCTGCTGTTAAAGCAAAGGAAACAGTAAGAAAATACTTTGGTGTAGAACAAATTAAACCCGCTCACACAGGTTTGCCACCACTGGGCCCCCAGTGGTGGCTGTCCATGCCTGGGGAGCTTGGGCCAACACCACCTGCTCCTCTTCCAACACAAAAGCGGGCTTCAGCCCATCAATGCAGGCAGTCTCCCTACGTCCCCCCAAGTCTAACACAAAATGCTTCTCTCCAGGTTCCAGCGCCCTGAATGGTCCGTCGTACGGCAGGCGCAGCAGGGTCCAGTGCGCATCGTGCCTGACGAAAAAAAAAAAAACGGCGTTCTGCAAGCTTTTTGGGACAAATGTGCCAGGAAAACAATGGTGGGCCGGGCCCAGTACGCTCACAGCCTCCATACTGTGTAAAAATTGAGGATCAGCCTCGGGCACGGGGTTTTCCATTAAAAACTCTCCAGGGATCCACAGCGGCTGAGAAAAAATGAGTTCTGCTGGGAAGGCTGCCAAATCCTCCTTAGGTGTGGAGCGCAACCCTAAAAGAACACAGGGCAGGCGGTCAACCCAATTTGTGTCTGTGAGCGAAGCTCTGAGTGCTGCTTTAAGCAACCTATGAAAATGCTCGCAAACCTGTTAGCCTGGGGGTTGTACGCAGTAGGGCAGTGACCCCCAGGCTCTGAGCCATCACAGAACAAAGTTCTGAAATGAATCGTTGACCCCTGTCGGACGTGATGTCTGATGGAGATCCAAAACGTGCAACCCAAGCCGACAAAAAAGCAAGCGCCACTTTTGCGAACGTGGTAGAAGCCAGCAGGACCACTTAAGGCCTGCACGTGGTGCGGTCCACGATTGTTGAGAGGTGCGTAAAACCTTGCGACAGCGGGAGGGGTCCCAACAAATTCAATTCAATTTAATTCAACTTTATTTATATAGCGCCATTTCACAACAACAGTCATCTCATAGCACTATCAACTGTAGGGAGGATCCCCACAGTTGCAGAAAGACCCCAGCAATCAGGCGATCCCCTGTGAGCAAGCACTTGGCGACGGTGGAGAGGAAAAACTCCCTTTTAACAGGAAGAAACCTCCAGCAGAACCAGGCTCAGGGAGGGGCAGTCATCTGCTGCGACTGGCTGGGGGGTGAGGGGACAGAGAAGAAGAAAAGAACAGACATGTAGAGAGCAAACAGCACGATGGGGACTCAATCTATGGGAGAGAACAAACAAATGTTAATGACCAGCAAAAAAAAAATATTTCATAGAGAGTGAGGAAAGGAGTGAGGCCCAGTGCATTACTGGAGGTCCCCCGGCTGACTGAACCTATTAGCAGCATAACTAAGGGAGGGTTCAGAAACACATGATCCCTCCCTAATTGTAGGCTATATCAAAAAGGTAGGTTTTAGCCCTATTCTTAAAATCCATGTGGACATGGTCAAACCTCCTGTCCGGGATTTGGGACGGCTTGAGGGGGCTCTTGTGTGCTTGTGCACTTTGGCCCGCTGGCACATGACGCAAGCTGCAGCCCACTCTTTCACGTCATTGCACAAGCATGGCCAGACGAATTTCGCCCCCACTAGCTTCACCGAAGCACGCACTCCCGGATGCAAAAGGGAGTGGACTAACTCAAAAATGCAATGGCGCAAAGAGCTCAGAACCACTGGGCACGGGCGGCCAGTGGAGACGTCACAGAGCAAGGGAGGGCTCCCTTCTTGTACAACCCTGTTCTCCAGCCTTTACCCAGTTGGCGCAGACTGGAGCGCGCAAATGTCCATGTCCCCAGCTTGTTCCGCGGCCATTGCAGGGAAATCAATTCCTATATAGACCGGGGCGATTAACGCGCATGACAGGCAATCAACCACAACGTTGAGCTTACCGGCAACGTGTTGAATGTCAGTAGTAAACTCCGAAATTGCACCCAAATGCTGTTGCTGCTGGCCCAACCACGGTTCCAAGACCTTGGCCATCGCATACTTCAGCGGCTTATGGTCTCTACGAATGAGGTGAACTTGCGCCCCTCCAGCCAGAGCTGGAAATGGCGCATCGCCGGGTGGAGAGCCAGCAATTCTCTATCAAACGTGCTGTATTTGCGTTCATTGTCACGCAAGGTTCGGCTAAAAAATACTAGAGGCTGCCACGAACCTGAGACGCACTGCTCCACTACTGCCCCTATGGCAACATCAGACGCAGCCATAGTGAGCGCTATCTGTGCGGACGGATCCAGGTGGGCTAGCAATGCGGCATCCGCCAGCGCTGTTTTGACATTTGCAAAAGCCTGGTCTTGCTCAGGAGTCCAGTCGATGGTTTCCGCTGGCTTCTTTTTTTTTAAGCACAGCATACAACGGCTGCATCAGCTGGGCTGCTTGGGGAAGGAAACGGTTATAAAAATTAACCATTCCCAAAAACTCCTGTAGTGCTCTCACGGTCTGCAGACACGGAAAATCCGACACCACACGCACCTTATCCGGTAACAGGGTCACGCCCTCCGGTGAAATACAGTGGCCCAAAAGATCAATCACCGGCACACCGAACTGGCATTTCGTTGGGTTGACTATCAGCCCGTGTGCTTCCAACCTCTGAAAAAATGTCTTGCGATGGGCGATGTGCTCCTCCTTGGATGTGCTGGCTACCAGAATGTTGTCTAAGTAGATGAGAACGAAGGACAAGTCGCGCAGCACCGCGTCCATCATCCTCTGGAAGTTCTGCTCCGCACCTTTTAATCCGAACGGCATACTATACATAAAAACTCGAAAAGGCCGAAAGGAGTTATTACCGCCGTTTTTGGAACGTCTTCCGTGCGCACCGAGACCTGGTGGTAACCACAGACCAGATCCACTTTGGAAAAAACATGCGCCCCGCCAGGTGCTTGGAAAAATCCTGGATGTAGGGAATAGGATAATGATCGTGTTCCGTGGCATTGTTCAAGCGCCGGAAATCATCGCACGGTTGCCACAACCCGTCGGCTTTAGGCACCATGTGTAGTGGGGATGCCCACGGGCTGTTGGAGCGCCTGACGATGCCCAACTGCTCTAAGTTGGTGAACTCCTCACGCGAGCTGGCCAGTTTAGCTGCGTCCAGGCGCCGAGGTTGCGCGAATACCGGCGGCCCTCTCGTAGCTATGAAATGTTCGACCCCGTGTCTCGTCACCGTAGCTGAAAATGTCGGGACCGTGAGTGCTGGGAACTGTGCGAGTAACTGTTGGTACATACCCTCTGGAGCTATAACGTTAGCCAGTGTTGTTGACCCAGCTCCCCGAGCTGTACAGGGCAGAGAGGCAAAAGAGACAGCATCCACTAATCTCCTATTAGCAACATCAACAAACAATCCATAAGCACACAGAAAATCTGCACCCAAAATGGGGCCAGAACATGAGGCTACCACAAAGTTCCAGTGAAAGTTGCGTCCGTGTAAGCATATCGTCAGTGTCCGCTCGCCAAATGTCCTGATGGTGGATCTATTAGCAGTCATAAGCTCGGGACCACTACCTCCTGCCACCCTGTCTGCATTGACCAGTAGGATGAGGCTTTTCTGGGAGCCAGAGTCCACCAAAAACCGTCTCCCTGAACGTGTGTCTTCCCGGCTCTTTGAACTGGCATGGCGACAGGCAGCGTTGGGCATTCGAGCCGAAACAGCGATGATAAAAACAGATCACCTCGTTCCTTCGTTTCCTGGTGTCCGTCCCAGCTACCACCCATGGCTCTTCGACCTTGCTGGAGTCCCTCATAGATGCCAGTGCCACTGTCTGCACCCTGAGAGTTCTGGTCACCAAAATGATGCGGTCCACTTCCTGCACCAGGGCATGGTAGTTCTTAACAACCAGCCGCGGTGAGATGGCCAGGATTGCCCTAGCTGTTGCCAGTAGGTTCCTGAGGAACAAGTGGGCAAACAGGAAGGATTCATCGTCCTTCCCTCTCAATGCCAGAATGATCTCCATTAGCTCCATTGCTGATCTGTCCTCTAATTTCGAATGCGTTAGGAGTTTCTCTGCCCTCTCACTGTCAGAAAGGGTGTAATGCTGGAGAAGCATCCCCTTGAGCGCTTCATATTTTTCTTGGGCCAGCGGCTCCTGGAGCAGGCTCATCACCTGTTGTGTGGCTTGCGCCTCCAGTGCAGCAACCACGTAGTAATATCTTGTGTCGTCCATTGTTATCCCGCGGAGTGCGAACTGGGCTTCTATGTGCAGGAACCATGTAGTTGGGCTATGAAGCCAGAAGTCTGGGAGCTGACTGAGACAGTGCATGCGGCGCTGGTGCTGTCCCTCCCAGCAGCCTCCGAGGTGACACTCGGCTCGCTTTCCATGGCACGTCTTAGGGTCATCACTGTGGAGAAAGGAGGCAGGCGAGCCAACAAGCTGGACGACACAGAAACTTTATTCCATCTCCAACATGAAGTACAGCAAAACAGCAATCCCGGGTCTCTGTGCATTCCACTTTTATATCTTTACTTCCATGCATCGAGACCCGGAGCTTCCGACTGTAACACATTGTAGTTTGAACAAAGAAATGTGTGGCACATTAACATGACATTATTCTGGGGCTGCTCTCACACCCTTCTTTTCCCAGTGGCTGCGGCAGCTCTCACTCTCCCCGGGGGTGGGGTGGGGGGGTGCATAGACCCAACAGTCTCGTCCGATACGCCCCGGTGACACCTCCTCCTTTGGTCCATTATTCCCCCTTCCCCCTGCCCTCTCTCGGTGGAGAAACCCCCCACCATGCTCCCACAGTATGATCTATTCTCAGGGAGATTAGAGAAGGTGTAACCTGAGAGTAAATTAAACAATTTTTGGTCAACTGCAGTAAGGGAGTAGGAACAACTTTGCATATTTTCTCATACATCTTTCTTGAGGGAGAAAATTTTAATTTTTGAGCAAAATAGTCAAGACAAGAAGTCCCCTCCAGAATTCGATAAATCACAAATAGAAAGAACCCCGTTATTATACCACTCAGGTTTAAAGACTGAGCTCCTGTTAATAGTGATGACCCTGTTATTCCATAACAGTGAATTATGTGGAGAAAAATTGTGAGTAAATATCATTTTTCCATACTTTGTGGAAGTTGGATAGTTTTAAGGGAATTTTTGGCACTTCTTAGTCGCATTTAAGCAAAAATTCAACCCCCCAAACCTTCATAAAAATATTATTTGGGATATGGTACCACATAGAGTGAGACTGAAGGAGGCATTCTTTAATCCATTTCATTCTAAAGGTAGCAATTACAGATTCAAAGTCCATAGCCTTCAAACCCGCATTACTATAATCCTTGATCAACTGAGACTTGCACAAATAATGAGTTTTATTTTTCCAAATGAATCTGAAGATAATAGAGTTAGTTGTCTTTCGGGATAACTACAGTTATCCCTGGCAAAATGTAACCAAGTAAACAAGACTTGGCATTAATTTCAGTAGTGGCGGTAAGACAGCGACTCCCACTACCCACTTTGGCTGTGGTAGCTTTCTCAAACTATATCTAAAATAATAAACCTATCTAAATGTGAGATGATGAAACAACAACTCCCATAGGCACTATCTGCACACAGTGTGTGCTCATTGGTCCACTGTCATTGTGGACAGAGTCTGGAGAAGCTGTGGACGGTTTACTCTGTGGGTCGGTCTCCTTTCCTGTCCCTGTAAAGCCTGGTGGGAAAAAATGCCTAGTGTAAGGAAAGTAGCTTTTGGCTGTCCTAAAAATCGCTAGAAGTCGCTAAATGATGTCATTGCCCAATTTGAATAATTGGTCAATTGCATGTAAATGTAATGGATATTGTAGGAGAAAAGAATAATGTCATGAGAGAGACAAAAAGTAAGTAAAAAAAAACACCTTAAATATATTTAGAACTACAAATTGTTATGTATGCAAACCTGGTGATGAATGAGGTGGAGATGGAGATAGCGTCAAACACAGCATTATTGATGATAGTAAACAGTAGTACACGGCAAGGACCTAGCGTGGGCATCCGACACAAGAGAAAGTGCCATGGCGGCTCGCCCCGCTATTTAGGGAAGTGTGGTGACGCGACAG
Source organism: Pholidichthys leucotaenia (assembly GCA_020510985.1). Classification (NCBI taxonomy): domain Eukaryota; kingdom Metazoa; phylum Chordata; class Actinopteri; order Cichliformes; family Pholidichthyidae; genus Pholidichthys; species Pholidichthys leucotaenia. The sequence continues at coordinate 117,480,627 of CM035842.1, forward strand.
GAAGTCGGCGTCACCACACTGCACTTCACAGTAAGTGCCGTCATGACATTCTCTCCCCCCACCCCCTTTACAAAGTCCAAAACCCACATACAATCCAAACCCACCCCAATATAGAACCCGACTCACACTCTAAAATAACGAAAACTAAGGTACTCAAATGGCCTAACACATTCACACAAAACAACCTAAAATAGAGTTTGTGGGTGGACTACCACACAACCCGCACGGCACGGTGGATTATTCTGCCACCGAATAAACGAAAATGTCCTTTATTAAACTAAAAATACCTGCCGTGCTCCTAAACTAAACACAACAACACAACTATAAACAAAGCTATCACGGCACAATCAGTTGGGTGGAAAAGGTGGAGCCGGCATGGGGGGGGGGCAGGGCAACCCCTCAGCAGGCGTGCCCCTGGAGGCAGTAGGCCCTCGGACCGATGGCTGATCTTCTAGATGATCGAGCCTGGATCCCACACCACTATCACTGACTCCTGTCCAGCCTTTCCACCCGGAGCATCCTTACCTGGACACACCGTAGCTGGTTGGCATGCCTCATCAAGCCGTCGGACCACTGGAAGCACACCGCTCCCAACTTCGCTACTATCCGCAGACGTGCTTGGTGTTTAGCTGGCTGTCGTCTGGCCCGTCTTCATCATGGTCGTTCATCACCCTGAACCCAAATTAAGTCTATAACCCTAAGTGGGGGCTTGCTCAGCCTGATGTGCTGCTGCTGAGCATGCGGTAACTCCATGCTCGTCAGTCTGGCCCCGTCCTCTTCTAAAAACATTGTAGCAGTCACCGTCGTAACTGTAGATTCCCCATTCCACTGCGGCCAAGCTCCGGACGCATCTGGGGCTAGCATGGTGACACTCGCCAACGCGGGTGCCTCGTTGCCACGTTCGGTATCCCCCTCTACTATGTCCCGAGCGCTGGCACTGAGACCCGCCCGCGCCGAACCTGAGTGAAACTGGTCCTGCTTGACCCCTACAGTGTCTGGTAGCCCTTTGTCCCACACAGCGTCCTCTTCAACCGCTGGAACCAGCGGGTCCCAGTGGCCGCAACCCGACCCCTCATTCTCAGCACCATCTTTAATGGCGAAACCCAGTCCATAGAACAGGTCACAGCCCATGATGTTATTGCCACGCACTGCCACTTTGAACGTGAAGTCAATCATCTTCGCAGACTTGTAACAAACCGTTAATCCAATGTCCCAATCATGCACAGCCTGCTACCTCCATAGCCATGCAACAGCACCGGGTTACTCTTTATCCTGTAATGGGGGAAGAACTTCTTCACCGTGGCCCAGTTCAGCATTGACCGCACCACTGCCATATCGAGCAACAGGGGAATCTCCACTCTGTCTAACTCCACTGAGCAATACGTGTACCCGTTAGTGCTGGGGCTCACCGTATGGATGGTTGTCGGGGGCAGGCTCAGATAAGTGGCACACCCTGGCATAATGTTTCAAGCATTCACATCTGCTACAACGTTTTCCTCTTGCCGGGCATTCCATCGCCTTATTGTGGTGCGTTGCGGACCCACAACCCTTGCACAATGGTTTTCCCGGGACAGACCTTCGGCTGACAGCATTGGCTTCTGTACCATCATCATCCAAGCTATCCTTGCTTTTCGAGTCTGCAACATTTGCTGTGGTGGGCGGCTACGGCGGCCTCTGTGACTGGTGCGAGGTTAGCTCCAAAGCTAGCTTGTCTGCGGCCTCCAACTGGAGAGCTAGCTCAACAGCTCTGGCTAATGTTAAGTCATTCGGTGCCGTGAGTAGCCTAGCTCGCAATGCAGCGTTGCACTTGTGCTCCGCTAGCTGGTCGCGCACCATTTCATCTTCAAGCTGCTCAAAACGGCACTCGCTAGCTTGGTGGATGGACTCACCTACACGCTGACATCACTGGTGAAAACAAATTCTCCGTTCAGTCACACTGTTTGGAGTGTGGAAATGGTTGGTTAGAGCTTCACGACGTCCTCAAACGAGTCCGATGTGCCGAGCATCCGCAGGACTCGCTGGCCTTTGATACCCAGGTTATGGATGAGAAGCGCATGTGCTGTCACCTTATTGAGCTTCCCGAGGTCCAGCACAGTGATGTAGGTTTGGAAAGTCTCGAACCAATGTGGCCAAGGCACCAGCGGTTCGCCCAGGAGCTAGAGGAAAGGACAGAGTGGTGTGTTGATCCTCAGTCGCCAAATGTTATGTATGCAAACCTTTTGATGAATGAGGCGGAGATGGAGATCGCGTCGAGCATAGCTTTATTGATGATAGTGAACAGCAGTACATGGCAAGCACCTAGCGTGGGCATCCGGCCAAGAGGAAGTGCCATGGCGGTTCGCCCTGCTATATAGGGCAGTGCGGTAATGCGACAGGAAGTTGGCGTCTCCACACTGCACTTCACAATAAGTGCCATCATGACACATATTAACTTTCTTCTGTTGATTCTTGGTTTGTTTGTTTTAATTTTGCCATTTAAGTAAGTCATCACTTCTCAAAATAACTTCATAACTTTAATGCTTTGTCTAGATTACATAAATCAATCTTGTCCTGCACTGTTAAATGTTAGAATATCAAATTTAATCAAAAGACTGAATTGCTAGCTCTATATCCAACCCTCCTCCTTTATCTGGGCTTGGGACAGTACAGGCAGTATTTTTTAATGTATTCTCTTTGTTTAATGTATGCCCGTGTATCATCTCCAATAAGCGGCTTCCTGTAAAACAGGGTGGGATTGGCGTGGAGGGGGCGGGGAGTTTGAGCATGCACAATTCATTTGCAGTCTGGGCACGGGTGGTGTGGGTCTCCTCTCTGACTGCAGCTTCCTGCTGCACGAGGCTACTGTGAGACTGACCCTCTGAGTGCTTTGGGATGGGGAGAGGCTCACGGTAACACCCACTGCTTGTTGAGGAGAGTAACTGCAAACTAAAAGCAATAGTGCTTTCACGTCAGTCTCCAAAACACCAGAAAAGTCTCCGATAACACCAGAAAAGTTTGCTAGATTTGTCGCTAGTTGTTTTTGACAAAAAAAATAAAGGCACCAAGAGGAGTTGAAAAGTCATCAGATTTAGCGAGAAAGTCGCCATGTTGGCAACACTTCAAATGCCGTGGTGGGTGGCTTCTCCTGTACTGAGTACGGAGTGGAGCCAAACGGCAAGTTGATTTTGCAGCCAGACTAGAGACATGGCGACGAACAGACAGCAGCTGGCAAAACATACCTGTCCCCACTCTCAGCAATCAGATTACAATAAGAACTGCCCTTGATCCCCTTTGTCCCAGCGGTAAATAGTTAATCCTTGTGCTCTCCCCTATATCAGCTCCTACCTGTCATGTGCCGGTGAGCGCTCACCCCCTCCTTCCTGCTCACCGGCTTCCTCATCAGACGCACCTGCTGATTCCTGCTGGGCCAGTGTTTATAAGGAAACGCTCTTCAGTGATTCAACACTGGCTCGTTTGGGTATACTGCTCAGCAGACAGCTCTAGTAAGCGGTTGTGTGATCTATGACTTTGTCTTACACATATTCTCCTCCATCTCTTCCAGGTTGCTGCAAACGAAGCGGCGCGTCTCCGGGGTTTTGGTGTGCATGCCAGCTCGTTGCTCCACCTCTACTCTGCTCATCTTCTCCACCCGGTCAGACCTCACTAACCATACCCGACGAACAGCTCTGCCTGCTGGTTCTTCTCCTTTGCTGGGTTCTGTGCTGGTCTCTCCTCACCTCCCATGTAACTGGTGTAATTAGATTTCCCATAATTTCTCCATTCCTCCCTAATCAGCCTCGTCTCTCCTCCGCAGGGCTCCTGCTAATCTGGCGAGTGACTGACTTTTTCTACAAGTGTGCGGTTTTCAAAATTCTAATAAAAGGTCAAACGTTTCCTGTGTGTTCTCTTGATGATTGCACTTTGCACTCAGGTTGCTTGTCCAGTCAATATGACACTACCTCTGGTTAAACATGATTATTTTTAGAGCAAGAAGTTGTCATTTACCCTCTAAATATGTATTTTTAATGGGTTGGTCCAGGGGTGTCAAAATATGGCCCGCGGGCCAAAACTAGCCACCAAGGGTCCAAATTTTTCTCTGTGAATTTATAGCTTTCTTTCTTGTAAATTTCTTACCTTTTCTACTGATTAGAATAGTTCATGTAAGTTTGAGACATTTTCTCCTTAAGATGAGTCTTTTTACCTCCACCAAGGAGGTAATGTTTTTACTGGGGTTTGTCTGTTTGTCTGTCTGTTTGTCTGTTACCAACATAACTCAAAAAGTTATAAACGGATTTTGATGAAATTTTCAGGAAAGGTGTGTAATGGCACGGGGAACAGATGGTTAGATTTTGGTGATGATCCATACCTCCACCAAGGGCTTTGTTTGTATTTGTGCATCAGGATTACACAAAAACTACTGGATGGATTTGGATGAAATTTTTACCAGAGGTGCTTCTTGGGCTAGAGAGGAACCCATTATATTTTGGTGATGATTTGAGAATGCATACCTCAACCAAGGCTCTTATCTTCTCAAAGTGTATTAGCAACAATACTCCAAAACTGATGGACAGACTTTGATGCAATTTTCACCACAAGTGGCTATAGGCCTAAACACAAACCCATTACATTTTGGAGGTGATCGATGAGAAATGGAAGGAGCCTTGGCGAAGGTATGCGCTCTATGAGTGCTTTTCTAGTTTATAATCAGTTTTCTTTTTCTTTCTCTTCTTTTTTCTGATGAAAATGGGTTAGAGTAAAACCATCAGCAGCTACTAATGATGTAGTGCAGCCATGAAGGGGTACAAATGAGAATTGGGAAGACCCAAATCTACTTCACTCTCACATTACAAATATTTTTCTCTACTGTTTTACAGTATTTACTGCTTTTCATAAATAAACAGTGTTTCTCTTGCTATGTTTTATGTATAAGGGCTATTTAGATGTAAAAGGGTTGTAAATTTAGTTCAAATAAATTTGAGTATGCCATAGTCCAATTTGATCATACTAAACATAATTTTTGAATCACAGAATTATTGCTAATGAAAAGGCTGAGTGGCTAGTAACTTTAGAAAATCACTAGCTGCTGTGACTGGTGAGGAAAAAAGTTAATGTCAAGTCCTGCAAGTAAGCCACAATAACATCTGTAGGAGAGATAAATAATTGGTTTAAGGAAACAGCTAGCGTATAGTGGTGCATAAAGTATATAGAAACTAGAAAAGCACTCATAGAGCGCATACCTCCGCCAAGGCTCCTTCCGTTTGTCATGGATCACCTCCAAAATGTAATGGGTTTGTGTGTAGGCCTATAGCCACTTGTGGTGAAAATTGCATCAAAGTCTGTCCATCAGTTTTGGAGTATTGTTGCTAACACACTGTGAGAAGATAAGAGCCTTGGCTGAGGTATGCATTCTCAGATCATCACCAAAATATAATGGGTTCCTGTCTAGCCCAAGAACCACCTCTGGTGAAAATTTCATCAAAATCCATCCAGGATGTTTTTGTGTAATCCTGCTGCACAAATACAAACAAAGCCCTTGGTGGAGGTATGCACTCTCAGATCATCACCAAAATCTAATCATCTGTTCCCCATGCCATTACACACCTTGCCTGAAAATTTCGTCAAAATCCGTTCATAACTTTTTGAGTTATGTTGGTAACAGATAAACAGACAAACAGACAAACCCCAGTAAAAACATTACCTCCTTGGCAGAGGTAACTAGGCATAAAAGCCACGGTTGTTTTATTATGTTAACTAGCTGCTTTGTGTGGCTTCAGAAGCTCAAGGGGAGGCATCTACTCACACTGTCATAGGTGGAGATAAAGCTTGGTATCATTCCAGAGCTCCAGTTCTCACATCAGAATCGGTGGCAAGTCTAGATAGTTCACTCAGTGAAAACTAGTGAGACCAAGGACAGTGATGGAGTCTTTTTGAGTTTTTGCATTGGTCACCACTCCATATTTCATGTGCAAAAGCATTGAAAAACTGACACTTTCATCACCATACTACGTATGTCCCCAAGTTGGGTAAAATTTTACAGATTCATACATATGCAGAAGCATAATTAATGGTCGCTATTATACTTATTTTATTTTGGTGATGATCTGAGATTGCGTACCTCAGCCAAGGCTCTTATCTTCTCACAGTGTGTTAGCAACAATACTCCAAAACTGATGGACAGACTTTGATGCAATTTTCACCACAAAGTGGCTATTGGCCTGCACACAAACCCATTACATTTTGGAGGTGATCCATGAGAAACAGAAGGAGCCTTGGTGGAGGTATGCGCTCTATGAGTGCTTTTCTAGTTCATATCTGATTCTCTTGTGGTCTTTATCTGTAATAATGCAATCTTTACATTACAACATAAAGTGCCATGGAATTGTGATAGATGTTGTTTAGCAATGAATCATTTCATTTAATTGATTATTGGCTTGGAAACTGAAACATGAAACCATTCTCCTTCACAAACTGATGAGTACTTTGAGTTTTAGCTCCACTATCTCATTAGTCTATTGCATGCACTATCAGAAATAAAAGCATGTCATTAAAGTCTCTGAGCATCTCCAGAGGCTGTCTTCTCAGCAGATGAGATCATGTCATATGCTATTTATTGAGATGAGTTGGACCTGTTGTCAGCCAAAATACTTGCTTCATGACTTTCTGCAAAACCCAAGACATGCATGGTCATGTATACATGCACAAGTATGTTCAAAGAGACATCATCATAGGCAGGAAGTGACAAATGAAGTTACAGATGTTCTGCATTTCAACCAGTGTAGCATTTCAAATCGAATCATCTCTTAGACTGTTTGATATGAGTCGCTAAAGTGATTTGCTGCTCCCCCAGGGACACTTTGGCTTTGAGCACTGTTGCACATAATTGGGTCATTTGCAGCACCTCTCCCACAAAAAATTGTTTTGTTTGTCCCTGTCTTGTTTTTTAGCAGAGATAATACAATTTAAAGGTCTGTTTTTGTCAGGGAACACATGTGGATCAAACAGACAAGTGTCAGGTTGCTTTTTGTTTCCATTTTTCATTTCACGGAGGTGGAAAACCCTGTATTTTTCTAGCCAGTACAGTTAAATCCAACTTTATTTCTAAAGCACTTTAAAAACAACCACAGCTGACACAATGTGTTGTACATTGAGGATGAATAAAATATAAAAATGTAAGAATTAAAACCAAATAAAAACAATAATATACAGCTTAAAAGTACAAAACAACACAGGTAAAAACAATAGTCATACTGTGGGAACCCACTCAGTATGTTTCCACTCAGAGTGAAGGGGAATGGTCATGGGGGGGGATTTGTGTGTTGATGCGAACAGTGACAAAGGAAAATGGCAAATGTATTTATGTTAATGCAGCACCCCAGGTCGCAGAGAGAGTGGTATGCTATAAAAGGGAGGTGCCTGCGATCTGCTTTTTACCTCCGCCAAGGAGGTAATGTTTTTACCAGCGTTTGTCTGTCTGTCTGTCTTTTACCAACATAACTCAAAAAGTTATGAACGGATTTTGACAAAATTTTCAGGAAAGGTGTGTAATGGCACGGGGAACAGATGATTAGATTTTGGTGATGATCTGAGAGTGCATACCTCCACCAAGGGCTTTTCTGTATTTGTGCAGCAGGATTACACAAAAACTACTGGATGGATTTGGATGAAATTTTTACCACAGGTGGTTCTTGGCCTACACAGGAACCCATTACATTTTGGTGATGATCTGGGAATGCATACCTCAGCCAAGGTTCTTCTCAATGTGTGTCACCCACAATACTCCAAAAGTAATGGACAGACTTTGATGCAACTTTCACCACAAGTGGCTCTAGGCCTACACACAAACCCATTACAGTTTGGAGGTGATCCATGAGAGACTGAAGGAGCCTTGGTGGAGGTATGCGCTCTCTGCATGCTTTTCTAGTTTATGCTTGTGATTCTTGTGAATGTGAGGGAGAGATTAATAAAGTCTGCTCTGTTCTGCACCGCTTCACCCGATTATTTCTCTCTCCATACTGGTGACCCTTGACGCACAATGGAACTCGAGGCAAACACCCCGGAGACAACCCGGATAGGAGGTGCCAGCAACGCATGCGTCGTTTCAGTCAAACTCCCAGACTCTTGGCTACATGACCCAAAGTCTTGGTTCCTCCACACCGAGGCCCAGTTCGCGCTCTGGGGAATAACGGCGGATGACACTAAATATTACTATGTGGTTGCAGCACTGGACGCACGCACAACTCAGCAGGTGGTGAGCCTGCTCCAACAGCCCCCAGCCTGCGACAAAAACGATGCTTTCAAAACCGCGCTGACCCGGCGCTACACGCTCTCGGACTGCGAGAGAGCGGAAAGGTTCCTGACGTGCTCCGAGTTGGGAGACGGGTCGGCGGTCAAATTAATGGAGAAGATGTTGGCGTTGATGGGCACAGATGATGGGCATTTCCTCTTTGCTCACCTTTTCCTCTGGAACCTCCCGACAGCGGCCAGGGCGGTCCTTGCCAATTCACCGCTGCTGGCCGCGCGCAACTACCGGGCACTAACACAAGAGGCAGATCAGATTATCCTCACCACCAGAGCCCTCGCAGAGAATGCAGCGGGGTTGGAACCCAGCGAGGCGGCCGGCGGAGGAGAGGGGCCAACGACGGTGGCTGCAGCGGAGCCCAAGAAGCACCGGAGAGACACACTCTGCTTCTACTACCACCGTTTTGGAGAGGACGCACACCGATGCGTGCCACCGTGCCAATTCAAGCGCTTGGGAAACACCAGGGCCGGCACTCGGTAGCAGCTGCGATCACCGGTGAAGCAAGCAAACTGCTCTATGTGACAGACTCACGCTCGGGGAGATGGTTCCTCGTGGACTCCGGCTCCCAAAAGAACCTCATCCTGCCGTCCTTCACAGACCGGCTGGTGGGAACTAGCGACCCCGAGCTGACGGCCGCAAACGGCTGAGACATTAAGACTTTTGGTGAGAGGACACTGATTGTATCCTTGCACGGCTGTACATATCAATGGACATTTGTCATAGCGGCATGCAGCTTCCCCATTTTGGGCACTGATTTTTTGTGTGCACACGGACTACTAATCGATGTGGCTAACAGACGCCTGATTAACGCAATGTCTTTTGATTCTCTCCCCTGTACAGCTAGAGGAGCCGGGTCCACAACACTAGCTAATGTCACAGCTCCAGGGGGTAAGTTCCACACACTACTCACCCAGTTCCCAGCACTCACGGTCCAACATTTTTGGCGACCGTCACTAAACACGGGGTGGAGCACTTCATTACCACCACGGGGCCGCCCGATTCGCACAACCTTGCCGCCTGGACGCAGCTAAACTGGCTAGTGCGCGTGAGGAGTTTGCCAACTTGGAAAAGTTGGGCATCATCAGACGTTCAAACAGCCCATGGGTATCCCCACTACATATGGTTCCTAAAGCCGAGGGATCATGGTGACCTTGCGGAGATTTCCGCAGATTAAATAACGCCACAGCACACGACCGCTACCCGACCCCCCATATTCAGGATTTTTCCATTCACCTCACCAGGGCACGTATTTTTTCCAAGATAGACCTGGTCCGCAGTTACCACCAGGTCCCGGTGCGCGTTGAGGACATACCTTAAAACGGCAGTAATAACCCCGTTTGGTCTTTTTGAGTTTTTACACATGCCTTTCGGGCTAAAAGGCGCAGCGCAGACATTCCAACACATGATGGATGCGGTGTTGCACGATCTGTTGTTTGTGGTCGTCTACCTGGACGACATCCTGGTGGCCAGCGTGTCCGAGGATGAACACGTAGCCCACCTCAGGACAGTTTTCCAGAGGTTGGAAGCGCACGGGTTAATAATAAGCCCGGCGAAGTGTCAGTTCGGTGTGACGGGAATCGATTTTTTGGGCCACCGCATCTCACCGGAGGGCACGATACCCTTAACGGACGAAGTACACGCAGTGGCAGATTTTCCCCGGCCTCAGACGGTCAGGGTGCTGCAGGAGTTTTTGGGGATGGTTAACTTCTACAACCGTTTTCTCCCCCACGCAGCCCAGCTCATGTAGCCGTTGTATGCCGCGCTTAAGAAACGGAAACCGGCGGACAGAGTCGACTGCACTCCTGAGCGAGAGCAGGCATTTCCCGAGGTTAAAACAGCTCTGGCGAACACCGCACTACTGGCGCACCCGGACCCGGTGGCTCGGATAGCACTCACTACCGACGCATCGGACGTGGCCATAGGGGCCGTCGTGGAGCAGTGCATCGCCGGTTCTTGGCAGCCGCTCCCCTTTTTTAGCAGGTCTTTGCGCGACAATGAGCGTGAATACAGCACGTTCGACAGGGAGTTACTAGCTCTCCACCTGGCCATACGCCACTTCCAGTTCTGGCTGGAAGGGTGCACCTTCATTGTGTTCGTGGACCACAAGCCACTAACGTACACGATGGCCAAGGTTTTGGAACCATGGTCGGCCCGGCAGCAGAGACCGCTGGCCGTGATCTTGGAGTTTATGACCAACATTCAGCATGAGGCTGGTAAACTCAACGTGGTGGCGGACTGCCTCTCGAGCGCATTAGTGGCCCCAGTCTACGTGGGGATAGATTACATGGCCATGGCCGCTGAGCAGATTGGCGATGCAGACGTTTGCGTGCTCCAGTCTGGACCAACAGGGTTAAGGCTGGAGAGCAGAGTACTGCAAGACGGGGGCTCTCCCCAGTCTGTGACGTCTCCACAGGCCGCCCGCACCCAGTGGTCCCACATGCTTGGCGCCGCCGCATTTTTGAGTCGGTTCACTCCCTGGCGCACCCAGGAGTGCGTGCGTCAGTCAAAATGGTGGGAGCAAAATTCGTCTGGCCGAGCCTGCACAAACAGGTGAAAGAGTGGGCTGCAGCCTGCATAGCGTGCCAACGAGCCAAGGTGCACAGGCACACCAAGGCCCCCTTGGAGCTGTTCCATATCCCGGCTAAGAGGTTCGACCACGTTCACGTGGACCTCGTGGGCCCCCTCCCGCCATCGCAGGAGTTCACACACCTCCTGACAGTGGTGGACCGCACCACGCGCTGGCCCGAGGCAGTCCCGCTAGCTTCCACCACGTCCGCAGAAGTTGCATGCGCTTTTTTGACAACATGGGTGGCACGTTTTGGAGCCCCTTCGGATATCACGTCCGATCGGGGCCCGCAGTTTGTTTCCGACCTCTGGTCCACAATGGCCTGGAGCCTGGGCATCACAACTCGTCGCACGACCATGTACAACCCCCAGGCCAATGGGTTATGCGAGCGTTTCCATAGATCACTTAAAGCAGCGCTCAAGGCTTCACTTACGGATGCAAATTGGGTGGACCAGTTGCCGTGGGTTGTATTAGGGTTGCGTTCAGCACCAAAGGAGGATTTGGCAGCCTCCCCAGCAGAGCTGTTTTTTTCCCAGCCACTGCAGCTCCCCGGAGAGTTTTTGCCGGACAACCCCACGCTGAACACCGATCCATCCCCGCTTTCACTGTGTAGCGCAGAGCAGGGACGGTACCCAGCCCGGCCCACCACTGTTTTCCCCGCGCTTTTCTGCCAAAGACCTTGAAGGACACGTCATTTGTATTTGTCAGGCACGACACCCACCGGACCCCATTGCACCCACCCTACAATGGCCCGTTCAGAGTACTAGAACCCTGGGAGAAACATTTTGTGTTAGACTTGGGGGGATGCAGGGAAACAATCTGTATAGACAGGCTTAAGCCCGCCTTCGTTTTAGCAGATGAGCAGGTGGTGTTGGCCTGAGCTCCTCGGCGTGGACAACCCCCACTGAGACCTCCCCAGGTAAATGACTCATCAGATCAGTCACAATGGCATACTGAAGATGCCCCCCCCCCAAATGTCCCCCCACAGACAGACGCACCCAGGAGCCCCCCACCGGCACAGCAGCACTTTGGAGCCACCGACCCCCCATTACAGCCGCTATGGACATAGGCTGAAGCCCAAAGGACATGAGGGTTAAGGATCAATCTGAATTTCGGGGGGGGGGGGGCCCACTCAGTATGTTTCCACTCAGTATGCTTCCACTCAGACTGAAGGAGAATGCTCATGGGGGGATTTGTGTGTTGATGCGAACAGTGACAAAGGAAAATGGCAAATGTATTTATGTTAATGCAGCACCCCAGGTCGCAGAGAGAGTGGTATGCTATAAAAGGAGAGGTGCCTGCAACCTGCTTTTTTATGCTTGTGATTCTTGTGAATGTGAGGGAGAGATTAATAAAGTCTGCTCTGCTCTGCACCGCTTCGCCCGATTATTTTTCTCCGCAATACAATTAAAAACAATAAAACAAGTAAAATCAATGTCTCATACTGGGCCAAAAGCCAAGAAGTACGTAAAAACGGGTTTCAAGAGGAGTTTTGAAAATGGACAGTGAAGGGGCATGTCTAATGGGCAAAGGCAGATTATTCCATACTTTAGAAGTAGCAATAGGAAAAGTTCTGTCCCCTCTGAGCTTCTGCTTAGATTGTGATACCTCTAGGAGCAGCTGATCAGCTGGCCTAAGAGACCGAGCGGGGGTGTAAGGATGAATCAGCTCAGAGAGGTAAAGCGAGGCAAGACCATTTAAGGATTTCAAAACAAATAAAAGAATTTTGAAACAAACCGTAAGAAGCACAGGCATCCAAAGGAGGAAGGCCAGAATGGTAAATGGTGTTTGCTTACTATATAGAGCTTTTTACTCGTCTCTGGATGACCAAAGCACTTTACAGATCCTGCTATCCACCCATTCACACACCGATGGTGTTGGAGCTGCCATACACAGGCGGTAGTCTGACCCACGCAACTGGGGGTTCAGTGTCTTGCTCAAGGACACTTCAAAATCCAGACTGCAGACAGAGTGGGAATCGAACTGTAGAAGATGTGCTCAAATGATGAGGCTGAGTTTAGTCGTAAACCAGCTTTATTGACAGAACACAGCTTCTAGCATTCTCAAAGCAGGAAAGAGAAAGAATCATATCTCATCACCCTTTTATATGTTTCCAGCATCAGAATTCAAGTCACATGGTGTTTTCAGTAAACATACAGTCACAAAGCATCCCTTTGAATCTTCACCATTGTCTCTCATTTCCTGATGAACCGGAAATCTCTCCGGGGCATCTTCTGTGGGACAAAGAGACAAATCTCACACCTCCTTGTTATCTTCTGCAGATTTGAGTCCTTTGTCCTTGCAGACGTGACACCCTCAATACACATGCAGTCCTGTCTCTGTGGAAACGTGAGCCCACAATGTGTGTCGCCCACAGAACCACTGATCTTCCAATTAGTAGTCGGCCACACTACACCCGTGCCACAGCCGCCTCTAATGTATTCTTTCTTAGGAGTTCCAGTTAAAAGACATGCAATGGCTTTTACAGGGAAGACTGGCTGACTCCAGAGTAAAGTGCATTGCAGTAACAGAGCTGAGTTGTAATGAAGGCATGGATTACGTTCTGAAAGGGCTGCCTTGAAAGGATGGCTTTCACCTTTGCCAACTGCTTTAAATGAAAAAAGTTGGACTTCATTATTACACCAATTTGACGGTCTAATTTAAAATCACTGTCCATCTTAAAAAAAACAGATTAGTAACTGGTGCCTTAACAAGCTGTACCAAGGGGCCGAAGTCAACAAGTAAACAGGGGAGAACTCACAGGAGCCACTGGGCCCAAACACCATCACTTCAGTCTTCTTTTCACTAAAATTTTAAAAGCTTAGGACCATCCAAGATCTAGTATCATCAAGTCATACAAGTGATTTAATTGAGAAGGCAGCCTTCCACTTTAACGGTACATATATCTAATTGTCGTCAGCATAGCAGTGGAAGGAGATACCATGCTTTCTAAGAATGGAACCCAGACTAAGTAGATAAAGGGAAAAAAGCAATGGCCCTAAAATTGATCCCTGTGGCACCCCACATGACAGAGAAGCGGAGAAGGATTCAGAACCAACAAGGCTTACACAGATAGTTCTATTGCCAAAAAGGACATGAACCATTCCAGAGCAGTACCACAAATACCCATTAGATGCTGTAAACAAGATATTAAAATGTCCTGGCCCACTGTGTCAAATGCAAGGCAAGTTTATTTGTATAGCAAATTTTATGTGCAAGGCAATTCAAAGTGCTTTATATAAAACATTAAAGCATTACAGCAAGTTGCTAAAGAAATACATAAAAGAATTTAAAAGCAGACTAAAAAAAATAAAGAGAAACAGGAACAAACTAAAATAGAATAAGATGAAATAAAAGTTACAGTGCATTGTGGGAGATTCACAAGTGTTTTACTGAAAGGCAGTGGCAAATAGGAAAGTTTTTTGGCGGTGCGCATCTGCGAAGCGGCTCTTTACTCCCTATTTTTGTTTGTATGTATGCTGTTTTTGGATATTGGACCGTGTGAAGCTGGATTTGTGTACAGTCATATTGAGCTGATAAATATTGGACTTCAACAAAATTCTGCTGTTACAACAGTTTTTGAGAACACACAAAACATACTGGAGGATTGAAACATCTTTTGCCTAGTCTCCCCCCAGACTTTGATCGGTACCAGTTTGCCTGCAGGCAGAGCAGATCCACTGAAGATGCTATTGCTATAGCTCTCCACTCGGCATTCAGCCATTTAGAAGACAAGGGGAGCTATGTAAGAATGTTGTTTGTGGACTATAGCTCGGCATTTAATACAATTATTCCCAACATTCTTATCACCAAATTGCTTCATCTTGGTCTGCCTACTCACACTTGCAGCTGGATTAAGGACTTCCTAACAAACCGGACACAGACTGTTAGACTCGGATCCCATTCCTCCTCTACAGTCATGCTTAACACAGGCTCGCCACAGGGCTGTGTGTTGAGCCCCACTTTGTATTCATTGTACACATATGACTGCATACCTGTTCATCCCACAAACATTATAGTGAAGTTTGCAGATGACACAACAGTAGTGGGGCTCATATCAAGAGGAGATGAGTCTGCATACAGAGATGAGGTCCAGAAACTGGTGAGATGGTGCTCAGATAATAATCTGCTATTGAATACAAAAAAAAAGCAAAAGAACTCATTATTGATTTTAGGAAGCATAACAGTGAGCTGCCTCCTCTACAATATACTGTATATAAGCAAGGAGTGTGTGGAGAGGGTGGAGGCTTCTAAGTTTCTGGGTGTTCATATTTCTCACAACCTTACCTGGGCAGTTAACACCATAGCTATGATAAAAAAAAGGCTCAACAATGTCTACACTTTCCGAGGCTCCTCAAGAGGAATGGTCTGAATGCACAGTTGCTGGTTTTATTTTATTGCTCTGCTATTGAGAGCATTTTGTCATATGGCATCACGGTTTGGTATGAGGGCTGTTCAGCAGCAGACTGCAAAGCCTTCCAGAGAGTGATCGAGTCTGCACAAAAAATCACTGGCTGTTCTCTCCCTTCTCTGGAAGAGATTTCCAGGTCTCGGTACCTCAACAGAGCTACTGCCATGATTAAAGACTGCACTCATCCAGGCCATGATTTCTTTCACTTGCTCCCCTCAGGAAAGCGGTACAGATCTCATAAAATCCGGACTACCAGGTTTTATCACAGTTTTTTTCCCAGCAGCAGTACGTATTTTGAATGGATTTATGTAACACGTACAGACTGCTGATATTATTTTAGGTTATTTTAGGTTATTTTGTGGCAATAACCCTGTGTGTATAAGCTGGTCTTATATATTTATCGCTCAGTATGTTTTTATTATTGCTATGTACATATTGTATTCATCTTTTAGGTAATATTGTTTCAAGCATTATTTATTGTTGTAATTATGAGAATGTTAAATGCATGAGTGAACTGTGAGTGTGATAGTTTGTTTTTAGGGAGCAGTATCTCAGTTTCATTGCATTGTTTATTAGCAATGGAATGACAATAAAGGCACTTTGGCTTTGACTTTGACTTTGACTTTTTAACTTCTATTTAAAGCAATTGAGAGTTTCAGCAGCCCTGGTGGTGGCTAGGTGGAGGAGGAGGAGGACAAGGATCACAAAATCACCAGAATCAGACACCAAGAGGATGTCATTAAAGACCCTTAACAATGCTGACTTTGTGCTATGCAGGGTTTTGAATCTAGATTGGAACATCTCCAGGATATCATGCTCATCCAGAAAAGCTTTTTACTGAATGTAAAAAATTATCTCCAATATTTTCGAGACAAAAGGCAACTTGGAGAAAGGCCTATAATTAGCCAACACAGTGTGATGAAGACTGGGTTTCTTAATCGGGTTTCACTACTGCATGTTTAAAATTTCTAGGAACCACACCAGAAGACAAATTACTGTTTTTAATGGTTAGAATCATTTTACTGTTCTAGGAGACATACAGTAACTGTTATCTCCTAGAGCAAGATTTACTGTGCGTGCTTGTCATATAACAAGGAGAAAACAATACTATCCTAG
Source organism: Pholidichthys leucotaenia (assembly GCA_020510985.1). NCBI lineage: Eukaryota > Metazoa > Chordata > Actinopteri > Cichliformes > Pholidichthyidae > Pholidichthys > Pholidichthys leucotaenia. The sequence goes on from CM035842.1 coordinate 117,496,998, forward strand.
GAGAGATTTAAACAAAATCCTAATATAAAGAATGAAATGATTCTGTTATTGATATGCTTTTAATTTGAAGACAGTAAAGTGAATTGGAAGGATCAAATGGGACTATTGCAGCAGGCTTTTAATTCTTTTAGTATGGAATTTATCATCTCGTCAGTTATTGGAAGAATTTGGATGCTTACAAATTGATCCTTTCGGACCAATAGTATTAAAAAAAACCTTTACTTTCATCTCATTTAAAAACTTCACTGGTGCCTTCTCCTTCAGGTTCCTCCTCTTTTTTATTGTCTGTTAATAAGTCTGAGTTTGCCTCAATATCTCAGTGCCCCCATGGTGTCCATTTCTGTAACTCCCTTTGGTGTTATGGATATGCTGCTATCTTGGAGCAACACTGCTTGTCCTGTTAACAATAAAGACAAAATTGAACTGGCAACACAAAATTGGACTCTTGCCTTTGTGTCGCCCAAAGGGCTTTGCTCATCGATCGGCTAAATGAGCCCCTCTTGACTGTCTGCTGGCAATGAAATGGTAATGAGGGGCGAAAAGAGAGGAAGTCACTGTTTAGCAGGGTTAGAGGAAAAAGAAAATGATGAGATGAGGAAGGTGTAATCCTTTTCCAACCCCAAATCAGAATTAAAGTTTAGAAGGTGATTCCTGAATTTACTTGAACTCGTCATTCATTGCACGTAGAACGAACCCAAGATATTTCCTGTTTTGTCTGGTTATTTTCATTTCATTTGTTAACATACATCCATTCCTGCATTTAAGGTCTGTAACACCTTCCAAATCAAAACAAATCATGAAATGAGGCTAGGGAGTCCAAGTTTTTCTGTTAGTAGCAACTCTAAATACTCAAATTCATGTGCAGGAGTACTGAAAATGTGAAAATTTCATTGTTGGTTCCCTTTAACTGTAGTTGGGATTTATCACAACTGATAAAGACCTGTACTTATATATAGCGCTTTTTCTAGTCATAAAGACTACTCAAAGAATTTAACTAGTAGCTACACTAACTTTGTATTCTAAGGACCAATCAGAGACGGATACCTAGGGGCAACAGAGAGTCACCAAGTAACCTGACATGCATGTCTGGAATGTGGGAGGAAACCGGAGACCCCAGAGTAAACCCACACAACACAAGGAGAACATGCAAACTCCACAAAGTTTCCCAGCCCTGGGCTTTCAAACCTGGAACCTTCTAGCTGTGAGATAACAGTGCTAACCACTGTATCACTGTGCTGCTGATATCAAAGGCCAAAACAGAAAAAGACAACAACGCTTGCATCCGGACCAACCTGGAACCTACTGGCTGTGAGGTAACAGTGCTAACCACTGTATCACTGCGCTGCTGATATCAAAGGCAAAAACAGAAAATGACAACAATGCTTGCATCCGCACCTGAAGGACTTGCTCAATATATTGTAGCCTGAAAGACTCCAGCAAACCTGTCAGGTGTGTCAATGACAGAGGTGCACACACACTCACAGCTATTGTTCGGCCGCTGTGATAGAGATGGCTTGAGTTTATGGTGTTTAATGGTGTGTGACTCCATTACAGACTCTTTTGCCCAGTGAGTTGCTCTAAAATTTGGCTTTAGCACACACCGGAGTATTAACTTTGATTGAGGACAGGCTTTTTTCCCCACTCCTGCATTAAACTGTTCCCTGTGGGCAAAGTGAGCCTCTATAAAGTGTTGCCATTGTGCAGTTGACAGGCAAAGTAAAACATGTGTTTAAAAATTATAAAGTATTTCACAGTTATTAAATATGACATTAGTTCTTCTTTACTGTTTTTTAATTGCATCACTTTGTTTTTATCCACAACTTACCAAATGCAGAAAAATACTAGAAAGATTTCAAGGAAGGAGTGATAAACTAACAAATTCCCCTTTCAAAAATTTTTTTTTAAAAGCATTAGAATGATCCTTCATGCATTGCCATTCACCACCTTATTGAGGTGGAGTGGTTTCTGTGCCCAAATGATCCCAGGTGCTGTTTTCAGAGGAAACTTGCCCCTTGTAGGGTCTACCAATGCAAATTGGTAGTGGGTGAAGAGCCAAAACAAGAGTGGTTCAGTGGATCCGACGAAAAAGTTACAAGGACCCAGTATACCCAAAGGAACAACATGCTTCCGTCCTCCAATGGGCTCACCACAAGAGAGATCATGGGATCATGGTGTTCAGTGAACCGAGCAGCAGTCTGTGCTACTCTGGTTGGAACCATGACCCTGCAGCCTGGACTCCTGGATAAGTGATAGATGGATTAGAGTGATATATCAATCCATTGATCAATCTTCTACTGCTTATTCAGGGGTCTGGGTCATGGGGGCAGCTGTAGGGTAAGCAAGCCCTCTGGTGAGTTTTGTTGGAACTAGTTATGTAACATGTCTTTTTTTGCCGTTCAAGGAGACTGTTATTGCTAGCAGCTGAGTAACTGCCTCCACCTGCTCTTGATTACCTGCTTGGTATAAGTAGGAAAGGAGGAAAACGGTCCACTGTGGGACTGATATGGTAAAGCTGCTGAAAGTGAACCAATACTTGCCGCGTGCGCATTTCCTGATAACTCCTCAATGATCATAAGGGGGAAAAAAAAGAGAAAAAAAAAACTGGGGTGACTACAGTGAATGTGCTTGTGTTTCTTAGTGTGCTTGTGCTACAGTCAAAGTACTTGTGTTACTTTTTATTAAGAAATAACTTTAACAGTCTTTGGACTAAGGCAATTTTTTTTTCATATTGTTTCACCAGATTTTGAGAATACTCTCTCACAGGGCACAGAGGATGCAGGTGTGCAAAGGAAGGCTACTGCAAATTTGTACAGTGTAGTGTAGACATGTTTCTGTCTTTCCCAGTACATTCTCTTTCCCAGTACATTCGCCTCTGTTGTCCTTATTCTCATGCAGGGCGCGATAGTGCCTCAGCACACATGATGTGTTATTGTTGTATCCAAGCTCTTTGAAACACAACAGATACTTCACCTTGCAAATAAAAAAAAAAATCTAAAATAAATAAATGACAAGAAATATTCACTATTTGTGAAAAATGCACTCAGCTTAATAACTGTAAATACCTTATTGGGAGAAGTGAGATCAAAAATGTTCCCAAATAGGAGAAGTCCATCTTTTTGGTGCTTTGTTCATCTGAAAATAAAGATTGGCTGCGACAAATCCCATACACAGTTAAAGATCTGACAACACAAAACTTGAAGGATGGGGATTTTCCATTGTACATCATTGCTCACTTTATTTCATGTTGCACGCCAAATCTTGAACCACTTCCCAACCCAGTCAAGTGGTACAACCGGCCAGCGAGGCTTCAGAAATCATCACATACATTATCAATACACACCTCGATATGTGCTTTGCAAAACATTTCCTGGATTACTCGGCATACACTCCGAAGCTCTGGTGCTGGAAGTCCCATCACTACTTCTAGGTAAAGCTGTCGAATCTGCCAGTATGTCTTGTAGGTTGCTTCACACTCACCTGCCACCACCTCACCTGCCGATGATCTGAGCTTGTTACCAGTGTCATTTCCCTTCTGGAAAAGAAGACAACTAAGACAAATAAGTCACCTCCCCAAGTGACATCATCTAAACCGTTTCAATCACAGCCTTATTCCATCTTACCTGGACTCCACCTAGAAACTACAAACCTGAAAAGGAAAAAGGAGAGACAAGCACATTTCCCTGTACCACTTTATCCTGGAAACCATGTAAGCCTCACTCTTCAAAATTATACAGATGCATCTCAATAAATTAGATTGCCATTGAAAAGTCGATTTATTTCAGTAATTCAATTAAAAAATAAACTCTTATATTATACGTGTAGGTTCATTACACACAGTGATATATTTCAAGTGTTTATTTTTTTTAATGTTGATGATAATGGCTTACAGCTCATGAAACTGTGTTTTATCAAGTCCAACATCAGTGCAGTCGTCTACCAGGAAATTTTTAGAGCATTTCATGCTTCCCTGTACTTGCATGCTTTACGCAAATGCTGATTTCATGTTCCAGCAGGACTTGGCACCTGCCCACACTGCCAAAAGTACCAAAACCTGGTTTAATGACCATGGTATCACTGTGCTTGATTGGCCAGCAAACTCCCCTGACCTAAACCTCGTAAAGAATTTATGGAGTATTGTCAAGAAGAACTAACTAACTAACTAACTAACCTGCACTTATATAGCGCTTTTCTAGTCACAAAGACCACTCAAAGCGCTTTCATTAATACTAACCCTCTATTCTAAGGGCCTATAGGAAACAAATATCTAAGGACAATTTAGAACAGCCAATTAACCTAACATGCATGTTTTTTTGGCATGTGGGAGGAAACCGGAGAAATCCCGGAGTAAACCCACGCAACACGGGGAGAACATGCAAACTCCGCACAGATCACTGTTGGTCGGGGGCTGGGATCGAACCCACGATCCCACGATCCCCACAATCCCCCGGCCAAGGGTAAACTGTGCTGCCGCAGTGCTAACCACTGCGCCACCGTGAAGATGAGACACCAGACCCAAAAATGCAGATGAGCTAAAGGCCACTATTAAAGCAACCTGGGCCTTCATAACACCTCAGCAGTATCACAGGCTGGTCGTGTTCATGCTATGCTGCATTAATACAGTAATTCATGAATAAGGAGTCCAAACCAAGTATTGATGTCATGAATGCCCCTTGCAGGGCATTGGTGAGGCGCCAGGGGCCAGAAGTAAGTTTGCTTGTTTATTTGACAAAAGGACAAAAGGATAAAGGAAACAGCCATGTGGGGCAAAACACGTACATACACTAAGCACAAAATAATAAACACTGAAGACAAACGAGAAGATGCAGCAAGGACGGAACCTACGCTGCACAAAAACACTTACAAAAGACGAGCAGCGATGAGTCCAAAACACGGGAGGAAGACTGGAGTCGGGGGTAGGAACTCCAGTCGGTGAACACGGAGGTGTGTAGGTCGCAGCGAGGAGTAAGCCTCAGCTGCTCCCTTAAATACCGGACATAAACCAACCAGGAAAAGGGAAATGTGATTAACGAAAATGACAAACAGCTGTCACGACGCTGGCTTGCCTTTGACAGCCGGAAGTACGGCCATGACGCTGTCACAATAAGAGCCCTCGAGAGGTCCTATTAACAAACCCCAAAATAATATGGTAGAAAAGGGGAAATACTGAGTAACCCGAGCGCGGATGGGATCAGCGCTCAAATTACCACAATTGAGTGTGTATAATTTTTTTATAAAAAGTTTTTGTAAATTATAATTTTCTGAGAAACTGAATTTGGTGTTTTCATTAGCTATAAGCCATAAGCATCCAAATTAAAAAAAACCAAACACTTGAAATATATTATTGTGTGTGTAATGAATCTACACAATATGAGTTTCATCTTCTGAATTGAATTCATGAAAATAAATCAACTTTTTGATGACATTCTAACTTATGGAGATGCACCTGTACTTGCACCCACCCACAGCTCCTGGAAGGAACCTTCTGTGACTACCTCCTTGCTTCCTCCTGCTCCTAGGAACTGGTGAACGTTATACTCAGTCTGTTAAGCCTAACCAGCTTCCTTTAAACACCAAACCCTCACCACCCAACTTAGTCAGCCGCTCTGTAAGGTCCAAATCCAAGAAAGCATCACTGTTATACCTACCGCCTGTGAATTCGTTTTTTTCCTTTTCTCTCCTCTCCTAGGCTTTCTCCCTGCAGCGAGGGTTCTGCTGAATCACATTCAGTTCTGTTCACTGGTATAATAAAACAATGATCTCTCTTTCCTTCTGTCGTGCTCACACTCGAGTTCTAATCATAGTAAAATCGTCCAAGTAGAAGAGCCCAGACTGCTGCCCAGTTCACGTAGCCAAATTATCCCTCCTGCAGGTGGTGAGCTCACCTGAGGGTGGACCCATGTGCCTCCTGTGGGTACACTGGGTCCTTGTAACATTTTTATAGAGATCTGCCGGCCTGCTGTTGGTCTGGCCCTTTACCAAGGACCAATTTGCCTTGGGAGACCCTACCAGGGGCAAGTTGCCCCCGACAACACAGCTCCTGGAATCAATAAGGCACTCAAACCAAAAGAATGATATGATGCAACCTAATTTGATTGAATCTGGTGGTGATGCATCATGGTTCTGCTGAAGCAGCTTGTAACCTACAATGCAATCTACAAAAACACATGGCATTTAGATGGTTTAGATTTGTTTGTATGTGTACAGTGCAACATGTGTGAGCTCTAGAAATCAAAGAAGATGAGCGGGAAAGGGGAAGCACTCTTCAATGTGAGCAAAATCGTCCAGCCGGTTTTGTTTAAACAGATTACCAATTCCTCTTTCAGTATTCTATATGCAAACTGGGAATCTAAATATTCTACACATAAAATGCATCAGTGATTGAAAAGTAAATATTTAACTAACTAACCTGCACTTATATAGCGCTTTTCTAGTCACAAAGACCACTCAAAGCGCTTTCATTAATACTAACCCTCTATTCTAAGGGCCTATAGGAAACAAATATCTAGGGACAATTTAGAACAGCCAATTAACCTAACATGCATGTTTTTGGCATGTGGGAGGAAACCAGAGAAATCCCGGAGTAAACCCACGCAACACGGGGAGAACATGCAAACTCCACACAGATCACTGTTGGTCGGGGGCTGGGATCGAACCCACGATCCCCACAATCCCCCGGCCAAGGGTAAACTGTGCTGCCGCAGTGCTAACCACTGCGCCACCGTGCAGCCATTTAACAGAAAATGCATAACATATCCAGTAAATATATTTGGCAAAAGGGTCAAAGGTAACATGATTGATCTGTGTGAAAGGTGTTATTTGCTGTTGGCTGGGTAGTAAAATGATTAAAGGATAATGTCTGTCTTAAACCTAATTAAAGTAACTAGCTGTGAAATTTCTATGAATTGTCAAAAGATTCAACAAAACAAAGGTCAAAAATTATGCCAGTTGAGAGGTTGTTTAAATAGAAATGACTTGCCGTTCCGGAACTGTTTGTAAGGTTGTTTAGACAATTTTCTTAATCTAATAGAGTTTCTGGACAAATGCCATTTGACAACCATTGCCTAGAATGACTTACAAGTACAAAAATGAAAACGCAAGTGTGCAATAGCCATTGAGATGTGCTTCTTCTGAAAGCCTAGTTGTGTTTTTATGCAACACTGTGCATGCAACAAAAGGGCCCGATTACTCAAGGTGTGTTGAAATGGATGGCAGATACTAGTGGAATTAAACATAAATGTGCTCATCCAAAGAAATTTAGATGAACATGAGAATGGATAGAAATAAAGCAGAACAGGAAAGCTAATGATGCAAATATCTTAAAACAACAAAGGCAGCTGTATTACATAAGTCTGGTTCTTCTGTGTCTAATGTGATTAATTGAAGGCATGTGGAGATATTCTATCAGGTTACAATCAATACCAGATCTGAGGCTAAACTTTTTCTCATTTCACACCATTTAAGCAGATTGTTACAGTTGATCCATTTCAGTTAAAGTCCACAAAGACACTTGTTCCCTAATGAGAGAAATATAGACAAGAACAGGGGAAAAAAACCTTAAGGAAAATTGTAAAACAGTGTCAGATATTCTCTGGTTGGGATTCAAAAATTTAAATAAAGAAATAAATAGCATATCTCAAATCAGTGGTTATAATAACTTACACATTATGCAGGCCACCTAGAGTGATGCATGCAACCACAATAAGGTGTTTTTGTCTCTACAGTGAGATCACACACAGCTCTGTAACCACTGTCTGGTGTCTGTTTGTATCATGCCTCACACTGTGCTGAGTAAGTGCTGATCAACATGAATCCAGGGATTGATTTAGGAAGACAAAGATATGGGGGACAAGAAGGAAAAAGAATTGTAAATTGGGTAATGGGAATGTGCGAGAGTATGGCTGCCATCTGGCCTTAGTGTGGGGAGATGAGTGTCAGCTGGTGTTTGGAGGGAAGTGTCGCTCACCCCATTCCATTCTACTGCTGTCAGTTCTCCGTGTTTACCCTGCTCTCCACGTGGACTGATGCATTTTGTTCTAACCAATCTCACCAGTGGCATCCCAGCCTGGAAGAATGTTTGTTATCCAGGGTTTTCACTGGAGGGTAGGAGGGTGCGTGAGAGAGAAAGAGGGAAAATGGATACAAAGGAGAAGAAAAGTCAGATTTGCTGGTAGCTCTTGTCTGCTTTTGGATTGCTTAACTAATGGAAAAGTATTAATGGAGCAGCAGCGATTACCTTTCACACCAGTGGAAATGGTACCCATTGATACAAGCTTATGAGTAGAGGAACCTGATTCTACCCATAAGAAGTTAGTTTTGATTTTGTCAAATGCATAATCAAAAGAATCAAAATACTAACTAACTAACTAACTAACTAACTAACCTGCACTTATATAGCGCTTTTCTAGTCACAAAGACCACTCAAAGCGCTTTCACTAGAACTAACCCTCTATTCTAAGGGCCTATAGGAAACAGATATCTAGGGACAATTTAGAACAGCCAATTAACCTAACATGCATGTCTTTGGATTGTGGGAGGAAACCGGAGCCCCCGGAGTAAACCCACGCAGCACAGGGAGAACATGCAAACTCCACACAGAAAGGTTCCAAAATTTCCACACAGAAATAAAACAAAATAATGCACAAATGCACTTGGCATAAGTAACAATTTATCTTAACAGTTCTGTATGGTACTTTTGGGAGCTTGAAAATTCATGACGCCTTGTCATTAGTGACTTGCCTGCCCATTCAGTTAATTTGTTCTCAGAACTGAATGGTGTTACTAAATTCCAAATTTCCAAAAGTTATTCCATAGGGTACCTTTTATACAAATGGGAGCCACAAAAAAGATGATGGGGAAATATATTTTACAAGCAAAAAGAAATGCATATTGGATGTGAGATAATAGATTTTAACCAGACCAGCTGTAATAGAGTAGCTCATTCCGGGCTGATGAATACACCCTAAGGCCACAAAAAGCCTTTGCTTCTTTTCTATATACACATCTAGAGCTGTGAAAAAGTATTTGTCCCCTTCCCAATTTCTTATATTTTTGCATATTTGTCACACTTAACTGTTTCAGATCAAACAAATTCTAATATTAGACAAAGACAGCCCAAATAAATACAAAATGCAGTTTTTAAATGATGATTTACTTTATTAAGGGAAAAAAGCTATCCAAATCTACCTGGCCCTATGTGAAAGTGTCGGGCCAGTAAATAAGTAACTGCCCCTCTTACATCATGAATTAACTGTGATTAACCACATTTTTGGAAAGCTGACCCAGGCCTGATCACTGCCAGGCCTGCTGAATCAAGAAATCACTTAAATAGAACCTGTCTGTCTAAGTCAAGCAGGCTAAAAGATCTCAAAAAGAAACCCATCATGCCACAATCTAAAGAAATTGAAGAGCTGATGAGAAAGAAAACCCAGAACAACATTTGTGACCTGTGCTGGCAAAATGAGTCGGAATGCGCACCAGGAAATTATGAGCTACAGGCACATGAAGTCATAAATCATGATTCTTTCTTTGTTTGCTGGCGGCAAGTCCCAGGAAAACCCCCGTCAGTGCCTGGTATCACTGTAAAGCTTGGAAGTCCTACTTTCTAAAAATACACATTTTTACGGAAGACAAAACTCAGGACAGATCGAACACAAGTTTTCAAACAAGCCAAAATATAAACAAAATCGGCTTGTTGCTGACCACCACCTGATCCACATAGCACCGGACCCCCATGATCCCTCCTGCAGGTGGTGAGCCCACTGGAGGGTGGACCCATGCAACTCCTTCGGGCTGAGCCCGGCCAGGTCCCATGGGCGGAAACCCGGCCACCAGACGCTAACCATCGAGCCCCTCCCCCAGGACTAGCTCAAGGGTGGGGCCCCGGTAGCCTCATACCAGGTGGGGTACACTGAATCCTTGTTCTAGTATTTATCATGAGACCCGGAGCATGTAGTATTTATCATGAGCACTGAACCCCCATGAGATCATGGGGGTCTGGTGCTATGTGGATCAGGTAGCGGTCAAAGGCGGAGACCTTAGTGGTCTGATCCCAGGCTTCCTAAACTGGCTTTTGGGATGTGGAATGTCACCTCTCTGGTGGGGAAGGAGCCTGAGCTGGTGCATGAGGTTGAGAGATACCGGCTAGATATAGTCGGCCTCACCTCAACACATAGCTCTGGTTCCAGAACCAGTCTCCTGGAGAGGGACTGGAGCTTGGCCTACTCTGGAGTTGCCCCAGGCAAGAGGCGACAAGCAGGGGTGGGTATTCTTGTATCCCCCCACCTTGCTGCCTCTATGTTGGAGTTTTCCCCGGTGGATGAAAGGGTTGTTTCTCTGCGCCTTTGGGTTGGGAAACGGGTCCTGACCATCATTTGTGCCTATGCACCAGATGATGGTTCAGAGTACCCACCCTTTTTGGAGTCTCTGACTGGGGTGCTGGAGAGTGCTCCTCTTGGAGACTCCATTGTCCTACTGGGGGACTTCAGTGCACATGTGGGCAACGACAGTAAAACCTGGAAGGGGGTTATTGGGAGGAATAGCCTGCCCGATCTGAACCCGGGTGGTGTTCAATTGTTGGACTTCTGTACTAACCACAATTTGTCCATAACGAACACCATGTTCAAGCATAACGGTGTCCATATGTGCACTTGGCACCAGGACACCCTAGGTCGCAGGTCGATGATCGATTTTGTTATCGTGTCATCAGACCTGTGACTGTACTGTATGTCTTGGACACTCGGGTAAAGAGAGGTGCAGAGCTGTCAACTGATCACTACCTGGTGGTGAGGTGGATCCAATGGCAGGGGAGGATGCCATTCAGACCTGGTAGACCCAAACGTATAGTGAGGGTGTGCTGGGACCATCTGGCTGAGGCCCCTGTCCGGGAGGTCTTCAACTACCACCTCCGGAAGAACTTCAACCACATTCCGAGGGAGTCTGGAGACATGGAGTCTGAATGGGCCATGTTCTCCACCTCCATTGTTGAAGCAGTGGTCCAGAGCTGCGGCCACAAGGTCGTTGGGGCATCTTGTGGTGTCAACCCCCGAACCAAGTGGTGGGCACTAGTGGTGAGGGGGGCCATTAAGTTGAAGAAGGAGTCCTATCAAGCTTGGTTGGCTTGTGGGACTCCCAAAGCAGCTGAGGTGTACTAGCAGGCGAAGCGGAGTGCAGCTCGGGTGGTTGCTGAAGCAAAAACTCGAGTGTGGGAGGAGTTCAGTGAGGCCATGGAACAAGACTTTCGGTCAGCCTCGAAGAGATTCTGGCAAACTGTCCGGCAGCTCAGGAGGGGGAAGCAGCTCCCTGTCCACACTGTGTATGGTGTGGATGGGGCGCTGCTGACTTCGACTGGGAATATCGTCGGGTGGTGGAAGGAATACTTTGAGGATCTCCTCAATCCCACTGATACGCCTTCCACAGAGGAAGCAGGGCTTGTGGACGAGGGGGACAACTTGCCTATCACAGGGGCTGAGGTTGCCAAGGTGGTTAAAAATCTCTTTGGTGGCCAGGCCCTGGGGGTGGACGAGATTTGCCCTGAGTACCTCCAGGCCCTGGATGTTGTAGGGCTGTCATGGTTGACATACATCTGCAACATTGTGTGGGGGTTGGGGGCAGTGCCTTTGGCATGGCAAACTGGGGTGGTGGTTCCTCTCTTCAAATAAGGGGACCGGAGGGTGTGCTCCAGCTTTAGAGGGATCACACTCCTCAGCCTCCCTGGGAAGGTCTATGCCAAGGTACTGGAGAGGAGAGTCCGGCCGTTGGTTGAACCTCAGATTCAGGAGGAGCAATGTGGTTTTCGTCCTGGCCATGGCACATTGGACCAGCTCTTTACCCTCTCGAGAATCCTCAAAGGTTCGTGGGAGTTTGCCCAACCAGTTTACATGTGTTTTGTGGACTTGGAGAAGGCATTTGACCGCGTCCCTCGTGGTTTTTTGTGGGGGGTGCTTCGGGAGTATGGGGTATCGGGTTTGTTGTTACAAGCTATTCGGTCTCTGTATGACTGTTGTGAGAGTTTGGTTCGTCTTACCAACACTCAATCAGACTCATTCCCAGTGAGAGTTGGACTCCGCCAGGGCTGCTCTTTGTCACCGATCCTGTTCATAATTTTTATGGATAGGATTTCTGGGCGCAGCCAGGGAACGGAGGGTGTCATGCTTGGTGACCACAGGATCTCATCTCTGTTGTTTGCAGAAGATGTTGTCCTGCTGGCTTCATCCAGCAATGACCTCCAGTTCTTACTGGGATGGTTTGCCACTGAGTGTGAAGCGGCTGGGATGAGAATCAGTCCCTCCAAGTCTGAGTCCATGGTCCTCAGCCGGAAAAAGGTGGATTGTCCTCTCTGGGTTGGGGACAGGCTCCTGCCCCAAGTGGAGTTTAAATATCTTGGGGTCTTATTCACGAATGAGGGGAGAATGGAGCGAGAGATTGACAGATGGATCGGAGCAGCATCTGCAGTGATGCGGATGTTGTACCGGTGTGTTGTGGTGAAGAGGGAGCTAAGCTCTAAGGCAAAGCTGTCGATTTACCAGTCAATCTACATTCCTACTCTCACCTATGGTCACAAGCTTTGGGTAATGACCAAAAGAACGAGATCGCAGATGAAATGAGCTTTCTTTGTAGGATCGCTGGACTCACCCTCAGAGATAAGGTGAGGAACTCAGTCATCCGGGAGAGGCTCAGAGTACAACCGCTGCTCCTCCACATTGAAAGGAGCCAGTTGAGGTGGTATGGGTATCTGATCAGGATGCCTCCTGGACGCTTCCCACTTGAGGTGTTTCAGGCACGTCCCTCTGGGAGGAGACCCCGGGGCAGACCCTTGACTCACTGGAGACACTATGTCTCCCAGCTGGTCTAGGAACGCCTTGGTATCCTCTCTGAAGAGCTGGAGCAGGTGGCTGGGGAGAGGGAAGTCTGGGCTTCTCTGCATAAACTGCTGCCTCCGTGACCCGGACCTCCAGAAAAGTGGTAGAAGATAGATGGATGGATGGATGGAGGGCTAACATGTGGACTACCATACAGCCTGCATGTCGGGGTGTATTATTCTGCCGCCCATAGCTAACAAAAAGTCCATACATAAAACTAAAATTACATACCGTGCTCTTAAACTAAACAAAATACACAAAATACTCCCATATCAAAACATATATATCAGAACATGCATCTCAAAACACAAGAACTATAAACACTTTAATATTTACAGCACTGTTCCTTGGGTAGGAGGAGTAGAACCGGCATGGGGGGGGGGCAGCCCCTTAGCAAGCATGCCCCTGGAAGCAGCAGACCTCTGGGATGATGGCTGATCGAGACGATGGAGCCCTGCTTCTTCACCACCGACACTGACTCCCGTCCAGCCTCATCACCTGGAGCCTCTTCCCAGACATGCTGAAGCTGATTGACGTGCCTCGCCAAGCCATTGTACATCCTGAAGTATGCCGCGCCCAACTTAGCCACTATGTTCAGACACCCTCAGTGTTTAGCTGGCTGTCGTCTGGCCCATCTTCGCCGTGAACATTCTTCACCCCAAACCCAAACCAAGTCCAAAACCCTCAGCGGGCCTGGCTCGGCCTGAAGTGGTGGTGCTGAGCATGCAGTTCCTCCATGCTCGTCAGTCTGGCCCTGACCTCTTCTAAAACCATTGTAGCGGTCACCATCGTAGCTGCAGACCCTCCATCCCCCTGCGGCCAAGCTCCGGAGGCATCTGGGGCTAGCAAATTGGTGTCACTCTCCGGTGCAGGCGCCTCGATGCCACACTCAGTGCCCCCCTCTACCATCTCCCGAGCGCCGGCACTGAGACCGTCCTGTGCCGAACCTGAGTGAGGCTGGTCCTGTTTGACCGCCCTGGTGTCCGTTAGCTCTTCGTCACACACAATGTCCTCATCGACCATCAGAACCGGAGGGTTCCATTAGCCACAACCCGACCATTTGTTCCCAGCATCGTCTTTTATGGCGAAACCCAGTCTGTTATGGCAGCAGATCGACTATCTGTGTCATTCTTTCAAGCAATCGGGGAAAGTAATGGACTCATGTAAAACTTAAAAGTTCAAAAAAGGTTTTATCTCAAAAGGGTTGAAATTCCAATATCCATAGTCATCAACAAACAGAAAATATTCTAAACAGCTTCCAAACGTTCCTTTACAATTAAGTTCACACGGTCAGAAAACTATGAGCCTCCTTGCTTTTCTCCAAAACTAATGTCATGCTTCCTTTTTTCGTGGTCGAATAGGCTTCCAAATAAGAGTCTCTACTTTTCATGAATACAAACTTAAACTGACCTCATTTCTTTTATATGTAATGATAAGAAAATACAAAAATAATTTCAATTCACATTAAATCAAATGTAAAATCTTATTTATGGCTCTAACACTCTGGCCCCTAATTGTTTAGGCATGAAGCATAACAATTACAAACTTACAAATAGAGCCATACATATCAACTCAACATCTTTAGAACATATTAACTTAAGAAATCTGTCTATCAAAGTTCTCTCTATAAGTTCAGATCTTCAGCAGTCCTTTCTTGATTCATTCAGCTTCTTGTAAAAGACAAAGTTTGTTAGCGGATCTGTCCAATAGGCTGGAATGGGTTTGAACTTGAATCCGCTGGACAACTCCATCTTGAATCTGAAAAGATCTTCTTGATTCTTCCAGTCATCGAGGGGTTCCTTGGGCAGAACTATCCACTATGAGCACAAGTTCTGCCTCATCCAGATCTTGCAGACAAAGCCTTCCCTTTCGCTGACTGTCTCAGTTTCCTCATTTCTTCTTGCACGTTCAAGTTAGACTTGTCTTTATCCATTTCTGTCTTAACAACATTAACTTCACATTCCTTTCTTTTAACAGCAAGGTGATGGAGCAAGTCTTTGAGGTGCAGCATCCACGCAACAGCCTTCTTCAGCCTGTGCCAATCAGAGTAGTATTCCACTAATTTCTTCATGGCCTCAGCCTGGGCTGGGCTGAGGAGACTGACTAGTGCTGTCTTTCTGACTTCACTGTCATCATCATCATTCATGGTGCTTGGTATGTCATGATTTATAGTAAGACAGCCCATGTGCAGAATGCAACAACAACAAAACACTCCAAACACAAAAACACATTTACGAGTTTTATTAAATCTCAAAAGGAACCGGAGCACAGCTACAGAAAACGTCACTCGCCAGAGGAAGTGGCCTGTGGAGACAGAGATGAGAGCTGTTAGCAGGGAATGGAGACTAGGCTGTGGGAAAACTAAATTACCACTTACTTGAGCCGAACAGGTGAACCAACAGAAACCCCCAGCGGGGAGAGACAAACCAGCAGGATGAAGTGGGTCGTGAGAAGAGGAGGGGTTGAGTTGGTTATGCCTGACCGGGTGGAAAGTAGAAGCAGCTGAGTGTGGATGATGGGGCTGGTGAGCGCACACAATCCCCGAAGATGCACCCGTACAGAAAGCAGCAACCTGGAGAAGAGGAAAGCCAAAGAGGGTGAGTGCGAAAACTAAACCAAACATATGCAACAATACTTGCTTCACTGTTTGCAGAGACAGTATACCCAAACGAGCCAGCGCTGAGGCACAGAAGAGCAGATCCTTATAAGCGCTGGCTGACTAGAGGCAGCAAGTGCGTCCAGTCTCCCAGGTGTGTTGATTGCCTGGAGAGAAAACGCGAAGGAGGGGGTGCGCGCTCACCAGAACATGACATGGTAAGTCAGGTCTTATAGGCCACTCACACTCATTTTTGCAAAGGAAATGTGGACCATGAATCCAACTGTCATTCTTAATGACGCTGGTAAACTTCACACCTCGTGAGGCTACATCAGCTGGGTTGAGTGAACTAGTCACATATCTCCACTGAGGTGGTAAAGTAGCTTCTCAGATGAATGAAACCCGACTGGCCACAAAAGTCTTAAATTGTGAAGCGTCATTCTCTATGTACCGAAGTACAGTCAGACTGTCTGTCCAGAAACAGACTCCAATTCCTGTCTTAACAGTCTGTCCACTTTCACTGCTATGACTGCAGCGGTCAGCTCCATCTTTGGGATTGTGACTTCCTTCAGAGGTGCTACTCTTGATTTGGTCATGGTCAATGTTCAGCACTTCTGTCCATTTTTATTAGTGAGTATGATGTAGGAAATCATACCGTAACCATTCTTACTTGCATCTGAAAAATTGTGTATCTGAGCTGTCAAAGTGGCACCAAAGTTGTCTGGCTTGATGCATCTCTTCACCTCAAAGCTGGACAGCTCCTGGAGCTCAGAAAGTCAGTCAAACCATTTTCTTGAATGCCTGCTGCTAACATCTTCATCCCAGCTCAGTTTCTCTTGACACAGCTCTCTCAAAATTAGTTTCGCTGCAAGGATACCTGGAGTGAGTAGGCCCAGAGGATCATAGACGGAGCTCACCATTGACAGTATTCCTCTTCGTGTAGTGGGTCTTTCAGGTACATTCACACTGAACTTGACAGTGGCAATTTCCAGGCACCACTGCACTCTTAAAGCTCTTCCTGTAGGCAGAGCGTCCTTGCTCAGGTCTAGGTTCTTCACCTCTGCAGCTCTCTCATCAGCAGGGATACATGACAGAACTTTTCTGTTATTACTGGCCCACTTAGTCAGGCTGAATCCATGTGTGAAAGTGCTATTGCCTGTTCTTCAGAAGCTACAGCTGTCAAACAGTTGTCCATGTAGAAATTTCTCTCTATTGTCTTAGCAGCTTCAGTTGTTGTCTCGTTCTTCCCATCTTCTGCTGTCTTTCTCAGGGCAAAGCAAACACAGCTTGGGGAAGAAGTAGCCCCAAAAATGTGTACAGTCATTCTATACTCCTTTAGTTCTACTGTCAAGTCTCCTTCGGGCCACCAGAGGAAAAGGAGGAAGTCTGAGTCCCTGGGTGGTACCCTGACCTGATAAAACATTGCTTCTATATCGGCCATCATAGCAATTGGCTCCTCTCTAAACCTTGTCAACACTCCAAACAAGGTATTTGTAAGATATGGGCCCTGGAGCAACTGACTGTTCAGTGAAACTCCCTGATATGTTGCAGTGCAATCAAAGACGATCCTGATTTTGTTCTTTTTGGGATGGTCCACCCCATAGTGCGGGATGTAACAAACATCTCTCTCTTTGCACTGATAATTTTCTACAGGTGCCTTCTCTGCAAAGCCCTTTGCTATGATGTCATGCATGAAGGCATTGTAGTCACTGTGGAATTCTGGGTTCTTGATGAGCTTCCTTTTGAGGTTGATT
This sequence comes from Pholidichthys leucotaenia, assembly GCA_020510985.1. NCBI lineage: Eukaryota > Metazoa > Chordata > Actinopteri > Cichliformes > Pholidichthyidae > Pholidichthys > Pholidichthys leucotaenia. The sequence goes on from CM035842.1 coordinate 117,514,205, forward strand.
GCTCTCTGCTCTGCCAGACGGTGATTATTGGGCATATTCACAGACCTGTCTTTAAAAGGCAGACTGATACAATAATGTCCATTAATCAGTTGAGCAGACTGTTCCACATGTTGCATGAACTGTCGATCAGCTTGTGACATCTCTGTCTTGTCCTCACAGCTGCACTCTGAGAAGTCAGAGTTGAAGCGCTGTGTTAACAACTCCTCCATACTTGCCACAGATATCCTGTTTGTAGTGACACTCTGCAATCCTTCACTGTTTTGAGGTTCATCCACATTCTTGATGGGACCATTTACAATCCATCCAATCACTGTTCTAACTGTGTATTAGTAGTAGATTAGTTTATTTGACAGGGACAGTGCAATAAACATAGACAATTAATCAAAGACAATCAATCTGATGTGTTGCACATAGAGTGTATAGCTATTAGCTAATTTGCAACTCTTGTCCCTGGATGGGCCATCCAGGACCATCATCTTGACTATTGATAATTTGCCATGGTTCGATTGCCTTGTGAGCATTAGCGCCTATCAGCAGGCCTATCTCTGCCTTGATACTTGGAATCAGAATCAGAATCAGAATCAGAATCAGGTTTATTGCCATTGTTCATGTGATACACAAACTAGGAATTTGTCTCGGTGCCATGCTGCAACATTAAAAACATAATGAGAAAAAGGGATAAACTAAAAAACTAAAGGACTAGAAACGTGCAATAAGTGTAGAAAAATAAGTAATAATAAGTAATAATAATAATAATACTAGTAATAATGAGTAGTACTAGTCAAGGCAGTTTTAAAAAAGAAGACGTACCTCCTCAAGGTAAGTCCACCTCTGCAGGTCTCTCTGCTGAGGGATGTTCTCCTTCACAGGAATTTCAGGCTGTGTGAACACTGAAGGTAAGTCAGTGTACATTTCCTCTTCTAGGCCACTGACCTCCAGGTCTGACAGGATGTGACTATGGACAAGCTTTTTCTGACCCATAGTTCGGAGCAAAATCTCTGTCCTCTTGCCTTTAAGGTTCAGCATTCTCATGACCTTCTCCATGAAAAAGGTCGCTGAACTGCCTTGGTCAATGAAGGCATAAGTCTCCACTGTCCGTGTACCTTTTTTGGACTTGAGCCTCACAGGAACAATGGCCAAAACACATTCTCTGTTTCCGGCCCCGGTGTACCCACATGTCTCTTGTCCTACAGCATTGATGGTCTGAGCCTCGCTTGTGCTGTTCTTAGCTTCCTTGACCTTCTCCTCTTTCTGCACATGCAGAAGCCTTGGATGTTTCAGTGAACATACTTGACATGTCAGTCGCTTTGAGCAATGCTTACTTAAGTGACCTTGTGTAAGGCAACAAAAGCAAAGTCCCTTGGATTTCAAAAATTCTATCTTTTCCTTGTGTGTCTGGTTCCTGAGCTTCTCACAGTTTCCCAGGACATGTTTCTTTTCACAATACTCATATGCATCCTGAACTTTAACATGCTCTATCTTTGCACCTTGGCTTATGTGCAAAGATTTTTGCCTTTCTGTAGCAATGCTTGTAGCAAAATTGCTACTCTTCGTAGTGCTGCCTTTTTCATTCTTAGCAGTATAACCTTTTTCCTTTTATTTGGCAGGTGCACTGGCTTCCTGTATCATACCAAATAAAGGATCAATGGCCATTTTTTCCTGGATTTCAAATGCCATGTGTCTCCATTTATTTCTCATCTTGTATGGCAGCTTGGAAAGTATGACTCTCATGTTTATTGGGTTATCCATTTCTTCCATGCAGTCAATTTCCTGCATGGTGTTTCAACAACCAATCAAGAAGAACGCATATGTATGCAAGCTTTTAGCATTGTCTGTCTTTACCTGTGACTACTTCAAAGCTTTGTCGATGTAAGCCATTGCTATTTTCAGCTCATCACCATATTGTTCATGAAGCAGTAGCCTGGCTTCTCTATAGCCTTTCTCTGGTCTCATGTGTTCACAGCTTCTCACCAGAGCTTGTGGTTCTCCACTAGTATACTGCTCCAGGAAGAAGAGTTTGTCTCTGTCATTATACATTTTGCTGCCAATAGCATTATCAAAGGCTCTGAGAAAAGACCTATATGTAAGCGGGTCACCAGAGAACACAGGAATGTCTCTTTTGGGTAATAAAGGCAGATTTTGTTGCTGAACTATCATCTAGTTATTCTGTTTTGATTGTGCATCACCTCATAAATCTTGTCACTTGCAGGCATGGGTTCTTGAGGATCATCATGTAAATTTCTACCCATAGACACCTGATGGGGAATATGTGGACGAAGTGCACAATCCACATTTTCAGTAGTCAAACCTCTTGCAGCATTGTCAGGAATATAATGATCTTCATCTCACCTGCCGGTTCATGACATTCACTCACAGGGTTGACTCTGACAGCATCTACAGGTGATTCAGCATATCCACATACAAGATGGGGTCTGTCAACATCTGTATGGGATCCTGTATATTCATGCCCAAGCACTCTTTCTGCAAGACTAAGTATATCTTTGCTTGGCAACTTGGACTGCACGTAATCATTCATTGCATCACGAGGGCAATCATGCTCTGACTATACCTTCAGCTTGGCATCAGATGCAGCTATTGCAGTTTCTAATTCCATCTCAGCTCTCAACTTTGCTTCTTGCAGCTGTATCTCTTTCTTCTTTTTCAGTGATGCCACTTGTGCCAGAAGAGCAGCTCGTTTAGCCTCCTCTTTCATGCGTGCAACAGAACTAGTACAAGACACACTGGAACACCCACCAATGGAACCAACTTTACTTTGGTCTTTCCAGCTTCGCTCAGCTACCTCAGACATGCTGTCTTGAGGACCAATCTCATCCTCTTCTTCAACTTGTGTACTCTTTTGTTCTTTTATCCACATTTCTGTTCCAAGCACAAATCCCTTAATAGCAGATGACTTTGGCTCATACCAGTTTAAATGATCTTCATTCACTTCATCAGCTGGTAACAATTGCATGACACCATCATTAAGCATGATAAACTCTTCATACATCTTGCAAAATCCATGCAGTATTTCCTTTTCCACTTTTTCAGCATGCTCTCCATTATTCTTCATGTTGTTTATTTTTTTCATTTTAGCTGTTATCTGAGCTATTTTAGACTTCCTTTGCCCAATAAGCTTATGAAGCGTCTCCTCAATAGTCCTTTGTGTGAGCCTGGGCTCCCTCTTGTGGTTACTACCATGCACTGCATCAGGCAACCATTCATCTGCCATTTTAGAAACTTTCAGCAATGAACCATTCATCTGCCATTTTAGAAACTTTCAGCAATGACGAAGCATTAATTCCAAACGAACTTTTAAACAGTCAAAACAAGCTTCAACCACTCAGCTCAAAATATGACCTTTAGAAGTCTTCTCCAATGTCTTCAAAAATTAACCAGTGCTTGAATCAGCTTCCACACGTCTATTAGGTGGTATGAAGTCCAATCACTTTGGGCTTAGCTCCTTTTTACAGCTCCATTTGCATTGTAGCACATATAATAGCATGCGGCTGGCTTACAACATGCCATTCATCTTATGAGTTGCTCATATTTTCTCACCAAATCAATTCCATCCATATTTTCTTCTTTTTTCCATTTAGATGGCCTTCCTTTCCGTTTGGAGTAGTTTTCTGATTAATGTTATGGCAGCAGATCCACTATCTGTGCCATTTTTGAAGCAATAGGGGAAAGTAATGGACTCGTGCAAAACTTAAAAGTTCAAAAAAACTTTATCTCAGAAGGGTTGAAATTCCAATATCTATGGTCATCAACAAACAGAAAATATTCTAAACAGCTTCCAAACGCTCCTTTACAATTAAGTTCACACAGTCAAAAAACTGTGAGCCTCCTTGCTTTTCTCCAAAACTAACGTCGTGCTTCCTTTTTTTCGTGGTCAAATAGGTTTCAGAAGAAGAGTCTCTACTTTTCATGAATACAAACTTAAACTGACCTCATTTCTTTTCTATGTAATGATAAGAAAATACAAAAATAATTTCAATTCACAATAAATCAAATGTAAAATCTTATGTATGGCTCTAACACAGTCGATAAAACAAATCACAGCCCATGATGTTATCGCCTCACGCTGTCACATGGAACGTGAAGTCAACCATCTTCGCAGACTTGTACCGGACCGTTAACTCCAAAGTTCCAACCGTGCACAGCCTGCCACCTCCATAACCATACAATGGCACCAGGTTACCTCTAATCCTGTAGTGGGGGAAAAACTTCTTCATCATGGCCCAATTCAGCAATGACCCCACCACTCCCATGTCGAGCAGCAGCGGCACCTCCACACCGTCCAATTCTACTGTGCAAAAACGTGTACCCTTTTGTGCTGGGGGACACCGTATGGATGGTCGTTGGGGGCGAGCAGAGTAATTTCTTCTGTGGGTTCTCCAGTTCAGATACACAGCACACTCTAGCATAATGGTTCAAGTGTCCACATCTGCTACAATGTGCTCCCCTAGCCAGACAGTCCTTAACCTTATTGCGGTGCGTCACGGCACAACCCTTGCACAGGGGTTTTCCCGGGGCAGACCTTCGGCTGGCAGCATTGGCTTCCGTAGTATCGCCATCCAAGCAATCCTCCTTATCTGAGTCCGCTACATTTGCTGCGGCAGGAGGCTCCGGCGGCTGCTGTGACTGATGCCAGGTTAGCTCTGAAGCTAACTTGTTTGCAGCATCCAGCTGGAGAGCTAGTTTGACAGCTCTGGCTGATGTTCAGTCACTGGGCGTCGTGAATAGCCTAGCCTACAATGCGGCACTGCATGTGTGCTCCGTGAGCTGGTCATCTTCCAACGGCCCAAAGTGACACTCGCTAGCTAGCTGCCTCAAGTCGGCGACAAACTGATGAATAGGCTCACCTACCCGCTGATGTCGCTGCCAAAAGCGAATCCTCCAGACAAGTCACACTATCTGGGGTATAAAAATGGTTTGCTAGTAGCTCCACAACATCTTAAAAAGAGTCCGAAGCTCCGAGTGCACGCAGGACTCACTGGCCCTCAATACCCAGGTTATGAACAAGAAGCGCACGTTCTCTTAACTTGTCGAGCTTACCGAGGTCCAGCATGGTAATGTAGGTCTGGAAAGCCTCAAACCACATGGGCCAAGGCATCGGCGGTTCACCCGGCAGCTCAAGAAAGGGGGCGAAGTGATGTGATACATGCCTCCATGAGTTAATCCTTGACTGCTAAATGTTATGTATGGTAAAATAACCTTGGTGAAGGATGAGGCAAGATGACTGGACGAACACAGCTTTATTGATGGATGTGAACAGCAGTTACACAGCAGGCACCTGGCAGAGGGCACCGGTCAAATAGGCCGCAATATGGATGCCCTCGAACACAAACTATACACACTCAGGAGTCCCTACTACGAGTACAGGAGCCACAGCGAAGAGACCGTATGTCTCCCGCTACTGGCTTATATACCAGAGGTGATGCCACCCCCCAAAGGCGGGGCATCACCCCTCCCTAGCCTAGGGCACCGCCATACTAACATAATATATATAATACGATTCTACATTCCTCCCCCCCCTTTTGAAAAAACGCAAGCACACAAATTCACCCAATCATATAATTTGTACCCGATTCACACTCTAATACAAAGGGGTATAGGCCTACACACTCACACACCACACTGGCCCAGCGGAGCTCTCCGCTACGTAAACAAACAGTAAGTGAAAAGAAAAAGGGCCACACACCAAACTAAATTATCCTGATAAAATAAACATATACAAACAAGTAATTACAAAATAAACAAAGGCGGTACCCGACCCCCATAACTCGCAGGATATATATAATAAACACAGAGATTCCTGATATCATACACACATTTCACAATATAGGGCAATGAATACACACAGACCTCACACAAGTAATCACACCCAGGTGTTACTGCACCCCAGACACACACAACATTCAGTCACCAGGCATACACACGCACAACGGTGGTCAAGTGCACAAAACCAAATAGTCAGACAGGCAATTACACAACATTTACATTACCATATTGACAAAACGGTGCCTCTTGTGCTTTTCTTTTTTCTTTGTTTTTTTTTTTACACAACCACTAAACATATCTTGAACACAACAAATCAACAAAAGCAGATACAATTTAAATGGACTAAATCAGACACACCGTAAGCCCTCATTCACATCCTAACCCGGGTCTCCCAAAGGCCCCTCCCTGGAGTGTCCATCCCGCGACCCACGTCAAGAGCATCTCCGCTTACTCGTGACAGGAGATGGGCTGCATTGACGTCCTTTTCTGCTCAAACGCCACAGCTCGTTGGGATGACATTTTGACCCATCAGTGAAATTCAGGCACCCATTGCCACCGGACTGGACCACCCATAGATTATCCTGTCCAATTGTTAGTTTCCTAGAACTGCACACCCGACCAAGCTGAGGTTCGACCCTAGGGCGGACGTCATCATCCTCACCCAGGGGAGCACTCACTGGCTTCCTCTGTCGTCTGCATTGCGATCTGGCACCCTTATGACTCCTCAGTGGTTCACCAAGATGACTCGAGCCAAGTCCCTTGCTTTTGATGTCGGCATGGCCAGGGTTCGTGCCATTTGATGTTACCCCGGTTGCTAGATGTTGATGATGTTGTTGCGTCGGAGTGGCCCAGCCACTGTTGGCTCAACAGTAGTATCCAGACAGCTACCGAACCCTGTAGCTCACGCTCTTTGGACCTTTCCACCACCATGGGGGTCAAACCATGCCGTTCGAGTCCACTATCCGAACACTGACATGGGACCCTTGCCTTGTCGGCGTACTAAGGTGCTGGCGGTGTCCCTCTTCACCCGGAATGGGCCACCCAAAGTCCCACACTTCATCGCCACTTCCCACATAAAATGGCTGGTCCCATAGGCCACCACCTGACCACTCCTCCACTTCTCCGCAGGTGATGGAGAAACCGAGCTCGTAAAATAAGTCACAACCTATCAGGTTATTTCCATCCCAAGACACCATGAACTCAGTGGTGTACATGGAAGCCTCCTTGTACCTCACCGACAGCCACACTGAGCCAATGACATCCAGGGGGTGGCTACCATAACCATAACAAGTTATGTTGGTCTTACTCACTGTGTAGTGGGGAAAACATCGTCTTACAGTGTCCAAGATCAGAATGGAGACCGCTGACCCAGTGTCCACCAACAGCGGTATCGGTGTCCCATCCAACCAAATATCACAAATAATACGACCATCCGTGTTGGGCGAGACCATGTGGACCATCGTAGGTGCCTTCTTCTTAACACTGTCCTTAGCTGGCCTCCGTTCCTCCTTGTCAAAATTGCAGCAAACTCTGGTGAAGTGATGGAACAGACCGCACCGTCCACAACACTTGCCCCTTGCTGTGCACTCCCTGGCTTGATAATGGTGCCTGCTGGATCCGCAGCCATAGCATCTCGGTGTCCCCGGGGGCGGACCGTAGCTTGACAATGGCCGCATACTCATTGTTGCTTCCATCATCCGAATCCAAGGCCAGGGTCTTCCCACGTGCGTCGTTCTTGGGCAAGGCTTCATTATCGTTGAGGTGCTTTGTCAGCCATTCCGCTGCCTCATGTTGCTGCGCTAGCTCCAAGCCGCTAGCAAGGTTAGCTCACCAGCGTGAGTTAGCAGGTGAACCCTTGCCGAGGAGTAGGCCACGTGTTCGGCCAACTGGTTGCAGACCATCTCCTCTTCCAGAGCCCCCTGCACTCACCCGCCAGCTGTCGAAGGTCTGCCACGAACTGTTGGACCGACTCTCCGGGTTGCTGGCGCCGCTGTCTGAACTGGATGCGCCGCATAATGATGTTTTCGGGGCGCAAAAGTAGCCGGCCATGAGCCTCGCGATGTCGTCGAAACTGTCACCTCCTCCCAGCATGCTCGGGATTCTCTGGCCCTCCATACCCAGGTTATGGTTCAGAATAGCCCTCGCTCTCAATTTGTCCAGGTCACCGAGGTCTAATGCCAACAGAGAGTTTTCGAAGGCCGCAAACCACCCGGCCCAAGGGACCAGCGGCTCACCCGGAGCCTCCAAAAGTGGATGAAGCGTGGTCACAGCCCTCTCCATCTCCGTATATCCTCATCGCCTCCAAAAATGGATGGATCGTGGTCGCAGCCCTCTCCATATATCCTCGTTGCCAAATGTTGTGTCCCAATAATGAGGAGGCGAGGTGACGTTTATGAGTTTTATTATAACATGAACTATACACACTCAGGAGTCCCTACTACGAGTACAGGAGCCACAGCGAAGAGACCGTATGTCTCCCGCTACTGGCTTATATACCACAAGTGACGCCACCCCCCAAAGGTGGGGCATCACCCCTCCCTAGCCTGGGGCACCGCCATACTAATATAATACATATAATGTGATTCTACCCACGTCACCACACCGCACTTCACAATAATGTGCCATTTCACAATATAACACCAACAATCAAACATGATGGTGGTAATTTGATGGTCTGGGGCTGTTTTGCTGCTTCAGGACCTGGATGACTTGCTGTAATTGATGGAATCATGAATTCTGCTCTCTACTAGAAAATCCTGAAGGAGAATGTCCAACCATGAGTTCATGACCTCAAGCTCAAGCCCTCCAATGTGACTGAATTAAAACAACTCTGCAAGGAGTGAGTCAAAATTCCTTAACTGTAATGTAGAGCAGTTGTTGTCAACAAGGGTGGCACCCTTGTAGACAACAACTTGTTTGACTGAATTAAAACAACTCTGCAAGGAGTGGGTCAAAATTCCTTAACAGTAATGTAGAGCAGTTGCTGTCAACAAGGGTGGCACAAACAGTTATTAGGTGTAGGGGGCAATTATTTTTTCACATAGGGCCAGGCAGGTTTGGATCGCTTTTTTACCTTAATAAATGAAATCGTTGTTTAAAAACTGCATTTTGTATTTACTCAGGCTATCTTTTTTTTTTCCCCACAATATTTTTTATTGAAGCTTTTTTTTTTTTTTTTTACAAACATAGCATACACAGTCAGACACTAACACAAAAGTAATTTGAAAATTAAAAAGAACAATAACAAAATAACAAAAAAAAGTATAATAAAAACAACAACAGCCATTAACAAAAACAAGTCAACAACAATGCTCCTCTGTTTAGTCTAGGTAATCTATTACATAAGAATACATAATATACATTCACCAGCTTGGAATTTGCAAGGTCCACACATATCATTCACCTTCTTCTTCAGAAGTTATGTTTAATTTCTTTACATAATCAATGAAAGGTCTCCATATATTCTCAAACACATTTTCCTTTGATTTCAGTATATATGTTATTCTTTCTAGTGGAAGGTTTGTTAACATCTGTCTTAACCACTGAATCACATCTGGTCTATGAGTCTTTTTCCACAGTAGTGCAATACATTTTTTGGCATTAAGCAAACTGAGGTCTATGAATGCGCTTTCACTCTTATTAAAGTTATGTTTTTCTGGATACAGACCCAACAAAAACAGTTTAGGGTTCAATGTGATTTGTTTTGAAATTATTTTTTCAATTGTTACCCTCACCTCTTCCCAAAACATTCTGATTTTTCTACATTCCCATAAACAGTGAAATAGGGTTCCTTTACTTTCCATACATTTTGTGCATGTATCTGGTATGTTTTTATTATATCTATTTAATTCCACTGGTGTAACATACATCCGCATTAACCATTTAAAATGTATCAGTTTAAGACATACATTTATTGATTTGGTTTGAGCTTCTGCACAAGCCATTTCCCATTGTTCCTCTGAAATTTCAATTTGCAGGTCTTCTTTCCAGTAATTCAGTCTTTTCTGTGAGTTTTCACTTGAGAATAGTGTCAGTGAGTTGTAAAACTCTGAAATAATACCCTTTCTCTTACTATCTTTCATCAAAATTTTTTCCAAAGTTGAATAAGTAGGTCGGGTGAGAGCATTATTTTGATTTGAACGAATAAAATTTCTAAGCTGAAGATATTTAAATAAGTGTGTTCTATTAAGATTGAATTTAATCCTCAGTTCTTCAAAAGACATTATGTTATCTGAGCGTGACAAATATAAGTCTTGAATCTTTTGAATCCCTTTTAAATTCCATACTTTAAATACAGCATCTGCTCTCCCTGGTTTAAAATATTGATTACCCCATATTGGGCTAAATTGTGACCGTGAGTGTGGTTCTTTTAAATATTTTTTAGTTTCACACCATATTTTGATCATGTGCTTTACAATTGGATTTTTAACTTGTTTCTGTAATTTTTTAGCCGAGTCTGAGTATATGAATAAGGGAAGAGGTAAAGGTAAATTGTATGATTCCATTTCAGTCCAGTGAGGAGGATCATTTGATGAAAAATAATATGCCATAGACCTCAGTTGTGCTGACCAGTAATACAACATAAAATTTGGACATTTCAGACCTCCACGATCAAATGGTAAATATAGTAAGGACAAACGTAGTCTAGCCTTCCTATTGTTCCATATAAATTCCACTAACTTTTTTTTAATTCTTGAAAATAGGTCTGAAGGTGGTGGTAAAAGAATGTTTTGAAATAAATAAAGTATTTTTGGCAAGATATTACTTTTAAGTATATTAATTCTCCCGATCATCGACATTGGTAGTGACATCCATCTCTGAAGCAACTCATTAATATTTGTCATTAAGGCTTCATAGTTGGCATTGGCAACTGATTCTAGCTTAGGCTCAATTTGAATTCCTAAATATCTAAACTGATCTACAACATTGAATTGGTTTACCTCAGGAGATGGATGATTTCTCTGGGTCTCATTTAACATTAATATTGAAGATTTTGTTTTGTTTATTTTATATCCTGATATATCCCCAAAGTTCTTTATTAAATTTAACAAGTTCGGAATTGATTTTTAAAATTCGACATAAACAAAATTATGTCATCGGCATACAGGGAGATTTTATGTTCTGTTGGTCCTACTTTAATTCCATATATTTGTGGATGTAAACGTACTGCCATCGCTAAAGGTTCAATTGCCATAGTAAACAGTAAAGGTGAAAGTGGACAGCCTTGTCGACATCCTCTATTGATTTTTATTGATTTTGAGATATTGCTGTTTGTTAGGATTTCTGCTGTAGCATTATTGTATATTATCTGGACCCATTTTATGAAATTATTTCCAAGTCCAAACCTTTGTAGGACTTCAAAAAGATAGGGCCATTCGACCCTATCAAAGGCCTTTTCGGCGTCCAATGATAGGAGAGCTGTATCCGGTGCTTCTTTATTGGAGTAAATAATATTAAATAGTCTTCTTACATTATGGAAGCCTTGTCTTCCTATTATAAAGCCATTCTGATCTCGGTTAATAATATTTGGTAGTATTTCTTGTAGTCGTTTTGCTAAAATTTTACAGATTATTTTAAGATCAGCATTTAATAGGCTTATTGGTCTCATGTTTTCACATTTATTAGAGGGTTTACCTGGTTTTGGCTACAGTATAATTAAGGCATTATTCATGTATGGTGGTAAATTACCATTTTGAAATGCTTCTAAAACCATTTCTAAAAGTGGTTTTATTAATTTATTCTTAAACTTTTTATAGAGGTCAACTGGAAGACCATTTGGTCCTGCTCTTTTTCCTGATTTCATATTATCAATGGCTAGCCCAACTTCTTCTTGACTAATTTTAGACTCCAGTATCTCCCTGTTTTCATTTGGAATACCTGGTATGGATAATCCACCCAAAACTCCATTTAGTTTTGTTAAGTCAGTTTCACTTTTTGTATCATATAGTTTTTCATAATAATCTCTAAAGGCACTATTAATTTCTAAAGGATCTATAACTACCTGTCCGTTACTTATAATACTGGTAATTGGTGTTTTAGATTCTAATTGTTTAATCTGCCATGCCAATAATTTTCCTGATTTTTCACCTTGTTCATAAAAAGTTTGCTTCAATCTTAGAAGACTCGAGGCAGCTCTATTCGCTGATTTTTTTTGTCATATTCAGCTCTCAGAATCAGTAATTCGTTCTCTAACTATAGGTTACTTCCTGCGTACACCTTTTCTTGAAGAATTTTTATTTTACATTACAATTGGACTCTCTCCTCTCGGGTCTTCTTAGATTTTGATCCTGTATAATAATATGCCCCCTAATAAAAGCTTTGAAAGTCTCCCACTTTATACATGCCATTGTTTGTGTAGTATTGATATCAAAGAACTCATCTATCTGTTTTTCTATGTACTTAACAAATTCCTCATCCTGAAGCCATTTATTACCTCCGCCAGGCCGAAAAGGCCAGGAGGAGGTAATGTTTTTGCCGGGGTTTGTCTGTGTGTTTGTCTGTGTGTGTGTGTGTCTGTCTGTCTGTCTGTCTGTCTGTCTGTCTGTCTGTCTGTTTGTCTGTTGGTTAGCAAGATAACTCAAAAACTTTTGGACGGATTTCCATGAAACTTTCAGGCGTTGTTGGAAATGGTACAAGGAAGAACTGATTAAATTTTGGGGATGATCCGCATCACCGTCTGGATACAGGAATTTTTTAAAGCATTTTTTAACACTGTGACATACGGCCATTTTCAACATGTGCACAGGCGCAATGAAGGGCGCTGGTCGCCGTGTCTGACCAACACAAACTCCGCGTTTTTCAACGTTTTACGCACAAAAGCACGCGGAAAACACTGGTGGCCTGGGCCCGCCAGCGTGCCTGTGTTTGCGCGCAGCTGCAAAACCTGACATGGGCAGCTGTCCGCCGTCGGATTATTTGGCAGAAATTCCCCGGCCAGCCATAGGCGCTGCGCATTTGGCAGAAATTCCCCGGCCAGCCATAGGCGCTGCGCATTTGCCAGAAATTCACCGGCCAGCCATAGGCGCTGCGCATTTGCCAGAAATTCACTGACCAGCCATAGGCGCTGCGCAAAAACGAGCTCTCAGCCGGGGAAGCTTCTAAATTCTGTTTTGCCGCGGAGCGCAACCCCAATAATATAATATAAAACCCACGGCAACCTGTCTACCCAATCTGCATCCGTCAGTGGAGGAGATGGACACAACAGCAACACTTCAGTTTATTACCTCCGCCAAGGAGGCAATGCTTTTACTACTGAACCACTAATCCTATCACCATCACATTGATTGTCATTGATTAATTGTCTATGTTTATTGCACTGTCCCTGTCAAATAAACAAATAATCATTGTGAATCCAATTGCTAGTCATATGTTTTCATGGTCAAGGAATCTGAAAATGTACACACAAACACTGTATGGGGGGAACTGTTGCGCTTGGCGGAGGTCTGCGCTCTCCGAGTGCTTTTCTAGTGTTGAAAATGCCACCTAACTGGGCCCTCTGTCAATTTCTTACCTACATATACTAGACAGCAGGGTGCATGATCAGAGATCACAATGTTATCATAAGAAACAGTTTTGAATCTTGGACCTTAATTCTGTAGACATCAAAAAGTAGTCAATACGTGAGAATGTCTTATGGGTATTAGAATAACAAGAATAGGCTTTGACTTGTGGTTTCATTTCTCTCCATATATCTAGCAATCTCAGTTCTTTCATAAAATGATTAATGGTCATCCTACATCCATTGTGCGTACAGTCCAGTCCTGTTGATCTATCTATACTGGGATTCAATGTACAATTAAAATCCCCTGCTATTATATGTTGCCCTGTAAGTGATGATAAAGTGAGGAATAAATTAACAAAGAAGTTTTGATCATCAATATTGGGGCCGTATAAGTTCACCAGATTTATATTTTCTTATAACAAAGATCCTTGGATAATTAGATATCTTCCAAATTTGTCTCTAATTACATTTTTCGTTTGAAATGGGACTGTTTTATGTATGAGAATCATAACTCCCCTAGCTTGGGATGAAAATGATGAGGTGAACACGTTACCTTGCCATCTTCTCCTAATTCTTTTTACATCCTCTTCTAATAGATGAGTTTCTTGTAAAAATACAATTTTTGAATCTATGTCTTTTATTTTATTCATGACTTGTTTAAGTTTTTTAAGATTTTGTAGACCTCTGCAATTCCATGAAGTTAAATTAAGATTAACGCTTTGATCTATGATCAATAAGGAGTTTGAGATTACCTTGCAATATGAACATACTCTTACAGAGAAGCAAAAACATGGATGATAGAACATTCATCCTACAAACTAAACAAAAACAGATTCCCTTTCCCCACATTCGTGGTAATCCCCCCAAAATCAAAAAATTCCGTCTCCCGTTATAGCTAGTGACTGTTCCACACCTGCGAGGATCAGTCAAACCACTCTTTCTTTCTCCTCTCAATCACCCTGACTCTACTACTATTCTTATGACACTAACTCTCTTCTGTAGTTTTTTCAACATAACTTCAAAGTTTTATAGCAACTTTGTACATCATCACTTTTTTTTTAATAATACAGTCTGTATTTTGTAGACATGTTCATGTTTCAGATCAATCAGATGTCTGTACATATGCTTAAATGTTCTACCTTTGTCATGTTCATGCTTAGCTCCCGCCAGTCTCCTTTTGGATCTGCTTGATGAGCTCCTGTGCCTCTTGAGGGGTCTTGAAGGTGTGGGTTCTCCCCTTATATGTGACCAGCAGTCTTGCCGGATGAATTACTCCGTGACGAATCCCTAGGTTGCGCAGCTCTTTGCGGGTGGAGTTGAACTGTTTTCTCAATTGTTGTATTCCTGCAGCCAAATCTGGGTAAAACCACACCTGTTGGTTCTGGTATTTAATTTCCCCTTTAGCTCACGCCGCATTGGTGACTGTCATCTTGTCTCTGTAGTTGAGGAACTTCATAATCAGCATCCTCGGTGGTGTCTTATTATCTCTCGGTGGGTCGATTCGGTGAGCTCTCTCTAAAACGACCGATGACTGCAGATCCGAGTTGTTCAGCGCTTCTGGAATCCACTTTTCCAAAAAGGAACTCGGGTCCCGTCCCTCTGCTCCCTCCGGGAGGCCCACCAGCCTCAAATTATTCCGTCACGAACGGGATTCCAAGTCTAGGATGTTATCTTCCAGACGTTTGAATTTTAATTCCAGTGTTTGCAGTTTAATTTGCAGGCTGGTGACGTCATCTTCAGCGCTTGAAATTCGGAGCTCCGCCTGCGACACTCGCTCCATGCAGTCGTTTATTTCTTTTCTCATGCCTTCTATCGCTGCTATAATCCCGTCGAATTTAGACGAAAACTCTGTTCTCATGGAGTTGATGGCAGTGAGCACTGCTTTTGTCCCCTCTTCAGCAGTTCCCGCTCCGCCGCTGGCTCCCTCCTCCACCATTGACTCTGGAATTTTCTCTGTTTCGCCTCGAGCGTGGAAGTCTGTTAGCTTGTGTTGTTTTGTCGAGTTACCTTTTCCTCCACCTAATTTTCCAACCTTAGTCTTTACCATATCCGCGCCATAACGCTAGGATGGGTTTTTGTTCCAATTAAGAGAGTTTTAGTAATTTTTTTTATTTTCAAGAGCAGAGCAGTGTGAAACACATCTTCCTACGTGGCCGCCATAACCGGAAGTCCTACTCAGGCTGTCTTTGTCTAATATTAAAATTTGTTTGATGATCTGAAACATTTAAGTGTGACAAATATGCAAAAATACAAGAAATTAGGAAGGGGCAAATACTTTTTTAAACACAACTCAAATGCAGACCTGCCTGATGATCATTGCCTGCACAAATAGCAGTTCTAGTGCCCAATTTTGAACTTCTCTTATACTATCAATAAACTGGAGCCACTGTGATGTTCCAAAAGATAAAAACTAAATTTAGGAAAACCCTAGAAGCAGCATAACACTGACTGCTATCTTCTAACCAGGCTGATGAAACTGTCCGATACCTTGCTAAAAATCTAAAATAGCCTGTCTAAACACAGGTCAGTTTGTGACAATGTGCTTTATTTTTCTTTGAAAGAGACTAAAATAACATTTCTACCTCTGGTTTCCTTGCAGATCCCAGTCCTATAACATACTGTGGAAACCTGGAGGATGTTTCGGTCTCTGTGGTGTGTCATGCATCCAAAAGCTAACCTCAGCACTGACTTGAGCAATGCGCAGAGCCAAACTTTCAACGCAACTGTTGGGCAATAAGTCTTCAGAGTTTTATTAGGACTGGGGGTGACATACAAAATATTGATTTGCTTTGGTGTTTTGCTACTTTTATCAGAGTGTATCAATAACAAGACACTCCCAAAAGAGACAGGGCTGATATTCAAATCTCAACAGCAACGAATAACTTTTCTCTTTCCTCTTTCACCCTCTCACTTGGTGTGCTACTCTGTGTTTGCATATTAGTGTATTCATCATTTCCCTTCTTGACTCTAAACTTTCTTTTCCCTTTACCTGGAAAAATGAGTCACTATAGTAGACGTGTTTGCTCACAGAGTGAAAAAAATCTGTCTTAAAACCTTCTTGTTGCTCTCCCAGAGGCCCTGCAGCTTGTCAAACATTTAGTAGGAGAATCACTGTAAATCAAAGTGGACTTTCAAAAGAAACCCCAGGTGGTCTCAGAACACTGAAGAAACATTATCCAGTCTACATTCCTGAAATTAACTATTTCAAAATGTTGCACCAGGTCACTAAGCAGCTTGTTGTAGCATGAAATCATACAGCCAGACAAACAGGATTCAGAGAAAGTTCAAGGGTGGCAAATAAACTTTATCCAGTAATGAAAAACTGGCATCTGTCAATAATACAGACTGCCTTAAATACATTAAAAAAACACTATAGCGGGAACAGATAATCCAAGTGCTGAAATGTAAAGCCAGACAAATGAAACCCTGAAGGTTGTATGAAACAGAAAAATTTAGATTTGATTATCGCTACTGTTTCTCAAGGGATTTTTTGTTACAGTGTTAACATACTGGCTTTTTCTCCTGACTCAAGGAAATCTGCTTCAGTACAGTGGGTCCTTTGCTTATCATGGCAAATAAGGAAGGCTCAACTACTCCTCGGGTTTCTGTGCAACATATTCATGATTGCCTGAAAAGACCCAGAGGCAAAAAACAGAAGCACATAAAATATGAGTTATCTCAGATGAAGCAACCGTGTCCAAGTGTGTTCAGAATGAAGACAGAGCTTATGAGAGGAGTAAAAATCTATCAGGAGAGGAATTAGAGCTCTGTGGGGAATTCGAATGACTCACATCTAGCAAAGCAAAACATTCAAAACACAAAACCACAACGCACACACAGCTCCACTCTGCATTTGTGTGAATTCCTGTGGAGCACATTTCTGTTGGCATGGCTCTAAACCAAAAGACAGTCTGACACAAACATTTACTGTAGTTCAGGTATTTTAGGGCTGATGCAAAGGAATTCACTTGTACTTTTTTCTTGGGAATTTGTCTGGAAATTGGACAGCAGAGGCAGGAGTTGTGCTGAATGATGGTTTATTAAACAACAGTTATTTACAACACGTGTTACAGTGTGCTAACTGATTTGTAATGTAGCAAGATGGCAGCCGTGGGTGTAGTAGGAGGTGATGACCCGCCTGTCCAGTGGTGGCATCACCTGGAGTATAAAGGGCAATGGTGGAAGAGACTCTGTCTCTTTGTTGTGGACCCCTTGGCCTGTATGGAGCGTCCATTGTGTTCCTGGTTCTGTTTATAATAAAGTACGTATAACTGCATCCTCAGCCTCCTTGTTTGCCCAAGATATGGACATAACATTTGGCAACGAGGAGAAAGGAGGTATGGAATGAGCTGTGACCACTTTTTGGCCGTTTTTGGAGGTCCCGGGCGAGCCGCCTGTGCCCCGGGCTAGGTGGTACAAGGCGTTTCGAAATTATTTGGTGGCCCTTAACCTTGGCGAGCTCGAGAAGCTGCGTGCAAGGGCTATCCTTGTTGATAGTCTTGGGATGGAAGGTCAGCAGATCCTTGGTACATTAGGAGAGGCCGATAGTTATGAGTGTTGAGCTGAGCTGCAGGCCACACCCTCTCTACCTGAGTGCTTTAGATCTGGGTGTGCTTCCCAGCCTGAGAGCAGTTGGTTGATTGCACCAGGTGGGAATGATCTGGTGATTAAGAGAGTTTGGAAGCAGTTACTCGCAGGACAGTGGAGAGTAAGCAGCGTGTGAGAGAAATGGTTGGAGACTTTGGACTTTGGAAAAGACTGCAGGACTAAAGCTTGTTTCAAGCAAGGAAGAAGGAGCTGGTGAGCATCCATTTGTGATATGTCTTTGCAGCTGCATTTGAAAAGCAATTTGATTAAGTTTAGGTTAAATGTGATGAGTTTAAAAAATTGTGTTTGAAATGTAAGTTAAAATGTCATGTATTTATAAAATCATGTGGGTTTAAAAGTATAGTTAAAATGGAGTGTATTTTAAGAATTTAAAAGTTAAAAGCTGTTAAAGTTGTAAGGTTAAAAATTATTATTGAACAGTGTTTTAAGATGTGTTTAGTATTTGGGGTGCTTTAGATGTGAGTATTTTCTATTTGTTTCAAGATTGGGTTTTAGTAATTTAAAAACTGAGTATTTGATTTTGGGTTATGTTGATTTATTATGGGTTCTTGAGTTACATTTTCCTTGACCCTCTTTTTGTGTTGCATTTAAAGGTTTTTCACCTGTGCTTGGCCTGTGCTTGGCTGTGCTTGCCTGTGCTTGGCCTTGATAACTTTTCAAAAATAAAAGGAAAGAAAAGGAAAAGCTGAGTCTTGGTCACTGAGTGATTTCCAGTTCTATCTTCCAAAGCAAGCATCCCGTTCAACTGGGGGAAACTGCTGGTCAAACCTCACAAGAGTGAGGGCCACTTGACAATGAGGACGTAGTGGAGTTAATGGTGCACTATTTTCGTGCCCCTGAGAACGTCATAGTCCGGCGGATAAAGTTTCGGCAGCTCCACCAGCGGACGGGAGAGTCGGTACAACACTTCGTTCAATTCAGTTCAATTCAATTCAACTTTATTTATATAGCGCCATTTCACAACAACAGTCATCTCATAGCACTATCAACTGTAGGGGGGACCCCCACAGTTGCAGAAAGACCCCAGCAATCAGGCGATCCCCTGTGAGCAAGCACATGGCGACGGTGGAGAGGAAAAACTCCCTTTTAACAGGAAGAAACCTCCAGCAGAACCAGGCTCAGGGAGGGGCAGTCATCTGCTGCGACTGGCTGGGGGGTGAGGGGATAGAGAAGAAGAAAAGAACAGACATGTAGAGAGCAAACAGCACGATGGGGACTCAATCTATGGGAGAGAACAAACAAATGTTAATGACCAGCAAAAAAAAAAAAAAAAAAATTTAATAGAGAGTGAGGAAAAGAGTGAGGCCCAGTGCATTACTGGAGGTCCCCCGGCTGACTAAACCTATTAGCAGCATAACTAAGGGAGGGTTCAGAAACACATGATCCCTCCCTAATTGTAGGCTATATCAAAAAGGTAGGTTTTAGCCCTATTCTTAAAAACAGAGATCGAGTCTGACTCCCGAATCCAGATTGGCAGCTGATTCCACAGGAGAGGAGCTTGATAACTGAAGGCTCTGCCTCCCATTGTACTTTTGGAAATTCTAGGTATTACAAGTAATCCTGCATTTTGGGAGCGTAGTGCTCTGTTAGGATGATACGGTAGTATCAGATCTTTTAAATAAAAAGGAGCCTGATTGTTTAGAGCTTTGTAAGTAAGAAGAAGGATTTTAAACTTAATTCTAAACTCTATGGGAAGCCAATGAAGGGAGGCCAGAACCGGAGAGATATGATCTCTCTTTCTAGTACCTGTTAAAACTCTTGCTGCAGCATTTTGGATCAGCTGAAGACTTTTTAAAGATGTTTTAGGACAGCCTGATAATAAAGAATTACAATAATCTAATCTCGAGCTAACAAAAGCGTGGATCAGCTTCTCAGCATCACTCTGAGACAAGATGCTCCTAATCTTGGCAATATTACGCAAATGATAGAAGGCAGTCTTAGAAACAAATTTAATATGTGAATTGAAGGACAAATTCTGATCAAAAATAACTCCAAGGTTCCTCACAGAGCTATTAAGAGAAAGAGTAGCTGCATCCAAACTGAAAGTTTGATTTGGAAAGGAATTTCTAAGGTTTTTTGGACCAACAAGAATGACTTCAGTCTTATCTGAATTTAATAGCAGAAAATTACAAGTCATCCAAGCTTTGATTTCCTTAAGACAAGCTTCTAACTTGGCTAATTGATTAGTATCATCTGGCTTCATTGACAGGTATAATTGTGTGTCATCTGCATAACAATGAAAATGTATACAGTGCTTTCTAATAATGTTGCCTAACGGAAGCATATATAAACTAAAAAGAGTTTATATTTTCGTTGCAGACCTACGTCAGCTGGTGAGGGAGTGCCACTTTGGAGCCCTGGAGGATGAAATGGTCCGTGATCAGCTGGCGGAGGTGTTCTTTGTTCTGCAGCACAGTCGAGGCTTTTGACCTACCCGGGTGAACTGACATTAGCCACGGCTATTGATATAGCGAAGCAGTGCGAGGCAACAGAGAAACTGTCTGAAGACCTCCGTGACAGAGACACGTCGAGGCATGGAGAACCGGATTGGAGGCACTGGCTGTGGACTCGGACAACGAAAACGGCAAGAGTGAAGAAGAATGTGCCGCCATTGTAAGAATTAGGTCCACCCCGGGTACGGAGAAATGTTATGGCTGCGGGTCCGCAAGGCACCGGTACAAGGCAAGAGAGTATCCGGCGAAGGGCAAGCGGTGCCGTAAATGTGGTCTTCTCAATCAATCAAACTTTATTTGTATAGCACTTTTAAAACATTAGATGCTGCGCAAAGTGCTTTACATAGATAAAAACAATAGACACATTTAATTACACATTTTACATGATACAGCCCCACCCCTTCCAACCCTCCCATAAACATACCCACAAACACAACACACAAAGGCACATACATCACCTTCTACTTCTCTTACACACATATAAAATAAAAGAGACATTCTGCATCACTTTACCAGAGACTGCAGTAATTTTGAGCGGGAGGACCGAAGATATGGAGCAGATTCCCCTGTTGTGTATCCCACGGTTGTTCATACCGTTTCCCCAAGCACAAATGGTTACATCTACCGCAATGTGTTACTGGACGGCGTGGAAGTCTCGCTGTTGGTGGACACAGGAGCAGTGGCTTCGGTGTCATGAGCAGCGGGAGTGCGCCCCTTCCCTCTGGTCCCATCTCCTCCAGCTCATCACGGCACCTGAAGCAGAAGACATACCTGCATCCGCTCATCAGCCAGCATACTTAAGGAGGCTTCCTCCACGCAGCTGATTGCCTACCCGGCCAAGGTAAAGGCAGTGTTAGATTGGCCAACACCCCACTCCCGCAGGGAGCTCCAATGCTTCCTCGGGTTCATGAACTTCTATCACAGGTTCATCCGGAACTACAGTGAGATTGCACTACCTTTAACGCAGCTGACCTCCGTTAAAGTTCCCTTTCGGTGAACTGAGGCAGCTGAACTGGCGTTTCACAAATTAAAGCACCAGTTCACGGAAAGACCCATCTTGGCCCAGGTCAACACGCAGCTTCCTTTTGTCCTCGAGGTGAATGTGTCTGATTCGGGGGTTGGCGCTGTGCTATCACAGCACACGCCCCCCGATCAGAAGCTTCGCCCATGCGCATATATCTCTCGGCGACTTACGCCAGCCGAGAGGAACTATGACATAGGGGACAGAGAGCTGCTGGACATTAAGTTGGCACTTGAGGAGTGGAGGCACTGGTTAGAGGGTGCTGTTCACCCCATCGTCGTGTGGATCAACCACAAGAACCTCGAGTACTTGCGGTTGGCCCGCCGACTGAATGCCAGGCAGGTTCACTGGTTGCTATTCTTCCGGCGATTTAACTTTACTATCACTTACTGGCCTGGCACCCGGAATACCAAACCGGACGCACTCTCGTGCCAGTTTGATTTTGAGGATGTAGCCCCCCCACCAACCATCATGGCATCCGCATGCGTCATTGGAGCCCTTACTTGGGATATCGAGCGGAGGGTCCACCAGGCCCAGTCCCAGCAGCCTGTGCCAGTAAAGTGCCCCCAGAACCGTCTGTACGTCCCGGCCACTCTCCGCAGCGACGTTATCCAGTGGGGTCATACCATTCGCTTTTCCTGCTACCCTGGCATCGCCCAGACCATTGATTTCGTCAGACAGGTGTTTTGGTGGCCCATGCTGTGGCGGGACGTCCAGGAGTACGTCAGAGCCTGCCAGACGTGCATCCGGGGTAAGACTGACTCCTCCCCCACATCTGGACTCCTTTACCCCCTTCCCATCCCTGGTTGGCTGTGGTCCCACATTGCCGTGGATTTTGTTGCAGGGTTGCCCTCCTCCCACGGCAAAATGGTCATTCTGACCATCGTGGATCGCTTCTCCAAGGCGGTCCATCTAATGGCCGTTCCCAAACTCCCATCGGCCTTGGAGACAGCGGCCCTCCTCACTGAACACATCATCGGGATCCACGGCATTTCTATGGACATTGTGTCTGACCGGGGTCCCCAGTTCACGTCCCAGGTTTGGAGGGCCTTTTGCCGGACACTGGGAACGACTGTGAGCCTCTCATCAGGAAATCATCCTCAGAGCAATGGGCAGGCGGAGCACGCCAACCAGTCCCTGGAGGTTGCCTTGCAGTGTGTAGCAGCCGATAACCCCTAGTCCTGGAGCACACACCTGACATAGGTTGAATATTCCATGAACTCTGCGGTATCCTCCGCCACCAGACTAACCCCCTTTGAGGCGTTGTTGGGGTACACGCCGCCTCTTCTCCCTATGACCGAGAGGGAGGTTTCAGTGCCATCCGTAGGGGCGCACGCTCGGTGCTGCTAGCGTGTCTGGAGATCCACTCAGGACTCCCTGACCTGCACCACCGAACGCACCCAGGCCGCTGCTGATCGTAAGCGGATGCCAAGTACGTGGTGGGACAGCAGGTCTGGCTGGCATCTAGCCAGATCCCCCTCAAGGGTAAATCCAAGAAGCTATCCCCTGCTTCCTTGGGCCATATCCCATCGCCTGGGTGATCAACAACGCGTCGGTCCAGCTTAAGCTGCCCTCATCCCAACAGGTGAACCCCACTTTCCACGTCAGCAACATCAAACCCCTCTCATCCAGTCCCCTTTGCCCCCCTCCCGAGCCTCCCCCTCCTCCCCGTATCATTGATGGCCACCCCGCCCACACTGTTGTGTGGATTCTGGATGTTCACCGCCCAGGGCGGGGCCAGCAGTATCTCATTGATTGGGAGGGCTATGGGCCAGAGGAGGAATCCTGGACTCCCTCATCACGGGTGTTAGACAAAGAGATGCTCCGGACTTTTCACCGTGCCCACCCGGATAAGCCCTCTGGTCCGGGTGGGCCTCCGGTAGGAGGCATTCCTAGAAGGGGGGCCCTGTCATGGGCAGTGGGAGCGCGCCCCTCCCCTCCGGTCCCATCTCCTCCAGGTCATCATGGCACCTGAGGCAGAAGACACACCTGCGCCCACTCATCAGCCAGCATACTTAAGGAGGCTTCCTCTGCACAGTCAACGCTGGCTTGTCTGGGTATACTGCCCTTCCTTTGGACTAGCTGCATATTGTTGGAATCAGTAACACGTTGTTAACCTCCTTTTTCTTCTCTCTTTTCAGGTTGCTGCCACCTTGTAGGTGTGTCCCCAGGACTGTGCGCACTCTCCTGCTCCACCTCACTACCCATCAGCAACTTCATTCCCCTGGTCAGGCACCATCAGCTCCACTACTCCCCCGTACCCTACTGTTCGTCTATTCCCCGCTGGGTCGTGCCGGTCATCCCTGGATTTCCCAAGTAAGTGGCAATTTGGCTCGCCCATTTTCCCCTTACTCCACTCCTCAGCTCACGGCTCTCGTCTTCTCCCCACAGGTCCTTTCCCCTGGTGAGTGACTGTTTCTGTAGCTGTGCACTGCTGTGTTTTTGCTATTAATAAATTGTCCCACATGCCCCTATGTGTGGTTCATCCTGTGTTTGGCATCATGCGCGTGAGCTGTCAAAGAACTTAGCACGTAATGACATTCGGTGCTGAACTTGCCCACTGTGAGGAGGCTGTTTCCACATTACCGGTTGATGAGTACATGACGCCGTGTTTTGGCTACGGAGGAAACAGGATGAACGTAATAGGATCGTTGGAGCTGACAGCGAGGTACAAGTCGGCGGTGATGACCGGAGTCCAGTTCGCGGTGACCGCTTCAGGATCAAACATCCTAGGTTGTGATGTTTTACGGCCTGGGATTCAAGATCGCCAGCGGTGCTGGAGAAGAGTGGTCGGACTGTGGATTATGGGACTGACCTGCTCTGCACGTAGAGAACGACGTGGTTTGGCACAGTGATTGGCCTGGTGTTTTGGGAGGTGATCAAGTTGGGCGCCACAGAGACCCAGCACAGGAGGGTTCCAATGCCAGTGTCCATGCGGCCCTTGATGTGGGAGCTGGATGGCACAGCGGAATCCCCGGGATGGCTGCTGGTGTTAGGAAGACAAAGCGAGGGGCAGGACCTGCCAGCGCGGGTCTACGGAGTGCTGGACATTGGCATTACAAGAGGGCTTCGGACCGGGTTGGTGGACCATCCCGACCCAGGAGGGAGGCCCGGTCGCATGAACGTGAGGTCACGGGAACGTGAAGTCATACACAATCTTACACTTCTAGCAGACTGCTAACTCAACTGTTCCCACATTACAAAGTCTGTGACCACTGTAACTGTACAGCGCCATTGGGTTCTTCTTTATTCTGTGGTTGGAGAAAAACTTCTTCACCGTGGTCCAGTTTAACATCGACCTGACCACCGCCATGTCAAGCAGTAGCAGTAAGGCTACCCCATCTAACCCAACCATGCCATTTTTGGAACAGTTGCTGTCGTGGCTTACCACATGAATGGTTGTTGTTGGCGGGCAGCTTGGCTTACTTGGCGGGCCCCATGGTGCTGGCGACCGACACACTCTGGTGAAATGGTTTAAGTGTCCACACTTGTTACAATGTTGTCCTCTTGCCGGGCAAAAACGTGCTCTGTCCTGGTGTGTTAAGGACCAACAGCTACCACAGATGGGGCCTCTTGGAGTAGTCCTTCAGTTGACGGCATTCATCTCGTACTCTTCTGCCATATCCTCATATTCCTTTGTGCCCACCACGTTAGCTAGCATCGTCTGTCCGGGTAGCTTCTGTAGTTGGTGCCCACCTAGCTCCGTTGTTAACTTCTCTGCTGACTCAAACTGGAACACTAGCTATATCATGCTAGCTAGTGTCATGTTGTTTGGCGCCGTTAGCATCTTAGCCCTTAGCTTCGGGTTGCACGTGTGCTCAGCTAACTGGTCTCGCACCATCTCATCTTCCAACAGTCCAAAACGGCACATGCTAGCCAAATGTCTCAGGTTGGCGATGAATTGTGTGGACTCACCAACTCTCTGTCACCGTTGGTGGAATCGAATCCATCATGCTATCACGTTGTCCGGTGTAGCAAAATAGCTGGCAAGCAGTTCAACAGCATCCACATATGACTCCGTCTGACTTAACGTGTGGAAAATTCTCTGACCTTCTATGCAGAGGTTGTGGACAAGTAGTGCTCATTTCCTCACTTTATCCAGTTTCTCCAGGTCCAACGCTGCAACATAGGTCTCAAACGTGTCCAGCCATCATGGCCACGGAATGCTCGGTTCACCCGGGGACTCAAGGAAGGGCCATAGTGGTCTCAAGCATGCTTCATTGGTTCAAAATTCTTGTTGCCGACTTCCGGGAAGATGGCGGAGAGGCATAACGCTTAAACAGAGAGCTCTCCCTAGTCGGATTAAAAATCTTTGGTAAATGGCCAACTCGACATAAATAGGTCAATAAACCAAGGGACGAAAACACAAAGAACCCGGGCACACGGAAAAAAAGCAGGGTAAAACTAAAGAATCCCTCTTCAACAGCACTGGAGAAATCGCTGAACACGAGGTCAACAAAAACAAGGAGACTTCAGAGAAAATGGAGGACGCCAACCTCAATGTTATGAACACTGGCTTCACCAATATAAGTAAGGACATAAAAGACCTCAAGCGACAACTCCAACAGGATTTAACGGTTCTTAAGGAAGAACTGAAAAAAGAGATGAAGGAGGAAATTATGGGTCTCCGAAAAGAAATGGACCGCAAGCTAGCAGAAAACGTGGAGGAGCTGCACACTCAACAGGCGTGTATGGCAGAAGCACAGGCTCGAATATCAGAGTTGGAAGACTGGAAGACCGAGGCAAGCGAGCCGCTACAGACTCTGACAGCACAAACAGAGGATGCAGGAAAAAATAACTGACCAGGAGAGCAGGTCCAGACGGAGCAATATACGCATCTTCGGGATTCCGGAGGGCACTGAAGGCAACTCGATGACGAAATTCATAGATCAATTCTTAAAAAAAGAGCTTGAGCTGCCCAATGAAACAGACTTGCAGATCCAACGTGCGCACAGAGCCTTGGCACAGAACCCGAACTCAAACTCTGCACCCAGGTCAGTTGTGGTAAACTTTTTAAAATATGACGTAAAGGAAAGAATCCTGACACAAGCATGGAAAAAAAAGATACGAGTTGGCGACAAACAGATATTCTTTGACCATGACTACCCGACAGAAATTGTGCAGCAGCGAAAGAAATATGCCAACATTAAAAAAATGCTGAAAGAGAAAAAAATTAGATTCCAAACGCCACTAACGAAGATGAGAATTCATTGGGATGACGACGTGAAAACCTACAACACGGCCAGAGAGACAGCGCGGGACATGAAGGAACAAGGCTTTGTAGTGAGCGTACCCGAGGAAGCGGCTGGAGCAGCGGCGGCACGGAGCGCACCGAGACAGCCGGAGTGGAGGCGAGTGAGCGGCAGAGGGCGGGAGACGGACGTGGCACACCGAGCCCAAGAAAAACTGCAAGGTTTTCAACTGAAAGCTTAGATTATAACAAAGATTAAGAAGGGCATAGAAGAAATGAAGGCCAAGAAGACAAGGTAAAAGAGAAACAAACGGCTAGGAGAGGTTAAAATGATTTTTGTTGGACATTTCTAGACTAATGACTATTACTTGGATAGTAACTACAGGTCTAGGGAGGGCCCCTCATTCGATGAGGACATTCCCTCCACCCTCCAACAGGGACCAGTGGGCAGAAGAAAGGCCCAAAGTGCGGAGGTCGAGGTTCGTTAATGTGTTTTTGTACATATATGTGTTAGTTTTGTTGTTAAAGGGGCTAGGAGCACAAGTTTAAAAAAATGGAAAAACATGAATATGGTTAAAAATCTTAAGATAATGACATTAAGCGTGAATGGTCTGAACTCACCTGTTAAAAGGGAAAGTTAGTTAATTCCCTTCACACCAATGTAGATGCATGGGGCGACGCCTATCTCCGTTTCTCTGACCCTAGGCCACACAGCTACTGTAAGTAATGAAAGCTACAGTGGGGGGTCAGTCCTCTGGTAGCTCTGTGCGTAACTTTACTTTCCCCGTTCCATTATGTGGAGCACCACGCTAGAAGGCAGAAAGCACCATTTTTATATGGTCTTTGGTATGACCCGGCCGGGATTTGAACCTCTGCCTCCCGGGTGTGGGGCGGATGCTCTACCAACTGAGCCACTACTCCGGTTAAAAGGGAAAGAATAATAAGAAAATTCAAGAAGGAAAAAGCCGAAATTATATTTATGCAAGAGACACATTTGAACAAGACAGAACATGAGAAACTAAAGAGATTTGGCTATAAGAACTCCTACTACAGTTCATTTAAGGGAGGAACTAAAAGGGGGTTATGATACTAATTTCAAATAAAATACAATTTGAATGTGAACAAGAAATCCAGGATAAAGAAGGCAGATATGTAATAGTAAAGGGAAGAATAGATGGTATGCAGATCACATTAGTGAACATCTATGCTCCACCAGAAAGTGACAAGGGCTTTTTTCAGCATCTGTTTGATCTCATAGCAACACACAGTGAAGGAGTCCTAATTTGTGGAGGAGACTTAAATGCCGTCATGGATCATGAAGTTGGCACAACAAGTGTTAGAAGACAAAAAAAACATGTAACAAAGTTCATAAGAACCTCACTGGCAGAAATGGGTATGGTAGACATATGGAAGGACCTGCACCCACTTGAAAAAGACTATACACATTATTCAGCAGTCCATAAAGTACACTCTAGAATTGATTACTTCCTTATGAATGAAGGTGACAGACACAGGGTGAGAAATTGTCGGATTGGAGGGGCAGAAATATCAGCTCATAATCCTATATACATGGAAATATATTTAAACAATAGAAAACGACAAGCAACATGGTGTAGGAGTGAAGAATTGAGGAGACCGGATGATTTTTCCAGTAACTGCTTTAATTCCCCATTCATCCTACGTCCTCTCTCGATCCGAGTGAAAAGAGGAAGGACGCAGTCACACACATACATTTATACATTCATCTTCTAACAATACATCACACACAACAGTCACAATACTCAGCTACATCCTTTCATCTCTAATAGAACACCCAGAGTCCTTCTGTTCTCCTTTCTGACCCCCAAAGGTCAGGCCGGGTAATCTTCTCATCTCTCCTGAGTCCCCAGGGGGTGCAAACATGTCTTCCTCTTGAGGTGTGAAGTCAATACACATGGCTAGCTCAAAGTCTCTCTTGGCTGAATTCAGCCAGCCACATGTGAGTTACATAGGTTATAACTATGGGCTCCACATCACTCCCCCCTTCCACGCGAAAGTCTGGGCACCCACATACAGTCATACAGCAGTCATACAGCACGTCACCCCCCCAACAGAATCTCACAGCAACCCAAACAACCTGACCAAAAAAAACCCCCCAAAAAACCCAAAACACATCATTCTGCATGCAGCTTAGGTTTCAATCTTCTCCCGAATCTGCTGTATGCAGGTCTCCTGCTCTGTGTTGGGCCGTCCTGCTGTGCATCTGTGGAGTGAGGGGGAGAAGGGTTATTTGCCCCCCGTGGGGGGTCCCGGGGCCGCCCCTTTGGAGGCCTGCCGCGTCGAGGCGCGCCCGCCGGCCGTACAGACTCGTTATGCAACACAAAAGCAGGCTTTAATCTATCGATACTGATCGTCTCCCTCCTGCCCCCCAAATCTTGCACAAAATATTTCTCCCCGGTTTCCAGCACTCGAAATGGACCGTCGTAAGGTGGGCGGAGACTATGCCGCTGAGCATCATGCCTGACAAAAACAAACTCTGCTTCTTGTAAAGCCTGGGGCACGAACACACGCGGGAAAGAGTGATGAGCGGGGCCCGGGAGCATTTCTGCTCCCATGTTACTCAGAGACCCCCGGATCGGTGGGGGGCCCTGGTGCCGTGTGGTTGGGTAAAAACTCGCCTGGCAGCCTGAGCGGTTGTGCGAAGACCAATTCTGCTGGTGAGGCATCTAGATCCTCTTTGGGTGCCGAGCGCAACCCCAATAAAACCCATGGTAGTTTGTTTACCCAGTCTGTGTCCGTCAGTGACGCTCTGAGGGCTGCCTTCAATGGGGATGGTAAGCGGTCGTGCGATGTACCGCCGCTCCTAAGCCGCTGGCCACTGCTGACCACAGTTCCGACGCAAATTGAGGTCCCCTATCAGAGGGTAATATCTGATGGGACCTCGAACCGCGCCACCCAGGCTGTTAAAAAAACGCGTGCCACCTCTGCCGCTGTGGTCGATGTTAACGGGACCACTTCCGGCCAACGAGTGGTTCGGTCTACCATTGTCAAGAGATGCGTGAACCCTTGTGAAGTGGGCAGGGGGCCCACGAGGTCCACGTGCACATGATCGAACCTTTTAGCCGGAATGTGGAACGGTTCTAAGTGTGGTATATATTACTCATACATTCCATACCTACATATGTTAGAGCATGTGGAAATGTTTGGTGACAGCATATGTAAGGAACTTCACACCTCGGAAAGGACAAAGGAATCTCACCCGCCGTGTGAAGATCAAAGACGTCCCAGGACGCGGCGGCGGAGACGGACTAGACACCTTCGCCCCCCAAGGCGAGGAGAGGAATTCCCATCACCTCCCAAGACGAAGAGAGGAGATAACAGAACAATGGGGGGATTAAGATAACGGGGGATGTCAGCTTGTGTAATGCATGTCTTTGATGTGTGCCTGTATTTAACCAGCGAGCTGGGCAGAAATCTAGTCTTTGCCTTCTGCCAAGCTCTGCACCAGATGAGACAAGTTAGAAGAGCTGTTCATTAAAGACTCTGTTTTTAATACAAAATCGCCTCATCATTTCCAGCTCCTCTACACTGGTGACCTTGACGCGAGTATGGACCGGAGGCGTTCTTCAAGCGACTCATCCGTGGCGACTCTGGCATACGCCAGCGACGACGCAGACGAGGGAATGAGCGGACAGCTGTTTCCCCTGGCAGAGGGTACCGAGAGAGCTCAACCGAGCTCCAGCACCGCCGTGAGAGCCGAGGCAAGGCACTCTCACCCGGCGGGCACAACAGTGATGATGTGCACGAACGCCGTCGCTGTCAAACTGCCAGATTTCTGGCGAGAAGACCCGGCCTCTTGGTTTCAACAAGCTGAAGCCCAGTTCATACTGGCGGGCATCACGGCAGACGATACTAAATTCTACCATATCGTCTCCAAACTCGACTCCGCCACTTCGAGGTGTGTGCGGAGCTTGATCCGGCGACCACCGGCCCGGGACAAGTATGAGACACTCAAGGCGACCATCGTGGCGAATTACGTCCCGTCAGCGGAGGAAAGAGCCGAGAAGATCCTGGCGGTCTACGGCCACAGAGGGGGCAATCCAAAGACCCTCATGGAGGATTTGCTGCAGCTCAAGGAGGAGGACAATGATAATTTCCTCTTCCAATTTATTTTCCTCAGCACGCTACCACCACACATGAGAGGGACACTCGCCAGTATGAAGTGCAACAATCATCAGGACTTCCGCACACTGGCCAACGAGGCTTATCGGCTCGTCAACGCCTGCAGGGAACTGACACCCACAGCGGCATCCGCAGACCTCAAAACTGACGCCCCGAGCCTTGGAGAGCCACAACTCACGGAGCGGACTCAACCCACAGTGACAGCGGCGCGGCCCAAGCGCAACAAACAGAGTGACGTCTGTTGTTATTATCACCACTGCTTCGCCGAGAAAGCCCGAAAATGTGTTCCCCCACCTGCAAGTTTACGATGTTGGGAAACGCCAAAGCCGAGGGCCGTTAACAGCAGCGGTTCTCGGCGAGAAAAATAAGCTGTTATACGTGACAGATGGACACACAGGCAAGCAGTTCCTCATCGACACGGGAGCTCAGCTGAGTTTCGTCATGCCCTCCCACGCAGATCGAGCCATGGGCACCCGGGGCAACGGAGCAGTGGCAGCCAACGGCTCTGACATCGACACGTTCGGGGAAAAGAGCCTGCACCTCCTCATTCACGGCCGCAGCTACAGATGGACATTTGTTGTAGCGGCGGTGAGTTTTAACTTGTTAGGCGCAGATTTTCTGTGTGCACACGGGTTATTAGTGGATCTAGCAAATAGACGCCTGGTTAATGCACTATCTTTTGCTTCTATTCCATGCTCAGCTCGAGTCTCTCCACCACCTGTGCAGGCCAACGTCACCACGGCAGGAGGTAAGTTTGAGCAACTCCTCACCCAATTTCCAGCACTCACAACGCCCAAATTCTCAGCCACTGTAGCCAAACACGGGGTTAAACACTTCATTCCAACAACGGGACCTCCCGTTTTTGCCAAAGCTCGCCGCTTAGACGCGGCCAAGCTCAACATAGCAAGGGACGAGTTTGCAGCTCTCGAAAAATTGGGCATTGTTAGACGCTCGAAGAGCCCTTGGGCTTCACCACTTCACATGGTTCCAAAATCCGACGGTTCTTGGAGACCGTGCGGAGATTACCGCAGATTAAACAACGCTACGGCGCATGACCGCTACCCCATCCCTCACATACAGGACTTTTCACTGCATTTAGCGGGTGCGCGCATTTTTTCAAAGAGACTTAGTCCGCGGTTATCACCAAGTCCCAGTCCGAGCTGAAGACATTCCTAAAACAGCGGTTATAACCCCTTTCGGCCTTTTTGAATTCCTGCGAATGCCGTTCGGCCTCAAAGGCGCTGCTCAAACTTTTCAACGTATGATGGACGCAGTCCTACGCGACCTCCCCTTTGTTTTCGTCTACCTCGACGACATGCTGGTAGCCAGCTCATCCGAGGAAGAGCACGAGCAGCACCTCACTACCGTTTTTCAGAGGCTAGAAGAGCACGGACTAATAATTAATCCAGCCAAATGCAAATTCGGTGTATCGCAAATTGATTTTTTGGGACATAGAGTCTCCCTGAAAGGGGCAGTTCCGCTTCCAGACAAAGTTCATGCGATAGAAGGTTTTCCACGGCCCCAAACGGTCAAATCGCTACAGGAATTTTTGGGGATGGTTAATTTTTACAACCGTTTCCTCCCCCATGCAGCTCAGCTCATGCAGCCCCTGTATGACGCGCTCAGAAAAAAGAAAGCTTCCAACACGGTCGAATGGACCCCGGAGCGCGAACGCGCTTTCGCGGAAGTAAAAAACACCCTAGCTAACGCCACAATGTTAGTCCACCCAGATCCCTCGGCCCGCATTGCTCTAACCACAGATGCTTCAGACCTGGCCATAGGGGCAGTTGTAGAACAACTTGTCAGCGGGGTCTGGCAACCTTTAGCATTCTTTAGCAAATCGCTAAACCCGACGGAACGCAAATACAGCACTTTTGACAGGGAGCTGCTGGCGCTCCATTTGTCCATCCGCCACTTCCAGTTTGGGTTAGAAGGGCGGAGTTTCACGGCTTTTGTGGACCATAAACCGCTCACTTTTGCTATGGCTAAAATTTCAGAACCATGGTCGGGCAGACAACAAAGACAGCTAACTGCGATTTCAGAGTTCACCACAGACATTCGACATGTAGCAGACAAACTTAACGTAGTAGCGGACTGTCTCTCTCGTGCTGTGGCACCACCAGAGCACGAGGAGACAGATTACACTGCCTCAGCAGCGGAACTCTTCACTAACGCAGACACATACGCAGGACCTATCCATGAAGGGATAGATTATGCAGCCATGGCGGAAGAACAAGGCAGTGATGCGGACATGCGCGCGCTCCTGTATGGACCAACAGGGTTAAGGCTGGAGAAAAAAGGGTTGCGCGACGGCGTGCCCCCCCCTAATATGCGATGTTTCAACCGGCCGACCTCGCCCGTTAGTACCAGCTGCTTGGCGCCGCCGCATTTTCGACGCAATTCACTCCCTCGCGCACCCAGGTGTGCGCGCCTCGGTCAAAATGGTTGCCGAAAAGTTTGTGTGGCCAGGCCTGCGCAAAAACGTAAAAGAATGGGCAAAAACTTGCATTCCTTGTCAACGCGCCAAAATACACAGACACACAAAAGCCCCTGTGGAGCCTTTTCCAATCCCTGCTAGAAGGTTCGACCACATTCATGTCAACCTCGTGGGGCCACTACCTTCCTCCCAAGGTTTCACACACCTGCTAACAATGATAGACCGCACCACGCGCTGGCCAGAGGCAGTCCCTCTAGCGGCAACTACAGCGGAGGAAGTCGCTCGCGTTTTTCTAACAAATTGGGTGGCACGTTTCGGCGTCCCATCAGACATCACGTCAGATAGGGGGCCTCAATTTGTCTCAGAGCTCTGGTCAGCCATGTCCAACAGTTTAGGGGCAACAATTCATCGCACCACCGCTTATCACCCTCAGGCTAATGGGTTATGCGAGCGTTTTCACAGGTCCTTAAAGGCCGCTCTCAGAGCCTCATTAATGGACACAAATTGGGTAAATAAACTTCCCTGGGTTTTATTGGGGTTGCGTGCGGCACCTAAAGAGGATTTAGACGCTTCCCCTGCAGAATTAGTCTTTGCTCAGCCTATCAGACTCCCAGGTGAATTTTTACCGGAGAACCCGGAACCAGGGCACCTCCCAGTCCCAAGGTTTTTAGGCAGTAACGGACCGGACTCTCTCCACGGTCCAGCTCATCACTCCTTTCCATGAGTTTTTGTTCCTCAAACTTTAAAAAATGCTGAGTTTGTTTTTGTTAAGCATGAAGCTCTAAAACCAACGTTACGCCCAGTATACGATGGCCCGTACAGAGTGCTGGAAAATGGTGACAAACACTTTGTGCTTGATTATGGGGATAGAAATGAAACGGTCAGCATTGACAGACTCAAACCT
Source organism: Pholidichthys leucotaenia (assembly GCA_020510985.1). Classification (NCBI taxonomy): domain Eukaryota; kingdom Metazoa; phylum Chordata; class Actinopteri; order Cichliformes; family Pholidichthyidae; genus Pholidichthys; species Pholidichthys leucotaenia. Next base: position 117,548,262 of record CM035842.1, read on the forward strand.
GCCTTCTTGTTGAGAGACGAACCTGCACAGTTGGCACGAGCACCTCGACGAGGTAGACCCCCCAAGGGAAAAGTCTCAGCCCCCAGGCAGGGAACAAATAATCTCTCTCCTTCCCACACTGCAGATTCCTCACAAGAAGGTCCCAGCAGGACGCCTAAACCAACCTACAGCAGTTTTGGGAGAAGATTAAAACCCAGACAGCACAGGGACTGATACCAACCACTCCGCAATTATTCACTAATTGTGCTGCAACAGTTTAGGACTGACTTATGATTGTACTATGCTGTTATGTTTACCACTGAACTCTCTTAGGAGCATGGCTGCTTGAAAGTTTCTTCTGTGGCAACAGCTGTAACACGTAGTATGTCGTAGTAATTACCCTAGACTGTGAATCTTTCTGTGTCCTTTCCTAGTTGTTTGGGGGGCCTGTGGTATATATTACTCATACATTCCATACCTACATATGTTAGAGCATGTGGAAATGTTTGGTGACAGCATATGTAAGGAACTTCACACCTCGGAAAGGACAAAGGAATCTCACCCGCCGTGTGAAGATCAAAGACGTCCCAGGACGCGGTGGCGGAGACGGACTAGACACCTTCGCCCCCCAAGGCGAGGAGAGGAATTCCCATCACCTCCCAAGACGAAGAGAGGAGATAACAGAACAATGGGGGGATTAAGATAACGGGGAATGTCAGCTTGTGTAATGCACGTCTTTGATGTGTGCCTGTATTTAACCAGCGAGCTGGGCAGAAATCTAGCTCTTTGCCTTCTGCCAAGCTCTGCACCAGATGAGACAAGTTAGAAGAGCTGTTCATTAAAGACTCTGTTTTTAATACAAAATCGCCTTATCATTTCCAGCTCCTCTACACTAAGGGCACCTTAGTGTGCCTGTAAATCTTAGCGCGCTGGCAAGCCATGCAGGTTTTAGCCCACTCCTTCACGTGCTTGCGCAGGCTCAGCCAAACAAACTTCTCTGCCACCATTTTCACCGAAGCGCACACCCCTAGGTGCGCTAGGGAGTGCACGGCGTCAAAAACGCGGCGGCGCCACGCGGCTGGCACCACCGGGCGCGGTCGCCCCGTGGCTACATCGCAAATAAGCGGGGGGAAACCGGTTTGTAGATTTCTGCGTTCCAGCCTTAACCCTGTTGGTCCAGACAGGAGCGCGCGCACATCCGCGTCCTCGCTCTGCCCGCCGCCATGGCTGCATAATCTATTCCCACGTAGACCGGAGCCGCGCGCGTGTCCGCGCTGTTACCGCGCTCTGGGTAAGCGGCCGCGCAATCCGTTTCCGCGCGGACGGGTGCTGTTACCGCGCGTGACAGACAGTCTGCAACCACATTGATTTTACCGGCTACGTGCTGAATATCGGTGGTAAATTCAGAAATTGCGGCCAGCTGTCCCTGTTGCCGCCCCGACCACGGTTCTAAAGTTTTGGACATCGCAAAAGTGAGCGGTTTGTGGTCGACAAACGTGGTGAAACGCTGCCCTTCCAACCAGAACTGGAAATGGCGAATAGCCAAGTGGAGCGCCAGCAGCTCCCTGTCAAACGCGCTGTATTTTCGCTCAGCCTCGTGTAGGGACCTGCTGAAGAATGCGAGTGGTTGCCAAACCCCGGCAACCTGCTGCTCCACTACGGCCCCTATGGCCACATCTGATGCGTCCGTGGTTAGCGCTATGTGGGCTGCCGGGTCTGGGTGGGCCACCAGTGCCGCGTTTGCCAGTGCCCGTTTAACCTCTGTGAATGCGCGCTCCCGCTCCGGGGACCATTCAATCACATGGGAGGGCTTCTGCTTTTTGAGCTCGGTGTACCAGGGCTGCATAAGCTGCGCTGCGTGGGGTATGAAACGGTTATAAAAATTCACCATCCCCAAAAATTCTTGCAACGCTTTTACCGTTCGAGGCTGAGGAAAATCTACCACCGCGCGTACTTTGGCCGGCAGAGGAACTGCTCCCTCCGAGGAAACGCGGTGCCCTAAAAAGTCGATTTGTGCCACGCCAAAATGGCACTTGGCCGGGTTGATTATCAACCCATGCTCTCCCAACCTCTGAAAAACTGTCGTGAGGTGTTTTGCGTGCTCCTCCTTGGAGGTGCTGGCTACCAAAATGTCGTCTAAATAGACAAAAACGAAAGAGAGGTCGCGCAACACTGCATCCATCATCCGTTGGAAGGTTTGTGCGGCGCCTTTAAGGCCAAAAGGCATTCGTAAAAACTCAAAAAGCCCGAACGGGGTTATTACGGCTGTTTTGGGGATGTCCTCTGTTCGGACCGGGATTTGGTGATAACCGCGGACCAGGTCTATTTTAGAAAAAATTTGCGCCTTCGCCAAATGCAGTGAAAAGTCCTGGATATGCGGAATCGGGTACCGGTCCTGCGCTGTGGCATTGTTCAACCTGCGGTAATCGCCACAAGGTCTCCACGAGCCGTCAGCTTTAGGTACTTTAAGCGGACTTCGAGCGGCGAATTATGCCCAACCTTTCCAGGTTGGCGAACTCCTCGCGCGCAATGGAGAGTTTAGCTGCATCCAAGCGCCGAGCCTTCGCAAAAATGGGTGGGCCACTCGTGGTTATGAAGTGCTCCACCCTGTGCTTCGCCACCTTAACTGAAAAAGTAGGAACTGTGAGTGCTGGGAACTGGTGTAGAAGGCTGTGAAACTTACCACCTGCTGTGGCGACGTTGGTCTGAACTGGCGGCGGGCACACCCGAGCTGCACAAGGGATAGAACAGAAAGAGAGTGCATTTACTAGTCGTTTGTTGGCCAGATCAACTAACAAACCATGTGAACACAGAAAATCAGCACCTAACATATTGAAGCTCACTGCCGCCACAATGAAATTCCACTCATAGGCGCGGCCGCGGAAGGACAGAGACAAGGTTCTCTCTCCGTACGTCTTGATGCTGGAGCCGTTGGCCGCGGTCGCTCCGTCTCCGCGGGGTCCCGCGACCCAATCAGCATAGGTGGCAGTGATGAAGCTCCTCTGGGCTCCGGTGTCCACCAGGAATTGCCGCCCGGAGCCCGCGTCTGTCAGATAAAGCAGCTTGTTCCGTTCGCCGAGAGTGGAAGCTGCTAACGACTCCCGGCCCTGTCGTTTCCCTGCTTTTTGAACTTGCAGGGCGGGATGCATTTGTGCGCCTTCCCAGCCAAACGTCGATGGTAAAAACAGAGGCCGTCATCTCCTCTGCCACGGAATCTCGCCGCTGCTGTTGCCACTGGGGTGGTCACTGCTGTCTCTGGCTCCACACTGCCCCCGGCCGCCGCGCCGAGGTCTGCCGCTGCCACAGAAGCCTCTGGTTCCTCGCAGGCGTTGAGGAGCTGCTCCGCCTCTTGGGCCAGGTCGCGGAAGTCCTGCTGGGTCAAACATCTCCTGCTGGACAGGGAACCTCTCGTGTGCGCTGGGAGGGTTCTTAGGAAAATATGTTTGAAAAGGAACGCGTCGTTGTCCGTCCCGATCATTTGCAGCATGTCCTCCATGAGGACAGTCAGCCTGCGTCCGCCTCTGTCGCGCAGGTCCAGCAGCTGCCTGGCTCTTGCCTCAGACGACAGCACGAAGCTCCTGATGAGGGTGGCTTTCAGCGCGTCGTATTTGCCGACGGCGGGTGGTTGCTGCACCAGGCTCCGCACACACCGAGCTGTGCGGCTGTCGAGCGTCGCAATGACATTATGGAATTTAATGTCATCCGCTGAAACTCCCCCGAGCAGGAACCGCGACTCCACATGCTGGAACCACGAGTGCGGGTCGCTTTGCCAGAACTCGGGGAGCTTAATCAGTCTTGTGCCCCTGCTGGCATTCCTCGGTGAATCCGGGTCTGAGCGGCTGTCTCCCAGCTCTTCCATATCGATCACGAGGCTGTCCTCCAGCCTCGGCGTGCTCAGATTCATGCGTAGGTCACCAATTGTAGGAGTCAAGAATTGAGGAGACCGGATGATTTTTCCAGTAACTGCTTTAATTCCCCATTCATCCTACGTCCTCTCTCGATCGGAGTGAAAAGAGGAAGGACGCAGTCACACACATACATTTATACGTTCATCTTCTAACAATACATCACACACAACAGTCACAATACTCAGCTACATCCTTTCATCTCTAATAGAACACCCAGAGTCCTTCTGTTCTCCTTTCCGACCCCCCAAAGGTCAGGCCGGGTAATCTTCTCATCTCTCCTGAGTCCCCAGGGGGTGCAAACATGTCTTCCTCTTGAGGTGTGAAGTCAATACACATGGCTAGCTCAAAGTCTCTCTTGGCTGAATTCAGCCAGCCACATGTGAGTTACATAGGTTATAACTATGGGCTCCACAATGGAAACTTAATGTAGGACTATTAAATGATGAGAAAATGAAAGAAAGAATAAAGGTAAACATAAATGAGTATATCGAGGAGAATGATAATGGAGAAGTGGACCCAACAATACTATGGGACGCACTAAAAGCCGTTAAGAGGTAAATTAATTGTTGAATCAGGAAAAGCAAAAAAGTCTAAACTGGAATCATATGAACAAAGATGTGAGAGACTGAGGGAATTAGAACGTAAACATCAAAACACAAATGACCCAAAAATATATCAAGAAATTATGGAAGAAAAATAAAAGAAATACAAATAGATGAAATTGAAAGGAAAAATAGATATTTAAATCAAAAATATTATGAAACGGGGCCAAAGGCCACAAAACTGTTGGCAAAACGGTTAATAAAACAACAAACAGTGAATAATGTATATGAGATTAAGGACCCCATCACAAATAAATCCAGTTATCCCAGAAAACATCGAAGAAATATTCCATAAATTCTATCAAGAACTATACTCGCAACCTGAAGAGACAAATGTTAAGGATACTAAAAAATTCTATGCACATTGGACTTGCCATCAATAGGAAACCAACAAAATGAAAAGCTAACAGCAGAAATAACAACGCAAGAGATTAAAGATGTGATTATCCATCCATCCATCCATCTTCTACCGCTTTTCCGGAGGTCCGGGTCGCGGAGGCAGCAGTTCAAGCAGAGAAGCCCAGGCTTCCCTCTCCCCAGCCACCTGCTCCAGCTCTTCAGAGGGGATACCAAGGCGTTCCCAGACTAGCTGGGAGACATAGTCTCTCCACCGAGTCCTGGGTCTGCCCCGGGGTCTCCTCCCAGTGGGACGTGCCTGAAACACCTCAAATGGGAGGCGTCCAGGAGGCATCCTAATCAGATGCCCATACCACCTCAACTGACTCCTTTCAATGTGGAGGAGCAGCGGTTCTACTCTGAGCCTCTCCCGGATGACTGAGCTCCTCACCCTATCTCTGAGGGTGAGTCCAGCAATCCTACGGAGAAAGCTCATTTCAGCCGCTTGTATCCGCGATCTCGTTCTTTCGGTCATTACCCAAAGCTCGTGACCATAGGTGAGAGTAGGAACGTAGATTGACTGGTAAATCGACAGCTTTGCCTTAGAACTAAGCTCCCTCTTCACCACAACAGACCGGTACAACGTCCGCATCACTGCAGATGCTGCTCCAATCCGTCTGTCGATCTCTCGCTCCATTTTCCCCTCACTCGTGAACAAGACCCCAAGATACTTAAACTCCTCCACTTGGGGCAGGAGCCTGTCCCCAACCCGGAGAGGACAATCCACCTTTTTCCGGCTGAGGACCATGGACTCGGACTTGGAGGTGCTGATTCTCATCCCAGCCGCTTCACACTCAGCGGCAAACCGTCCCAGCAAGAGCTGTAGGTCATTGCTGGATGAAGCCAACAGGACAACATCATCTGCAAACAACAGAGATGAGATCCTGTGGTCACCAAGCATGACACCCTCCATTCCCTGGCTGCGCCTAGAAATCCTGTCCATAAAAATTATGAACAGGACCGGTGACAAAGGGCAGCCCTGGCGGAGTCCAACTCTCACTGGGAATGACTCCGACCGAGTGTTGGCAATGCGAACTAAACTCTCACAACGGTCGTACAGAGACCGAATAGCTCGTAACAACAAGCCCGATACCCCATACTCCCGAAGAACCCCCCACAAAAATCCACGAGGGACGCGGTCAAATGCCTTCTCCAAGTCCACAAAACACATGTAAACTGGTTGGGCAAACTCCCACGAACCCTCAAGAATTCTCGAGAGGGTAAAGAGCTGGTCCGATGTGCCACGGCCAGGACGAAAACCACATTGCTCCTCCTGAATCCGAGGTACGTGGAAGATGTGATTAAGTCACTAAAAAATGGTAAATCACCAGGTAGTGACGGATACCCATCTGAGTTTTATGAACTGTTTATAGAAGAACTCACGCCACAGCTCCTAAAGTCATTTAATTGGACATTAAACAACAACAAAATACCTCCATCATGGAACGAAGCCATTATTTCAGTTATTTTAAAGCCAGTGAAAGATAGGGAACAATGCGGAAACTATAGGCCAATCTCTTTATTAAATGTGGATTATAAAATATATATACAACAATTATCTGTAAACGAATAAAGACATTCTTGACGGAATTGATAGAGGATGATCAAACTGGTTTCACAGAGGGACGCCAAACACGTGATAATATCAGGAGAACAATACATATAATTAATCAAATACATAAAGAAAAGAAAAGCGCAGTAATAATGAGTTTAGACGCAGAAAAAGCATTTAATAGGGTTAATTGGATGTTTCTATATAATGTGCTGGAACGCTTTGGATTTAATGAAAAGTCATTGCAATGCATAAAGACGCTGTATCAAAAACCTGTGGCAAGAATCAAGATAAACGGTAGCTTAACAGACAAAGTAAATATACAAAGATCAACTAGGCAGGGATGCTGCCTATCACCCACCTTGTTTGCTCTGTTCATAGAGCCACTGGCTCAAGCGATGCGACAAAATAAGAAATTAAAAGGAGTTGTGGAGAATGTGTTCAAGGATGAGGCTGAGTTTGTTCCTCAGGTTCAGCTTTATTCACAGAGCACATCTCCAACAAATCTCAAAGCAAATCAAGAGGAAGTTTTCATCTCACATCAGGGGTTTTATACCCCGGGCACAAAACAGCAGTCACATGGTGTTTGATCAAACATACAGTCACATGGTACTTAATCTCAACCACAAAGTAACCCCTTTGATTTCACGCCATTGTCCTCTAGTCTCTGTGGCCCGGAAATCTTCCCCGGTCATCTCCCGGAGACAAAGGCCGAATCTCACACTCCTCTGCTGAATCCCAGAGTCTCAGTCCTCTTTGTTCCATGAGATGTGAAGCACGCAATAAACATACAGCAACACATTTGTGGGGAATATGTGAATGAATGAATGAATGAATGAATCTTTATTTCGGATAGTACAGGTTAAAAGGAACTGAATAGTATAGCAAAAGGGGGAAATAAAATCCAACAAGATCAAATTAGGCAATAACTCCTCTGATTATACAGTTCAACAAAAGTTATCCGAAATGGGTGATGGCTGAAGCCGCAGCTTATATTGCCCACCCATATTCCATCCAAGAATTCAAAAGAAAAAAAAAACAAAACAAGAGCGATTACAATTCAGAACAAAGCTAAGACCAAGTGTGACAGAAAAAAGTAAAAAGAAAAAAAAAACAAAAATTAGGCAACAACACAGCACAGGCTGGATATGACAATCCTTATGTGATTTTACATGTCATCTTGTATATATGTTTGGAGTATTTCTTCCTTTAGTTTTTGCTTAAATTGTCCAAGCGTTGTACATGATTTTAATTCAGGTCCAAAATCGTTCCATAATCTGACTCCTTGCACTGAAACACAGTGTTGCTTGGTGGTAGTTCTCACTGTAGGCTTTTGAAATATACATGTTCCACTGAAGTGATATCGTTTCTCCCTTATTTGGAACAACTTTTGGATATTTGCGGGCAGTGATAGATTCTTCACTTTGAACATTATTATTGCGGTTTTAAAGTCTACCAGATCTTTCAACTTGAGAGCTTTTAGTTTAAGAAAAAGTGGGTTTGTTGGTTCCCTGTAAGCTGCTTTGTTTATTATTCTAATAGCTCTCTTTTGAAGCATAAAGAGTGGATATATGTTTGTTTTATATGTATTTCCCCATACTTCATTACAATATGTCATGTATGGGAGTATTAATGAATGATACAAGGTGTATAGTGTGGGTTGATTAAGCAAATATTTCACTCTGTGTAATATTGCAATTGATTTGGATACTTTACCTTTGATATAGTTAATATGTGACTTCCAACACAGTTTATTATCAATTATTACTCCAAGAAATTTAGTTTCAGATACCCTTTCAATCTCTACACCATTTACACTGAGTTTAGGTACTGGGTTGTTGTGATGGTTGTTAAAGACTATAAATTTTGTCTTACTTAAATTGAGCGTTAATTTGTTTGAGTCAAACCACAGTTTAAGCTTTCCTAATTCCTTTCCGAGTGTATCCAGAAGTTGTTCCAGACATATGTAACCAACATATGCGCCACAAGACCCCCCCCCCCCAAACGTCTAAATGGGACAAACATAACCAGAGACACATGACATCATAACATTACTACACATCAATCCACCAGTTGTTTAACTCTCAGTCTCCTGCCGTATCTGCTGAAAGCCGGCTTTGCTGCAGTCTGCACCTGTGGATTAGAACTGTTAGCCAATCTCTGTGGGAGTCCTGTAGAATGCCCTCTAGGGGGTCTACCGCGACGGGGGGCTCTCGCCAACTGCACCTCCTCATCCGCCAAAACAAAAGCAGGTTTGAGTCTGTTAATACAAATCAATTCTTTTCTGCCTCCCAAATCTAGCAAAAAATGCTTCTCTCCTGTTTCCAGCACCTTGTACGGCCCATCGTAAGGCGGGCGCAGGCTGGGGCGACAAGCATCATGTCTCACAAAAACAAACTCCGCATTTTTTAAAGCCTTCAGCACAAAAACGCATGGGGAACTGTGATGAACCGGGCCAGGAAGCGTGTTTGATCCTGTGCCGCTCTGCAACAGCTGAGCGGGGGGGGGGGCAATTTGGGGCAGGATTATCGGGGAGAAATTCTCCTGGCAAACGGAGAGGCTGTGCAAAAACTAATTCCGCTGGAGAGGCTTGCAAATCCTCTTTAGGTGCAGAACGCAACCCCAATAAGACCCATGGTAACTTGTCAACCCAATTTGCATCCGTAAGCGACGCTCTGAGGGCCGCTTTCAATGACCTGTGGAAACGCTCGCATAAACCGTTAGCCTGGGGGTTGTACGCGGTGGTGCGGTGGATCTTTACCCCTAGGCTGCGGGCCATCGACGACCAGAGTTCGGAAACAAATTGAGGACCCCTGTCTGACGTTATGTCCGACGGAACTCCAAAACGCGCTACCCAAGCTGTTAAAAACGCGCGCGACACTTCCTCCACTGTGGTTGACGCCAGAGGAACCGCTTCCGGCCAACGCGTGGTGCGATCCACCATCGTCAAAAGATGTGTGTACCCCTGTGACGACGGAAGGGGGCCTACCAAGTCGACATGCACATGATCAAAGCGCTTAGCAGGAATGTGAAAAGGGTCCAAAGGAGCTCTAGTGTGCTTGTGTATTTTGGCTCGCTGACATGCTACGCAGGCTGTCGCCCTTTCCTTGACCTGTCTGCGCAACCCCGGCCATACAAATTTCTCCCCCACCATTTTGACCGATGCGCGCACCCCCGGGTGCACCAGAGAATGGATCGAGTCAAAAACGCGGCGGCGCCACGCAGCTGGTACCACGGGGCGCGGCCGTCCCATGGAGACATCGCAGATTAGGGGAGGCATACCCATTTGCAGCACCCTGTCCTCCAGCCTTAACCCTGTTGGTCCAGACTGGAGCGCGCACACGTCCGCATCGCTAACCTGCTCCGCGGCCATGGCTGCATAATCTAACCCCACGCGGACCGGGGCCGCGCACGCTCCCGCGTTGCTACCCTGGCCCGCGGCCATGGCTGCAGAGTCTGCCCTCGTGTGGTCTGGCGCCGGCACAGCACGCGAGAGGCAGTCTGCCACTACATTATGTTTACCTGCGACATGCTGGATATCGGTGGTGAACTCTGATATCGCGGCCAGCTGTCTTTGCTGCCGGCCCGACCAAGGTTCAGAAATCTTCGCCATCACAAAGGTCAGCGGTTTGTGGTCCACGAACGCGGTGAAACGGCGCCCTTCCAGCCAGAACTGGAAATGGAGGATGGCCAAGTGTAGGGCCAACAACTCCCTGTCGAACGCGCTGTATTTTCGCTCGTTATCGCGCAAGGTTTTGCTGAAAAACGCGAGCGGTTGCCAGGTCCCCGCTACCAACTGTTCAACAACCGCCCCTACCGCTAAATCGGACGCGTCAGTGGTGAGGGCCATGCGGGCTGTTGGAACTGGGTGTGCCAACAAAGCCGCGTTTGCCAGCGCTGTTTTGACTTGAGAGAATGCGCGCTCCCGCTCAGGAGACCATTCAATTTTATTTGTGGGTTTTTGTTTTTTTAGTGCAGCGTACAATGGTTGCATGAGCCGCGCTGCACTTGGGAGGAAATGGTTATAAAAATTAACCATTCCCAAAAACTCCTGTAACGCTTTGACCGTTTGAGGTTGGGGAAAATTTGTTATTGCGCGCACTTTATCGGGGAGAGGGACCGCTCCTTCTGGCGAAACGCGATGCCCCAAAAAATCAATCTGCACTACCCCAAACTGACACTTCGCTGGGTTAATTATTAACCCATGTTCTGCCAGCCTCCGGAAAACTGCCGTGAGGTGATTTTCGTGTTCGTCTTCGGACGTGCTGGCTACTAAAATGTCATCCAAGTAGACGAACATGAAAGGGACGTCGCGCAGCACCGCGTCCATCATGCGTTGGAACGTCTGCGCGGCCCCCTTGAGTCCAAAAGGCATGCGCAAAAACTCAAAAAGGCCGAAAGGAGTTATTACCGCTGTTTTGGGTATGTCCTGGGCGCGCACTGGAACCTGATGGTAGCCGCGCACTAAATCTATTTTAGAAAAAATGCGCGCCCCCGCCAAATGAACCGAAAAATCTTGAATGTGTGGGATAGGGTAGCGGTCGTGTGCAGTGGCGTTATTCAACCTGCGGAAATCACCGCAAGGTCGCCATGAGCCATCAGTCTTTGGGACCATGTGCAATGGTGAAGCCCAGGGACTTTTCGAACGTCTGATGATGCCCAGTTTTTCCAGGTTGGCAAACAACTCGCGCGCTATGGTCAGTTTAGCTGAGTCCAGGCGCCGAGCTTTTGCAAAAACAGGCAGCCCGGTGGTAGTGATATAATGCTCCACCCCATGTTTGGTCACTGTCGCCGAAAACGTTGGGACTGTTAGTGCTGGGAACTGAGTGAGAAGTGCGTGGAACTTACCACCCGCAGTCGTGACGTTGGCTTGTGCAGTTGGCGGTGCCACTCGTGCTGTGCAGGGAATAGAGTGAAAAGACAGTCCATTAACCAGACGTCTATTAGCAAGATCAACCAATAAACCATGTGAGCACAAGAAATCAGCCCCTAACATGTTGAAACTGACTGCAGCTACCACAAAAGTCCACTCAAATGAACGACCCTGCAAAGACAGAAGCAGAGTCCTCTCACCGAAGGTCTTAATAGCTGAGCCGTTCGCTGCTGACACTGACACCCGGGGAACCTTGGACGGCATCAGCCGGTCCGCGTAGGAAGGCATGATGAAGCTCATCTGGGAGCCTGTGTCCACGAGGAATCGTTTCCCCGAACTTGCATCCGTCAGGTAAAGCAGCTTGTTCTCTTCCCCGAGGGCCACAGCCGCTACCGACCCTCGGTCTTGGCATTTCCCGAACGCTTGAAGTGGCACGGCGGGAGGCACTTGTGTGCCCTCTCTGCAAAACGGCGATGATAGAAGCAAAAGACGTCGCCCGCTCCTTGTCGCTTGGTGCTGACTGCTGCCGTCGTCGGCGCGTCTGGTGCTGCAACCACTGGCCCCATGCCGTCTCCAGGCAGCACTCCTAGCTCCGCTGCTGCAGCCGAAACTGCGCTCCGCTTGTGGGCGTCGACGAGTCGCTGCGCCTCCTTGCTCAGCCCGTGGTAGTCTCGCTTGGCCAACCGGGGTGAATCTGTCAGGGTAACTCTCACCGCTGGCGGCAGGGTTCGGAGGAAAAGGTGGGCGAAGATAAATTCGCAGTCCTCGGAGTCTTTCAGCCTCAGCATTTTCACCATCAGGTCTACGGGTCTGTCGTTCTCTGACTCCGTCAATGCCAGGAGCCCCTCTGCTCGCTGTTGCACGGAGGGGGTGAAATGACTGATAAGCGCAGCTTTCAAGGCGCCGTATTTGTCGGTGTCCGGTGGGTGGTTGACCAGGTCTTCCACCCTCTGAACTATGTGGCTGTCCAGCTTTGCCACAACATGGTAGAATCTCGTGTCGTCCTTCGAGATTCTCCGGAGGTTGAACTGCGCCTCGACCGCGCTAAACCAGGAGTGCGGACTATGCTGCCAGAAGTCAGGCAGCCGGAGTGTGGAGGCAGCCATCAGGCTGGCTTCTGCCGAGCCCCGCTCGTGAGAATTATTTCTGCTCATTCTGAGTTGTAAGGTCACCAGTGTGGAGAATGTGTTCAAGGATGAGGCTGAGTTTGTTCCTCAGATTCAGCTTTATTCACAGAGCACATCTCCAACAAATCTCAAAGCAAATCAAGAGGAAGTTTTCATCTCACATCAGGGGTTTTATACCCCAGGCATGAAACAGCAGTCACATGGTGTTTGATCAAACATACAGTCACATGGTACTTAATCTCAACCACAAAGTAACCCCTTTGATCTCACGCCATTGTCCTCTAGTCTCTGTGGCCCGGAAATCTTCCCGGGTCGTCTTCCGGAGACAAAGGCCGAATCTCACACTCCTCTGCTGAATCCCAGAGTCTCAGTCCTCTTTGTTCCATGAGATGTGAAGCACACAATAAACATACAGCAACACATTTGTGGGGAATATAAGATAAGATAAGATAAGATAAGCCTTTATTAGTCCCACAACGGGGAAATTCCAGGATTGCAACAGCACAGGGATAGCAACACTCAGAGCAACAATCAGAAGGCAAGAAAAAAAACAAGCAAGCAAGAGCAGCTAATATACATATGTACATATTACTATAAAATATATATATACACACACACAGACACACAGTGCAGAGCATTGTAGCTGGATGGAATAAATATATGAATATGTAAACACACAGTGCGGAGCAATGTAGCTAGATGGAATAATATGTAGATATATAAACACACAGTGCGGAGCATTGTAGCTAGATGGAATAAATATATAGATATATAAACATAAACACACCCAGTGCGGAGCATTGTAGCTAGATGGAATAAATATGTAAATATATAAACACAAACAGTGCAGAGCATTGTTGCTAGATGGGATGAAACAGCACAACCGTCTACTTAGTTATCCTACATGGTATGATTATGTGCCCATACATATTCTCACTCTCCACAGCGACCGGTATTTTCCTAGTTGTATGCCGGAGGGGACCATTGTGTAAGTCTATTGCATCTTTTGCATTCAAAAAACTATTAGGTTGTTACGTCTTTTTGCTATCTCTGCGAGCAGCCCTGCTTAGGTTGTACAGTCTGACAGCCGTTGGTAGGAAGGACCTGCGAAACCTCTCGGTTGTGCACCTGGGATGATGTAGTCTGCTGCTAAATGAGCTCCTCAATGCATTCAGTATGTCCTGCATAGGGTGGAACTCGGACTCCAGCAGAGATGACAGTTTAGCCACCGTCCTTCTCTCTCCTACCTCCTCCACCGGATCAAGGCGCTGCCCCAGGACAGAGCTAGCTTTCTTGATCAGTTTGTTCAGTCTCTTCCTATCGGCTGCAGTAATGCCACTGCCCCAGCAGACCACTCCAAAAGTGATGGCTGATGCCACCACCGTGTCATAGAATGTCTTCAGCAGCGCGCCTTGTACACCAAAAGACCTGAGTCTCCTCAGCAGGAACAGCCTGCGCTGTCCCTTCTTGTAGAGTGCATCAGTATTGTGTGACCAGTCTAGTTTATTGTTCAGATGAACACCCAGGTACTTATAGGCTGTCACCATCTCGATGTCTGTTCCCTGTATATTTACTGGTGCTGTGAGGGGTTGTCCTTGCATGCGGCAGTCCACCACCAGCTCCTTAGTTTTTCTCGCGTTGATCTGGAGGCAGTTCCGATGGCACCAGTCCACGAAGTCCTGGATAAGCCCTCTGTACTCAGCTTCATCTCCATTGGAGATGAGGCCAACGATCGCAGAGTCATCAGAGAACTTCTGTAGATGGCAGTGTGTTGTGTTGTGTGAGAAGTCCGCAGTATAAAGAGTGAACAGGAAGGGAGCCAGCACCGTTCCCTGGGGGGCCCCCGTGCTACTGATGATCGTGTCGGACACACAGTCCCGGGTTCTCACAAACTGAGGCCGGTTCGTGAGGTAGTCCAGGATCCATGATGACAGGTGCTGGTCCACCCCTGCGCGCAGCAGCTTGTCCTTCAGGATCATCGGTTGGATGGTGTTGAAAGCACTGGAGAAGTCAAAGAACATGATCCTCACCATATTCCCGGGCTTCTCCAGGTGGGACAGAGAACGGTGAAGGAGGAAGATCACCGCATCCTCCACCCCAATGCCATGCTGGTAGGCGAACTGGAGTGGATCCATCGCTGGTTCCACCAGGGGGCGGAGGTGAGCAAGGAGCAGTCTCTCCAGGGTCTTCATCAAGTGGGACGTCAAGGCCACCGGTCTGTAGCTGTTCAGGTCTTTGGGGTGGGAAGTTTTTGGTACAGGTACCACACAAGATATGTAACCAACATATGCGCCACAGTGTAACAATAAAGGGAGCGGAACACAAGATTGGGCTCTTTGCAGACGATATTATAGTTTACCTTGAACAACCAGATGAATCAATAATGGAAATGATGGACTTGATAGAAAATTTTAGAAAATTATCAGGATACAAGATAAACATACCAAAAACACAAATACTGACATTCCACTATAACCTTTTAAACCAGATAACTGATAAGATCAAACTAAACTGGAAACAAAAAGAAATAAAATGCCTTGGAGTGAACATACCTAAAGATTTAAGCAAAATCTATAAAGCAAACTATGATAGGTTTGAACAAGAAATAAAAAAAGATATTGATAGATGGTCAATCTTAAACATGGATCTGAATTCAAAAATTAAGACAGTCAAAATCAGCATACAACCTAGACTGCTTTACCTCTTCCAGGCTCTACCAACAGAGATTCCTGGTGCCCAGTTCTCATAGTGGGACAGGATGATATCGAGATTTGTTTGGGGAGGTAAAAAGCCAAGAGTGAAATATAAAACTCTCCAATTACCAAAAGAGAAAGGCGGCATGGGTCTACCGAGTCTAAAGGAATATTACTACTCAGCACAAATAAGATATATCATATATTGGTGCGACGGAGGATACAAGGCAAAATGGAAAGAAATGGAAAAGGAAATTGAGGGACTCCCAGTGCAAAGCATAATAGGAGATAAGGATGCATATAAGCAAATCAAACAAATATGGGCTGCACGGTGGTGCAGTGGTTTAGCACTGTGGCAGCACAGTTTACCCTCGGCAGGGGGATCGCGGGGATCATGAGATCGTGGGTTCGATCCCAGCCCCCGACCAACAGTGAGCTGTGTGGAGTTTGCATGTTCTCCCCGTGTTGCGTGGGTTTACTCCGGGATTTCTCCGGTTTCCTCCCGCATACCAAAAACATGTAGGTTTAGGGCGCTCGCGCACACAGCGACCGGCAGCCGGTGGCTTGTCACCAGACTGCAAACCAAATCTACCTACGGGTACAAATAAGTAACAAAAAAAAAATAAAAAATAGACCCAATCACTAAATTTACTTTGGAACTGTGGTATAAAATAGTACAAAAGTATAATATAAAGGAGGACATAAAACTATTGAAATGGGTGGCATTTGACAGTCAGTTTGAACCGGCAAAGCAAGATAGGGGATACAAAAATCTGGTGAACAAGGGAATCACAGCATGGGGCAATATGGGAAAAAAGATTTCGGGAGTTTTGTAAACATGAGAAGAAAATTTAAACTAGAAAAATCTGAATTCTTCAGATATCTGCAGATGAGAGATTATTATAAGATAAGATAAGATAAGATAAGCCTGCAAGGTGGCGCAGTGGTTTAGCACTGTGGCAGCACAGTTTTACCCTCGGCCGGGGGATCGCGGGGATCATGAGATCGTGGGTTCGATCCCAGCCCCCGACCAACGGTGAGCTGTGTGGAGTTTGCATGTTCTCCCCGTGTTGCGCGGGTTTACTCCGGGATTTCTCTGGTTTCCTCCCGCACACCAAAAACATGTAGGTTTAGGGCGCTCGCGCACGCAGCGACCAGCAGCCGGTGGCTTGTCACCAGACTGCAAACCAAGTCTACCTACGGGTACAAATAAGTAACAAAAAAAAAAAAAAAAAGCCTTTATTAGTCCCACAACAGGGAAATTCCAGGATTGCAACAGCACAGGGATAGCAACACTCAGAGCAACAATCAGAAGGCACGAAAAAAAAAAAAAAAAAGCAAGCAAGCAAGAGCAGCTAATATACATATGTACATATTACTATAAATATATATATATACACACAGACACACAGTGCAGAGCATTGTAGCTGGATGGGATAAATATATGAGCATATAAACACACAGTGCGGAGCATTGTAGCTAGATGGAATAAATATGTAGATATATAAACACCCACAGTACGGAGCATTGCAGCTAGGTGGAATAAATATGTAGATATATAAATATAAACATAAACATAAACACACCCAGTGCGGAGCATTGTAGCTAGATGGAATAAATATGTAAATGTATAAACACACACAGTGCAGAGCATTGTTGCTAGATGGGATGAAACAGCACAACCGTCTACTTAGTTATCCTACATGGTATGATTATGTGCCCATACATATTCTCACCCTCCATAGCGACCGGTATTTTCCTAGTTGTATGCCGGAGGGGACCATTGTGTAAGTCTATTGCATCTTTTGCATTCAAAAAACTATTAGGTTGTTACGTCTTTTTGCTATCTCTGCGAGCAGCCCTGCTTAGGTTATACAGTCTGACAGCCGTTGGTAGGAAGGATCTGCGAAACCTCTCGGTTGTGCACCTGGGATGATGTAGTCTGCTGCTAAATGAGCTCCTCAGTGCATTCAGTATGTCCTGCATAGGGTGGAACTCGGACTCCAGCAGAGATGACAGTTTAGCCACCATCCTTCTCTCTCCTATCTCCTCCACCGGATCAAGGCGCTGCCCCAGGACGGAGCTAGCTTTCTTGATCAGTTTGTTCAGTCTCTTCCTATCGGCTGCAGTAATGCCACTGCCCCAGCAGACCACTCCAAAAGTGATGGCTGATGCCACCACCGTGTCATAGAATGTCTTCAGCAGCGCGCCTTGTACACCAAAAGACCTGAGTCTCCTCAGTAGGAACAGCCTGCGCTGTCCCTTCTTGTAGAGTGCGTCAGTATTGTGTGACCAGTCTAGTTTATTGTTCAGATGAACACCCAGGTACTTGTAGGATGTCACCATCTCAATGTCTGTTCCCTGTATATTTACTGGTGCTGTGAGGGGTTGTCCTTGCCTACGGCAGTCCACCACCAGCTCCTTAGTTTTCCTCGCGTTGATCTGGAGGCAGTTCCGATGGCACCAGTCCACGAAGTCCTGGATAAGCCCTCTGTACTCAGCTTCATCTCCATTGGAGATGAGGCCAACGATCGCAGAGTCATCAGAGGGCTATATATGAGAAAGATTAGGCATAACCTCCACACAGGTGTGAGTGAGATTATACAATTCATTTTAAGCTCGTATGCAGGAAATATAATAAGAATTATTTCAAAGCTATATCAGAAACTTACCGCAAACAAACATTCAAGTAACTATATAAAGGAGAAATGGGAGAAAGAGCTAAATTTAAACATAACAGAAGAAAACTGGCAAGAAATATGGAAAACACAACACACATCAACAAGTTCAAGGACATGGAGGGAATTTGGATGGAAAAATCTGATTCGCTATTTCATTACACCACAGATCCAAAGAAAATATACAAATACCAAATCTATATGCTGGAGGGGCTGTGGGGCTCAAAATGCAGACCACTTGCATATGTTTTGGAAATGCTGCAAAATCTCATCATTCTGGAAATCTATACATGTGACAATACAGAGGATATTAGGATATAATATACCAATGAACTGTAACTTGATGTGTTTATGTGATCTTAAAAGAGACAATGTAATACAGGCTGAAGACAGATATTTAGTTAAAATCATGCTGATTGCATGTAAAAAAAAAAAACAATCACAAGAAAATGGCAATCAGAAGTTCTTCCTGACCAAGAGCAATGGACAGACATTGTTGAGGATATATGTTTAATGGAAAAACTAACATATCGACAAAGAATGCAAGAAGGACAATATGAAAAAAAATGGTGGAAATGGACACACTACAAAGTGCAACAACGAGACAGAAATTGAAAGAATAACCAAAGACACTGGAAAAACCAGAAGAATTTAGAGATGGAAACTAAAAACTTGATGCTCCAACATTTGTCCCCCCCCTTTTTTTCTCTTTTTTTTTCTTCTTCTCTTTCTTTTTGGCTGTATGGTTAGCTCCTTTTTTAAATATAAAGACTGTGATCTGAATGTAATATGTATGATGAAAAATGAATAAAAATCAAAGTTACAAAAAAAAAATTCTTGTCGCCAAATGCTATGTCCACAAACCTGGAATGAAGATGGATGAGGATGCTGCAGTTGAACTAAACTTTATTACAGAAATAGTAGCAAGCACATGTACACTCAGTGTCCCTAACACTACCCAATACTGGTGCGAGAGAGTGTCGGGCTTGACATTATGGGACCCTGGGCGGTAGGTAATGGAAAGATTAAATCTGAGGAAAAACAGGGCCCACCGGGCTTGACGAGAGTTTAACTGTCTGGCAGATCAGAGATATTCTAGGTTTTTGTGATCTGTCAGATTATTGCAGGTTGATTAGCTCCCTCTAGCCAGTGTCTTCATTCCTCTAGCGCTAACTTAATAGCCAACAGCTCGTGGTCTCCTACGTCGTAATTCCTCTTGGCTGGAGTCAACAGCCAAGAGAAATACATGCACGGATGAAGCTTCTGATCGGAGCCGGAATGCTGGGAAAGGACAGCGCCCACCCCTGAATTAGACGCATCAACCTCGACCACAAACTGGGATTGAGGGTCGACCTGAGCCAAAATGGGCATGTCAGTGAAGTGGGCCTTTAATGAAGTGAAAGCCTGTTCAGTAGCCTCAGACCATTTAAATGGGATCTTAGTAGAAGTGAGTTGAGTTAATGGCAGGGCTACTTTGCTATAATTACGAATAAATCAACGGTAGGAGTTGGCAAAGCCCAGGAAGCACTGGAGCTGCTTCCTGGACTGTGGGGTAGGCCAGTCTACTACCGCCTTCACTTTAGCCAGGTCGGCCTTTAACACAACCTCGGCCACAATGAATCCCAGAAAAGAAGTGGAGCTGGAAGTAAACTCACACTTCTCGGCTTTCACGAAGAGTTGATCTTCTAACAGCCACTGCGTGACAGCCCGGATGTGGACTGTGTGCTCCTCCAGCGTGTGGGAAAAAATAAGAATATCATCCAAATAGACAAAAACAAAATGGTTCACCATGTCCCAAAGGACGTCATTTATTAACTATTGAAAGATGGTGGGGGCGTTGGTCAGCCCAAAGGGCATGACCAGGTACTCAAACTGCCCCAGATGTGTTTTAAAAGCCGTCTTCCACAGACATGTGAAGACTTATCAGCATGGCTTGGGTATCATATCCCATCCTCACCCACACTTTGCATATTAGGTGATTTAAGTGAAATAAATATAGAGGCAAGGATGTCACACATGGTTCTCACCACTTTATGCATCACAAAGAAAACTAACCTCATGAAATGGAAATCAAGAAATAATTTATGCATGACTCACTATAATAACCTACTATTAGATTATATTAGCCTGGAGAGAATGTCTTCCTCCCTTGGCTGAATTCAATTCTCTCTGGTCCCCACTTATTAATTCTATAACCTGAGGGGTGGCGGGCTGTGGTTTACTGTCCTTGACATCTCTGGTGGCTGGCTGCGCCCTGATGACAAGGAGTTTCTGTGACCCACTGGGGCCGGTGTCCAGGGCGCCTGTTCCGGGGTAGCCATGTGTCTGGCCCAGGAGGGTTGGTTGGGGGGGCTGCAGGGTGGGCCAGGAGGGCGTGGCCCCGGGTCACCTGGCCTTGCCTCCTGGGTGGGACTTGGTCTGGCCCTGGGCCCCTGGTGCTGGGGGGGGGGGGGGGGTGTTCCCCCTCTGTGTCGGGGTCGGGTGTACGCCAGTGGTGTGGGCTGGCCCCGGCGTGTCCTTGCACAGCGGGGTCATGCCATCCCTGGGGCCCTGGCAGCGCTCTGGAACAAGTGCCTGCATCCTGGGAGGTAGCCCTCCCCGTCTTCTGGGGCCTGCAGGTGTGGGTGTGCATGTGTATGTGTGTGTGTGTATCAGTGGCAGAGAGCTGGACAAAAAAGGCATATGAAATCCAGGCCTTTGCCGATAAAAATGACGAAGATTTACGGCCCAACAAATCGCTGCATCACTCCCCTGAAAACAGTAAATGGGCTGAGAATCCTAAAGGATCAGCCTAACATCTTGCTGAGATGGGTTGAATACTTTAGTACCCTGCTTAACCAGGACTCAGATGCAGACCCCACTGTTCTCGATGACTTGCCTACACTTCCTCCGATGCAAGACCTGGATCAGCCCCCAACCTTCCTGGAGGTTCTATCAGCTACCCGCTCTCTCAAAAACAACAAGTCCCCTGGTAATGACAACATCCCTGCCGAGCTGTTGAAACGAGGCTACTTGTGTACAAAAACCCTGCACAAGTACATCACCAAGGTCTGGGCTGATGATAACATCCCACAACAATGGAGAGACGCCACAATTGTCACCATTTATAAAGACAAGGGTGACAAGGCTGTCTGCGGCAACAGCGGGGGTATTTCGCTCCTTGCTGTTGCTGGTAAGGTCCTGGCGAAGGTGATGCTTCACAGGCTGATCAACAACATCACAGAATCAGTGCTGCCTGAAACGCAATGCGGTTTCAGGAAGGGCAGGAGCTCGGTGGACATGATTTTCACAGCTCGGCAGCTGCAGGAGAAATGTCGGGAGCAACACCAGGACCTGTTCATGGTCTTTGTCGATCTCTCCAAAGCTTTCAACACTGTCCATAGAGAACTCCTATGGGAAGTTCTTCTTAAGTTTGGCTGCCCCAGTAAGTTTGTCAATATCCTCCGCCAATTTCATGATGGTATGACTGCTCGGGTGACTATAGGAGGACAGGAATCTCCTTCCTTCCCCGTTTGTACAGGGGTTAGGCAGGGGTGTGTATTAGCACCAGTACTTTTTAACATCTTCCTGCTCTGTGTCACCCAGCTTCTCCACAAGGAGATTGAGGATAGCAGCGGTGTAACAGTGGACTTCCGTCTAGATGGCAACCTTTTTAATATAAGGAGGCTCCAGGCAACCACCAAACTGCAAAGGGTGAGAGTCATTGAGCTACAGTATGCAGATGACTGTGCTCTGGTATCTCATAGCCCACAAGATCTCCAGTCTGTTCTTACTGCTGCGGTGAGAGCATACAGCAGGATGGGACTGATGGTGAACACCATCAAAACAGAGGTCGTCTGCCAATGGAGCACCAATATCCCATCTACTCCACCTACCTTCACTGTTGCTGGTGAACAGCTGTCTGTTGTTCCATCTTTCAAGTACCTGGGGAGCATCCTCTCTGTAGACAACACCATTGACAGTGAGGTCCAGAACAGGATCAGGCAGGTATCAGCTTCTTTTGGGAGACTCCGGCGTTGGGTCTTCCAGAACAAGAACCTCCATCTCCAAACGAAGATCTGTTTACCAGGCAGTCTGTGTCACTACTCTCCTCTACAGCTGTGAATCCTGGGTGACTTACAGCCGCCACATTAGGGATCTAGAGCGGTTCCATATACGCTGCCTTCAGCGCATCCTGGGAATCACCTGGCGTGACCATGTGCCTCATTCTGAGATACTCTTTAAGACCAGCTGTAGGAGTATTGAGGCAACGATCACCCAGCACCAGCTACGCTGGCTGGGACATGTGGTGAGGATGCCCCCAAACCGGCTGCCTCGCAGGGCGTTATATGGCCAGCTACACCATGGTTGACGCTCTGCTGGAGGGCAGAAGAAGTGCTACAAGGACCAGCTAAAGATGGCCTTAAAGAAGTGCAGGATCAGACCTGAGGCTCTGGAGGAGGCTGCTGCTGACCGGAACACCTGGTGACAGCAGTGCCTTGTGGGGACCCGTATGATGGAGGAGGACAGAACAGCCAGGAGACAGGAGAGAAGACTGAGGAGGAATGCACCTGCAGCCCCTGCTGCCACTACTACAACTTTTACATGCCTTACCTGCAACAGGACATGTGGGTCCAGGATAGGACTACACAGCCATCAAAGGACTCACCGATAGAAGTGGACGTCATCATCGGACTCGATGGACAACCGCAAGCAAGCAAAAAGATGTGTGTGTGCGTATGCAGGCGCACGTGAGAGTGAGTGTGAGTGGGTGCGCATGTGTGTGCAGGTGCGGAAGTGGGTGCATGCGTGTATGTGTGTGTGTGTTGTGTGTGGGCATGTTGGGCTGTGTGTGGGTGTAGGTAGGCATGTGTTATGGTGAGTGTGTGTGTGTGTGTGTGTGTGTGTGTGTGTGTGTGTGTGTGTGTGTGTGTGTGCATGAGGGTGGGCGGGTGTGTGTGTGTGTATACGGGTGCAGATACCTGTGGGTGGATGTGGAGGGTGTGTGTGTGGGTGGGGGAACCTCGTTGGTTGGCGGGGGTGGGGCAGACCATCTAGTGGCATGGGGTGCAATTCAGGGCCTGCTTGTCCCGGCCACCCTGCTGTTGTGTCACAGGGTGGGGCGCTTTGTTGCATTGCCCCTTTGTCTTTGGCTCTGGATGTGTTTGGGTGCTTGGGAGTGGTCGAGGGTGCCGTTGGCACTGGTTGGCGGCCGTGTTGCCGTTGGGCTGCTCCGGGGTGGCTGTGGCTGTGGGGCAGCCTGCTGCTGTCGGTGTGTGTCTGGGGTGGGTAGTCAGTGGGCTTGCTGTGGGTGCTCGTGGATGTCGCTTGGCGTGTAAGGCGCCGTATGGGTCCGGCCCATTGTTCACTATTGTGACTATTGTTGTTATGCATGTTCGTGTGTGCAAGATGAGTGGGAATGGGTGTGGCTGCTCCATCATGTTTGTGGTGCTGGGAGCACTGGGGCATGACGCTGGTGCAGTCATGCTCGGTAGGCAAACTGCATCAGCAGTTTGCCTACCGAGCCAACAGGTCTGTGGACGACGCAGTCAACCTGGCCCTCCACTCTATCCTGCAGCACCTGGACTCCCTGGGAACCCTACGCCAGGATCCTGTTTGTGGACTTCAGCTCTGCATTCAACACCATCCGCCCCGCTCTGCTCCAGGACAAGCTGTCCCTGCTCGGCGTGCCTGACTCCCTCTGCAGGTGGATCACCGACTTCCTGACGGACCGGAGGCAGCATGTGCGGCTGGGGAAGACTGTCTCAGACTCTGTCAGCATCAGCACCGGATCACCCCAGGGCTGTGTACTTTCCCCCCTACTCTTCTCCCTTTATACCAACTCCTGCACCTCCAGCCACCAGTCTGTTAAGCTGATCAAGTTTGCGGACGACACCACCCTCATCGGGCTCATCTCCAACGGCGACGAGTCCGTCTACAGGAGAGAGATGGCCCAGCTGGCGTCCTGGTGCAGCCACAACAACCTGCAGCTGAACGCTCTGAAGACAGTGGAGATGATTGTGAACTTCAGGAAAGTCACAACCCCTCTGTCCCCCCTCACCCTCACAGGCTCTCCCATCACCACTGCAGATTCCTTCCACTTCTTGGGCACCACCATCACCCGGGACCTCAAATGGGAGCCGACCATCAGCTCCCTCATCAAAAAGGCCCAGCAAAGGATGTTCTTCCTGTGGCAGCTGAGGAAGCTCAAGCTACCCACCAAGATGTTAGTGCAGTTCTACACAGCCATCATCGAGTCCATCCTCACCACCTCCATAACCGTGTGGTACGCAGGAGCCACTGCCAGGGACAGACTAAGGCTGCAGCGCGTCGTGCGCACTGCTGAGAAGGTGATCGGCTGCAAGCTCCCATCTCTCCAGGGCCTGTACATCTCCAGGACCCGGAGGCGTGCAGGCCGGATCATAGCCAATCCTTCACACCCTGGTCACGTACTGTTTGCCCCCCTCCCCTCAGGTAGAAGACTTCGGTCCATTCAGACTAAAACCTCCCGGCACATGAACAGCTTCTTCCCCTCTGCCATCAGACTGCTGAACATTATGTGACTTATTGACTCTCGTGCACTATGTACAGCAGCTCAACCAGACTCATGTCAATCATCACTGTTTCTGTTGCATTACCGACTGCACTATGTGGTACTCCACAATATCTACTGCTCGCTAATATATTTAAAAACTGCTTTGACTAGTATTACTCATTCTTATTCTACACTTATTGCATGTATAGTTTTTATTCTTTTATCTTATCATGTTTAATGTTGCAACATTGCACCGAGACAAATTCCTAGTTTGTGTACTACATGAACAATGGCAATAAATCTGATTCTGATTCTGATTCTGATTCTGGTGGGTCCTGGGCTGCTCTGCCTGGCAGCCCTCACCCTGGGTTGGGATTTGGGGGGCAGTGGGTGGCCTCCTGAACCAGTTTGCAAGCTGGCTTCTGGGTGGAAAGGGCTCACTTTTGGACCGCCTCCCTCCCAATCTTAGTTCCCGCCCCCTCCCCCTGATTCTGAGTGGAATATAGTACATCTTTTTTTTTTTTTTTTTTCGGTTCCGGTTCCGCCGGATCGGCGGCGCCACACGAGTTGCCCGTTGCAACAGCCTTTTTTTAATCATCCTTCTTCTTTCTACACCTTTCACTCTATATATATATCACGGACACACAGATCGCCCCAAAGGTCTCCCGAGTCGGCGGACGGAGCCACTGTTTACAGCAGGAGACGTTACAGCAGGGAAGCGCTAATGCTAGCTAGCACTCAACCGCCACCCAGCGCTAACGGAAAACTCACCATACCGGGACCTGTAGCGAAAACGATGCGGGTGCCGGGCTGGAGCTTAGGCGGCGTGCAAGCAATATAAGACAGAATAATAAAGAGCGATGGCAAGAACCAAGCAGACCGCCCATAAAACCTACTGGAGGAAAAAGCCCCCCAGGAAGCAGCTAGCCACCAAGGCTGCTCGGAAAAGCGCTCCGGCCACCGGCGGAGTGAAGAAGCCTCACCGTTACAAGCCCGGTACCGTGGCTCTGAGAGAGATCCGTCGCTATCAGAAATCCACGGAGCTGCTCATCCATAAGCTGCCCATCCAGCGCCTGGTGAGGGAGATCGCTCAGGACTTCAAGACCGACCTGTGCTTCCTGAGCTTCGCCGTCATGGCTCTGCAGGAGCCAACGAGGCCTACCTGGTGGGTTTCTTCTTCGCTAAGAGGGTCACCATCATGCCCAAAGACTTCCAGCTGGCCCGCCGCATCCGCGGAGAGAGAGCTTAGACTTTCTGCTGCACATTCACCAACCATAATGCTCCGCACTGTGTGTCTCTCTCTCTCTCTCTCTCTCTCTCTCTCTCTCTCTCTCTCTATATATATATATATATATATATATATATATATTTATAATAATATGTACATATGTTTACTAGCTGTTCTTGTTTTTTCTTGCCTTCTGATTGTTGCTCTGAGTGTTGCTATCCCTGTGCTGTTGCAATCCTGGAATTTCCCCTTTGTGGGACTAATAAATTAGTCGAGCTGTACAATAATATTACTAGTAAGAAAATGGTAGCAATTTGTGGAGATTTCAATATTGACCTACTTAATCCACATCAACAAAATGTAGTTACAGAGTTCATGAACTCTATGTACAGCATGAGTCTATATCCCACAATAACACATCCCAGTAGAATCACAGTTCACTCTGCTACACTTATTGACAACCTGTTTGTCAATGTTCTCGATAAGAAAATAGAAAGTGGATTATTGATAAATGATATAAGCGACCACTTGCCAATCTTTGCACTTATCCATGGCCACACGGGGCCCAACCCAGAAAAAATCTCAAAATCGTTCAGACACAAATCACCAAACGCAATCAGTTCTTTTAAAGAGGACTTGCTGAAGCAAGACTGGACAGAAGTCTATGTAACAGATGTAAATGAAGCCTATGACACATTTATAAACATTGTAACCACTCTTTATGAAAAAAACTGCCCATTAGTTAAAAAAAAGCTTAAACACAAATTTGCTGACAAACCATGGTTAACCAAAGGACTACAAAAGGCGTGTAAAAAGAAAAATTTATTATATAAAGCTTTCATAAAGAAAAGGACAAAAGAAGCAGAGCAACGGTATAAAACATACAAAAATAAGTTAACATATATAATAAGATGCAGTAAAAGAGACTATTACAGTAAAGAACTGGAAAAAAACAAAGACAATATTAAAAATACATGGACAATAATCAACAGTATCCTTGGAAATAAAAGCAGAAATACTAGCTACCCAACTAATATTCCAAAAAATAATAAATCGACTCCGAATGTGATTATAGCTTCCCCTGCAGTTGAATTTAATAATTTTTTTGTTAACATTGGACCTAAACTGGCCCGAGAAATACCCACTACGGCGCCTACAGGTGATACAATATGCAATAACACTGCTGTAAAAGACACCATCTTCATAAAGAACACAGACGAAAGAGAGGTCATGGAAATTGTTAAATCGTTCAAAAGTAAAACATCTACTGACTGCGATGGTATTGACATGCTACTAGTCAAAACTGTTATCGAATGCATAGTGAAACCACTGACGTATATCTGTAACCTGTCTCTCCAATCAGGTATATTTCCCAATGCAATGGAAATAGCTAAAGTAATTCCGATTTACAAGACAGGCGACAGAGGGGAACTCTCCAACTACAGACCAATTTCACTATTACCACAATTTTCCAAGATACTTGAAAAAATATTCTATGAGAGAACTGACAACTTCATACTGAAGAATGATTTATTGTGTGAGCAGCAATATGGGTTCAGACACAAAAGGACAACAGCATATGCCTTAATGGAATTTACAGAAAAAATATCAACAGCCATTGAAAATAAAGAGTATTCAGTTGGAGTATTCCTGGATCTTAAAAAAGCATTTGATACAGTAGATCACAATCTATTATTAAAGAAACTACAAAATTGTGGTATTAGAGGGGTAGCACTGTCCTGGTTAAGTAGTTACTTAAAGAATAGATATCAGTTTGCATGTGTTAACAGCAAAAACTCAGAGTTACTGAAGGTCACCTGTGGAGTCCCACAGGGTTCAGTTTTGGGACCATTATTATTCAATATGTATATAAATGATATATGTAAAGTTTCAGAAAAAATGGACTTAATATTGTTTGCTGATGACACTAATCTGCTATGCAGTGGAAACAATTTGGAACAACTTCTGGATACACTCGGAAAGGAATTAGGAAAGCTGAAACTGTGGTTTGATTCAAACAAATTAACGCTCAATTTAAGCAAGACAAAATTCATAGTCTTTAACAACCATCACAACTACCCAGTACCCAAACTCAGTGTAAATGGTGTAGAGATTGAAAGGGTATCCGAAACTAAATTCCTTGGAGTAATAATTGATAACAAACTGTGTTGGAAGCCACATATTAATTATATAAAAGGTAAAGTATCCAAATCAATTGCAATATTACACAGAGTGAAAAATTTGCTGAATCAACCCACACTATACACCTTGTATCATTCATTAATACTCCCATACATGACATATTGTAATGAAGTATGGGGAAATACATATAAAACAAACATATATCCACTCTTTATGCTTCAAAAGAGAGCTATTAGAATAATCAACAAAGCAGCTTACAGGGAACCAACAAACCCACTTTTTCTTAAACAAAAAACTCTCAAGTTGAAAGATCTGATTGACTTTAAAACCGCAATAATAATGTTCAAAGTGAAGAATCTATCACTGCCCGCAAATATCCAAAAGTTGTTCCAAACAAGGGAGAAATGATATCACTTCAGAGGAACATGTATATTTCAAAAGCCTACAGTGAGAACAACCACCAAGCAACACTGTATTTCAGTGCAAGGAGTCAGATTATGGAACGATTTTGGACCTGAATTAAAATCATGTACAACGCTTGGACAATTTAAACAAAAACTAAAGGAAGAAATACTCCAAACATATTTACAAGACGACATGTAAACTCACATAAGGATTGACATTCCCAGCCTGTGTTGTGTTGTAGCTTAGTTTTTTTCTTTTTTTCTTTGTGACACTATGTCTTAGATTTGTTTTTGAATCGTAACCGCTTAACTTAGACTAGCTCAGTTTTTCTTTTTCTCTCAGTCACATTTTGTCTTAGCCTTGTTTTAAATTGTAATCGCTCTTGTCTTGTTTTCTCTTTTTTCTCCTTTGAATTCTTGGATGGAATATGGGTGGGCAATATAAGCTGCGGCTTCAGCCATCACCCATTTCGGATAACTCACATGGAATTGTATAGTAGAAGGAGTCTTTGTCTAATTTGACCTTGTTGTTATATTATACAGCTTCTTTTAACCTGTAATGTACTATCCGAAATAAATAAATTCATTCATTCATTCATTCAATTCATTCAATAAAGGCTTATCTTATCTTATCTTATCTTATCTTCTTGGATACACTTATGGTTTTGGGGCTGGGGTGTGCCACACTGTCGGTGAAGGGGATACCTCTGCTGCGTAGTGAGGCTGCCCTCACCTCAATTTTAATTGCATTTAATTGCATTTTAGACACTGATCATCAATTTGGATTTAAACCCCATCATGGAACAGATCTGTGCATATATGCTTTAAAGGAAATTATAAATAAGTATAGAAATCAAAATTCTTCAGTTTTTTTGTGTTTTATTGACGCCTCTAAGGCATTTGATCGCGTTAATCACAGGATATTGTTTAGGAAAATGATTGACAGGGGGGTTCCCAAGTACTTAGTACGTATCCTGATTTACTGGTACGCACATCAGAAGATGCTGGTGAAATGGGGGAAGAGTCATTCATCCCCATTTGGTGTGAGCAGTGGTGTCAGACAGGGCAGTATATTGTCCCCTATTCTATTTAATCTTTATATGGATGAGTTGTCAAAACAACTGAATGCCTGTAAAACTGGGTGTTTAATAGGGAATAAGTTAGTGAATCATTTTATGTATGCTGATGATCTAGTTATTCTCAGTCCAAGTAGTGCTGGTCTTCAGGAGTTATTAAGAGTGTCTACCGCTTATGGAGAGGAAAATGACATAAAATATAATACAAATAAGAGTTGTGTGCTTATTTGCCGCACTAGAGAAGATTTGTTAATGAAATTCCCTGTCTTTGAATTGGCAGGCAGGGAATTAATTGTCAGGGATAAAATTAAAAATCTGGGACATTTTATTAATGATAGAATGACTGATGATGGTGATATTTTCAGACAATGCTGCAAAATCTACATGCAAGCAAATATTCTTGCACGCAGGTTTGGCTTTTGTTCAGATGAGGTGAAACTGGTTCTTTTTAAAACCTATTGTACACCTTTATACACTGCTCATTTATGGATAAATTATAGGAAACAAAGTATGCAGAAATTACAGGTTGCTTACAATGATGCTTTAAGAATTTTACTTAAAAAGCCTCGATGGTGCAGTGCTTCCGAGTTATTTGTCTCATCACGTGTAAATACACTGCATGCAGTAATAAGGAATCTTATGTATAAATTCATCTGTCGGCTTGATGTATCTAGAAATGAAATCATTCAAGTCATGTCTAGCATTAAGCTCAGTTCTATTCGCTGTCAGTCACAGTTTAGAAGGCACTGGTACAGTAGTCTTTTTAAGTCTTTTTAAAGTCTGTACTGTTTTTGTACTTCTTTTAGTAGCTGTCTTATTGTTTTGTAACTTTTTGATTGTTTTTCTTATTAACTGTTTCGACTGTCTTGTTTATTTTATTTTTGATGGACCATGAGTCTGGAATAAAGTTTTTGATTGATTGATTGATTGATTGATTGATTGACTGAGAGCTTGGGGGGATGGGGGACCCACTACCTAATATCTTTAAAAAGTCTTCAGTGGATCCAAAATGCTGCAAGAGTTTTAACAGGTACTAGAAAGAGAGATCATATCTCTCCGGTTCTGGCCTCCCTTCACTGGCTTCCCATAGAGTTCAGAATTAAGTTTAAAATCCTTCTTCTCACTTACAAAGCTCTTAACAATCAGGCCCCTTTTTATTTAAAAGATCTGATACTACCCTACCATCCTAACAGAGTATTATGCTCCCAAAATGCTGGATTACTTGTAATACCTAGAATCTCCAAAAGTACAATGGGAGGCAGAGTCTTCAGTTATCAAGCTCCTTTCCTGTGGAACCAGTTACCAATCTGGATTTGGGAGTCAGACTCAGTCTCTGTTTTTAAGAATAGGGTTAAAACCTTCCTTTTCGATATAGCCTACAATTAGGGAGGAATCATGTGTCTCTGAACCCTCCATTAGTTATGCTGCTAATAGATTTAGACAGCCGGGGGACCTCTAATAATGTACTGGGCTTCACTCCTTTAATGTTTGCTCTCTGCATGTCTGTTCGTTTCATCTTCTCTATCCCCTCACCTCCCAGCCAGTCGCAGCAGATGACTGCCCCTCCCTGAGCCTGGTTCTGCTAGAGGTTTCTTCCTGTTAAAAGGGAGTTTTTCCTCTCCACCGTCACCAAGCGCTTGCTCACAGGGGATCGTCTGATTGCTGGGGTCTTTCTGCAATTGTGGGGGTTTCCCCTACATTTGAAAGTGCTATGAGATGGCACTATATAAATAAAGTTGAACTGAAAATTGAATTGAATTGAATTATTGCAGTGGCTAGTGGTGCTCCAACCACCATCCCCCCAATTTTAACTGCACTATGGTAGTTCACACACCTGCATACAATCACATCATACAACCGACACACACCTATCATGATTGGTGCAAGGGGGAGGGGGGTGGGGTCCTTCCCTCGTCCCTGTTGTCCTCCTTCTGCTGGGGGCTTGGGGGCCCGGCAGGTGGCCTGGGACCAGTCATGTTGTCAAAATCCCTGGGTGCTGCCAAATGAATAGATACAAGCAAGGGAGTGAGAGAGGAATTGAACAAGAGAGTCAGCGAGAGTGAGGGAGTGATGAGTGGAGATGGATATGGTGGGTCGGCTCTGTCCTCCCTCTTATGTCAGTTAGCCATTAGCTGACTAGCTTCTTGCCTTTAGCTTTTAGCCTCCTTCTAGCTCGGATGAGAGGCAGTGGTTCATTGATCCACAGTCAATGGTATATCTTGTGCCACCCCGGCCCATCTCCGAATAATTGTGTCGTGATTCCACAACAAATTGCTAGCACTGTGTGCCGGGTAGCCCCCTAGTCGCCGCAATTGACCTGGCCCAGGATCTGAAGCTGCTGGACGAGCTGAGCTGCTGAGTCATAGGATCTCAAAGGGCAGTGTCTCACTCTGCAGGATGCCGCTCTGCTCCCCCGGCCAACTGAGGGACACCCATTCACGGGGCGGCTTCCCTACACTGCCCACAAAAGTGGAGCAGAGTCGCACAGAGCCCCGGAGGATGGTGGGGGAGCTGGCCATGAGAGTCAGCAGCTTTGGGTCCCAGATCAGTTGCCGCGACCGGCACACCGGTACTGGCAATTTGCTGTGGAATCACGACGAAATTATCGGGAGATGGGGGCGGAGTGATGCGAGATATATTGTCGACTGTGGACTGGTGAACCAGGTGGTAACAGGGATGGCTATTAGGGTAGCTAAGATCTGAGGAAAATAATAATACAAGCCACGCTTGGTGCAAGCCTCCTGGTACCAGTGTTAGCTGGGGGGCTAATAGCTCAGGGGCTAATGGGCTACTTTTAGCACCCCTTCCATCTACATGACAAACAGCTAGGCGGGCCAATAATAGAGCAGTGGGAGGTTCTCAAGGACAGCAGTGGGTTGGCTTTGTCAAATCATAACATATACGATTTACCTGGAAGAGTCAAAAACATTTCTGGCAGCTCTGGGAGAGAAAAGCAAAATAAAGGCTGTGTTTTTTTGTTGTTTTTTTTTTTAAGAGGATTGACTGTTTTGATACTTTTTCGATAATTACATGACCCAGAGACACATTTCAGACAGTTAACACCTACAAACGCACCATTTTTCAGTCAATGACCACTTTAATGAATAGTCCTCATAGCTACAGTATACAGGTTTGATGTAATAAATGTATATTGTGTAATACCATTAAAGCTTATACAGGTGGAACTATTTTGAGTTTAGAGAATGCATGTCTGTAGAAAATATTTCAAGAGAAAATGTTTCATTTTTTAAGCTACAGTTCAGTTATACTTATCATGGAATACCAACTAATCAGATTTACCTCACATTTGAGTCAAAAGTAGGCTATAAAACACAGATTAGTGTTATTATCAGACTGTATCATGATGTGTAGTTACTGTATATGCACCCAAAGAAATTAGGGTACTTTCCATTTTGGTTACCTTATTGGTAAATCATTTATTTTATTTTGACAAATATATTTTGTACGATACAAACTATATCATTAATGAGTTGAAGAAACCAAAACTGGAAATGCTGGGTATATTTTCTTTCAATATACAACATACTGTATGCTTCACAGAAATGTTAGCCAGCATTCAAAGTTATGAATGCATATTTGAGGTTTTGAATTAATGCTAATATAATGAACTTTTAAAAAGTGCCATGTGTTAATTAGAAATATTTAAAAACCTAGCAAGCCTTGCAAAATATGTCACTTTGTAATAGTAATATTGTCATGGCCGCCAATCTGTCACACCTGTGTGTGCACCTGCCTGCCATCTCCCTCTGCCTATTTATTCCATCAGGTCCTGTGCTCGGCGTAGAGTCATCTGTTTCTCTACCTAGAAACCTGCTATGCCAGCCTTCGAGCTTCCCAGCCTCGTTGTGTGTTTCCACATCGGCTTCCAAGCCATTGTACTCTCTGTCCGGACCTGAGCCTTCCGGACCACCAACTACCAAGTAAGCCACCACTATTCCTTTTCACCCTGACAGCTTCCCCTGTGCACAGGCGGAGATCCGTGGCAGTGGACCTCTCTCTCCCTGATGGTGGATTTGTCTACCTTCCTTACCAGCATCCAGCTCACCGGCCACCTGCGGGCACTATCCTCCTGGCTGCAGCTTCAGCGCTTACCTGGGCTACTCTCTATCATCTCAGACAGTAAGCACTATTCCATCAAAAGTGCCTACTGGGCCTAAAACTGTTATTAACGCCCTCTGTCTCTTCCCAGGGTTGCCAGGTCGTATGGTGCTCTGCCAGCCCCAGCTGATTTGCCTGATTACACTACACTTAGACAACCCTTCATACACGTACCCACTCACGCACACTATATCAATAAAATGGTTAACTGTATCTGCCTTGAGTCGTGTCTGCTTTGTGGGTCACTAGAACCATGTCAGTACGACTCCGACAGAGTGACCCAGTAGACAGCGCGCTAGCGCGCAGGATGAACAACTTTAGAGACTCGGGCAGATCAGTTAGCCTATCAACAGCAGGTGATGCTAACACAGTTAGCCAGCATAACAGACAGGCTAGATCGTTTGGTTAGCCCACAGGGTTTCCCTGCAGCCCCTGTTAGCTCCTCAGCTCCCGCTAGTTCCACCGCTAGCCCCATTGTTAGTCAGCCTACTCCGGGCCCTGCTTGTCAGCTTACTCCCGTCCCGACTCCCACCCATTTTTGTGGCAAATTGGGGGAGGCCAGGGGTTTCTCATGCAATGCGACATCGTATTCCAACGGGTACCCGGGGACTTTCCCACTCACCAGAGTCGCATAGGTTATGTGATTAATTTGTTGGAGGGTCAGGCTCTGGCTTGGGCATATGCGGTGATGGCTAGGGCTAATTATGCTTCACTAACGTACACTCAATTTGTGAATGAGTTTCAGGAGGTGTTCGGCCACTCGGACTGCGAAGACGTGCTTACCTCTTGGTTGTTAAATCTCTGGCAGGGGGTTTAAAGCCGTCACCGACTACGCCGTGGACTTCCGGGTCGTGGCTACGGAGGTTGGATGGGAGGATGCCTCTCTATGTAGTATTTTTGTCAGAAGCCTGAGCCCTAGCCTACGGTATGAGCTGGCCCGGTTGGAGAAGTCCTCTACACTGCATGAGCTAATCTCCCTGGCTATCAGTATCGATAACAGACTAAGGGAGCGGGCGGCCGAACGGAGGACTTCCGGTCGCTCAGGCGGTCTGGCTCGCCGCTCCCTACAGCCCCCCCCCCATCCCCCCGCTGGCCCTCTCATCTGCTTTTTTTTTTTTTTCCAAAACTTTATTAAGAACAAGGTGAAAGTACAGAGTTTTGACGTAGATGGTGATGGCCCTCTCATCTGCTGATTCCCCGGAAGATCAGGAACCTGTGGTTATGGGTGGGTTTAAACTATCATCTGCGGAGAGACAGCGCCACCGGGAGTTGGGGTTGTGCAGATCGTCACTTCCTTGTGGTAACGTATCTTCACTTCCTGTTTTGCTGTCTGCCTGTGTGGTTTGCTCTCCAGCTCTCCAGCCACTAGCTAGCCACTAGCTATGGCTACTACCTCTCTTTCCTCTCCTCCTCTGGTGTGCTCTTCTGTCAGATGTTTAGCTACACCTCTGCCTCTTTTAGTGATAACGGTAAATGTAATTAAATGTTGTCTTTTTGAGGCGCTCGAGGCGAGGTTGTCTGATTTGGAATCCCGGCTCCGCTGCATTGAAACACCGTCTGCGCCAGTTAATCTTGACGGACGCCCATTAGCTGCAGCGGAGCTAGCTAGCTTAGGTCCCACTGTCAGCGGTTCCCCGGCTCTCCTCAGCAGCGAGGAGACTGGGTGGGTGACGGTGAGAAGGAAGCCTAGTCGCAAAGCCCCGGTTCACCACCAACCTGTTCACGTTTCTAATCGTTTTTCCCCGCTCAGCGACACACCCGCTGAGGAAAAAACTCTGATCATTGGCGACTCTGTAGTCAGAAACGTGAACCTAGAGACTCCAGCGGCCATAGTCCAATGTATTCCTGGGGCCAGAGCAGGCGACATCGAGTCAAATTTGAAAATGCTGGCTAAAAGTAACTGTAAATACTCCACAATTGTTATTCACGCCGGCATTAATGACATCTGTCTCCGGCAGTCGGAAGTCACGAAACTTAATATAGAATCGGTGTGTGACTTTGCAAAAACGATGTCTGCCACTGTAGTATTCTCTGGGCCCCTCCCCAATCTGACCAGTGATGACATGTTTAGTCGCTTGTCATCCTTGAACCGCTGGCTGTCTGTGTGGTGTCCTAAAAATGACGTGGGCTACATTGACAATTGGAGCTCTTTTTGGGGAAAACCTGGTCTTATGAGACGAGACAGCATTCATCCCACTTTGGATGGTGCTTCTCATTTATCTAACAATCTGGCATCTTTTTTATCCAAATTTCCCAAACCGTGACTACTCAGAGTTGGGACCAGGAAGCAGAGTCGTAGTCTTACACGCCTCTCTGCAGCTCCTCTTCATCCGCCACCCCTCAGCTTAGCCCCTGTCTTCCCCATCAGAGAATCGTTGTCTGCTCCCTCCAAAGTAAATAAAAATATAATGTATAAGCGTCCCAAAGTGATAAAGCAAAATATTGGTAAAACTCAAATTAAACAAGGCCTCTAAATTGAATGATTTGGCCTCTGTTCCTCCTCATAATTTAAAAATGAAATGTGGTTTATTAAATATTAGGTCTCTAACTCCCAAGTCTCTGTTAGTCCATGATCTGTTAATTGATCATCAGATTGATTTAATTTCCCTTACAGAGACTTGGTTAGGGCAAGAGGATTATGTTGGTTTAAATGAATCAACTCCCTCTGGTTATTTAAACTGTCAAAATCCCAGAAGTTCTGGTCGTGGAGGAGGAGTAGCAACAATTTACCATTCCAAATTACTAGTTAATGTAAAGCAAAAAACAGGTTATAATTCCTTTGAGGGCCTGGTCCTCAGTGTTGGGCACTTTAGCAATTTCAGGTTAAACCCAATTTTATTTGCCATAGTTTATCGTCCCCCATCAACCTATTCAGAATTTTTATCCAAATTTGCTGATTTCTTAGCTGATTTAGTGCTGAAATCTGATAGAATAATTATAGTAGGGGACTTTAATATACATGTGGATGTAGATAGTGACTGCCTTAATGTGGCTTTTAATTCAATATTAGACTCGATTGGGTTTTCTCAGAAAGTAGGAAATTCTACTCATTACCTCCACCATACATTGGACCTTGTTCTGACATATGGCATAGAAATAGAAAATCTTGTAGTGTCTCCTCATAACCCTGTACTGTCAGACCATTGTCTGTTAACCTTTGATTTTACTATTTCTGACTATTTGGCTCCTAAAGAAAAATATTATCACAGTAGATGCCTCTCAGATGATGCTGTTTCCAAATTTATGCAGATTGTTTCCTCTATGCCATGTGTCAACACAACGGAAATAAGCTATAGACAGCTCGCTCCTTCTGTAATTGATAACATGGTGGATAGTGTTTCAGCTTCTCTGCATCAGGTTCTAGACTTGGTGGCCCCCTTAAAAAAGAAAAAGTCTAATCAGAGATTTTTAACTCCTTGGTTCAACACAGAAACTCGTAGCTTAAAACAGAAGACTCGTCAATTAGAAAGAAAATGGCGCTCTACTAATTGAGATGAAATCTATTTAGCTTGGAGAAATCATCTTTTAATTTATAAAAAATCTCTTAGAAAAGCTAGAACGGGACTTCCGGTTATGGCTGCCACGTAGGACGGACGTGTCTCGCTCTGCTCTGCTCCTGGAAAAAAAAAATCGGCAAATAACTCTCTCATTTGGGACAGAACGTATCCCAGCATTTGGGCGAGGATATGTCGGCGAAGCCTAAGGCTGGAAAACCAGGAAAAGGAAAAAGCGAGCCGCCGAAACAGTCCAAATTAACGGACTTTCAGGTCTGTGACGCAGCAAACAAAACTCCATATATGGCGGAGGAGGCTGGCAACGCTGCGATTTCTGCGGGGAATGGCGCAGATGCGCTGATGGCAGCCATGAGTTCAATGAGAGCGGACTTTTCCTCTAGATTTGATGGGATTATGACAGCGTTGGAAGGAATAAGAAAAGAATTGGGTGACTGTGTAGAACGAACGGCGCAGATGGAGCTCCGTCTCGCTAGTGCTGAAGATGACGTCACCCGTCTTCAATTAAAGGTGCGCACTTTGGAAAAAAAAATAAATCTCGGGAAGATAATATTTTGGATTTGGAATCTCGGTCGAGACAGAATAATTTGAGGCTGGTGGGTCTTCCAGAGGAATCAGAAGGTCGGGACGTATGTTCCTTTCTGGAAAAGTGGATTCCGGAGGTGCTGGGCAGCGAGGAGTTGCAATCAGCAGTGGTTCTGGAAAAAGCACATCGTATTGGCCCACGGAGAGATAAGGGACCGCCGAGGACCTTAATTATGAAGTTTCTTAGCAACAGAGACAGGATGAAGATCTTCAACGCTGCACGTGCTAAAGGAGAGATTAAACACCAGGACCAGCAGGTGCGGTTCTACCCAGATTTGGCCACAGGAATCCAGCAATTGAGGAAGCAGTTTGATCCTGTACGTAAGGAGCTGCGCAACCTTGGGATTCGTCATGGTGTAATCTATCCTGCGAGACTGCTGACCACGTATGAGGGCAGAACCCACATCTTCAAGACCCCAGAGGAGGCGCAGGAGTTCATCAAGAAGATCAAAGAAGAAGAAGAGACTGGTGGGAGCTAAGCATGAACAAAATATAAGGTAGAATAATTAAGCATTTGCATAGGCATCTGACTGACTTGAAGTAAATAGTAAGTTTACAAAATATAGATTGTATTATATATTAAAAAAACAAAACAAAAACAAAACAAACAAACAAAAAAAAAAACTATGATGTACAAAGTTGTTAAAAATTTTGGAGTTAAGTTGGAAAACTACAGAGGAGAGTTAATGTTACGTCATTAAAAGCAGTAGAGTTAGGGTGATTGGGAGGATGAAGAAGGAGTGGCTTAGGCTGTTCCCCGTGGGTGTGGAACGGTCGATGGCTATATCGGGAGACAGAATTTTTCTTTTGATTTTGGGGGGTTTGCCACAAGTGTGGGATGGGGAAATTTGTTTGTGTGTAGTTTGTAGGATGAATGTTCAACCACTCATGTTTTTGCTTCTCTGTATGAGCATGTTTACACTGCAAGGTAATCCCAAACTCTCTATTGATCATGGACCAAAGTGTTAATCTTAATTTAACTTCATGGAATTGCAGAGGTCTACAAAATTTAAAAAAACTTAAACAAGTTATGAATAAAATAAAGGACATGGGTTCAAGAATTGTGTTTTTACAAGAAACTCATCTGATAGAGGAGGATGTTAAAAGAATTAGGAGTAGATGGCAGGGAAGTGTATTCACCTCTTCATTTTCATCCCGAGCCAGGGGAGTTATGACTCTCATACATAAATCAGTTCCTTTTCAAGTGAAAAATGTAATTGGAGACAAATTTGGAAGATATGTAATCATTCAAGGTTCTTTGCTATTAGAAAATATAAATCTTGTGAACTTATATGGTCCCAATATAGATGATCAGAAGTTCTTTGCTAATTTATTTCTCATCTTATCATCACTTACAGGGCAACATATAATAGCAGGGGATTTTAATTGTACATTGAATCCAGGTGTGGATAGATCAACAGGACTGGATTGTACGCACATTGGATGTAGGATGACTATTAATCATTTTATGAAAGAATTGAGATTGTTAGATATATGGAGAGAAATGAAACCACAAGTTAAAGCCTATTCTTGTTATTCCAGTACCTACAAGACATTCTCACGTATTGATTATTTTTTGATTTCCACAGAATTAAGGTCCAAGATTCAAAACTGCTTTTATGATAACATCGTGATCTCTGATCATGCACCCTGTTGTCTAATATATGTAGATAAAAAATTGACAAAGGAATCAGGTAGATGGCAATTTCAGCATAAATGGCTTCAGGATGAGGAATTTGTCAAGTATATAGAAAAACAGATAGACGAGTTCTTTGACATCAATACTACACAAACATCAGCATGTGTAAAGTGGGAGGCTTTCAAAGCTTTTATTAGGGGACATATTATTAGTTATACAGGATCAAAATCTAAGAAGACTCGAGAGGAGAGAGCTAAATTGGAACATAAAATAAAAAATCTTCAGGAAAAAGTGTATGCAGGAAGTGACCCAAGGTTGGAGAATGAATTACTGATTTTGAGAGCTGAATACGACAAAAAATCAGAGAATAGAGCTGCCTCGAGTCTTCTAAGATTGAAACAATCTTTTTATGAACAAGGTGAAAAATCAGGAAAATTATTAGCATGGCAGATTAAACAATTGGAAATTAAAACACCAATTACCAGTATTATAAGTAACGGACAGGTAGTTATAGATCCTTTAGAAATTAATAGAGCCTTTAGAGATTACTATGAAAAATTATATGATACCAAAAATGAACCTGATTTAACAAAACTAAATGGGTTTTTGAACGAACTATCTATACCGTGTATTCCAAATGAAAACAGGGAGATATTGGAGTCTAAAATTAGTCAAGAAGAAGTTGGGCTAGCCATTGATAATATGAAATCAGGAAAAAGTGCAGGACCAGATGGTCTTCCAGTTGACCTTTATAAAAAATTTAAGAATAAATTAATAAAACCTTTTTTGGAAATGGTTTTAGAAGCATTTCAAAATAATAATTTACCATCATACATAAATAATGCCTTAATTATACTGCTGCCAAAACCAGGTAAGCCCTCTAATAAATGTGAAAATATGAGACCAATAAGCCTATTAAACGCCGACCTTAAGATAATCTGTAAAATTTTAGCAAGACGAATACAAGAAATTTTACCAAATATTATTAATCGAGATCAGAATGGCTTTATAAAGGGTAGACAAGGCTTCCATAATGTAAGAAGACTATTTAATATTATTTATTTTAATAAAGAAGCACCGGATACAGCTCTCCTATCATTGGACGCCGAAAAGGCCTTTGATAGAGTTGAATGGCCCTTTCTTTTTGAAGTCCTACAAAGGTTTGGACTTGGAAATAATTTCATAAAATGGGTTCAAATAATATACAATAATGCTACAGCAGAAATCCTAACAAATAACAATATTTCAAAACCAATAAAAATCAATAGAGGATGTCGACAAGGCTGTCCACTTTCACCTTTACTGTTTACTATGGCAATTGAACCTTTAGCGATAGCGATACGTTTACATTCACAAATATATGGAATTAAAGTTGGACCAACAGAACATAAAATCTCCCTGTACGCCGATGATATAATTTTGTTTATGTCGAATCTAAAAAAATCAATTCCAACCTTGTTGAATTTAATAAAGAATTTTGGGGAAATATCAGGATATAAAATAAATAAAACTAAATCTTCAATATTAATGCTAAATGAGACCCAGAGAAATCACCCAGCCCCTGAGGTAAATCAATTCAATGTTGTAAATCAGTTTAAATATTTAGGAATCCAAATTATGCCTAAGCTAGAATCAGTCGCCAGTGTCAACTATGAAGCCTTAATGTCAGATATCAGTGAGTTAACTCAGAGATGGATGTCACTACCAATGTCGATGATCGGGAGAATCAATATACTTAAAAGTAATATTTTACCTAAAATACTTTATTTATTTCAATACATTCCCTTATCACCACCTTTAGATCTATTCTCAAGAATAAAAAAAAAGTTAGTGGAATTTATATGGAACAACAGGAGGGCTAGAT
Organism: Pholidichthys leucotaenia; assembly: GCA_020510985.1. NCBI lineage: Eukaryota > Metazoa > Chordata > Actinopteri > Cichliformes > Pholidichthyidae > Pholidichthys > Pholidichthys leucotaenia. The sequence continues at coordinate 117,589,153 of CM035842.1, forward strand.
TACGTTTGTCTTTATTATATTTACCATTTGATCGTGGAGGTCTGAAATGTCCAAATTTTATGTTGTATTATTGGTCGGCACAACTGAGGTCTATGACATATTATTTTTCATCAAATGATCTCCCTCACTGGACTGAAATGGAATCATACAATTTACCTTTACCTCTTCCCATATTCATATACTCAGATTCGGCAAAAAAATTACAAAAACAAGTTAAAAATCCATTTGTAAAGCATATGATCAAAATATGGTGTGAAGCTAAAAACTATTTAAAAGAACCACAGTTATTGTCACAATTTAGTCCAATATGGGGTAATCAATATTTTAAACCAGGGAGAGCGGACGCTGTATTTAAAGTATGGAATTTAAAAGGGATACAAAAGATTCAGGATTTATATTTGCCATGTGCAGACAACATAATGTCTTTTGAAGAGCTGAGGATCAAATTTAATCTCAATAGAACACATTTTTTTAAATATCTTCAACTTAGAAACTTTATTCGATCAAATCAAAATAAAGCTCTCACTCGACCTATTTATTCATCCTTGGAAAAAATGATGATGAAAGATAGTAAAAGAAAGGGTATTATTTCAGAGTTTTATAACTCATTGACACTATCTTCAAGTGAAAATTCACTGAAAAGATTAAACTACTGGAAAGAAGATCTGCAAATTGAAATTTCAGAGGAACAATGGGAATTGGCTTGTACAGAAGCTCAAACCAAATCAATAAATGCACGCCTTAAATTGATACATTTCAAATGGTTAATGCGGATGTATGTTACACCGGAGGAGTTAAATAGATATAACAAAAATATACCAGATACATGCACAAAATGCATGGAAAGTAAAGGAACCCTATTTCATTGTTTATGGGAATGTAGATTAATAAGAATGTTTTGGGAAGAGGTGAGGGTAACAATTGAAAAAATAATCTCAAAACAAATCATATTGAATCCTAAACTGTTTTTGTTGGGTCTGTACCCAGAAAAGCATAATTTTAATAAAAGTGAAAGAACATTCATAGACCTCAGTTTGCTTAATGCCAAAAAATGTATTGCACTATTATGGAAAAAGACTCATAGACCAGATGTGACTCAGTGGTTAAGACAGATGTTAACAAACCTTCCATTAGAAAGAATAACATATATACTAAAATCAAAGGAAATTGTGTTTGAGAATATATGGAGACCTTTTATTGATTATGTAAAAAATTTAAACATAACTCTTGAAGAAGAAGGTGAATGATGTGTGTGGACCTAGTAAATTCCAAACTGGTGAACATAATATGTATACTTATGTATTGGATTGTCTAGACTAAACAGAGGAGCATTGTTGAAGATTTGATTTTGTTGGTGGTTGTTGGTGTTTTTAGTGCATTTTTTTTTTTTTTTTTGTAGTACTTTAGTGTTAGTGTTTGATTGTTTGTATCATGTTTGTTAAAAAAAAAAAAGGTTCAATAAAGATATTGTGGAAAAAAAAGAAAAGCTAGAACGAGTTATTACTCTGCATTAATAGAAGAGAACAAGAATAATCCCAGGTTTCTTTTCAGTACTGTAGCCAGGTTGACAAAGAGTCAGGACTCTGTCAATCCTAGCATCCCCTTAGAGCTTACTAGTCAGGACTTTATGAACTTTTTCAATAATAAAATTTCATCCATCAGAGATAAAATCAATCAGATTCTTCCCACAGTTAACTTAAATACTGTAACTACTACAACTCCTTCTATTGATGTCTGTCTTGATGAGTTTACTCCAATCGACCTTTGTGAGTTAGACAAAATAGTTTCCTCATCCAAACCTTCAACTTGTCTTTTAGACCCTATTCCTACCAGGTTATTTAAAGAAGTCTTCCCACTTATTGGTAGCTTTATTCTTCATATAATCAATTCTTCATTAACTTTAGGCCATGTACCGCAGGCTTTTAAAACGGCTGTAATTAAACCCTTACTCAAAAAGCCAACGCTAGATCCAGGAGCTTTAGCTAACTATAGACCAATCTCTAATCTCCCTTTCATTTCAAAAATCTTAGAAAGAGTTGTTGCTACGCAATTATTTGACCACCTGCAGGGAAATGGTTTACTTGAAGAGTTTCAATCTGGGTTTAGAATCCATCATAGTACTGAAACAGCCTTAGCGAAGGTCACTAACGACCTCCTCATTGCATCTGATAATGGACTAGTTTCTGTACTTGTCCTTTTAGATCTTAGTGCAGCTTTTGATACTATTGATCATAATATTCTACTTGATAGATTAGAACACTATGTTGGACTTAATGGAACTTCGTTGCAGTGGTTTAGATCTTATTTATCTGATAGGTTCCAGTTTGTTCATGTAAATGATGAGTTTTCTTTCAGCTCAAAGCTTAGTCATGGAGTTCCACAGGGATCTGTGCTAGGCCCTACTCTTTTTAGTTTATATATGCTTCCGTTAGGCAACATTATTAGAAAGCACTGTATACATTTTCATTGTTATGCAGATGACACACAATTATACCTGTCAATGAAGCCAGATGATACTAATCAATTAGCCAAGTTAGAAGCCTGTCTTAAGGAAATCAAAGCTTGGATGACTTGTAATTTCCTGCTATTAAATTCAGATAAGACTGAAGTCATTCTTGTTGGTCCAAAAAAACCTTAGAAATTCCTTTCCAAATCAAACTTTCAGTTTGGATGCAGTTACTTTCTCTTAATAGCTCTGTGAGGAACCTTGGAGTTATTTTTGATCAGGATTTGTCCTTCAATTTACATATTAAATTTGTTTCTAAGACTGCCTTCTATCATTTGCGTAATATTGCCAAGATTAGGAGCATCTTGTCTCAGAGTGATGCTGAGAAGCTGATCCACGCTTTTGTTAGCTCGAGATTAGATTATTGTAATTCTTTATTATCAGGCTGTCCTAAAACATCTTTAAAAAGTCTTCAGCTGATCCAAAATGCTGCAGCAAGAGTTTTAACAGGTACTAGAAAGAGAGATCATATCTCTCCGGTTCTGGCCTCCCTTCATTGGCTTCCCATAGAGTTTAGAATTAAGTTTAAAATCCTTCTTCTTACTTACAAAGCTCTAAACAATCAGGCTCCTTTTTATTTAAAAGATCTGATACTACCGTATTATCCTAACAGAGCACTACGCTCCCAAAATACAGGATTACTTGTAATACCTAGAATCTCCAAAAGTACAATGGGAGGCAGAGCCTTCAGTTATCAAGCTCCTCTCCTGTGGAATCAGCTGCCAATCTGGATTCGGGAGTCAGACTCGATCTCTGTTTTTAAGAATAGGGCTAAAACCTACCTTTTTGATATAGCCTACAATTAGGGAGGGATCATGTGTTTCTGAACCCTCCCTTAGTTATGCTGCTAATAGGTTTAGTCAGCCGGGGGACCTCCAGTAATGCACTGGGCCTCACTTCTTTCCTCACTCTCAATGAAATATTTTTTTTTTTGCCGGTCATTAACATTTGTTTGTTCTCTCCCATAGATTGAGTCCCCATCGTGCTATTTGCTCTCTACATGTCTGTTCTTTTCTTCTTCTCTATCCCCTCACCCCCCAGCCAGTCGCAGCAGATGACTGCCCCTCCCTGAGCCTGGTTCTGCTGGAGGTTTCTTCCTGTTAAAAGGGAGTTTTTCCTCTCCACCGTCACCAAGTGCTTGCTCACAGGGGATCGCCTGATTGCTGGGGTCTTTCTGCAACTGTGGGGGTCCCCCCTACAGTTGATAGTGCTATGAGATGACTGTTGTTGTGAAATGGCGCTATATAAATAAAGTTGAATTGAAATTGAATTTATTGTGGGAGCGAGGAGCATGAGCTCGAGTACTGTTCCAAACGGCCAAAAGGGGGAGTCCGTGCATCGCAGTAGGAGGACTCACAGACTTGCCCCTCAGTAATCCCCTCACCCGTTTCTTGATCCCCATTCATTTCAATTATGGACATAAGGAGAAAAACACACATGCACTCATTGATTCAGGGGCCAAGCAGAGCTTTATTTCAGGAAGCCTGGCAACCCTGTTGGGGCTTCCCATGCAGCCGTTAGAGACCCCACTCAGGCTCATAGCGTTGTCTAAAGCTCCGCTGGCCACAGTCACTCACCAGACTGCCCCAGTGTCAGTCATTATATCAGGCAGCCATCGGGAGGAGTTAGGGCTGTATGTCTTACCAATGTCGTCCACTCCGGTCATCCTTGGCTATCCCTGGCTTCGCCTACACAACCCCTCTATTGACTGGCGTTTGGGGTGTGTGGTTTCCTGGAGTTCTTTTTGCCTGAGTGCCTGTTTGCAGTCTGCTGCATGCTCGCCTGCCGTGCCTCTGGGTGCACCTGCCTCTCCTCCTCCCGACATGTCTAAAGTGCCATCTGAGTATCACGATTTAGGGGCCGTTTTCAGCAAATCCCAGGCCCTTTCCCTTCCCCCTCACCGCCCGTATAATTGTGCGATCAACCTCCGGGCCGGTGCTCCGCTGCCATCTAGCAGACTGTACAACCTGTCTGCTCCGGAGTGCGCAGCTATGGACATTTATATCAAGGAGTCCCTAAGTTCAGGCATAATAAGACCTTCTTCATCGGCGGTGGGTTTTTTTGTCGGGAAGAAGGATGGTTCTCTTAGGCCATGTATTGACTTTCAGGAACTCAATAATATAACCATCAAAGACAAATACACCCTCCCTCTCACCAACTCTGCGTTTCATTCCCTCCAGGGGGCCTGTTGCTTCACAAAGCTAGACCTGTGCAACACCTATCATCTGGTGCAGATACGGGAGGGGGATGAGTGTAAGACGGTCTTTCGGACCCCTAGTGGGCATTTTGAATATTTGGTCATGCCGTTCGGGCTGACCAATGCCCTGGCCGTCTTCCAACATCTAATGATGTTCTGAGAGACTTTTTGGTCACATTTGTGTTTGTACACCTGGATGACATTCTCATCTTTTCACAGTCCATGGAGGAGCATTGCGTGCACGTCAGGCGGGTTCTGCAGTGGCTGCTGGAAAATAAGCTCTTTGTAAAGGTGGAGAAGTGTGAGTTCCATGTTTCTCGGACCTCCTTCCTAGGCTTCATCGCCCACAAGGAGATCATCCCTGACCCAGCTAAGGTGAAGGCGGTGGTGGAGTGGCCCACCCCCTCGTCTAGGAAGCAGCTTCTACAGTTTCTGGGGGTCGCTAATTTCTACTGCTGTTTTGTACAGAACTACAGCCGCGTTGCCCTACCACTGACCAACCTAACATTCACCAAGGTGCCCTTTCAATGGACGGAGGAGGCGGACACAGCTTTTTCTCTCCTGAAGAACAAGTTCTCTGCTTTGCCTATACTGACGCAGGTGGACCCCGCTCTCCAATGCCTAGTGGAAGTAGATGCCTTGGACTCAGGGGTCGGTGCCATCTTGTCCCAGCGCTCTCTGGCGGACGGTAAGATACGCCCCTGCGCATACTTCTCCCGTCGCTTATCCCCAGCGGAGCGCAACTATGACATCGGCGACAGGGAGCTGCTGGTGGTCAAGCTCGCGTTGGAGGAGTGGCGTCACTGGTTGGATGGCGTTTCTCAGCCATTCATCATCTGGACTGACCACAAAAATCTGGAGTACCTCCGGACGGCTAAGCGTCTGAACGCTTGACAGGCCCCCTGGTCTCTCTTCTTCGGATGTTTTAACTTCACCATTACCTACTACCCTGGGTCAAAGAATACCAAACCCAACACCCTGTCTCGTCAGTTTGCCCCGGAGACGGCGGAGATGGCCGAACATCCCATTCTCCCCTCATCGTGTGTTGTGGGTGGCTTCTCCTGGGGTATTAAGGACAAAGTCTTGAGGGCACAGTCTGACAAGGCCGACCCGAGAGTGGGGGTGGGCAGCGGGGAGGTTGTTTGTCCCTTTGGCTGTCCAGGGGGAGGTCATTCATTGGGGTCATGCGTCCAAGTTTGCTTGCCACTCGGGAAGGGCGTGCACGGTGGCTCTCCTGCAGAGAACGTTTTGGTGGCCGTCTCTCCAGAAGGACGTGGGGGACTCTGTCCTCAGTGTGCGACTAGCAAGACTTCCTCTTCTCCACCTGCCGGGTTGCTTCACCCCCTTCCCATCCCGGGCAGGCCATGGTTGCACATGGCATTGGACTTTGTCACTGGTCTTCCCACGTCCAATCACGTCACTACATTCCTCACACTGGTTGACAGGTTCTCCAAGGCTGCCCATTTTATCCCTCTGCGGGGGATGCCCATGGCTAAGGAGACGGCCAACGTCCTGGTCCAGCACGTGGTTAGGCTGCATGGCATCCCTCGGGACATCATCTCCAATCAAGGACCACAGTTCGTCTCCAGGGTCTGGAGGTCTTTCTGCGCTGTATTGGGGGCTACGGCAAGTCTGTCATCCGGATACCATCCACAAACCAACGGGCAGTGCGAGTGAGCCAACCAAGAGGTGGAGGTGGCGCTGCGGTGCGTTGCGACCTCTAATCCATCATCATGGAGCACACACCTCCCCTGGATTGAATACGCACATAACACTGCTGTATCGACAGCCATTGGCATGTCCCCCTTCGAAGCCTCGTTGGGTTATAATCTTCCGCTGTTCCCTGAGGAGGAAGGGGACATCGCCGTTTCTTCTGTTCACGCCCACATGAGGCGTTGCCGGTGGATCTGGAAGACGACCAGGGCAGCACTTCAGCGGATGGCAGAACGTAACACCTCGGTGGCCAACCGGCACAGGGTCCTGGCTCCCACCTACCGGGTGGGCCAGCAGGTATGGTTGTCCACCAAACACATTAACTTGAAGGCTGAGCATAGGAAGACGTCACAACGGTTCATTGGTCCTTTTCCCATCAGCCGGATTATTAACCCTGTATCTGTGCACCTGACTCTTCCCCCCTCCCTCCGCATCTGCCCGGCCTTTCATGTGTCGCAGGTGAAGCCCCTCTGCTCCAGCCCTTTGTGTCCTCCTCTCAGGTCTCCACCTCCACCGATGGTGATCGACGATGACCCAGCATGGCCAGTCACCACCATCTTGGACGTTCATCGGGGTCGTGGCCTGCAGTACCTGGTGGACTGGGAGGGTTTCGGGCCAGAGTGGAGATCCTGGGTGCGTTCCTCCTCGTGTGGGACAAGCAGCTCATCAGGGACTTCCATTGGACGCACCCGGGAAGGTTGGAACACCTGCCGAGAGGTGTGCCGTAGGGGGGGAGTACTGTCATGGCCGCCAATCTGTCACACCTGTGTGCGCACCTACCTGCCATCTCCCTCTGCCTATTTATTCCATCAGGTCCTGTGCTCGGCGAGGCGTCGTCTGTTTCTCTACCTAGAAACCTGCTACGCCAGCCTTCGAGCTTCCCAGCCTCGTTGTGTGTTTCCACGTCGGCTTCCAAGCCATCGTACTCTCCGTCCGGGCCTGCGCCTTCTGGACCACCAACTACCAAGTAAGCCACCACTATTCCTTCTCACCCTGTCAGCTTCCCCTGTGCACAGGCGGAGATCCATGGCGGCGGACCTCTCTCTCCCTGGTGGCAGATTTGTCTACCTTCATCACCGGCATCCAGCTCACTGGCCACCTGCGGGAACTATCCTCCTGGCTGCAGCTGGCTGCACTGACTTTGGACTTGATAAAACACAGCGGACCAACACCAGCAGATGACTTGGCTCACCAAATCATCAATGACTGTGGAAACTTCACAATGAACCTAAAGAAACTTGTATTCTGTACCGCTCCACTCCTCTTCATGACTCTGGGACCTTGACTTCCAATTGAAATACAAAATTGACTTTCACCTGAAAAGAGGTCATCTGCTGGTGTTGGTCCACTGTGTTTTATCAAGTCCAAAGTCAGTGCAGTCATCTACCAGGAAATTTTAGAGCACTTCATGCTTCCCTCTGCTGACAAGCTTTATGGAGATGCTGTTTTCATTTTCTAGCAGGACTTGGCACCCTTTTACACTGCCAAAAGTACCAAAACCTGGTTTCATGACCATGGTGTCACTGTGCTTGATTGGCCAGCAAACTCTCCTGACCTAAACCCCATAGAGAATCTATGGAGTATTGTCAAGAGGAAGATGAGAGACACCAGAGCTAACAATGCAGACAAGCTGAAGGCCACTATCAAAGCAACCTTGGCCTCCATAACACCTGACTAGTACCACAGACTGATCACCTCCATGACATGCCGCAATGATGCAGTAATTCTTGCAAAAGAAGTCTCGACCAAGTATTGAGTGTGTACATGGACATACTTTTCAGTCAGCCAATATTTCTATTAAAAATCCATTTTTTAAAATTATTTATACCTAGTCTTCTAATTTTTTTGGAAACTGAATTTGGGGTTTTCATGAGCTATAAGCCATAATCATCAACATTAAAAGAAATAAACACTTGAAATATATCACTCTGTGTGGAATGAATCTATACGTTACATCTGAAAGTATTTGGTGGGAAGTTGTGGTTGGGGACAGGTAAGTTTGGAGTACTCTGTACACTGCTGCACGTAGGTTTTTTTCCATGTTAAAAACACTAGGTTATGTGGTTGGTGCCTCCTTTGTAAATTTTACTCAATATCTTTTTAGTTAAATAATGAGGATTTTGGTTAGTTTATTTGGTTTAGAAGTAAAGGTAGCACAGGCCCTGTGTTTTTTTTTTTGTTTTTTTTTCCATTTCCTTGATTTAGCACAACCACTGGTCCCACCCTCCCCCACCAGTTATACATCCTGTTAATTTACCACATCTACACCAATAAATTTCCTTCACCTTTACACTTGACTCTGCTTGACTACTGTGTTCATGGTCACTTACTATGAGTAGTATGGGCATGTAACACAAGTCCACCTTGCCTGAGGGTCAATACAGACTTTGGCGAGCCCAGGATTAGTTGGCGATTCTGGCCTTGGCCCAGAAAGTGGATCATAACACATGTTTCTTTCTTTCTTTCTTTTTTACTGAATTACTGAAATAAATCAACTTTTCGATAAAATTCTAATTTATTGACAAGCACCTATACTACATTGTTCTGTATAAACTATCCTTGCAGTCTTTGTGGAGATGGAGAGGGGCAGTTTAAAAAAGCAAACTATGATCTGTGTTTAATGGCATTCACTTGAAAGTGGACTATGTAGAAATTGCAAGTGATTACTTGCAACACCAGATGGCAGTAATGAACCCTCATCCACAAGGCCTAAGTGAATTTGATGAAGTTTTTTTACTGATGACCCATGATGACTTCTTCAAGTTTGTCAACTCCAAGTGAACTGGTAATTAACTGGTATCATTACATGTGCTGCCCTATACTAGAAATGAACATAATTAAAGGCCAAATGTCACGTAACAGGGTACTTTAAATATCTTGAAACTAGATATAAAAGGGAACCGATCCGTTCGGGTCTTGGTGCATATGCTTCAGTAACAACGGAATATTCGTTAATTTAAAACTGCCGCGCTTGGCCTGACACGGCCCCTGGAATCGCCTGGGGAAGAAGGCGGAAGTGACGAAATCGATTGTACCCTAGTTTGATGCTTGGGGTATTTCAATTGATTGTTTATATGGAGACTGGAAGGTTGAAGTGAGCAACAAGGAAGAAAAAATTGGATATTTCACCCATACCTTAAAACGGGACTATCAGGGACAGCTGGGTAATAAGGGACACTTCTCTGGGAAATGTTTTCATACCTGTCAAGTGAGACGTTTTCGCCGTACTTCAACACCGTAAAAAGCGGCTATAAGGGACGGCGGAGCAACAAGGGACACCTCTCTGGGAAATGCCCCAAATGCAACTCGTGTTGTTATTGTCAAATATTTTAAGGATTCATGGATATTTGACAATAACAACACAACTCAGCGTCTGGCGCAAAATTAAAAAAAAAAAAGCAGAATTCTGTATTTGTCAGGCGATCTCTCTCTGTTCCGCAACCGCTGCACAGCTGAACGTGTTAAACCATTGTCCTAATGACTTCTCATTGTAGTGAGAATAGCTCACGCTGAGCGATCAGCCCGCCCCGACAATCTGACTGATTGACTCCACACTTCTCATTGTAGTGATAATAGCTCAGGCTGAGCCATCTGCCAGCACCAGCTGTGGGGGATCACACACAGGACGTGCTCCGCAAAACACTCAATTTTTTTTCCCGTATGTTTTTCTTTTGGGCGTACAGAAATGGCAATACGCCCGTTTTTGCTAAAATTGCATTTTCCCCGTATTTTCCTTAAAATATTTGACAATAACAACACGAACTACATTTAAAACATTTCCCAGAAAAGTGTCCCCCAACACTCCGCCGTCCCCCACAGCCGCGCTTGGCACCAAAATACGGCGAAAACGTCTCACTTGACAGGTATGCGCCTCCATTTTCATATTGATCTGGTCAATTTCTTGACAGCAGCGGCTCTCCTCCACTGTAATAATAATGGCTTCCGAAAAATCAATATTTATGGGGCGCCCTCGACAGACCCCCTTCGGCTTCGCAATTCTGGAGGCGATTAATGTCCAGTTCAATGACATTTTCCACTGGTTCTGCTCTCTGGTCATCGTTGGAACTGTTGTCATCAGACAAAGCATCTGATTCCGTCTTGGACGGAACCATCTGTCTGAACCGTCTGTCTGAACCACTGACAAAAAAAAAGACAAAACTAAACTAATTTGTTCACAATCGCTGTCACTTTCCGTCATGATTGTCCAATGTTGATAAGTGTGAATGTGGATAGGCAGGGCAGCCAGGGTACAACTGGTGATGTCAAAAACATGGGCGTGGTCTGGACTGGCTGTCACAAGCCAGCAAGCAAGGTGGGGCCTTCACCTGGTGTATTTTGTGCAATTATGTAAATACAGGTGGGTGATATGGTCTCCGGTATGAATATTTGGTTTAAGCTATGTGTATTTTATCTAAATTCGTTGTCATTTAGAAAAAAAAATTACGTGACATTTGGCCTTTAAGTTACAATACAGGATTTTTGACTCTGAGCTGAAAACTTGCTTATACTCACTCTGCTGGTGTAAAGTGGTATTTATCACTTTATTAGTCAAAGGCAAACATCATAAATGAATTCATAGCTCTACAATATCATAAATTATCATATTTTGCATGACAGTTAAAGATATGCTTCTTTGCCCTCATATATTATAGTTTTAGGTATTTCTGGAACATTTGAAAGTAGAAAATACTGCATATTCTACCTTTAGATTACAAATTGAATACACCTTTTAGTTGGTTAAGGTTAGGCTAATGGTTAGGGTTAGGGTCTATTTTAAACATATTACAATGGTACCGCTCTGCAATGCTCCTGTGCTGTGTATATAACAGTGTACATATGTATATTTATTTACTGCTTTGCTAACCAGTTCTTATCTTATTATCTTGTTGACTATTGCTCTAAGTGCTGCTATCCATACTTTGCTGCTGCAATCCTAGAATTTTGTGGGACTAATAAAGGCTTATTTTATCTTATCTTATTACTTTGTGTAATTATTTTCACATACTATGTGTAGTTTTTTGCAAAATGTTACTCTTAACCCAGTCTTAGTATCTCATAGACCCACAAATGCTGACGAGCGTGGCGATTTCATGGAGTGGGAATGCTGAGGAACATTCATGAATGCTGCACTTTTTGGGTTTCATCAGGGTCGATAAAAGGTTGCAAAATAGTTCACACACAGATTTTAAGGTCATCAACAGTTTTGTCATAAAGGGTCTTAAACAGCTGCTAGTTTTTAGTACGTAGTGATCCAAAAAGAACTGTAGCGACATGTGTTTGAATCGTTTGCAAATTCTTTCAAATATTTTGCAAACATTTGTAACTGTGTGCGGAAAAATACATTTGATGCAAAAATCTGACCGTTTTCAGAGTTTTTTGGTGACAAGAAAAACTGGGACCTTAAAAACTACGAACTGTTGGACAATTGTTTGCGAACCCTGACAAAACCCCCAAATTACTGTGTTAGCCAGTATTTGCCCTTCTCTGAGATACAGGGGTAAATGAAGCATGGAAAAATGCTATTTGTATTCATTTTGGATAAGACAGGGCTGGAGTAAAAAGTATCTTCCAATAAACCCACTCAGTATGGGTGGGAATCGCCAAAGGCCGCACAATACAACATTATCAGCTGCAACAGAGCGACATCAGTGGGGTCTGGAGAAACCTCAAAACCATCTCGGGGCTCCAGAATACCTCCCCCCAGGCCACAGGGGGCAGGGAGTGGGCGAACAACCTGAATCTGTTTTTCAATAGATTTGACCAACCGCCCTCCCCCCTGACTGCACAACAACCACTGCTGCCTCTAAAGAAATCAAGTCCTGCTGCCCACTCCCCACTCCACCAACACCCCCCCACTCCCAACACACAGCCCCCCATCCTGACCCTGACCAGGACCCAGGTGAGGACGGAGCTGAGGAAGATCAAGGCGAGGAAGGCGCCGGGACCGGACGGCATCAGCGCAAAGCTCCTCAAGTCCTGTGCAGACCAGCTGTGTGGGATTGTGACGTATATCTTCAACATGAGCCTGAAACTGGGGAGGGTACCACAGCTGTGGAAAACATCTTGTGTGGTACCTGTACCAAAAACTTCCCACCCCAAAGACCTGAACAGCTACAGACCGGTGGCCTTGACGTCCCACTTGATGAAGACCCTGGAGAGACTGCTCCTTGCTCACCTCCGTCCCCTGGTGGAACCAGCGATGGATCCACTCCAGTTCGCCTACCAGCATGGCATTGGGGTGGAGGATGCGGTGATCTTCCTCCTTCACCGTTCTCTGTCCCACCTGGAGAAGCCCGGGAATATGGTGAGGATCATGTTCTTTGACTTCTCCAGTGCTTTCAACACCATCCAACCGATGATCCTGAAGGACAAGCTGCTGCGCGCAGGGGTGGACCAGCACCTGTCATCATGGATCCTGGACTACCTCACGAACCGGCCTCAGTTTGTGAGAACCCGGGACTGTGTGTCCGACACGATCATCAGTAGCACGGGGGCCCCCCAGGGAACGGTGCTGGCTCCCTTCCTGTTCACTCTTTATACTGCGGACTTCTCACACAACACAACACACTGCCATCTACAGAAGTTCTCTGATGACTCTGCGATCGTTGGCCTCATCTCCAATGGAGATGAAGCTGAGTACAGAGGGCTTATCCAGGACTTCGTGGACTGGTGCCATCGGAACTGCCTCCAGATCAACGCGAGGAAAACTAAGGAGCTGGTGGTGGACTGCCGCAGGCATGGGCAGCCCCTCACAGCACCAGTAAATATACAGGGAACAGACATCGAGATGGTGACATCCTATAAGTACCTGGGTGTTCATCTGAACAATAAACTAGACTGGTCACACAATACTGATGCACTCTACAAGAAGGGACAGCGCAGGCTGTTCCTGCTGAGGAGACTCAGGTCTTTTGGTGTACAAGGGGCGCTGCTGAAGTCATTCTATGACACGGTGGTGGCATCAGCCATCACTTTTGGAGTGGTCTGCTGGGGCAGTGGCATTACTGCAGCCTATAGGAAGAGACTGAACAAACTGATTAAGAAAGCTAGCTCTGTCCTGGGGCAGCGCCTTGATCCGATGGAGGAGATAGGAGAGAGAAGGACGGTGGCTAAACTGTCATCTCTGCTGGAGTCCGAGTTCCACCCTATGCAGGACATACTGAATGCACTGAGGAGCTCATTTAGCAGCAGACTACATCATCCCAGGTGCACAACCGAGAGGTTTCGTAGGTCCTTCCTACCAACGGCTGTCAGACTGTACAACCTAAGCAGGGCTGCTCGCAGAGATAGCAAAAAGACGTAACAAACTAATAGTTTTTTGAATGCAAAAGATGCAATAGACTTACACAATGGTCCCCTCCGGCATACAACTAGGAACATACCGGTCGCTATGGAGGGTGAGAATATGTATGGGCACATAATCATACCATGTAGGATAACTAAGTAGACGGTTATGCTGTTTCATCCCATCTAGCAACAATGCTCTGCACTGTGTGTGTTTATATATTTACATATTTATTCCATCTAGCTACAATGCTCAGCACTGGGTGTGTTTATATATTTATATATCTACATATTATTCCATCTAGCTACATTGCTCTGTACTGTGGGTGTTTATATATTTACATATTTATTCCATCTAGCTACAATGCTCTGCACTGTGTGTTCATATATTCATATATTTATTCCATCCAGCTACAATGCTCTGCACTGTGTGTCTGTGTGTGTGTGTATATATATATATTTATAGTAATATGTACATATGTATATTAGCTGCTCTTGCTTGCTTGTTTTTTTCTTGCCTTCTGATTGTTGCTCTGAGTGTTGCTATCCCTGTGCTGTTGCAATCCTGGAATTTCCCCGTTGTGGGACTAATAAAGGCTTATCTTATCTTATCTTATCTTATCTTATCATGATACTTGGACCCCAGTGCAACATTATCACAGCATTGCGATATAATTGTGATATTCCAGCCTGTAAAGCTGAGTTGATGCACATCGGTTCTTCTTACTGCCCTGCAGGAAATAAGCGACGCGCTTTCTCATTTGATCATCAGGCATATTTACTGAACATAATGAATGAGCCGATCACAGCATCTCTGTCATAGGTCCTCTCTCTTCAGAGGCTAGACTGTAAGGGAATGGTGTTAAACACCTGCACAGACTCATTAAGGTGGGCTGAATGCCCGTGAACCTGTATGTGGTGACGTCACATCCTCTGACAATGCAATCTTTGTCCTGTTCAACTCCCATCTAGATTTAGGGAGTCATGCCTTTCCCATGCTAAGCTAACCAGACAGTGAGCATTTAGTGCCATCTACTGGTGTATCACAGTACTAGTGTCTCTGAATGGATACAGTATGGACACATCAAAAAGTATTGTGATATTGTGTGGGGCACAGTTTGGGAGTTCTCTCACACCCATAAGCCAGGGGGGAGGGGAAAATAATGGACAGCACCCCCCGGGGAGAGGAGTAAATGCCAAAGAGAAGAAGTGTGTTTGAGCAGAACCCGAAAATATTATGTTAACGTACTGCATTTCTCTTTGTTCACACAACAATGTATGAGGGTCGGAAGTTCTGGGTCTGTACATACGGAAATAAAAGTATAAAAGAGGAATGTACAGAGACCCAGGTAGTGCAGTTGCTCAGCAGAGCTCAGAAGCGTGTTTGCTGTTATGTTGGAGAAATAATAAAGCCTTGTGTCAGCCAGCTCGTTGCCTTCGCCTATTCCTTTTTCTCCACATTGGTGACCTGACTTGCCATAGAGCACCTATCCCTTCCTCCACACTGGTGAACTTGATGTACCATGGAGAGCGCTCGCCTATTCCTTTCTCCACACTGGCGATCTGATGGGCCAGGGAGAGTGAGCCACACTGTGACCCAAGACGCGCAATGGATAGCGAGCCGAGCACTGCCCTGGAGACTCCTGGAGAGAGAACACCAGCGCCGCATGTGCTGTTTCAGTCAAGCTCCCGAACTTCTGACTGCACGACCTGGCAATGTGGTCTTCACAGATGGATGCCCAGCGCATTCCGTGGGATAACTATGGATGACACAAAATGCTACAATGTGGTCGCTGCGCCAGATGCACGCGCCATGCAACAGGTGACAAACCTGCCACAGGAACCCCGGCCCACCTGCATCCTCCCCAGCTTAGGGCTGCACTCTGCACCTGGGAGGATTTGGCCGCCTTCCCAGCTGAAATCATTTTTTCTCAGCCGCTGCTGATCCCCGGAGAGATCTACCAGGAAACCTCGCTCCGAGGCTGATCTGCCTGTGCAATTTTTACACAAATTGGGTCGACCGCCTGTCCAGAGTTTCTTTTAGGGATGCGCTCTGCCCTAAGGAGGATTCGGCAGAACTTGTTTTCCTCAGCCGCTGCGGATCACCGGAGAGTTTTTACCGGAAAATCCCACACATGAGGCTGATTCGCCCACACAATTTTTGCGTGGCCAGGAGGCTTTTAACGTACCGGGCCGGCCCACCATTGCTTTCCCCACACCTTCATCCCAAAAAGCCTGCAGATACAGGTTTTGTTTCCGTCAGGCACGAAGCGCACCGGGCCCCACTGCGCCCACCATACAACGGACCGTTCAACGTGCTGGAACCTGGGGCGAAGCATAAGGTGCCCCCCCCCCTTCCCTCCACAGACTGACATGTACATGTCACCAGCAGGACTGCTCTGCTGGATCGGCAACCCCCCGCTACAGCCGCTATGAGTGCTGGCTTGAGCCCAAAGGACCGGGGGTGGGGGAGGTAGAGCCCCTTCTGGGTGTTTTTTTTTGGGGGGGGGGGCTGTGTGGGGGCACAGTTTGGGAGTTCTCTCACACCCATAAGCCAGGGGGGGAAGGGGAGAATAATGGACAGTAGGAGGAGGTGTCACCAGGGGGTAACAAACGGGACAGCAAAGACTATGTGGCCCCCGGGGAGAGGAGTAAATGTCAGAGAGAATGTGGTAGACTGCAAGTCTAACTTAAAACATTACTGGCACATGCCTCTAGGGGGAACTACCTTTATTGTTCAGCACTGCTACTAAGGGGACACATTAGAATAAGAGTGTGAAAACCCCGCGCAGAATCCATGTTCAGTCATATTATGTGTGTTGCAGAATAAACGGCAGAGTTAGCCAAAGAAATAACTCAAGTGTGATCATTGCTACACGGTAGGATATCACACAATTGGCGACGAGGATTAAAAGAAAAAAATCAGCGGCGAGAAACAGAGAACATTGCAAGTGTGGCGAACTCAAGTGACTCCAGTAGTTCGAGTGCAAGTTCAGAGGAGGAAAAACGAGGTTTCCCCACCACGACGAGCAATGGCGGCTGTAATCGGAACGGTAACCCCTTTTGATAACTCGCCTCAGTCATGGGAAGAATATAGTGAAATGTTGGACTTTTTCTTCCAAGCTAATGACATTGAGGAGCCAGACAAAAGGAAGGCTGTACTGTTGAGTGGAGTTGGTGCAACTACTTACAGTTTGTTGAGAAATTTAATAAGCCCTGCATTACCGAAAGATAAAACGTACGACCAGCTTACTGCTGAGCTTCAGAAGCACTTCAGCCCCAAACCGAGTGAAATCGTGCAACGATTCAAATTTAATTCACGCATAAGGAGGAACACTGAGTCCATAGCAGAGTATGTGGCAGAATTGAGGAAATTAACACTGCACTGTGATTACAAAGACTCATTGGAAGAAATGTTAAGAGACAGACTTGTGTGTGGAGTGAATGATGACCGAATGCAACGGCGACTTTTATCTGAAACAAAACTCACTTTTGTGAAGGCTTTGGAATTATGCCAAGCGATGGAAACAGCATCTAAAGATGTGAGAGAAATGCAAAGGAAACTAGCAGAGGACACAGCAACGCATGTTCGTGTGCCTAAGACCCAAGTAGGTGTCCACAAAGTGTTGACTGACAAAACTCAGCACAAATTCCCCAGTTGTTATCGCTGCAAAGGCCAGCACAATGCCGCCGAGTGCAAATTTGCCACTGAGCTGTGTCATAATTGTGGCAAGCGAGGGCACATTAAGAAAGCATGTAGAATAAAGGTGGACAGCGCACAGGTGCTGAAAGCGACAGTTAATGGGCAAAAGTATGAAAACAAGGGCCCAGGAAAGGAACAGCGAGCGAATCAACTGAGAGGGGAGGGAGAAAGTGATACAGAAGACATGGGTTTTCACACAATTTACAACACGTCAGAGGAGCTGACCAAGGTAGCGCCCATCACGCGTACCATGAATGTTAATGGAATGAAAGTAACATTTGAAGTTGATACAGGCTGTGGAGTAACCATATTAAGTAAACAGCAATATACACAACTGTGGAAGAAAACAGACACAGCAGAATTAAATCCTTGTTCATTAAAATTAAAAACATACACAGGAGAGAAGCTAGACGTGCTAGGCATGGCACAAGTGAAGGTGCAACACAAAAACAAAGAAAAGGACTTACCTGTAGTAGTAGTTGGGAGCGAAGGACCAAATCTACTAGGGCGAAGTTGGCTACAAGAACTGGCCATGATTGATCAGTTGGTGAATAAAGTGGAATCTCAGCCCAAATTGCAGCTGGAGGAGATCCTCGAAAGACACGCTGAGGTGTTCAAAGAAGGCGTAGGACAGCTAAAAGGTGTCACTGCAAAGATTAATGTGGACAAGGAGGCCCAACCACGATTCTGCAAACCCCGACCGGTGCCCTGGATCAGTATCCAATTCCTAAAGTGGAGGACCTCTTCGCACAGCTGAATGGCGGCCGACACTTCACGAAATTAGACATGAGTCACGCCTACCAACAAGTAGTCCTGGAAGAAGAATCAAGAAAGTATGTAACCATCAATACACACAAAGGCTTATATACCTACACACGCTTACCATTTGGAGTAGCTTCCAGTCCTGCTATATTCCAGAGAACTATGGAGGGCATCCTAGGTGGAATTCCGAATGTTGCCATTTATTTGGATGACATCCTTTGTACAGGACCAAATGAACAAGAACATCTGAAAACGCTGGAGGAAGTGCTTCAACGGTTGGAGAAAAGCGGTCTGAGGTTGAAAAGAAGCAAGTGTGAGTTCATGGGAAAAGAGGTGGTGTTCCTAGGCCACAAGATCAACGCCAGTGGTCTACACCCTCTAACAGACAAAGTGGAAGCCATTGCGGAGGCGCCTGAGCCACAAAATGTTACTGAGTTAAAAGCCTACCTGGGCTTGTTGAACTATTACCATAGGTTCCTCCCAAAGCTCTCCACGCTGCTGGCACCACTACATACCTTACTTAAGAAGGAAGAAAAATGGTCATGGGGGGTCAAGCAGCAGAAGGCGTTTGAAGAGTCCAAAGCGCTACTTCAGTCCTGTAGTGTGTTAGTGCACTATGATTCAAACAAACCACTCATCCTGGCGTGTGACGCATCACCCTACGGTGTGGGTGCTGTACTCTCTCATCGTATGGAGGATGGCTCAGAGAGACCCATCGGGTTCGTCTCAAGAACTCTTAGTGCAGCTGAGAAAAACTACTCCCAGCTAGACAAGGAGGGCCTTGCAGTAGTATTTGGTGTAAAAAAATTCCACAAATACCTGTACGGGAGACAGTTCGCTATAGTGACTGACCACAAGCCACTAATTTCACTGTTCAGTGAAATGAGAGCCATACCCCAGATGACATCTCAGAGAATTCAGAGATGGGCCGTTACATTAGCGGCGTATGAGTACACCATCGTTTACAAAGCCGGACGGGACCATACAAATGCTGACGCGATGAGTAGGCTACCCTTGGATGGAGGAAGAGACAGCACGCCTGAGGAGGAGGAGAGAGTGCTATTGTTTGAAGATATCGGCGTGCCCCTGGTGAACGCACAACAAATAAAGAAGTGGACAGACAAAGACCCTGTTCTAGCAAGAGTGCGAGAATACATCTTGCGAGGATGGCCGAAGATGAACAGTCCTGAGTTCATTCCCTATGCCCGACGACAGGATGAGCTCAGCACCCAGGAAGGTTGTATCCTGTGGGGAGGACGCGTGGTTGTTCCACCACCTGGTAGGAATGCCTTACTGCAACAACTACACCAAGCACACCCTGGCATCACTCGCATGAAAGCGTTGGCGAGGAGTTACATGTGGTGGCCCAACATGGATGCAGAGGTGGAGGCGCTTGTGAAGTCATGTGCGGCATGCCAGGAGAACAGGAACAGTCCTCCAGCAGCCCCACTACATCCCTGGGAAGTTCCAGATAAACCATGGAGAAGAATTCACATTGACTACGCAGGTCCATGGATGGGAAGAATGTTCCTGATCATAGTTGACGCATACTCAAAGTGGATCGATGCATATTCTGTGAGTAGCTCTACTTCTACTGTTACCATTGAATGTCTTAGAAAGAGTTTCAGCCAACATGGGCTACCTGAAATCATAGTATCAGATAACGGTACATGTTTTACGAGTGAACAGTTCCAAGAGTTTTCTGAAAAGAATGGCATACGTCACATCACGACTGCGCCATACCATCCTTCTTCTAACGGCTTAGCCGAGAGGGCCGTGCAGACGTTCAAGTCACTCATGAAAAAGATGACAGGAGACTCTATTGAAACCCGAATGTCGAGAGCTCTGTTCAGCTATCGAATAACACCCCAATCTACAACTGGCAAGTCACCAGCTGAGCTGTTGTGTGGAAGGAAGTTGAGGTCAACATTTGACTTAATACATCCAGACTTCAGAAACAAAGTGCATGATAAACAAGAGAAACAAAAAGGTTATCATGACATGCATGCTAGAGAGAGAATACTGAGAGAAGGAGACGTGGTCTACACCCGCAACTTTGGCTCAGGACCAGCCTGGGTACCAGGAGAAATAACAGAAAAGACAGGCCCTGTGTCATTCAAGGTGACATTAGGTCATGGACAAGTGGTGAGGCGACACATCGACCAAGTTCGTGGTAGGAGCTCCATTCCTCTGCCGATGGCACCAGAGGTGTTGTCTGACAACCATTCTGAGGAGAGCATCAACGAACCACCACTTCAGGTGATACCTGAGGTACCCGTCTCTGCAGATTCTACGGGCAGCACTGCAGCAGCCGAAACAGTGGAGCAGTCGGAGTCTTCACCTGCAGTTGGCTCACCAGCCGTGAGAAGATCTCAGCGAGCTAGGAAAGCTCCAGACTACTTGAAGGACTATACTTAGTCAGTAGTGAGTTCCCCAGCCACAGGACAAGAATGCGTCCTGGAACCTCACTGGGATGCGGTAGTCAAACCAAATCCCCAGTTAGACTGTTATGTGTGTTATACATGTAAAAAAAAAAGAAAAAAAAAAGAGAAAGACATTATGTGTATGGCACATGTGTTTAAGAATAAGTTTAATCTAGAGGGGAGGGATGTGGTAGACTGCAAGTCTAACTTAAAACATTACTGGCACATGCCTCTAGGGGGAACTACCTTTATTGTTCAGCACTGCTACTAAGGGGACACATTAGAATAAGAGTGTGAAAACCCCGCGCAGAATCCATGTTCAGTCATATTATGTGTGTTGCAGAATAAACGGCAGAGTTAGCCAAAGAAATAACTCAAGTGTGATCATTGCTACACGGTAGGATATCACAGAGAAGAAGTGTGTTTGAGCAGAGCAATGAATATTATGTTAACGTACTGCATTTCTCTTTGTTCACACAACAATTTATGAGGGTTGGAAGCTCTGGGTCTCTGCATATGGAAATAAAAGTTTAAAAGAAGAGTGTACAGAGACCCAGGTAGTGCAGTAGCTCAGCAGAGCTCAGAAGCGTGTTTGCTGTTGTGTTGGAGAAATAATAAAGCCTTGTGTCAGCCAGCTCGTTGCCTACTCCTTTTTCTCCACAATATTATCGACCCCCCCCCCCCCAACACACACACACACACTACTCAAGAGAGTTTTGTCAAAAAGTTACTTCAGTACCTACAGGTAAACGAGTAAACTGAGTCAAATTAAAAATTTCAAGTAAGGAAACAGCCATCTGTTGCTCCCAGCTTCTAGTCTGATAACTGTAAAAGCAATAGGTGGGACTGCAAAGATGTTTTATATCCTTAATAGGCACCATAAACATCCAGCTCCAGCCCACGTTCGGCCTGGGAGTTTTCTCCTCAGTCTGTACTCCAGGAACGTGCGCAGACAGACGGGAGGCGCAGGCTGCGTGATCGCGTCTGTGATTGGCGGAGCTGGTGGGACTGGTTCGTGTGTGTGAGAACCTGCTACTGGTCTCCCATCCGCAGCCACACTGCCCCAGTCAGACGGAGTGGCTCTCCAGGAACAGCAGCGCCAGCGAGGAAAAAAAAAAAGGAGAAGAAGAAAAGAAATACAACTACCGTACAAGTGAAGCGATGCTAACCACGAAATGCTCCCGTTTATTCTGAGAGGAGGGCAAATAATAAGGAAGACGCAGCAGGGAAAAGAGAGAAATAGCAGAAAAGGTGGGTGAGCTGTGACAGTTGCAGAAATTGACGGGAAGACTTGTGTGGATCGCACGTGGAAACGACTCGCGTGAACTCATCGGTGAGTAACGTTAGGATTAAATTGTCAGTGCGAATATATGTAGAAAAAGTTTGAGCTTTTTTTTTTATGTACCCGATTAATGTTGTTCGCCTAATTGAGGAGCGTTTTTGGAACGCTGCACCAGCAGCCTTTCAAGCTTTTACTGTGAAATCGATACAAGTGTGCTCGCGCCAGTGAATCATTAACTGGGAGTGCGCGTGACGTTGTCATCAAAGCGTTTAATCCTCTGATTTTCTGGAAGATTTGGTTTGGAAGTTCAGCTTCTGACTGGGCTCGATGTGGTCTGGCTGCTGACAAAAGTAGGTTAGTTTACGAATTTTGCCTTGCGGTGTGGCGTGCCTTATAAGATATAACCGTAAAACCATAAATGCTGTTTGACTTTAGCTCAAAATCAAACCGAAAGGAAGAAAATAATTGGTCTAAGTAATGCATACGTGAAAAGTTGGACCACTCAAATTCTTTAATGTGACAGGCAGCCCATTTCGTGTGCACATGAAATGGGCTGCCTGTCTCTTTATTTATTTATCTATGCATTTGAGGTACTTGATAAAATATTTACAGATTCTGTATTGCCATATTCCTTTGTCCCACATATGGTACATAGTGGCAGTCATTCTTGTTTCCGGAATGTTGTCAGTTCTTTTTTGCTCAACCTTTAAATAAAAATGCCACCTGTCTTCAAAAGTCAAAATATACACACATCCTGAAACAGGAGTGGCGGAGGTTTGCAGTTTCACAATATTATCAATAATCACAATATTTAGAAAAGGCGGTGATTGATATTTTGTTAATGATACACTGTGGCTGGGCAGTATGGCCCCAAAATAATACTGCAATATTTCTCAGAATGTTCATGATAACAGCATTTTTGCTGATAATACAAAGTACTATAGTGTTAAAAATTATTAAAAGAAAAAATAAACAGTTTCACAGGTTGGCATGCCGTTATTTGCCTTCAGCATATTCACTAGAAAGACCTCTCTTATTTCTCCAGTTCATAAATACTAGCTCAGACTGACTTTCAGATGACCTATCAAATATTGCAGCAAAATAATATAAGCAACCATATCATAAGTGCACCTTCAGATGTGGTGGTTTATATGTGGAACCAGTTTACCTGCACTGGAAGTTGCCATTGCTAAGACATCCCCTTGGACTTTTTGGTTCTCTTCCTATTGAACTATGTATTTATTCTTCAGGTGGCTGAATAAATTTGACCTGAAGAGGCAAAAACTGAAAGAAATTAGAACTCCGTGCACAGTAATCCGTGCGCTGAATCAGGGTGAATACGTGCAGAAAAAATAACAGTAACATGAAATGGCCTTAAAAGCTAAAATATTTTCATACAAGTAGATTGTCTTTTACCACCATATCTCATGGAGTGGTGAATACTGATGAATGTAACGATTTTTGGGTTTCATCAGGGTTCATAAAAGGTTGCCAAACAGTTTGCAAACAGTTTTTAAGGTCCCAAACAGTTTTTTTCTTGTCTGGCAAATTTATTTTTTCACAAACAGTTGCAAACAGTGGTAAATGGTTGTAACACTTTTGCAACTGGTTGTAATGTCTGTCGCCAAAGTTCTTTTGCTTTACCAAGTAGTGAACACTAGCAATTGTTTAAGACCCTTTTACAACAAAACTGTTGGCACTCTTAAAAACTGTGTGCAAACTGTTTTGCAACCTTTTATGAACCCTGACAAACCCCAAAAATTACAGCGTTCTTGAACATTCCTCAGCATTTGCTGAGTTGTGACATACAACTTGATTTTTGTCAACATTCATCAGAAATGTTGGTGAATCCAAAAATCGCCACGTTCATCAACATGCACCACTTCTTGAGAGGCTACCCTTGAGCAGCTACCGTGATTCCTCACCATGTTTGTTTTTGTTTAGCACATAGCTTATATCAACAGCATATAGAGCTGCATGATTATGGCCAAAATGATGATCGTGATTATTTTTGATCAATATTGAAATCACAATTATTTGTCATGATTATTCATTAACTTCAGGAAAAACACAGATTACATAAAATTCTTTTTTTTTAATTCATCGTACTTACCAATTGCTGGATGAAACCTGTGGCCAAAGCACTGGAGCCTCGTTCAAGTTGCCTTGATGACATATTCTGCTTGACCATAGGTCAGTCGTAGTTGCAAAGTTTTCGACTATTGTGATATCCATCTGTATGTTTCATACAGCGCAGGTAATGCAACTTTGGAGAATCACATGGGAATCACGTATTTCTTGTCCGGTGTTTTGACCATGTTTCTGAAGCCTTCGTTGCTCATACAGTATTTAGTGGACACATGTCTTTGGTCAAATAAAACGCTATTGCATCAGTTACTTTAGCGTGTCTTTGGGAGGTGGATGGATATGGTGAACCAATGTGCAAGGCTGATACTATGGTTGCCTGGGTCAGCGCCGGACACAGACTGTGATTTAGTGAAGTGACATTGGCTTTATCCTTCATGCATTTATTGTACTTGTGTTTGTGGTGTTTTTTCAGGTGGTTGAATAAGTTAGTTGTGTTGCCCTGCGGCGCAGACACAGCTCTATTGCACTCTTGGCATATAATTTCTTTTTAGTCAGCATCACACATGCAAGTTAGGTTAATTGGCATCAAACTGGGGATTCTAAATTGTCCTTAGGTATGAATATGAGAGTGAATGGTTGTTTGTCTGTCTGTGTTGGCCCTGCGATGGACTGGCGATCTGTCCAGGGTGTACCCTGCGTCTCACCAAAAGATGATGGGATAGGCTCCAGCCCCCCTGCGACCTGAAAAGGATTAAGCGGAAGAAGATGGATGGCACTTGCCCTGAATCCAAAACTCGTCCAGACGACGGATGATGATCCTTTCGAGGCACTAGTTCCTCGCTTCCACGTGTTGCCTTACTGTCACCTTCTGCTCCCGACATCTGGTTTGTGTTTCACATCACACCAGTCCGCTATTGAAAACTTAAGGCTGCCACTACAGGGTGTGCTCGCTTGTCAGTTCTGCAGCTTAATGTTGCCCTAACGTGCGTTTGCCCTCTGGTGGTCGGCTGGCTGTTGGTTGAGAAAATGCTTGATTTGATATGCAGCAGAACGTACATTTTAAATGTTAATATTGCCAACGATCACATTAATTTAATCGTGACAGCCAAAATTGCGATCGCGATCCAAATTTGATTAATTGCGCAGCCATAGCAGCATAATAATGTGACCTCATCACACAGCCAAATCAGAATATCACAATATTGATTTTTGCCCTGGGATTGAAATTTACATCTGGATTATCATAAACAGTTATGGCACAAGCCTATATTAAAAATACAGTATATCATGTGCTCATTATCAGCCTGCCTTTTCACAGTCCATTAAATTATTCTTTTTTTACCGTATATATATATATATATATATATATATATATATATATATAAAATATTTACCTAAAAACACACAATAAAGTTACAGATCAGTCTGCATTTTTTTCTGTTTTCAAATCTTCAAGCATCACAAAAATCACGACAGGATTTTTCAGCACAAAAACAGTATAGTGAAAAAGCTGACAGCTCTAATCTGAAATAATTATCACAGCTTACTGTGCAATTGTGTAAGTGTCAGTAATTAACACTCCCATAATGGTTTGCATGCTCCAGTTCACAAGGATTCTGTACTTGGAAAACAAAACTTTACTCCTTGGTATATGGACAAAAATTAAATTTCAAAACAAGTTCTTCTTTGGGCGAGAGGCCCCCCCCACGACTCGAAAAGGATTAAGCGGAAGAAGATGAAAGGCTAACAAGTTTGGTTTTTTTTTTGACTTTATATACAGTTTAGGGTCACAGCTGTTCAGCTGTCATATCAGAGGCAGAGTACACACAAGATCACCATCTATATTCACACCTATTTAGAATGACCTATTGACCTAATATGTGTGTTGGTCTTTTGGTTTGCGTGATAAAACTATAGCACTTCAAAATAAACCATGCTGAAACAGGAAGGAAAATGCCATTTTCACACAGAAATGCTTTTGCAGCAGTTCTTAAAACTGCTAGCAAAAGCAGTTTTAAACTTAAAGGGCGTTAAGGCTAAAATGTCAAAAAATGCATCTCTCACATTCCGCAAAACATTTTGCGGGATGTTTTACTGTGAAGTTCTAAACTTCCTTTCATATCAAAAATTTTGGAAAAGGTAGTGGCTGAGCAGCTTATGTCATTTTTGGCAAATTGTAATATCATGGATAAATTTCAGTCAGGCTTTTGAAAAAATCATTCTACTGAAACAGCTTTAGTCAGAGTCTCCAGTGACATTATGATGGCTGCTGACACTGGTAAATACACAGTTCTGGGTTTATTGGATCTTTCTTCTGCCTTTGATACTGTTGCTCATTGTATAATGATCAACAGACTCAAAGACCAAGGGTTGTCTAGTTCTGTTTTAAAATGGTTCTCATTGTACCTCACCGACAGAACCTTTAACATGTTCATGAATCAGATTTTTTCTGAAACAGCACAATATTCATGTGGGGTACCACAGGGCTCAGTTCTAGGACCCATTTTATTTTTACTAACATTTTGCCACTAGGACAGATAATTAGCCAGTTCACAGATATTTTTTATCTTTATGCTGATGATATTCAGTTGTATTGCTCTTTTAAGGAGTCCGAGTTTCACATGCTGTCATCTTTAACTAACTGCTTGTCTAACATCAAACAGTGGTTAAGTGCAAACTTTTTACAGCTTAATTCGGACAAGACGGAGACATTAGATAGATGGATGTACTGTATTGATCCCAAACTGGGAAATTACAGTGTGACAGCAGCATGACAGTAGACAACGAAATGACAGAAACACACGCATGACAAAGGGCTTACCTATGGAAAGTAAAACTAACTAATTACTGTAAAAACCTATAGACATCATAGCTTGATATATGATGACCCATATAGACACATGAATCATACCTGCTGCACAATGCAGGACTATCAGGAGCAGAGTGAAATGTGAGGTGCCAGTTAAACTGTAAGGTGCAGTATGGCAGCATAGTTATGACCAGAATACAACATCATAGTGAGTTATTGTACAGTGAAATGGCATGCGGCAGGAAAGATTTCCTGTACCTGGCCGTTCAACAGCGAAGCTGTAGTAGTCTACTGGAGAAAGTGCTCCGCTGTCTATCCAGTGTGTGGTGGAGGGGGTGATCAGGATTGTTCATGATGGATCACAGTTTATTTAGTGTTCTCCTCTCCACCACTGTCTCAAAGGTCTCAGGTCTGAGACCAATTACAGAGCCAGCCCTCTTGATAATCTTGTCAAGTCTATTGGTGTCTCTGGCCCTGATACTGCTACCCCAACTGACAGCAGCAAAGAAGATGGCGCTGGCGACACCAGTCTGGTAGAAAAGCTCCAGCATCCTGCTACACACGTTGAAGGATCTCAGCTTCCTCATGAAGTAGTCTGCTGATCCCCTTCTTGTGCACAGCATCGGTGTTGGATCTCCAGTCCAATCCGTTGCTGATCCTGACACCCAGACATTTGTAGTCCTCAACCACCCTCATATCCTCTCCCCTAATCTGCAGTGGCTGTGAAGGCATTCTCTTCTTCCTGAAGTCAATCACCATCTCTCTGGTCTTGCTGACATTCAGCCTTAGGTGATTCTGTTCTGTTCACTCCACAAATCTGTCTACCAGTGCCCTGTACTCCCCTTCCTCTTCCCCACTTATACACCCCACAACAGCTGAGTCATCAGAGAATTTCTGCACATGGCATGACTCAGTGTTGTCTCAGACTATACTAGCATCAGCACCGGATCACCCCAGGGCTGTGTACTTTCCCCCCTACTCTTCTCCCTTTACACCAACTCCTGCACCTCCAGCCACCAGTCTGTCAAGTTGATCAAGTTTGCGGACGACACCACCCTCATCGGGCTCATCTCCAACGGCGACGAGTCCGCCTACAGGAGAGAGGTGGCCCAGCTGGCGTCCTGGTGCAGCAATAACAACCTGCAGCTGAACGCTCTGAAGACAGTGGAGATGATTGTAGACTTCAGGAAAGTCACTACTCCTCTGCCCCCCCTCACCCTCTCAGGCTCTCCCATCACCACTGCTGATTCCTTCCGCTTCCTAGGCACTACCATCACCAGGGACCTCAAATGGGAGCTGACCATCAGCTCACTCATCAAAAAAGCCCAGCAGAGGATGTTCTTCCTGCGGCAGCTGAGGAAGCTCAAGCTACCCACCAAGATGTTAGTGCAGTTCTACACAGCCATCATCGAGCCCATCCTCACCACCTCCATAACCGTGTGGTACGCAGGAGCCACTGCCAGGGACAGACTAAGGCTGCAGCGCGTCGTGCGCACTGCTGAGAAGGTGATCGGCTGCAAGCTCCCATCTCTCCAGGATCTGTACATCTCCAGGACCCGGAGGCGTGCTGGCCGGATCATAGCCGATCCCTCACACCCTGGTCACGTACTGTTTGCCCCCCTCCCCTCTGGTAGAAGACTTCGGTCCATCCAGACTAAAACCTCCCGTCACATGAACAGCTTCTTCCCCTCTGCCATTAGACTGCTGAACACTAAGTGACTCTCGTGCACCATGTACAGCAGCTCAACCAGACTCATATCAATCATCACTGTTTTCTTCCTGCATTACCGACTGCACTATATAGTTCTCCACAGTATCTGCTGCTGGCTAATATATATTTTAACTGTTGACCAGTATCACTTAATCTTATCCTACACTTTATTACATGTATAGTTTATTTCTCTTATCTTATCATGTTTAATGTTGCAGCATTGTACCGAGACAAATTCCTAGTTTGTGTACTACATGAACAATGGCAATAAACCTGATTCTGATTCTGATTCTGATTCTGTTGTACTGAAAGTCAGTGGTGTATAAGGTGAAGAGAAAAGGAGAGAGCACAGTCCCCTGTGGAGCGCCCGTATCACTAACCACCACACCAGACAAGACACTGCCCAGCCGGACAAACTGTGGCCTGCCTGTTAGGAAGTCAGTAATCCAGGAGATCACAGAGCTGTCAAGTCCCATCACTTGCAGCTTCTCACCCAGCAGCAGTGGCTGGATGGTGTTAAAGGCACTGGAGAAATCAAAAAAAGTGATTCTCACAGTGTCTCCACCGCCATCCAGGTGCAGATGGGCTCGTTGCAGCAGGTAGATGACAGCATCTTCAACTCCTAAATGGGGCTGATATGCAAACTGCAGAGGGTCCAGCCACGTCTTCACCTGCAGTCTCAGGTGGGCTAAGACCAGTCTCTCCAGGACCTTCATCATATGAGATGTGAGGGCAACTGGTCAGTAGTCATTCAGGTCTGATGGAGATGACTTCTTGGGGGACAGGAACCAGGCAGAATGTCTTCCACAGCACTGGTACTCTCTCCAGACTCAGGCTCAGGTTGTACAGGTGTTTCAGTACCGCAGCCAGCTGGTTGGCACAGGTCCTCAGGATCCTGGCATAGATGCCATCAGGGCCCACCGCCTTCCGCAGATGGAGTCTCTCCAGCTGTTTCTTAACCTGGTCTGTAGTCACCATGATGTGAGGGAGGGTCCTGGTGTCCCCCGAGGAGGAGGAGGGGGGTGAGGGGGGAGATGGAGAGAGGTGCTGCACAGGAGGGTGTGTGGGGAGGGGTGTATGGGGGTCTGGCTGTGTTGTTGGAGTGACAGGCTGTGAACTGAACCTATTAAAAAAACAGATTCAGTTCATCATCTCTCTCTTGGGTCCCAGATGTCTGCTTGACTCTCCCTTTGCACCCAGTTATTTGTTTCATTCCCACCTACACATCTTTAGTGCTGTTTTGCCTGTTTATCTTCCAACTTCCTCCTTTAATTGTCCTTGCACCTCCTCGGCATCTCTCTCAGCTCATGCTGCACTCCCCTCAGTTTCTCCTTGTCTCCAGCCCTAAAAGCTGTCTTCTTTTTGTTCAGAAGTGCTTTCAGGCCACTTGTGACCCATGGTCTGTTGTTGGAGAAGCAGTGTACAGTCTGAGCTGGCATGGTCGTGTCTTCACAGAATCTGATGTATTCTGTGATGCAGTCGGTCATATTGTCTATGTCCACCCCATGTGATTCAGAGTACGCCCCGGTCTGTCTTCTCAAAGCAGTCCTGTAGTGCATCAGCAATTAATTATCGCTCCTGACAACAAGATCCTGCTTATTAAGCACCACATGGGTACCCTAGGCTCCTCTGTCCAGGTGAGTCTTCAGATTCTTGGTGTTAGCTTTGACTCGGCTATGTCTCTTGAGCACCACGCCAATCAATTAATTAGAGACCGTTTCTTCCATCTGAAGAGTATTTCTAAGTTGAGAACCCTGGTGTTGAAGGCGGAACTTGAGATGATTATTCATGCTTTTATTTCTTCTTGCTTAGACTACTGTAATAGTCTTTTTACTTGTTTGAGCCAAAAGCATCTTCAACATCTCCAGACTGTCCAAAATTTGGCTGCCAGACTTTTAATCCACACTAAGAAAAGGGCACACATTAGACTGGTTTTAGCAGCACTTCACTGGCTCCCAGTTGGTTTTAGGATTCAATTTAAAATTTTAATTCTTGTTTTAGAGCCATTCATGATCAGGTCCCCAAATATATCACTGAGCTGCTTAAAGTGTATAACCCCTCACAGTCTCTGAGGTCCTTGGATCAACTTTTACTGGCTGTCCCTTGAACCCATTTTAAAACTCGAGGTGAGAGAGCCTTTCAGGCAGTGGCACCAAAATTGTGGAATGCTCGCCTCCAAATCACCATCAAGAAGACGGAGTGCCTTTATCAACCACCAAAGTTCCAGTTATCAACATCACTACCAGAAGAGCTCAGCATTGGTACAGAGCCACTAGTCAAGCGCAAGACTTTCAAGTATCTAGGGAGTACTGTTTCAGAGAATGCTAGGCTGGAGGATGAACTATCTCTCAGAATGGGAAGAGCGAGCGCTGTGTTTGGAAACTTGAGGGAGAGACTGTGGAACAATCGACATGTGTCTATCTGTGTGAAATGCAAAGTGTACAGAGCGACAGTACTGGCTACTCTATTGTACAGTGCTGAAACTCTGTCTACGACTGTCCACAGAGTGCAGGTGAAGAAACTCCACACGTACATGATGAGACACCTTCGAGCCATAATGAACATCTCATGGAAAATCAAGATAACCAACATAGAAGTGTTGAAACGAGCTGGTCTACCATCAATGGAGGACATGCTAATACAGATGAACCTGAGATGGCTCAGACATGTTGAGAGGATGGCCCACCAGCGTTTCCCTCGGCAGTTACTGTACTCACAGTTATGCAAGGGCAAACGCAATCAGGGTAGACCAAGGCTCAGATTTAAAGACACTGTAAAAAGAAACTTGAAGGAGTTGGATATAGACAGGAGTTCCTGGCAGTGGAAGGCTAAGAACAGAGCTGTGTGGAGGAATCCGATCAGACCTAAATGAAACGGTCATTGTCATCCATGACAGACTGCTATGATGATGATGATGACCACTGTCTGTGCTCAGTAGACGCTGTTGATGCTTTTAAAAAGCAGCTGAAGACACTGGTGTTTAAACAGGCTTTTTAGTTTGGTTATGGGTTATGGCTTTTATGTTTTTTTAATGCTTTTATCGTTGTATTTGTGAATGTGTTTTATTTTACTGTGAAACACTTTGTGGTTTTTTCTGTGAGAAGTGCTATATAAATAAACTTTACTTACTTACTGTTGCTAACCAATGATTGACCATCCTGCCTGCGCTTGTACAAAAAGTTGTACAAATTCAATTTATTTCAGTAATCCAAATAAATTGTTTTTATTTTATATTTTTTTTGCGTAGATGAATCCTTGCCACATTGTTTTTCTTTGCTGTTAAAACTGCTCTGTTGTTATACTGCATTGAAAAGTCACTTAATGTCACGCTTTAAACTGTACAAAAAATTTAACACAATAATCTGTGTTCACCTCTTGGAAGCACAGATATTTCAGTTAAATTTCCTTCCAACGTTAAATGAATTGGGGTATTGACCAACACCAAAAGCTATTATTAATCAGTCCCTCCAGGATTTTGCAGGATGTTTTTATGATTGTTGCGGCCCAAAAAGCCTGAATTCGTGGGAGCTTTTTTAAAAAGTTGCAATAAAAATTGTAATGTTTTGAGTTTTTTTTTTTTTTTTTTTTTGCACTAAAAGTTGTGGGAATAATTACAAATTTTAAAGCAGATGTTTTTTTCTGTAGCTTACTGCAATGATATTCTATATAACACCACAAGAAAAGCACAAATTGTTAAATTTCCTATTAAAAAGGGATTTGTACTTCCGGTTATGGCTGCCACGTAAGACGGACGTGTTTCACTCTGCTCTGCTCCTGGAGAAAAAAATCGGCAAATAACTCTCTCATTTGGGACAGAACGTATCCCAGCGTTTGGGCGAGGATATGTCGGCGAAGCCTAAGGCTGGAAAACCAGGTAAAGGAAAAAGCGAGCCGCCGAAACAGTCCAAATTAACGGACTTTCAGGTCTGTGACGCAGCAAACAAAACTCCATATATGGCGGAGGAGGCTGGCAACGGTGCGATGTCTGCGGGGAGCGGCGCAGATGCGCTAATGGCTGCCATGAGTTCAATGAGAGCGGACTTTTCCTCTAGATTTGATGGGATTATGACAGCGTTGGAAGGAATAAGAAAGGAATTGGGTGACTGTGTAGAACGAACGGCGCAGATGGAGCTCCGTCTCGCTAGTGCTGAAGATGACGTCACCCGTCTTCAATTAAAGGTGCGCACTTTGGAAAAAAAAAAAAAATGTCTAGAAGATAATATTTTGGATTTGGAATCTCGGTCGAGACAGAATAACTTGAGGCTGGTGGGTCTTCCAGAGGAATCAGAAGGTCGGGACGTATATTCCTTTCTGGAAAAGTGGATTCCGGAGGTGCTGGGCAGCGAGGAGTTGCAATCAGCAGTGGTTCTGGAAAAAGCACATCGTATTGGCCCACGGAGAGATAAGGGACTGCCGAGGACCTTAATTATGAAGTTTCTTAGCAACAGAGACAGGATGAAGATCTTCAACGCTGCACGAGCTAAAGGAGAGATTAAACACCAGGATCAACAGGTGCGGTTCTACCCAGATTTGGCCACAGGAATCCAACAATTGAGGAAGCAGTTTGATCCCATACGTAAGGAGCTGCGCAACCTTGGGATTCGTCATGGTGTAATCTATCCTGCGAGACTGCTGACCACGTATGAGGGCAGAACCCACATCTTCAAGACCCCAGAGGAGGCGCAGGAGTTCATCAAGAAGATCAAAGAAGAAGAAGAGACTGGTGGGAGCTAAGCATGAACAAAATATAAGGTAGAATAATTAAGCATTTGCACAGGCATCTGACTGACTTGAAGTAAATAGCAAGTTTACAAAATATAGATTGTATTATATATTAAAAAAAAACAAAAACAAAACAAACAAAAAAAAACTATGATGTACAAAGTTGTTAAAAATTTTGGAGTTAAGTTGGAAAACTACAGAGGAGAGTTAATGTTACGTCATTAAAAGCAGTAGAGTTAGGGTGATTGGGAGGATGAAGAAGGAGTGGCTTAGGCTGTTCCCCGTGGATGTGGAACGGTCGATGGCTATATCGGGAGACAGAATTTTTCTTTTGATTTTGGGGGGTTCGCCACAAGTGTGGGAAGGGGGAATTTGTTTGTGTGTAGTTTGTAGGATGAATGTTCAACCACTCATGTTTTTGCTTCTCTGTATGAGCATGTTTACACTGCAAGGTAATCCCAAACTCTCTATTGATCATAAACCAAAGTGTTAATCTTAATTTAACTTCATGGAATTGCAGAGGTCTACAAAATTTAAAAAAACTTAAACAAGTTATGAATAAAATAAAAGACATGGGTTCAAAAATTGTGTTTTTACAAGAAACTCATCTAATAGAGGAGGATATAAAAAGAATTAGGAGTAGATGGCAAGGAAGTGTATTCACCTCATCATTTTCATCCCGGGCCAGGGGAGTTATGACTCTCATACATAAATCAGTCCCTTTTCAAGTGAAAAATGTAATTGGAGACAAACTTGGAAGATATGTAATCATTCAAGGTTCTTTGCTATTAGAAAATATAAATCTTGTGAACTTATATGGTCCCAATATAGATGATCAAAAGTTCTTTGCTAACTTATTTCTTATTTTATCATCACTTACAGGGCAACATATAATAGCAGGGGACTTTAATTGTACATTGAATCCAGGTATAGATAGATCAACAGGACTGGATTGTACGCACAATGGATGTAGGATGACTATTAATCATTTTATGAAAGAATTGAGATTGTTAGATATATGGAGAGAAATGAAACCACAAGTTAAAGCCTATTCTTGTTATTCCAGTACCTACAAGACATTCTCACGTATTGATTATTTTTTGATTTCCACAGAATTAAGATCCAAGATTCAAAACTGCTTTTATGATAACATCGTGATCTCTGATCATGCACCCTGTTGTCTAATATATGTAGATAAAAAATTGACAAAGGAATCAGGTAGATGGCAATTTCAGCATAAATGGCTTCAGGATGAGGAATTTGTCAAGTATATAGAAAAACAGATAGACGAGTACTTTGACATCAATACTACACAAACATCAGCATGTGTAAAGTGGGAAGCTTTCAAAGCTTTTATTAGGGGACATATTATTAGTTATACAGGATCAAAATCTAAGAAGACTCGAGAGGAGAGAGCTAAATTGGAACATAAAATGAAAAGTCTTCAGGAAAAAGTGTATGCAGGAAGTGATCCAAGGTTGGAGAATGAATTACTGATTTTGAGAGCTGAATACGACAAAAAATCAGCGAATAGAGCTGCCTCGAGTCTTCTAAGATTGAAACAATCTTTTTATGAACAAGGTGAAAAATCAGGAAAATTATTGGCATGGCAGATTAAACAATTAGAAATTAAAACACCAATTACTAGTATTATAAGTAACGGACAGGTAGTTATAGATCCTTTAGAAATTAACAGAGCCTTTAGAGATTACCATGAAAAATTATATGATACTAAAAATGAATTTGATTTAACAAAACTAAATGGGTTTTTGAACGAACTATCTATACCGTGTATTCCAAATGAAAACAGGGAGATATTGGAGTCTAAAATTAGTCAAGAAGAAGTTGGGCTAGCCATTGATAATATGAAATCAGGAAAAAGTGCAGGACCAGATGGTCTTCCAGTTGACCTTTATAAGAAATTTAAGAATAAATTAATAAAACCTTTTTTGGAAATGGTTTTAGAAGCATTTCAAAATAATAATTTACCATCATACATAAATAATGCCTTAATTATACTGCTGCCAAAACCAGGTAAGCCCTCTAATAAATGTGAAAATATGAGACCAATAAGCCTATTAAACGCCGACCTTAAGATAATCTGTAAAATTTTAGCAAGACGAATACAAGAAATTTTACCAAATATTATTAATCGAGATCAGAATGGCTTTATAAAGGGAAGACAAGGCTTCCATAATGTAAGAAGACTATTTAATATTATTTATTTTAATAAAGAAGCACCGGATACAGCTCTCCTATCACTGGACGCCGAAAAGGCCTTTGATAGAGTTGAATGGCCCTTTCTTTTTGAAGTCCTACAAAGGTTTGGACTTGGAAATAATTTCATAAAATGGGTTCAAATAATATACAATAATGCTACAGCAGAAATCCTAACAAATAACAATATTTCAAAACCAATAAAAATCAATAGAGGATGTCGACAAGGCTGTCCACTTTCACCTTTACTGTTTACTATGGCAATTGAACCTTTAGCGATAGCGATACGTTTACATTCACAAATATATGGAATTAAAGTTGGACCAACAGAACATAAAATCTCCCTGTACGCCGATGACATAATTTTGTTTATGTCGAATCTAAAAAAATCAATTCCAACCTTGTTGAATTTAATAAAGAATTTTGGGGAAATATCAGGATATAAAATAAATAAAACTAAATCTTCAATATTAATGCTAAATGAGACCCAGAGAAATTACCCAGCCCCTGAGGTAAATCAATTCAATGTTGTAAATCAGTTTAAATATTTAGGAATCCAAATTGTGCCTAAGCTAGAATCAGTCGCCGGTGTCAACTATGAAGCCTTAATGACAGATATCAATGAGTTAACTCAGAGATGGATGTCACTACCAATGTCGATGATCGGGAGAATCAATATACTTAAAAGTAATATTTTACCTAAAATACTTTATTTATTTCAATACATTCCCTTATCACCACCTTTAGATTTATTCTCAAGAATAAAAAAAAAAGTTAGTGGAATTTATATGGAACAACAGGAGGGCTAGATTACGTCTGTCTTTATTATATTTATCATTTGATCGTGGAGGTCTGAAATGTCCAAATTTTATGTTGTATTATTGGTCGGCACAACTGAGGTCTATGACATATTATTTTTCATCAAATGATCTCCCTCACTGGACTGAAATGGAATCATACAATTTACCTTTACCTCTTCCCATATTCATATACTCAGATTCGGCAAAAAAATTACAAAAACAAGTTAAAAATCCATTTGTAAAGCATATGATCAAAATATGGTGTGAAGCTAAAAACTATTTAAAAGAACCACAGTTACTGTCACAATTTAGTCCAATATGGGGTAATCAATATTTTAAACCAGGGAGAGCGGACGGTGTATTTAAAGTATGGAATTTAAAAGGGATACAAAAGATTCAGGATTTATATTTGCCATGTGCAGACAACATAATGTCTTTTGAAGAGCTGAGGATCAAATTTAATCTCAATAGAACACATTTTTTTAAATATCTTCAACTTAGAAACTTTATTCGATCAAATCAAAATAAAGCTCTCACTCGACCTATTTATTCATCCTTGGAAAAAATGATGATGAAAGATAGTAAAAGAAAGGGTATTATTTCAGAGTTTTATAACTCATTGACACTATCTTCAAGTGAAAATTCACTGAAAAGATTAAACTACTGGAAAGAAGATCTGCAAACTGAAATTTCAGAGGAACAATGGGAATTGGCTTGTACAGAAGCTCAAACCAAATCAATAAATGTACGCCTTAAATTGATACATTTCAAATGGTTAATGCGGATGTATGTTACACCGGAGGAGTTAAATAAATATAACAAAAATATACCAGATACATGCACAAAATGCATGGAAAGTAAAGGAACTCTATTTCATTGTGTATGGGAATGTAGATTAATAAGAATGTTTTGGGAAGAGGTGAGGGTAACAATTGAAAAAATAATCTCAAAACAAATCATATTGAATCCTAAATTGTTTTTGTTGGGTCTGTACCCAGAAAAGCATAATTTTAATAAAAGTGAAAGAACATTCATAGACCTCAGTTTGCTTAATGCCAAAAAATGTATTGCACTATTATGGAAAAAGACTCATAGACCTGATGTGACTCAGTGGTTAAGACAGATGTTAACAAACCTTCCATTAGAAAGAATAACATATATACTGAAATCAAAGGAAAATTGTGTTTGAGAATATATGGAGACCTTTTATTGATTATGTAAAAAATTTAAACATAACTCTTGAAGAAGAAGGTGAATGATGTGTGTGGACCTTGTAAATTCCAAACTGGTGAACATAATATGTATACTTATGTATTGGATTGTCTAGACTAAACAGAGGAGCATTGTTGAAGATTTGATTTTGCTGGTGGTTGTTGGTGTTTTTAGTGCATCCTTTTTTTTTTTCTTTTTTTTTTTTGTAGTACTTTAGTGTTAGTGTTTGATTGTTTGTATCATGTTTGTTAAAAAAAAAAAAAGGTTCAATAAAGATATTGTGGAAAAAAAAAGAGATTTGTAAATTAAGCAGAAACTTTTGCTATACAGAAAAAAAACTTTTGTGCAACAGCAAATACAGACTTTACCACAGTATCCATTACAACAGCTAAATTGCATTGAATGCATGTTTAAGATTTGGAAATTATTGGCAGCACCTTCATTTGAAAACTCCCTAACCACAGCAGTCCCCAACCACTTGGTACTGAGCGCAGAGGAAAAAAGAAATAATGTATTCTGTTGTTCTGTATTGTCTATCAAAGTTTGTGTTTTTCTGAAAAAAAATACAGAGAATATTCTCTCTCTTTCCATGCTTAACTCCAGCCTGTCTATCTGTTGCATGTCTTGACACACGCCTGCCTCATCAGATACTCATCTTTCCTCTACCGGGAGTTGTACTGGGAGGAGTGGCTCTTTACCGGGGCGGGGGTGTGCATTGGTCCGTGTCCAGACCGGAGATTCACAGTTTTAAAGCTCATTAACCAGATGTAGTCATGATTTTACCTCTGAAGATGTATAAAATGTTAAAACACTGGCTGTAGTGGATTTGCTCGTTTGTTTGCGGTTTTACGGCGTCTCTCCTTATGCACGCTCCTGCATGTGGGTGGTTTTAAGGCAGGCGGACATTTTTCAACACAAACACGGCACTTTGTACACGTGGTCAGGATGGAGAAGTAGCGAGACATCCACTGGCAGTCTGGGTGAGACGGAGGAAAGGACGGTGTGGGAAAACTCTCGAGTGAGTGTTATTTTTTTTTTTTTTTTTTTTAAATTGCACTGTTTTTTTTCTGATGTGTTCCGTTAATACTCACTCTAAACACTGAAGTGAGCGTGGTGCAGCGACACATTTGATTGGTTAGACTGAGCGTTTGCGCGCTACTCGGACAAATCTGATTGGCGAAATTGGTGGAAGTTGATGAGAATAGGCCGAAATTGCGGGGAAAGTTGCAGTGAGTGGACAAAGTTGCAAGGTCATGAAATAGATGTGCTGATTAGCTGATTACCTCCGCCAAGGAGGTAATGTTTTTGCCGGGGTTTGTCTGTCTGTTTGTTTGTCTGTCTGTTTGTCTGTCTGTTGGTTAGCAAGATAACTCAAAAAGTTTTGGACGGATTTCGATGAAACTTTCAGGCATTGTTGGAAATGGTACAAGGAAGAACTGATTTAATTTTGGTGGTGATCCGGATCACCTTCCAGAAGAAAACCGCCATTACGGAAAATGCCATTTTCGTGAATAACTACTCAACCACTAATCCTATCATTGTCAATCCAATTGCTAGTCATATGTTTTCATGGTCAAGGAATCTGAAAATGTACACACAAACACTGTATGGGGGGAACTGTGGCTGCCATTACGCAAAATGCCATTTTCGTGAATAACTACTGAACCACTAATCCTATCATTGTCAATCCAATTGCTAGTCATATGTTTTCGTGGTCAAGGAATCTGAAAACGTACACACAAACACTGTATGGGGGGAACTGTAGCGCTTGGCGGAGGTCTGTGCTCTCCGAGTGCTTTTCTAGTTTCACATGAATTCACTCGATCACATCATCACAAAATCCTGGAGGGACTGATTGATAGAGGCTATGCATGTTTATTATCATTTTGGCTCTTTTTAAGTTTGAGGTGTCTACATTATTAACCCAAGACCACAAAACCCATTAACGGCTGCAAAAACAAACGAAAAATCTTTAATTGGTAGTTTGAGCACAGTACAGTCCCTCCAGGATTTCGCGATGTTGCGATCGCGTCAATTCATGCGAAATCAGCCAGTCAGCGCAACTATTGCATGACCTTGCAACTTTTTCCAATTACCGCAACTTTCCAGCAATTTTGGCCAATCCTCGTCAACTTCTGCCAATTTCACCAATCAAATTTCAGCTGAGTGGCGCTGAAACGCTCAGTCTAACCATTCAAATGCATCACTACATCGCATTCACTTCCGTGTTTAAAGTAAGTATTAATGTAACGCTTCAGCAAAATGTGTGATTAAAAAAAAAACAACTCACCCGCGAGGTTTCCAACACTGTCCCTTCCTCAGTGTTCCCCAGCCTGCCGGTGGACGTCTCCGTCCTGACCGCGTGTACGAAGTGCTGGATTTGTGTTGAAAAACGTCCGTCTGCCCCAAAAGCACCCCGTTGCCGGAGCGCACGTGACAAGACTCCATAAAATCACAAATGAGCATGTCTTAACACTACAGCCAGTGTTTGATCATTTCATACATCTTCAGAGGTCAAATCATTACTACATCTTGTCAATGAGCTTTAAAGCTGTGAATCTGTGATTTGAACACGGACAACCCCCCTCCCCCCATGAAAAATGTGTGTCTGATGGTGTGTGTGTGTGTGTGTGTGTGTGTGTGTGTGTGTGTGTTAACACACGCAGCAGATAGACAGACAGGTAGGAGTAAGGCATAGGAATACTGTCTGCATTTTTTTTGCGGAAAAACACAGACTCCAATAGACAAAACAGACGAATGGAATAAATTATTTATTTTTTCCTTTCTGCTACCAAGTGGTTGGGGACCGTAGGGAGTTTTCAAATGAAGGCGCTGCAAATAATTTTGACATCTCTACTTTTTAACGTGCATTCAATGCAATTTAGCTGTTGCAATGGATATTGTATTAAAGTCTGTATTGGCTGTTGCACAAAAGAGTTTTTCTGTATAGCAGAAGTTTCTGCCTAATTTACAAATCACTGTAATAGGAAATGTTTAACAATCCTGTGCTTTTCTTGCATTGTTATGTAGAATATTGTGGAGGAACAAATAAGTTCAGATGAGATGCGGTGAGCTGGAAGGTAGCAGAGTTTTATTTTTCTCCAACATAATGAGACGCACTTGTAGCGCTGTGCTGTACAGTGCTGTACAGTGCAGTGCTGTGTTGTGTCACGCTGTGCTGTGTGCTGCTGTTTTATATACAAACGGAGAGAATGCATGGCACATTAGCATATTGATATACATATCAGTCAATACATATAATTAGCCTGACTTTGGCGCCCGGACGTCTTCTCCTTAATCCGGGGATGTATAAACAATAGTCTATTGTTCTGGTTGTCCCCCCAGGGGTTCTCTGTCCTATGCAATCCCTGCTGAGTGTGAATAGTATCAGTCTGCATTGTGCTTGGTCACCACACGGCTCCCCCCAGAACGCTCAAAAGGGGCTGTGACCCCCCCTGTCGTTTGGGCTCCAGCTCCGGTAGAACTGTCGGAGGGCATGTCAGTCCGTGTGGGGACGGGGGAGGGGTGGAAAAAACGGTGTGCTCCGCTCCGGGTTCCAGCACATTGAACAGCCGTGGATTGTGGGTGCACGGGCCGGTGTGCAGTCGTGCGTAATGGAACCAGACGGCAATCGGCCAGCTTTAGGGAGTGAGGTGCGGGAAAAGCGCTGTGGAGGAGTAGGGGGATGGGGGTGGGAGTAAGTGAGTGCTGGCCCGGGACATCAAAGGTGTCTGGGCCGCGCAAACATTGCGTGTGGATCCGCGATGGTGAGGGACTTCCGCGGTAAACCTGGCGGAGATCCACAGCGGTTGTGAAAAAAAAAAAAATAAAAATAAAAAAATAATGAGTCCCTGACTTCTCTCACGGCTCGATCCAGCGAGGATGTGGGAAAGGCGAGCGGCCAAATTCCCCGAGGATGCATAGTGGCTGTGAAACATTGCAGCTGTGTGAGGGTGTGAGGCGGTTTGGCTTTTAGGTGCGGGAGCAGCCCGAAAGTCATCAGGGACAGCAGTCGGCTAAATTCCCCATACAAGAGAAACCCATACAAAGTCCTGTGTGCGGGCTGCACATCTGCTTCAGGTGCGCAAGCAGCCCTGAAGGTTCTGAGGGTGGCGATCGGCCGTTTTTCTCGGGCATGTGCAGCGGCGGAAGACGATGTATCAGTCTATGAAGCCGGTTTTGTCCCATGCATGGCACGCGCTTGGTGCAGTGACCACATAACTGGCAGTTGCGCTGTCCTCGTAATCCTGCAGTGTGCGTGCAGGGCTTCTGTGCGCGGTAGGTCAGCTGTCGTGAGGTTAGTCAGGTTCGGGGAGCTTGGCGGAAATCAACGCAGTCGGCTCCGATGTTTTCCCCGTTCAGGCTGCTTCCTTCATTTCGCTTCTGTCGCCGTTCATGGTGCTTTTTGGTCCCAGCGCTGCGCTCCGGTGAGGATGAAGAGGCTGCAGGCATTCTCTGGTCCTCTGTGTCCACAGCGCGGTGAGAGAGCAGACTGTCATTCTCCCTCGTCATGTCACCAGTGTGGAGGGAAGAGATGAGGCGAGGGTCGCACCATGACGTGTGCTGGGGCTTTCCCAGTCGGGGTCATCTCCGGGGTATTCGCCTCGTGTTCCATTCTTCGTCAAGGGTCACCAGTGTGGAGGAACAAATAAGTTCAGGCGAGATGCGGCGAGCTGGAAGGTAGCAGAGTTTTATTTTCCTCCAACATAATGAGGCGCACTTGTAGCGCTGTGCACTACTGTGCTGTACAGTGCTGTGCTGTGTTGTGTCACGCTGTGCTGTGTGCTGCTGTTTTATATGTTATGCAAACAAAGACAATGCATGGCACATTAGCATATTGATATACATATCAGTCAGTACATATAATTAGCCTGATCCTGGCGCCCGGACATCTTCTCCTTAATCCGGGGATGTATAAACAATAGTCTATTGTTCTGGTTGTCCCCCCCCAGGGGTTCTCTGTCCTATGCAATCCCTGCTGAGCGTGAATAGTATCAGTCTGCATTGTGCTTGGTCACCACAATATCACTGTAGTAACCTCGAAAAAGCATCTGCTTTAAAATTTGTAATTCTTCCCACAACTTTTAGTGTAAAAAAACTCCTCAAACATCGCAACTTTTATTGCAACTTTAAAAAAAAAAAAAAAGCTCCCACGAATTCAGGCTTTTTGGACCACAACAATCATAAAAACTTCCCGCGAAATCCTGGATGGACTGACAGTATAATCTGTCATGTGGAGTGGAATTTGAAGGCGATGTCCTCAGCAGTTGTATGATAAGCCACTTTTAAATTAAATGAATAACAAAATTCAGCAGTCATGGACTGCTGGGATGTTTTGACTTTGCTTGTCTGTACTTGTTGTATGCTGAGGAATATTCAAATTAAGCAGCTGCTTGGAATCTTCAGAGACCACCTAGGGGACCCTTAAAAAAGTGAAAAATATACAGTGGTGTGAAAGTGTTTGCCACCTTCCTGATTTCTCATTTTTACCTCCGCCAAGGAGGTTATGTTTTTGCCGGGGTTTGTCTGTCTGTCTGTCTGTCTGTCTGTTTGTCTGTTGGTTAGCAAGATAACTCAAAAAGTTTTGGACGGATTTCGATGAAACTTTCAGGCATTGTTGGAAATGGTACAAGGAAGAACTGATTAAATTTTGGGGATGATCCGGATCACCATCCACAAGAAAACCGCCATTACAGAAAATGCCATTTTCGTGAATAACTACTGAACCACTAATCGAATCATTGTGAATCCAATTGCTAGTCATATGTTTTCATGGTCAAGGAATCTGAAAACGTACACACAAACACTGTATGGGGGGAACTGTGGTGCTTGGCGGAGGTCTGCGCTCTCTGAGTGCTTTTCTAGTTTTTGTATGTTTGTCACACTTAAATGTTTCAGCTCATCAAACAAACTTAAATATTAGACAAAGATAACACAAGTAAACTCAAAATGCAGTTTTTAAATGAAGGTGTTTATTATTAAGGATAAAAAAAATCCAAACCTATATGGTCCTGTGTGAAAATGTGATTCCCCCCCCCCCCCGTTAAAACATAAATTAACTGTGGTTTATCACATCTTTGGAAAGCTGAGTTCAATTTCTCTAGCCACACCCAGGCCTGATTACTCCCACATCAGTTCTCAATCAAGAAATCACTTAAATAGGACCTTTCTGACAAAGTGAAGTAGACCAAAAGATCCTCAAAAGCTAGACATTCAATAGAAATTCAGGAACAAATGAGAAGCAAAACAATTGAAATCTATCAGTCTGGTAAAGGTTATAAAGCCATTTCTAAAGCTTTGGGACTCCAGTGAACCACAGTGAGAGCCATTCTCCACAAATGGCGAAAACATGGAACAATGGTGAACCTTCCCAGGAATGGCCGGCCGACCAAAATTACCCCAAGAGCACAGTGATGACTCATCCAAGAAGTCATAAAAGACCCCATAACAACATCCAAAGAACTGCAGACCTCACTTGCCTCAGTTAAGGTCAGTGTTCATGACTCCACCATAAGAAAGGGAGATTGGTCAAAAATAACCTGCATGGCAGAGTTCCAAGACAAGAACCACTGCTAAGCAAAAAGGACATAAAGGCTCGTCTCAGTTTTGCCAGAAAACATCTTGACTGACAAGACAAAACTTGAACTTTTTGGAAAGTGTGTGTCTCATTACATCCGGCATAAAAGTAACAGAGCATTTCAGATAAGGAACATGATACCAACTGTAAAATATGGTGGTAGTAGCGTGATGGTCTGGGGCTGTTTTGCTGCTTCAGGACCTGGAAGACTTACTGTATTGTGTTAAATGGAACCATGAATTCTGCTGTCTACCAAAAAATCGTGAAGGAGAATGTCCAGCCATCTGTTTGTGACTTCAAGCTGAAGCACATTTGGGTTCTGCAGCAGGACAGTGATCCAAAACACACCAAAGTCCACCTCTGAATGGCTTAAGAAAAACAAAAGGAAGACTTTGGAGTGGCCTAGTCAAAGTCCTGACC
Organism: Pholidichthys leucotaenia; assembly: GCA_020510985.1. NCBI lineage: Eukaryota > Metazoa > Chordata > Actinopteri > Cichliformes > Pholidichthyidae > Pholidichthys > Pholidichthys leucotaenia. The sequence goes on from CM035842.1 coordinate 117,633,579, forward strand.
TGAATCCGATTAAGATGCCGTGGCATGACCTTAAAAAGGCGATTCATGCTTGAAAACCCTCCAATGTGGCCGAGTTACAACAATTCTGCAAAGATGAGTGGGCCAAAATTCCTCCACAGCACTGTAAAAGACTCATTGCCAGTTATCGTAAACGCTTGATTGCAGTTGTTGCTGCTCAGGGCAGCCCAACCAGTTATTAGGTTTAGGAGGCAATCATGTTTTCACACAGGGCCATGTAGGTTTTGATTTTTTTTTCCCACTTAATATTAAACACCTTCATTTAAAAACTGCATTTTGTGTTTACTTGTGTTATCTTTGTCTAATATTTAAATTTGTTTGATGATCTGAAACATTTAAGTGTGACAAACATACAAAAAAATGAGAAATCAGGAAGGGGGCAAACACTTTTTCACACCACCGTATTTCCAGTTTAAAGCCAAGTGTTGGATTTAAGCGAAGGCTTTCATTGAATCCAAAAAACAGAAAACTTGCTTTTCTCTGTCTAAAGATGGAAACTAGATGCCTGTATTCCTAGATATGGCAGTTTATCTCCACTATTGTATCCATGTGACATGGATGATTAACTGTGAGACTCCTAATCTTACAGCTGTGCTTTCCAGTGGCATTAGCTATAACCCATTTACATTAAATATCGCCTCTGCATGTAGGAGGTCAGAGTTTAATTTGCTCTGGTATGCCATAAAAGATAAGCTTATACTTTCCCCATAATTCATTGTCCAATTACAGTCATCACAATGTAAACTGTAAAGCCAGCCTTCTTTCTCAGTGTCTACAATCTTGGCTTCATTTCTTTGTTAGTCCAGACACATCATTGAGAGTTCACTACAAGATCCTTCTGACACAAATGTATGGAATCCCTAAGGAATCTAAACTGCTGAGATTATAGTCACCTTCCTCGGATTGCAGACATTCTTTGCCCTGTGCAATATTAAGAAACACCTCTAATTTTTTTCGTTTAAAAGTAAAAACAAGCAAAAAAAAAAAGAAGATTGGATGTCTACGTAAGTACTTTTTGGGAGCATGGCACATTTTATTCCACATGTTTGCTGAGAAAATGCCACACATTTGCGTTCTGTCAAAAATGGCTGCAGTGAAATGCATTTAGTTAATGCACTACCATTTCATTAGTTTTACATTTACTGAGAAAGTCAAACCTCTGGGTTTGGTGGTGCTGCAATGGGAATCTCTTGTCACCTCAGAATTCGATTTCATTATGATTCAGAGGGGTGTGATGTAATGTAAAAGTGCATACTTTTTTCTTTTCAGCGATTACTTGCTGCTTTAAAAATAAAATTTTTACATTGACCCATGAAAATTTTACTTCTAATGTCTTTTATTGATAAAACAAATGGAAAACAACTGGGGAAAAAAAACATTCCATTGTTTTTTTTTTTTTTTTGTTTTGTTTTTTTTTTTACAACAGTCCATTGGTAACATTTAACCAGCAAATATCTCACTACAGATAGTACAATACCTATTTACTTCCTCTTCAGCTCTTTATATAGGCAGACATGGGTAGCTGCTGGACTCAAACTTGATTCGACACTTGTGCATAGATTTAAAAAATTGTTTTCCATACCTCTACCTACAGCACTTTGAAGCCCACTGTTTAATTATGAAGATGGTTAAAGATTCACTTTTTACCAGAGAAATGGGGGACATATCTGTCAATTTCAGTGACTCCTTAAAATCAACATTATTTTATTTTAATAATTTAACTTATGCGTGTAATGTTTACCCAGTCAGATAACGATGGCAATCCTTTAATGCCCACTCAGTTGCTTTTTGGCTTGGGTGATTGTTTCCAGTATATTGTTACATAGCCTATATCAATTTTTTACCACAGAACCCTTTTTACATAGGGAAAAAGTCATGTGGAACCCCACCAATCTAAAATGTTATAAAATGACACATTGTATCCTATTATGGCATATCTAATGACAGTTTGTCTTTTAATTTGTTTATACTTAGTTTGAATTATATACAAAGTCAGTGGAAAAATGCAAACACATGCATTTGCTCTGGATGATGTAAGTTCACGCGAGTTGGATTGTAATTACAATTGATTGATTATAATCACCTTGGACCAGGAGTTTGCTTGATGCTTTCAGCGTTGTTGTTGGAATTGGTTGGTGGTGGGATCAGTTTAAAAATGAAACAGGTAGCCTCTTAATTACTGGAGACATCTCTTGTCAGACGCTCCGTGAAGGGGGTTGTTTTCAAAGCAGATGTGTTTTTCTTGGGTGACAGGCCTCCCTATCCACTGCTTGTTTGGTGTGTGTGTATGTGTGTGGAGGGGTGTTATACAACACTGGGATGCAGTTTCTGGAGGAGGTGGTGAAATTTTCCCCATCTGGATGTATACAACCTACAGTAAGTAAACACAAAATGCAGTTTTTTTTTCCACAATATTTTTTATTGAACCTTTTTTAACAAACATGACACAAACAATCAAACACTAACACTAAAGTAAATTAAAAATAAATGTTCTAAAAACACCAACAACCATTAACAAAAGCAAGTCAAACAATGCTCCTCTGTTTAGCCTAGGTAATCCATTACATAAGTATACATATTATACATTCACCAATTTGGAATTTACAAGGTCCACACACATCATTCACCTTCTTCTTCAGAAGTTATGTTTAGTTTCTTTACATAATCAATGAAAGGTCTCCATATATTCTCAAACACATTTCCCTTTGATTTCAATATGTATGTTATTCTTTCTAGTGGAAGGTTTGTTAACATCTGTCTTAACCACTGAGTCACATCTGGTCTATGAGTCTTTTTCCACAGTAGTGCAATACATTTTTTGGCATTAAGCAAACTGAGGTCTATGAATGCTCTTTCACTCTTATTAAAATTATGCTTTTCTGGATACAGACCCAACAAAAACAGTTTGGAGTTCAATATGAATTGTTTTGAAATTATTTTTTCAATTGTTACCCTCACCTCTTCCCAAAACATTCTAATTTTTCTACATTCCCATAAACAATGAAATAGGGTTCCTTTACTTTCCATACATTTTGTGCACGTGTCTGGTATGTTTTTGTTATATCTATTTAACTCCACCGGTGTAACATACATCCGCATTAACCATTTAAAATGTATCAATTTAAGACGTACATTTATTGATTTGGTTTGAGCTTCTGTGCAAGCCAATTCCCATTGTTCCTCTGAAATTTCAATTTGCAGGTCTTCTTTCCAATAATTCATTCTTTTCTGGGAGTTTTCACTTGAGGATAGTGTCAGTGAGTTATAGAACTCTGAAATAATACCCTTTCTCTTACTATTTTTCGTCAAAATTTTTTCCAAGGATGAATAAGTAGGTCAGGTGAGAACATTATTTTGATTTGATCGAATAAAATTCCTAAGCTGAAGATATTTAAAGAAATGTGTTCTATTAAGATTAAATTTGATCCTCAGTTCTTCAAAAGACATTATGTTATCTGAACGTGACAAATATAAGTCTTGAATCTTTTGAATCCCTTTTAAATTCCATAATTTAAATACCGCATCCGCTGTCCCTGGTGTAAAATATTGATTACCCCATATTGGGCTAAATTGTGACAATAAGTGTGGTTCTTTTAAATATTTTTTGATTTCACACCATATTTTGATCATATGCTTTACAATAGGATTTTTAACTTGTTTTTGTAATTTTTTAGCCGAGTCTGAGTATATGAATAAGGGAAGAGGTAAAGGTAAATTGTATGATTCCATTTCAGTCCAGTGAGGGAGATCATTTGATGAAAAATAATATGTCATAGACCTCAGTTGTGCTGACCAGCAATACAACATAAAGTTTGGACATTTCAGACCTCCACAATCAAATGGTAAATATAGTAAGGACAGACGTAATCTAGCCTTCCTTTTGTTCCATATAAATTCCACTAACTTTTTTTTAATTCTTGAGAATAGATCTGAAGGTGGTGGTAAAGGAATGTATTGAAATAAATATAGTATTTTGGGTAAGATATTACTTTTAAGTATATTAATTCTCCCGATCATTGACATTGGTAGTGACATCCATCTCTGAAGCAACTCATTAATATCTGTCATTAAGGCTTCATAGTTGGCACTGGCGACTGATTCTAACTTAGGCTCAGTTTGAATTCCTAAGTATTTAAACTGATTTACAACATTGAATTGATTTACCTCAGGAGCTGGGTGATTTCTCTGGGTCTCATTTAGCATTAATATTGAAGATTTAGTTTTATTTATTTTATATCCCGATAGTTCCCCAAAGTTCTTTATTAAATTTAACAAGGTCGGAATTGATTTTTTAAGATTCGACATAAACAAAATTATGTCATCAGCATACAGGGAGATTTTATGTTCTGTTGGTCCTACTTTAATTCCATATATTTGTGGATGTAAACGTACTGCCATCGCTAAAGGTTCAATTGCCATAGTAAACAGTAAAGGTGAAAGTGGACAACCTTGTCGACATCCTCTATTAATTTTTATTGATTTTGAGATATTGCTATTTGTTAGGATTTCTGCTGTAGCATTATTGTATATTATCTGAACCCATTTTATGAAATTATTTCCAAGTCCAAACCTTTGTAGAACTTCAAAAAGAAAGGGCCATTCGACCCTATCAAAGGCCTTTTCAGCGTCCAATGATAGGAGAGCTGTATCCGGTGCTTCTTTATTAGAATAAATAATATTAAATAGTCTTCTTACATTATGGAAGCCTTGTCTTCCCATTATAAAGCCATTCTGATCTCGGTTAATAATATTTGGTAATATTTCTTGTAGTCGTCTTGCTAAAATTTTACAGATTATCTTAAGGTCTGCATTTAATAGGCTTATTGGTCTCATGTTTTCACATTTATTAGAGGGTTTACCTGGTTTTGGCAACAGTATAATTAAGGCATTATTCATGTATGGCAATAAATTACTATTTTGAAATGCTTCTAAAACCATTTCCAAAAATGGTTTTATTAATTTATTCTTAAATTTTTTATAGAGGTCAACTGGAAGACCGTCAGGTCCCGCACTTTTTCCTGATTTCATATTATCAATGGCTAGCCCAACTTCTTCTTGACTAATTTTTGACTCCAAAATTCAGTTTTTAAATGAAGGTGTTTATTATTAAGAGTAAAAAAAAACCCAAATCTACGTGGCCCTGTGTGCAAAAGTGATTGCCTTCCCCCCTGTTAAAACATAAATTAACTGTGGTTTATCGCATCTTTGGAAAGCTGAGTTCAATTTCTCTAGCCACGCCCAGGCTTGATTACTGCTACACCTGTTCTCAATCAAGAAATCACTTAAGTAGGACCTGCCTGAAAAAGTGAAGTAGACCAAAAGCTCCTCAAAAGCTAGACATCATGCTGAGAGACAAAGAAATTCAGGAACAATTGAGAAACAAAGTAATTGAGATCTATTAGTCTAGAAAAGGTCAAAAAGCCATTTCTAAAGCTTTGGGACTCCAGTGAACCACAGTGAGAGCCATTCTCTACAAATGGCAAAAACATGGAACAGTGGTGAACCTTCCCAGGAGTGGCCGGCCGATCAAGAGACCCCAAGAGTGCAGCAACGACTCATCCAAGAGGTCACAAAAGACCCCACAACAACTTTCAAAGTACTGCAGACCTCACTTGCCTCAGTTAAGGTCAGTGTTCATGACTCCACCATAAGAAAGGGAGACTGGTCAAAAATGGCCTGCATGGCAGAGTTCCAAGACGAAAACCACTGCTGAGCAAAAAGATCATAAAGGCTCCTCTCAGTTTTGCCAGAAAATATCTTGATGATCTCCAAGATTTTTGGGAAAATACTCTGCGGACTGACGAGACAAAAGTTGAACTTTTTAGAAGGTGTGTGTCCCATTACATCTGGCGTAAAAGTAATACAGCATTTCAGAAAAGGAACATCATACCAACAATAAAATATGGTGGTGGTAGTGTGATGAACCATGAATTCTGCTGTCTACCAAAAAATCCTGAAGGAGAATGTCCGGCTATCTGTTCGTGACCTCAAGCTGAAGTGCACTTGGGTTCTGCAGCAGGACAATGATTCAAAACACACCAGCAAGTCCACCTCTGAATGGCTTAAGTAAAAACAAAATGAAGCCTTTGGAGTGGCCTAGTCAAAGTCCTGACCTGAATCCGATTAAGATGCTGTGGCATGACCTTAAAAAGGCGGTTCATACTCGAAAACCCTCCTGTGTGGCTGAATTACAACAATTCTGCAAAGATGAGTGTGCCAAAATTCCTCCACAGCACTGTAAAAAACTCATTGCCAGTTATCACAAATGCTTGATTGCAGTTGTTGCTGCTCAGGGTGGCCCAACCAGTTATTAGGTTATTAGGTTAGTTATTAGGGGCAATCACTTTTTCGCACAGGACCATGTAGGTTTGAATTTTTTCCCCTTAATAATAAACACCTTCATTTAAAAACTGCATTTTGTGTTTACTTGTGTTATCTTTGTCTAATATTTAAATTTGTTTGATGATCTGAAACATTTTAAGTGTGACAAACATACAAAAAAATGAGAAATCAGGAAGGAAATCAGGAAGGGGGCAAACACTTGTTTTTTTTTTTTTTTTTTTTTTTTTCTCTTCTTGCCTTGAGAGAGAGCAGTCGCATTTTTCTTCCCTCCTCTCGTCTGCCTTCCTGACCTATTCCCAGCTTTGCAATGTTGCGTTTTTGTCTGTGTTTAGTCGCTCTTCTTCTGCTGAATCTTAATCTAAACGGAAATTATGGATTTGGAAGCGGCTTAAATGTGCTATTGTCACTATTTTTCAACAAGAATCGGGCCAAGGGGGAGCCCAAGAATTGGAACCTGCGAGGAGACTCATGGACATTGGAATTCATGCGTCTATGGAAACATTATTGGTTATGATCTCAGGACTTCTATTTTTGGCTGTGAAGTTCCCTGATGCATCAGAAATTGAAGGAAGGTGAGAGAGCTGATCAAAGCGGACCGGGCAAGCTCCTTCATCAAATTCGACCAGTTGGGGAGGGCACGAGTAGCGGCAAATGGTGAACTGAATGACAGTGATTCAGTGGAGGAATACATCTGGAGCCCTGTGCTCTCCATGGAAAAAAAAGTTTAAGCCTGCACATATGAAAGCACAGAATTGCACGGGTGAGGAAAAATTCTATTCTCTGAGTGCACTGTGCTGATTTGATTTGACCTTGTCTTTGGTGCCCCGTGTTTACATTCCTCCTGATGAAGATAAGTGGAAAGAGTGGCTCTGCTAACCCAAACAATCGACAATCAGTTGTTGTCGTATCAGCGGATTGGACCCTCAAGGACAGTGCCCATGTGCCTTCTGCAAGCAAGAGAGATAGACTCTGGACTTGTTTATAAGTCACATGATTATAACATCTATCCACTGCCAGGAGGCGCCCTCTGCTGCTCACTAACAACTGTCACACTTACACTACACAATGCATACAACATTACATGACTGATACAAATATTGACTCATACAAATACACTGCCTCTCTCAACTTTTGTGTGTGAGCTCCTGCTAAATGTCTGCTAAATGTGCATTGAGGGTTTTTTTTTGCCTGCAATCAAAATTTCGCTCACTCACTGAGTGCCATTTTGATAAAACATGTTTTTTTTCTCTCGCCCACTGTGTCATATCCCTTCCCTTTTTCTTTTTTTTTCCTTTCTTCTTTATGACTGGCGCCTAGCGGCTGCCCCGGCCTTGGATGCGCTCTGCAGAGCGTGCCCAAATGCCAAGTCACGTTTCGTTACCTTGTATTCATACATGTGTAATGACAATAAAGTTGAATCTCATCTCTCATCTCATCTCACTTTTTCACATCACTGTATGCCTATTATTTTGACTTCTTGCTCATACAGGGTGCTGTTGGTTTAGCTTACCAATTTTTTTTGTTTGTTTTTTTTTAAATTTATGGTAATGCTTCATACGGTTGCTCTATCTGTGTAATAATGATTGCTGCAGTGTTTCAGATGCCTATTGGTAAGTGCTACATATTTGCTCTTCTGCTGTTTACTCAGTCCTAAAGTGTTTTATTGCTGTAAGGTACCGGGCTCTAAAGACTGATCTTATTTGAGAACATGGCATGCCGTTCATTGATTCATAGTCAGTCCATAGCTTCCTGGCACTGTATAACCTTCATCAACAGCTGACTCACACAGAAAAGAGATGGGAATTTTTATATCTTTACTTTTTGTGGGGAAGATATGTTTTCTTGGGTATGGCATTTTCTTATTTAATAACAGAGCATTAGTGGAATTTGAAATATTTGTCCCCATGTGTATTGGTTTAAAGTTTTTTTTTTTTCCCTTGTATGATTAACAAAGACTTTATCTTTTGATAAAAGAAAAACTATACATTTTACATTAAAAAAAAATGCATTTCTTTGAATTAAAGTGCAATGAAATCATGAAATGACACTGAAGCCAAAATGATTCGACTCCAGTCTGAGCATTTCAGGAAAACTATTGTAATCTCCCTGAAGAATAGAGATTTTCAAATTGTAGTAAAAACATTTTTCAAATCAAATCTCTTCCAATTATGAATCTTGTCATGGATGTCTTTGCTCATTTTCTCAAAACTGAGTTGCATCTGTCTGCCGAGCTCAAACTTTTCTGCTTTGAAAGCCTACATTCTGCAGTATAATTTCTTTCTTTGCTGACATTGTTGTCCATACAGTAAACTGTGTGATTCTAAATTGGAGACATACAAATCAAGTCTTCATATGGCTGTCGTGAGAAATGAAACGTCATGAGAAATGAAAGTGTCAAAAATAAAACAGGGAGTTTGGTGGCGTCATGCACTGAGACACATGCACCAGGTGGCCGCTCCTGATAAATTCACATGTGATTGGCAGTTTAAAAAACTTTAGATGGTCCGAACTGTTATTACAGTACATTAATGGTAAGAGAAAGAAAATGAGTTCAGCTAGGATGTCTAAGAATGCTGGGAAACACCAAGAAGCCCAGAAAGAAGGAAAAGACAAGAAAGAACCGCCACCTTGCCTTATGGAGGCCACCACTACTGCAGGCTTGAATACAGCCAAAATTCTCTGTGAGCTGAGAGAACTAAGAAAAGAAACTCAAGAAGTGTTCACAAGGCATCGTTATCCAGACTACAGGTGTCAGCATCAGACCTCAAGGAATGTATGGAGAATTTGGAAGAAAGAACCAGAGAGACCAAGTTAAGAATCAGTGGGACTGAGGACATGACAGAGTGGCACGAGAGGGTACTGCGCTATGTGGCGAGAAGAGAGACCACGCTCACTAACCAGTGTGATGACTAACAGAACCGTCTGAGGTGCAACAACCTGAGGATTTATCAAGTTTCCGAAGGCAGTGAGAAAAATAACATGATTGGGTTTATGAAACAACTACTCAAGACAATACTACAGTTCCCGCAGGAAGATATATGGATAGAGAGAGCACACAGATCCCTGGATCTAAAACCAGCTGACTCATCTACACCACGCTCAATTATTGTGCACTTTCTGGATTACACCGAAAAGGAGGCAATACTACGATGGGCCTGGACACAAGAGCAGGTGATGTTTCAAAGAAAGTTATTTACTTGGATCAAGATTACTCACGGGTGGTGCAGAAGAAGAGAGCATGGACCCGCGGTGTGATTAAACAGCTTAAGGAAAAAGCAATCCAAGCAAAATGCTGCTTCCCAGCTCAACCCAGAATCAACCTAGAGGATGGAGTGAAAACTTTTCCGACCCTGATTGTGGCCCTACCAACCCTTGAGGATCTGGGCATCTCCATACAGGTGAGCGAGAGGGAGAAGATGGAACGAGAGATCTCGGGGAGCATTGGCGAATACGAGGGAAAGAGAGGAAAGGGGAGATTTCTATCAAATGTGGATCTACGTGCGTTTTTGCAAACCAGAGAGGACTGTAAATACGATCAATTCAATTCAACTTTATTTATATAGCGCCATTTCACAACAACGGTCATCTCATAGCACTTTCAACTGTAGGGGAAACCCCCACAGTTGCAGAAAGACCCCAGCAATCAGGCGATCCCCTGTGAGCAAGCGCTTGGCGACGGTGGAGAGGAAAAACTCCCGTTTAACGGGAAGAAACCTCCAGCAGAACCAGGCTCAGGGAGGGGCAGTCATCTCCTGCGACTGGCTGGGGGGTGAGGGGATAGAGAAGATGAAAAGAACAGACATGTAGAGAGCAAATAGCACGATGGGGAGTCAATCTACTGGAGAGAACAAACAGATGTTATATATATGTTTGTGTGTGTGTGTGTGTGTGTGTGTGTGTGTGTGTGTGTGTGTGTGTGTGTGTGTGTGTGTGTGTGTGTGTGTGTGTGTAAAAAGCATTAACTTCCATTTCAGTACTTGTGAAATGTCTCCAAAGCTTTGGAGAAGTGTCTGGATATAAAGTTAATGAGGGAAAATCTGAATCTATGATGATGACAGGACCTTGGTCCCAGAAGCTAGACAAGGAGGTGAAATTTAAAAGAACACAAGAAGATTATAGATACCTGGGGAATTATTTTGACCAACAACTCTTCAGTTATACACAGCCAGTTATGATAAACTAATTTCCCAAATCAAAAAAGATTTAGAGAGGTGGGAGATGCTTCCCTTGTCCTTAAAAGGCAGAGTAGAAACTATAAGAATGAATGTTCTACTGCAATTGCTTTTCCTCTTTGGTTGCCTTCCTGTAACTGTGCCAGTCTCAGCATTACCGGAGTGGTGGCTCAGTTGGTAGAGCATCCGCCCCACACCCGGGAGGCAGGGGTTCAAATCCCGGCCGGGTCATGCCGAAGACCATATAAAAGTGGAACTTCCTGCCATCCAGCTTGGTGCTCAGCAATAATGGAATGGAGGAGGGAAATTTGTGGCGGCGCCTTGCATGGCAGCGGCCCTCTGATTCTACACTTGGGGTGTGTGTGTGATTAACACAGTAGATAGGTAAAGCACAATCTCGTTCTACTGTACATGATTGGTTGTACAGTTGAATGACAATAAAGGGTGATTTAATTTAATTTAAACTTCTAGACAGACTCATTTCAAAATTTATTTGGCAAAATAAAAGACCTAGGGTGAGACTCAAAGTTTTTCAAGCTGACAAAGAAAAGGGAGGTCTAGTTGTACCTCATCTTAGAAGTTATTACTGGGCTTCACAACGTAGATCAGTGGTGTCCTGGATCAAATTAGACATAGGCACTAGGTGGGTACAAATAGAGCAAGGGTCCGTTATCGGTATGTCAATCTCTGAACTTCACTTCCTCCTGAAAAGGCTTGGCAAAAGCTTAAAATACAGAATGAGGGGTTTTTATTTACTTTAAAAGTTTGGCAAAAGGTGAGAGAAAAACTGAATCTCCCCTTATCTCCGTCGAGGGCAACTAAAATAGATAGCTAGATAGATAGATGTACTTTATTGATCCCAAACTGGGAAATTACAGCAAAAAAAAAAAATAGCATCCATCTCAGACTTTTTGCCAGCTAAATTAGATAAGGGTTTTACCAAATGGGTGGAGAAAGGTTTATCTTCAGTAGATCAGTTATTCATGGGCACAACACTCGAGGCATTCTCCCAAATTCAAGCTCAATTTGGTATTCCATCCATAGACATGTTCAGGTATTTTCAAATTTGGCATTATCTAAAAACACATAAAGAATGGGATAAAATTAAAGAAATGCCAAGTAACTTTGAACAATATTGGATAGATATAGTGCGCAATATAGGACAAAATAAAAAAATTATTTTTGATTTGTTCAAGAATATTCGCGTCGATACTACAGACAACACAATGGATGTAAAGAACAAATGGGAACTGGAAGCGAACACCATCATTGACGATGAGGAATGGGAGAATGCCTGGAAGGTCTGGTATAAGCATTTAAGTAGCTCATCCTAGAGAGAATTTAGCTGGAAATTGAAGTTGAGGTTTTTTAAGACACCATTGGTAATAGCCAGTTATGATAAGAAGTCTAGCCCCCTCTGCTGGAGAGGTTGTGATTTGATTGGAGATTTTTCCCATATCTTTTGGGACTGTCCAAAGTTGAAACATTTTTGAGAAAACATAAAAACCGAAATCTCACAACACCTCAGTGTGTGCTTTTAAATAATGTACTTTATCAAGGGATAGGTATAAATAAACAGTATATGCTGAGAGCACTGGTATTGTTATCCTACAAAATGATGACTATAAATGCTCAAACCACACCCTCCTACCCTGGATCAATGGACTCAGACTGAAAGAGGTAAACTGTATGGAAAACATAACAAGTTTACAACTTTGAATGGACACTTATTTTGAAAAATGGTCTCCTCTAATATTATACCTGGGACAGAATATCCTGTAAACCTTCAAATATATCTTGTGTTTGTAATGTATAATCTGTAATGCATATTATTAGGGTTGTGCGATATGACAAAAATTTCATATCATGATATGTCATCTTATATCACGATAACGATATATCATGATATACATTTTCTGTAAATTCTACAGTTTAGATAATCACATAATAGATAGATAGATAGACAGATAGATAGATGTACTTTATTGATCCCAAACTGGGAAATTACAGGAATAAGGACCATCTCTTTTTTTTTTACTTTTTTACATGTACCTTTTTCCCCTCATAATTTTGCAGTGTTGTTATAAAGTAGTTTTTTAATGGGCATTTGAAACTTGAGTCTCATAAATTTCAGTTTTTTCTTCTAAATCATATCATTTGAATAAAAAGTAAACATCAATAAGTTAAATATTTCTTGAGCCAGAGGAGAATAGCAAAAAAAAAGCAGGTAACATAAAAAAAAAAATGTCTGAAAATGAGAAAATTACCCATCGCTGCCATCTACAGATATAAATTAGCTGTTAGTTTAAATCATTCATTCATTCATTCATCTTCCGCTTAATCCTTTTCGGGTCGCGGGGGGGCTGGAGCCTATCCCAGCATCTTTGGGCGAGAGGCAGGGTACACCCTGGACAGATCACCAGTCCATCGCAGGGCCAACACAGAGAGACAGACAACCATTCACTCTCACAGTCATACCTAGTTTTGATGCCAATTAACCTAACTTGCATCAATGAAAATTTAAGTGTAGATCCACAGCCTGATGACTGCTATTCTGGCCTGATTTAACCTGTTTGCTTCTTAGTAAAAATATTACAGATTGGTCATGATCTGAAAATCAAAGACACAAAAGGTAATGTAATAAATTACATAAAGAGCCAACTTGCTCCTCTGACCCATTTCAATTTATTATTTATTTTGCGTGTATGTGTCACCATCCCGCACTTTTGCAGCTTTAATAAAAAAATTTTCAGACAAAAGAAACTCAGCAGTAATTTAAACCATAGAAACAATGATCTTATATGTTTCCAGTTAGCACAACTTAGCACTGTCATTTAGCATTTGCCGTTTTATAATTAAACATGGTGTTAATGTCACTTACCTCTTATTAAAATGAGGTTAAGCAGACTGTCCTCTCTGACGCAGCACGATGGAAAACAGTCCCACATCCCTGACATACAGGAGTAGCAGCTATTTGACCAAACTGGGAGTTCAGAGTTGGCAACCACCGGAGAGCTTAGCCACACACCACACACGCTGTGCGCACTGCGGGGGAGAGGCAGGGCGCTGACAAGTAGTGTGGGGAGCTTTGCTCAAGAAACGGCAGTATGCACATTTTAAATAACTATATAAAGGACTATTCAATTACGAAATCAGTTGGGCCACAATTTGAAATCAATACATGTAACTTGGCCACACATGTTCAGCGATCTGTTGAATATGACAAATTTAAAGCCAACACAGATCAATCCACCTTATTCCTGGACCCTATGACGCCTTGCGTGAATTATGGGCGCAATTTCCAGTACTAGTTTAGAATGTGTGGTTGTCACTGAAACGGGACACTTTACGTTGTTAAAAAACAATGATTTCGGCATCAAAAACATGGGAACACGGCCTTTTGCACCTCAAAAAAGGTAATATAATCATACCACTTCCCATGACTCTCGAAGGATGAGAAGATAACCTTAAAAAGTGGCTGGGCAGACAGCTGCTTCGTTAGTTAGCTCCACTGCTAAGATGCTAACGCTGTAAACAAATAAAAGCTCTGAGATATATCGGTGTCTCCACTGCAATAGCTGCAATGGCTGCACGGTGGCGCAGTGGTTTAGCACTGCGGCAGCACAGTTTACCCTTGGCCGGGGGATCGCGGGGATCATGAGATCGGGGGTTTGATCCCAGCCCCCGACCAACAGTGAGCTGTGTGGAGTTTGCATGTTCTCCCCGTGTTGCGTGGGTTTACTCCGGGATTTCTCCGGTTTCCTCCCGCATACCAAAAAACATGTAGGTTTAGGGCGCTCGCGCACGCAGCGACCGGCAGCCGGTGGCTTGTCACCAGACTGCAAACCAAATCTACCTACGGGTACAAATAAGTAACAAAAAAAAATAAATAAAAAAATAAAGTCAGATGCATTTTGTTAAAAGATGTTGGACGTAATCAAATTTACCTTACAGCAGACGTACAATCAAGTCAGAGCCACAAAAAACCACAACACCGTGCTTGAGTGTTTTAATGTCGGGGTAAATGCAGACAGCTGCAGCTGTTTGTTTTAGTCCAGAATTAAAATGATCATGCTCCTGTCATGCTATGAATGCTTGTTATTTAACTTAACACGTACAGACGTTTTCTGACAGTTGTTCAAAATTTTATTGATCTAAATTTTGTGTTAATTTAAAAATTAATGCATGCTGAAGCTGCTAATATTAACAGTGGCGTAGCCAGGAATTTGTGATGGGGGGGGGGGGGGGGGGCTGAACCCCAACCACTACCACCATTCTGAACGGCCAGGGCGAAGCTTTAGCTTCAGCCCTCTGTCAACTACAGATTTCCTAACATTTTCAATGCAAACTACTCAAAACCTACTCTTTATTTACATTTTTCTTTTCTTTTTGCCCCCCCCCCCGGCTACGCCCCTGATTAAGTCCATATCGTTCCAAGGCAGTGCAACGAATGCAAGAAAGCCTCAAAAAACTAGATCTTTCTTAAATCTTTATGCCTTAGGAAGCAAACTGTTACCATTTTTTATTTATCATTTTACTTCATGCAGCCTTGCATCTGGTGACGTATATGACTCATAAACGTCAGATCTTTGACATTCATACAAGTGAAACCATACCTGGTGCTCTTGTGCCTGTACCACCGATCACACCAACAGTCCTTCCTAGTTTTCAGTGCATGATCTATGCATTGCAGGTGAGAAGCCTCCATTTATAGTCTATGGCACAACCACCAACACCAGCAACAAGTGCCAGAACTATGCCAAAACATTCAAAAAATACAAAAACAGCAAGTGCTGAAATTAGCTGCCACTTCAGTGCAAAACACGTATGTGGACTATACATTTAAAATGAATTTGAAAAACTTATAAAAATGCTATTTTAAATGCCCCACTACTCCACTCTTGCTGACTGATTTAACACTACTTCAACCGGAAGTTGCCCCATAATCGTTTCTACAGCAGCGCCCTCAGGGATAAGATGGATATGATGAAAAATATGCACTTTTTATTCATTGTCTTGGTTTTAAATGTGCGCTTGGCACATGACAAAGGCACATCAAAAGTGCATAAAAACACAATAACAGTGTTGGCGTTGAGCAGAACTTGAAGTAGTAGAAATATTTTTCCTCTTGAACAACAATTAAATAAATAGAATTGTTGCGGGGGAAAGTTCTGTAAATAACCATTTTGGTCACATCTTACTCAGGCATATCTCAAAGTGCATAAAAACTCAATGTGCACTGTTAGTAGAATTAACATTTGTTTGCCTTTTGAAAAAAATATATTACACATCCTGGTCATAACTGACCTTAGCACATCACAAAGTGCATTTAGCTGAATAAAAAATGAACTGTCAAACACTTCAGTGCACACTCCCCCAAGAAAAGATTGATAACATTAACAAACATTGCACATCCACTATTGTGGTTTGCTTTGTTTTAAATCACCACGTATGTGAGTAGGAACCTCTTTTTGTAACGACACATTCCATTACACTCACATACGTATCAGTCCAGACAGGGTTAAACCAACGATTTTCATCATCAATTTTACATTTCAGAGTTGACAATGACATGTTTTAAGGTGCCTTCACACCACACGCGAATGGGTGAATTTTTCACGCAGCATGATTACATTATAACTCAATGTAAACACGCGAATAGACATGAATTCACCATCTGAGTGAGTTGCAGATAGGCGAAGTTGCCTTGATAGCTTCTGCAGCTGTGTTCAACCTGCTGTTGAAATCCCCAAAATAACGTCATGCTTAGGTTTACATTATTTGACGGGGCTCACCTGAAAAAGTTGTCCCTGTGTCCAAAACTTCACAAGATGATGGGCGTTTACATTGCCAGCCTGCTAGCCTTGTTAGCATGTCCATGGCAGGAGTCCGTGGGCAAATAACGACATCCCGATTCAGCTGAAGAGCTCCCAGTCCTTCTTCCTTCAGGTGAGTGTCAGTCGCATTTTCATACTAGTTTACTTTCCAATGTTGATACTTTTACTCTGAAGACAGCAGACTCTCAAAGCTAGTGCTATAACTCAGACGCAAATGCTCGATTTCGCGTGTTCTCGCCTCTTTCCATTGACTTTGTATGCATTTGCACTGCCCATTCGCGTTTGGTGTAGACTTTGTATCTTGCCACTAGCACCGTTAACCACAGTCATACAGCCCACACTTCAAAACAAATGCACTCCATTGTGGGTTGACAGTTGCTAGGTTACATGGCGTGTTGCATTTACGGTCTGTAGTAATTAATGGATTTCTGCAATTCTGTGAAACGTGTTGGCCTTTGCTTCACTGGCTGGACCACAGACTGGGCCTGGGCCACTCGGAGGTTGGTTTTGGGCCACTAATTGAATAGTCCTGCTGATAAAGTATTCTATGAAATGATGTTTTTTATATCGTCATCCGATATATATCATCATATCACAGAGCCCTACATATTATATTACTGAGATGGACTTACTGTCAAGGCACCCGTTTATAATAAAAGTTAAAAAAACCCACAGAAATGCAGTCTGTTTCCCACCTGCCTTACTTAAAAGCAATGCATGAACTCAATGTGTCAGAAAACTGTATTAGATGTCTTTTTGTAGAACAGAATTGTTGTCAGTCATCACATTTGTTGTTCAGTATTGTAGTTTTCACTCCTGCAGCAGTAAACCTCTTTGACTAAACAAAAGTACATTTGGAGATCTGTGGATATCTCGAGATGGCAGACAAACTTAATGAGCTTTGCTGACAGGCATGAGTTGATTTACAAAGAGGGGTTTTAGTGTTTGATGCTAGATCTCAAAACTTGGACAACTAAAACAAGCCCCTGGCCATACTCTGGTTGTATAAGGTAACCCCCGCACACACACACACACACACACTGATGAACTTGTATTGGCTTAGCATTTAAGAAATTATTTTGCAAGAAAAAAAACTATCTTATATTTCATAGGATATTTTTTTGAATAAGTTACCACAGAGATAAAGCTCTTTGGGTTCCAAGGCTAGTCCCAACACAGCACCCTTGGATGGTTATTGCTAAAAGAATAGGTTTTATCTTAATTGCTTTCTCATGACTCAGCAGATGATTTTTCTTCCACATTCATATTTAGCTAAAGTACAGTAGTTTTTCACAACTTGGTTCATCTCCGGCCGGTGTACAAACCCCTAGTGCACAGACAACCTCCGGCCATGCACACTGTGGAGTTATGGTCTGAGGAGACAATGGACACTCTAAAGGGCTGTTTTGAAGCCACCGCCTGGAAGCAGCTCTGCGATCCACATGGTGAGGACATCGATGGCCTCATTCACACCTTCACGGGCTACCTCAGCTTCTGTGTGGACAAATCCGTTCCCACCAAGACCATACGGCGTCACTCAAACAACAAACCCTGGATCAACCCTGAGATAAAAACACTTCTGAGAGAGAAGAAGAGGATCTTCAGGTCAGGGAACAGGGAGATGCTGAAGTCCGTACAGAGGGAGCTGAGGAGAAAGATCAGAGAAGGCAAGGACAGCTTCAGGAAGAAGATGGAGGACAAGCTGCAACAGAGCGACATCAGCGGGGTCTGGAGAAACCTCAAAACCATCTCGGGGCTCCAGAACACCTCCCCCCAGGCCACAGGGGGCAGGGAGTGGGCGAACAACCTGAATCTGTTTTTCAATAGATTTGACCAACCGCCCTCCCCCCTGACTGCACAACAACCACTGCTGCCTCTAAAGAAATCAAGTCCTGCTGCCCACTCCCCACTCCACCAACACCCCCCCACTCCCAACACACAGCCCCCCATCCTGACCCTGACCAGGACCCAGGTGAGGACGGAGCTGAGGAAGATCAAGGCGAGGAAGGCGCCGGGACCGGACGGCATCAGCGCAAAGCTCCTCAAGTCCTGTGCAGACCAGCTGTGTGGGATTGTGACGTATATCTTCAACATGAGCCTGAAACTGGGGAGGGTACCACAGCTGTGGAAAACATCTTGTGTGGTACCTGTACCAAAAACTTCCCACCCCAAAGACCTGAACAGCTACAGACCGGTGGCCTTGACGTCCCACTTGATGAAGACCCTGGAGAGACTGCTCCTTGCTCACCTCCGCCCCCTGGTGGAACCAGCGATGGATCCACTCCAGTTCGCCTACCAGCATGGCATTGGGGTGGAGGATGCGGTGATCTTCCTCCTTCACCGTTCTCTGTCCCACCTGGAGAAGCCCGGGAATATGGTGAGGATCATGTTCTTTGACTTCTCCAGTGCTTTCAACACCATCCAACCGATGATCCTGAAGGACAAGCTGCTGCGCGCAGGGGTGGACCAGCACCTGTCATCATGGATCCTGGACTACCTCACGAACCGGCCTCAGTTTGTGAGAACCCGGGACTGTGTGTCCGACACGATCATCAGTAGCACGGGGGCCCCCCAGGGAACGGTGCTGGCTCCCTTCCTGTTCACTCTTTATACTGTGGACTTCTCACACAACACAACACACTGCCATCTACAGAAGTTCTCTGATGACTCTGCGATCGTTGGCCTCATCTCCAATGGAGATGAAGCTGAGTACAGAGGGCTTATCCAGGACTTCGTGGACTGGTGCCATCGGAACTGCCTCCAGATCAACGCGAGGAAAACTAAGGAGCTGGTGGTGGACTGCCGCAGGCATGGGCAGCCCCTCACAGTACCAGTAAATATACAGGGAACAGACATCGAGATGGTGACATCCTACAAGTACCTGGGTGTTCATCTGAACAATAAACTAGACTGGTCACACAATACTGATGCACTCTACAAGAAGGGACAGCGCAGGCTGTTCCTGCTGAGGAGACTCAGGTCTTTTGGTGTACAAGGGGCGCTGCTGAAGTCATTCTATGACACGGTGGTGGCATCAGCCATCACTTTTGGAGTGGTCTGCTGGGGCAGTGGCATTACTGCAGCCGATAGGAAGAGACTGAACAAACTGATTAAGAAAGCTAGCTCTGTCCTGGGGCAGCGCCTTGATCCGATGGAGGAGATAGGAGAGAGAAGGACGGTGGCTAAACTGTCATCTCTGCTGGAGTCCGAGTTCCACCCTATGCAGGACATACTGAATGCACTGAGGAGCTCATTTAGCAGCAGACTACATCATCCCAGGTGCACAACCGAGAGGTTTCGTAGGTCCTTCCTACCAACGGCTGTCAGACTGTACAACCTAAGCAGGGCTGCTCGCAGAGATAGCAAAAAGACGTAACAAACTAATAGTTTTTTGAATGCAAAAGATGCAATAGACTTACACAATGGTCCCCTCCGGCATACAACTAGGAACATACCGGTCGCTATGGAGGGTGAGAATATGTATGGGCACATAATCATACCATGTAGGATAACTAAGTAGACGGTTATGCTGTTTCATTCCATCTAGCAACAATGCTCTGCACTGTGTGTGTTTATATATTTACATATTTATTCCATCTAGCTACAATGCTCAGCACTGGGTGTGTTTATATATTTATATATCTACATATTATTCCATCTAGCTACATTGCTCCGCACTGTGTGTGTTTATATACTTGCATATTTATTCCACCTAGCTGCAATGCTCCGTACTGTGGGTGTTTATATATTTACATATTTATTCCATCTAGCTACAATGCTCTGCACTGTGTGTTCATATATTCATATATTTATTCCATCCAGCTACAATGCTCTGCACTGTGTGTCTGTGTATATATATACTGTATATTTTATAGTAATATGTACATATGTATATTAGCTGCTCTTGCTTGCTTGTTTTTTCTTGCCTTCTGATTGTTGCTCTGAGTGTTGCTATCCCTGTGCTGTTGCAATCCTGGAATTTCCCCGTTGTGGGACTAATAAAGGCTTATCTTATCTTATCTTATCTTATCTTTTTACTGTTTATGAAAAGAGTAAGTTTGATCTGTTGTATCTGGTGTGGTGTTGGGTTCATTTTGTTTTAAACTTTAATGCATCACAGATTGCCTTTGACAGTACAAAAACAGCAGGGTCAATAGTGTAATCTCTCAATTATTTTATGAGAGGTAACATTCACCATCTGTTCCTGTGGTGATATTGGATACTGTTCACTCAAAGCGACATGGTTGAATGACATCACTCCTTAAAGATTTAATCTGTGAAAATAGGTGCACAGTGGATTTGCTTGAATCAGAGCCTTGTTTAGGGCCAAAAGTGAGCATGAAATATGTCTAAAAGATGCAGCAAATTAAGCCTTATATTTCTCAGTCCCTCCAGGATTTCGCGGGATGTTTTTATGATTGTTGCAGCCCAAAAAAGCCTGAATTCGTGGGAGCTTTTTAGAAAATGTTGCGATAAAAGTTCCAATGTTTTGAGAGTTGTTTTTTTTTCTTGCACTAAAAGTTGTGGGAAGAAGTACAAATTTTCAAGCAAATGTTTTTTTTCCAGTTTACTACAGTGATATTCTGTATAACAATACAAGAAAAGCAAAGGATTGTCAAAAATTTCCTATTAGAGTGATTTGTAAATTAAGCAGAAACTTCTGCTATACAGAAAAACTCTTTTGTACAACAGCAAATACAGACTTTAACACAATATCCATTACAGCAGTTAAATTGCATTGAATGCATGTTAAAGAGTATAGATTTGGAAATTATATACAGCACCTTCATTTGAAAACTCCCTACGGTCCCCAACCACTCGGTACCAAGCGGAGAGGAAAAAATAAATAATTTATTCTGTTGTTCTCTATTGGCTCTTGGAGTCTGTGTTTTTCTGGGAAAAAAAAATACACACAATACTCTTTTTTTCTTTCCGTGCCTAACTCCTACCTGTTTGTCTGCTGCCTGCCTTGATGCACACGCTTGTCTCTTCAGACACACATCTTTCATTTACGGTGGGCGGAAGGGAGGGGTGTTTGTCCATGTCCAGACTGGAGAGTCACAGCCTTAAAGCTCACTGGCAAGATGTGGTAATGATTTTACCTCTAAAGGTGTATAAATGTTCAAACACTGGCTGTAGTGTTAGATTTGCTCATTTTGTTTGTGGTTTTATGGCGTCTGTCCTCATGCTTGCTCCCGCAACGGGGTGCTTTTGGGGCAAGCAGATTGTTTTTCAACACGAACCCAGTGCTTCATACATGCGGTCAGGACGGAGATGTGGCAAGACATCCACCGGCAGGCTGGGGGAGACTGAGGAAGGGACGGTGTGGGAAACCTCGCGGATGAGTTTTTTTTTTTAAGTCACACACTCTGTTTTTGCTGTTGTGTTCGGTTAATACTCACTGTAAACACGGAAGTGAACACGGTGCCGCGATTCATTTGATTGGTGTTTGGACGCCAGTGAGAGACAAATTTGATTCGTGAAATTGGCGGAAGTTGACGAGGACTGGCCAAAATTGCGGGAAAGTTGCAGTGATTGGACAAAGTTGCAAGGTCCCACAATAGTTGTGCTGATTAGCTGATTTCGTGTGAATTGATGTGATCGAAATGTCGCAAAATCCTGGAGGGACTGATTTCTTTCATAAGAGTGGGGTGTGTGGAATGAAACAATTTTGTCTTTAAATATTTTCAAATCTGATCAACTGTGAGTGAGAGGGAGTAGATATGCATGGCTTCAATTGGATTGTATTCATTATTCATTTGAGCTGCCTTAAAGTGACACTCTGTCAAAAATCAGAAAAAACATGTTAACAGAATTTTTTTTTTCTGTTGCTAACATGTCTTTAACATGTTTTTTTGTGACTTACAAGACATCAAGAGCAAATTTGGCCCCAGGTCTCAAGTCTGTGCTTTTCTGCTGTGAATTCTGTGCTGTCAAGTTAAGCCCCCCCCCCCCCCACACACACACACACACACAAAGATGACTTTGGACGGAGCGTTTCTCGCTTTGCAAGCATTCCTGCTTGGTTAATGTTATAACCAATCAGGCTAAGCACTGGGCATGGCTACAGACCTGAGTTCACTTCCTCAGGGGAAGAGAGAGGAGCAGCAGGTTCAGGTTACTTTATTTGTACCCGTAGGTAGATTTGTTTTGCAGTCTGGTGACATCCATATTTACAAACCACAATTACATTCAACATGAACACAAACACAGGCACACATGAAGCTGACTATAAACATGATAAAGATACTCAAGGCTCCATCAATCAGGATATAAAGACAAAGAGATGGGAGAAAAACCAGAGATAAGAGAGAAGGGTCATATTAAAAAGTTAAAGACTAGTCAAAGAGGTTAAAAACTCAAAGGTCTAGAACCCAATAAAAGATTTAGAACCCAAATAAAAATTCTACAAAAATAAGTAAATATAAAATGGAGTTAATAAATAGGTAACTAAATTATGTGCAATATATTGTTACAACTTGTTCAACTCTCTGACAGCAGCAGGAACAAAGCTGTTTTTGTAGTGCTGGGTTTTACTTTTTGGGACAGCAAACCTCTGTCTTAAGGGAAGAAGCTGAAAGTGGCAGTGCAAAGGGTGTGAGTCATCATTTAAAATGGAGGTAGCCATCCTCTGTACCTGTCTGGTGTACAAGGATGTCAGGCTCAGCTGTGACTCACCAAGCAAACGACTGGACCATCTAACTACCTGATCCAAGGATTTCCTCTGTTTCAGTTTTATCTGACCAAATAGCAGGCACTTTTTCTATTTGGGAAAGATGGCAGATTATACCTGTTCAGTTTTTGGCTGTGTGAGCAAGAAATCCTCTTGCTTTAAATTACATGTCTTACCCACAGACATGAAAATACGACAACAATGATTAATTTTCTTTGGCGAAACCTCAGTGTCCCTGCTGAAATACCAGAGAGAGAACACAGGTTTGCAGCCTGCATTTTACCCTGCATGCCGGGAGAGACGGCCGCAGAGGAGAGACTTGGAGCGAGCCACTGCATTAAATTTTGTTTATGATTTTCAATGTAAGGCTGTTTTCCTCATTCCCAGAGCCAATTGCTAACACAATTCAGGTTAAATGAATGCACCTATGGAGACAGATAAAGCTTTTTATCCATATGATGTGTTCATTCTGTTTGTATTTCTGCAAGTTTCTGAAACCTTAAGGATAATGGACCAAATGTAGCAGTATCACTGGAAATTGTGGGGGCAATGTAAACTAACAGTGAAGGAACACCAGTGAAACACAATGAAGAATGTTTTTTTTTTTTTTTTAAAGGCAGAACTTTTTTGGTAGAAGTTGTGAGTAGGTAAGAAATTAATAAACCTTAATAATCATATTTATTATTTTTATTTGTTTTACCATTTTCTTAACCAGAAAATATAATACATTATCAATATTTCAATGTATTGGCTAATTTCACAACTACACAAATTGGTTTTTCTCAGCCTTGACCTTGGATAAAACAGAAATCTAACTTTAACCGTGCCATGATCCTTTAACCTTCTGTAACCAATGCTTGAAAATGGTGAGGACTCATCCATCCATCCATCTATCTTACGCTTTTCCAGGGCTCTGGTGGCAGCAATTCAAGTAGAGAAGCCCAGACTTCTCTCTTCTCAGCCTACACCTCCAGCCCTTCAGAGAGGACACCAAAGCATTCCTAGACCAGCTGGAAAATGTAGTCTCTCCACAGTGTCCTTGGTCTGCCTCGGAGTTTCCTCCCAGTGAGATGTGCCCAAAACACCTCAAGTGGGAGGCATTAGGGAGGGATCCTAATCTGATGCCCAGACCACCTCAACTGGATCCTTTTGATGTGGAGAAGTAGGGGCTCTACCCTAAGCCTGTCCCAGATGACTGAGCTTCTCACCCTATCGCAAAGGGTGAGTCCAGCAACCCTATGGAGAAAGCTCATTTCAGCTGCTTGTATCAATGATCTACTTTCGGTCATTACCTAAAGTTCATGACTATAGGTCTGAGTAGGAAAGTAGATTGAGTGGTAAATTGACAGCCTTGCTTTAGAATTCAGGTCCCTCTTTACTATGACAAACCAGTGCAATGTCTGCATCACTGCAGATGCTGCTCCAATCCATCTGTCAATCTCCTGTTTCATTCTCCCCTCACTCATGAGTAAGACATCAGATACTTTAATTACTCCACTTGAGGCAGGATCTTGTCTTCATTCTGGAGAGGACAGTGCACCCTTTTCCGACTGAGCACCACAGACTCGGACTTGGAGGTACTGATTCTCATTCCGGCTGCTTCACACTCAGTAGCAAACCATCCCAGCAAGACCTGTAGGTCATTACTCAATGAAGCCAACAAGACAACATCATCTGCAAACAGCAGAGAAGAGCCCTGATGGAGTCCAGCTCTCAATGGGAATAAGTTTGACTGGTCCCCTTTCTTGATGAGGGAACCACCGCCCTAGTTGGCATGCCAGAGCCGCTGTCCCCAACTTCAGCAAGATGTTGCAGAGGGGTGTCAACCAGGACAGCCCTACAACATCCACAGCCTTGAGGTACTCAGAGGAGGGATGTTAATGATTAACTGACTTTTGATTGTCAATAATAATTTAGTCGACTAAATTAAATTAGTTGTCAATTAATTGACAACTCGGCAGTCCTTTTCAGTGGGAGCTTATTCTATGAAATGTAGTGGGGTTGCCATCCAGGCGGGGGTGCACGCAATCACCAACTGCCGCATTTCAACCAAAAAAGCAGAAGAAGATCCTAAGCCCCCAGAGCAAGAAAACTCACCCTTAAGAGTTACGTCGGAGGATCACAACAAGTTCCAATGGCACGTTCCAGTGTCCACGAACCTACTTCAAATCAACAGGGCGGAAAAACGGACTGCAGCAAGCGAAAAGTCTACATGAGTGCAAAAACCTTTCTCCGCTGCCTTCAACCTGCCGCTAGATGGAAAAGCAGACCGGACTCAAGTTCTCACTGAGGTAACAGACAACAAAGGGAGACCAGATCATACTGGGTTTACCTGGATTGCAGGGGTACTGTGATAATGTTAAACATGCAACAAATGAAGCAGCTCACAATTTATTTTCCTGTTAACAGTCTACCAGTGCATTTCAGTAAATTAGAATGTAAAAGTTTTTTTTTTAATATAACAATAAGTACTCGCTATACAGTGCAAAATTGGTTAAACTACAAAAAATGCCATTGTCTGTAGTAAAAAAAAATGAAAATGGTACAATAAATCATTGAGGAATATGATGATCATGTTTTATTCAGGCCGCAGTTGACAGCCTGAATGACTTCAAACCCATAGCATTCATGTCTGTAGTCATCAAATGTTTTGAGCGACTGGTGTCCCAGCAAATCAGGGACTGTCTTTCCCCATCCTTTGACTCCCATCAGTTTGCCTACAGGGAGAACTGGTCTATGGAAGACGCCATCGCCACCACTCTCCACAGAGCGCCCAGCCACCTGGAGAACCCAAGGAGCTACGTGAGGATGCTCTTTGTGGACTACAGCTCAGCTTTTAACACAATCATCCAGACATCCTGATCAACAAACTGCACCTTCTCCAGATCCCCCCCCGCTACCTGCTCCTGTAAAAAGAACTTTCTCACCAACCGCCCACAAACAGTCAGACTTGGCCCCCACCACTCCTCTACACTGTCCTTCAGCACTGGTTCCCTCCAAGGCTGCACGCTAAGCCCTCTATTGTACTCTCTGTACACCTTTGACTGTATTCCAACCCACCCAACCACCGTCATTGTGAGATACACGGACAACACCACCTTGGTTGGGCTCATCACCAACGACGATGAGAAGGCATACAGGGCAGAGGTAGAGAATCTGCTGCTGTGGTGCCAAGCAAGCAACCTGAAACTGAATGTCCAAAAAATCAAAGAACTCATTCTGGACTTCAGAAAGAACAGATAGGACCACCCCCCTTCCTAAATGGCGACCGTGTGGAAAAGGTCCCCGCCTTCAGGTTCCTGGGCACCCACATCTTCTCTGACCTCTCCTGGACTGTCAACACCAAGGCCCTGATGAAGAAAACCCAGCAGCGGCTGCACTTCTTCCGTGTCCTGAGGAAGCACAACCTCGACCAGAAGCTACTGCTGGCCTTCTATCGCTGCTCAGTGAAGAGTGTGCTCACCTACTGTCTTGAGTGTGTGGTTTGCCAGCTCCACGGCCGAGAAGAGGAAGGCTGTGCAGAGGGTCATCAACATCGCCCAAAAAATTATCAACAGCCCTCTGCCCTCCCTGGAAGACATCTCTAGAGCCTCCTGTCTCAGAAGGATCAAGACCATCACAGGAGACCCCTCACATCCCTCCCACCACCTGTTTGACCTGCTTCCCTCTGGACAACGGTTCAGATCAATCAGGTCCCACACCTCCAGACTGACAAACAGTTTCTTCCCCTGGGCCATCTGAATTGCAAACAGCCAAAGGCCCCACCCCCTTCCCTCTGAACGCTCACATGCACAGAACTGAGGGCCTTTTAATTATCACTATAACTCACCTGTCTTTGCACTCCTGACTTTCATGTATATTGACCCATCTGTGAAATCACTAGTGTGCATATTTTCCATAACCCTTGGGCCATTTTACTCAATTATGTGTTCTGCATTCCGCACTCTTGCGGGTCGTACATAGTTCGACCCGCGAAGCCATTACCATACCTGTGTCTATACCAATGGGCTATTTGTTATTTTTGCTTTTATTTTTACGTCAGTCGTATGATTAACCGTGTGTTCTGTAACTGTTTTAGTTCAAATTCTTCTCACTTGCTTTATTGCGCAGTAGCCTGGTGGAGCACCCACAATTTCGTTGTGCTGTACAACTATACAATGACAATATAGCCTGTTCTATTCTATTCTATTTTTTTCTCTATATCAAAAACAGCAACTTTTTAAATGTTAAAGATAGACCGTATTGTACCGAGGGAAATTAAGATTGTCAAGAAAAACGCCGCTTGTCAATTAATCGTTAATTGATCAATAAGGTGAATCAATTTTCAATTAATGAATTAATTGATAACTTGCATCCCTAACTCAGAGCGAATCTCATCCATCCCTGGGGTCCTGCCACTGAATTTTTTTTTTAACAACTTTGGAAACCTTGGCTCCTGTGATGGCGAGTCACTGTGGTTGTCCTCAGGCTCTGCTTCCACTGTGGAGGACGTGTCAGTGGGATTGAGATCCATTAAGTACTCCTTCTACCGCCTGAAAATATCCCATCAAAGTTAACAGCTCTCCATCCACACCATAGACATTGTGGTCAGGGAGCTCCTTTCTCTTTCTGAATCACAAGAGAGTTTGCCAGAATCTCTTCAAGGCTGACCAAAAATCTTGCTCCATGGCCTCACTGAACTCCTCCCACACCCGAGTTTTAGCCTCAGCAACTGCCCGAGCTGCACTCCATGTGGCCTGTCAGTGCAACTCAGCTGCTTTAGGAGTCTCACAAGCCATCCAAGCTTGGTAGAACTTCTTCTAAAGCTTGATGGCCCCCCACACCTCTGGCATCCACCATTTGATTCAGGGGTTGCCACCATGAGAGGCACCGACGACCTTACGGCCACAGCTCTGAACAGCTGCTTCAGCAGTGGAGGTGGAGAACATGGTCCATTCGGATTCCATGTCTCCAGTCTCCCTCAGAATGTGGTTGAAGTTCTTCCGGAGGTGGAAGTTGAAGAACTCTCGGATAGGGGCCTCAGCCAGACGTTCCCAGCACACCCTCACTATATGTTTGAGTCTGCCGGGTCTTAATGGCATATTCCTCTGCAGTCGGATCAAACTCCCCACCAGGTGGTGATTGATTGACAGCTCTGCACCTCTCTTCACTCGAGTGTCCAAGATATGTGTTTGCAGGTCTGATAACACAATAACAAAATCAATCAATCATTGACCTGTGTCCTAGAGTGTCCTGGTGTCAATTGCACATATGGAAACCCTTATTCTTGAACATGGTGTTTGTTATGGACAAACTGTGAATAGCACAGAAGTTCAATAACTGAATACCACTCGGGTTCAGATCAGGCAAGCTGTTCCTCCCAAACACACCCTAGGACAGGGGTGTCTAATCATGTGCCATGGAGGGCCAAGACCCTGCAGGTTTTCTCTTCTACCCAGTCTCTTCAGCAGGTGTTTTCACTTATCAGCAATCGGTGGGATGAAATTCAGTGGAATCTGCTGTTGAAGACACTGTTTGGAGGTAAAGCCTGCAGGGTCTTAGCCCTCCATGGCACATGATTGGACACCCCTGCCCTAGGACAATGGAGTTTCCAAGAGGAGCGCTTTCAAGCACACCAGTCAGAGACTCCAGAACAGGTGGGCACTCTGAAACATCATTTGGTGCATAGACACAAATGATGGTCAGGACCCGTTTCACAACCTGAAGGCGCAGGGAAACTACCCTTTCATTGACCAAGGAGAAGGCCAGGCAGGTGATACAAGAATACCCACTCCTGCTTGCCGCCTCTCACCCAGGGCAACTCCAGAGTAGGCCAAGCTCCAGCTTCTCTCCAGGCGACTGACTCTAGAACTGAAGCTGTGTATCGAGGTGAGCACAACTATGTCTAGCCAGTATCTCTTAACCTAGTGCACAAGCTCAAACTCCTCCTGATTTTTTTTTTTTTTTTTTAAATCAGTGTTATCACAATCATGATCAAAAGGTGAACAGATTTGCCACACATTTGCTTCCTCTTTTTTTCTGCCTTAGTTTGTTTTCTTATAACTTAGTAAAAAATTGTAAGAACAGCTCCTAGTTACTGAAATTCACAAGCTGCTCCATAAATGTTTTAAGTAAATAAAGTTTATTTATAAATGGTGTTCACTTTTATAGCGCTTTTTACTCATCTCTAGATGACTAAAGTGCTTTACACATCCTGCTATCCACCCATTCACACACACATTCACACACTGATGGCGGAGGAGCTGCCATACACAGGCACTGGCCTGACCCATCAGGAGCAACTGGGGGTTAAGTGTCTTGCTCAAGGACACTTCAACATGCAGACTGCAGAGAGAGCGGGAATCGGGCCATTGGCCCTCCGATTAGTAGTCGGCCACACTACACCTGTGCCACAGCCACTCTGTAAAGTGCTTTTCACAGACATACAGTCACAAAGCAGGAGTGGGAGATTATTCCAAAGCTTTGGAGCTACAGGTTGAAACAGATGATTTGCAGATTGGACAGGACTTGGATCTACTCTGCAAAGTGCTAGTTTGTCTTTAGTTCTTTTTTTTTCCTTTTGAAGTCAGTGCAACCCTTCAGTTTAGCATAATTAGGCCAACATCATCCTTTGCTTTCTGGGGCTAATACCTCTGCTTTTGCATCTGCTGCTCGTAGGTTCTTGTCTACTTGTGAACCCAGCATGGAGAGCAGGACTATGTGGATGCTTAAAGGGGTCATTGACTGAAAAATGGTGTTTTCAGGTTTTAACTGTCCGAAATGAGTCTACTGGTCACCTAATTATCCCAAAATTTTCAAAACGGTCAATTCTCTTTAAAAAAAAAACCCCACACAGCCTTTATCTCATTTTTCTCTCCCAGAAATGCCAGAAACGTTGACTTTTTTTGTGGAAATTGTTAACATCATGTTTAGAAAAAGCCAACCCACCGCCGTCCTTGAGACCAGCTCACTGCTCACTGCTTATTGGCCTGTCTAGCTGTCTGTCATGTACAATGGATATAAAAAGTCTACACATCCCTGTTCAAATGCCAGGTTTTTGTGATGTAAAAAAATGAGACCAAGATAAATCATTGCAAAACTTTTCCCCCCATTAATGTGACCTATAACATGTACAACCCAAATGAAAAACAAGCAGAAATCTTTTAAGGGGAAAAATAAAAAAATAATCTGTTTGCATAAATATGCACACCGTTAAACTAATACTTTGTTGCAACACCTTTGGTTTTTATTACAGCACTCAGTCGTTTTTGGTAGGAGTCTATCAGTGTGGCACATCTTGATGTGGCAATATTTGCCCACTGTTCTATGCAAAAACACTCCAAATCTGTCAGATTGCGAGGGCATCTCTTGTGCACAGCCCTCTTCAGATCACCCCTCAGATGTTCGATCAGATTCAGGTCTGGACTCTGGCTGGGCCATTCCAAAACCTTAATCTTCTTCTGGTGAAGCCGTTCTTCTGTTGATTTGGATGTGTACTTTGGGTCATTGTCATGCTGAAAGATGACGTTCCTCTTCACCTTCAGCTTTCTAGCAGAAGCCTGAAGGGTTTGTGCCAACACTGACTGGTATTTGGAACTGATCATAATTCCCTCCACCTTGACTAAGGCCCCAGTTCCAGCTGAAGTAAAACAGCCCCAAAGCATGATGCTGCCACCACCATGCTTTACTGGAGGTATGGTGTTCTTTTGGTGATGAGCAGTGTTGTGTTTGCGCCAAATATACCTCTTGTAATTATGGCCAAAAAGTTCAACCTTGGTTTCATCAGACCATAACACATTTTCCCACATGCGTTTGGGAGATTTCAAATGTGTTTTTGCAAAATGTAGCCGGGCTTGGATGTTCTTCTTCGTAAGATAAGGCTTCCATCTTGCCACCCTAGACAGGAGTTTGTTGTCACATTAAACAGCCAGTACTTGCCAGAAATTCCTGCAGCTCCTTCAGTGTTGCTGTCAGCCTGTTGGCAGACTCCCTGACCAGTTTTCTTCTCATCTTTTCATCAATTTTGGAGGGACATCCAGTTCTTGGTAATGTCACTGATGCGCCATATTTTCTCCACTTGATGATGATTGTCTTCACTGTGTTCCATGGTATATTTAATGCCTTGGAAATTCTTTTGTACCCTTCTCCTGACTGATACCTTTGAACAATGAGATCCCTCTGATGCTTGGGAAGCTTTCTGCGGACCATAGCTTGTGCTGTAAGATGTGACTACAAAAATGTCAGGAAAAGCCTGCTAGACCAGCTGAACTTCATTTGGGGTTAATCAGACACTTTAAATGGTGGCAGGTGTATGCTGACTCTCCAGATTTCAGTTTGTTTTTCATTTGGGTTGTACAGGTTATAGGTCACATTATTGTTGGAAAAGTTTTGAAATGATTTATCTTGGTCCCATTCTTTTACATTGCAAAAACCTAGCATTTGTACAGGGGTGCGTAGACTTTTTATATCCACTGTATATGGAAGTGGTGCCAAAGGTAGTCTATTAGCCCCCAATCTAACACTGGTAACAGGAAACTCGAACCGAGTGCGGCTTATATTATTTTCTTCAGATCTTCGTTACCCTAATAACCATCCCTGTTACCACCTGGTTCACCGGTCCGCCGTCCTTAACGTGCCTTGTGTCGCTCTGCCTGAAGATGCAGCTGCATGTGCAGAGACGCAGGGTAGCACATCTCTATAAGTAGCACAGAATTATAGAACACCTGCGTCCGCATGCCGGTCGCGGGGAGCTGAGAGCCAGCAGAGTCGCTGAAAGCTGCTGAGAGCCGCTTCGTGACAGGGCATTGCTTGGCTGGCCGTGGGAGAGGAACAAAGTACTGCTCTCCTCTCACAGCCGGTGGCCGAGATCCCGTGGCTCGGCCACCAGCCTTGGTTTGCAGCGATCAGTGGAGCACGTGGTGCTGGCGATTTAATATGGCATCTCGGCGGGGTTGTTGGGGTGGGGGGGGGGAGATGACCCGAGATACACAAACGACTGCGGATCAGTGAACCAGCGCTGCTCATCCAAGCTGGAAGGAGTCAGCTAGAAGCTACTCAACTAATAGCTAACTGATGTAAGATGGGGGGTGGAGTTGAACAGCTGAAGTCTGTTTCTTAAAGTGACAAGCTTTAAATCAGAGCATTTCAAGAAAGCCAAGAAAAATAAAAAAATTGCTTCAATAATTAAAAAATTAAAGAAAATGTGAATAAAATATGTCACAAGCACTTCATTAAGACATGAGTGAGCTGTTAAAATGTGTAAAAAGTGCAGTCAATGACCCCTTTAAAGAAAGGACTGTGCTGTCTAACTTTAAAGTCCCTACTCCAGTGAGTCCTGGAGAGCAGTGAGCATGGTCTGAACACATATATTAACATGCTAGGTAAGAATGGGAGCACAGGAATGAACAAGAACAGTGCTGCTTCTTTTACTGCTTGGCAGGACACAACCACAGTTAATGAAGTGTTTTTGAAAGGGGTTTTGCTTGGAAATGGTGTGATAAGCAGCTGTAAAATATGTGCATGTGTAGTTTACAGTGCCACAGTGGCTCCTTGGCTGCAACTGTTTAGCCCTGCTCTGTGAGTGTTGCATAAGACTGCTCAAAGTCAACCCATAAGCTGTTGGGTACATTTCACAGACGAGAGGGTCCTGTCTCCTTCCCTTTACCCATTCTTGCTTCTTGTTTTCTTCCTTGCACCCCTCCACTTCTCCTTAAACCTTCCCTTCTGCATCAGTGGGCTACCTGAGGGGGGGATATGTTCTGCTGACAGCTTGAGGGGTGATGTGCGCAGCCCTCCTTCTTAGCTAGAGGACAGAGTAGAAGAGGGAGATGGTGTGGATTAGAGCTTACACAGAAAGAAGTTATGCTTTGCTTGTCTGCTACCACAGAACAACAATACCACTGATGGTTCAGCACTTAGCCTTGATTTTTTTTCCCTGCTTTTGTTTTCCTCAAGGCACCATCTGGTTAAAAGTATGGCAATTAGCAGCAATAGGGAAAGGTTGATTTATGTTATTGCAGTTGCTGCTGATGTGGGAATGAGTATAAAGTAACTGCAAGTGAATGTAGTTGTGATGCAGCATCATATGTGGTAATCATATTTCCCCAATAATTTCATTAATTTGTCCATGGCTTCACTAAAATATCATGTTTGGGGAAGCTATAAAAGTACATGGCAGGTGCAAGGTTTATAGATCAAGTGTTCACACAAGTTAAACATTTGGTTCTTATGATCTGCTCATGCAAAGTTCCTTGTACTCAGCATCATTTCATTAGCTCTGTTTTTCTTTCTCGATGATTAAACACCACAAGAGCTGTTTGTGTTTTTTTTTTTTTTTTTTTTTTTTTTTTTTATTAAATAGGGAAAACTGCTTCTCCTTTGTAGCCAAGCTGATATCTTTTAATTCCAAAGAAAGGCATATTTATTAGCCTTTCTAATTACTCTCCGCCACTCTTGGCTGGGTTCTTGTTTATTTTGAAGGCTTGTTTTTCTGATAGCAGAGGAAAATGGATGAAAAAGCTTGTTCAGTAGGGTTGTGACTAGGGTTGCCAGCTGCCCTGTTTAAGCCAGGACTTTCCTGTTTATTGGGCTAAATATGTTTGTCACAAACGGGATTTGCGTTGTCCCATATATAATATACGTATAGCAGGTGTTTTCACTGATCAGCAGTCAGTAGGATGAAATTCAGTGAATTTACCTGTTGAAGACACTGGATGAAGGTAAAACATGCAGGGTCTTGGCCCTCCTTGTAATGAGTTTGACATCCCTGGTTTAAAGAATAACATGTTGTAAAATAAATTTTGTAAATGTAGAGTTACTCAAAGAAATAAAACTACGAGGCTATTAGGCTGTTACAATTTCCATATAAAAATGTTTATGTAAGCATTTTTAAGTACTTACTGATGTTACTGAGCTGTGTTTGTATCAGTGGTTGTTGACAAAAATTGAATAATATAGTTGAATTGAGTGCTGTCACAACTGTCCTCCCACCTGTCTGTCTGTATTTACATAACACATTTTCACAGTATGATTTTAAGCCTGATTTGTGAAAAGTCACTTGTAGAAGTCATCCCTAATCGGGGAGAAAACCTTCCAACTGGCAAAGTCTGGTGTGTGTGTGTGAATGCTGCAACGATGCAATCAACAGTGTTGGGCAAGTTACTGAAAAATAGTAACTAATTAGTTACTAGTTCTTTTCAAAAGTCATTGAGTTACTTTACCAATTACTGCATGATTAAAGTAATTAGTTACTTAGAAAAGTAACTTTCACATTACTTTTAAATGCATACTTAAAATCATCTTGCACACATAGCAAGATAATTTCATTAATGGATTACATTGCATGCTTATTAATGTCAGGCTGAAAACAGACAGATCAATTTTAGACAGAGCTTTTAGAACATGTTCAGTCTGCTTTATCCTGCCTTGAGGGCTCTTATTGTGGGGAAAAATCTGAAGAAAATCAACACAAAATTGCCATTAATTTCCTCATTTTGGAGTGAGAAATGGGGTTTGTGGAGTGGGAAAGGGAAAAAGAGTGAGAGACCCACTCCAAAAGCGTGAGAGTTGGCAACACTGCATAAAGCTGTCCATGCTTATTTTATCTTTATGATATGGATTTAATCCAATGTGCAGTGATCCAAAGAAAATGTCCATTTTCCATAGTCCAAATGTCTGCTGTGACAGAGACATGATCCAGTCCCTCAAATTCCTTTTGGAGATCAAAATCCATTTTAAAATAATCTTTATCCAGGTAGCAAGTACAGTGGTGTGAAAAAGTGTTTGCCCCCTTCCTGATTTTTCATTTTTTTTGTATGTTTGCCACACTTAAATGTTTCAGATCATCAAACAAATTTAAATATTAGACAAAGATAACACAAATCAACACAAAATGCAATTTTTAAATGAAGGCGTTTATTATAAAGGGTAAAAAAAAAAAAAATCAAACCTACATGGCCCTGGGTGGAAAAAGGGATTGCCCCCCCCCCCCCCGTTAAAACATAACTGTGGTTTATCACATCTTTGGAAAGCTGAGTTCAATTTCTCTAGCCGCACCCAGGCCTGATTACTGCCACACCTGTTTTCAATCAAGAAATCACTTAAATAGGATCTGCCTGACAAAGTGAAGTAGACCAAAAGATCCTCAAAAGATAAACATCATGCTGTGATGCAAAGAAATTCAGGAACAAATGAGAAACAAAGTAATTCAGATCTGTCAGTCTAGAAAAGGTTAAAAAGCCATTTCTAAAGCTTTGGGACTTCAGTGAACCACAGTGAGAGCCATTATCCACAAATGGCGAAAACATGGAACAGTGGTGAACCTTCCCAGGAGTGGCTGGCTGACCAAAATTACCCCAAGAGCACAGCAACGACTCATCCAAGAGGTCACAAAAGACACACAACAACTTCCAAAGAACTGCAGACCTCACTTGCCTCAGTTAAGGTCAGTGTTTATGACTCCACCATAAGAAAGAGACTAGGCAAAAATGGCCTGCATGGCAGAGTTCCAAGACGAAAACCACTGCTGAGCAAAAAGATCATAAAGGCTCATCTCAGTTTTGCCAGAAAACATCTTGATGATCCCCAAGACTTTTGGGAAAATACTCTGTGGACTGATGAGACAAAAGTTCAACTTTTTAGAAGGTGTGTGACCCATTACATCCGGCATAAAAGTAACAAGAGTATTTCAGAAAAGGAACATCATACCAACACTAAAATATGGTGGTGGTAGTGTGATGGTCTGGGGCTGTTTTGCTTCTTCATGACCTGGAAGACTTGCTGTGGTAAATGGAACCATGAATTATGCTGTCTACCAAAAAATTCTGAAAGAGAATGTCCAGCCATCTGTTCATGACCTCAAGCTGAAGTGCACATGGGTTCTGTAACAGGACAATGATCCAAAACACACCAGCAAGTCCACCTCTGAATGGCTTAAGAAAAATAAAATGAAGACTTTGGAGTGGCCTAGTCAAAGTCCTGACCTGAATCCGATTGAGATGCTGTGGTATGACCTTAAAAAGGTGGTTCATGCTCAAAAACCCTCCAATGTGGCTGAATTACAACAATTCTGCAAAGATGAGTGTGCCAAAATTCCTCCACAGTGCTGTAAAAGACTCATTGCCAGTTATCGCAAACGCTTGACTGCAGTTGTTGCTGCTAAGGGTGGCCCAACAAGTTTTTAGGTTTAGGGGGCAATCACTTTTTCACACAGGACCATGTAGGTTTGGATTTTTTCCCCCTTAATAATAAACACCTTCATTTAAAAACTGCATTTTGTGTTTACTCGTGTTATCTTTGTCTAATATTAAAATTTTTTTGATCATCTGAAACAGCTGTGTGACAAACACTCAAAAAAATGAGAAATCAGGAAGGGGGCAAACACTTTTTCACACCACTGTAAATGTGTTTTATCTTCAGTGGATCACAGTCCAGGGCAGCGCGGTGGTGGAGTGGTTTGCACTGCGGCAGCACAGCAACTCACCCTTGGCCGGGGATCCCGGGTTCGATCCCAGCCCCTGACCAACAGTGATCTATGTGGAGTTTGCATGTTTTTCCCGTGTCTGCATGGGTTTACTCTGGGATTTCTCCGATTTCCTCTGTCATGCCAAAAAACATGCAAGTTAGGTTAATTGGCATCAACTGGGGATTCTAAATTGTCCTTTGGTATGGATGTGAGAGTGAATGGTTGTCTGTCTCTCTGTGTTGGCCCTGCAATGGACTGACGATCTGTCCAGGGTGTATCCTGCCTTTCGCCCAAAGATGCTGGGATAGGCTCCAGCCCCACCATGACCCGAAAAGGATTAAGCGGAAGAAGATGGATCACAGTCCAGCTGTCTGATGGAAAGTTACTGTTCATATAATTTCTGAACATAATATATAACATATAATTTCTGTAACAACGTATCTGGCAATCAGTCGGTTTAATTCTTGCTGGGTCACAAACTGTCCAGATGCATACCTGGGCTTGAAATCCAGCCGTGGGTGTTGAGACAAGAGTATTTCCACTTAACATCCAGCCGTGGCTGTTCAGAATACAGTAGATCCACTAACACGGTGTTAATTGTTAGCATAGCTAGCCGTTACTTAGCACTAGCTTTGTTGGAGCTTGTTGCTGTTTTCAGGCGTTTCTGAAGATTGCAGTAGGTCTCAACTGGCACTTAGTTTGCAACCCACCAATATGCTTTTGTCTAACTGCGACAAAGGAAAAATGCACAAAAATAAAGTAGCTTCATTGTTTCCTCCGCTCAGTAGTGAAGACTCAGGCTCTTTGCAACAGGCCACGTCAACTGACTGCTCATCTCATGTACGGTAGGGTCAGTTTGTATATTCATTTATTTGGGCTAAAAATATCTATCCATATTAATAAAACAAGTAACGCATCTAATCAAATTTCAGTAACTAGCGCATTACTGAATTTTTAAACAGTAATTTCGTTACACAGCATGTTGCCGCAAAGTAGTGGTGTTACTCCCAACACTGGCAATCAAAGACACTTTCTGAATCTAATCATTTATCTAGTTTGCTAAATATTTGGTCCAGTTGCTGATGAGTTATAGCCAACAAGAGCTCATGACACAAGGTGAACCAATAAGAAGATAGTGGAGAGCAAAGCTGTGTCATGTGAACTTAGCGAAACTGCAAACTTTGAATGTTGGCAGGAGCATATGTGTTTCAGGTATAATCATAGTGCAAATATGCATAGTGTTAGATGTGCATTTTATAACTTCTCTTTTCTTTAAGGGTGGTGTCATTTTCTGTCACTTCTCATGTATCTTTTCACAACAAGATATTTTGTAGGCCTGGCAGTCAAGTCAGAGTGAAATGTTCTTTAGTGTATGACCCCCATTGCCACTCAGTCATGTACTATCAACATGACCTCAGGACTTCTGATCAGAAGTGAGATGGCTGTATTGTGTGATCATGAGTCATTGAAACTCTAGTTCTCTTCGGTCAGCTGCTGAGCACTTATTTAAAACCTGGCTGCATTATTGAAAATCATCTTGGTGTTTCTGGGCAGTTGTTGAGCAAGTGAGTTTGACAAAATCATTGTTTTGCAATCACATTGTTTTGCCTGAGGCAAAGTAATTCATTCCCTGGTTGAATCTGATGGAATGGTTCATCAGCAGCAAGGTGATGCAATAAGTGGTTTTGTTTTAAGTGCTTATGTTTTAGATGAATTTGCATGGCTGAGAAAATTATTAAGTTCCATAGCTCTTTTGGGGGTATTTGGGCCTAATTAACCCACTTCTTTATGATTGCAACCTGTGCTTGGGTTCAGGAGGGCCAAGTAAGCACTGATTTCTCAGAGACCATCAGTTATATTTATGTCTCTCATGGTATTTTCTGTCTCCAAAAAATAATCACAGATTGAAGTTGGTTTGTAATAATAAAAGCAATATTGCTGTTTTGTATCAGTGAGTATCACCAGTAGTCTTTACAGCTTTAGCTGAAGTCATTTCATCTCTGCGAGTGGCAGTGCTTCCAAGGAGAACATTGGCACAGCATTTAGAGATATGGAATGTGAAGACTGGCTGTAAAACAGAGAGATTCAGCTATTTTGTGTTTTGGAACGCCGCCCCATCTCATTACTCTAACAGCCCATAACA
The DNA here is from genome assembly GCA_020510985.1 of Pholidichthys leucotaenia. NCBI lineage: Eukaryota > Metazoa > Chordata > Actinopteri > Cichliformes > Pholidichthyidae > Pholidichthys > Pholidichthys leucotaenia. Next base: position 117,672,205 of record CM035842.1, read on the forward strand.
GCCTATATACTGTGAACAGTAGTAATAGCACAAGTTCTGATTGGCTGTGTAGGTGTGTGTCAACTGGAGACCCAGAGTAGTAATTATCATAAGAAAGAGGTTGTGAACCAACAAAAGGCATGAGCTTTACCATTTAACATCACATAATGATGGCTTATGTCACTGTAACTAAACTAAAAATAAAACTCAGAAATGAGTGGCTATTTTTGCTTTATCAGTTATTTTGGCATAATTTGATTAAAAGGCATAATAGTCTTTTGCCATACTTTATGCTCTGTGTGTACACTAAAAGAGTGACAATACTTGAATTTAATACACATAATAGTATAATGCTTTGTGATTCAAGTACTATCACCTGGAGTTCTTTCTGCTCAAGGAGGTGGCTGGAGCTGTAGTTGGTTTGCAACTACAACCAGCAGGTGGGTATAACTTCTGGCTCTTGCAGCCACCTCGGTCTTGCTTCTCTTTGGAGCAGTGTTGTTTTTTTCTTTGTCAGTGTTTGTTGTCAAGTGGGCTTAAAACAAACTTTGCTAATGTTTGGCTAGCAGAAAATTAGGTGGTTTGGGCATGGCTCTGGTTAGTTATAGTGGCCCTCATTTATCAAAAGTGCAGTCCAGGTCATCTTACACACACCATGTAGACACCCAGCTCAACACAACCATGAGAACTATAACTGGAACAATCCGCTCAACACCACTCCCCTGGCTCTCTGTACTGTCAAACATAGCCCCTCCACACATCCGGCGAGCAGCATTAACTCAAAGGATGCTCCAAAAAGTTAAAGATTCTCCTCACTTACCAATCCATGCAGATATCTACACTCCACCCACTGCCCGACTTTCATCCAGACGGCCGATTTGGAAAAACCCTCCCCCAGCTGACTTTACCATCCAGACAGCTTGGCAAGAGGAATGGGAGACCAAGGAGGTCCCAAACAAACAGCTGGTGATAAACCCCAACCAACAGGTCCCGGGCACCAACCTCCCAAGGAGACAGTGGTCTACACTCAATCGCTTCAGGACTGGACATGGCCCCTGCTTGGCCAGCCTTTACAGATGGGGCAGTAGCCCTAGCCCACTGTGCGCATGTGGAGAGGAGCAAACAATGGAACACATCATAGAGGCTTGCCCGCTCCAAAGACTGGAAGGAGGATTACACACCCTCCATACAGCAAACCAGGAGGCAACTGCTTGGCTTAAGGACTTTGCATTCGCTAAATAAATAAAAAATCAAAAGTGCATAGAAATTGGTGCACATTTGGGTGTATATATGATCGTCAGTGTTGTAGTCAAGTCACCACATTCCGAGGCCGAGTCCGAGTCACCACATTATTTCAGAGGCAAATTTCAAAGTGTTTTACAAAATTTGCATTTTGTCCTGTGTTTCCTTCTCCCTTTCTCCCTGTATTCTTCATGATTGGTGAATCCAAACTGAACGATTCGTGATTTGGAAGACACAATTGAATTGTTAACGTACAGCTTTTTTTTTCTCGATAAGAAACAGCGTCGCAATAACTTATGCAAGAAAGGTCAAAATCAGACGTGTACTGCACAATACAATACTACTTGCAGAGGTCATGTATGCATACACTGCATAATGTATGCATGTGCTAAGCGCAGTTGGTGTAGCAGCAAAAGTAGTTCATAATATTTTCGCATTATGCACCATGTACTGTACCGCAAGCACGTTTGCATTGTGAGCGGATACACGTAATAGTACATGTACTGCCAAAACTTGCTAGTCTGTACATGTATAGTGAATCAACAAGTGAAAAGATTAATTCGCCACATACATGTACTAGTATATGAACGGCACTACACCATACATGTATATGTGCTTGTACTAGTGGAAGTCATGTATGCATGCGCTGCATGTGTATTTGCTAAGCCAGGGGTGGGCAATCATGTGTCATGGAGGGCTATTCTACTGCAGGTTTTCTGTTCCACCCAGTGTCGTCAGCAGGTGTTTGCGCTGATCAGTTTCAAGGATTGCTAATAACGGAAAACACCTGAAGACACTGGGTGGAAGAGAAAATCTGCTGTGGAATAGCCCTTACTGTCCACCCCTGCGCTAAGCGCAGCCAGAGTAACAACAAAGTAGTGTGGTGCATAATGCTTTGCAGCATTCTCTTTGCATTATGCACCACATGTAGCCACTCGTGTGTCTTACTGAATACTTTGCATAATGCCTCACATTTTAGATAAGAACAAAGTACAGAGTTTCCTTGGAGATAACAGGAAACTGTGAAAGTGTAACCTTTGGTATGCAGAGACTGCTTGGGGGGGATCCTTTGTGTGCCGAAAGACGGCTTGGAGGCCAGAGTCTGTGAGGGGGGTGCTATGGGATTTTAGAGGAAAGGCATTGTTACTTGTGATTATAATGCAATGTGATTTGTGAGCTGTGAGAGTCCTGGGTATATAAGGGACGAGTTTTTTCTGTGATGTTCTCTTTTCTACTTTGCTCATGTTGGAGCGTGTAATAAACTGCCATGAGATAAAACCTGCCTCATCAATTACACACTCCACACACATACTATTACTGCATCCACGTTTACATTGTGAGTGATACAAAATAAGTGAAGTTATTGTTCAAATGGTTTAAAAGAGATACTTAGCTGACAGTTTTGGAGGATATAATTCATGTTAGATTTTCCCACTCCAAAAAAACTTGGAAAGATGTAAAATGTTTTTTTTCCCCATCCTTCCCTCTTAGCAGCATCAACTGAGGTTAATGCAGCCGCAGAATTTGAATGATGCTTAATCGGGGCACCTGTGATTAACCACCGTTATTCTTAACTCATTTTATTTTGTTATAGAATAGAATAGGCTTTATGGTCATTGTACAGTTGTACAGTACAATGAAATTGCAGGTGCTCCACCAGGCTCCTGCGCAGTTAAATGTGAGAGAAGGATTAGCTAAAACACGGTTACAGAACACATGATTAAACACACGACTGAAATAAAAAATAGTCCAGGATTATGGAAATATACACAGGTATGGTAATGGTTTCATGGATGGTTTAATATTCATGAAAGTGTGAAGTGCAAGGACAGGTGTGATTATTATGATAATAGAAGGGGACCTCAGTTCTGTACCTGTGAAAGTTCGGAGGGAGGGGGTGAGGCCTCTGACTGTTTGCAGTTCGGATGGCCCAGGGGAAGAAACTGTTTGTCAGTCTGGAGGTGTGGGACCTGACTGATCTAAACCATCATCCAGAGGGAAGTAGATCAAACAGGTGGTTGGTGGGATGTGAGGGGTCTCCTGTGATGGCCTTGATCTTTCTGAGACTGGAGGATCTGGAGATATCCTCCAGGGAGGGCAGAGGGCCGCCAATGATTTTTTTGGGCGGTGTTGATGACCCTCTGCACAGCCTTTCTGTTCTCAGCCATGGAGCCGGCGTACCACACACTCAGACAGTAGGTGAACACGTTCTCCACTGAGCAGCAGTGGAAGACCAGCAGTAGCTTCTGGTCCAGGTTGTTCTTCCTCAGGACACAGAGGAAGTGCAGCTGCTGCTGGGCTTTCTTCATCAGGACCTTGGTGTTGACTGACCAGAAGAGGTCAGAGGAGATGTGGGTGCCAGGATCCTGAAGGTGGGGAGGGTTTCCACGCAGTCGGCATTTATGAGGAGGGGTGTGTGGTCCTGTCTGTTCTTTCTGAAGTCCAGTATGAGTTCTTTGGTTTTTTGGACATTAAATTTTAGGTTGTTTGCTTGGCACTACAGCAGCAGCTTCTTTACCTCCGCCCTGTATGCCTTCTCATCGTCATCAGTGATGAGCCCAACCAAGGTGGTATCGTCTGCATACTTCACGATGACGGTGGTTGGGTGGGTTGGAATGCAGTCAAAGGTATACAGGGAGTACAGTAGAGGGCTTAGCATGCAGCCCTGGGGGGGAGCCGGTGCTGAGTGACAGTGAGAAGAAGTGGTGGGGGTGAAGTCTGACTGTTTGTGGGCGGTTGGTGAGAATGTTTTTTTTTATCCAGGAGCAGGTGGGGGAGGAGATCTGGAGGAGGTGCAGTTTGTTGATCAGGATGTCCGGGATGATGGCATTGAAAGCTCAGCTGTAGTCCACAAAGAGCATCCTCATGTAGCTTCTTGGGTTGTCCAGGTGGCTCAGCGGTCTGTGGAGTGTGGAGAGTGATGGCGTCTTCCATGGACCGGTTCTCCCTGTAGACCAGGGATGTCAAACACATTCCATGGAGGGCCAAGACCCTGCATGTTTTACCCCCACCTAGTGGCTTCAGCAGGAGTTTTCACTGATCAGCAATCAGTGGGAAGAAATTGAGTGAATTTACCTGCGTGGAGGTAAAACATGCAGGGTCTTGGCCCTCCATGGAATGAGTTTGACACCCCTGCTGTAGACAAACTGGTTGGGGTTAAAGGAGGGGAGAAGATGGTCCCTGATGTGCTGGAACATCAGTCGCTCAAAACACTTAATGACTACAGATGTGTGTGCTATGGGTCTGTAGTCATTTAGGCTGTCGATTGCAGACTTTTTGGGGGTGGGGATGATAGCGGAGGCCTTGAGGCAAGAGAGGACGGTGGCGTGCATCAGGGAGAGGTTTAAGAGCTTGATGAGGAGGCAGGGGAGGAGAAGGGGTGGGAGGGAAGAAGGAGGGGATGAGTTGGGGTGTGTGTGTTCAAACCAGGCAAAGAAGCTATTAAGCTCCTCTGCCAGAGTGAGGCTGCTGTCCGATGTTAGGGGGAACTAGCCCCTATAGTTGATGAGGGCCTGGATACCTCTCCACATCTGTTGGGGTTTGTTGTCTGTGAGGAAGCCTTCCACCTTCCTCCTGTAGACATTCTTGGTGTGTTTTATGCCTCTTCTCAGGTTGGCTGTAGCAGTGCTGTACAGTGAGCTGTCCTCTGCCTGAAGGCTAAGTTGTGAGCTATGATCAGGGCCTGGACCTCTCTGGTCATTCAGGGTTTCTGGTTTGGAAAGATCCAGATGTGTTTGATGACTGTTACATTTTCTACACTGCATTTAATGTAGAAAAGGACAGATTCGGTGTAGGAGCCCAGGTCCTGCTGTTCAAAGATGTTCCAATCTGTGCAGCTAAAGCAGTCCTATAGCTGTAAGAGAGCATTTTCAGGCCAGGTTTTAATTGTTTGTTTGGTTGGGTGGTGGTGGTGGTGGTGGGGCTCTTCTGAAGGGGGGTGTAAGCAGGTATTAGAAGCAGGGAGAGATGGTCTGATTGTCCAAGGTGAGGGAGGGGGGTTGCTCTGTAGGCATGCTTAATGTTGCTGTAAACATAATCCAGTGTTCTTTCCCCTCTTGTGGGACACTTGACATGTTGGTGGAATTTGGGGACTACAGTCTTTAAGCATGCTTTGTTAAAATCCCCTGTCCTCCAGTCCAATAATGTGGACTGCATCGGGGTGATCTCTCTGCTGCCTGCTGACAATGTTCTGGAGGTGGCTGAGTGCTAAGCTAATGCTAGCGTCAGGAGGAATGTAAACAGCTGTTACAATTATTGCAGTTAGCTCGCGGGGGAGGTAGAAAGGCCTAAACAGAAGGGACATGGCCTCTAAGTCCGTTGAACAATGGCTGTGAATTATTCTGCTGTTATTACACCAAGGCTTGAGCACATAAGCACAGAGCCCACCACCCCTTCCCTTACCAGAATCGGCGTTGCAGTTATAACTGAGTGTTCGGCCTGGTAATTCCACAGTGGCGTTTGGGATAAGCTGGTGAACTCAGTCACAGTCAGAATACCATAGTCCCGGACATAGCGATTGTAGGTGATCTCCGATCGCAGCGCATCCATTTTGTTGGCGAGGGATCTGGCGTTGGTGAGGAAAATTGATGGTAACGGAGGTTTAGTGCATAGCTTGTGCAGCTGGGCACGGAGGCCAGCCCTGCAGTCTTGTTTCTTCTTCCTCTTCCATTGCCGGTGGCCCCACTTGCAAGGCCCGACAACAGTCCATGGAGTGCCCAGGGTTTGACAATCTCCTCAGGGATGTGGTATTGATTACCCATCAAATGTGGCGATTAACACATTTATTCTGACTGGACTAATGTTTATTCATTAATATATCGTATCACCACTTCACTCTGTGGCTATTTTTCCCCAAGCAGATGAACTAAGGACAGGTTTCTGATTTAGTCGGCTAGAAGGGTAACAGTTATCCAGCCTGCAGAGACATGAACACAGCACACCACACCCTGTCATTAACACAACATAAAGACCTAATTTGTTTGAGAGAGAAAAGCTGATCATTTCTCAGAAACTATAAAAACAGTCAAAACAACTTGGAGAAGCAGGCCCCCTATCTAATTTCAAAGCAAAACTGATCAAAAGACATAGAGAAGTGTACTAGCATCACCTATCCAGACATCTTTAATTTATTACTATACAGTACCAGTGCTTACATGCTGAAACAACTATGATCCTACAAAGGTCTAAGCTTACAACCAGTTTGTAAGCATCTGGGTCTGAGACATGGCAGTGTGTGAAATCAACAACCTTTGTGTGGCCGTTGCCAAGGTAAACAAAACATTTGATTTTTGGGTGGTGAAAAAGTAGAAGACTAGAAAAGCACTCAGAATGCATACCTCCGCTAAGGCTCCTTCTGTCCCTCATGGATCACCTCCAAAATGTACTGGGTTGTGTGTAGGCCTAGAGCCACTTCTGGTAATTGCATCAAAGTCTGTCCATTAGTTTTGGAGTATTGTTGCTAACACACTGTAAGAAGATAAGAGCCTTGGTGGAGGTATGCATTCTCTGATCATCATCAAAATGTAATGGGTTCGTCTCTAGCCCAAGAATCACCTCTGGTGAAAATTTCATCCAAATCCATGCAGTAGTTTTTGTGTGAACATACTACACAAATACAAACAAAGCCCTTGGTGGAGGTATGCACTCTCAGATCATCACCAAAATCTAATCATCTCTTCCATGCCATTACTTACCTTTCCTGAAAATTTCATTAAAATCCGTTCATAACTTTTTGATTAATGTTGCTAACAGACAGACAAGCAAACAAACAATCCAACAAACCAACACAGACAAAAACAACACCTCCTTGACGGAGGTAAATGAAGCCCTTTTTCCACTAGTACCTACTCAGCCCGACATGCCTCAACTCTACTCGGTTTTTTGGGTTTTCCATTAGTACCTGGTACCAGGTACTTTTTTTGTACCTACTCCAGTCGGGTTCCAACCGTGCTCAGTCGAGCTGAAAATGTGATGTCAGCAGACTGCAGGCCACTGATTGGTCGGAGCATAACGTCGTGAAAGTGACGTCTTCACCAGAATCTTCAGCTGCCATTTGCAAAAATTCTTCAGCAGCGACCAAGCGTCAGTGTAAACAACAACAAATGGCTTCACAGAAATCAACACTGTGGTCCAACAAGGAGGTGCAGACATTTTTGTGCTTGTTGGCTGATGAGAGAATCCAGAGGAAGCTAGACGGAGTGACCCGAAATGAATTCACAGCCACCGACTGGCAAATAATGGGAGGCAGACTGGTGTTGACCCGACCATGGCATCATTGTTGAAAACCATGATGGAGGATGGTGAGTGATTTGATATGATGTGTTGTTATGCATCTTTTACGTTATTTATCACAGTGGTGGAAAGCTCACTTTGAACAAGCAACACTGTTGTCTCCTGTATGCAGACAGTGAGCTAGCTAGTTCTAACTAGCTAGCTCACTGTCTCCTGTATGCAGACAGTGAGCTAGCTAGTTCACCATCAATGCTAACTCTGTGCTCTGCTTGTATTTTGCGCTTGTGTCGACAACATCTGATGAAATAAGCTGGTGTTAATCCTGGTTAAAAAGTTGTTTACATGTTGCACTTTTGGGCTGTGCATGTACTTAACTCTCTGAGTGTGTCTGTCTGTCGCCAAATTGTGACATAACCCCTAGTGGTTAAGAGTGGTAAATATTTTTTGTCAATAAAATGGTTCTGGTTTCCAAGGCTACGACTTGAAAGTGGTAAGAGATAATGGCTTACTGTCAATTAGAAAGATGTAAAATATGATCCAAAGTTTCAGATAGGAATAAATTTATGCATCTAATTTGCATAATGTCACGGCACCTCTTTAAATTCCATAACTCAGTCAAAACTGGACTTTGGATGTATTTACACAAAGAATGGTTCCGTCTTTTGACACCGTTTTTTGTACAGAGGTACCTCATCATCTTATTTTCAAAGTATATGAACAAGAAATCAGTACAATATAAAAAAAACAAACACAAATTCCTCACTTACCGGCGGCTAAGGGGACTCACTTGCTGTGTTTTCACCCATCGTGGTCGTTATTTTGCGTTCTGTCAGTCATTTATGCTCTCTACTACATCTACAAAGTCTTATGATTATCCCACATAAATTTTGCTTGTATCCCACAGCTATTTTCCGCGTACAAAGCCAACTAAGTGACGGTGCACGATGATGGACGGCAGCCATATTAGCTGTCTGGGCTAAAATGCAAAAAACAGGAAAAGGAAATGAGGAGTTCGTCTTCTTTGGTGTATTACGTGTCATCCATTGAGTCCTCCAACAGATGTCTGCCACCTTCTGAAACTGCAGATCAGTACAAATCAGTACAAATCCTCAATGGAGCCGATCATGTCAGAGTGAGATGACAGGCGCAGTGCCGTGCTCTGCCACTAGGGGCACGCAAAATCTCACACTCAAAAGGTTGTGTATGTTTTCATTGTAGACTCTGACCAGCATCTGCTTTGACATCCGTAACATCTAGCACGACACAGCAATGTGTTACGACTGGTAAAAAAACAAGTTGCACGCCCCGTTGTTTTTAACAGTGGTGGAGGAATTACGCAAATCCTTTTCTTTCTAAGTTAAAGTACAGATAAAGTGCCAAAACTAAAGTAGCACAATTTCCACTTTAGTAAAAATATAAAATAACTCACTTTTGAATGTACTTGAAGTATAATAGTTAAAAGTACTAGATTCCATTCAACTGAATGTAGTATCTCATTCTGATTGCTGAGGCCGCAGTAAAAACAAATTATTTTTAACGTAATCCAGCTTAAATACAACAACGAAGCACTTTTTTGTCACATTCCACCACTGGCTTTTAGCAATGAGTGTATTTCCCAAATATGTGTTTTAAACTTGCTTTGATTAACTACCACCCATTTCTGTCTTTTGTCTAGGCAAGAGGAAACGATCCATCCTAAACTGGACCTTACGACACTATTTACAGAGATACATGCTGAAGATCTACTGAACTGGGACCAGCATGTGCGGCACATCTAGTTACTTCTCAGTGAGGCAAGGGAGCATGAAACTACCTTGCGAAGGGAGGAGATGGCTCAGAATGCTGCCTTCAATCAAGCATTCCTTGGTGTGCTGGGCAACCTTGCAAAGGCGATGAGTGGCTGGCGTATGTGACCCATTCCAAGTTTTTTTTTTTACAGTTTTGAGTTTCAATTTTGCACATTCTAAATAATTTGGATTTTGCTGCTGATTGTAATAAATAATTTAGTGACTTGTGTGTGTGCATCATGATTTTCTATTTTGTCTGTTAAGACACCAGTGGGAAAACAGTCAGCAGTACAAACCAAACAATTATCAGTGACATTGAAAATAATGGCTCATTTTTAAGAAAAAGTAACCAAAAACAATTATTTTATTTACTGAAGACTGTATTGTTGGATGTGCCAGTGCAGAAGACACTGCACACTTTAGTGACAGTACTAGTATATTGAAAAATTCTGTGCCATATTGGCATCTGTATTTCCTAATGATGGATTAGGGTTTAATGGGATTTAACATATTTTAACACAAACTGCTTTATGCTTCATAATTCTGTAGACAGACTTACACTAAACCAAAAGTGATTTCTCAAACCGCTGGATTATTCTTAGACGGCTTTTCCAATCTTTTAGCGTTTAATTTGTCACTTGGTAACCTTCACAAATAAACAAAAATGGAGACATATCTGCAAAAAGTGCAGAAGTTCACTGTCAAAATTCCTAGTGCAGTACTAAATGAGTACATGTATAGTACGTTGTTGATGCAGAGAATATACGTATATTTATACAGTGTCTACATGTATTTCTCCATAAAACCTTGTAACTGCATTATTTTAATTGCTTTTAATGCTAGATCAAGTTTGTTTTGGGTTAAAAATGCATCATAATTCTTAAATATATCTTATTATACCCAACTCAGTACTGTTTACCTGTTGAAATATATATTTTATGGCTAATATAACCCCATAACTACAGTATGGCACCTGGTGATCTATTTTTGGCAGCTGATCACTTTTTGCCACAACACCACCCCAGGCTCGAGTGCTGCTGGAGCAGGTACATCCCACGTGTGTCAACAGTCTCTCCATGATTTTCACACAGATCAGAGCAATTTGTTGTGCAGGAAGCTAAACATTTCTTCAGACATTCTGAAGTTCTGCAACCACTGTGCGTTAATGAAGCCAGGAACATGACATCCCAATACTGGGAGGCTCGGTTGAACACCCAGACCGACGGTTTGAAGCGAATTTGCCACAAGAGAGCCACCTAAAACACACACAAAGCATACGTATTTTAATACCTAATAGTGATAACTTGCTGCCATTACAATGTAGTACGGGGGACTTATTAATGACTGTAGCAAACTAGCATTTGCAATCAATGGCTTACCTTCATATGTGATCCAGTTTCTATCCTCTCGTCTTCAGCTTTATACTGCTCTATGGCTTCCTGAACTCTCCAGTACTTTTCCAGAGTGTTTCGTCTCGCTGCCTGTAGCCTTCTCTGTCTCTCCTTTTTTGCCTTTACTCTGACAAAAAGCCATATAGAGCAAGCAGCATTGCCTCAATATCCTCCATCTTGTGTTTTGTTTGTGTCACATATAAATGATGTCACGGGAGTGTCGGGCCGCCTTGCTGTAAAGATCCCACCCACTTTGAGGTGGTACTTAGTTGTAATGGAAAACCAGCCACACCGTGTCAAGTTGAGTAGAGTCGACGCGAGTCAGGCTGAGTAGGTACTAGTGGAAAAGGGGCTTAATTTTAATTTGATATTTTTTCTCAATTTTTACATGTTTAACATTTAAAAAAAAAACCACAACAGGCGCTTAGGCCCCAGTTTTATAGCCTTTGATTATTTTGTGTAAAGCTTTACAAAATATTTGTAAAAGAACAATCTGTAGACTCACGCTCTGTAGGCTAGTCAATACGTTTTAAAAACCAGAGCAGTATTTATAAAAAAACAGTAAAATATTCTCTTATCATGCATGTTTATTCATATATCAGCCCATGAATTATTCACAGAGCCCTCAACTTAATTTCTCTTGTTTGTTTTTCTCTGTTTTTTTGATATGTGATCTAATTTGACTTGGCATTAGCTAAAGGTTAGCGTTTCATTACACTCACCTGTCCATGTGTTTTCAGATGAAGTTAGACATGGTTGTCTTGGTGTCTAATCATTATCCTCTTTGTTAACAATAAGCAATTGATTTGTAGACTCCCGGGTACTTGTAGTAATCCTCCAAGCCAAAGGGTAACTAGCCAGAACAGCATACAATGGGTTACTACTCCTTCATTTCCTGTATTGCCTGTGTGGACAGCTAATGGTACAGACTGCAGTCAAAGGCAAAAGCATAGCAAGGAGGGTTAAACAGTGATTTGGATCTTCATATCCCGTAGCTGTAGCTTGAAGGTGCTACATTTAAGTTGGCTCTGAACCTGTCCCTGACAGGTCCCGTTACACGGACAAGTACAAGAGTGTTTAGCTCTCTGTTCCCTCATTTCCACCAAATAAGCACCAGTGCTAGTTTGGTTCTGGTGCTTGTGCTGGTGCTTAACCAGTTCAACTATAGTACCTCATAAGAACCAGTTGGTTTTCCACCGACATGGAGTTAATTGGGGATTACGTCAGGGCTATGTCATTACGTAGTGTGAACCGTCTTTATGCAACCCCATAGAACACCACAGAACAAGTAAAAAGAGGAGAAGAAGCAGCAGTGCTAGCTTGTCAACATGGAGGAGTTTGTTGTCTCTTTGGGAGTGCTGCTTTTATTATACCAAACCTGTATTACCATCCAAAAACAATTTTATTCTTAATTGCAGAGAACGGCGGCTATGTTTAAGGAGACGGATAATTATCAATATTTCAGTTATCAGCCGTTGTTAGCTGAAGTCTGTAGCTCAACTAGCTAGTATTGACTACACTTTTAAACGTTATTTTTATACCAATAATGTAATAGGTGGTGTTACGGAGCATTACGAGATGGAGTTTGCCTGTTATGTCATGCCAAAAAGTGATCAGCTGCCAAAAAAATGATTGTCAGGTGCCATATTGTTGTTATGGGGTTATATTAGCTGTTAAATATATATTTCAACATATAAACAGTACTTAGTTTGGTATAATAAGATATGTTTAACACTTATGATGCATTTTGAACCCGAAACAAACTTGATCTAGGATTAAAAGCAATTAAAATAATGCTGTCACAAGGTTACATGGAAAAATGCATAGATTTACTGAATAGATACATGTAGATACTGTATAAATATACATTCTATGTACCTCCAAAACAACGAAGTTTTTGTGCATACTGTAAATATTGCAGTCAGTTGCAATCTGATAAATTCTATATGTTGTTTTCCAAACTGCAACACTTTGGCCAACACTATAATTTTTCAGATGCGATAAAACCTCAAAACATTGAGACACATCGTAGGTGGACTGAGACCAGGGAGTACACATTTAACAAGCGGGCGCTCCTGGCTCCTGTAGACGGTGATCACTTTTTGGCACGACACCAGATTTCACCACCCAACTGACCCCATACAGAAGTGGCTGATGAAACCCTTTTTGGACACAGGCAGACTTACCCCTGAACAACGTAACTACAACTACCGGATGAGCTGTGCACGTTCAGTTGTGGAAATGGCTGTTGGCGGCTTGAAAGGACGATGGAGGGTCCCTCCTGACAAGGAATGACTGCAAACTGGAGCTGAGCAAGAAAATGGTGCTCACCTGCTGCATACTTGATAATATTTGTGAGGAACATGGTGACAGTTTTGGACTCCCAAACACACATGATCACAGTCAGCCTCTAGTTCAACCACTACCTGATTATGCCAGTGTAGAATGACATTAGGGCAGCTTTAATGGAGTATTTTAACTGTGGGGAGCAATAACCTGCTTAGTGCCTGCCATATCATTTACAAAATATAACATATGTGAAGTAGTGCAAAAGCATTAATGAATAAAAAAAATTCAGCTGACAATCGATCCTCAGTATACTCTGTTTTGAAGTATTTATGGCGTATGTATATATTTTATAGGCACATTTACAGAGTTGTTAAAGGTATACTGTACACCTTCTGTACTTGTATGTCATCTATTCTGGTTAAAGTACTGATTCAAGTTTTTATTCATGTAGGGGTAACAAGAGACAGACTGTAAAGTGTACAAGTTAAAAGTACTTTCCCTAGAAATGATCTTGTCCAGAGTTGATAGAATGTCATGTGGTATGTCGTCAAAAGAATATAAACTCATTATCATTTTTGAAGCTGGCAACTTGGAACATTTTCCACAGAAAAAGTGCATAGATTTAAAGTTTGTTGCTGCTTGTTCTTTAGAAAATGTGAAAAAAGTTGTCAAAAATATGTGAGTGAAGTCCACAAATAGCTGATATATTTTCAAATACCTGATAAAATAAACATAAGTGCAGTAATTCAGTACTTGTACTTTCACTTTTACTTTCGCTGAGATAATCAGAACAGAGAGCAGGTGACTCTGTGAAAATGTCCACAGAGAATCGCTCTTCAACAATATTATTAGTCAATTATTACTACAAACCTATTACAAAATGATCAGAAGAACCCGCAAGTTGGGATACAAGGAATGCGCCAAGTCTGACCACACACAGAAGTGAACACTCCTCCTCCTGAACTCAGTGGAGCAGTGTACAGAGATACAGCACACACCTGTCAGGGGAGGGGCAGGACACTGCCGGTATGAGGAGATTTGTTTAAGAAATGGTACAAAATATAAATGTTTCTGCTATAATGAGGAATATAACGTTAATTTTTGAAACTAGGGAAAGAACAGGCTGGGTGATAACAAATCTTTGGGGATTGGAGAAGGCGGGGGGGGGATTGTCAGATTATGAAAAATATTACATTTCCCGAAGTTATGAGGTGGATTTTGATTTATATTCATCAAAAAGTAATATCTGAAAATCATTTAAGGAGAATTGAATCTAGAAAAAAAAAAATGATGTTGAAATTGCATGGCCTCAAGCCAGTCTTGGCTGAGTTACCGAAGCCATACGTCCTGAGGATGAGTCTGAGTCATTACCCTTCCGAGAGGTCTCGAGGCTGGACTCGAGGCCTCTCGGAAGGGTAATCATCCAACAGTGATGATCGTACGAAAAGGTTTATGTGATATTTACGAAACGGTGCATATCTGGTCAGTCTCATCGTACAATCGTTCGCTCATATGATAAATCTGACGGATGGCTCCGAGTGTCATTTGAATTCCACGCCCACGTCTCGACCCCAGAATTTACGACACGGGAATATGAGAAGGCAAAAAGAGAAACTTTTCTGAAGTAAAAATTGACTGTATTATAAGAAAAGTGAAAAATAAAATGCAGACTCGGCGCCACACGAGTCGGCTGCCTTTTGCAACAGCGGCTCGATTCCGAGTCTTTTTCCCTTCCTCTCTCTTTTGATCCGTCTTTTTTTTTCACCCCACTTATATCACGGACACACAGATCGTCCTAAATGTCTCCTGAGCCGGTGGACGGAGCCACTGTCTATAGCAGGATACGATACAGCAGAGAACAGCTGCTAGCATTCAACCGCCACCCGGTCCCATTGGAAAAACTCGACATACCGAGTGATCTGAGGCGAAAACGCCGCGGCTGCCGGGCTGGAGTAAGGCGGAGGACAAAAAATATAAGGTACAGACCCTCCCTTCCATCTGTTGTCATGGGAAATGTACGGTCGATACTGGGAAAGTTAGATGAGCTAGCGGCTATCTCCCGTTATGATAGCACTTACCGGGAGTGCTCTCTCCTTTTGTTTACTGAGACGTGGCTAACTGAACTAGCAGCAGATGCTAACATTGAGCTGGAGGGTTTTCACATGATACGAGCTGACCGAACACCAGAGAGTGGCAAAACTAGGGGCGGTGGAGTGATCATGTATGTTAACAACAACTGGTGCAGACCGGGACATATCACTGTTAAACAACGACACTGCAGCAAAGACATTGAGTTGCTAGCTGTTAGCATGAGGCCTACATATCTCCCGAGAGAACACTCACACGTGATCTGCATTGTTGTTTATGCAAATCCGACGGCGAACGCTGGGACAGCACGTGACGTCATCCATTCAGTAACCAGCAGGCTGCAGACAGAACACCCAGATGCTCTTCTCCTCATCTCAGGCGATTTCAACCATGTTTCACTGTCTCCCATTCTACCCACGTTCACCCAGTATGTCACATGCCACACTAGAGACAATAAAACACTGGATTTATTCTACGCAAACACTAAGGAGGCGTACACCTCATCACAACTCCCCCCACTCGGGAGATCGGATCACAACTTGGTTCATCTCCGGCCGGTGTACAAACCCCTAGTGCACAGACAACCTCCGGCCATGCACACTGTGGAGTTATGGTCTGAGGAGACAATGGACACCCTAAAGGGCTGTTTTGAAGCCACCGCCTGGAAGCAGCTCTGCGATCCACATGGTGAGGACATCGATGGCCTCATTCACACCTTCACGGGCTACCTCAGCTTCTGTGTGGACAAATCCGTTCCCACCAAGACCATACGGCGTCACTCAAACAACAAACCCTGGATCAACCCTGAGATAAAAACACTTCTGAGAGAGAAGAAGAGGATCTTCAGGTCAGGGAACAGGGAGATGCTGAAGTCCGTACAGAGGGAGCTGAGGAGAAAGATCAGAGAAGGCAAGGACAGCTTCAGGAAGAAGATGGAGGACAAGCTGCAACAGAGCGACATCAGCGGGGTCTGGAGAAACCTCAAAACCATCTCGGGGCTCCAGAATACCTCCCCCCAGGCCACAGGGGGCAGGGAGTGGGCGAACAACCTGAATCTGTTTTTCAATAGATTTGACCAACCGCCCTCCCCCCTGACTGCACAACAACCACTGCTGCCTCTAAAGAAATCAAGTCCTGCTGCCCACTCCCCACTCTACCAACACCCCCCCACTCCCAACACACAGCCCCCCATCCTGACCCTGACCAGGACCCAGGTGAGGACGGAGCTGAGGAAGATCAAGGCGAGGAAGGCGCCGGGACCGGACGGCATCAGCGCAAAGCTCCTCAAGTCCTGTGCAGACCAGCTGTGTGGGATTGTGACGTATATCTTCAACATGAGCCTGAAACTGGGGAGGGTACCACAGCTGTGGAAAACATCTTGTGTGGTACCTGTACCAAAAACTTCCCACCCCAAAGACCTGAACAGCTACAGACCGGTGGCCTTGACGTCCCACTTGATGAAGACCCTGGAGAGACTGCTCCTTGCTCACCTCCGCCCCCTGGTGGAACCAGCGATGGATCCACTCCAGTTCGCCTACCAGCATGGCATTGGGGTGGAGGATGCGGTGATCTTCCTCCTTCACCGTTCTCTGTCCCACCTGGAGAAGCCCGGGAATATGGTGAGGATCATGTTCTTTGACTTCTCCAGTGCTTTCAACACCATCCAACCGATGATCCTGAAGGACAAGCTGCTGCGCGCAGGGGTGGACCAGCACCTGTCATCATGGATCCTGGACTACCTCACGAACCGGCCTCAGTTTGTGAGAACCCGGGACTGTGTGTCCGACACGATCATCAGTAGCACGGGGGCCCCCCAGGGAACGGTGCTGGCTCCCTTCCTGTTCACTCTTTATACTGCGGACTTCTCACACAACACAACACACTGCCATCTACAGAAGTTCTCTGATGACTCTGCGATCGTTGGCCTCATCTCCAATGGAGATGAAGCTGAGTACAGAGGGCTTATCCAGGACTTCGTGGACTGGTGCCATCGGAACTGCCTCCAGATCAACGCGAGGAAAACTAAGGAGCTGGTGGTGGACTGCCGCAGGCATGGGCAGCCCCTCACAGTACCAGTAAATATACAGGGAACAGACATCGAGATGGTGACATCCTATAAGTACCTGGGTATTCATCTGAACAATAAACTAGACTGGTCACACAATACTGATGCACTCTACAAGAAGGGACAGCGCAGGCTGTTCCTGCTGAGGAGACTCAGGTCTTTTGGTGTACAAGGGGCGCTGCTGAAGTCATTCTATGACACGGTGGTGGCATCAGCCATCACTTTTGGAGTGGTCTGCTGGGGCAGTGGCATTACTGCAGCCGATAGGAAGAGACTGAACAAACTGATTAAGAAAGCTAGCTCTGTCCTGGGGCAGCGCCTTGATCCGATGGAGGAGATAGGAGAGAGAAGGACGGTGGCTAAACTGTCATCTCTGCTGGAGTCCGAGTTCCACCCTATGCAGGACATACTGAATGCACTGAGGAGCTCATTTAGCAGCAGACTACATCATCCCAGGTGCACAACCGAGAGGTTTCGTAGGTCCTTCCTACCAACGGCTGTCAGACTGTACAACCTAAGCAGGGCTGCTCGCAGAGATAGCAAAAAGACGTAACAAACTAATAGTTTTTTGAATGCAAAAGATGCAATAGACTTACACAATGGTCCTCTCCGGCATACAACTAGGAACATACCGGTCGCTATGGAGGGTGAGAATATGTATGGGCACATAATCATACCATGTAGGATAACTAAGTAGACGGTTATGCTGTTTCATTCCATCTAGCAACAATGCTCTGCACTGTGTGTGTTTATATATTTGCATATTTATTCCATCTAGCTACAATGCTCCGTACTGTGGGTGTTTATATATTTATATATCTACATATTATTCCATCTAGCTACATTGCTCCGCACTGTGTGTGTTTATATACTTGCATATTTATTCCACCTAGCTGCAATGCTCCGTACTGTGGGTGTTTATATATTTACATATTTATTCCATCTAGCTACAATGCTCTGCACTGTGTGTTCATATATTCATATATTTATTCCATCCAGCTACAATGCTCTGCACTGTGTGTCTGTGTGTGTGTGTATATATATATATTTTATAGTAATACGTACATATGTTTATTAGCTGCTCTTGCTTGCTTGTTTTTTTTCTTGCCTTCTGATTGTTGCTCTGAGTGTTGCTATCCCTGTGCTGTTGCAATCCTGGAATTTCCCCGTTGTGGGACTAATAAAGGCTTATCTTATCTTATAGAAGATGGATGGATGATAAACAGCAATTTTCCTGAGAATCTGAATTTCCCTCAGTACAATACGGTCTTTCTATCTTTAACATATAAAAAGTTATTTATTACTGTTTCTGATATACTGAATAAAACATGAACATTATCATCCATCCATCCATCTTCTTCTGCTTAATTCTTTTCGGGTCGCGGGGGGGCTGGAGCCTATCCCAGCATTTTAGGGCGAGAAGCAGGGTACACCCTGGACAGATCGCCAGTCCATCGCAGGGCCAACACAGAGAGACAGACAGCCATTCACTCTCACATTCATTCCTAAGGACAATTTAGAATCCCCAGTTTTGATGCCAATTAACCTAACCTGCATGTTTTTGGCATGTGGGAGGAAACCGGAGAAATCCCAGAGTAAACCCACACAGACATGGGGAGAACATGCAGTTTTCATCATGCAAATTTCACAATTTTATCACGCCAGTTTTGGTTGAAAGGCTGCAGTGGCTGGCCACGTGCGTCCCCGCCTGAATGGCGATGCCACTGCGTTTCATAGAATAAACCCATGTTGAAAAGGACTGCTGAGTTATCAATTGACATCTAATTTACTTTAGTCGACTAAATTCTTATCGACATGTAATTGAAAGTCAGTTAATCACTAACATCCCTTGTGCTCACACAGGAGACTCCTTACAGTACAGATATATAAATCCATAATCCATCCATCCATCCATCCATCTTCTACCGCTTTTCCGGATGTCCGGGTCGCGGAGGCAGCAGTTCAAGCAGAGAAGCCCAGACTTCCCTCTCCCCAGCCACCTGCTCCAGCTCTCCAGGGAGGATACCAAGGCGTTCCCAGACCAGCTGGGAGACATAGTCTCTCCACCGAGTCCTGGGTCTGCCCCGGGGTCTCCTCCCAGTGGGACGTGCCTGAAACACCTCAAGTGGGAGGCGTCCAGGAGGCATCCTAATCAGATGCCCATACCACCTCAACTGACAACTTTCAATGTGGAGGAGCAGCGGTTCTACTCTGAGCCTCTCCCGGATGACTGAGCTCCTCACCCTATCTCTGAGGGTGAGTCCAGCAATCCTACGGAGAAAGCTCATTTCAGCCGCTTGTATCCGTGATCTTGTTCTTTCGGTCATTACCCAAAGCTCGTGACCATAGGTGAGAGTAGGAACGTAGATTGACTGGTAAATAGACAGCTTTGCTTTAGAACTAAGCTCCCTCTTCACCACAACAGACCGGTACAACGTCCGCATCACTGCAGATGCTGCTCCGATCCACCTGTCAATCTCTCGCTCCATTTTCCCCTCACTCATGAACAAGACCCCAAGATACTTAAACTCCCCCACTTGGGGCAGGAGCCTGTCCCCAACCCAGAGAGGACAATCCACCTTTTTCCGGCTGAGGACCATGGACTCGGACTTGGAGGTGCTGATTCTCATCCCAGCCGCTTCACACTCAGCGGCAAATCGTCCCAGCAAGAGCTGTAGGTCATTGCTGGATGAAGCCAACAGGACAACATCATCTGCAAACAACAGAGATGAGATCCTGTGGTCACCAAGCATGACACCCTCCGTTCCCTGGCTGCGCCTAGAAATCCTGTCCATAAAAATTATGAACAGGATCGGTGACAAAGGGCAGCCCTGGCAGAGTCCAACTCTCACTGGGAATGACTCCGACTGAGTGTTGGCAATACGAACCAAACTCTCACAACGGTCGTACAGAGACCGAATAGCTCGTAACAACAAGCCCGATACCCCATACTCCCGAAGCACCCCCCACAAAAAACCACGAGGGACGCGGTCAAATGCCTTCTCCAAGTCCACAAAACACATGTAAACTGGTTGGGCAAACTCCCACGAACCCTCAAGAATTCTTGAGAGGGTAAAGAGCTGGTCCAATGTGCCACGGCCAGGATGAAAACCACATTGCTCCTCCTGAATCCGAGGTTCGACCAACGGCCAGACTCTCCTCTCCAGTACCTTGGCATAGACCTTCCCAGGGAGGCTGAGGAGTGTGATCCCTCTAAAGTTGGAGCACACCCTCCAGTCCCCTTTTTTGAAGAGAGGAACCACCACCCCAGTTTGCCATGCCAAAGGCACTGCCCCCGACCTCCTCGCAGTGTTGCAGAGGCGTGTCAACCATGACAGCCCAACAACATCCAGGGCCTTGAGGTACTCAGGGCGAATCTCGTCCACCCCCGGGGCCCGGCCACCAAGGAGATTTTTAACCACCTTGGCGACCTCAGCCCCTGTGATAGGCGAGTCATCCCCCTCTTCCTCTGTGGAAGGTGTATCAGTGGGATTGAGGAGATCCTCGAAGTATTCCTTCCACCGCCCAACGATATCCCCAGTCGAAGTCAACAGTGTCCCATCCGCACCATACACAGTGTGGACAGGGAGCTGCTTTCCCCTCCTGAGGCGCCGGACAGTTTGCCAGAATCTCTTTGAGGCCGATCGAAAGTCTTGTTCCATGGCCTCACCGAACTCCTCCCATACCTGGGTTTTTTCTTCAGCAACCACCCGAGCTGCACTCCGCTTGGCCTGCCGGTACACCTCAGCTGCTTCGGGAGTCCCACAAGCCAACCAAGCTTGATAGGACTCCTTCTTCAGCTTAATGGCCCCCCTCACCACTGGTGTCCACCACTTGGTTCGGGGGTTGCCACCACGAGATGCACTGACCACCTTGCGGCCGCAGCTCTGGGCCGCCGCTTCAACAACAGAGGTGGAGAACATGGCCCATTCAGACTCCATGTCTCCAGACTCCCTCGGAATGTGGTTGAAGTTCTTCTGGAGGTGGGAGTTGAAGACCTCCCAGACAGGGGCCTCAGCCAGACGTTCCCAGCACACCCTCACTATACGTTTGGGTCTACCAGGTCTGAATGGCTTCCTCCCCTGCCATCGGATCCAACTCACCACCAGGTGGTGATCAGTTGACAGCTCTGCACCTCTCTTTACCCGGGTGTCCAAGACATACGGTCGCAGGTCTGATGACATGATAACAAAATCGATCATCGACCTGCGACCTAGGGTGTCCTGGTGCCAGGTGCACATATGGACACCCTTATGCTTGAACATGGTGTTCGTTATGGACAAACTGTGGTTAGCACAGAATTCCAATAACTGAACACCACTCGGGTTCAGATCGGGCAGGCCGTTCCTCCCAATCACCCCCCTCCAGGTTTCACTGTCGTTGCCCACGTGCGCATTGAAGTCCCCCAGTAGGACAATGGAGTCTCCAAGCGGAGCACCCTCCAGCACCCCAGTCACAGACTCCAAAAAGGGTGGGTACTCTGAAACATCATTTGGTGCATAGGCACAAATGATGGTCAGGACCCGTTTCCCAACCCGGAGGCGCAGGGAAGCAACCCTTTCGTCCACCGGGGAAAACTCCAATATAGAGGCAGCAAGGTGGGGGGATACAAGAATACCCACCCCTGCTCGTCGCCTCTCGCCCGGGGCAACTCCAGAAAAGGCCAAGCTCCAGCCCCTCTCCAGGAGACTGGTTCCAGAACCGTAGCTGTGTGTTGAGGTGAGGTCAACTATATTTAGCCGGTATCTCTCAACCTCGTACACCAGCTCAGGCTCCTTCCCCACCAGAGAGGTGACATTCCACGTACCAAAAGCCAGTTTAGAAAGCTTGGGATCAGTCCGCCAAGGTCTCCGCCTTTGACCGCCACCTAATCCACATAGCACCGGACCCCCATGATCCCTCCTGCAGGTGGTGAGCCCACTGGAGGGCGGACCCATGTAACTCCTTCGGGCTGAGCCCGGCCGGGCCCCATGGGTGGAAACCCGGCCACCAGACGCTAGCCATCAAGCCCCTCCCCCAGGCCTGGCTCCAGGGTGGGGCCCCGGTAACCCCATACCGGGCGGGGTACACTGAATCCTTGATATAGAATTTATCATGAGAGTCTCTTGGATCGTTCTTAGTCTGGCCCTTCACCCAGGACCAGTTTGTCTTGGGTGACCCTATCAGAGGCAAATTGCTCGGACAACATAGCTCCTGGGATCGCTGGGGCACGCAAACCCCCCCACTACGATAAGGCAGAACCGCTGCTCCTCCACATTGAAAGGAGTCAGTTAAGGTGGTATGGGCATCTGATTAGGATGCCTCCTGGACACCTCCCACTTGAGGTGTTTCGGGCACGTCCCACTGGGAGGAGACCCCGGGGCCGACCCGGGACGCGGTGGAGAGACTATGTCTCCCAGCTGGTCTGGGAACGCCTTGG
Organism: Pholidichthys leucotaenia; assembly: GCA_020510985.1. Classification (NCBI taxonomy): domain Eukaryota; kingdom Metazoa; phylum Chordata; class Actinopteri; order Cichliformes; family Pholidichthyidae; genus Pholidichthys; species Pholidichthys leucotaenia. The sequence continues at coordinate 117,694,696 of CM035842.1, forward strand.
TATCCTCTCTGAAGAGCTGGAGCAGGTGGCTGGGGAGAGGGAAGTCTGGGCTTCTCTGCTTGAACTGCTGCCTCCGCGACCCGGACCTCCGAAAAAGCGGTAGAAGATGGATGGATGGATGGAAAAAAAAAACCTGCAGCTCAATTGCAATGGTAAAAAATATTTAAGAAACTAAATTCAGATTTTATACATTCCACCAAATAAATGTTTTTTTTTTTTAAATTTTGCTTAAATCTGTTTTAACATTGGCTGCGGTAACATAAATATGGATAAAACGTTTATAATTACTAACAGCACCGTCTTTAGTCTTTAAAGTAAATCGTCAAATCTCTCATCTAAATATTGTAGTGATCTGGAGAGGGTTTCAGCCCCTGTCCATGCTTTGTGCCTCTTTTTGGACTCATCATTATTGTCATTACTATTATCATTTGTGTTCCTATTTCTCTCATCATTTCGGGTTTATTTGTGGTGACAGCGCTTTCAATTACTTCTGCTCCTCATTATTGGCCCTTTCTGTTGTTAATATTGACAGCTGTTTCTGATTGTGTTAGTTACCGCCTGTCCTTTATGTGCACTTTCAGTGCGGCGATCTACTGTGAAGAACACTGTTAAGTTCACTGTTAAGAAGTTTGTCTAATTGTCTGCTATTTTCATTGTTACACTCACGTGCACTGTTGCTTGCTGTTCACGGTTTAGGTTTCAAACATTTTTTTATTCTGTATCAAATATTACCAGAAAATAATATAAATCGCCACATCTTAAGAGCACTGAGGGGGGAACTGGGACAAAAATTGAGGCTAGGAATTTGGCTGCATCCTTGGCCACCCTGTTATTGCAACCCGAAACCACCACAATTTTCGGCCAACATTTTAAAATAATATATATCTGACTATTTATAAATGTAATTATAAACTTCAGCTGTGATGAAAATTATCGAGATTGTATTTTGATAGTCAACTAATGTATTGATTATTAAAACAACTAATCAACTGATCTTAATTTAAATCTGGTCTTGACTGCTGGTGAAGATTACAGTTTTATTTTCTTATATTGGCACACTACACATTAAGTAAAACACATAAACTACGACCACCGTACGAGCTTGTGCCACATTATAGGTCCATAAACCGAATAACGGTGGTGTTTGTAGCTCAACTGTCTCTAAGCTTTGTAGCCTTAAACGGTTCCACAGGCAGGCACAGGAAGCGAAGACAAAACCATCATTGTCAAAGTAAAAGCCTACTTTTTACTTCAGTGCATAGGATGGCATAAGGCCTCTGTACTTTTTTTTTTTTTTTTTTTGGTTACTTATTTGTACCCGTAGGTAGATTTGGTTTGCAGCCTGGTGACAAGCCACCGGCTGCCGGTCGCTGTGTGCGTGAGCGCCCTAAACCTACATGTTTTTGGTATGCGGGAGGAAACCGGAGAAATCCCACGCAACACGGGGAGAACATGCAAACTCTACACAGCTTACTGTTGGTCGGGGGCTGGGATCGAACCCACGATCTCATGATCCCCGCGATCTCCCGGCCGAGGGTAAACTGTGCTGCCACAGTGCTAAACCACTGCGCCACCGTGCAGCCCAGTACTTTGTAAAATTAACTACTAATAGGAAAACATCTATGCAAAGATCAAAAAATACATTACTCAGAATTATTGATCAGGTAATAACCTAAAATAATAAATCTTTCAGGGGGTTGGTTATACACTGTGGTTGTTGCGGTTGCTCATTATTCTCCGCAGCAGGCTTGTTCATTGCGCGGTACGACATAATTGCAGTTATCGTGACGGCCCTACACTCCACAGACAGACAGTGGTAGTGGTAAGCTACTGCTGTAGCCACTGCTGCCCTGGGGCAGGCTGACGGAAACGTGGCTGCCAGTCCGCGCCAACAGCCCCTCCGGTCACTACCGAACATTTATACACATTCATACCCAGTGTCATGGACACTGGAGGCAAGGTGGGTAAAGTGTCTTGTCCAAGGACACAATGGCAGGATGTCTGGGGAGAGCGGGATTCGAACTGCCAACCATCCGATTATTGGACGATCCACTCTACCTCCTGAGTCACTGCCGCCGCTAGGTTGTCGTTACCGTTACAATTGTTTAATGTTTAATTTTTGACAACACATGTTCCTGTTTTCTTGTTAGTGACACAGCCCTCTAAGTCCCTGTATCCTGTCTCATCAGCTGGTTCTGACCCAAACACCCAGGCACTGTTTGGCTATTATATGACCTGTTTAGTTTATAGCTTCCACGGATTGATTTCATTCTCTTTCAATGATAATCACTCCACTTGAACAGAAATTTTATTTCTCATAAAGATGAACAAACAAAAAAAATAAAGAATTTTAATATGCCAGTACTAGAGATTTCAGAATTTTTATTTTTGTTTCAGGATAAATTGATTTGGTGACTTGTCTGTTTTAAATTGATAACAAGATTCATTGATTTTCTTTGCTTTTTTTCCAGTCAAGATTGGACTGCAACCTTCAACCAGTTCTTCTCCAACTCTTTATGCTTACCTAATTCAGCGATGAGCGCCAAGTCAGTAATCAGCAAGGAGGTCTTCATACCTCATGATGAGAAGATGCTCGCTGCTGTGCAGGTCAAGCGAAGGACAAAGAAGAAGATTCCTTTCCTTGCCACTGGTGGACAAGGAGATTACATGACTTTTATCTGCCTTTCAGGTCAGAACAAGTTGTTTCTATCAATTACAAAAAGTTTTTTTTTCTTTTTTGTCTTTGAGTATGTTGCATTTGCTGTTTTGTGCTTTTGCAACACAGTCACATTTTTATACGTCTCCCTTATTCTCTCACTAATGTTCACAGTGATGAGCAGGTTTATGTTTCCTCTACCAATAGAATATTCTGTTAAATCAATTTACTTCTGGGACTCAGGTCAGTAGTTTTTAAACAGATTTGATTTAAGTTGGAATAAAATATTTGTTTTGCTTGAAACTGAAGTTTGACTTCTATTTTTTCACCCTGAGAACAATAGGTGAGATATTGCTTGTTAATTGAAATAGCCATGCATATATTTGAGAGAGGAATGGCAAGAGCTGCTTATAAGGATCAGTGAGCTTTCATGACAAATACTTTGTAGAAGCTATAGCTACATTAGGGCTGGGCTATAGTTCCATACTTTAAATTGTATTGATATATTTTCACCCGTGGAACAGCATGATCCAGCATCGTTTGTATTGATGCTTCGTCTGTTTTCTCCTTTCCATCTTCACTCCACTCCCTCGCTCTGAACACATAACCCCTCCCCCACCCGCTCTCATTCCACCCGTGTCCAGAGAATGGTTGTCAAAAAAATTACTTGGAAAAGCACTCCTCAACCTTTATTTTTTTGCTTCACTCACCAGTAACAAAAAAAAATTGGGGGTCAAAAAGGAAAAAAATAAACCTGCAAGTACACTCAAATATACCCCAGAGCTATTCCACACGGGTGGAGGAGGCTACGGTCGGGCACCGTCTCAGCGGACATCCACCCAAAAAAGCCTCCGGTCTCCAGACCAGCTGAGCTATTTTACCCAAGATCACAATAAGGATAGTTGCAGGGCTGCATAGGCTGTCTGTCCACCGAGCATGTTTTTTTCCATTCTGACATCTATTTTTTGTTCATTTTATATGTAGTCCCGTGTATATCCACTTGGAGCAAAAACGTTCTCCTTGGTGAGTGCATTTTGTTGCTGTGCACAGGTCTAAAGTAACTCATAAATACCTGGATGGCTGCAGTTCACCAGACTTCATCTAGTCATTGGTGAGTTCAGTGTGAAATAAGAAAACCAATGCTTAACGTGCAGTAAACACTTTGGTTCCAGGAAGAATGTCATACATATGGCTCACGGGCTCAAACTTGACCATGGGAGGAATTTGCAAAGTATGAAAAATTGCCATTTTTAAATAAAGTAACTGCTATTACCAATATGTACACTGGTGTCACACTGTTATTAATAGTAGCAGACTATTATTTTACTGGTCCGGCCCACTTGAGATTGAATCAGGCTGTATGTGGCCCCTGGACTAAAATGAGTTTGACACCTCTGGTTTACAGTAGGAATAACTTACAGGACTAATATCCTAATATCGTCTATAAGATGAAATATCTAGAAATGTGTAATTATATGCAAAAGCCACTGCTGAAACTAAAAGTTAGTTCCATATAGGTATATCTTTATATGTATATCCATATCGTATTCTTTACAATACAGGTATAAATTTTGATCCTGGTGTAAAAATGAATATTGTGATATTTGGGGTCTGCTGCATGACGACGTCACCTCGTTACGGTGCTGACGGAAGTTGCACGTTACTATAAAACGGCAAAACGAACATGGCGCGGGAAGCTGCTGCTCTCTCTGCATCCAGTTGAGTGGAAATTAAAAAAGCCCCAGGAGAGGAACGTGCAACGAGAGTTACAATGCAGGTGAAGTGATTCAGCATAAAACTTGACATCTGTGTGCACTCAAGATGTAATGGTTTATATTATTTTCTTGTAATATTTGATACAGAACAAAAAATATTTGAAACAAAATCTGAGCTGCTGTTTCGTCGTCGTCGTCGTCGGCCTCCGTCAGTCTATGATGACCATGGAAGAGAATCCTAAACGTCTACTCTGCTGGAACAGCACCGCCTGTGGCTGAACAGGCCGATGCGCACCGGTGTTCTACCTTCCAGCGTTGGGCGTTGGTAGGATTCAAGCCTGGGCAGGAAGATATGGAGGACAAGATGTTACCCATGCAGCATGTCTCCCCTCTCAACGTCACTGATGAATCCAAAGGAACAGCAGGGCTGCTATAGTTTGGCACCAGCGCCATCACAGGAGCTGCCAGAACGATGTTGAGCACAACAGAGAACTGCCTTAGGGGCTCCGACTCCGGATTTTTCCTCAGGGTTGACTCGCGAAGCCTTTCCCGTGACCGGGTGTGCCGCAAGGCAGCGGAGGTTTGAAATCAGGGTTTACCTTCCCCTAGATGGGCTACCTTCCCAGGTTGATGAGCCACCATCTACCCGAAGCTGCTGTTTATAAACTGAAGAAATAAGAGTTTTTGTTTTTCCTGAATATGTTGAAGGCAAATAACGCTGGCCTGTGAAACTGTCCTTTTTGCATGAATGTAAAAGAAAAAAAAAAAACCCTGTGCTCTGTAATCCCGCAAAAAAAGTTATCGTGAAAATTCACAGAAATATCATGATATCGTTTATGAGAGAGAGAGAGAGAGAGATGTTGTGCTACTGTATAAATTTACATACGTGTACCACTGTTTTAGTTATTTGCTAGTGATTTTTTTCTTACCAAAATAATTTATTCTACATCCTTTGTAGTTTAAATAACATGTTTTTTTTGTATTGAGATAGATATCGAGTATCGAGAATCCTGAATAATTATATCGAGATATAATTTTTGACCAGTATCGCCCTGCCCTAATTTTTTCTATATTTGGAGCCATTGAAAGGTGTCTAAAAGTAATTTCCACTCCATCTAGACACTACAAAGGCTAGGAAATCTGTCTGTATCTGATTCAGTTTCAAAGATGTCGTGCTGTCTGGCTTTCCTTTGTTTACTCTCTCAGGAATGTATAAATAAAAGTCAGTTGTGTCAAGCAGAAACCACAAATTACTGACAAGTTTCAGAGGATGGACAATGTTTTTTTTTCTCCAGGTTTAAGATGAGTCATATCGCTTTCATGTGGAAATGAAGGTTGTTTGAGATTCTCTTCTTGTAATGCCAGTCTCATCGCATACCCAGCAGCAGCAACATTCACCTTGAGCGAATAAGTCACTGAATATACCAACGGCATACTCAGCCTGGCATGACTGACATAACTTTAATTATGACATATTGTAGCCCTTTTATAATAAAATAAATCATGATTGTACTGAACCCATGGATGGACCTTTGAAAGACAGCACATCCAATATTGTAGTATGTCTTTATCTTAAGAACGGAGTCCCTGGTGTCATCAGGCTTCTCCCACTAAAAATATTGAAATGGGAGAAATTGTTGTGGCCATTTCTTTGATAAATGGCTTTTCTTATGGTTAAAAGCTTTTGCAAATCTTTTCAGCCTCTTGTTCACGAAAGTAATTCTTTTGATATTTCACTCAAAGTCCGTAAATGCCCTGCAAGAGACTTTTTAGTTAATATTAAGGCAGCTGCATAGGCATGGAATAGACCAGGGGTCACCAACTAAAAGTGCAAGAGGTCCGAAAAGTCAGGCCTCCTCCCCAGCTGAGATCCAAATTAGGGCTGGGGATCTTTAGGCACATCACGATACAATTATGATTCAGGGTCTCCGATTTTATTCTAAAACGATTCTCAATGCTTTTTTTTTTTTTTTTCAGGATTTTATTCCTCTCACTGTGTGACAGCTTGATGCTTTTAAACCCAAGTGTTTGCAGTGACCTATGAATACACTTAGACATCTTTTAATAAAAGAAATGGAAGAGAAGTGTGACAAGTCACATGGACAAATTTATCTGAAAGTGTTTTTAAGAACTGTCATCTTTTCATGGACAATCTTTAAGAAGACCACAGCTGTCTCCAGCAGGCCAATATCATTGGCTTTTACACATTATTTTATTAAGCAGATGTTTTAGCTGCTTTAAGTTCTGCATTTTTTTAAACAAAAAAAAAATCAAATTCTTTGCTCAGTTTCAAAAAATACGTAATAATTTAATCATAATGATACAGTGGAACACTAAATGTGTTTTTGAATCCAAATAAATAGCTCTAAAATTCTAAACTCTACAACTTAAATCCTAAAAATGGAAAGTTTTACAGAACACAAGTTAAATTACATACATTTAAAAAGATAAATATTTCAGGGATGGCAATTTTCCGCCAATCCGCGGATTTCCACCAATTTATTTTCAAATTGATCATTTCTGTGAATCGTCTAAATCCGTTGAGAAAATTTTAGGGGGGGTAAGGTACCTTATTGTTACCGATTTTAGCGAAAATCAACACGATTACATAAGCGCTCGGCGCTTCCCGGGTCAAGTCTCCCGCAATAACCCGGATGTACTCAAGCTACTGCTGTATTGTAAACAGCCCTGCGATTGGATAGTTGCAAACGATTGGACCAATCAAATGGCTCGTTGTATGCTTTGTCAAAAATTCATGGCGGCTTGTTCTCAGGGATGTGATTTTTCAGGTAATTCGCCGAATTCCGCTTTATTTTATCTTCCAGGAAGATAAAGTACGTTAAGTACGTTAGCGGCTTGTGGTCCACGAACGCAGTGAAGGTGCGCCCTTTCAGGCAGAACTGGAAGTGGCGTATGGCCAGGTGGAGAGCCATTAACTCTCTGTTGAACACGCTGCATTTACGCTCACTGTCGTGCAAAGAACTGCTAAAATAAATAAAAGGTGAGCGGCTGCCAAGAACCGGCAACGCATTGCTCCACGATGGCTGCTATGCCCATGTCCGAGGCGTCTGTAGTGAGCGCTGTTTTAACCTCAGAACGCCTGCTCCCGTTCAGAAGTCCAGTCGACTCTGTCCGCCGGTTTCCGTTTGAGTGCAGCGTACAACGGCTGTATGAGCTGGGCTGCGCGGGGGAGGAAACGGTTATAAAAGTTAACCATCCCCCAAAACTTATGCAGCGCCCTGACATTGATGTTGAGGAGATAAAAATAGCATAACAATTTAGTTAGATTACTTTTATGATTCCAAACAGTTTGAAATTGACAGTGCACAGTGGATATTGACTCATAACTTTTGAATAGCACTGTCCTGGTTAAGTAGTTACTTAAAGAATAGATATCAGTATGTATGTGTTAGTAACAAAAACTCAGTTACTGAAGGATACTTGTGGAGTCCCACAGGGTTCAGTTTTGGGGCCATTATTATTCAATATGTATATAAATGATATACCGGTATGTAAAGTTTCAGAAAAAATGGACTTAATATTGTTTGCCGATGACACTAATCTATTATGCAGTGGAAACAATTTGGAGCAACTTCTGGATACACTCGGAAAGGAATTAGGAAAGCTTAAACTGTGGTTTGATTCAAACAAATTAACACTCAATTTAAGTAAGACAAAATTTATAGTCTTTAACAACCATCACAACAACTCAGTACCTAAACTCAGTGTAAATGGTGTAGAGATCGAAAGGGTGTCTGAAACTAAATTTCTTGGAGTAATAATTGATAACAAACTGTGTTGGAAGTCACATATTAATTATATTAAAGGTAAAGTATCCAAATCAATTGCAATATTACACAGAGTGAAATATTTGCTGAATCAACCCACACTACATACCTTGTATCATTCATTAATACTCCCATACATGACATATTGTAATGAAGTATGGGGAAATACATATAAAACAACCATACATCCACTCTTTATGCTTCAAAAGAGAGCTATTAGAATAATAAACAAAGCAGCTTACAGGGAACCAACAAACCCACTTTTTCTTAAACTAAAAGCTCTCAAGTTGAAAGATCTGGTTGACTTTAAAACTGCAATAATAATGTTTAAAGTGAAGAATTTATCACTGCCCGCAAATATCCAGAAGTTGTTCCAAATAAGGGAGAAACGATATCATTTCAGAGGAACATGTATATTTCAAAAGCCTACAGTGAGAACTACCACCAAGCAACACTGTGTTTCAGTGCAAGGAGTCAGATTATGGAACGATTATGGACCTGAATTAAAATCATGTACAACGCTTGGACAATTTAAACAAAAACTAAAGGAAGAAATACTCCAAACATATATACAAGATGACATGTAAAATCACATAAGGATTGTCATATCCAGTCTGTGTTGTGCTGTTACTTAGTTTTTTCTTTTTTTTGTTTTTTTTTGTTTTTTTTTTGTCACATTTTGTCTTAGCTTTGTTCTGAATTGTAATCGCTCTTGTTTTGTTTTTTTTTCTTTTGAATTCTTGGATGTAATATGGGTGGGCAATATAAGCTGCGGCTTCAGCCATCACCCATTTCGGATAACTTTTGTTGAACTGTATAATCAGAGGAGTTATTGTCTAATTTGACCTTGTTGGATTTTATTTCCCCCTTTTGCTATATTATTCAGTTCCTTTTAACCTGTACTATCCGAAATAAAAGATACATTCATTCATTCATTCAATATTTCTAAGACTTGGCTGCATCAGTGATTGTGCAAAATGAACTGCTCAAGTCTCAATGGAGATTGAAACTGGTGATCTGAAATGAATGCTGAAATTATAAAAAGTAATGGTATGTTGGAATTTTATTTCTATTATGGAATAGATAAAATTAACTGATTTTGATTTGATCAAGTGTTAAAGCATGTGATGGATAATGCTTGTTGGAATATTTTAGGAATGCTATCTTCTTGGAACATAAGTCAATATTATACAGTAATAAGTGGCATTCAGCTGTTTGTTTTATGTCATTTAAGCACAGTTCTAGTACTTAAAAATCATAAAAACCCAGGAGCTTCGGGGGGCTTTGCCCCCTGAACCCCCCTCCCCCAACAGGGCTCTGCCCCGGACCCCACTGGGGGATTGTGTCCCCCAGACCCCCTGCAAAGTTTTCAGATAATTTCACCAACCCCAAATCACATCTCTGGTTCATATTGGAACTCTGAGCTTTCGGTATTGTTTTCAGCGGAATTATGAGATTTTTATCGAAGGATCAGGAGTCATCAGTGCTAGAAATAGACAAAAGTGTCAAAAATAAGTTCCGATGGAATTGGCTTGAGAGAAAAGTGACAGTAAGGGTGAAAATTGGCTCAAAGTTCGACGAGGTAACAGAAACACTCGGACAGTTTCTGAAGAAACCAGAAAAGGAGATGAAGTTCAGAGACTGACACAGCTTGCTGCCAAAAGGAAGAAAGTTTCACATTAGAAGTGACTTGGTGACCAGTGTAAATAGTGTAATAAACTCTTATAGAACTGTTAAATATGTTGGACTAAAGACAGTGAGACAACATTGAAGAAAAAGTAAGTTACAGTGGGGCAAAAAAGTATTTAGTCACCCACCAATTGCGCAAGTTCTCCCACTTAAAAGATGAGAGAGGTCTCCAATTTTCATCATAGGTATACCTCAACTATGAGAGACAAAATGAGAAAAAAAAAAATCCAGAAAATCACATTGTCTGATTTTTAAAGAATTTATTTGCAAATTATGGTGGAAAATAAGTATTTGGTCACCTACAAACAAGCAAGATTTCTGGCTCTCACAGACCTGTAACTTCTTCTTTAAGAGGCTCCTCTGTCCTCCACTTGTTACCTGTATTAATGGCACCTGTTTGAAATCGTTATCAGTATAAAAGACACCTGTCCACAACCTCAAACTGTCAGACTTCAAACTCCACTATGGCCAAGACCAAAGAGCTGTCAAAGGACACCAGAAACAAAATTGTAGACCTGCACCAGGCTGGGAAGACTGAATCCGCAATAGGTAAGCAGCTTGGTGTGAAGAAATCAACTATGGGAGCAATTATTAGAAAATGGAAGACATACAAGACCACTGATAATCTCCCTCGATCTGGGGCTCCATGCAAGATCTCACCCCGTGGGGTCAAAATGATCACGAGAACGGTGAGCAAAAATCCCAGAACCACACGGGGGGACCTAGTGAATGACCTGCAGAGAGCTGGGACCAAAGTAACAAGGGCTACCATCAGTAACACACTACGCCGCCAGGGACTCAAATCCTGCAGTGCCTGATGTGTCCCCGTGCTTAAGCCAGTACATGTCCAGGCCCGTCTGAAGTTTGCTAGAGAGCATTTGGATGATCCAGAAGAGGATTGGGAGAATGTCATATGGTCAGATGAAACCAAAATAGAACTTTTTGGTAAAAACTCAACTTGTCGTGTTTGGAGAAGAAAGAATGCCGAGTTGCATCCAAAGAACACCATACCTACTGTGAAGCATGGGGGTGGAAACATCATGCTTTGGGGCTGTTTTTCTGCAAAGGGACCAGGACAACTGATCCGTGTAAAGGAAAGAATGAATGGGGCCATGTATCGTGAGATTTTGAGTGAAAACTTCCTTCCATCAGCAAGGGCATTGAAGATGAAACGTGGCTGGGTCTTTCAGCATGACAATGATCCCAAACACACCGCCCAGGTAACGAAGGAGTGGCTTCGTAAGAAGCATTTCAAGGTCCTGGAGTGGCCTAGCCAGTCTCCAGATCTCAACCCCATAGAAAATCTTTGGAGGGAGTTGAAAGTCTGTGTTGCCCAGCGACAGCCCCAAAACATCACTGCTCTAGAGGAGATCTGCATGGAGGAATGGGCCAAAATACCAGCAACAGTGTGTGAAAACCTCGGGAAGACTTACAGAAAATGTTTGACCTATGTCATTGCCAGCAAAGGGTATATAACAAAGTACAGAGATGAACTTTTGTTATTGACCAAATACTTATTTTCCACCATAATTTGCAAATAAATTCTTTAAAAATCAGACAATGTGATTTTCTGGATTTTTTTTTCTCATTTTGTCTCTCATAGTTGAGGTATACCTATGATGAAAATTGGAGACCTCTCTCATCTTTTAAGTGGGAGAACTTGCACAATTGGTGGCTGACTAAATACTTTTTTGCCCCACTGTAACTTTTCATTAAATTTAATGATTTATCTAAGGCTAGTATTTCATTTTTTTTTTTAATCAATTTTTTCAGTCTAAATTACTTCTGTTTTACTGAAAACCTCCCAGCTTCAGGGGGGCTGCACCCCCCCGGCCCCCCCATAAGTCAGTCGACCAAATTAGATTTCAGCTGAAATCAGAATTTCCTGTTGCCATCCCTGATATTTACAAAACAAAATCTCACAAAAGTCCGCCTCTATACTATATTTTAGGTATTTAAAAAAGTTTCAAACTGTAAGCCTAAAAAGGGATGGAAAATATAATTAATTCCACACTACAGAATTCCTTTGGAGTTTTTTTTTTTTATGTCCACAATATTTTTATCTTTTTAACCTTGTTTGTGTCTGGGTAACACTGTCACAGGGAGAGAGGAGGTGAATGTGTGTGGAACTTTTCATGTTCAGTAACACACAGAGCAAATTACTGTTTTGACATGATATCAGAGGGTCACGGAAATTATCTCCATAAACAACGTCGTGCAGCCCAACGGGGATGCTGTCCCAGGAAGGTGTGCAGGAGCCACGGGAACCTTCCATCAATAAACCTCTGGGTGGACCCGTACCATCGCAGGCAGCCAGAGTGGCAGACACAATTTTATGTCAGCGTTTCATTCCGCGGGTTACGCGGGAAGGAAGCATGGCTGTCCACCTGCTGTATCCCATGGAGAACGTCCAAGGTCACATGTCATAAAATGTCTGGGCGGCCACTGCTGATACAGCACTTCAGTTCTGCTTTTTCATTCGGTTAAAACAAAGGGGTATAGTTTTTCCCCAAATTATATTAAAAAAGCTTTGGAGTGTGGACAGAGGGCTCTCGAGTTCCGGATCCGGACTGGAGTCCGCCAGTTGGTGACCCCTGGAATAGACCATTTAAAATTACCAGTTACCAAGCATAGATGTTTTGGATTCAGAGATAAAATGGGACAGTCTTGAGGAATAACACATGCACATGAAGAAGATGTTAAGTCTCTACAGAGAGGCCAAACAAGTGCCTAAATGTTATACTTAAATTCTTAGTGAGATTTTTCCATTGCATCGACTACTTGTACTTGTGATTGTGTGTGTATCAGTATAACCTGGACAGAAAAACATACTGTGAGAGGGAGAGTCAATTATCAAACCCTCTTGATACTTCAGGAGGTTGAGAGGTGCGCCAGTATAAACTGTTCAACAATTGCTTATCAATAGAGGATTGGAGGATTTACAAAGATTTTCTACAGCCAATAATAATAATAATGCATCAGATATATGTAGTGCTTTCCATAGATGCTCAAAGATGCTTTACAATGGATACATTATTCATTCACTCCACAGACAATGGTAGTGGTAAGCTACTACTGTAGCCACAGCTGCCTGGGGCAGACTGACGGAAATGCGGCTGCAAATCCACACCAACGGCCTCTCCGACCACTACAGATCATTATACACATTCATGCCCAGTGTCATGGACACTGGAGGCAAGGTGGTAAGTGTGTCCCTGGGCAAGTGTCTTGACCAGGGACAACAACGGCAGGATGTCTGGGGAGAGCAGGAGTCGAACCGCCAACCCTCCGGTTATTAGACGACCCACTCTACCTTCTGAGCCACTGCCACCTACATTTCCCTCCTCCGTTCCATTTTTGCTGAGCACCAAGCTAGACGGCAGGAAATTCCATTTTTATATGGTCTTTGGGATGACCCGGCTGGGACTTGAACCCCAACCTCCTAGTTGTGGGGCAGATGCTTTACCTCTAAGCCACCACTCCATGGTTCCAGCCTTGCTCTAGGAATGTATGCAGTTGCAAGACAAAGTGTGTGAACCCTTTGGAATTACCTGTTTTTCTGCATTAATTTGTCATAAAATGTGATCTGAGCTACATCTAAGTCCCAAGTATAGGCAAACACAATGTGCTTAATCTAATACCACACAAATAATCATTATATTTAATGTCTTTATTGTACACATCCATTAATCATTCCAAGTGCTGATGGGAAAAAAAGTAAGTGGACCCTTGGATTTGATGACTGGTTTGACCTCCCTTAGCACCAGTAACCTCTAAGCCACCACTCCATGGTTCCAGCCTTGCTCTAGGAATGTATGCAGTTGCAAGACAAAGTGTGTGAACCCTTTGAAATTACCTGTTTTTCTGCATTAATTTGTCATAAAATGTGATCTGAGCTACATCTAAGTCCCAAGTATAGGCAAACACAATGTGCTTAATCTAATACCACACAAATAATCATTATATTTAATGTCTTTATTGTACACATCCATTAATCATTCCAAGTGCTGATGGGAAAAAAAAGTAAGTGGACCCTTGGATTTGATGACTGGTTGGACCTCCCTTAGCACCAGTAACCTCAAGCAAGCGCTTCCGGTAGCTACTGATCAGACCTGCATAAAGTTCAGCAGGAATTTTGGATCATTCTTCATTAGAGAATGAGTGGAGTGGTGGCTCAGTTGGTAGAGCATCCGCCCCACACCCGGGAGGCAGGGGTTCAAATCCCAGCCGGGTCATACCAAAGACCATATAAAAATGGTGCTTTCTGCCTTCTAGCATGGTGCTCCGCATAATGGAATGGGGAAAGTAAAGTTACACACAGAGCTACCAGAGGACTGACCCCCCGCTGTAGCTTTCACTACTTACAGTAGCTGTGTGGCCTAGGGTCAGAGAAACGGAGATAGGCGCCGCCCATATACATCTTCAGGTGTGAAGGGATTAACTAACTAACTTCATTAGAGAACTTTTTTAGTTCGCTATTCGTAAGAAGCATCTGCTAATGTGACCCAACCTGTGATCAAGAATTGTTGATTTGCATAAAATTGAAAAGGGTTACAAAGTAATCTCCAAGACTTTAGGTGTTCACCAGTCCATAGTTGGATAAATTATCTACAAATGGAGATGATTTAATACTGCGACTACTCTTCCTAGAAGTGGGCTCCCAGCCAAGTTGACTCCAAGGCCACAATGCAAACTGTGCAATGAGGTAAAAAAGAACCCTAGTTAAAGTAACAGCCTGAAGGTTTGAAGGAATCATTGGAACTTGTTAACCTCACTGTTCATGAGTCTACCATAGTTCATGAGTCTACCAGTCTACCATGGCCAGACACGACAGAAGAAGCCGGTAACCCCCCCCCCAAAAAAAACAAAAAACAAAAACAACAACAACAAAAAAATAAAAAACACATCACTGCACACCTGAAGTTTGCAAAAGAGGACCTTAACATTCCACAATGCTACTGGAGAAATGTTTTGTGGACTGATGAAGCTAAAGCTGAATTGCTGGGGAAGAACATACAGTACTATGTATGGTAGGAAAAGGGCACCACATCCCAACCATCATGATTTTGGGCTGCCTTGGGGCCATCATTGAGGAGTAAAAAGAATTCTCAAGTTTATCAAGCTATCCTGCAGAATAAGGTCAGGGTGGCTGTCAGTAGAAGTTGGGTGATACAGCAGGATAATGACCCTAAACAAAGTAAAGCTACTACAAAATGGCTTAAAAAAAGAAAAACGGCCTTTTGGAGTGGTCCAGACCTTAATCCATTCAAGATGCTGTGGGAAGGACCTCAAGAGAGCCGTTCACACCAGACATCCTAAGAATATGGCTGAGCTGAAGCAGTTCTGTCAGGAAGAATGATCCAGAATTCCGCCTGCACGTTGTGCATGTCTGACCAACAACTACACAGATCAGGTTCACTTACATTTTCCACCAGCCTGTGAATGTTTAATGGATGTGTGCAGTAAAGACATGAAATACTTTGTTTGTGTGGTATTAGATTAAGCACATTGTGTTTGTCTATATTTGGGACTTGGATGTAGCTCAGATCACGTTTTATGACCAACTAGAAAAGCACTCAGAGAGCGCAGACCTCCGCCAAGCGCCACAGTTCCCCCGGTGATCCGGATCACCACCAAAATGTAATCATCTGTAGGATACCCCATTTCTGACAATCTCTGAAAATTTCATGAAAATCCATCCATAACTTTTTGAGTTAACTTGCTAACAAACAAACAGACAGACAGACAGACAGACAGACAAACCAACGCTGATGAAAACATAACCTCCTTGGCGGAGGTAATTAATGCAGAAACCAGGTAATTCCAAAGGGGCCACATGCTTTTTTTGCCACTGTAAGTAACCGACTGTGGTCTGTTGCCTTTTTGATTTTATTTACTTTATTTAACGGAGCCCAATGAGTTTTGATTTTGCTCTATAGATGAATTTTTGGACGACAAGGCTCTCTTGACATACGCTTTTCCCCCCACTGCATATGGTTGAGGTCTCAAACAGGTTCATTTTTTCTTCTTAATGATAAAACTAGTCTTGTTCTTCTATTAAGACAAAGCAAAGGGAAGTCTCATATCTTTGACATGTTTCGACTGTCATCTGCAGTCTTCTTCAGAAAACGTCTGAAATCCGTGATGTGTCACATCAGCTGTTTATCCTTTCCGTAGGTGTGACTAACCTGACAGATTTGACAGATCTGCCAGGCTGGTCACCCCCCCCCCCCCCCACCGTGCGATGGTCTCTGAAGGAGAGTCCCAGGTGTGCAAGTGCTGTGGGCTTGCTTCCTGCCACAACACCCTGAATCGAGATGATGGAGCCTTTATGCTCTTGCACACCTGGGACTCTTTCCTCCAGAGACCTTCACACAGCGGGAGTTGTGACTGACTTGGCAGATCTGTCAAATCTGTTGGGTCAGTCATGCCTACGGAAAGGATAAAACAGCTGCTGTGACACGTCACGGACGTCAGACGACGTTTGCTGAGGAAGACTGCAGATGACAGTCGAAACATGTCAAAGGTATGAGACTTCCCTTTGCTTTGTCTTAATAGAAGAACAAGACTAATCATATGGTTGAGGACTGTGCTGTTTTCTGTACACCTGCAATAACTCCTGGACAAAATATTAAGACCAGGGGAAAAATTACAAGTATTCACATTTTGTCCTGGTGGATCATAACCAAGTTGTCAGCAGAGCTTCAAAATGCAAAAAGAACAGAAGCAAGAGACAAAAAAAAGTAGAGTAGGCACTTTATTGAAAACTGCATTTAAAACTCAGGCTGTTCATCAGCTGATCAAAAGTTTATGACCATAGTCCAACCACCCCCCCCCCCCAAAAAAAAAATCTGTAGTGAGTAGCCCGACTGTTCTTGTTGCTTACTTTAAAAATTTGTTTAGATGTGCTTGATGCACGTGTTCCCAGGAGGCTGGCGGGAACGTTGCTCCATGTGGTGAAGATGGCTTCACAAAGGACGTCCATGATCTGAAACTAACGTCCATTTTTTTAAGCTTCCCTTGCCATCCATACCCAAATATTCTCAGTGGGATTTAGATCAGGGGAACATGCAGATTTTGATCAGGACTGTATAATAAAAATTCTAATGGTCAACACAGTTGACCTAATTTTTAAGGGTTTTCCCTCTTGGGGAAAGGGTATCCTCGTGCCAGTCCCAAGCCCTGATAAATGGGGAGGGTTGCATTTCACAGGGCATCTGGTGGAAAATCTTGCCCTAATCAAATGGGAGCGGATCATCAAAGGAGGACATGAAGAGGCTTGGTGTGACAGAAGAGGATGCAAGAGATGGAGTGAGATGGAGGCAGTTGGTCTGCTTAGTGACTCCAAAGGGAACAGCTGAAAGAAGAACAATTTTGAAACAACTGGTATAAATTCATTCCATTGATGCTGTATAATAGTTTTAGGGCATTTTCACACTTTAAAGTCTGCACCAAGGTCCGGACTTAAGTTTTTATTTTGTTACATTTTACTTATTTGGTCCAGTTAAGTTTGGTTTCCCACTGCTCTTTATCCAAGCGGACCAAACAATTTTACATAACACTGTCCTGTTGCCATGATGATGTTTACATAGGACAGATGCTTCACTTAGCAAACATGTTGCTCACCTTAGGTTTTTTCTGCAGCACTGGACACGTCTGTAACCACACTTTATTTTGCAACTGGTTCAGACTCCATCGTATTAGTCAGTGAACTTGTTTAGTGAGATTAGAATATTATCCAGGTCTTTATTATTAAAAATTTGTTGTTCTCATCAGGTTGATGATTTTTAGCTCCAATCTTTCACATACTCTCCGTCCCCCCCCCCCCCCAAAAAAAAATATATGGTAAGTTTATGCATTTTATGATTTTATTTTAATTGATTATTTATGCTGGTGACGGACCACATTTCATTTTTCTCCAAGTCGTACCACGGCTCAATTCCTCTTTTTTCGGCTGCCTTAACTTTCTGTGTTTGGTCCAAAAGTCTGAGCCTTTGTGAAAATTGCTTTCACACTCTAAACAAACCAGACCAAGGTTCAGTGTGATCCGGACTGAGACCACCTTTTTTTGCCGGACCAATTTTTGGCTCTTTGGTCCGGACTGTGGTTCAGGGGGAGCTTTCACACCTAAGATTTTGGTCCAGACCAAACTGAAAAGTCCAAATGTTCGGACCAAGCAGCTTAGGTGTGAAAGCCCCCTTTAAATAAATGAATGGATTACACTTTTTATGAAACCTTTTCTACCATTAAAGTTTATCTGTCTATATCGAATGTGAACTTGCTTTATTTTGTACTCCTTCCCCTGTATTTACATGCTTGTGATTGAGATTTTGTATCACATGGAGCACAGTGGTGAAGTCGGGGCCCTTTACCCCATGTTGTCATGTGACATTTCTTTAAACTAGCAGAAACATTGTTTGTTCACTGTACAGTCGAATCACAAGTGTCACAGCAGCAGGCGTATGCCTTTCTGAGCATTTTAGATACAAAGAAACTTGTGCTACTTAAATGTTCAGCCTGTGTGCTGAAAGGACTGTGCATGTATTTAAGGATGGGGGATGGGGTTCTTGACAATCCCATGGCTACAGAAGCAGATAGTTGAGGCCTGAGGGCCTGCAGTGGCAGGCTTATGTAATCTGTGGTATGTCACGGCTCAAGGAAGCCTAAAGAATGAGGAGCTGCAGCATAGAGACAGCCACAGGCTTTCAACTCCCAAGCTGAGTCAGGTGCCATGATGAAACACCAAACTGTCATCGCTGCTCTAATTCCAGGATCATAGGCTGTAGTACTATAGAACCGTATGACTAAATATAAGGGGAAAATTACATATTTCATCCAAAAATAACCAGTTGATTTGTGATGTCTCTGATATCTTTGTCATACTGTATATTATGCAGATGACCTTGTAAAGATAGTTTCTGGCGTCAGTTATTTTTTTGTTTAGGGTGAGTCTTTGATTTGGCTGTTTGTCTTCAGCAGAGAGCTACACTTGTCGGAAGAACAAAAAAACCTGGCCAGCTGCTCACCTTTTTTTTTCGGTATTGGAAGATGATCTAGGAAAACAAGTCTGGTTCAGTTCTTTATGCTGACTGTTGTTTGGCTTAAGTGTGAAAGCTTGGAAATCAATCTCGAGGATGGGTATTATTCCTAAATTCCCCATAGCACTTAACTGGCTTCCATTAGAGGATTTTATGTTTACAAAGACAGCCTGGACCTAAAAAGCTACACTGCTTTTGTGTGTATCTGGCCTTACCAGTCTGGCTAGGTTGTTCAGACGGACATTAGCATTTGTTTTTTTTTTATTTGTAGTTTTCTAATGGGGTTTCAGGAAAAAAAGTACTTGTAATTTATTTAAAAGGAGTTTTACTCTAAATTCATGGCAAGTTTGATAACCATTACTTAACATCCTTCTGTAGAATTGCATGTCAGAGATGGATGTAGTGTGATTTCACCCAGTGTTTTGTTGAGTTTCTTTGGCTCCTAAGATTGGTACAATTTTGTCTTTCATAATTTCATCCTTTGTCAAGCAGGAGAATGTGTAAGGAGTATGCATGTTCAATTATGAAGGATATATCGTGATAGTTTTTTTTTCTTTTTTGTGATAAATAAAGCAAAGGAAATGAGTGTCAGAGCCAGCATTTTTGTTTTTCTTTTCTTTTTTTTTAACAGACCTCAACTTCATATTTGACTTAGTTTACCATGTTTTTTTAACATTACATTTCTTAGATGCCTTTGTTCTTATACACATACAGTATAAAATCAGACAGACTCAAATGCTAAGGCGTTTCACAGCAACATTAGTGTGCTGAATGATATAGGTGTGTGCTGGAGTGATGCCAGAAGCTCAGTGTGGGCCAAGTCAGTTAGGGTGCGTGTCCACCAAATGCGTTTTTAACGCTCTGGGCGGCTATTTTCCATTCATTCTCTATGTAGTCCAGCGTTTATAGCACTGAGCACGCTCAATGCAGAAATGCTGTCAGCGGCGGCCATTTTTTGTCACGGCGCTCAGAGCTAAAAAAAGTTCAACTTTTCAGAGACTGCAACTGAGCTCGTCAATGTCAGACCTTAAGCAGCCAATCAGAACTGCTGCATGGGCGGGACATAGGACGCCAGTACTCGTCTGTACTCAGACTCCTGCTTTCGTGTCATCATATTTTACATCCAGAGCTGCTAAAACACATTTCTTGTCCATTGTTATTTAGAGACTGCTATTAAAAAATCAGTAGAAAGTCTAACCATAGGAAAGCGGAAGTGCTGAGCTGAGAGTGACAAGCTGTTGCTGGGATACAGGGCACAGGCTTTTTTCCCTCCCAGAACGCCGTGCACAAATGCTGAAAAAAATGCTCAGGACAGTCGGGCGACAGAAAATGTGTTTGGTGGACACGCATGGCGAGACCTTAGGAGAATGTTTAGCTGGAGAGCTGTGTGGACAGTTGAGTGAGATAAAACGGTGGCCTGTTAGGTTTCTATGGTTTCTTCACCATTATTTCCCTTCTCTTTAAGGAGCAAGTGTTTTTCCCCTTATGCCAGCTCATTTCTACCTTTTTTTTTTTTTTTTTTTTATCCTTTGCTGGTCAAAGCCCAAAGGGGTTGAATAGCCCTTTGGGCAAAGACCGAAGAGGGATTATGTTATGTGTCTGTCCGTCCATCCATCTGTCCCACTTTTGTGAAATCAACTTCTCCTACAGTTTTGGTCCGATTGTTTTGAAACTTGGTACCATGGTTTGATACACACTGAGGATGCGCATATTCCAATTTGGTTCTGATTGGATGATTTTTGTAGGAATTGTAGCCCTTGACCTATGACCTCCTGTTTCACCTCACTTCATAGACAGTAACTGTCTTGTGAAATCAGCTCCTCCTACAGTTTTGTTCAGATTGTTTTGAAACTTGGTAACATGGTTTGAGATACTCTGATGTTGCGCATATTGCAATTTCACTTTCATTGGATGACCTTGAGGTCAGAGGTCAGATTTTTTTTCCTAAATCTTCTAAACACAATAAAGATTGAAAGAAATGATGTATGCTTTTCAAATCGGTACAGGAGTTGTATCTAGTGGTGCTTTCACACCTAAATTTGTTTACTTTGGTTCGAATCAGTTGATAGGTTTGCTACCTTGTATCATTTTCTCCTTGGTTCGGTTCCCTTTTACACAGGCAAAAATTCAAGCGAACTAAATTGCATCATGTTAAATCCTGCGAGACTTGCATCAGAACATTCTCTGTTCTTATTGGTCAGATTTTTTTTTGCTACGAGAACATTAAAAGTAAATACAGGAAGTAGAATGACTACTGCACATTTATGCATTTCTGGGGAGATTGTAGTGTAATCTACAGGGAGTTTTCATTGCCCGGGCTATCACGTGCATATACCACTTTTGGCAAATCGTACAGTTTAAAAATGAAGCGTGGCTACGGAAGGAAAATAACATGTTAACGTTCATTAATCCTCCAGCCGTGACATGCTCAGCCACAGATATTTTCTAAGATCCATCAGGTATGTACCGTGGCATAAAATGTTTTACCGTTTACCACTGGTCCTGTTTTAGTGCTGTCTCTTTCTCACCTGCAGGACCGCACCAGAGTTTGCCATTTGATTTGAATCGAGACCGACTCTTTCAGGAGGTCTTGGCACGGTTGTTTTGGTGCACACCTAAGTGTGATTACCGTGTTCTCACCAGACAGAATGAACCACACTAATGGAGAAAACGAACTCGAGTTTGATTGAAACGAACTAAAGCCTGTAGTTGTGAAAGCACCCTAATACACATCTTGGACAACTTAAACCCTCACCTAACTATGGGTTTGGGGTCAAGGGGTCAAAGGTCAAAGTTAACATTGCAGTTGCACTTTGTAAATAGCAAATGCTACATTTACTGTTCCTATAAAACGAGTAAAGCTAGGGCCACCAAACCTGGTATACAGGTTCATCTTGGGATCTTGACCTCAGACTATGGATTTTGGGGTCAAATGGTAAATGGCATTCACTTACGTAGCACTTTTTCTCATCTCTGGATGACCAAATCGCTTTATTGATCCTGCTATCCACCCATTCACGCACACATTCACACACTGATGGTGGAAGAGCTGCCATACATACACAGGGTCAAAAGGTCAAGGTTGACATTCCCTATGCCTTTTTACTGTACAATCAGTCCCTCCAGGATTTTGTGGGATTTTTTTTTTTAATTATTGTGGCAGTAAGTTGCAGAGCTGTCCTTGGGGATTTGCCTGAATCGCACATTGGCCCGTGTCCAGACCAGAGATTCACAGCTTTAAAACTCATTGACAAGATGTAGTAGTGACTTTTACCTCTAAAGATGCATAAAATGTTACACTAGCTGTAGTATTAGATTTGCTCGTTTGTTTGTGGTTTTACAGCATCTCTCCTCACGCGTGCTCACGAGATGGGGGTGCTTTCAGGCAGGCCGATGTTTTTCAGGTTCAGGTTACTTTATTTGTACCCGTAGGTAGATTTGTTTTGCAGTTGGTGACATCCATATTTACAAGCCACTAATTACATTCAACATAGACACAAACACAGGCACACATCTTACAAAATAGGTAAATATAAAATATGTACAATATAATTTTTATAGCTTGTTCAACTCTTTGACAGCAGCAGGGACAAAGCTGTTTTTGTAGCACTGGGTTCTACTTTTTGGGACAGCAAACCTCCGTCTGGAGGGAAGAAGCTGAAAGTTGCAGTGCAAAGGGTGGGAGTCATCATTTAAAATCGAGTCGGCCATCCTCTGTACTTGTCTGGTGTACAGGGATGTCAGGCTCAGCTGTGACTCACCAAGCAAACGACTGGACCATCTGACTACCTGATCCAAGGATTTCCTCTGTTTCAGTTTTATCTGACCAAACCATGACATTAAAGAAAAGGATAAAACAGATTCAATAAAAGCCCGATAGAACATAGTCATTATGGTTCGGTCAATTTGGAAGCGTGCAAGTTTCCTCAAACAATGCAAATTTTGCTGACCCTTTTTGCACACCCTTTCACAGTTCACCTCAAAGTTCAATCCACTATCAATAATTGTCCCAAGATATTTGTACGATTGTACACATTCGGTGGTCTGGCCTTTTAGTATGGTGACTTTGTGCCTGGGAGTTTTCCTCCTAAAGTCAATAATCATATCTTTCGTTTTTGTTGTATTCAGCTGCAGGTAGGAATCCTCACACCAGTGAACAAAGTCATCAACTACTGGGCCGTGGCCACTCTCACCATCCTGGAGGAGACTGACAATGACTGAGTCATCAGCATACTTTATAATGTGTCTGTTGTCATGTCTGCTCCGACACATGTTTGTGTACAGGATGAAGAGTAGTGGTGACAACACACACCCCTGAGGAGAGCCAGTAGAAGAGCACTTTAGGTCAGACAATGTGCCATTGACCCTTACTCTCTGCGTCCTGTTGGTTAAGAAATCCAGAATCCAACCCACCAGATTATTGCTTAAATCAAATTGTTGCAGGAGCCTTTCAACTAAAATATGAGGTTGGATTGTATTAAAGGCAGAAGAAAAGTCCACAAATAAAAGCCTGGCGTGTGTCCCATTAAAATCCAGATGTTTAAAAAGCATGTCAAACAGAGTGACAGTGGCATCCTCCACTCCTCTGTGAGGCCTATAGGCAAACTGCAGAGGATCCAATGCATGTTCAGTCTGCCTTAGGACCTCACGTCTGACCAGTTTTTCAAAAATTTTCATTAAAATTGAAGTCAAAGCAACTGGTCTAAAGTCGTTTACCGTTTTAGGACAGCTGGATTTTGGAACGGGAACAACCACGGCATCTTTCCAGATCTTAGGCACATGTTGTGTCTGTAAGGACTTATTGAAAATATAATGAAATATAGGACTCAGTTCATGTGCACAGGACTTTACCAGGCGTCCACATATATTCAACACAATATATTCAATACAATATATTTCAACACAAACCCGGCACTTCATACACATGGTCATTACGGAAACTCGAGACGTTTACTGGCAGACCGGGGGAGACGGAGGATGGAACGATGTTGGAAAACTCGCAGGTGAGTTTTTTTTTTTTTTAAATCAACCGCTGTTTTGTTTTGTTTTTTTTATTTTATATTCCTGTCCCACAATGGGGAAATTACAGGGCATCCACCTGGATGGATGAAGCAGCCACGGTGTGGCGCCTGTCAGAGGTGGAATCGATCCTGTGACCTTCTTACTGTGCTGCCACAGTGCTAACCACTGCTCCACCGAGCTGCTGCTGTGTTCTGATGTGTTCTGTATATACTCACTGTAAATATGGAAGTGAGCGTGGTGCAGCACCATATTTGATTGGTCAAACTGATGACATACACGTTTGCGCGCTACTCAGGGACAAATTTGACGAAATGGGCAGAAGTTGATGACAATTGACCACAATTGTGGGAAAGTTGTGGTGAATGGACAAAATTCAAATTATGTAGGACCTGCTGAAGTCATGGGAATTGGTACAATCGCAACATCGTGAAGTCCTGGAGGGACTGTACAGTGAGTAAAGTTAGGGTCACCAAACTTGGTACACAGTTTGACCCTGTGACCCTGAAGTGTGACTGTGGTTTTGGTATCGCAAGGTCAAGAGTCAACATCAAAATGGCCTGTAAACTATATCTCAACAACAAAGAAAGCTAGGGTCACCAAACTTGCTAGATGGGTTCACCTTGAGATCCTGACCTCTGACTATGGGTTTGGGTTCAAAAGGTCAAGGTTAACATTCCCTATGCCTTATTACTGTACAACGAGTAAAGTTAGGGTCACCAAACTTGGTACACAGGTTCACCCTGTGACCCTGAAGTATGACTGTGGTTTTGGGATCACAAGGTCAAAGGTCAACATCAAAATGTCTTATAAAGTATATCAACAACAAAGAAAGCTAGGGTCACCAACCCTGGTACACAGGTTCACTCAAAGACCATAACATCTGACTACAGGTTTGGGAGTCAAAGGTCAAGGTTCGCACTCCTTATGATCTCTTACTATAGAATGTGTAAAGCTCTCTAGGCTCACCATACTTGCTGCACAGATTCACCTTGGGATCCTGACCTCCATCTATGGGCAGTGTACTTTGCTGTATATTCATGGATAATGGGCTTATCTTAATTTGGTTCTGCCACAGTAATTATATTGAAAAGTGGAAACCTGCTGTCCGTCAGTAAGTATTGGGATCTTCAAAGAGAACAAAGACGGGGGATATTGCACTTGCCTCAGAGTGCTCTTGCTCATAAGTTATTGAAACGTTCTATATTTACTAATACGTTATGTATACGTCCAACTCATTAGGCATATGCCCAGAATTTTCAATTTTGGGTATATGCCAACGTTTTAGAGGAATTTTGATACGTCGGCAAACGCTGCCTAAATCGTCATGGTGTGACTGGGCCTTAATACAGTGGAAAAATATTGTTATGAAAATTCACAGAAATATTGTGATACCATTTTTAGGCCATATTGAGACTGAGATCCGATGGTTGTTGCGTTGGAAAGTCCTGGCACACATGCATGAGCTTTTTTCATTTTGTATAATTTTTAGTTGGTGTGGTTCTCCAAGATGTTTTCAGTGTAAAAAGAGTGTCTTGGCTCAACACTAAGCTATAGTACATTTCTCAGATTTCTAGCTGTCTTACATGTTTTTTTTTAAATAAAGAGCTGTCTTTGTTGTACTTGGAAATTCACCCCATTCATCATCATCATCATCAGAGACCTTCTGATTATTATTGATTAGCAGGTAAGATGGATGGCTAAGCATTATTTGTTGCTCTCTGGTAAATTAAGCTGCATAGAACGATCAGAAAGTCAGATCAGTTATGACCTTGATACTGTAACTCAGTATTACATTATGGATGTATATACAGACATACAGATTGTGGGAATGCTTGCCAAGCTTTAATGTAGGTGGAAAAACTGGATGCATATTTATATGGCTCTTTGAGGGTTGACACATACTGTAAAACAGATAACAGGTTTTGTTTGAAATTTAGGTGATCTTCTAACATGAGGGAAACAAGCTGCTTAAATCAGAGAACAGGCAAGATGAAATCAAATGAAGAAATTGAAATGTATGGCTGTACTCTGGATAAAAATGATCACTGTTCAGACTTTTTAAAAAATAATTAGTATAAACTTGTGTTCCAAATAAATATTTTTCTTCCCCCCTTTTTAACCTTTGGTTCAGTACAAACTTGTTGCCTTGTTCTGCTAGAGATTTTGCAGAACAAGACCTTTTTTTTTAAACGTCTCAGAGTCTTGGCAAATACTTGTTAATGAGGGTTTGCCATGTGTGGGTGTGCAGCTGACCTGCATTCTGTTGGTTCCTGTGAGTTAACAGCAGTGACTGATTCTGTCCTCCCACTGTTTATAGGGAATAGAGATACAAGAGGGCTTTATCTCGATTGACCTAGTAACATATGCTGTGTAGGAAGTTGATGAGTTTTATGCATACAGTCACATTTGTGTGCATTTAAAACCCCATTATGGGCATGTGCTAATGCAGTTGTCACCTTTGTCACATTCTTGCAGATTAGCTTTTTTTGCAGGTCTTCCTAACTATTAATGGAGTTACTGTAACCTCCTCATATTGAACTCTATTTTTCCTCAGTACCTCCTCTTGACCTTGGTCAAGATGAAGATCTTTAAAAGTTTACCTTTTGTTCTTATTAAAGACAAAAATAGAAAGGAGATGTCTTTACCTTCTTAACATGTTTCGACTGTGCACTGCAGCCTTCGTCAGAAGAGTCAGCTGATTGCTGCCAGGGGACATTTATCAGCTGACTTTCGTAGACGGGGCCAGCTCAGCAGACCTGTCAGATCCACCGAGCCGCCTTCCGCCATCAGATGGTCTCTGGAGATTGTGATCCCAGGTGTGGGAAAGCATAAAGGCCCCCTCATCTCGGTTCATGGTGTCTTTTCCCCACTTCCTGATTTCTGTGGCCTCCTTGATCCAGCGTTTGTGTCTGTTGCTCTCTGATGCAATAATTTTTGCGTTGTCCCAGTCTATGATGTGATTATTTCTTTTGCAGTGATCTGATATTGCTGATTTTAATGTTTCTTGTTCTGCCTTTTCTTTTTGTGATCTTGTGTCGTCCTTGTGTTTTCTTCTCACATTCCTTCTGGTGTTCTTTTTTTCTTGTGGTGAATGATCTTCCAGTTTCTCCAATGTAGGTTTTGTTGCATGATCTACATGATATTTCATTGCATTTTTTGTCTTGTTCTATTCTGTCCTTGGGGTGTCTAGTAACTGTCTTAATTTTTTGTGTGGTTTTACTGCTGTGTTTATTTTGTATTTTTTCATGATCCTTTGAATTGGTTCCATGATCCCTCAGATGTATGGTATAGTTATGGTGTCCTTGCTTTTGATTGCAGCTTTTGTTCTGTGTCTTATTTCCTGTTTGTTTTCTTTGTTTTTGACTTGCTGTTTCCCTTTGTTTATGGCCCATACTGGATATTGGCAGAGTATAAGTGCATGTTTTATGTGGTTTTCCTCCTCCTGTCTGTCTTCTTGGTCTGTGTTGATGGTGGCCCGTTCATATAACATCCTGACAACTGATAGTTTGTGTGCTGTGGGGTGTTCTGATGTCCATAGTAGGTATTGATCTGTGTGGGTTGGTTTCCTGTAGACTGTGATTTTTATGCTGCCGTCATCATTGTGGTGGATTTTCATGTCCAGAAAGACTATGGTGCTATTTTCCTCCTCTTTGTGTGTGAATTTTATATTCCCAGTGCTGTCCGTACTGTTCAGATGGTCAGTGAGTTCTTGTGTGTGTCCTTTCCTTATTTTTTCCAGAATGTCATCCACGTATGTATCTCTTCCAGAGGGTGGGTTTGCATTGTGTAGGTGCTGTGTTGATGGCTTTGTTTTCCAGATCCTCCATGAAAAAGCTGCTCATAATGGCTGATAGTGGGTCTCCCATTGCAAATCCTTCTTTTTGTCTGTAGATTTTTCCTCTGTATTGAAAATAGGTGGATTTTGCAACAAATTGTAATAGTTTGGATATATCGTGAACTGTGAGATTGGTGCGTCTTTTAAGGGTACTGTCATTACTGAGACGTTCTTGCACTATATGTAGTGTGACATCAACAGGTGTCTTTGTGAATAATGAAATGACATCATGTGAAATGAGGATCTCGTCTGATTCTATTTTCATATTTTTGAGTTCTTGTGCCAGCTCTTTTGAGTTTTTGCAGTGGAAATCTGATAGTCCAAGGAGGGGTTTGATGATTTCAACCAGCGCTTTTGATAAGTTGTACGTGACTGATCCAATATTGTCTATTATTGGCCGCAGTGGGATGTCCTTATTATGTATTTTTGGAGTTCCATAGATCCGGGGAGTAATGTGGGAATCGGGTGATTATATGCGTCCTTTGTGATTTTTTTACTTTCTAATAGGGGTTTGAGAAGGGCTTTTAGCATTTTTTTCTTTTCTTCTGTGGGGTTTGTTTTAATGATTTCATACGTGCTTTCATCTGCCAACATGGTTTCCATCTGTTTTTCATATGCTTCCGTGTCCAATATTACTGTCGTTCTGCCTTTATCTGATGGGAGGATTGTGATTGTTTTATCTGTCTTGAGTGAGGTTAATGCTTTTTTCTTCTTTTTTTTGTAATGTTGCTTTGTGGTAATTTGGCCGTTTTGAGGATTCCTGCGACTGCGTTCCGGAGTGATGCTTTTTCCCATTGGTCCTGGATTTTTTCACATGAGAGTTCTGCTGCGAGGATGTACAGTGGGGCAAAAAAGTATTTAGTCCGCCACCAATTGTGCAAGTTCTCCCACTTAAAAGATGAGAGAGGTCTCCAATTTTCATCATATTTTCAATTTTCATCATCCGGTCCACTGGTTCAACTTGGGCCAGTTGTAGCTTGACCCAGTCCATACAGTCACCCTCTAGCCATGTCTGCATGGATATTGGACTAAAGTAAGGGGGGTGGGGGGTGCAGTGTAATATTGCGATACTTTGCAGAGGTGGTACAGTATCTATTCACAGCACGCAACGCAAAGGAGTAATTCCAGAGATCTAGCCGACATTTGAACAAGACAAAGATTTGGATGGGAAATCGCAATATATGATATCAGAATACTGAATGCATCACAAGGCCATGATGATATTGCATTGCGGCCCAAGTAGTGTGATGTTATCATATCATGTGGCCTCTGGTAGGGCCTCACAATTAATCGAATTTTGATCACGATTAAATTAACATGATCATCGGCGATATCGACAGTTAAAATGCGGGTTCTGCTGCATATCAAATCAAGCATTTTCTTAACCAACAGCGAGCCGACCACCAGGGGGCGAACGCACATTAGGGCAATATTAAGGTGCGAACTGACAAGCGAGTGCACAGTGTAGCGGCAGCCTTAAGTTTTCATTGGGGGACTGGTGTGACGGTGAAACACAAACCAGATGTCCGGAGCAGAAGGTGACAGTATGGCAACACGTGGAAGCGAGGAGCTAGTGCCTCGAAAGGATCATCATCCGTTGTCTGGACGTGTTTTGGATTCAGGGCAAGTGATGCTGACTAAAAAGAAATTATATGCAAAGAGTGCAATAGAGCTGTGTCTGCACTGCAGGGCAATGCAACTAACTTATTCAACCACCTGAAAAAACACTACAGACACAAGTATGATAAATGCACGAAGGCTAAAGCGAATGCCACTTCACTAAATCACAGTCTGTGTCCGACGCCGACCCAGGCAACCATAGTATCAGCTTTGCACAGGGCTTCACCGTATCCATCCCCCTCCCAAAGACGCACTAAAGTAACTGATACAATAGCGTTTTATTTGGCCAAAGACATTTGTCCACTAAATACTGTATGAGCAATGAAGGCTTCAGAAACATGGTCAAAACACTGGACAAGAAATACGTGATCCCCACGTGATTCTCCAAAGTTGCATTACTTGTGCTGTATGAAAAATACAGATTGCTATCACAACTGTCGAGGACTTCGCAACTACAACTGACCTATGGTCAAGCAGAATAACAGAGCCCTACCTGTCCCTGACAATTCACTACAATGATGGAGATTTTAAAATGAAGAGTTGATGCTTGCAGACATCATTTTATCTACAAGACCACACAGGTGAAGCGATAGCCCACAGACTGAGGGAAGCGCAATCATCTTGGAGCCTGTAGGAGCAGGGACTAGTCTCCATAACAACAGACAGTGGATCTAATGTCGTCAAGGCAGCTTCTGTACAGGTGCATCTCACTAAATTAGAATATCATCAAAAAGTTGATTTATTACAGTAATCCAATTCATAAAATGAAACTCATATTTTATATAGATTCATTACTACAGAGTGATATATTTCAAGTGTTTATTTCTTTTAATTTTGATGGTTATGGCTTGCAGCAAATGAATACCCGAAAATCAGTTTCTCAAAAAATTAGAATATTACATAAGGTCAATTTTTTAAAAAAAATAATTTTTTAAATAGAAATGTTGGCCAACGAAAAGTATTTCCATGCACCCACTCAGTACTTGGTCAGGGCTCCTTTTGCATGAATTAATACTACATCACTGTGGCATGACATGAAGGTGATCAGCCTGTGTTACTGCTGAGGTGTTATAAAGGCCCAGGTTGCTTTGATAGTGGCCTACAGCTCATCTGCATTGTTGGGTCTGGTGTCTCTCATCTCCCTGTTGACGATACTTCATAGATTCTGTATAGGGTTTAGGTCTGGAGAATTTGCTGGCCAGTAAAATATGGTGATACCATGGTCATTAAACCAGGCTTTGGTACTTTTGGCAGCAGTGTGGGCAGGTACCAAGTCCTGCTGGAAAATGAAATCAGCATCTCCATAAACCTTGTCAGCAGAGGGAAGCATGAAGTGCTCTAAAATGTCCTGATAGATAGATAGATAGATGTACTTTATTGATCCCAAACTGGGAAATTACAGTAGTCAGTATGGTAGGCAGCTGCATTGACTTTGGACTTGATCAAACACAGTGGACTAACACCAGCAGATGACATGGCTCCCCAAATCAGGTGCCAAGTCCTGTCACTTGGAAATCAAGGTCCCAGAGTCTGGAGAAAGAGTGACCAGGCACAGAATCCAAGTTGCTTGAGGTCCAGTGTGAAGTTTCCATAGTCAATATGATATGTGGATCCATGTCTTCTGCTGGTGTTTTTCCACTGTATTTAATCAAGTCCAGTGCAGCCATCTAACAGGAAATTTTAGAACACTTCATGCTTCCCTCTGCTGACAAGCTTTATGGAGATGCTGATTTCATTTTCCAGCAGGACTTGGTACCTGCCCACACTGCCAAAAGTACAAATACCTGGTTTAATGACCATGGTATCACTGTGCTTGATTAGCTAGCAAGCTCTCCTGACCTAAATCCCATAGAGAATCTATGGTGCATAGATTGTGCAAGTTCTCCCACTTAAAAGATGAGAGAGGTCGCCAATTTTCATCATAGGTATACCTAAGCTATGAGAGACAAAATAAGAAAAAAAAAATCCAGAAAATCACATTGAAGGATTTTTAATGAATTAATTGGTAAATTCCTCGGTAAAATAAGTATTTGGTCAATAACAAAAGTTCATCTCAATACTTTGTTATATACACTTTGTTGGCAATGACAGAGGTCAAACGTTTTCTGTAAATTTTCACAAGGTTTTCACACACTGTTGGTGGTATTTTGGCCCATTCCTCCATGCAGATCTCCTCTAGAGCAGTGATGTTTTGGGGCTGTCGCTGGGCAACACAGACTTTCAACTCCCTCCAAAGATTTTCTATGGGGTTGAGATCTGGAGACTGGCTAGGCCACTCCAGGACCTTGAAATGCTTCTTACGAAGCCACTCCTTCATTGCCCGGGCGGTGTGTGATCATTGTCATGCTGAAAGACCCAGCCACGTTTCATCTTCAATGCCCTTGCTGATGGAAGGAAGTTTTCACTCAAAATCTCACGATACATGGCCCATTCATTCTTTCCTTTACACGGATCAGTCGTCCTGGTCCCTTTGCAGAAAAACAGCCCCAAAATATGATGTTTCCACCCCCCATGCTTCACAGTAGGTATGGTGTTCTTTCTCCTCCAAACACGATAAGTTGAGTTTTTACCAAAAAGTTCCATTTTGGTTTCATCTGACCATATGACATTCTCCCAGTCCTCTTCTGGATCATCCAAATGTTCTCTAGCAAACTTCAGATGGGGCTGGACATGTACTGGCTTAAGCAGGGGGACACGTCAGGCACTGCAGGATTTGAGTCCCTGGTGGCGTAGTGTGTTTCTGATGTAGCCTTTGTTACTTTGGTCCCAGATCTCTGCAGGTCATTCACTAGGTCCCCCCATGTGGTTCTGGGATTTTTGCTCACCGTTCTCGTGATAATTTTGACCCAACGGGGTGAGATCTTGTGTGGAGCCCCAGATCAAGGGAGATTATCAGTGGTCTTGTATGTCTTCCATTTTCTAATAATTGCTCCCACAGTTGATTTCTTCACACCAAGCTGCTTACCTATTGCAGATTCAGTCTTCCCAGCCTGGTGCAGGTCTACAATTTTGTTTCTGGTGTCCTTTGACAGCTCTTTGGTCTTGGCCATAGTGGAGTTTGGAGTCTGACTGTTTGAGGTTGTGGACAGGTGTTTTTTATACTGATAACGAGTTCAAACAAATGCCATTAATACAGGTAACGAGTGGAGGACAGAGGAGCCTCTTAAAGAAGAAGTTACAGGTCTGTGAGAGCCAGAAAATCTTGCTTGTTTGTAGGTGACCAAATACTTATTTTACTGAGGAATTTACCAATTAATTCATTAAAAATCCTTCAATGTGGACTTCCGGGAAGATGGCGGAGAGACATAACGCTTAAACAGAGAGCTCTCCCTAGCCGGATTAAAAATCATCGGTAAATGGCCAACTCGACATAAGCGGATCAATAAACTAAGGGATGAAAACACGAAGGAGCCGGGCACAAGGACAAAAGCAGGGTAAAATTGAAGAATTCCTCTCCAACAACGCAGGAAAAACCGCTGAACGCGAAGCCCAAAAAAACGAGGTGTCTACAGCAGAGAAAATGGAGGACGCCAGACTCGAAAACATGAACACAGGCATCGCCAGTTTGGGTAAAGAATTAAGAGAATTCAAGCGGCAGCTACAGCAGAATTTAGCGGCTCTTAAGGAGGAGCTGAAAAAAGAGATTAAGGAGGAAATTATGGGCCTCCGAAGAGAAATGGAGCGCAAGCTAACAGAAAACATGGAGGAGCTGCGCTCCCAGCGGGCGTGTATAACAGAAGCGCAGGCCCGAATATCGGAGCTGGAAGATTGGAAAAACGAGGCAAACGAACAACTACAGACCCTGACGACGCAAACACAGAGGATGCAGGAGAAAATAAACGACTTGGAGAGCAGATCGAGACGAAGCAATATGCGCATCTTTGGAATTCCGGAGGGCATTGAAGGCAACTCGATGACGAAATTCATGGATCGGTTCTTAAAAAAAGAGCTGGAACTGCCCGAAGAAACGGATCTGCAGATTCAACGAGCGCACAGAACCCCGGCACAGAACCCGAAACCAAACGCTACACCCAGGTCAGTTGTGGTAAACTTTGTGAAATATGACATAAAGGAAAGAATCCTGACACAAGCATGGAAAAAAAAGATACGAATCGGCGACAAACAGGTGTTCTTCGACCATGACTACCCGACAGAAATTGTGCAGCAGCGGAAGAAATATGCCAACATTAAAAAAACGCTGAAAGAGAAAAAAATTAGATTCCAAACGCCGCTAACGAAAATGAGGATTCATTGGGAGGACGGCGTAAGAACCTACAACACGGCCAGAGAGGCAGCGCGGGATATGATGGAGCGGGGCCTTGAGGTGAGCGTGCCGGAGGAAACGGCTGGAGCAGCGGCGGCCCTGAACGCATCACGACAGCCGGAGTGGAGACGAGTGAACGGCGGAAGAAGGGGGAGAGACGTGGCGCAGCGGGCCCAGGACAAGCTACAAGGCTTTCAACTGAAAGCCTAGATCATAACAAAGATTAAGAAAGGCACAGAAGAAATGAAGGCCAAGAAGACAAGGTAAAAGAGAAACAGACGGCTAGGAGAGGTTTAAGTGATATTTGTTGGACATTTCTAGACTAATGACTATTACTTGCATAGTAAATATAGGCCTAGGGAGGGCCCTTCACTTTGTGAAGACAATCCCTCCACCCACCAACAGGGACCAGTGGGCAGAAGAAAGGCCCAAAGTACGGAGGTCGAGATTTTTTAATGTGTTTTTATATAAATATGTGTTACTTTTGTTGTTAAAGGGGCTAGGAGCACAAGTTAAAAAAATGGAAAAACATGAATATGGGTAAAAATCTTAAGATAATGACACTAAACGTGAATGGTCTGAACTTACCTGTTAAAAGGGAAAGAATAATAAGAAAATTCAAAAAGGAAAAAGCTGAAATTATATTTATGCAAGAGACACATTTGAGCAAGACAGAACATGTGAAACTAAAGAGATTTGGCTATAAGAACTCCTACTACAGTTCATTTAAGGGAGGAGCTTAAAGGGGGGTTATGATACTAATTTCAAACAAAATACAATTTGAAAGTGAACAGGAAATCCAGGATAAAGAAGGCAGGTATGTAATAATAAAGGGAAGAATAGATGGTATGCAAATTACATTAGTGAACATCTATGCCCCACCAGAAAGTGACAAGGGTTTTTTTCAACATCTGTTTGATCTCATAGCAACACACAGTGAAGGAGTCCTAATTTGTGGAGGAGACTTAAATGCTGTCATGGATCATGAAGTTGATACAACAAGTGTTAAGAAGACAAAAAAACATGTAACAAAGTTCATAAGAACCTCACTGGCAGAAATGGGTATGGTAGACATATGGAGGGACCTACACCCACTCGAAAAAGACTATACACATTATTCAGCAGTCCATAAAGTACACTCTAGAATAGATTACTTCCTTATGAATGAAGGTGACAGATACAGGGTGAGAAATTGTTGGATTGGAGGGGCAGAAATATCAGATCATAATCCTATATACATGGAAATATATTTAAACAATAGAAAACGACAAACAACATGGAAACTTAACGTAGGACTGTTAAATGATGAGAAAATGAAAGAAAGAATAAAAATAAACATAAACGAATATATCCAAGAGAATGACAATGAAGAAGTGGACCCAACAATACTATGGGACGCACTAAAAGCCGTGTTAAGAGGAAAATTAATTGTTGAAACAGGAAAAGCAAATAAGACTAAACTGGAAGCGTATGAACAAAGATGTGAGAGACTGAGGGAATTAGAACGTAAACATCAAAGCACAAGTGATCCAAAAATATATCAAGAAATTAAAGAAGAAAAAACAAAGATAAAAGAAACACAAATGGATGAAATTGAAAGGAAAAATAGATATCTAAAGCAAAAATATTATGAAACGGGACCAAAAGCCACAAAACTGCTGGCAAAACGGTTAAGAAAACAACAAACAATGAATAATGTGTACAAGATTAAAGACCCCACCACAAATAAAATCACAGTTAACCCAGAAAACATCGAAGAAATATTCCATAATTTCTACCAAGAACTATACTCGCAACCTGAAGAAACAAATACTAAAGATATTAAAAAATTTCTAGGCACATTGGACTTGCCATCAATAGGAAATCAACAAAATGAAAAGCTAACAGCAGAAATAACAACACAAGAGATCAGAGATGTGATTAAGTCACTTAAAAACGGTAAATCACCAGGTAGTGATGGATACCCATCTGAGTTTTATAAACTGTTTATAGAAGAACTCACGCCACAGCTCCTAAAGTCATTTAATTGGACGTTGAACAACAACAAAATACCTCCATCATGGAACGAAGCTATCATTTCAGTTATTTTAAAGCCAGGGAAAGATAAAGAACAATGCGGAAACGATAGACCAATCTCTTTATTAAATGTGGATTATAAAATATATACAACAATTATATGTAAACGAATAAAGACATTCTTGACGGAATTGATAGAAGATGATCAAACTGGTTTCATAGAGGGACGCCAAACACATGACAATATCAGGAGAACAATACATATAATTAACCAAATACATAAAGAAAAGAAAAACGCAGTAATAATGAGTTTAGACGCAGAAAAAGCATTTGACAGGGTTAACTGGAAATTCCTATATAGTGTACTGGAGCGCTTTGGATTTAACGAAAAATCAGTACAATGCATAAGGACGCTATATCAAGAACCTGTGGCAAGAATCAAGATAAACGGTAGCTTAACAGACAAAGTAAATATACAAAGATCAACTAGGCAGGGATGCTGCTTATCGCCCACCTTGTTTGCTCTGTTCATAGAACCATTGGCTCAAGCGATACGACAAAATAAGAAATTAAAAGGTGTAACAATAAAGGGGGCGGAACACAAGATTGGGCTATTTGCGGACGATATTATAGTTTACCTTGAACAACCAGATGAATCAATAATGGAAATGATGAACTTGATAGAAAATTTTGGAAAATTATCAGGATACAAGATAAACATAACAAAAACACAAATACTGACATTCCACTATAACCCTCTAAACCAGATAACTGATAAGATCAAACTAAACTGGAAACAAAAAGAAATAAAATACCTTGGAGTGAACATACCTAAAGACCTAAGCAAAATATATAAAGCAAACTATGATAGGTTGGAACAAGAAATAAAAAAAGATATTGATAGATGGTCAATCTTAAATATGGATCTGAATTCAAAAATTGAGACAGTCAAAATCAGCATACAACCTAGATTACTTTACCTCTTCCAGGCTATACCAACAGAGATTCCAGATGCTCAATTCTCAAAGTGGGACAGGATGATATCGAGATTTGTTTGGGGAGGTAAAAAACCAAGAGTGAAATATAAAACTCTCCAATTACCAAAAGAGAAAGGAGGCATGGGCCTACCGAGTCTAAAGGAATATTACTACTCAGCACAAATAAGATACATCATATGTTGGTGCGACGAGGGATATGAGGCAAAATGGAAAGAAATGGAAAAGGAAATTGAGGGACTCCCAGTACAAAGCATAATAGGAGATAAAGATGCATATAAGCAAATCAAACAAATAGACCCAATCACTAAATTTACTTTAGAACTGTGGTATAAAATAGTACAAAAATATAATATAAAGGAAGACATAAAACTATTGAAATGGGTAGCATTTGACAGTCAGTTTGAACCGGCAAAACAAGATAGGGGATACAAAAATCTGGTGAACAAGGGAATCACAGCATGGGGCAATATCGGAAAAAAAGATCTCGGGAGCTTTGTAAACATCAGGAGAAAATTTAAACTAGAAAGATCGGAATTTTTCAGATATCTGCAGATGAGAGATTATTATATGAAGAAGATTAGGCATAACCTCCAAACAGATGTGAGCAAGATTATACAACTCATTTTAAGCTCATATACAGGAAATAAAATAAGAATTATTTCAAAGCTATATCAGAAACTTATGACAAACAATCATACAAGTAACTGTATAAAGGAGAAATGGGAGAAAGAGCTCAATTTAAACATAACAGAAGAAAGCTGGCAGGAAATATGGAAAACACAACACACATCAACAAATTCAAGGACATGGAGGGAATTTGGATGGAAAAACCTGATTCGCTTTTTCATTACACCACAGATTCAAGGAAAATATACAAATACCCAATCTTTATGCTGGAGGGGATGTGGGGCTCAAAATGCAGACCACTCACATATGTTTTGGAAATGCTGCAAAATATCACCATTCTGGAAATCTATACATGTGACAATACAGAGGATATTAGGATATAATATACCAATGAACTGTAACCTGATGTACTTATGTGATCTTAAAAGAGACAATGTTATACAGGCTGAGGACAGATATCTAGTTAAAATCTTGTTGATTGCATGTAAAAAAACTATCACAAAAAAATGGCGATCAGAAGTTCTTCCTGACCAAGAACAATGGACTGACATTGTTGAGGACATACGTATGATGGAAAAACTAACATATCGACAAAGAATGCAAGAAGGACTATGGGGAAAAAAAATGGCGGAAATGGACACACTACAAAGTGCAACAATGAGGCAGAAATTGAAAGAATAACCAAAGACACTGAAAAAAACAGAAGAATTAAGAGATGGAAACTAAAAACTTGATGCTCCAACATTTGTCCCCCCACCTTTTTTTTTCTTTTTCTTTTTTTTTCTTTTTCCCTACCCTAACCCCTTTGTTTTTTAAATGTAGAATGTGATCTGAATGCATTATATATGATGAAAAATGAATAAAAATCTAAGTTACAAAAAAAAAAAAAAATCCTTCAATGTGATTTTCTGGATTTTTTTTTTCTCATTTTGTCTCTCATAGTTGAGGTATACCTATGACGAAAATTGGAGACCTCTCTCATCTTTTAAGTGGGAGAACTTGCACAATTGGTGGCTGACTAAATACTTTTTTGCCCCACTGTACCTCAGCAGTAACACAGGCTAATCGCCTCCATGCCATGCTGCATAGATGCAGTAATTATGCAAAAGGAGCCCCGACCAAGTATTGAGTGTGTACATGGACATATTTTTCAGTTGCCCAACATTTCTATTAAAAAAATTTTTTCAATTAATTTTGTATAATATTTTAATTTTTTGAGAAACTGAATTTTGGGTTTTCATTTGCTGCAAGCTACAACCATCAAAATTAAAAGAAATAAATACTTGAAATATATCATTTTGGGTGTAATGAATCTATATAATGTATGAGTTTCACTTTTTGAAGTGAATTATTGAAATAAATCAACTTTTCGATGACATTCTAATTTATTGAGATGCACCTGTAAATAAATGGACAAGGCTCCAGTGCTTTGGCCACAGGCTTCATCTAGCAATTGGTAAGTAGGATGAATTAAAAAAAAAATTGAATTTTATGTAATCTGTTTTTCCTAAAGTTAATGAATAATAGTGATTACATTATCGATCAAAAATAATCGCAATCATCATTTTGGCTATAACCGTGCAGCCCTAGCCTTTGGTGATTCCCACCCCTAGACTAAAGCAATATCCATCCATCCATCCATCCATCCATCTTCTACCGCTTTTCCAGAGGTCCAGGTCGTGGAGGCAGCAGTTCAAGCAGAGAAGCCCAGACTTTGCTCTCCCCAATCACCTGCTCCAGTTCTTCAGAGGGGATACCAAGGCATTCCCAGACCAGCTGGGAGATGTAGTCTTTCCAGTGTGTCCTGAGTCTGCCCTGGGGTCTCCTCTCAGTAGGACGTGCCTGAAACACCTGAAGGCGGTGGGCCCACCAATCCTATGGAGAAAGCTCATTTTAGCCGCTTGTATCTGCAATCTCATTCTTTCGGTCATTACTTAAAGCTCATGACCATAGGTGAGGCTAGGAACGTAGATAGACTGCTAAATCGACAGCTTTGCCTGAGAGCTCAACTTCCTCTTCACCACAACAGACCGGTACAACATCTGCATCACTGGAGATGCTGCGCCGATCCGTCTGTCAATCTCCCGCTCCATTCCCTCCTCACTCGTGAATAAGACCCCGAGATACTTAAACTCTTCCACTTGGGGCAGGGGCTTGTCCTCAAACCGGAGAGGACAATCCACCTTTTTCCAGCTGAGGACCATGGACTCGGGCTTGATGGTGCCGATTCTCATCCCAGCCGCTTCACACTTGGCAGCAGACTGTCCCAATAAGACTTGTAGGTCATTGCTGGATGAGGCCAACAGGACAACATCATCTGCAAACAACAGAGATGAGATCCAGTGGTCACCAAGCATGACACCCTCTGTTCTCTGGCTGCACCTAGAAATCCTGTTCATAAAAATTATGAACAGGATCGGTGACAAAGGGCAGCCCTGGCGGAGTCCAACTCTCACTTGGAATGAGTCCGACCGAGTATTGGCAAGATGAACCAAGCTCTCACAACAGTCGTATATAGAGACCGGATAGCTCCTAACAACAAGCCCGATACCTCAAACTCCCGAAGCACCCCTCCACAAAAAACCATGAGGGACATGGTCGAATGCCTTCTCCAACTCCACAAAACACCTGTAAACTGGTTGGGCAAACTTCCACAAACCCTTGAGGATTCTCGAAAGGGAAAAACGGCAAGGCAGAAAACCACATTGAAAACACAGAAAACCACATTGCTCCTCCTGAATCCGAGGTTCAACCAACAGCCAGACTTTCCTCTCCAGTACCTTGGCATAGACCTTCCCAGGAAGGCTGAGGAGGGTGATCCCTCTAAAGTTGGAGCACACCCTCCGGTCCCCTTTCTTGAAGAGAGGAACCATCACCCCAGTTTGCCATGCCGGAGGCACTGTCCCCAACCTCCACGCAATGTTGCAGAGGTGTGTCAACCATGACAGCCCTACAACATCCAGGGCCTGGAGGTACTCAGGGCTTATCTCATCCACCCCCGGGGCCCGGCCACCAAAGAGTTTTTTAACCACTTTGGCGACCTCGGCCACTGTGATGGCCGAGTCATCCCCCTCATCCACAAGCCCTACTTCCTCTGTGGAAGGCGTGTCATTGGTATTGAGGAGATCCTCGAAGTATTCCTTCCACCGCCCAATGATATCCCCAGTCGAAATTTGCAGCGCCCTATCCGCACCATACACAGTGTGGACAGGGAGCTGCTTCCCCCTCCTGAGCTGTCAAACAGTTTGCCAGAATCTCTTCGAGGCCAACCGAAAGTGTTGTTCCATGGCCTCACTGAACTCCTCCCACACCCGAGATTTTGCTTCAGCAACCACCCGAGCCACACTCCGCTTGGCCTGCCGGTACACCTCAGCTGCTTCGGGAGTCCCACAAGCCAACCAAGCTTGATAGGACTCCTTCAACTTAATGGCCCCCCTCACCACTGATGTCCACCACTTAGTTTGAGGGTTGCCACCACAAGATGCACAGACGACCTTGCAGATGCAGCTCTGGGCAGCCGCTTCAACAATGGAGGTGGAGAACATGGCCCATTCAGACTCCATGTCTCCAGACTCCGTCGGAATGTGGTTGAAGTTCTTCCGGAGGTGGGAGTTGAAGATCTCCCGGACAGGGGTCTCAGCCAGACATTCCCAGCACACCCTCACTGCACGTTTGGGTCTGCCAGGTCTGAATGGCATCCTCTCCTGCCATCGGACCCAACTCACCACCAGGTGGTGATCAGTTGACAGCTCTGCACCTCTCTTTACCCGAGTGTCCAAGACATACGGTTGCGGGTCTGATGACACGATAACAAAATCGATCATCGACCTGTGACTTAGGGTGTCCTGGTGCCAGGTGCACATATGGAGACCCTTTTGCTTGAACATGGTGTTCGTTATGGACAAACTGTGGTTAGCACAAAAGTCCAATAACTGAACACCACTCGGGTTCAGATCGGGCAGGCCGTTCCTCCAAATC
The DNA here is from genome assembly GCA_020510985.1 of Pholidichthys leucotaenia. Taxonomy (NCBI): domain Eukaryota; kingdom Metazoa; phylum Chordata; class Actinopteri; order Cichliformes; family Pholidichthyidae; genus Pholidichthys; species Pholidichthys leucotaenia. The sequence goes on from CM035842.1 coordinate 117,735,942, forward strand.
ACCCCCCTCCAGGTTTCACAGTTGTTGCCCATGTGCGCATTTTAGTCCCCCAGTAGAACAGTGGCGTCTCCAGAGGAGCAGTCTCCATCACCCCAGTCAGAGACTCCAAAAAGGGTGGGTCAGGAATTTTACTTCCCAAAAAAAAATGAAAGTTTGATTCTTTGATCATTTTCCTTTTTTATTTATTTGCAGGGTAGAAAAAGATATTGGCAACTCTTTTCATTGACTATAAAAATAACATCAGTTACAGGGTTTCCTCTGGTAACATTTCTGGGTGGCGGCCCACCACGCCTGAAAATTTTCTGCCACTCAATTAGGAAATATAAATTTAAGAAAAAAATATGAAGGTATGACGGTCTGCAAGTGCGCACACGAACAACGCGCGTGACTGTCATCTGCGCGGAGTTCAGAAACACCCCGCCCGCGTGTTCCATTCGGTGGGTAGTGTCTCGCTACGAGTGTCGCTGTCCAAGTGAAACATAAGCTTATTAAAGTGATTTAAACGTGGAAAAAATCAGTGAAGGCATTTATCATGGCTTTAACCCACTGGTACCGGGAGCAATAATGGAAGAGTTGCTTAGCTAAGACGTGTGGTTAGTTTTTTGTTTTTCTTATTTCAGACAAGAATAAAAAGGAGATGTTTTTACCTTTACCTTAGTTAATATTAATTAACTAATTTATGTTTATTATTATTTACCTGGCAAGTTAAGATGACCGAAATTCCGAAGTCAGTGACTTTAACCTGTCAGCAGCTTTCAGACAAACTAAACGTGCCACCATTTGGATTTCAAAATAAAGGTTTTTCCTGCTGTCTGATTGGTGAGGAGGTTTCTAAAAAATAATGAATATATAGAAATATTATAACAGAAATAACTGCATCTATGATCATTTAAGTTTATTTATTTCATTAAATACAATTTTATTAATATTTTTTTCTTTGAAATCAGAGCTGAATTATTGTTCTGTTGTGGCTCTGCAAAATTATGGTCAAAAATGTAAATTGTTATAAGGAAAAAGTAAAAAAAATACCACAGTCTGTTTCACATTTATTAGTAAAACAGTAATTTTATTTTAAAAAATAGACAAAACTTAGCCATAAAATAATCCACAGATTTATAATATAGCCTCAAATGTACAAGAAAAGTCAATTTTACAAGAGGAAATTACAAATTTGAGGAAAATGGTTTCAAATTTAGATAAATTTACAGAGAAAAGTAGAAAGCTAACAAAATTGATATAAATTTTGGAGAAAAACTTCAAACCTTCAAGACTGAAGCCTTTACTCAAGTTTTTAAGTGGGTGCTCTTTGTACCCTTAACTAGAAATTTTTGGTTGTCTACTTTTAATTAACATGACACTTGATATTTTCTAACCTGTTTGTATACCACCATAGACGGAGAAAGAACCTGAATTAGACAGGGCTCTGAGAGGGCAAGATGAGACAGAAGAGAGGATCCAAGGAGAGCAGTGTGTTCAGGCAGAGGGTTCAGGAGAGGTGAGTGCAGAGGATGGAGAGAAGGATGATACTGTGGTGATATTAGTTGTTGGTCTCACACACAAATTTGATCTTTTAATGTGAAGCCGGGGTTTTTCCGGTTTAGAGAGAGAGGAGATGTTAAAAGGACGAAGAGGTGAAGATTTAATTAAAATTTGTCAGACAGACTCAAGCGTGTCCCCGTCTGTTTCTCTGCATCTTCTACATTGGTGACCTTGACGTTTGAAGGATGTCTGTTCAGGTGACCTCTTCTGATATCGCCACTACAGCCTCTGTATCTGCCACGGCTCCCGCACTGGCTGTTTTCGCGGCTACTATAAAATTACTGGACTTTTGGCAGCACGATCCGGAGCCTTGGTTCCAGCATGTCGAGGCTCAGTTCCACCTCCGCGGAATAACCGCAGACGACACGAAGTATTTTCATGTTGTCACGGCTTTGGATTCTGCCACTACTCGCCGTTTGATGGGACTGCTCCGGGACCTGTCTCACGCCGACAAATATGCCGCTCTGAAGAGGGCTCTACTGCAGCTGTATCAGCTCTCTGATTGGGAGCGCGCTGATCGTCTTCTGTCAATGACTGGTCTGGGAGACAGTAAACCTTCTGAGCTGATGGAGAATATGTTGGCACTTCTCGGTTCAGGAGACAGCTCATTTCTGTTCACCCACCTGTTTCTGCGTCAACTTCTGCCTCCAGTGCGCACTGCCTTGGCTAACTCGCCCCTCATTCGTTCTAAGGATTACCGGGGTTTAGCTGAAGAAGCGGATAGGCTTTTGCTGGCTTCTCGCCATTTGTCTGTGCATCCACTGCTGCCTGGGCAGTCTGATGGAGAAGTTTCGGTGGGTGTGGCCGCAGTCTCGGATCGCTGTAAGAAAGAGAGCAGCCTGTGTTTCTTCCACCGCCGCTTTGGACCGAAGGCTCGGCGCTGTATTCCACCATGTTCTTTCCAGCCACAGGGAAACGAGAAGGCTGGCGCTCGCTAGCAGCTGCGTGCACCGGCACCAACGACAAGCTGCTTTTCATAGAGGACTGCGCGGCTGGACGTCATTTTCTGGTGTATTCGGGAGCGCAACGGAGCATTGTTCCCCCCTCTTCGGCTGACGCTATTGGATGTGGACACGGACCCCCACTGGATGCGGCTAATGGTACTCCTATCCGCACCTTTGGCACCAGGTTTATGACTGTATGTTTTAATGGCCACGAATTTAGTTGGGACTTTGTGGTAGCATCTGTAGCAGTCCCTATTCTTGGTGCAGATTTTTTGTGTGCTTACAGACTGTTGGTTGATGTAGCTAACAGATGTTTGATTGATGCTGTGTCTTTTGATTCCTATCCATGTACATTGAGTAAGGCTGGTCCGCTGCTTGCTAACATGCTCGCCTCAGGAGACAGGTACCAGCGTCTTCTCTCTGAGTTTCCCGCGCTCACTGTGCCTACGTTTTCTGTGGCAGTAGCCAAACATGGGGTTGAGCATTATATTACTACTGTGGGTCCACCTGTTTTTGCCCGCGCACACCGTCTGGATGTTGCTAAGTTAGCCATCGCTAGAGATGAGTTTGCCAACATGGAGTGGCTGGGTATTGTGCGCCGTTCCGACAGTCCGTGGGCCTCTCCCCTCCACATGGTCCCTAAGTCAGATGGGGGTTGGCGCCCTTGTGGATATTTCAGGCGCCTTAACAACACTACTACCAACGACAGGTACCCAGTCCCCCACATTCAAGATTTTTCTTCACGTCTGGCAGAGACGGCCATTTTTTCTAAAGTGGATTTGGTGCGTGGTTATCATCAGGTGCCTGTTCATCCCCAGGACGTCCCCAAGACAGCGGTGATCACTCCTTTTGGACTGTTCGAGTTCTTGAGGATACCATTTGGCCTTAAGGGTGCTGCACACACGTTTCAACAGCTTATGGACTCTGTGTTACGGGACATGCCTTTCCTGTTCGTATACCTAGACGACATATTGGTTGCGAGCGCTTTGGTGGAGGAACATGTGTCGCACCTTCGTCAGCTCTTCAGGTGCCTCCGTGACCATGGACTGATAGTGAATCCCGCAAAGTGTCAGTTTGGACTCTCAGAACTTGAGTTCCTGGGACATAAGGTATCCCAGCAGGGTGCCGTACCCCTCCCGGCTAAAGTCGAAGCGGTTTTAGCCTTCCCGCGCCCCTCCTCTGTCAAGCCCCTGCAGGAGTTTTTCGGCATGGTTAATTTTTACAACCGTTTCATACCTCATGCTGCCCATATTATGCGCCCGCTGTATGAGGCTTTGAAGGGTAAGAGGGGTAATCAGGACATTGAGTGGACCCATGAGAGGTTATGTGCTTTTGATGGGGCTAAAGCTGCGCTGGCTGATGCTGCCTTGTTGGCTCATCCAGATCCCACGGCCGCCATTGCTCTTACCACTGATGCATCCGATTATGCTGTCAGAGTAGTTTGTGAGCAGTGGGTGGGCAATTCCTGGGAACCTCTAGCTTTTTTCAGTAGGCAGTTACGCGAGTCAGAGAGGAAGTACAGCACTTTTGACAGGGAGCTGTTAGCCCTTTTCTTGGCAACAAGGCATTTCAGGTTTCTCCTGGAGGGCCGTAAATTCACCGCTTTTGTTGACCACAAACCCCTCACGTTTGCCATGGCCAAGTCCACTGAACCTTGGTCAGCTCGGCAACAACGGCAGCTTTCGGCTATTTCCGAGTTCACTACTGACATTCAGCATGTGGCTGGTAAGACCAACTTGGTTGTGGACTGCCTTTCTCGTGCCTTAGTTGCCGCTGTTCATTTGGGCATGGACTATGGCATAGTCCATCTCAGCATAGTCACTATGCTGAGATGGCTGCAGATCAGTTGTTAGACCCGGGGGTGCAGGGGCTTCGTTCCACTGAGTCCAGTTTACAGTTGGAGGATGTCTGTTTTCAGGACAGTGGCGCCACTCTCCTGTGTGACACTTCATTGGGAAAACCACGACCTTTGGTGCTGGCGGCTTGGCGTCGACGTGTTTTTGACGCAGTTCACTCCTTGTCGCATCCTGGCGTTAAGGCTTCGGTTAAGTTGGTGGGCACCAAGTTTGTATGGCCGGGTCTCAGAAAGGATGTTAAAACTTGGACGACGACCTGTGTGCCGTGCCAGCGTGCTAAGGTGCAGCGCCACATAAAGGCTCCATTGGGGCCTTTTTGGATTCCGGAGCGATGTTTTGATCATGTTCAGGTGGACCTGGTCGGCCCTCTTCCTCCGTCCCGTGGTTTTACTCACCTCTTTACTATGGTGGACCGGACTATGCGGTGGCCGGAGGCAGTTCCCCTGGCATCAACTACGGCGTCTGATGTTGCCCGGGTGTTCATCTCCTCTTGGGTGTCCCGTTTTGGTGTTCCCTTGGACGTTACCTCTGACAGGGGCCCGCAATTTACCTCCGAACTTTGGAATAAGTGGCTGGTAGCTTGGGGGTTAAACTCCATCGGACCACAGTGTACCATCCACAAGCTAACGGGCTATGCGAGCGGTTTCATCGGACTATGAAAGCTGCCCTCCGCGCGTCTTTAGTGGACAGTGGATGGGTGGACAGGTTGCCGTGGGTTTTGTTGGGTTTGCGTTCAGCCCCTAAAGAGAAGATCTGCACTCCTCTTCTGCTGAGTTGGTCCTTGGCCAGACTTTGAGGGTCCCAGGGGAGTTTCTTCCTACCATTCCAGGGTTAGGTCCCAGTGTGGTTAAGAGACCCAATTGTCGGGAGGAAGCTAGGGTTTTTGCTCCCGTGGCTGCGCACCACTGTCTTCCTCGGTCCTACGTTCCTGACAGCCTTATGTCGGCTAAATACGTTTTTGTCTGACACGATGCCCATCGTTCTCCCCTGCAGGCACCTTATGATGGCCCTTTCCGGGTTTTAGAAACAGGCCGTAAGGATTTTTTGGTTGAGTTGGGGACTTGTCAGGATCAGATTTCGGTGGACCGTTTGAAGCCCGCCCATGTCCTTTGTGACGAGGAGGTTGAGCTAGCCCGCCCGGCTCGGCGGGGGGCGTCCTCCCAACCCTGTGCCTGAGGTTGTGCCTGCTCCGGTTGCAGTTGCGCCCCCTAGGACTGTGCAGTGCAGTTGTCGGGGCAGAGTTATAAGGTTGCCTAAGAGGTTCTCTTGAGTCATTTCCTCTTCTGAATTTTGTCCATGTTGTTTTAGTTTGTTTTTTGTTAGCGTGTTTATTTATGTTGTAATTTGTGTGTTCTGGGGGGCCTGTGTGGTGATATTAGTTGTTGGTCTCACACACAAATTTGATCTTTTAATGTGAAGCCGGGGTTTTTCCGGTTTAGAGAGAGAGGAGATGTTAAAAGGACGAAGAGGTGAAGATTTAATTAAAATTTGTCAGACGGACTCAAGCGTGTCCCCGTCTGTTTCTCTGCAACTTCTACAATACCAGTAAAAAGTCCAAACACAGGACATCTGGGTGGGACCCCTACTGGCCCAGTATTCCAAAACTCAAGCCTTGGTTGTAGAATACTTCAAATGGTCAGTTCCATATGTAAAGCTACTGTGCAAATAAAAAAAAAGAAAGAAATAAAATTAACATATTCCAATTATAATAGTGTCATGTGTTTTCTGCTCCCTTCCCCCGAAAATATGTTGCCACTACGTCAAGGTCTTTAAGCCAGAGGAAACAGAGTTATTTAAATCATTGGGAATACTTGTAGCCTTTATGCTTGAATACCATTGGATCTCAGCTTGATATTACTTTGTTACTCTCCAATGGCACAAAAGTGGATCCTCCCTTAACAGCTGTGTTAAGAAAAAAATGCATATCAATTTTGTTTGGTGAGATTTATTTTTATCTTACTTCTCTAATTTGAAATGAAAGCATTTTTGAAAGAAATCCATATGTTTTGCAAACATTTAAAAGCAATATCCAGGAACCTCCATTTTTTGGTCTCTTTGCCCTGGTTACTTAAACAACACATACAGACACACATGCACACACACACACAGCAGGTGCAGCTGATGGATGAAAGGCTTCGGTGCTCTGCAGGTAGACCAGTGTGTGTGTGTATTTGTGTGCAGTGTTGGGCGTGCAAAGCTTTCCCCTGTTTAGATGACCTGCCTGTTTCTTCCAGTCTACAGAGAATCACCATGGTTTGTGTGTGCATGCTGAAAAATGTGTACAGCATTTCTCTCTCGCAAACCCTGTCTCTAATCATCCTCCGCCAGCTTCTTCTCTTGTCCAGTTCAGTGTAATGCAATCTGCTTGCACTTTCATTAAACAGCACAGTAGTTCAAATAGTATCCTTAACAGTATAATTACCTCAAAAGCTGTAGCCCGGTGTACAGTTCAATTCTTGCTTTTTTTCCCCATGTGTGTTGGTGTCTTATTTTCCAGCAGGAACAGCAGGGTGCTTTGTTTCTCAGGAATCTGATGATTATGTGGCAGAGGCAGTGTGCTGTTGGTTTGGAAGACTCCCTTTAACTCCTTTCAAGTAATCTCTCTTTGGCTGTTGTTGGTGTTTCTGAACTTTCATTTGGACTCCTTGTTTAACATGGGGTGTTCCTACTGAAATTAGAAGCAAACAGGAGGTGAGAAATGAAAATATACAAGACTAAACAAGAGACTGGGTTCTTTTTAGACACTGTATTTTAATGGCTGGGGTGTATTGTTGTTTTAATGGATGTTGTGCAATCATTGACTGCTCCTAGAATACTTTGGGGAAATGAGGTGATGTGGACAGGTATTTGAGATGAGGACCACAACACATATGTTTTTAGTATTGTGTACTCTGACCATATGCATTGGCTCACTAACAGAGCAAAGCACATGTTCATGCAATTTCCTGCATACGTACATGGAAAGAGTGATCATGGTGTTCTCAGGTTTTGTTATGTGCAAACAAAGCTTGTACCCCACATCTTTCCTCTCATCTCTATGGTGTGAAATAAATTGAGAATGAGGGAAGACTAAACTAAAGGGGGAAAAAAGCTGTAACGCAGAAGTGGAGAGCCAGCCCTCACAAAAATCAACCATCCATATAATTAGCTGATGTGCTCTTCTTGTTAAACTTGAGTCTTCACAGTTATTAAAATTCAACTTTATTTACTCTTTTTGGTTGACTTACCAGCACATTTATTTGGTATAATTTAAACAGTGTCTTGAGATAATACAGTAGAAATAACACTAAAACATTTGAATGTTAAAGAGGGCTTATTCCCATATAACTTATTTGTTATACAGTGTACCGTACCTTCATTAAACAGTACCTTCCTAATCTGTCACACCAATCTTGAGGTAATTCCAGGTGTTTTTGTACCTTTATAAACAGATATTCTTTCTTATTTCATTCTTATTAACAGTGTATTTGCATCAAGTGTAATGCAATCTATCATGTGAACATTTTCAGAAAAAGCAGAGGATGCCTGAAAATGATATACTTTCTTTTTGTTTCAAGTAAAGCCTGTCCAATCACTAATCAAGGTCAACATTAATTGGTACAGTTTAGGGATGTTAATGATTGACTTTTGATTGTCAATAAGAATTTAGTCAATTAAATTAACAATAATGCATCAGGACTTCCGGTTATGGCTGCCACGTAGGACGGACGTGTCTCGCTCTGCTCTGCTCCTGGAGAAAAAAAATCGGCAAATAACTCTCTCATTTGGGACAGAACGTATCCCAGCATTTGGGCGAGGATATGTCGGCGAAGCCTAAGGCTGGAAAACCAGTTAAAGGAAAAAGCGAGCCGCCGAAACAGTCCAAATTAACGGACTTTCAGGTCTGTGACGCAGCAAATAAAACTCCATATATGGCGGAGGAGGCTGGCAACGGTGCGATGTCTGCGGGGGGAGGCGCAGATGCGCTGATGGCTGCCATGAGTTCAATGAGAGCGGACTTTTCCTCTAGATTTGATGGGATTATGACAGCGTTGGAAGGAATAAGAAAGGAATTGGGTGACTGTGTAGAACGAACGGCGCAGATGGAGCTCCGTCTCGCTAGTGCTGAAGATGACGTCACCCGTCTTCAATTAAAGGTGCGCACTTTGGAAAAAAAAAAAAAATCTCTGGAAGATAATATTTTGGATTTGGAATCTCAGTCGAGACAGAATAATTTGAGGCTGGTGGGTCTTCCAGAGGAATCAGAAGGTCGGGACGTATGTTCCTTTCTGGAAAAGTGGATTCCGGAGGTGCTGGGCAGCGAGGAGTTGCAATCAGCAGTGGTTCTGGAAAAAGCACATCGTATTGGCCCACGGAGAGATAAGGGACCGCCGAGGACCTTAATTATGAAGTTTCTTAGCAACAGAGACAGGATGAAGATCTTCAACGCTGCACGTGCTAAAGGAGAGATTAAACACCAGGACCAGCAGGTGCGGTTCTACCCAGATTTGGCCACAGGAATCCAGCAATTGAGGAAGCAGTTTGATCCCGTACGTAAGGAGCTGCGCAACCTTGGGATTCGTCATGGTGTAATCTATCCTGCGAGACTGCTGACCACGTATGAGGGCAGAACCCACATCTTCAAGACCCCAGAGGAGGCGCAGGAGTTCATCAAGAAGATCAAAGAAGAAGAAGAGACTGGTGGGAGCTAAGCATGAACAAAATATAAGGTAGAATAATTAAGCATTTGCACAGGCATCTGACTGACTTGAAGTAAATAGTAAGTTTACAAAATATAGATTGTATTATATATTAAAAAAAACAAAACAAAAACAAAACAAACAAAAAAAAAACTATGATGTACAAAGTTGTTAAAAATTTTGGAGTTAAGTTGGAAAACTACAGAGGAGAGTTAATGTTACGTCATTAAAAGCAGTAGAGTTAGGGTGATTGGGAGGATGAAGAAGGAGTGGCTTTGGCTGATCCTCGTGGGTGTGGAACGGTCGATGGCTATATCGGGAGACAGAATTTTTCTTTTGATTTTGGGGGGTTTGCCACAAGTGTGGGAAGGGGAAATTTGTTTGTGTGTAGTTTGTAGGATGAATGTTCAACCACTCATGTTTTTGCTTCTCTGTATGAGCATGTTTACACTGCAAGGTAATCCCAAACTCCCTATTGATCATAAACCAAAGTGTTAATCTTAATTTAACTTCATGGAATTGCAGAGGTCTACAAAATTTAAAAAAACTTAAACAAGTTATGAATAAAATAAAGGACATGGGTTCAAGAATTGTGTTTTTACAAGAAACTCATCTGATAGAGGAGGATGTTAAAAGAATTAGGAGTAGATGGCAGGGAAGTGTATTCACCTCTTCATTTTCATCCCGAGCCAGGGGAGTTATGACTCTCATACATAAATCAGTTCCTTTTCAAGTGAAAAATGTAATTGGAGACAAATTTGGAAGATATGTAATCATTCAAGGTTCTTTGCTATTAGAAAATATAAATCTTGTGAACTTATATGGTCCCAATATAGATGATCAGAAGTTCTTTGCTAATTTATTTCTCATCTTATCATCACTTACAGGGCAACATATAATAGCAGGGGATTTTAATTGTACATTGAATCCAGGTGTGGATAGATCAACAGGACTGGATTGTACGCACATTGGATGTAGGATGACTATTAATCATTTTATGAAAGAATTGAGATTGTTAGATATATGGAGAGAAATGAAACCACAAGTTAAAGCCTATTCTTGTTATTCCAGTACCTACAAGACATTCTCACGTATTGATTATTTTTTGATTTCCACAGAATTAAGGTCCAAGATTCAAAACTGCTTTTATGATAACATCGTGATCTCTGATCATGCACCCTGTTGTCTAATATATGTAGATAAAAAATTGACAAAGGAATCAGGTAGATGGCAATTTCAGCATAATTGGCTTCAGGATGAGGAATTTGTCAAGTATATAGAAAAACAGATAGACGAGTTCTTTGACATCAATACTACACAAACATCAGCATGTGTAAAGTGGGAGGCTTTCAAAGCTTTTATTAGGGGACATATTATTAGTTATACAGGATCAAAATCTAAGAAGACTCGAGAGGAGAGAGCTAAATTGGAACATAAAATAAAAAGTCTTCAGGAAAAAGTGTATGCAGGAAGTGACCCAAGGTTGGAGAATGAATTACTGATTTTGAGAGCTGAATACGACAAAAAATCAGCGAATAGAGCTGCCTCGAGTCTTCTAAGATTGAAACAATCTTTTTATGAACAAGGTGAAAAATCAGGAAAATTATTAGCATGGCAGATTAAACAATTGGAAATTAAAACACCAATTACCAGTATTATAAGTAACGGACAGGTAGTTATAGATCCTTTAGAAATTAATAGAGCCTTTAGAGATTACTATGAAAAATTATATGATACCAAAAATGAACCTGATTTAACAAAACTAAATGGGTTTTTGAACGAACTATCTATACCGTGTATTCCAAATGAAAACAGGGAGATATTGGAGTCTAAAATTAGTCAAGAAGAAGTTGGGCTAGCCATTGATAATATGAAATCAGGAAAAAGTGCAGGACCAGATGGTCTTCCAGTTGACCTTTATAAAAAATTTAAGAATAAATTAATAAAACCTTTTTTGGAAATGGTTTTAGAAGCATTTCAAAATAATAATTTACCATCATACATAAATAATGCCTTAATTATACTGCTGCCAAAACCAGGTAAGCCCTCTAATAAATGTGAAAATATGAGACCAATAAGCCTATTAAACGCCGACCTTAAGATAATCTGTAAAATTTTAGCAAGACGAATACAAGAAATTTTACCAAATATTATTAATCGAGATCAGAATGGCTTTATAAAGGGTAGACAAGGCTTCCATAATGTAAGAAGACTATTTAATATTATTTATTTTAATAAAGAAGCACCGGATACAGCTCTCCTATCATTGGACGCCGAAAAGGCCTTTGATAGAGTTGAATGGCCCTTTCTTTTTGAAGTCCTACAAAGGTTTGGACTTGGAAATAATTTCATAAAATGGGTTCAAATAATATACAATAATGCTACAGCAGAAATCCTAACAAATAACAATATTTCAAAACCAATAAAAATCAATAGAGGATGTCGACAAGGCTGTCCACTTTCACCTTTACTGTTTACTATGGCAATTGAACCTTTAGCGATAGCGATACGTTTACATTCACAAATATATGGAATTAAAGTTGGACCAACAGAACATAAAATCTCCCTGTACGCCGATGATATAATTTTGTTTATGTCGAATCTAAAAAAATCAATTCCAACCTTGTTGAATTTAATAAAGAATTTTGGGGAAATATCAGGATATAAAATAAATAAAACTAAATCTTCAATATTAATGCTAAATGAGACCCAGAGAAATTACCCAGCCCCTGAGGTAAATCAATTCAATGTTGTAAATCAGTTTAAATATTTAGGAATCCATATTATGCCTAAGCTAGAATCAGTCGCCAGTGTCAACTATGAAGCCTTAATGTCAGATATCAATGAGTTAACTCAGAGATGGATGTCACTACCAATGTCGATGATCGGGAGAATCAATATACTTAAAAGTAATATTTTACCTAAAATACTTTATTTATTTCAATACATTCCCTTATCACCACCTTTAGATCTATTCTCAAGAATAAAAAAAAAGTTAGTGGAATTTATATGGAACAACAGGAGGGCTAGATTACGTTTGTCTTTATTATATTTACCATTTGATCGTGGAGGTCTGAAATGTCCAAATTTTATGTTGTATTATTGGTCGGCACAACTGAGGTCTATGACATATTATTTTTCATCAAATGATCTCCCTCACTGGACTGAAATGGAATCATACAATTTACCTTTACCTCTTCCCATATTCATATACTCAGATTCGGCAAAAAAATTACAAAAACAAGTTAAAAATCCATTTGTAAAGCATATGATCAAAATATGGTGTGAAGCTAAAAACTATTTAAAAGAACCACAGTTATTGTCACAATTTAGTCCAATATGGGGTAATCAATATTTTAAACCAGGGAGAGCGGACGCTGTATTTAAAGTATGGAATTTAAAAGGGATACAAAAGATTCAGGATTTATATTTGCCATGTGCAGACAACATAATGTCTTTTGAAGAGCTGAGGATCAAATTTAATCTCAATAGAACACATTTTTTTAAATATCTTCAACTTAGAAACTTTATTCGATCAAATCAAAATAAAGCTCTCACTCGACCTATTTACTCATCCTTGGAAAAAATGATGATGAAAGATAGTAAAAGAAAGGGTATTATTTCAGAGTTTTATAACTCATTGACACTATCTTCAAGTGAAAATTCACTGAAAAGATTAAACTACTGGAAAGAAGATCTGCAAATTGAAATTTCAGAGGAACAATGGGAATTGGCTTGTACAGAAGCTCAAACCAAATCAATAAATGCACGCCTTAAATTGATACATTTCAAATGGTTAATGCGGATGTATGTTACACCGGAGGAGTTAAATAGATATAACAAAAATATACCAGATACATGCACAAAATGCATGGAAAGTAAAGGAACCCTATTTCATTGTTTATGGGAATGTAGATTAATAAGAATGTTTTGGGAAGAGGTGAGGGTAACAATTGAAAAAATAATTTCAAAACAAATCATATTGAATCCTAAACTGTTTTTGTTGGGTCTGTACCCAGAAAAGCATAATTTTAATAAAAGTGAAAGAACATTCATAGACCTCAGTTTGCTTAATGCCAAAAAATGTATTGCACTATTATGGAAAAAGACTCATAGACCAGATGTGACTCAGTGGTTAAGACAGATGTTAACAAACCTTCCATTAGAAAGAATAACATATATACTGAAATCAAAGGAAATTGTGTTTGAGAATATATGGAGACCTTTTATTGATTATGTAAAAAATTTAAACATAACTCTTGAAGAAGAAGGTGAATGATGTGTGTGGACCTTGTAAATTCCAAACTGGTGAACATAATATGTATACTTATGTATTGGATTGTCTAGACTAAACAGAGGAGCATTGTTGAAGACTTGATTTTGTTGGTGGTTGTTGGTGTTTTTAGTGCATTTTTTTTTTTGTAGTACTTTATTGTTAGTGTTTGATTGTTTGTATCATGTTTGTTAGAAAGAAAAAAAAAGGTTCAATAAAGATATTGTGGAAAAAAACAATAATGCATCAGATTTATATAGCACTTTTCATAAACACTCAGACGTTTTATATTGGATACATTATTCATTCACTCCACATACAGACGATGGTAGTGGTAAGCAGCTACTGTAGTCACAGCTGCCCTGGGACAGACTGACGGAAGCGTGGCTGCCAATCCACGCCAACGGCCTCTTTGACCACTACTGAACATTAAACACTTTCATGTCCAGTGTCATGGACACTGGAGACAAAGTGGGTAGAGTGTCTTGCCCAGGGACACAACAGCAGGATGTCTGGGGAGAGTGGGATTCGAACCGCCAACCCTCCTGTTATTAGACAACCTGCTCTACCTCCTGAGCCACTGCTGCACACATTTCCCTCCTCTGTTCCATTTTTGCTAGGCACCAAGCTGGACGGCAAGAAGTTACATTTTTTTTATATGGTCTTTGGCATGACCCGGCCGAGACTTGAACCCCGACCTCCCAGTTGTGGGGCAAATGCTCTACCTCTAAGCCACTGCTCCGGTGTTGTCAATTAGTTGATAATTCAGCAGTCTTTTAAAATGGGAATTTATTCTATGAAATGTAGTGGTGTTGCCGTCCAGGCAGGGGCACACGTGGCCACCCATTGCCGCCTTTGACCCGAAACTAAAGAAAAAGCAGAAAACGTCAAGTCCCCAGAGCACATGCACTGTGCAGAGTGAAAAAACTCACCCTTCCGGGTTATATTGGAGAGCTACGACAAGTTCCAGTGGCATGCAAGCTTGAAGATCCAACCGCCTGCTTCAAGTCAGCAGGGCAGAGAAATGGATCGAAGCAAGGAAGAAACTGCACAAGTGCGAAAACCCATCCTCGCTGCCTTCAACCCACAGCTAGATGGGAAGGCAGACCGGACTCGAGTTGCCTCTAAGGTACTAGACAACAGAGGGAGCCCAGATCATACTGGGTTTGCCTGGATTGCTGGGGTACTGTGATAATGTTTAACATGCAACAGAGGAAGCAGCTCATAATTTATTTTCCTGTTAAAACAGTCTACTACTGTATCTCAGTAAATTAGAACGTGAAAGTTATTTTTTGTGTTATAACTAAAAAAGATGCATTTTATATTTGTAATAGTTGTTAAAATAAATTAAAAATCATGACATTTGTAATTTACTGAGATGTACCAGCACATAGTACACACTATACAGTACAAAATTTGTTAAACTACAAAAGATACCATTGTCTGTAGTAAAAAAATGTAAATGGTACAATAAATCAATGAGGAATAGGATGTTCTTGTTTTATTCAGTATATCAAAAACAGTAATTAACTTTTTATATGTTAAAGATAGACCATATTGTACCGAGGGAAATTCATATTCTCAGGAAAATTGCTGCTTATCAATTAATCGTTAAGTGATCAATAAGGTGAATCAACTAATGATTAATGAATCTCTGATTGTCTTTACCAGAAAATGGGGTTTGAAATGGAAAGTATGTAAGTTGAAAAGCTATTGCTGATATCTTAAACAAATTAATTTTGTCTTCTTAGTGATAAAGCTGGTCTTGTTCTTCTATTCAGACAAAGTGGAGAGATGTTTCAGACCTTGACATTTTGACTATTACCTGCATTCTTCTTCAGAAAATGTCATCTTACGTCTGTGACGTGTCACATCAGCTCTTCTAACCTTTCCGTAGGTATGACTGACCTAACAGATCAAAATACAACAACACAAAAAATGCAACGTAGTTTATGAAATACCATGCAAATCATGTGAAAAAACCTACATAGGAGAAACGGAGAGGACATTTGCAACACTGAAAAGGGAACCCCAAAAACAGTGCGAACAAGAAACAGCAGGGTGACTTACAAGAATGCAAAAAGAAAAGGCAGCACAGGAGAACCTCTGTTAGAAAAATCCTTGAAGACCTTCAGTCAAAAACCAGGCTGGATCAGAGTTTCAGCAAATTTAATTACACTGGCCAGTGGAGAACACGACAATACAGAAACGGTCTCAGAGCCTATCCGTGCATCATTCTGACTCAAACACACATCATTCAATTCTTTAAGCTCCTCGTTATCTCTGAGGTGGAGGAGCAAACTGTCCATCATGATTAGTCCAGTACATCTGGTCAAAACTTGGTGTGTAGATTAGCTTTCCTCAGGTCATTCTGTCCCAGTCACACAGGAGCCACACAGACCAGACTGAAAAGAAGATAACTAGTTTTTAGTCTGACACTAGTCTGACTCAGTTTTTAGACAGACACTCTCTCTTTATTCAAGAGTAAGTTGAAATCTTTTCTCTTTGATAAGGCCTATAGTTAAAAACGCTGCTGCCAGACCCTCACTCGCATGTGCAGCCTAACCAGGCTTGATACTGCAATGTCTGGCTTTGAATATTGTATTTGTTACATTTGTTTTGAATGTAGCTACTGCCAGGCCTCCTACTTTTTACCTCTTTTTTTCAACCCAGCTGGTCGAGGCGGATGACCGTCCTCTATGAGCTATGGTTCCACTCGACGTTTCTGCTCGTTAAAGGGAAGTTTTTCCTCGCCTGTGTCACCACAGTGCTTGCTCTTAGGGGTCTCTGCTGGGTTCTATGAATTTGAGAGCGTGGCCTAAACCCACTCTTTTCTGTAAAGTGCCTTGAGATAACCTGTGTTGTGATTTATCCATCCATCCATCTTCTACCGCTTTTCTGGAGGTCCGGGTCGCGGAGGCAGCAGTTCAAGCAGAGAAGCCCAGACTTCCCTCTCCCCAGCCACCTGCTCCAGCTCTTCAGAGAGGATACCAAGGCGTTCCCAGACCAGCTGGGAGACATAGTCTCTCCACCGAGTCCTGAGTCTGCCCCAGGGTCTCCTCCCAGTGGGACGTGCCCGAAACACCTCAAGTGGGAGGCGTCCAGGAGTCATCCTAATCAGATGCCCAAACCACCTCAACTGACTCCTTTCAATGTGGAGGAGCAGCGGTTCTACTCTGAGCCTCTCCCGGAGGACTGAGCTCCTCACCCTATCTCTGAGGGTGAGTCCAGCAATCCTACGGAGAAAGCTCATTTCAGCCGCTTGTATCCACGATCTCGTTCTTTCGGTCATTACCCAAAGTTCGTGATCATAGGTGAGAGTAGGAACGTAGATTGACTGGTAAATCAACAGCTTTGCCTTAGAACTCAGCTCCCTCTTCACCACAACAGACTGGTACAATGTCCGCATCACTGCAGATGCTGCTTCGATCCGTCTGTCAATCTCTCGCTCCATTTTTCCCTCACTCGTGAATAAGACCCCAAGATACTTAAACTCCTCCACTTGGGGCAGGAGCCTGTCCCCAACCCAGAGAGGACAATCCACCTTTTTCCGGCTGAGGACCATGGACTCGGACTTGGAGGTGCTGATTCTCATCCCAGCCGCTTCGCACTCAGCGGCAAACCGTCCCAGCAAGAGCTGTAGGTCATTGCTGGATGAAGCCAACAGGACAACATCATCTGCAAACAACAGAGATGAGACCCTGTGGTCACCAAGCATGACACCCTCCATTCCCTGGCTGTGCCTAGAAATCCTGTCCATAAAAATTATGAACAGGATCGGTGACAAAGGGCAGCCCTGGCGGAGTCCAACTCTCACTGGGAATGAGTCCGACCAAGTGTTGGCAATACAAACCAAACTCTCACAACGGTCGTACAGAGACTGAACAGCTCGTAACAATAAGCCCGATACCCCATACTCCCGAAGCACCCCCCACAAAAAAACACAAGGGACGCGGTCAAATGCCTTCTCCAGGTCCGCAAAACACATGTAAACTGGTTGGGCAAACTCCCACGAACCCTCGAGAATTCTTGAGAGGGTAAAGAGGTGATCCGATGTGCCACGGCCAGGACGAAAACCACATTGCTCCTCCTGAATCCGAGGTTCGACCAACGGCCGGACTCTCCTCTCCAGTACCTTGGCATAGACCTTCCCAGGGAGGCTGAGGAGTGTGATCCCTCTAAAGTTGGAGCACACCCTCTGGTCCCCTTTTTTGAAGAGAGGAACCACCACCCCGGTTTGCCATGCCAAAGGCACTGCCCCCGACCTCCACGCAATGTTGCAGAGGCGTGTCAACCATGACAGCCCAACAACATCCAGGGCCTTGAGGTACTCAGGGCGAATCTCGTCCACCCCCGGGGCCCGGCCACCAAGGAGATTTTTAACCACCTTGGCGGCCTCAGCCCCTGTGATAGGCGAGTCATCCCCCTCGTCCACAAACCCTGCTTCCTCTGTGGAAGGCGTATCAGTGGGATTGAGGAGTTCCTTGAAGTATTCCTTCCACCGCCCGACGATATCCCCAGTCAAAGTCAACAGCGCCCCATCCGCACCATACACAGTGTGGACAGGGAGCTGCTTTCCCCTCCTGAGCCGCCGGACAGTTTGCCAGAATCTCTTCGAGGCCGACCGAAAGTCTTGTTCCATGGCCTCACCGAACTCCTCCCATACCTGGGTTTTTTCTTCAGCAACCACCCGAGCTGCACTCCGCTTGGCCTGCCGGTACACCTCAGCTGCTTCGGGAGTCCCACAAGCCAACCAAGCTTGATAGGACTCCTTCTTCAGCTTAATGGCCCCCCTCACCACTGGTGTCCACCACTTGGTTCGGGGGTTGCCACCACGAGCTGCACCGACCACCTTGTGGCCGCAGCTTTGGGCTGCTGCTTCAACAACAGAGGTGGAGAACATGGCCCATTCAGACTCCATGTCTCCAGACTCCCTCGGAATGTGGTTGAAGTTCTTCCGGAGGTGGGAGTTGAAGACCTCCCGGACAGGGGCCTCAGCCAGTCGTTCCCAGCACACCCTCACTATACGTTTGGATCTACCAGGTCTGAATGGCATCCTCCCCTGCCATCGGATCCAACTCACCTCCAGGTGGTGATCAGTTGACAGCTCTGCACCTCTCTTTACCCGTGTGTCCAAGACATACGGTCGCAGGTCTGATGACATGATAACAAAATCGATCATCGACCTGCGACCTAGGGTGTCCTGGTGCCAGGTGCACATACTGTATGGACACCCTTATGCTTGAACATGGTGTTCGTTATGGACAAATTGTGGTTAGCACAGAAGTCCAATAACTGAACACCACTCGGGTTCAGATCAGGCAGGCCGTTCCTCCCAATCACCCCCCTCCAGGTTTCACTGTCATTGCCCACGTGCACATTGAAGTCCCCCAGTAGGACAATGGAGTCTCCAAGAGGAGCACCCTCCAGCACCCCAGTCACAGACTCCAAAAAGGGTGGGTACTCTGAAACATCATTTGGTGCATAGGCACAAATGATGGTCAGGACCCGTTTCCCAACCCGAAGGGGCCGGGGAAGCAACCCTTTCATCCGCTGGGGAAAACTGCAATATAGAGGCTGCAAGGTGGGGGGATACAAGAATACCCACCCCTGCTCGTCGCCTCTCACCCGGGGCAACTCCAGAAAAGGCCAAGCTCCAGCCCCTCTCCAGGAGACTGGTTTCGGAACCGGAGCTGTGTGTTGAGGTGAGGCCGACTATATCTAGCCGGTATCTCTCAACGTTGTGCACCAGCTCAGGCTCCTTCCCCACCAGAGAGGTGACATTCCACGTACCAAAAGCCAGTTTAAAAAGCTTGGGATCAGTCCGCCAAGGTCTCCGCCTTTGACCACCACCTAATCCACATACCACCGGACCCCCATGATCCCTCCTGCAGGTGGTGAGCCCACTGGAGGGCGGACCCATGTAACTCCTTCGGGCTGAGCCCGGCCGGGTCCCATGGGTGGAAACCCGGCCACCAGACGCTAGCCAACGAGCCCCTCTCCCAGGCCTGGCTCCAGGGTGGGGCCCCGGTAACCCCATACCGGGCGGGGTACACTGAATCCTTGATATAGAATTTATCATGAGAGTCTGTTGGATTGTTCTTAGTCTGGCCCTTCACCCAGGACCAGTTTGTCTTGGGTGACCCTATCAGAGGCAAATTGCCACAGACAACATAGCTCCTGGGATCACTGGGGCACGCAAACCCCCCCACCACGATAAGGTGACGATCCATGAGGGAGTGTTGTGATTTAGCGCTATATAAATAAAATTGAATTGAATAGTGCAGCTGTAGCCTTGATATTTGTTACACAAACTCTAAGTTAGACTCTGAGACCAAACAAAGACAAATGCAAGACAAATATTGAATTTTTCTTTCAACCTCAAATCAGCAATATCAGACCACTACAAGATAAATAACCTCATCATGGACTGGCACAACGCAAAAATAATTAGATCAGAGGGCAACAAACACAAGTGCTGAATCAAAGAAGCAATTGAAATCAGGGAGTGAGCCCACAGCTCCATGAACCGAGATGATGGAGCCTTCATGCTCTCACACACCTGAGACTCTCTCCTCCAAAGACCATCGCACTGCAGGAGGTGTGACCGACCTGGTGGATTTGTCAAATCTGTCAGATTGGTTATGCATATGGAAATGTTAAAACGGCTGATGTGACACGTCACTGACATCAGATGATGTTTCTTGAAGAAGACTGCAAGTGACAGTCGAAACATGCCAGGGTATGAAACATCTCTCTACTTTGTCTGAATAAACGAACAAGACCAGTTTCAGAGCTGTTGCTGATATTAGTCTTTGATACTTGATGTTTTCAAATGTGACATGAATCAGAAATAGTTTCACATCTCCTGGTATGAAAGACATTAAGATATTACTTAAATGTTATCTGGTGAAGTAATTTGTGTTTCCAAAGATAATGTAATGTGCCTGCTTAATTGTCTTTCATTCTTTTGAATTAGTTAAGAATCAGTGTTATCTAAATGCATTTGCATAAATGTAAAGCCTTCATCAATTTAAATGTAAATTTCATTCTTTTTTTTTCTTTTTTTTTTTTTTTTTGTCCTCTTAGTGTGATCCAGTCAGTCGGGTCATGTTTTTCAATAGAGACATTTATTCCACTCCCTCCTGTTTTTATTTGTGCCTTATCATTATACAATTCCTTTTGGGGCTATGGTACATAAATGAATAAAATATCAGCTCCTGCTGCAGAAGCTGATCAATTTATGGATGTTCTTTTTTATAAACCGCAAGCTTCTTTATGTCCCTTTCTGCATACCGTTATTTATATTTCTCTCCTTCCTTTATCTCTACCTCTCCGTTTCCTAAATGTTTTCCTGAGAGATCAAGGTTCACTGTTGTTCACAATGCTTTTCACATTTTGACCTGCACAATCTGCTAAGTACCATTTCCTGTCTTTCCATGTCCAGTATAGATGTACTTGGTGAAGTTGTGCTAGTCAACAAGCATGAATATAAAACCCTGTAAGACTTTTGATTCCCATGCAGTAACTTTGGGTACTATTTTGCCTGATGGGGGGGAAAAAGAAGACAAAAGATTAACAAGATGTATAACTTCTGTTTTGCTGTTCTGCTTCAGCCTCTCTTGAATTGTCTGTTTAACCCGTTTCATATCTGTAGCTAATACACGTGCGTTTCATCATATTTGTGATGGTATTCCTATTCCTCTGGAAATCAGAATCAGAATCAGAATCAGGTTTATTGCCATTGTTCATGTAGTACACAAACTAGGAATTTGTCTCGGTACAATGCTGCAACATTAAACATGATAAGATAAGAGAAATAAACTATACATGTAATAAAGTGTAGGATAAGATTAAGTGATACTGGTCAACAGTTAAAATATATATTAGCCAGCAGCAGATACTGTGGAGAACTATATAGTGCAGTCGGTAATGCAGGAAGAAAACAGTGATGATTGACATGAGTCTGGTTGAGCTGCTGTACATGGTGCACGAGAGTCACTTAGTGTTCAGCAGTCTAATGGCAGAGGGGAAGAAGCTGTTCATGTGACGGGAGGTTTTAGTCTGGATGGACCGAAGTCTTCTACCAGAGGGGAGGGGGGCAAACAGTACGTGACCAGGGTGTGAGGGATCGGCTATGATCCGGCCAGCACGCCTCCGGGTCCTGGAGATGTACAGATCCTGGAGAGATGGGAGCTTGCAGCCGATCACCTTCTCAGCAGTGCGCACGACGCGCTGCAGCCTTAGTCTGTCCCTGGCAGTGGCTCCTGCGTACCACACGGTTATGGAGGTGGTGAGGATGGACTCGATGATGGCTGTGTAGAACTGCACTAACATCTTGGTGGGTAGCTTGAGCTTCCTCAGCTGCCGCAGGAAGAACATCCTCTGCTGGGCTTTTTTGATGAGTGAGCTGATGGTCAGCTCCCATTTGAGGTCCCTGGTGATGGTAGTGCCTAGGAAGCGGAAGGAATCAGCAGTGGTGATGGGAGAGCCTGAGAGGGTGAGGGGGGGCAGAGGAGTAGTGACTTTCCTGAAGTCTACAATCATCTCCACTGTCTTCAGAGCGTTCAGCTGCAGGTTGTTATTGCTGCACCAGGACGCCAACTGGGCCACCTCTCTCCTGTAGGCGGACTCGTCGCCGTTGGAGATGAGCCCGATGAGGGTGGTGTCGTCCGCAAACTTGATCAACTTGACAGACTGGTGGCTGGAGGTGCAGGAGTTGGTGTAAAGGGAGAAGAGTAGGGGGGAAAGTACACAGCCCTGGGGTGATCCGGTGCTGATGCTAGTATAGTCTGAGACAGTCTTTCCCAGCCGCACATGCTGCCTCCGGTCCGTCAGGAAGTCGATGATCCACCTGCAGAGGGAGTCAGGCACGTTGAGCAGGGACAGCTTGTCCCGGAGCAGAGCGGGGCGGATGGTGTTGAATGCGGAGCTGAAGTCCACAAACAGGATCCTGGCGTAGGTTCCCGGGGAGTCCAGGTGCTGCAGGATGGAGTGGAGGGCCAGGTTGACTGCATCGTCTACAGACCTGTTGGCTCGGTAGGCAAACTGCAGCGGGTCCAGGAGAGGGGTGGTGATGGACTTGAGGTGGGACAGGACCAGGCGCTCAAAGGACTTCATGACTACAGAGGTGAGCGCTACAGGTCTGTAGTCATTAAGTCCAGTGATCCGTGGCTTCTTGGGGACAGGGATGATGGTGGAGGATTTGAGGCAGGATGGCACGTGGCATAACTTAAGGGAGGTGTTAAAAATGTCTGTGAATACAGGAGCCAGCTGTTTCGCACAGAGTCTCAGGGTGGAGGGAGACACGCCGTCTGGGCCGGGGGCCTTGCGCGGGTTCAGTCTGGAGAACTGTTTGAGCACATCCTGCTCACTGATGATAAGGGGAGGGGGGGAGGGGGGGGGGTGCCTTAAATGAAGTAGGGAATGTGGAGGCTGTGGAGCTGGAGGGAGGGGGGGAGTTGGACACAGATGACGAGGTGTCAAAACGGGCATAGTGTTGGGACAGTCTCTGACAAAGGGCTTTGTCATCCTGACCTTTAGGAGCCTTAGGTCGATAGTTGGTGATTTGCCTCAGTCCTCTCCACACGGAAGCCGAATCATTAGCAGTGAACTGCTGCTGGAGTCTCTCTGAGTATAGAGATTTAGCCCTCTTCAGCTCTCTGTTAAACCGGTATTTAACCTCCCTGTAGCAGTCCCTGTCTCCACTTTTCAGCGCTGCTTCCTTCTCCTTCCTGATCTGTCTGAGCTTAGCTGTGAACCAGGGTTTGTCATTAGAGTAACTCACAGGGCGTGAAATTGGCTGATTGTTGAATCATCATCATCACCTGGCAGTGTAATGGCGACAGGTGATGATGAGCATCTTGCCGAGCGTCTGAGGAGTTGAGAGACTGAGCATGTTGAGTGACTTCTGGATTATCCATCCATCCATCCATCTTCTACCGCTTTTCCGGAGGTCCGGGTCGCGGAGGCAGCAGTTCAAGCAGAGAAGCCCAGACTTCCCTCTCCCCAGCCACCTGCTCCAGCTCTTCAGAGGGGATACCAAGGCGTTCCCAGACTAGCTGGGAGACATAGTCTCTCCACCGAGTCCTGGGTCTGCCCCGGGGTCTCCTCCCAGTGGGACGTGCCTGAAACACCTCAAGTGGGAGGCGTCCAGGAGGCATCCTAATCAGATGCCCATACCACCTCAACTGACTCCTTTCAATGTGGAGGAGCAGCGGTTCTACTCTGAGCCTCTCCCGGATGACTGAGCTCCTCACCCTATCTCTGAGGGTGAGTCCAGCAATCCTACGGAGAAAGCTCATTTCAGCCGCTTGTATCCGCGATTTCGTTCTTTCGGTCATTACCCAAAGCTCGTGACCATAGGTGAGAGTAGGAACGTAGATTGACTGGTAAATCGACAGCTTTGCCTTAGAACTAAGCTCCCTCTTCACCACAACAGACCGGTACAACGTCCGCATCACTGCAGATGCTGCTCCAATCCGTCTGTCGATCTCTCGCTCCATTTTCCCCTCACTCGTGAACAAGACCCCAAGATACTTAAACTCCTCCACTTGGGGCAGGAGCCTGTCCCCAACCCGGAGAGGACAATCCACCTTTTTCCGGCTGAGGACCATGGACTCGGACTTGGAGGTGCTGATTCTCATCCCAGCCGCTTCACACTCAGCGGCAAACCGTCCCAGCAAGAGCTGTAGGTCATTGCTGGATGAAGCCAACAGGACAACATCATCTGCAAACAACAGAGATGAGATCCTGTGGTCACCAAGCATGACACCCTCCATTCCCTGGCTGCGCCTAGAAATCCTGTCCATAAAAATTATGAACAGGACCGGTGACAAAGGGCAGCCCTGGCGGAGTCCAACTCTCACTGGGAATGACTCCGACCGAGTGTTGGCAATGCGAACTAAACTCTCACAACGGTCGTACAGAGACCGAATAGCTCGTAACAACAAGCCCGATACCCCATACTCCCGAAGCACCCCCCACAAAAATCCACGAGGGACGCGGTCAAATGCCTTCTCCAAGTCCACAAAACACATGTAAACTGGTTGGGCAAACTCCCACGAACCCTCAAGAATTCTCGAGAGGGTAAAGAGCTGGTCCGATGTGCCACGGCCAGGACGAAAACCACATTGCTCCTCCTGAATCCGAGGTTCGACCAACGGCCGGACTCTCCTCTCCAGTACCTTGGCATAGACCTTCCCAGGGAGGCTGAGGAGTGTGATCCCTCTAAAGTTGGAGCACACCCTCCGGTCCCCTTTTTTGAAGAGAGGAACCACCACCCCGGTTTGCCATGCCAAAGGCACTGCCCCCGACCTCCACGCAATGTTGCAGAGGCGTGTCAACCATGACAACCCAACAACATCCAGGGCCTTGAGGTACTCGGGGCGAATCTCGTCCACCCCCGGGGCCCGGCCACCAAGGAGATTTTTAACCACCTTGGCGACCTCAGCCCCTGTGATAGGCGAGTCATCCCCCTCGTCCCCAAACCCTGCTTCCTCTGTGGAAGGCGTATCAGTGGGATTGAGGAGATCCTCGAAATATTCCTTCCACCGCCCGACGATATCCCCAGTTGAAGTCAACAGTGTCCCATCCGCACCATACACAGTGTGGACGGGGAGCTGCTTTCCCCTCCTGAGCCGCCGAACAGTTTGCCAGAATCTCTTTGAAGCCGACCGAAAGTCTTGTTCCATGGCCTCACCGAACTCCTCCCATACCCGGGTTTTTGCTTCAGCAACCACCCGAGCTGCACTCCGCTTGGCCTGCCGGTACACCTCAGCTGCTTCGGGAGTCCCACAAGCCAACCAAGCTTGATAGGACTCCTTCTTCAGCTTAATGGCCCCCCTCACCACTGGTGTCCACCACTTGGTTCGGGGGTTGCCACCACGAGATGCACCGACCACCTTGCGGCCGCAGCTCTGGGCTGCCGCTTCAACAACAGAGGTGGAGAACACTTCTGGATTATCTCTGAGTTATTTAAAGGTAGATTTAAGTGTTAGTGAAGGCTAGCAGTTACATTTGAAACCTTATTATGTGAAAGCTCGTGTTTCTTATGCTTATGCTCCTCTGGGCTAACAGTCTGGTGCTAACTGATGACATTCTGCGCTACTCCTGGGATGATTCATTCATTCATTTGTCTTCTTCCGCTTAATCCTTTTTGGGTCACGGGGGGGCTGGAGCCTATCCCAGCATCTTTGGGTGAGAGGCAGGGTACACCCTGGACAGCTCGCCAGTCCATCGTAGGGTCAACACAGAGAGACAGACAACTATTCACTCTCACACTCATACCTAAGGACAATTTAGAATCCCCAGTTTGATGCCAATTAACCTAACTTGCATGTTTTTGGCATGTGGGAGGAAACCGGAGAAATCCTGGAGTAAACCCACGCAGACACAGGGAGAACATGCAAACTCCACACAGATCACTGTTGGATAGGGGCTGGGATCAAACCCAGGATCCCCCGGCCAAGGGTGAATTGCTGTGCTGCCGCAGTGCTAACCATTCTGCGGTGGTGGGATGATTCAATTCAACTTTATTTATATAGTGTGGCGCACATATTTTGACTGCATATGTGTAGCACAATGATTGAGATGCTTAAGACTGCATATGTATTTTGTAACCTCACGTCTTTGAAGGAACAATACGTCTGGACCTCCTGGGGATAACAGCAGGAGGTGGAGGTGCCTTTGGTGAGGACTCTGAGAGGACTTCCTGACCTCCTGGGGTCAGATGGAGGACGAAGGGACTTGGGGGAGAGTTGTTGTCGATGGGGGGTTTGATGACAATGTGATTCTGTTCTTTGATGTCCCAGGTATAAAAGTGGGGGTTTGGGGTAGTTTGATCTCTTTTTCTGTTGAGAGAATGCTGGAGATGTGAGATCGTCAATAAACCTGAATTGAGAAATAAATTCAGCCTCTTCATTTCACGCTCTCCACAATAGCCCCATTTCACAACAACAGTCATCTCATTGCACTGTCAAACTGCAGGGGAAGAGCCCACAATTGTAGAAAGACCCCAGCAGTCAGGTGATCCCTGTGAGCAAGCACTTGGCAACTGTGGAGAGGAAAAACTCATTTTTAGCAGGAAGAAACCTCCAGCAGAACCAGGCTGAGGGAGGGGCAGTCATCTGCTGCAACTGGTTGAGGGTGAAGAGATGGAGAAGAAGAAGAAAAGAACAGACATGTAGAGAGCAAACAGCACGACGGGGACTCAGTCTATGGGAGAGAACAAACAGATGTTAATGATGAGCAAAATTAATATTGTTTCTATGGAATATGGGTTACTCCTCATCTGATCTGGATATCCTGGAGCAAGTCTGTGGACGGAACAGCAGTCTGAGATGTCTTTAGACAGTTTCGGAAGTCCACTTAGATTGGACTGGGACACTGTGGGGAGCCAGAAAAAAACATCGGGGAGAACTGTGTGTGTATGTAAATGAGAACTGGAGTAGAACCATGAGAGTGACAGACTCCTGGTGTATACCTGACTTAGAGCTGCTGGTACTTTCATTCAGACCCAACTACCTCTCCTGGGACGACAGTGCGGTGGAGAAACTATCGGGCTGCTTTGACTGCTCGAATTGCAATGTGTTAACTGCAGTCTGGAGGAGGCCTCTAATGTTGTTACTCACTATATCACCTTCTGTGAGGAGATGAAGTCCCCACAAAAAAATAATTTTCTAACAACAAGCCTTGGATCACCAAAGCCTTCAAAACAACACTGAATGAGAAGAAAATATCATTTCAATCAGGAAACAAACTGCAGTCTAAACTCATTCTATACAAATTGAACAAACAAATTAAGACGGCTAAAAGACTGTATAAAGCGAAGATTGAGAAGCTCTTCAGGGAAGGGAAAGCCAAGGATGCCTGGCGAGGTATTTAAACACTGACTGGGTTACCCAATCACAACCAGGCAACCTCTAAGACAGTGACAAAAGTGTGTCAACATGTTAGAGGACCTTAACCAGTGCTACTACAGGTTTGACCAATGTGACTACTAGGAGTGTAACGGTACACCTAAAATCACGGTTGGGTATGAACCTTGGTTTTAAGGTCACGATTTGGTTCATTTTCAGTCCAGTAAGGAAGCAAAATGCAAAACATAAAACTGCTTATCTTTTGTATAAGCAGGAACAGCTTTAACAAAAAAAAAAAAAAAAATGCAAACTGCCAGCAGTAAATTCTCCAATAAATAAAATGTATGCAATAAAAGAAATACATTGTGGAAGATGTGAAAATGACGAGGCAGCGTTCTTTCTCAGAGTCAGCTTTATTCACATCTCCATCATTTCAAAGCAGAAAAAAGAGAGAGCATGAAACAGTAACTCTCGTCCTTAAATATCAGGGACTTCACACCTCATAGATCACATGTCCCACAGACCACCTTGCATAATAAAGACAGTCACAATGCATTTCACCACCTGGCATAATAAAGACAGTCACAATGCATTTCCCTCCATGATATCACTTCCACTGTCTCCCACGCATCCTTTAATCGACCCCCCACAGTCTCCAGCCTTGCATAACAAGGCTAAGCTTCCTGCCTTTGTTCTGACCTGAAATGCGAGTCACAGAACCGGTCCAACAGGTCCATTGAGTGTTCACCACACAATTCTCTTTTTAGGAAATGAACAATGCAGACAGGTGCAACAGTAGAAGTTTGAATAGTCTGAATTATTCTTTTGTTTTTAGGAAATTAAAGTTCCTTATTGCCTGACGCAGAGTTTTTGACCAGGGTTCCCTGGTATGTTCAGGTTTCTGTGGGAAATTAATTATTAATTTCACTTGTTAATTGGTCAATAATTTGTCATTGTTGTACATAGGTTCTCAAGGCACCCATGCACAGCAACAGCAAATTATTTGCAAGTTTTTGGACAAGTAAGAAGTTTAATGCCCCACAAAAATCTGAACATACCAGGGCACCCTTGAAAAACACTGGCCTCAAAGGCGGCATTAACAGATTTAGCTTTTTCGTAAAGGGATGGTATTATTTTCTGGCTGAAGTGGGCACAACAAGGAACTTCATACCAGGGCTCAATTACCTTCAGCATGTGTTTAAACCCGGTGTTCTTAACAACAGAATATGGCTTTAGATCTGCTGCTATAAAAACATCAATGGCATTTGTTATTGCTCAATCTGAAAAGTCCTGGAGAGGCTGTCTAAATGCCGCTGGAAACTGCACTTGGCTTTTTTTTTTTGTGCTGCACTGATATTCACATTTGCATGGTGCCGTTTCAAATGAGTTAGCAAGTTTGGCATACAGTGATCCCTCACTTATCGCGGTTAATGGGGTCCAGAACCGACCGCGAAAAGTGAAAAAACCGCGAAGTAGCGTCACCCCCCCCATTTTTTACATACATTTTTTTGTGTATATATAATATCAATAAGTGTATATTAACCCTATAAATGCATATGTTATCATTAGAACATTAAAGAATAGTTTGAAACATGTAAATAAAATATTAATAATATACATAATATACATAAAATAATGTATAAATAATATAAATAATACGTACGTTCATTCTCTCACTCTCTCTCTCGACGGGAAGGCGTAGAGGCAGCAGGAGGAGGCGTAGAGGCAGCAGCGACGTCTCGGCCAATCAGCTTGCGAGATTCCCAAGCCGAGCCAACACTAGAACAAAATCTCTTGGGGGGGGGGGGGGGGATGCTGGCCAGCGAATCAGAGAGGTGGATTTTGAGTTGTGCCGGCTCTCCGTGTAGTCTCCCTGCCTTCTGCTAGCGCCCGGGCAACTTTTTTCTCAATTTTGAATTTTTGATGAATATTTTTGAAAAATCCGCTATGCACTGAGGGCGCGAAAGGTGAGGCGCGAAGTAGCGAGGGATCACTGTACTACCAAAAGCATATCCAATGCTGTTTTCATCTTATTCACTTGCCTTTGTCTGTTGACATATTTCAACTGAAAGCTGAAGTGTTCTCAGACAGGAGACTTGTGAAGAGGGTCTTCAAGCTCTGGCTTCTCCATAGCATTACAGCCAGCCATGATGTTAGGTAGTCAGAGGCTGGGCTGCAGTTTGTTTACATGTATGGCTAATAGTGCAAGGCAGTTACACTTCCTGTCCGTCACTCAACATGGTCCATGTGGAACCTCGGTACACCTCTGTACCCTACCGAAGTTGCTGTACTGAAAAATCTGAATACATGTACCGTTACACCACTAGCAACTACACAAAGGAGAGAGAAGACTTGATGACTGAGCTCATTATAGAGACAATTGGCAAATCTAGTTTGGAACTGCAGCCCTTGGATGTAGAGCACACAGTACAAGGAATTCAACACAATAAAGCACCCAGACCTGATCAGATTTGTGGCTGCTTGTTGAAGGAGTACAGCAACCTGCTGGCCGGGGTTCTTTGCATGTTCTTTAGCTGATATCTGGCTGATCACACAATTCCATCTCTCTGGAAATCCTCAGTCTGTCCAGTAGCGAAAAAGAGCTCTTACATGTGATAATGACTACTGACCTGTGATTTTAACATCTTTAGTGATGAAAAGTTTTGAGAGACTCATTTTATCACAGCTTCAGGAAGTAGTCAGTATGCAGTCTGACCTGCTTCAGTTCGCATACGAACCTAACAGGAGAGTCGGTGATGTTCTCCTCAATCTTCTGCATGGAACCTATACCCATTTGGAGAAGCCCAAATCTTTCATCACACTGGTCTATGTGGATTTCTCAAGTGCCTTCACAGGGCTGTACATTAACTTTTTTTGCTCATAGCACTGGTGCTACAGAGGTTCCTAGTCATGTAGCACAAGACAAAAACTTGTAGCGTGATAAAAAACATCTGTTACATCTCTAAAATTGACTGCAAGGATAAGGACCTGTACTTATATACTATGTACTTATTATATATGTACTCACACTTCAACCTCTGCTGCAGGACACAAACTTTGTGTCCCCTCTCCTTCTCTGAGAGCCAGAGGATCCCCATCCAGCCTGCACACACTTGGGCTGGAGAGGGGATCCCGTGACGGCGGTATGATATAATAAAACTCTACTTAAAACCTCCAACAACACCGCTTTATTTCATGCCGCCGCACTGGTGACCCCGACGGGATATGAACACGCAACCTTCTGACATAGTATGTGCTGATTTGACACTTTGTTTTATCTAGGGCTGCTGGGAGGGGGTGAGCTAGCATGGAGTGCACCAAGGCGGAGTCGCTGTTGGTCTTTGGTTGATGATTTTCCGGTTCCAGTTCCGCCGGACCGGCGGCGCCACACGAGTCGGCTGCCTGTTGCAACAGCCTTTTTTTTTTTATCTTCCTTCTTCTTTCTACACCTTTCACTCTGTATATATATCACGGACGCACGGATCGCGGGTCGGCGGACGGAGCCACGGTTTTCAGCGGGAGACGTTACAGCGGGGAGGAGCTAGTGCTAGCTAGCACTTGGCCGCTGCCCGGTGCTAATGGGAAACTCGACATACCGGGAGCTGTAGCGAAAACGAAGCGGGTGCCGGGCTGGAGTTTAGGCGGCGTGAAAGAAATATAAGACAGAATAATAAAGAGCGATGGCAAGAACCAAGCAGACCGCCCGTAAAATCTACTGGAGGAAGAAGCCCCCCAGGAGACAGCTAGCCACAGGGCTGCTCGGAGAGGCGCTCTGGCCACCGGCAGAGTGAAGAGGCCTCGCCGTCACAGGTCCGTGGCTCTGAGAGAGATCCGTCGCTACCAGAAATCCACAGAGCTGCTCATCCGTAAGCTGCCCGTCCAGCGCCTGGTGAGGGAGATCGCTCAGGACTTCAAGACCGTCCTGCGTTTCCTGAGTTTCGCCGTCATGGCTCTGCAGGAGACCAGCGAGACCCACCTGGTGGTCTCTTCTTCGCTAAGGGGGTCACCATCATGCCCAAAGACTTCCAGCTGGCCCGCTGCATCCGCGGAGAGAGAGCTTAGACTTTCTGCTGCACATCCACCAGCCATAATGTTCTGCACTGTGTGTCTATATACTGTATATACATTTATAGTAATATGGACATATGTTTACTAGATGTTGTTTTTTCTTGCCTTCTGATTGTTGCTCTGAGTGTTGCTATCCCTATGCTGTTGCAATCCTGGAATTTCCCCATTGTGGGACTAATAAAGGCTTATCTTATCTTATCTTATCTTATCTTATCTTATCTTATAGTGCTTTTCTCGACTCAAAAACCACTCAAAGTGCTTCACTAGTACTAACCCTCTATTCTAAGAGAGAGACAGATGCCTAGGGATCATTTAGAATCATCTATTAACCTAACATGCATGTCTTTGGATTGTGGGAGGAAACCAGCTCACCTGGAGTAAACCCACACAACACAGGGAGGACATGCAAACACACAGAAAGGTTCCCACCCCTGCCAGCCTGGGGATTTGAATCTGGCACCTTCTAGCTGTTAGGCAGCAGTGCTAACCCCTGTACCACTGTGGAAGTAGTGCATTTTAATCATTTAAAATATAGCATTTCACTTTATGATTAAAAACAACTTGTCAAGATCTAGAAATTATTTTAAATTTACACACATTTCCACATCAGTCATCAATCCTAATCACCTAAACAGACTCATCTCACCATACAAATTAAGGACACCCCTAGACTAGCCCGTAGCCTACGTCGCCCCATGGAGCTTCCTCTTTCTCCGTCTCACTCCTCCAGAGACCCAAGCAAAATGAGCCCACTGTGGGCTCAGGAGAAGCCGTAAGAAACGGAAAAATCTTCCAGAATATGCAGCCGCTCTGACCCATCCCCCAGCTGCTGCAGAGAAGAGATCAGCCTGTCCTGTCAGCGAGGAGCAATCTATGCATCCCGGTTCAACTCGCATCTGTTCGTTTTTTTCGTGACAGCCCCCTTCGAAATAAAACATATTCCCCTTTGTGTGGTGCTAAATGCGATACTCAAAAGTGCAGCCTGCACACACAAACAGTGTCTGTTCTTGTAAATATGAAAGCTGTTCAACGCCGATATGAAAAAGGAATATCTGATGCATTTTGCAATCCTCTCTGTTGTAATGGAGGACAAAGAGCAAGGACCACTGAACTCTATATATCTGTGAATTCCACCATTGATCTGCACTGAGTTTAACACGACTGCAGTTTGCTAATTGTAGTTTTACCGGTGAATTTTTCATCGCACCAGTTCTACATCAGTTCATTCATTCTTAGCACAGATCAATTTACGCGTCGCACGTGTGACATATATGTCACACTGTACAGCTTTGCTTCAATACTGTGCAACCTTACCTATTGGGACGGAAATTGCTCCTCATGGGCACTGATCCACACTTGATCCTTTGGGTGCTGTCATTTTTAACTGGTATACTCCAGAGGGTCGGAGTCAATGGGGACCTCAGTTTCCTAAGGACAATATCAACAAGTGTTCCACAAAAGTCTGTTATTTCACCAGTACGTCATATATTATGTATTGGTGACTGTAGGAGCAACAATCCAGGTATAACATATTAAATATTCTGACACTGTGATTATGGATACCACGTGTTTGCAGAGTGGTGTAAGAGGAATTGTCTTGATTTAAACAACTAATTGTCAAACTGTTTTCTCCAAATGTCAGCAACATCTTTTCTTCCTTAGAAAATTTTGTAGATTGAATGTTCACCCTTCTATACTGTCTGCTTTTTGGAAGCGTTTCATTGAATCACTCTTCACTTTCAATGTTTCTGCTTGGTTTGGATCACTGTTGGATGGAACAGTTTATTCGTGTGCATATAAACATAGTCAGTGACCATATGTCTACAAATAAACCAGTTAGGATTGGATTTCTGGAGTTATCTGATTATTCAATTGGCCATGCAAGCAGAGTAATCCGATAAAGGCTATGAAACCGGGGTCATTAATTCAAGTGGTTTACTCTGCAATAATCTGTTTATTCAGTGCATGTAAGGCTGCATGTCCACCAAATGTGTTTTTTTCGCCCAACCGCCCTGAGCATTTTTTTTTCAGTGTTTGTGCGCAGTGCTCTGGGGAAAAAAAGTATGTGCCCTGTGTCCCAGCAACAACTTGTCATTCTCAGCTCAGCACTTCCGCTTTTCCGATTGTCAGACTTTCTCCTGATTTTTTTTAATAGCAGTGTCTAAATAACAATGGACAGGAAACATTTTCTAGGAGCTCTGGATGCAAAATATGATGACACGAAATGCAGGAGTCTGAGTACAGACGAGTACCAGCTTCCTATGTCCCGCTCATGCAGTAGTTCTGATTGGCTGCTTAAGGTCTGACATTGATCAGCTCAGCTGCAGTCTCTGAAAAGTTTAACTTTTTTCATCTCTGAGCGCTGCAGCAAAAAACAGCCACTGCCAAGAGCGTTTCAGCGCCGAGGGCACGCAGTGCTGTAAACGCTGGACCACATAGAGAAGGAATGGAAAATAGTTGCCCAGAGTGGGAAAAACATTTGGTGGACACGTAGCCTAAACATGGCAAAACTGATAATTGCCATTATCGGTTCATTCCCAGTAATCGCTTTATTGTGACCATGTAACCAGGGTCAGTGTGTCTGTGTGTGTCTGTCTGAAGACATACACCAAGGCGTCAGCACTCATGGTGCTTTTATTTAATCTTGATGACAATTAAATTGATCACATAACAATAGTAAAAAACTGCCATATCAATACTGATCTGATAAATGCACTGTTTTAGAGACTTTTTAAAAGTATAGATAATGCCATTATTCCAGCACATTTGCTGATGTATTCAAATGGAACTTTTTCTTTAATTAAAACCCCCTACTCTGCAGAAATGTTCTATCTTACTATAGTCAGTATAGTGAGCCTATAGCTGTTTGAGATACTGAAAAATGGGGGGGGGGGGGAATAAATTTTAAAGGCTATGACAGAAAAAGCTTCTGTTGGATAAAATATATGATGCTTGATACAATCGGATATAATGAATTCAGAGGCGTATTTGATTCCATGGTTAACTGCTTGCTAAGCCTGGTGATTCTTATATCATTTTAATGCCTCTAGTATTGATTTTTAAGTGAGGCACATGGATTTGCTGAGGCAGTGCATCTACAGTTAACTCTATCAGTCTCTTTAAAGACAGAGTGGATTTATCTACACTTCCAACTGGAGAAGAATTTTGCCTTCCAAGCAGATCTGGGTCAAGCTCTATTCTCAGAAGAAATGCTGAGTTGGATTTGGTGCAGCTCTGTGTTATGTCACATTCACCTGTGTGAATGTGACATAAAGACCTTTAAAGACCTTCATGACCTTCTGTCATGTAGGTCTTTAAAGAACAAGCATTTTTAGATAGATAGATACATACTTTATTTCGAACAAAAAAGTAAAACAAAAACAAAATAAATGACAAGTGCAATAAAGTAACAGTATACAGTGTTCAAAATGGGAGAAGGAAGAAGTGAACACTTATTAATTCCAACTCCTCTTTTCCATAAATATAACCCATGTGAAATATATACAAATTACCACATTTAATACCCCAAGTAAAAAATTAACTATATTTTGTACATATAAGATAAGATAAGCCTTTATTAGTCCCACAACGGGGAAATTCCAGGATTGCAACAGCACAGGGATAGCAACACTCAGAGCAACAATCAGAAGGCAAGAAAAAAAAAACAAGAGCAGCGAATATACATATGTACATATAAACCTAAATATATAGACACACATGGAATAAATATATAGATATATAAACACACAGTGCGGAGCATTGTAGCTAGATGGACTAAATATATGAACATATAAACACACACAGTGCGGAGCGTTGTAGCAAGATGGAATAAATATATGAATATATAAACACACAGTGCGGAGCATTGCAGCTAGATGGAACAAACATGCAAATATATAAACACACAGTGTGGAGCATTGTAGCTAGATGGAACAAATATGCAAACACATAAACACACAGTGCGGAACACCGTAGCTAGATGGAATAAATATGTAAATATATAAACACACACAGTGTGGAGCATTGTAGCTAGATGGAACAAATATGCAAATATATAAACACACAGTGTGGAGCATTGTAGCTAGATGGAACAAATATGCAAACACATAAACACACAGTGCGGAACACCGTAGCTAGATGGAATAAATATGTAAATATATAAACACACACAGTGTGGAGCATTGCAGCTAGATGGAACAAACATGCAAATATATAAACACACAGTGTGGAGCATTGTAGCTAGATGGAACAAATATGCAAACACATAAACACACAGTGCGGAACACCGTAGCTAGATGGAACAAATATGCAAACACATAAACACACACAGTGCGGAGCACCGTAGCTAGATGGAATAAATATGTAAATATATAAACACACAGTGTGGAGCATTGTCGCTAGATGGAATAAATATATAAATATACAAACAAACACACACAGTGCGGAGCATTGCAGCTAGATGGAATGAAACAGCATAACCGTCTACTTAGTTATCCTACATGGTATGATTATGTACCCATACATATTGTCACCCTCCGTAGCTACCGGTATTTTCCTAGTTGTATACCGGAGGGGACCATTGTGTAAGTCTGTTGCGTCTTTTGCATTCAGTACTATTAGGTTGTCACGTCTTTTTGCTATCTCTGCGAGCAGCCCTGCTTAGGTTATACAGTCTGACAGCCGTTGGTAGGAAGGACCTGCGAAACCTCTCGGTTGTGCACCTAGGATGATGTAGTCTGCTGCTAAATGAGCTCCTTAGTGCATTCAGTATGTCCTGCATAGGGTGGAACTCGGACTCCAGCAGAGATGACAGTTTAGCCACCATCCTTCTCTCTCCTATCTCCTCCACTGGGTCAAGGTGCTGCCCCAGGACAGAGCTAGCTTTCTTGATCAGTTTGTTCAGTCTCTTCCTATCGGCTGCTGTAATGCCACTGCCCCAGCAGACCACTCCAAAGTGATGGCTGATGCCACCACTGTGTCATAGAATGTCTTCAGCAGCGCCCCTTGTACACCAAAAGACCTGAGTCTCCTCAGTAGGAACAGCCTGCGCTGTCCCTTCTTGTAGAGTGCGTCAGTATTGTGTGACCAGTCTAGTTTATTGTTCAGATGAACACCCAGGTACTTGTAGGATGTCACCATCTCAATGTCTGTTCCCTGGATGTTTACTGATGCTGTGAGGGGTTGTCCTTGCCTGCGACAGTCCACCACCAGCTCCTTAGTTTTCCTCGCGTTGATCTGGAGGCAGTTCCGATGGCACCAGTCCACAAAGTCCTGGATAAGCCCTCTGTACTCAGCTTCATCTCCGTTGGAGATGAGGCCAACAATCGCAGAGTCGTCAGAGAACTTCTGTAGATGGCAGTGTGTTGTGTTGTGTGAGAAGTCCGCAGTATAAAGGGTGAACAGGAAGG
Source organism: Pholidichthys leucotaenia (assembly GCA_020510985.1). Lineage (NCBI taxonomy): Eukaryota > Metazoa > Chordata > Actinopteri > Cichliformes > Pholidichthyidae > Pholidichthys > Pholidichthys leucotaenia. The sequence goes on from CM035842.1 coordinate 117,772,568, forward strand.
GAGCCAAAACCGTTCCCCGTGGGGCCCCCGTGCTACCGATGATCGTGTGGGACACACAGTCCCGGGTTCTCACAAACTGTGGCCGGTTTGTGAGGTAGTCCAGGATCCATGATGACAGGTGCTGGTCCACCCCTGCGCACAGCAGCTTGTCCTTCAGGATCATCGGTTGGATGGTGTTGAAAGCACTGGAGAAGTCAAAGAACATGGTCCTCACTGTATTCCCGGGCTTCTCCAGGTGGAACAGAGAACGGTGAAGGAGGAAGATGACCGCATCCTCCACCCCAATACCATGCTGGTAGGTGAACTGGAGTGGATCCATTGCTGGACCCACCAGGGGGCGGAGGAGAGCAAAGAGCAGTCTCTCCAGGGTCTTCATCATGTGGGACGTCAGGACCACTGGTCTGTCGCTGTTCAGATCTTTTGTGTGGGAAGTCTTTGGTACAGGTACCACACAAGATGTTTTCCACAACTGTGGTACCCTCCCCAGCTTCAGGCTCAGGTTGAAGATGTACTCCACAATCCCACACAGCTGGTCTGCACAGGACTTGAGGAGCTTTGCACTGATGCCATCCGGTCCCGACGCCTTCCTCGTCTTGATCTTCCTCAGCTCCGTCCTCACCTGGGTCTTAGTGAGGGTCAGGTTGGGGGGCTGTGTGTTGGGAGTGGGGGGGTGATGGTGGAGTGGGGAGTGGGCAGCAGGACTTGATGTCTTCAGTGGCAGCGGTGGTTGTTGTGCAGTCGGGGGGGAAGGCGGCTGGTCAAACCTATTAAAAAACAGATTCAGATTGTTCGCCCACTCCCTGCCCCCCGTGGCCTGGGGGGAGGTATTCTGGAGCCCAGAGATGGTTTTAAGGTTTCTCCAGACCCCGCTGATGTCGCTCTGTTGCAGCTTGTCCTCCATCTTCTTCCTGAAGCTGTCCTTGCCTTCTCTGATCTTTCTCCTCAGCTCCCTCTGTACGGACTTCAGCATCTCCCTGTTCTCCGACCTGAAGATCCTCTTCTTCTCTCTCAGAAGTGTTTTTATCTCAGGGTTGATCCAGGGTTTGTTGTTTGAGCAACACCGTATGGTCTTGGTGGGTATGGTGTTGTCCACACAGAAGCTGATGTAGTCTGTGATGGTGTGAGTGAGGCCATCGATGTCCTCACCATGTGGATCGCAGAGCTGCTTCCAGGCGGTGGTTTCAAAACAGCCCTTTCGAGTGTCCATTGCCTCCTCAGACCATAACTTCACTGTGCGCATGGCCGGAGGTTGTCTGTGTACTAGGGGTTTGTACACCGGCCGGAGATGAACCAAGTTGTGATCCGATCTCCCGAGTGGGGGGAGTTGTAATGAGGTGTACGCCTCATATCAACATTAACACCCATCCATCCCAACATGCATACAGTCCATACATCAAAACCAGCCCCAAACAACACAGATATACACAGTGCTGTCCCACCCACCATTCCATAGTGTCCCAGAATGAGCATAGTGAATCGTACATACAAATACTACCCTTCTAACATATATTCTTTCAGCAAATAATGTTTATACCTATTTTTGAATTGATTTCTGTTTGTACATAGTTTCAGTTCCGGCTCCAGACTGTTCCACAAATCCACCCCACAGACAGATATGCACATACTTTTCTTAGCTGTTTGTATCTTGGGTTTTGTAAAGTTTAAGTCTCCTCTCAAATTATAATCATTGTCTCTTTTTTTAAATATTTTTTGTATATTAGTTGGGAGTTGATTATTAATTGCCCTATACATGACTTGTGCTGTCTTAAATTTAACTAAATCGATGAACTTTATGACGTGACTTTAAAAACAACGAATTGGTATGGCCTCTATATCCTACATTATTTATTATCCTTATAGCTCTTTTTTGTAATGTGCATATTGACTGTAGGTTGGTCTTGTAGGTGTTTCCCCAGACTTCTACACAGTAGTTAAGATAAGGTAGAAACAGTGAATTGCACAGTAAGAACAATGATTTATAGTCCAAGATGTGTCTTGTCCTCTCCAGTATCCCTATACATTTTGCCAACTTGGCTCGGATGTGACTGATTTTTTTTTTTTTTTTTTTTTTTTTTTGTTACTTATTTGTACCCGTAGGTAGACTTGGTTTGCAGTCTGGTGACAAGCCACTGGCTGCTGGTCGCTGCGTGCGCGAGCGCCCTAAACCTACATGTTTTTGGTGTGCGGGAGGAAACCGGAGAAATCCCGGAGTAAACCCGCGCAACACGGGGAGAACATGCAAACTCCACACAGCTCACTGTTGGTCGGGGGCTGGGATCGAACCCACGATCTCATGATCCCCGCGATCCCCCGGCCGAGGGTAAAACTGTGCTGCCACAGTGCTAAACCACTGCGCCACCGTGCAGCCTCACTGATGTGAGGTTTCCAGCAGATTTTATTGTCTAGCGTCACCCCCAGAAACTTATTTTCCTGTACTGTTTCTATTCTGGTATCATCTATCGTTACCATTATTTCCTGATTTATTTTATAATTTCCAAACAACATAATCTTTGTTTTTTTCAGATTTAGAGATAATTTATTTTTGTTGAACCACTACGTTAACCTTTTCATTTCAGTTGTGACCACCTCTAAAACCTGCAAATTCTCACCAGTGCAAAGGATATTTGTGTCATCCGCAAACAAAATAAATTTCAGAATTTTTGATACTTGGCATATGTCATTTATATACAAGATAAAGAGTTTGGGTCCCAAAACTGACCCCTGGGGCACACCACAAGTGATGTCCATGAAGGGTGATTTGTGCTCACCAATTTGTACAAATTGTTGTCTGTTACTTAAATAACTTTTCACCCAACTCAGTCTGACCCCTCTTATCCCATACCTTTCCAGTTTCCTTAATAGAATTCTGTGGCCAATGGTGTCAAAAGCTTTCTTTAAATCTATAAATACTCCTACAGCAAACTTTTTTTTATCTATACAACTAGTAATTTCTTCAATAAGTTCAATCAGTGCCAAAGATGTAGATTTATCTGCTCTAAAAGCATACTGGCTGTCTGTAATGAGGTTGTGTTTTCCAATGAAATCATCCAGTCTCTTAGTGAAGATTTTTTCAAGTATTTTGGAGAATTGTGAGAGTAAAGAGACTGGCCTGTAATTTGTGAAACAATGACTGTCTCCTGTTTTGTATAGTGGTGTTACTTTTGCTGTTTTCATTTTGTATGGAAATTTACCAGTTTGAAATGACAGGTTACAGATGTGGGTGAGTGGCTTAACAATTCCTTCAATTACTTTTTTCACTATTGTCATGTCAATTTCATTCCAGTCCGTTGATTTTTTTGTTCTTAAATTTACTCACAGTCTCGATAATTTCCTTTTCAGTAACTGCGCCCAAAAAGATTGTGTTTGGATTTCTATCTACTATTTCATTTACAGAACCACTGTTGTTTGTTTCTGATGTCACTATTGATTTTGCTAATTCAGGACCAACGTTTACAAAAAATTTATTGAAACCACTGACCACATCCTCCATATTATTTATCAAGTTGCCATTTTCAATAAAATATTCTGGATAATTAGCATTCTTAGGTCGATTACTAATAATCCCATTGAGTACTTGCCATATTCCTCTTCAGTTATTTTTATTATCCTCTAATATTCTGTTGTAGTGTTCTTTCTTACAAGTCCTCATTATATTATTAGTAAGTGTATTTTTATATCTTTTATATTTGATCTCAGCCTCCACTGTTCTGCACTTAATGAATTGTTTATATAATGTATTCTTCTTTTTACATGCATTTAATAACCCCTTGGTGACCCAAGGAATATTTTTTTTGTTGTCTGTCACTGTATTGTTTTATAGGACAGTTTTTATTGTACAATGATTGAAATATTTGTAAAAATTTATCATATGCTTTATTTATATCATTTTCATCATAAACTCTTCCAGTCTTGTATTAATAATTCCTTTGCCAGTAAATACATTGATTCTTCAGTTCTTATTCTTTTATATTTAATATTTTTGGTATACTTTTTCTTCCTATAATCACATTGATAGACAACAAAAATCGGCAGGTGGTCACTGATATCATTCAATAAAAGCCCACTCATGATATTATTTTCCATAATGTTTGTGAATATGTTATCTATTAGTTTGGCACTGTGTGACGTGATTCTGCTAGGTCTGGTAATTGTTGGATGTAAGCCCATACTGTACGTTGTGTTGATAAATTCTTCTGTCAAACTATGTTGTTTTGAATTCACAAGATCTATATTGAAATCCCCACAGATGAACATAACTTTGAGTTAGTTTTGCATACATTTTTTCCGTCCAGTCCTTTAATAAGTCAATGTTTGATCCAGGTGTTCTATATACACAGCTCACTACTATATTCTTCACATTGTCCAGACAGATTTCTATTGTAATACATTCAGATAAATCATCCACAGTTACTGACAGATTTTCAACAACCTTGTATTGCAATCTCTTGTCAACATAAATTGCAACTCCTCCTCTTTTTTTCACTTTTCTATTTATATAATTTAATTCATAGCCATCCATGGTAAAATCCATTCCTTTCCCTTCACTAAGCCATGTCTCTGATATTGCCACAATATTGAATGGCTCTTTAAACTGATGTAAATAATCTTTAATGTTATTAAAGTTGGCATAGAGACTTCTGCTGTTGAAGTGGGTCATAGAAATATTGAAATCAGATGTGACCATTGTGTTAAACTGTTAATCCGTGTAGTAACTACAGTCATTATTGATGGAGCTAAATAAATTATTATCAGGGTCTATGTTATATTCTACGTCCTGTGGGTTGTGATCTGTATATCCAAAAACTTTCAGTTCCTGTTGTTCCTGTTTGTTGATCTTTTGTTTCATGTTGTTAAATGTCCTGTTGCAGATGAGTATAATCCTTCAGTGTGCTACAGTTGTCTCTTGTTGCTGTCGACTCCAGTACATAATATTCATTGATATTTATCCAGTTCCATAATATTTCGAATGTTAATGACCTTGGCTTCTTCAGGTGATCCATTTAATTTTATGTATATTTTACAGTTTAATGTCCAAGTGTTTTGAATCTTTATCTGCTTTCTCAAGTATCTTGCTTTTCTGGCTATTTCTGCGTTTTCTTTTGTAAGGTGCTCGTTTATAAAGATGTTCGTTCCTTTCAGTTTCCTACCTTGTTTTAGCAGCGCAGTCTTGTGTTTTCTATTCACAAACCTCATGATCACAGCTAGTTTGTTGCTGTTTTTCCTGGGCAGAGGGTGGCAGGCCTCAATGATGTTACAGTCCAGCTGGATTCCTTTGGACTGCAGGAAGGCCGCCACTTGTTGCTCCGTGGATTCATCTTCCAGCGCGTCAAGCCTCCCTCCGCTGTCTGCGGCCACCGCCCGAGCATATGATCAGGGTTTAATGTGGAGCCCCGTGATGATCACGTCGTTCACCCGGATGTACTGCTCCAGGTCTGACACTCTGCTCTCCAGATACACCAGCTTCTTGTCCTTCTCGGCATTCTGGATCCGCAGTGCTTTCACCTCCTCGAGCAGGCCCAGGATGTTTTTTTGCTGCAGCTTAACAGCAGAAATCTCTTCAGCCAAGAAGTCGAGAGATCTTTTAATGTCGTCCACCTCCTCAGTCTGCTGAGCTTTCTTGGGACCCATGATCCTGGCCAATGTACCTTGACTAAACAGCTAATGAACAGCTGTTTAGCTAGCTGAATGGCGGGCCGCTCCACTCCGCTCTCGTTTCCCAGTCCGTAGATGCCGGTATTGACGTCTTAAATCAGACAGGGGTTGAAACTAAAATGTCCAGTCTGTAATCCAAATTCAGTTCACAAAAGCCAAAAAAAGTAGTCAAAAACCGAGCACCAAAACACAGAAATCCACCAACTGACAGGATCTGACAGCAAGTTGACAGCAGGTGTCAATGTTTTTATTCCTGTCTCTGTTATTTTTGTAACTGAAAAAGTGACCACCCAGAAGTGTTTGAGAAGTCACCCTATGAGTTTCTGAGGCAATGAAAAAGAAATATGTGCAGAGCTGTGTAGGAGTGCCAGTGGCCTGGCACATAGACCACACACTGTACATCCATTCCTGCATTGGTCCTTTACTGGTGTTTGTGTGGTGGTGTGGGTTTTTTTGTTTGCTTGTTTTTGAGTATATTTAGGGAGATTGGGTCATTAGATGGGGATCAGACATAATGTGAACAGACAGCTCTAAAACTATGGTGCTTGAGTAATTGGACCTAGTGGGGAACATCAGACCCACTTCTGGAAAATGGACACACTTATCAGAGAGCAACACACACTTACTGGAATACACTGCTTCCCATAAAACCCTCTTTGTCACAGTTATCAGATAGAAGTCAGTCTGTCTGGGAGATTACAGTAAATTGCTTTTTTGGTAAGGTATTTAATTTTTCTTTTTTGAGGGGGGGACTCAGTTCATCTGAAATGAAGGAAATTAGAAAATAAGGATGGTTTTATTGTAACAGAAGAGGAATCATCACCTAGACAAAAGATGCTCATCAGGAAGTTTTAGAACTTGCTGAAATCTTTTAAGCAATGTGTTCTCTAATTGTTCTAGAACTAAATCTATTTGTGTTTGTATGACGGATTTTTACTTTGCAAAGTATTTTTTTTTATCATACTGTCCTGATGTTTTTCTCCACACTTCAAAAATTGAGCCTCGCAGTGCACATTCTGCTGTTACTTTTTTCTTTACGCCAGGGGTGTCCAATCATGTGCCGTTGAGGCCCAAGACACTGCAGGTTTTCTCTTCTACCCAGTCTCTTCAGCAGGTGTCTTCACTTATCAGCAATCAGTGATAAGAAGTTCAGTGAAATCTGCCTTTGAAGACACTGTTTGGAGGTAAAGCCTGCAGGGTCTTGGCCCTCCATGGCACATGATCGGACATCCCTGCTTTACGCTTTACCAGACAAGCCTCATTAAACATAATAGATTACTTTTTATCACTAATAAAGGCTGGGTGGATCTATATTTTAAGGCATCGAAAATGGTCACCCAAATTGCAAGGAGATGACCGTTTTTTACTAATTAATGTTTGCATGCAAGTGCAAATATTTAAGTATAAGTATAGTGAAGATGGAAGGAGTAGAGGTAGTGAAAGTACATGAGTTTAAATACCTGGGGGCAACCATCCAAAGGAATGGAAAATGCACAAGAGAGGTGAAGAAAAGGGTGCAGGCTGGGTGGAGTGGGTGGAGTCGAATGTCGGGTGATTTGTGACAGAAGGATTGCCGCTAGAGTGAAAGGGAAGATTTACAAGATGGTAGTGAGACCTGCTATGTTGTATGGTTTGGAGAAGTGGCACTGACAAAAAGACAGGAGGTGGAGCTGGAGGTGGCAGAGTTGAAGATGCTAAGATTCTCATTGGGAGTTAGTAGGAGGGACACGATTAGAAATGAGTATATCAGAGGGACAGCTCAGGCTGAGCGGTTTGGAGACAAAGTAAGAGAGGCAAGGCTGAGATGGTTTGTACATGTGCAGAGGAGGGACAGTGGATATATTGGACAAAGGATGTTGAAGATGGAGCTGTCAGGCAGGAGGAAAAGAGGAAGACCACAGAGAAGATTCATGGATGCAGTGAAGGAGGACATGGAGAGGGTTGGTGTTACAGAGGAAGATGCAAGGGATAGTTTGAGATGGAGGCAGATGATCCACTGTGGCGATCCCTAAAGGGAGCAGCCAAAAGGAGAAGTCATTTTGAAACCTCAAAAGTCATTTTTATACTGTCCACTAGCATCAGAGGAATTGTCGCTGTTTAGAAACATATCCTTATTCTTGGCCTCCTGTTTTATGCTGTGAAAATTTTAAAGCTTAAAAGTAGATTTCATCACACTTGGTGATCTAAGGGTCTTATCTCTACTTTTTGCAGATGACGTCATCCTGTTTTCCCCAATGTGTTGTAGCTTCCAACTGGCATTGAATCAGTTTGTTGCCAAGTTTGATGAGGCTGTGATAAGAATCAGCACCACCTGGTCCATGGTCCTTGGCTGGAAAAGGGTGGATCTGTCTCCTCTAGTTGGGGACAAGGTCTTACCTTATTTAGACATGTTCAAATATCTTACTTATGATTATGATTATAACTATAATGCACTCAACCGAGATGCAGACCCACACCTTTTGCAGCCCTATAGATTTAAAACCTTGACCTTTGATCTTTTGACCCCAAACCCATAGTCAGATGTCAGGGTGAACCTGTGTACCAAATTTGGTGACCATAGCATTTGTTGTTCTTGAGATATACTTTATATGGCATTTTGACCTCAACCTTTGACCTTGTGATCCAAAATCCATAGTCACAGTTCAGGATCCCAAAGGAACTTGTATACCAAGTTCGGTGACTCTAGCTTTACTTGTTCTGTAGTAACAGGGTAAATGGCATTCACTTACATAGCACTTTTTCTCATCTCTGGATGACCAAAGCGCTTTACAGATCCTGCTATCCACCCATTCACACACACACATTCACACACTGATGGCGGCAGTGCTGCCATACACACACAGGCACTAGCCTGGCCACCAGGAGCCAACTGGGGGTTCAGTGTCTTGCTCAAGGACACTTCGACATGCAGACTGCAGACAGAGAAGGAATGAAACCCATGACCCTCCGATCAGTAGTCGGTCACACTACACCTGCGCCACAGTCGCCCCTATAGTGCATAGGGCATAGGAAATGCAGACCTACACCTTTGACCTTTGGACCCAACCCGTTAGTTCTAGGTCTTGGAATCACAAGGTGAACCTATGTACCAAGTTTGGTGGCCTTTCTTGAAATATAGTTTATTTAACATTCTGACCTTGACCTTTGACCTTTTGACTCCCAAAATATAGCCATAGGTGCCAGTCCCAAGGTCAACTTGTGTACCAAGTTTGGTGGCCGTAGCCTAATTTCCTGTCAAGTTAGAACATGGATATAGCCAGCCGGCCGTAGATGACACCGACTGCCTTAACCATGCCACCTCGTCGGTGGCGGGGGTAATGGAGCAAGAGATTGACAGGAGGATTGGCGCAGCTTCTACCACCATGTGGATAATATATTGGTCTGTTGTGGTGAAGAGAGCTGAACTTGAAAATGAAGCTACAGTCACAAACTTTAGATTGTGACTAAAAGAGAGACTGCAGATACAAGTTGCTGAAATTAGCTTTTTCGTACAATGGCTCTGCTCACACTTAAAGATAAGGTGAAGAGGTCAGCTATTTGAGAGAGAATCTGAATTGAACCACTGCTCCTCCACATTGAAAAATGCCAGCCTAGGTGGTTGGGGCATCTGACCAGGATGTCTCATGGATGCCTGCTAGGTAAAGTATTTCATGCATGGCTCATCGAGGAAAAAAGTCCCAAGGCAGACCCAGAAGGTGTTAGAGGTATTGGCTGGGCAGAGGGATGTCTGACCATATCTGATTTAGACTTCAAGCAATAGAAGATGGCTGGATTGAATAGTAGTGTATAAAATAATAATAATAATATTTCAGTTTCAGTTTCAACAAAATTAAATTGTTTAATATTTTTCTAATAAATTTTACCGTGTGACTAGTTTTGTGAACTAAAATTGACAGATGAGAGTATTTTTAATTACAGTGAGAAAACATTTTTAATAAGTTTATGACCTTGTTTTTTGCTAATTGACAATTGATGTATAGTTAGGTAAACTTGTAATGACTTTTCATTTTCATCACCTGGGATCCAGTTATTCTAAATATAGTTTCGTGATAAAAGTTTAAAATAGACTACTTTGATCTCTCTCCTGCCATGAAATCCATACCTTTAACGAGACACCTGTGGATTAGAGACATCTACCCTTCCCTGTATCTTTGATCTCTATCTTTTTCTCTTGTCGTATTCTGTGATGACTTTTTTTGATCTACTTATCTACACTCCCTTCTGCCCCCTCACACTTTTTAATGTTTGACCTTAACCTGTTCAGATTCGTCATCTGTTGGGCTTCATTATTCAGAAGTATTTTATATTGCATAGTGCAGGAGTTCATGGCGTGCATCAGCCTAATTCATTACTTAGTCTCCATATTGTTATTCTGTCTGTTTATTGATGTGAAGGAAACAGAAGCACAACTTAGAGGTCCTGATAGGAGTTCCAGATATTTTTTTCCCTCTCTTTGGGTGGTTTAATAAAATGAAGCTGAAGCAGCCAAAACGGAACACAAATAAAACGAATGGCAACACAGTTGAACGTTGATGTGCAGAAAAAATACGGGCAGATTATCCACATTGCTGCACAGTTTTGTTTTTTTTTTTAAACATGGCGGCAGTTTGAAATGGCCTTAAACCGGTCACTGGAATTTCCCCATTGTGGGACTAATAAAGGCTTATCTTATCTTATTGACTGAAAAATGGTGTGTTTGTAGGTTTTAACTGTCTGAAATGTGTCTATTGGTCATGTAATCATCCAAAAAATATCAAAATAGTCAATTCTCTTAAAAAAAAAAAAAAAAAACCAAAAACATACAAACACAGCCTTTGTCTTGTTTTTCTCTCCCGGACAAGTTTTTGACCCCCCCCCCCCCCACCCCCGTCCTCCAAGACTCTGCCTCAGCTTGGCCAGCAGCCTCGGGTCCCAGGCCAGGTCAGTTGCGGCAATCAGGGTGCCGCCCGGTGTGCAGTGCTAGCGATTTGTTTTGGAATCACAGGAGAATTATTGGGAGATGGGCCAGAATGATGCAAGATACATCATCGACTGTGGATCAGTGAACCAGCACTATTCATCAGAGCTAGAAGGAGGCTAAAAGCTAAAGGCTCGAAGCTAGTCAGCTAATATGGCTAACAAACATAAGAGGGACGGTGGAGTTGAATAGGTGAAGGATGTTTCTTAACTTAAACTGATTGGCTTTAAATCAGAGTGTTTCAAGAAAGCCTGGAAAAATACAAAACAAATTTGCTTTGATATTTAAAAAATAAAAGAAAATATGTCACAGACACTTCATTAAGACACGTGTGAGCTGTTAAAATGTGGAAAGTGCAGTCAGTGACCCCTTTAAAACGTGTGTAGAGACTTGGGTGAGTCATCTCAGACAGCATCTCAGTCAGGATGCAGAGGGTAAACAGAGGAGGACAATAGTCAGGGAGATCATGGGGAGTTGGCAGGAAGAAGGAGTCAGGGGGTTTAAGGGTGAATGTATTGTTTATTATTTATTTATTATTTATTTTGTTAAATGTCATGCAATGTGATGTGAAAGTTCATGCAGATGTGAGATGAGTGGTTGGGATAAAAGGAGAAACCGTGCTTGGTTGTATCATGCTTTTCTGTGTATGACTGATGAGAGAGTGTAATAAACGTTGTCTGTTCGTAAACCTGCCTCATTATTCACACTCTCCACACGTGAATGTTTCCACACAACTGGACGTAAACACTCCAACTTCAAAGCGGCAGCTTCCCGCCCCGTGCTTGTTTCTCTGTTTCTGCATAGCTTCTGTCAGCAGCATAATGGTGTGACATCGTCACATAGCAGATCCCAAATATCACAATATTCATTTTTACACTGCTATCAAAATTTATACCGGTATTATTGTGAATGATACGATATGACACATCCCCAGTACACAGTATATTATTCAGTGAAATTTTCTTGCCTGTGATACACAGATTTGTCACTCACGCAGATGGATGTGCTGTGCAACTGATGCAATTGGTAGTGGCTGGGTAGTCATCTTTTTAGCCTATTTTTATGTAATAAAGAGCAATCAGCAAGAATATATTGCATGTAAGAATAGGCTTCTGAGCATTTAGTATCTTAATGCATTGATCCCTGAACAAATTGCTGAAATGACTTTTGTCCTCAGTGTGAAGAAAAGAGATTGCATTGTCGGCGTAAATTCATGTATAAAATATCTAAGGATAATTCTAATCCTGAGTTTCCTCATGCTGTGTTAATATAAGCTACAGGCTTAGTTATTTTTTTAACTGCTAACCATGCTAAATGTAGCATTATTTTAAATGATTTAGTTCTTTCAACAAAATAAAAAGTGGATGAACTGTGTCAGCAGCAGTCCAGTAAAAGATCTCCTGGACTGTTAGCTTCTCATTAAAAATAAATGGGGGAAAATGTTCTAGCTGAACTGCTACTCCTGCTGGAACAGATGTACATTAACTGGAATTAAGTATTGTTTCCAAGCCTTTGACTGACTGACTGACTGAAATGTTTAACATTTAAATGCTTGCCATTCAGTGAATGATAGTAATAGGAAAACAACCAGATTTTTAAGTTGGAAAAATATACAGTATATTTTTTGTTGTTTGGTGAGAGCTATCGATAGTAAAAAAGGCACATTTTTATTCTTAATACTTCAGTTTTGGGTTGGCCTGAGGTTGAAGTGCATAGGATTGTGTCATTTATAAGGTGATTTGTAAAAATCTTTAGATTTTTGGATTCTAGTTGACAGGAAATTAAACTTGGCTTTTCACTTTGCCTGTTTTGTCATTTGCTTCTTAAATGAAGTCTCTTGGTGGACTGTGGTAAATAGCAAACTAACAATAAATCAACTCTTTGTGTTTCAAGAGTTGATTATTTGGCCATTGGTCGCTGTTTAAATAATATACACAGTTCACTGGAAGTCATGATTTGCAGTAGACAGACTAACATTATTGTACTTGTGTTTGTGGTGTTTTTTCAGGTGGTTGAATAAGTTAGTTGTGTTGCCCTGTGGCGCAGACACAGCTCTATTGCACTCTTTGCATATAATTTCTTTTTAGTCAGCATCACACATGCAAGTTAGGTTAATTGGCATCAAACTGCGGATTCTAAATTGTCCTTAGGTATGACTGTGAGAGTGAATGGTTGTCTTTCTCTGTGTTGGCCCTGCGATGGACTGGCGATCTGTCCAGGGTGTACCCTGCCTCTCGCCCAAAGATGCTGGGATAGGCTCCAGCTCCCCCGTGATCTGAAAAGGATTAAACAGAAGAAGATGAATGAATGAAAAAAGATAATGTAATATAATATAAGAATATATATAAAATCGGGGGGGGGGGGATAGTTGCCATATTTGGTTTGCACTTATTATTATGCTTATAATTAATTTGAATGAGGAATAGCTACGGGCACGATTGTATTTAATTGCTTCGGTACTGGTGCACCACCAGTAGGGGTGGGGGGAATAAAATCAATGCATTGTAGTATTGCGATACTTTGTGTTGGTGATACAGTATCGATTCAGAGACATAAGTATTGTGATGATTTATTAAGAATTATGAATAATGTTGCAAACACAAACTCACCTATTTAGGTGCCAGAGTAATAAAGACCAGTTGACTTTTCACTCCACTAGATGGTGCCAAATACTCACTGTCTGGTTAGGTCAGCATAGCAAAGGAGTGGCTCTTGAGCTCTAGCTAGGACTTGAACAAGAGAAATACTGAGAAGGAAATAGCAATATAGGATACTGCCAATGCTAGCATATCACAAGATCGTGACAGCCATCACATTACACCCCAGGTAATATTGTATTGTGCGGTCTCTCTGGTGATTCCCACCATCTAGTACTGTGCGTGAGGGACCAAGCTGGTTAAACTTGAGGACATTGTGGGTAATTTTTGAAAAACTTGGGTTTAATTGCCCAAAATGGAAAAAAAAAATAAACTATATAAAACTCAACTTATAATACTGGGCCTTTAAAGGGGTCGTACAAATTAAACTAAACTGAACTCATAATGGCAACATGAGATTACAAAGTAACACCAAACTAACTGCTCAACAGAACAAAACTGACCTAACAAACAAAGGGGGTTTAAAAACTGGTTGATTACATTTTAACACACAAGGGACACTAGCAAATTATCTAATGAAAAATGCAAAAACAACACTTAATTTTCTTAATTTTTCTCTGTTGCGCCATAAGCCCCTAGTGGTCAAGATTTTTTTCAAGAAAATACTCAGTTCAGATGTCAAAGATTTCCAAGGCTATAAATTGAAAGTAGTAAGAGATAATGGCTTATAGGCCGTGAGCAGCTGCCACTTTTCGTTCAGTTTCGTGGCACCCAACGGGGAACTAAAATTTTAGTGTTTCTAAATTAAGATTACATTATTGTAAGACAAAATATTGATGTTCCCACTTCCAAAGGTGTGGATAGCTGTATGAAAAATGCGATTGAAGTCAGTCGGTAATAATTGTCTGGCTACCTTAAACATGGCCCAGTCCGGGACGTTTTAACCAATCAGCGTCATCCCTTTGGTCATGGGACAACAAAATGGCAGCGCCCACAGGGGTAGCGTGCGCTGAAAGCCTCTCCTGTGTTATTCACATTTCCGATAAGTTTTCGGGCAGTATCACTCGTTTTACTGAAGCATCGTGGGCAAAAGTACGTGAGTGTGCCCAAAAATGGCTTGTACTTGATGGACCCCAACAGAAAGTAGCAGAACAACGTTGCGACTTGTTTGAGAAAGGTGAGTGGCAGCCATTGTTTATGGTTGTACTGCGTGTGCCCTGGAGTCATTTGGCTCCGATCATTTGTAACTCTAAATATGAACTAAAATGGAACCCTAGATGTCTAAAACCTTTGTCAACCGCTCACAGGGTGACCTAGTCCTGGTCTAAGACTCCGAGTAGGCCGATCTGGGGGTGTGGAGGCTAATAACCAAGGGACTCTGGGTGCCAGGTAACATAGTCCTAGTATAGAGCTAGATGATGCAGATCGACTCACTCTGATGATGCATCTATCCCCAGAACCCACCCTGGGCCTGAATTATAGTCAAAATATACCACTACCACAAAGTATCTCAAATGGGAAAAGGGTAGCAATCCCAATGAGCTTAACTCTGAGTCTGAGGGTTGGATGTACTTCTCAGCCCAAGCCCAAGGGGTGAGGTGTACTAGTAGGTGAGGGAGGAACAAGTTTGGGCATACATTTATATAGTTTGCACATAGTCACACCCATACTATCAAGCCTTAGGCGGATGGAAAATGGCCTGTTAAGGAAAGCCCATATGTTTGTGATGTGTCACCCAAGAAAGGTTAAACTCATGGCAACAGCAGTCGCCTGTATACTTTATGCTCTCAATAAATATGGGCACACGGTCTGTGCTTGCCATTTTGCAAGTTTACATTGAGCAGTGACTAGGTTGCACAAGGTCTCTATTATAAGCTCACTGTTAATGTGAAAATTATCTGCAATCTATATATGTTTTATATCTATATGGGTACAAGGTAGGCCTAATGTTATAATACCCTATGGTCCATATAATATGTTTTCAGATCTAAACAACCTTGATCCAACATTTGGCTACCATCGTGTGTGCTATAGCCGTTTTACGGACAAAACAAGAGTGGAACGTGCTGAAGCTCATAAAAAACGACTGGCCGAAGCCCACATTCCTGAGCCTCAGGAGCAAAGCGGACCAGAACTTAGTCCCCCAACACCATATCCTAAAAAGCGACTGCGATCTCACTATGTTGCAGGAAGAACTGGCTGTAGACTGGATGGCAACTGGTCCGGCGCCTGAAGAGATCTTGAACTATGTGCACTGTTCATGCAAGCGGAGTAGGTGCGAGGCCAGCAGATGTACATGCAAAGCATCGGATCTCAGCTGCACTGATCTATGCGCCTGCATCGATTTCGTGAATTGTGTTCTTACAGAATCTGAAAGATCTGTGGAAGCAGAGGAGGAAGAAAATTAGGGAGATGATTCTGGTGATGAATAAGGTGGAAGTTGAATACAGGTTGTATCAGGATATGACAGCTATACATGTTGGATTTATGTAAATTAGCAGAGTTCTTTGACACTCAATCACATAACTGACCAGGAATCGATTTCTCGGGTCAACGTTATTTGGAAAAGATGTATCAAATGTGATTCTAGGTAGAGTGGTTAAGAAGTTAGGCTATCCATGCCTATGACGGCCATCTTGGATTTATTTAAATGAGTGGAGTTCTTTGACCCTCAATCACACAAGTGACCTCAGAAATCGATTCCTGGGCATAACATTATCCGAAAATGATGTCTCAAACGTGATTCTAGGTGGACTGATTAAAAAAGTTCATTCATCCATGACGGCCATTTTTGATTTATGCAAATAAGCGGAGTTCTTTGACCCTCAATCACATATTTGACCTCAGAAATCGATTCCTCGGGTCAACATTATGCAGAAAAGACGTCTCAAACGTGATTCTAGGTAGAATGGTTAAGAAGTTGGACTATCCATGCCTGTGGCGGCCATCTTGGATTTATGCAAATGAGTGGAGTTCTTTGAGCCTCAATCACAAAAGTGACCTCAGAAATCGATTCCTGGGCATAACATTATCGGAAAATGATGTCTCAAACATGATTCTAGTTGTACTGATAAAAAAGTTAGGCCATTCATGGCAGCGATCTTGGATTTATGAAAATTAGTGGAGCCCTCAATCACATATCTGTCCTCAGAAATCGATTCCTCGGGTCAACATTGTCCGAAAAAGACGTCTCAAACGTGATTATAGGTAGAGTGGTTTAAAATATAGTCCATCCACACCCATGGTGGCCATCTTGGATTTATGCAAATTAGCGGGGTTCTTTGACCCTCAGTCACACTAATGACCTCGGAAATCGATTCCTCGGGTTAACATTAGCCGAAAAGGATGTCTCCAACGTGATTCTAGGTAGAATGGCTAAAAAGTTAGTCCATCCATGGCAGCCATCTTGGATTTATGCAAATTAGCGTGGTTCTTTGACCCTCAACCACACAGTCGACCTCAGAAATCGATTCCTCGGCTCAACATTATCTGAAAAAGAGGCCTCAAACGTGTTTCTAGGTAGACTGGTTGAAATGTTAGGCCATTCATTCCCTTGGTTAGTCGTGGCAGCCATCTTGGATTTATGCAAATTTGACATAGCTATCCACACCTTTGACAGTGGGAACATCGATTTTCGGATTCAGCAAGTTTTTTTTACATAGAAATCATCAAAGATCCCGTAGTTCCCAGTTGGGTGCCACGAAAATCATTTTCTAGCCACATTTTGAGGGAGCTGCTCACGGCCTATTACTGTCAATTAGAAAATATAGAATATGATCTAAAGTTTGAGATGGGAGTAAATTTATTTATCTAATTTGCATAATGCCATGGTAGCCATATCGAATTACATAACTTTCAGTCAAAAGTGGAGTTTGGACATATTTGTACAAAGAATGGTTTTTGTAGAAGAGCTTGAAAGAACGAGGCGATGTGATATATAAACCAAAGTTTATTATCAGCTCCTCTAACAAGTCTCATCTAAGTGCAGCAGCAGAAGAAGGAAAGAGACCGAACACCTTCGGCTCTATGAACTTATACTCGCACATAACAAAAGACATGCATCTCAAAAGCTGACATCCCTCATTATCTTAATCCCCCCATTGTCTTCGTACTCCTCCTCTTGGCCCTGGGGGGTCAGGGCAACCCATCCGGTCTCCACCGCAGTGCCTGGGAAGCTCTTTGATCTTCACTGGCGGTTGAGACTCTTTGTCCTGGTCTGAGGTGTGAAGTCGCCTTTTTTTTTTTTTTTTTTTTGTTACTTATTTGTACCCGTAGGTAGATTTGGTCTGCAGTCTGGTGACAAGCCACCGGCTGCCGGTCGCTGCGTGCGCGAGCGCCCTAAACCTACATGTTTTTCGTATGCGGGAGGAAACCGGAGAAATCCCGGAGTAAACCCACGCAACACGGGGAGAACATGCAAACTCCACACAGCTCACTGTTGGTCGGGGGCTGGGATCGAACCCACGATCTCATGATCCCCGCGATCCCCCGGCCGAGGGTAAAACTGTGCTGCCACAGTGCTAAACCACTGCGCCACCGTGCAGCCCGCCTTACATATGTAATCACCAAACATTCTCACATGCTTCAACATATGTAGGTTATGGAATATATGATTAATATAGACCACAGCCTCCCCCCCCCAAACGACTAAGAAAAGGACAATAGAAAAATTCACAGTTTAAGATAATTACTATGACATATTAACTGCTACACCTCTTGCCACAGAAGAAACTTTCCAGCAGCCATGCTCCTAAGAGAGTTCAGTGGTAATCATAACAGCATAGTAAAAATCACAAGTCAGTCCTAAACTGTTACAGCACAATTAGTGAACAACTGTTGAGTAGTTTGCATCAGTCTCTGTGCCGTCTGGGTTTTAATCTTCTCCCGAATCTGCTGTGGGTCCGCTTGGGCGTCCTGCTGGGACCTTCCTGTAAGGAATCTGCAGCCTGGGAAGGAGAGTGATTATTTGTTCCCTGCAGGGGGGCTGAGTCTTTTCTCTTAGGGGGTCTACCCCGCCGAGGTGCTCTCGCCAACCGTGCAGGCTCGTCTCTCAACAAGAAGGCAGGTTTAAGTCTGTCAATGCTGACTGTTTCTTTTCTATCCCCAAAATCAAGCACAAAGTGTTTATCACCAGGTTCCAGCACTCTGAATGGCCCATCGTATGGTGGGCGGAAAGTTGGTTTTAAAGCTTCATGCCTAACAAAAACGAATTCAGCATTCTTTAAAGCTTGTGGGACAAAAACCCGTGGAAAAGAGTGATGTGCCGGTCCGGGGAGAGAGTCCGGTCCATTGCTGCCTAAAAACCTCGGGGCTGGAAGATGCCCTGGCTCTGGGTTCTCTGGTAAAAATTCACCTGGGAGCCTGAGAGGTTGTGCAAAAACTAATTCTGCTGGAGAGGCATCTAGATCCTCTTTGGGTGTAGCACGCAACCCCAATAAAACCCAGGGAAGTTTATTTACCCAATTTGTATCCGTTAGTGAGGCTCTGAGGGCGGCCTTTAAAGATCTGTGAAAACGCTCGCATAACCCATTAGCCTGAGGGTGATAAGCGGTGGTGCGGTGAATTGTCGCCCCTAAGCTGCTGGCCATGGCTGACCAAAGCTCCGAGACAAATTGAGGCCCCCTATCGGACGTGATGTCCGATGGGACGCCGAAACGTGCCACCCAGTTTGTCAAAAAAACGCGAGCGGACTTCCGGTCTGGACGCCATGGTGATAGCAACCTAACGGTGAAACTCCCAGACTCAATCCAAGGAAAACCTCCTCAAAATCAGACCTAACGGATTTTTGGAAGATTAAAATTCAAAAGACAATAACACCATGCCTAACCAAAAGCAGAGGAAACTGACATTCCCCAGATCAGGACGCACAGCAGCCGCAGAATCGGAACCAGAAGACCTCCGTTCAGAAGACGAGTGCCTGGGCCTAGCTAACAAAAGGATTAGCTTGAAATCGCTATTTGACGAATTACGACGATTTCGGGCTGAATTTCTTGAATTCAGAGAGGATCTAAAAAAGGCGAACAGCAGATTGGACCAGGCCGAAAACCGAATCTTGGAAGCTGAAGACAGAATAAAAGTGCTGGAAGATTCTGTACTGGATTTACACAGAAAACAGTCAAGGCTGGAGGCTAAGCTAGCCGACCAAGAAGGAAGACAGAGACGGGACAACATCAGAATTCACGGTCTGAAAGAAGGAGCTGAAGATGGTTTCAACACAGTGGCAGAATGCGTGGAATCCTTATTGAGAGAGAAGTTGGATATTCCACAATCCACCGATTTGAAGATAGAAAAGGCACATCGCACATTAGCCGCAAAGCCAGCCCCGGAAGCGCCCCCACGTTCAGTGTTGGTAAGATTCTCCGACTTCAAAATAAAACAAGAAGTTGTAAGACGGGCTTGGCAGAAGAAAGGATTTATGCATCAAGAAAGAAATGTCTTCGTGGAACACGATTACGCCCCTGAAGTTCTTAAAAAGCGACGGGAATATAACGACGCCAAAAAGGTTTTACGGGAAAAGAATCTACGCTTTCAGACGCCATTTCCGGCGAAGCTAAGGGTCTTTTACGGGGAAGAGTCATGTCTCTACAATTCAGCGGAAGAAGCAACATCTGACATGGCAAGAAGAGGACTCCCGGTAACGGTGTTTAAACCCGCAGCGGATCTGAGCGTGAAAATCAGAGCTCAAACGTGGTCCACTCAGAGACCTTCAAAATCCACGGGCCAGCAGCGGGAACACCCAGCCCCAGAGCTACAAAGATAAGCTTTCCAGTACCAGAAAGGAATAGTGACCTTTTTGGGTTTTTTTTTTTTTCTTTCTCTCTACAGTCACTCTGCACTTCCATCCCCCCTCCTACAAGGTAACAAACATTAAAGAAGATGCAGAATCAGCATGTGGTAAAACCTTTCATGGAGCAGTTTTAGCATTAGAAATAAATGTCTTCTTAATTTAAAGGGGAAAAAAAAATCATGTTAAAATAGAAATGTAACAATGACCCACATGTTCTCCCCACACTAACAAATACTGTATTAGAGTGAATGTTTGCTGTGATGGGGGGGTGGGAGGGTACACACAAGCTCATAGAGTATAGGCATAAAAAAAAAAAAAAAAAAAAAAAAATCATTACAAATTCGGATTGGGATCTGAAATTCACGTTAAAAACATGGGACAACTTACAGGGGTAAGAGAGGGCCCTCAGCACGTAACAGAGTTTGAGGAATTTCCCTCAGAGCCCATACTCCATCAGGGCTCTTACAGGGTCTTTAAAGAGACCCCAGCTCAGGAAGTTTTCTTGACAGTTTTTTGTTTTAAAGTTTCGTTCATTATGTACTTAATGTTTTTTATGTTCTTAATGATCTTTCAGTTTCTGAGTAGCAAAAAAGAGGGCCCACCACACTGTTATACTAAATAAGAAAATACAATGGAGAAACATGGTGTAACCAAAATAGCCTCATATAATGTGAAAGGGATCCTGAATCCAGTTAAAAGATCCAAGATTCTACGCAAAATGAAAAAAGACAAAGCAGAAATAGTATTTTTACAAGAAACCCACCTAACAGACGTGGAACACACTAAACTCAGTAGACAAGGGTTTAAAATGATCTCTTCATCTTCATACAAATCAGGGAGGAGGAGGGGAGTAGCGACATTGATATCAACCAAAATTACATTTGAAAAAAAATCAGAACACAAAGATAAAGAAGGGAGGTACAGTTTGGTAACTGGGCGGCTAGAGGGAGAAGATATCACCCTGCTGAATATACAGTATATGCACCACCAGGGGCTAAATGGAAATTTTATAAAAATGTATTCGACCTAAAGATAACTAAAGCCCAAGGTTTAGTGATATGTGGTGGAGACTTCAATCTAAGACTGAATCCATACTGGGATGCAACAGGTAATTCTTCACATCAAAATAACACCCAAAATAGGAATACTCGGATGCTACTAAAAGAAATGGGAATCTGTGACGTATGGAGGGAATTCAACCCCAATGTAAAAGATTATACTTTTTATTCAACGCCACATTCATCTTACTCAAGGATTGATTACTTTTTTATGTTTAGTAGAGACATTGGAAGAGTAAAAACGTAAAATAGGACTGATGGATCTCTCCGACCACAGTCCGATCTATATGGATTTAAACATCCAAAAATACACAAATAATACATTTTCCTGGAGGTTGAATTCAAGTGTCCTCAAAGGGCCACTGAAAGATGAATTGGAATCAGATATTCTCAGATATTTGGAAGAAAACGATAATGGAGAAGTATCCCCTTTAATACTGTGGGATGCGTGCAAAGCTGTAATAAGGGGAAAAATTATTGCAAAACTGGCAACCCAAAAGAAACTGAGACAAGAAAAACTAACCACACAAGAGTCAGAGCTCAAGAACCTAGAAAAAGAACACAAAGATAACACTCATTCTAATGGCTTGCTCAAGATCAAAGAAATTAAAAATCAAATAAATGAGATCTACACAATAGAAATCCAGAAGAAACTTACATTTCTGAAACAAAAACACTATGAAGCAGGCAGTAAATCGGCAAAATTACTAGCCTATAAATTGAGGAAACAACAAACGGAAAGAGCAATCTACAAAATCAGAGACCCAGTATCAAAGGAAATAAAATTCAGAATTCAGGATATTCTTAAAAGCTTCGAGAATTACTACAAGAACTTATACTCCCACAAAAAACATAAAAACGCATCCGAGACATTCCTAAACACATTAAACCTTCCCCAACTTACGGAATCACAAAATAAAACCCTACTGTCAGAAATACAACCTAAAGAATTGGAAAAAGCAATTAAGAAACTTAAAGCTAACAAATCCCCAGGAGCAGATGGCTATACAGCAGAATGGTACAAAACCTTTAAACAGCAACTATCTCCTCTCCTCCTGAAAACATTTAACTACGTCCTCCACACAGGGGAAATCCCCCCCTCCTGGAGAGAAGGGGTCATTGCAGTCATACCTAAACCTGAAAAGGATAAACTAGACTGCTCCAACTACAGACCAATCAGTGTATTAAATCAGGACTATAAGCTTTTTACCACTATCCTTGCCAAAAGGTTAGAAAACATACTGACAGACTTAATTCACTTAGACCAAACAGGTTTTATAAGACAAAGACAGACACAAGACAACATTCGACGCACTTTACACATAATTCATCATATAAAAAAATATAACTTAAATGCAGTCATATTGGGATTAGATGCTGAAAAAGCATTCGATTCGGTTGACTGGTCTTTCCTCTATAAAATCTTATCCAGTTTCAATTTTCATAACAACTTCATTAGAACTATACAGGCATTATATAAAAAACCAACAGCTAAAATAAGGATTAACGGTAATTTATCATCATCTTTTGAGCTGGAAAGAGGATGTCGTCAAGGCTGCCCCCTGTCTCCACTGCTCTTTGCAATCTTCATAGAACCTCTGAGCCAATGGATAAGACAAAATCAAGAAATTCAAGGTATTACACTTGGTCAGAAAGAACATAAAATAGCACTCTTTGCTGATGACATTTTAATATACCTAGGGCAGCCAGACACTTCTCTACCAGAACTAATCTCAGTTTTTTCAGACTATGGAGATTTATCAGGGTACAAATTAAACATGCATAAAACCCAAGTTTTAACATTCAACTATGACCCAAATCATTTTTCACTAAATGAACTCAAAACTAACTGGGAGTTGGATTCTATGAAATATCTGGGGGTCAATATCCCAAAACAACTCGACAAAATTATAACACTAAACTATGATCCACTGGTGACAAAAATAAAATCTGACCTAGCAAGATGGAATATGATACCATTCTTAGGTACCGCACAAAGAATTGAAGCAGTCAAAATGAATATACTTCCACGTCTTCTATACCTTTTCCAAACAATACCGGTAGAACCTCCCAAAAAAACATGGCAGGAACTGGACAGAAGGATTTCAAGATTCATATGGCAGGGTAAGAGACCTAGAATCAGATATAGAACCCTACAGCTAAACAAAGACAAAGGTGGGCTCGCACTGCCAAATATCAGGGACTATTTTATAGCTGCACAAATTAAAACTTTAGTAGAGATATGTAACCCAGTCTACACTGCACAATGGAAGGAGATGGAATGCCAAATAACAAGTGACATCCCCCTACAGGCGATAATAGGGAACAATGCCTTAACTAAACTCCTGAATAACACTAACCCGTGGATAGAGACCCCGCTAAAAATTTGGTTTAAGATAGTCAGAGAGAATCAAGCTAAAGAGCCCTATCGACTTCTGCAATGGATTGCCTATGATCAAGACTTTACCCCCAATAAAACAGACACTAGATTTAAAGAGTGGAAAGAGAAAGGGCTGATAAAATATTACGATTTTTTTAAGGGGCAAACTTTAAGAAGTTTTGAAGATTTGAAAAAACAAGGTCTAATAAATCAAGATCTATACAGGTTCTTTCAGCTTAGACACCACATAAACAATATACTTAAAAAGGAGGATTTGGAAAGGGCCCAGTCAGGTGTTCTGAAGGTCTTCTTAATGGCATATAAAGGGATCCCAGGGATCAGATACATTTCTAAAATATACCAAGGTCTTCAAGACTTAAAAGGAGACAACACATCGTATATAAAAGAGAGATGGGAAAAAGAGGGGAATTTCACTTTACAATTGGAAATATGGGAAAAGCTAAATTAACAGCAATGGAAAAGTACCTCATCCCGGCAGTGGAGAGAATTTGGATGGAAAAACTTGGCAAGATTTTTCAGAACACCTGCACAAAACAAATTTACCCATAAGGGATTGAACTGTTGGCGCTTGTGTAGTGAAAAGACTGCAAATCATTTTCATGTGTTTTGGTCATGCCCAGTTATCCACCAATATTGGACCAATGTACAGACAATATTGGGGAAAATATTCAAAATAACAGTTCCCTTTTCTTTTGTAACTTTGTATTTGGGTTTATTACCGGACTCACTGGAAAGACGAGGAGATAAATACTTATTCAATGTTTTAATATTGGCAAGTAAAAAAGCCCTAACTAAAAAATGGATGCTGAAGGACTGTCCTACACCTGAAGATTGGATTAACGTGATTCAAGACATTTACTCGATGGAAAAGCTGACATTCGCACTGAGACAGGACATGGATGGGTTCATGAACTTTTGGCAACCCTGGATCGCATATGTGTCTTCCATTAGAACTAATCTTTGACAAATACCATTTCAATAATGGTCCCGCTCTTTGTTCCAAGGCTACTCAGTTGCTCTTTTACTTTTAATTACTTAATTTTCTGTTTGTTTTTTGCTGTTCTGTTTGTTTGTTTATTCGTTTGTTTGTTTGTTTTTTATTTAATTCTCCTTAACTTCACTTTTTCTTTCACTTTAAAAAAAAAAGAGGGGGGGTTGTTGTAATAACTATCCTACCAATGTTGTCAAATAGCAAAAAATAAGGGAACATGTGATGAAAATGTAAACAATGCAATGCTGTAATGACCTGTATACCCTTTACAAAAACTTAAATTAAAAAAAAACAAAACAAAACAAAACGAGAGCGACTTCCTCCACTGTGGTTGACGCCAGAGGGACTGCCTCTGGCCAGCGCGTGGTGCGGTCTATCATTGTTAACAGGTGTGTGAAACCTTGGGAGGAAGGTAGTGGCCCCACGAGGTCGACATGAACGTGGTCGAACCTTCTAGCAGGGATTGGAAAAGGCTCCAGAGGGGCTTTTGTGTGTTTGTGTATTTTGGCGCGCTGACAAGAAATGCAAGTTTTTGCCCATTCTTTTACGTTTTTGCGCAGGCCAGGCCACACAAACTTTTCGGCGACCATTTTAACCGAGGCGCGCACACCTGGGTGCGCGAGGGAGTGAATTGAGTCAAAAATACGGCGGCGCCATGTAGCTGGAACTAACGGGCGCGGTCAGCCGGTTGCGATATCGCATATTAGGGGGGGCACGCCGTCGCGTAAACCCCTTTCTTCCAGCCTTAACCCTGTTGGTCCAGACAAGAGTGCGCGCACGTCCGCGTCACTACTTTGCTCCTCTGCCATGGCTGCATAATCTATCCCTGCATGGATTGGTGCTGCGTATGTGTCCGCGTTGGTGAAGAGTTCTGCGGCTGAGGTAGTATAATCTGTCTCCTCGCGCTCTGTCACAGTGCGAGAGAGGCAGTCTGCTACCACGTTAAGTTTGCCTGCCACATGTCGAATGTCTGTGGTGAACTCTGAAATCGCAGCCAGCTGTCTTTGTTGCCTGCCTGACCACGGTTCGGAAATTTTAGCCATGGCAAAGGTGAGCGGTTTGTGGTCTACAAAAGCCATGAAACTCCGCCCTTCTAACCAGAACTGGAAGTGGCGGATGGATAAATGAATCGCTAGCAGCTCCCTGTCAAAAGTGCTGTATTTACGCTCAGTTTGGTTTAGCGATTTGCTGAAGAATGCCAAAGGTTGCCAGATTCCGCTGACATGTTGTTCTACAACTGCCCCTATAGCTAGGTCCGAAGCGTCTGTAGTTAGCACAATGCGGGCCGAGGGATCGGGGTGAACCAACAATGTGGCATTAGCTAGGGCGCTTTTTACTTCCGCGAAGGCGTGTTCGCGCTCCGGGGTCCATTCGACCGCGTTGGAAGCTTTTTGTTTTCTGAGCGCGTCATATAGGGGCTGCATGAGCTGAGCTGCGTGGGGGAGGAAACAGTTGTAAAAATTAACCATTCCTAAAAATTCTTGCAGCGATTTGACCGTTTGTGGCCGTGGGAAACTTTTTATCGCGTGAACTTTGTCTGGAAGTGGGACTGCCCCCTTCGGAGAAACTCTGTGTCCTAAAAAATCAATTTGTGACACGCCGAATTTGCATTTGGCTGGATTGATTATTAACCCGTGCTCTTCTAGCCTCTGAAAAACCATAGTGAGATGCTGCTCGTGTTCTTCCTCAGATGGGCTGGCTACCAGCATATCGTCGAGGTAGACGAAAACAAAAGGGAGGTCACGTAATACTGCGTCCATCATCCGCTGAAAGGTTTGAGCCACGCCTTTGAGGCCGAAAGGCATTCGCAAAAATTCAAAAAGGCCGAAAGGGGTTATTACAGCTGTTTTAGGAATGTCCTCTCCTCGAACTGGGACTTGATGATAACCGCGGACCAGGTCTATTTTTGAAAAAATGCGTGCACCCGCCAGATGCAGTGAAAAATCTTGAATGTGAGGAATTGGGTAGCCGTCATGCGCTGTCGCATTGTTTAATCTGCGGTAATCGCCGCACGGTCTCCAAGAACCGTCGGATTTCGGAACCATGTGAAGTGGTGAGGCCCAGGGGCTTTTCGAGCGTCTGATAATGCCTAATTTTTCGAGGGAAGTAAACTCGTCCCGAGCTATGGCGAGCTTGGCCGCGTCTAAGCGCCGAGCTGTGGCAAATACGGGTGGGCCCGTTGTGGGAATAAAATGTTCAACCCCATGTTTAGCCACTGTGGCTGAGAATTTGGGAATTGTGAGTGCTGGAAATTAGGTGAGGAGTTGATCAAACTTACCTCCTGCTGTGGTGACGCTGGCCTGCACGGGTGGTGGAGAAACACGAGCTGCGCAGGGAATAGAAGCAAAGGACAGTGCATTAACCAAGCGTCTGTTCGCTAGATCAACTAATAACCCATGTGCACACAAAAAGTCTGCGGCCAACAAGTTAAAACTCACCGCCGCTACAACAAATGTCCATCTGTAGTTGCGGACGTGGATGCAGAGGTGCAGGCTCTTTTCGCCAAAAGTGTCAATGCTGGAGCCGTTGGCTGCCATCGCTCCATTGCCCCGGGTGCCCATGGCTCGATCTGCTTGGGAGGGCATGACAAAACTTAGTTGAGCTCCTGTGTCAATAAGGAACTGCTTGCCGGTGTGACCGTCCGTCACATATAACAGCTTACTTTTTTCGCCGAGTACCGCTGTCGTTAACGGCTCTCGGCTTTGGCATTTCCCGAAATCGTAAATTTGCAGGGGGGAACGCATTTGTGAGCCTTCTCGGCGAAGCGGTGGTGGTAATAACAAACGTCGCTCCGTCTGTTACGTTTTGGCCGTGTCACTGTCACCGCGGGCTGGTTCTGCTTGGTGGTTTGTGGCTCCCCGTGGCTCTGGGCATCAGCGTTGAAGTCTGCGGATGCTGCTGTGGGTGTCTGCTCCTTGCAGGCGTTGATGAGCCATTGAGCTTCGTGGGCCAGCACGCGGAAGTCTTGCTGGGTGCTGCATCGCATGTTGGCGAGCGTCCCTCTCATGTGGCGGCAGCGCACTGAGGAATATGAATTGGAAGAGGAAGTTGTCATTGTCCTCTTCTTTAAGCTGCAGCAAGTCCTCCATGAGGGCCTTAGGTCTGCATCCTCTGTGGCCGTAGACCGCCAGGATCCTCTCGGCTCTCTCTTCGGCTGAAGGGACGTAATTTGCCACGATGGTTGCTTTCAGTACTTCATATTTGTCTTGGGCCGGCGGCCGCCGGATAATGCTCCGCACACACCTTGAAATGGCGGTGTCGAGTTTGGCGACGATGTGATAGAACTTCGTATCGTTGGCCGTGATGCCCGCCAGTGTAAACTGAGCTTCAGCTTGCTGAAACCACGAGGCGGGGTCTTCCTGCCAGAAGTCCGGCAGCTTGACAGCGACGGCGTTTGTGTAGACCGTCACTGATGTGTCCGCAGGGTGAGGGTGCTTTGCTTCGGCTCTCTCAGCGGCGCTGGTGCTCGGTTGAGCCCTCTCTATCACTTCTGCCGGGGGGGAACGTCGTCCATCTGTTCCCCTGTCTGCGTGGGCGCCGGCGTCTGCCTGGGTCGCCACAGATGAGTCGATCGCGGGGGAACGCCTCTGGTCCATACTCGCGTCAGGGTCACCAGTGTAGAAGAGCTTGAAAGAGCGAGGCGATGTGATATATAAACCAAAGTTTATTATCAGCTCCTCTAACAAGTCTCATCTAAGTGCAGCAGCAGAAGAAGGAAAGAGACCGAACACCTTCGGCTCTATGAACTTATACTCGCACATAACAAAAGACATGCATATCAAAAGCTGACATCCCTCATTATCTTAATCCCCCCATTGTCTTCGTACTCCTCCTCTTGGCCCTGGGGGGTCAGGGTAACCCATCCGGTCTCCACCGCAGTGCCTGGGAAGCTCTTTGATCTTCACTGGCGGTTGAGACTCTTTGTCCTGTTCTGAGGTGTGAAGTCGCCTTACATATGTAATCACCAAACATTCTCACATGCTTCAACATATGTAGGTTATGGAATATATGATTAATATAGACCACAGTTTTGTTTTTTGTCACCATTTTTTGTTTTGGGCATTTTGTTATCTTATCTTCAAAGTATATGAACCAGAAAATCAGTTACAATGTAAACAAACAAATTCGTCACTTACCGTTGGCCAGGCAGCTCTTGCGTCATCCATTTTCGTCCATCCTGGTCATTGCTTTACCTTCTGTCAGTCATTTGCGCTTTCTCTCCCACATCCAGAAACTGTTATGATTATTCAACCTCAATTTCACTTTTATTCCGCCGCTATTTATCATATATGACGACATGGAACCGGCGCGATTGTTCTACCCAGTCACATGGCGATGGCGTCGATAGCAGGTAAACATCAACCAGCTTCGCTCACCCTCTGTTTTAACAAAATATAGCTATTTACCTTCATAAGCTAAATAATTTCTTTTTAGAATCATAGTTGGCAAATTCTGGAGCAAATGCTTCCTCAGTCTTGCAATCGAGTAAGACTTGTTTACAAACTCTTCTTCTCTGGTGAGGTTTCAGCATGGTTCTATGCTCGCCATAAGTCCTCCAAGGCAAGAGCAGTAAGTTATACGTGTCTGCCTCCTTGTGAGGTGGAATCCTTTGTACAACTTAAATCAACTGGGGAGTTTTTGGCCACGTCATATAACGTCACATGACAGGCGCAGTGCTGCACCTGTGGCAGTAGGGGTGCTATCTGTCCATGAAATCTTGCCACAATAAGGGTTAAGTAACTATTTAACTAACTAAAAACTAACCTCAGGAATAAAAAACAATACATCAATTAAAATGGCTTCATCATTCCATAATGGAGTAATGCTTGGTACATTCCAATTAGCACTTCCTGTATATAATAGTGCTGCATTCCAAAGGTCATCTTTTCAGCAGAAAAGATGACCTTTGGAATGACCTCTTCAGATGACCTCTTCAGATGACCTCTTCAGATGACCTCTTCAGCAGATTTTGCCCGCTCGGTACAAATCATCATAGCAGTCTGTCGTGGGCGAAAATAACTGTTTCATTTAGGTCTGATCAGATTCCTCCACACAGCTCTGTCCTTAGCCTTCTGCTGCCAGGAATTCCTGTCTATGTCCAACTTCTACAAGTTTCTTTTTACAGTGTCTTTAAATCTGAGCCTTGGTCTACCCTGATTGCGTTTGCCCTCACATAACTGTGAGTAGAGTAACTGCCGAGGGAGATGCTGGTGGTCCATCCTCTCAATATGTCCGAGCCATCTCAGGTTCATCTGTATTAGCATGTCCTCCATTGATGGTAGACCAGCTCGTTTCAACACTTCTGTGTTGGTTTTCTTGTCTTTCCATGAGATGTTCATTATGGCTCGAAGGTGTCTCATCATGTACGCATGGAGTTTCTTCACCTGCACTCTGTAGACAGTCCGAGTTTCAGCACCGTACAATAGAGTAGCCGGTACTGTCGCGCTGTACACTTTGCATTTCACACGGATAGACACATGCCGATTGTTCCACAGTCTCTCCCTCAAGTTTCCAAACACAGCGCTCGCTCTTCCCATTCTGAGAGATAGTTCATCCTCCAGCCTAGCATTCTCTGAAACAATGCTCCCTAGATACTTGAAAGTCTTGCACTTGACTAGTGGCTCTGTACCAATGCTGATCTCTTCTGGTAGTGATGTTGATAATTGGAACTTTGGTGGTTGATAAAGGCACTCTGTCTTCTTGATGTTGATTTGGAGGCTGAATTGGCTAGCTGCTCTTGCAAATTTCTCCACGAAAGATTGCATATCTTCCACACTGTGTGCAACTAGAGCACTGTCGTTGGCAAAGAGTATTTCTCTTACTACCTTTATCGATGTCTTACTCTTGGCTTTAAACTGTGCCACATTGAACAAGTCTGCTTCTTTCCTTGTTTAAATGTATACTCCTTCTGAAGTGTCTTTGAAGGCCACCTCAATCATGGCTGCCAGATATAGCGAGAAGAGTGTAGGTGCCAGCACACACCCTTGTTTCACCCCATTGTTTACTGAAACGTCTTTAGATACTGAACAACTCATTGCCACGTTTGCTTGCATACCTGTATGGAGTGCCTCGATCAGGCTGACAGACTTCTCTGTACAGCCATATTTCTTGAGTACCTGCCAAAGTCCTTGTCGCGAAACAGTATCGAAGGCTTTATTGAAGTCTATGAAGACTACATATAGCGGCATGTTCTGTTTGATACACTTTTATTGAACCTGTTTCAAGCAGAAAATCATGTCCATTGTGCTTCTTCCACTTCTAAAGCCGCACTGGGTTTTCGGTAGTACATTTTGCGAGATGTGTTCATTGAGTCTGTTCAGTGGTACACGTGAGAGAATCTTACCAACAGTGGCTAGCAGTGATATACAGTGGGGAAAAAAAGTATTTAGTCAGCCACCAATTGTGCAAGTTCTCCCACTTAAAAGATGAGAGAGGTCTCCAATTTTCATCATAGGTATACCTCAACTATGAGAGACAAAATGAGAAAAAAAAAATCCAGAAAATCACATTGAAGGATTTTTAATGAATTAATTGGTAAATTCCTTGGTAAAAGAAGTATTTGGTCACCTACAAACAAGCAAGATTTTTGGCTCGCACAGACCTGTAACTTCTTCTTTAAGAGGCTCCTCTGTCCTCCACTCGTTACCTGTATTAATGGCACCTGTTTGAACTCGTTATCAGTATAAAAGACAACTGTCCACAACCTCAAACAGTCAGACTCCAAACTCCACTATGGCCAAGACCAAAGAGCTGTCAAAGGACACCAGAAACAAAATTGTAGACGTGCACCAGGCTGGGAAGACTGAATCTGCAATAGGTAAGCAGCTTGGTGTGAAGAAATCAACTGTGGGAGCAATTATTAGAAAATGGAAGACATACAAGACCACTGATAATCTCCCTCGATCTGGGGCTCCACGCAAGATCTCACCCCGTGGGGTCAAAATGATCACAAGAACGGTGAGCAAAAATCCCAGAACCACACGGGGGGACCTAGTGAATGACCTGCAGAGAGCTGGGACCAAAGTAACAAAGGCTACAATCAGTAACGCACTACGCCGCCAGGGACTCAAATCCTGCAGTGCCAGACGTGTCCCCCTGCTTAAGCCAGTACATGTCCAGGCCCGTCTGAAGTTTGCTAGAGAGCATTTGGATGATCCAGACGAGGACTGGGAGAATGTCATATGGTCAGATGAAATCAAAATGGAACTTTTTGGTAAAAACTCAACTTGTCGTGTTTGGAGGAGAAAGAACACCATACCTACTGTGAAGCATGGGGGTGGAAACATCATGCTTTGGGGCTGTTTTTCTGCAAAGAGACAAGGACGACTGATCCGTGTAAAGGAAAGAATGAATGGGGCCATGTATCGTGAGATTTTGAGTGAAAACCTCCTTCCACCAGCAAGGGCATTGAAGATGAAACGTGGCTGGGTCTTTCAGCATGACAATGATCCCAAACACACCGCCCAGGCAACGAAGGAGTGGCTTTGTAAGAAACATTTCAAGGTCGTGGAGTGGCCTAGCCAGTCTCCAGATCTCAACCCCATAGAAAATCTTTGGAGGGAGTTGAAAGTCCGTGTTGCCCATCGACAGCCCCAAAACATCACTGCTCTAGAGGAGATCTGCATGGAGGAATGGGCCAAAATACCAGCAACAGTGTGTGAAAACCTTGTGAAGACTTACAGAAAACGTTTGACCTCTGTCATTGCTAACAAAGAGTATATAACAAAGTATTGAGATGAACTTTTGTTATTGACCAAATACTTATTTTACCGAGGAATTTACCAATTAATTCATTAAAAATCCTTCAATATGATTTTCTGGATTTTTTTTTCTCATTTTGTCTCTCATAGTTGAGGTATACCTATGATGAAAATTGGAGACCTCTCTCATCTTTTAAGTGTGAGAACTTGCACAATTGGTGGCTGACTAAATACTTTTTTTCCCCACTGTACCTCGGTAATTTCCACAATCTTTCCTGTCACCTTTCTTGAACAAAGGCACAATGCTTGCATCCTTCCAGTCTTGAGGTACTTTCTGGGCATCCCATATCTCTTGGATGAGCTTGTGCATGCAGTTGGTCAGCTGAACACCACCAAATTTCCACACTTCTGCTGGAATCCCATCCCTTCCTGGAGCTTTACCATCCTGTGTTGTCCTGATAGCTGCCATTAGTTCATCAAAATTTGGTGGTTCATCCAGACTTGATACAGCTGGTCGCTGCGCTAGAGCCTCTTTAGCCTCTTCAGTGAGATCTCCAGGGTTGTTTAGTAGTTGGTCAAAATGGTCTGCAAATCTGTCCAGGATCTTGTCTTTCTCTTGCAAAACCGTTTCACCATCCATAGCCTTTAGTTGGATCAATCCTCTTGGTTTAGGGCCGTAGATTTCTGTCAAACCTGTGAAGAATGTTTTCATGTCCTTTCTGTCTGCTGCAGTTTGAAGTTCCTCCGCTTTTTCATCCCACCACAAATGCTAAATAAATATGGATATGAAATGATAACTCAAGAATTATGTCATTATTTATGCTTGTGTGCGCAAAATGTATAAGGAAACTGAGATATTTCAAATATGTGGAAGTTACTAACTTCATAGTTGTGTGACCATCACACCTTACATGTGAAAGACAAAAAAATCAGTGCTTTTTGATTTTCTTTGGTTTGTTAACTTGAAAGCACTTGCAAATGGTGATTCAAACACTGTAAGTTTATACTTTTCATGATTGATTCACTTTCAGATGGTATTCATGAATGTCTTAATATGTTCTCCAGATCCTTTTCTTTTGGAAATTTAACACTGTAAACAATAGTAAATGTGTAACAATCAACCAAGCAGAATCGGTATATGCCAAGTCTGTCTAAACTACAGAACATTGTGGTAATCGTGTTTTGTTTTGCTGTGACATATCTGACCCTCTCAATGACCATTTACGGGTTGTTTTGGCTTCCCCTGCCGCTGGACCAAAGACCTGATCAAGTCACATTAATGAATGAGTCTGTTGGAAAATAGAAGATAAAGGTCTCTGTGTTTGCTTTGCATGCCCTTTGATTGATTTGTTTAAGAGTGTTAAGCTAAAGTTTCTGAATAAAGACCCCATTAACTGTTGCACTCATGTAGGCTCATTGCTTTTTCTTTATATTAACTGTTGTTTTGACAGAATCAGAATATTTCCAAGATTAGCACTTTATGGTGCTACAGTGTACTTTGAAATAAGTCAGATTGTTGAATGTTGATGGTGGATTTTAATGGAGAAGTTTGTCTAATGTCAACGAAATCAGTCAGCATGTATGGTGATTTTTGCAGCTCCATAAATATGGCTCTACTCATTTATTACCTCTGCCAAGGAGGTTATGTTTTTACCGGGTTTTTTTTGTCTGTTTGTTTGTCTGTCTGTCTGTTACCAACATAACTCAAAAAGTTATGAATGGATTTTTTGACAAAATTTTCAGGACAGGTCCGAAATGGGACAAGGAAGAAATGATTAGATTTTGGGAGTGATCCGGATCACCGTCTGGATCCAGGAATTTTTTAAAAAATTCGTTATCATTGCGAGATAGGGCCATTTTTAGCATATGTGTATACTGTATAACTCTACAATAAATGGTCAGGACGCTTGCCAAAAAAAATACAGGATAAGATCCCAATAGGCTCTCGGAAATATCAAAGACTGATCCGGATCCTGCAAAAAATCCGGATACTGTGATCCACAACAGGAAATAATAGGGGATCTTTGGAATTTTCATCACTGTAAGGTAACAAATTAAGATATAAACATACAACAAACACCAAAATATAGCCAAGACACTGAGGAATCAGTATTGTGCCAGTGGATTTGTTGTATCTTCAAAAGCTATGGAGCTATATCCAGAAGAAAACCGCCATTACTGAAAAAGTGATTTTTTTGTCAATAACTACTGAACTAATAAAGATATCAATGTGAATCCAGTTGCTAAAGGTATGTTTTGATGGTCAAGGAATCTGAAAATATAGATAAAATAAATGTAGGACTATTATATTTGGGGAAAATCCCAATATTAGAGGGAACTGGGGTACTTGACGGAGGTCTGCGCTCTCTGAGTGCTTTTCTAGTTTGACATGTTCTAGTCTGTTTTTTTTTTCTTTTTTCAGTGGGTGAAACAGACACTGAGGTTTTCTAATTGCAAGACTGCAGTGTGTTGCTACGTAACTGCTGGCCCAAAATGGTGCAGCTCAAATACTGACGAAAATGTGCAGGCGCTCAGTCTATTTCTTGTCTTATAAATTTGTACTTACCACATATAAAGTCTTGCATGGTCTTTACTGTCTTTCCCACCATCAATTCAAGGTCTTTTAACTGTCCCCGTGTTCATATTATTGTAAATCCAGAGGCAGCCGCTCTTTTGAGATTATGACCAGCCTCCATTCATCTATCAAGTGGGATGAGTTAGTGATATTTTTAAGACCGTTTCAGGAGAGAAAAATGTTTGCCCGGATTGCCTGGGATAGTTTGAAAGCGGTTTAAGAAAATGGTGCTACGGATGTGTTTATCATCTTACTTTTTCTTGAAATAACATTTTTTAAAAATCGTTCTGAGTTGTACCTCTCAATTTCAGCAAGTTAATTTTGGAGCGACAGTAAGTGGTGTATGTTATTGTTTCTCAAAATAAAGTAGCCAGAGGGGAACCAGGAGTTGTGAGTTTTACAAATCTATGGACACACGATTGGCATTTTCCATTTGTATTTACTGTAGAAATTAATGTTCCAATAACTGTAAAATTACAATACACAATCGGTTTTTTGCAATTCAGATTGCACACCCTGAATGCTTCATGGTAAAATGTGTAGCTGCCAGTTTTACAGTGGTCCCTCTTTTTGTAACAATTTGTCTTTGCATTGTAGCAGATTAGTTGATGGAAATTTAGGAATCTCATGTATTAATTTAAACTAGACCAATGTTAAAGTTGGTACAAAACAGTAAAGTAATTAAAGGCCTAGTTTTTTCTTGCAGCATCCAGCAGGTATAAGATAAAAGCTGTCAGATATTGAAATTGAGTTGGATACAAATTCAACTTTATTGTTCTTGAAAGAGCACAGTACCCAAACAATATTAAGCCATCAAATATATTGTAACATCATAAAAAGGTTCATGACCAAGTCAAGATAAAATAATCATGCTTTTTTTTTACATAACTAAACTTGGTATTCATCCCCTAGATAAAAAACATTCAATGTATAAACTAAATACATGACTCAAAAATCAAGTAAAAGACACACTCCTCCTCCTTCTTCTTTTATTGGCTGCTGCCTTTAGAGGTCGCGACAGTGGATCATCTGCCTCCGTCTCACCCTGTCCCTTGCATCTTCCTCAAAACACAAACCCTCTCTATGTCCTCCTTCACTACATCCATGAATCGTCTCTGTGGTCTTCGTCTTTTCCTCTTGCCTGACAGCTCCATCTTCAACATCCTTTGTCCAATATATCCACTATGCCTCCTCTGCACATGTCCAAACTAGGGATGCAAATTATCAATTAATTCATTAATTGATAATTGATCCACCTTATTGATCGATTAACGATTAATTGACAAGCTGCGTTTTTCCTGAGAATCTGAATTTTCCTCTGTACAATACGGTCTATCTTTACCATATAAAAAGTTGCTGTTTTTTCATGTACTGAATAAAACATGAACATCATATTCCTCAATGGTTTATTGTACCATTTGCATTTTTTTTTTTTTACTACAGACAATGGCATTTTTTTGTAGTTTAACGAATTTTGCACTGTATAGTGTGTCCTATGTGCTGGTACATCTCAGTAAATTACAAATGTCATGATTTTTTATTTATTTTAAAAACTATTATCAATATCATAAAATTTATCTTTTTTTTAGTTACAGACATGGACAAAATTGTTGATACCCCTCTGTTATTGAAAGAAAAACCCACAATGGTCACAGAAATAACTTGAATTTGACAAAAGTGGAAATAAATAAAAATTCTATGAAAATTAACCAATGAAAATCAGACAGTGCTTTTGAATTGTGGTTCAACAGAATTATTTTAAAAAACAAACTCATGAAACAGGCCTTAACAAAAATGATGGTACCCCTAGAAAAGATTGAAAATAATGTGACCATAGGGACCTGTTCAACCAAGATGTGTCCTCTAATTAACATCACAGGTGTCTATAAACTTGTAATCAGTCAGCTGGCCTAATTAAAGAGTGACAAGTAGTCACTGTGCTGTTTGTTGACATGGTGTGGACCACACTAAATATGGACCAGAAGAAGCAAAGGAGAGAGTTGTCTCAGGAGATGAGAAAGAAAATTATAGACAAGCATGTTAAAGGTAAAGGCTATAAGACCATCTCCAAGAAGCTTGATGTTCCTGTGACTACAGTTGCACATATTATTCAGAAATTTAAGATCCATCAGACTGTAGCCAACCTCCCTGGATGTGGCCGCAGGAGGAGACGGATAATACGAATGGTAACAAAAGAGCCCAGAACAACCTCTAAACACATTCATGGTGAACTCCAAGGTCAAGGTACATCAGTGTCAGATCGCACCATCCGTCGTTGTCTGAGCCAAAGTGGACTTCATGGGAGAAGACCAAGGAGGACACCACTGTTGAAAAGAAATCATAAAAAAGTCAGGCTGGAATTTGCCAAACTGCATGTTGAAAAGCCACAAAGCTTCTGGGAGAATGTCCTATGGACAGATGAGACAAAACTGGAACTTTTTGGCAAGGCACATCAGCTCTATGTTCACAGATGCAAAAATGAAGCATGCCAAGAAAAGAACACTGTCCCTACTGTGAAACATGGAGGAGGTTCTGTTATATTCTGGGGCTGCTTTGCTGCATCTGGTACAGGGTGTCTTGAATCTGTGCAGGGTACAATGAAATCTCAAGACTATCAAGGTATTCTAGAGAGAAATGTGCTGCCCAGTGTCAGACAGCTTGGTCTCAGTCACAGGTCATGGGTCTTGCAACAGGATAATGACCTTAAACACACAGCTAAAAACACCCAAGAATGGCTAAGAGTGAAACATTGGACTATTCTAAAGTGGCCTTCTATGAGCCCTGATCTAAATCCTATTGAACATCTGTGGAAGGAGCTGAAACATGCCATCTGGAGAAGGCACCCTTCAAACCTGAGACAACTGGAGCAGTTTGCTCATGAGGAGTGGGCCAAAACACCTGCTGAGAGGTGCAGAAGTCTCATTGACAGTTACAGAAATCGTTTGATTGCAGTGATTGCCTCAAAAGGTTGTGCAACAAAATATTACGTTAAGGGTACCATCATTTTTGTCCAGGCCTGTTTCATGAGTTTGTTTTTTAAAAAATTCTGTTGAACCACAATTCAAAAGCATTGTCTGATTTTCACTGGTTAATTTTCATAGAATTTTTATTTATTACCACTTTTGTCAGATTCAAGTTATTTCTGTGACCATTGTGGGTTTTTCCTTCATTAACAGAGGGGTACCAACAATTTTGTCCACGTCTGTATGCTAAAAAAACTTTCATGTTCTAATTTACTGAGATGCACTTCGTAGGCTGTTTTAACAGGAACATAACTTGTTTGCTGCTTCATCTATTGCATGTTAAACATTATCACAGTACCCTGGCAATCCAGACAAACCCAGTATGATCTGGGCTCCCTCTATTGTCTGTTACCTCAGTGGGAACTTGAGTCCGGTCTGTTGGCAGCGGGGATAGGTTTTTGCTCTTGTGTAGTCTTTTTCCTCGCTGTAGTCCATTTCTCCGCCCTGTTGATTTGACAGGTGGACATTGGAACGTGCCATTTGAACTTGCTGTGATTCTCCTAACCCGGAAGGGCGAACTTTTTTCGCCCTGCACAGCACATGCGCTCTGGGGGCTTAACGTCATCTTCTGCTTTTTTGGTTGAAATGCAGCAGTGGGTGACCGCGTGTGCCCCCGCCTGGACAGCGACGCCACTACATTTCATAAAATAAGGTCCCATTGAAAAGGACTGCTGAGTTGTCAATCAGTTGACAACTAATTTAATTTAGTCTACTAAATTCTTACTGACAATTAATCGAAAGTCAAATAATCATTAACATCCCTAGTCCAAGCCATCTCAGCTGTGCCTCTCTTACTTTGTCTCCAAACCACTCAACCTGAGCTGTCCCTCTGATATCCTCATTTCTAATCCTGTCCCTCCTAGTCACTCCCAATGAGAATCTTAGCATCTTCAACTCTTCCACCTCCAACTCTGCCTCCTGTCTTTTTGTCAGTAACACTGTCTCCAAACCATACAGCATAGCAAGTCTCACCACCGTCTTGTAAATCTTCCCTTTCATTCTAGCTACTATCTTTCCACCACAAATCACCCCTGACACTCCTCTCCACCCTCTCCACCCAGCCTGCACGCTCTCCTTCACCTCTCTTGTGCATTTTCCATTGCTTTGGATGGTTGACCCCATGTATTTAAACTCATCTACTTTCGCTACCTCTACTCCTTCCATCCTCACCGTTACACCTGCCTCTCTCTCATTCATACTTATGTATTCTGTCTTGCTTCTACTGACTTTCATTCCTCTTCTCTCCAGAGCAGACCTCCACCTCTCCAGGTTGTCTTCCACTTGCTCCCTTCTCTCACTACAGATCACAATGTCATCTGCAAACATCATGATCCACGGAGACTCCTGCCTGACCTCATCTGTCAGCCTGTCCATCACCATGGTAAACAAGAAGGGGCTCAGAGCTTATCTTTGATGTAATCCCACCCCCACCTTGAATCATCTGTTACTCCTACAGCACACCTCACCACCGTCTTGCTGTCCTCATACATGTCCTGCACCACCCTCACATACTTCTAAGATAAAATAAGATAAGCCTTTATTAGTCCCACAATGGGGAAATTCCAGGATTGCAACAGCACAGGGATAGCAACACTCAGAGCAACAATCAGAAGACAGGAAAAAAACAAGAGCAGCGAATATACATATGTACATATAAATATATAAATATATAAACACACAGTGCGGAGCATTGTAGCTAGATGGAATAAATATATAAATATATAAACACACACTGTGCGGAGCATTGTAGCTAGATGGAATAAATATATAAATATATAAACACACACAGTGCGGAGCATTGTAGCTAGATGGAATGAACAGCATAACCGTCTACTTAGTTATCTTACATGGTATGATTATGTACCCATACATATTGTCACCCTCCGTAGCGACCGGTATTTTCCTAGTTGTATACCGGAGGGGACCATTGTGTAAGTCTATTGCGTCTTTTGCATTCAATACTATTAGGTTGTCACGTTTTTTTGCTATCTCTGCGAGCAACCCTGCTTAGGTTATACAGTCTGACAGCCGTAGGTAGAAAGGACCTGCGAAACCTCTCGGTTGCACACCCAGGATGATGTAGCCTGCTGCTAATTGAGCTCCTTAGTGCGTTCAGTATGTCCTGCATAGGGTGGGACTCGGACTCCAGCAGAGATGACAGTTTAGCCACCATCCTTTTCTCTCCTATCTCCTCCACTGGGTCAAGGCGTTTCCCCAGGACAGAGCTAGCTTTCTTGATTAGTTTGTTCAGTCTCTTCCTGTCGGCTGCTGTAATGCCGTTGTAATGCCCCAGCAGACCACTCCAAAAGTGATGGCTGATGCCACCACCGTGTCGTAGAATGTCTTCAAGAGCACTCCTTGTACACCAAAAGACCTGAGCCGCCTCAGTAGAGTGCGTCGGTATTGTGTGACCAGTCTAGTTTATTGTTCAGATGAACACCCAGGTACTTGTAGGATGTCACCATCTCAATGTCTGTTCCCTGGGTGTTTACTGGTGCTGTGAGGGGTTGTCTTGCCTGCGGCAGTCCACCACCAGCTCCTTAGTTTTCGTCACATTGATCTGGAGGCAGTTCCGATGGCACCAGTCCATGAAGTCCTGGATAAGTCCTCTGTACTCAGCTTCATCTCCGTTGGAGATGAGGCCGATGATCGCAGAGTCGTCAGAGAACTTCTGTAGATGGCAGTGTGTTGTGTTGTGTGAGAAGTCCACAATATAAAGGGTGAACAGGAAGGGAGCCAAAACCATTCCCTGGGGGGCCCCCGTGCTACCGATGATCGTGTCGGACACACAATCCCGGGTTCTCACAAACTGTGGCCGGTTAGTGAGGTAGTCCAGGATCCATGATGACAGGTGCTGGTCCACCCCTGCGCACAGCAGCTTGTCCTTCAGGATCATTGGTTGGATGGTTTTGAAAGCACTGGAGAAGTCAAAGAACATGATCCTCACCGCATTCCCAGGCTTCTCCAGGTGGGACAGGGAACGGTGAAGGAGGAAGATCACTGCATCCTCCACCCCAATGCCATGCTGGTAGGCGAACTGGAGTGGATCCATTGCTGGTCCTACCAGGGAGCGGAGGTGAGGAAGGAGCGGTCTCTCCAGGGTCTTCATCATGTGAGACGTCAGGGCCACTGGCCTGTAGCTGTTCAGGTCTTTGGGGTGGGAAGTCTTTGGTACAGGTACCACACAAGATGTTTTCCACAACTGTGGTACCCTTCCCAGCTTCAGGCTCAGGTTGAAGATGTGCTCCACAATCCCACACAGCTGGTCTGCGCAGGACTTGAGGAGCTGGTCTGCGCAGGACTTGGGCTGCACAGTGGCGCAGTGGTTAGCACTGCGGCAGCACAGTTTACCCTTGGCCGGGGGATTGTGGGGATCGTGGGATCGTGGGTTCGATCCCAGCCCCCGACCAACAGTGATCTGTGTGGAGTTTGCATGTTCTCCCCGTGTTGCGTGGGTTTACTCCGGGATTTCTCCGGTTTCCTCCCACATGCCAAAAACATGCTTGTTAGGTTAATTGGCTGTTCTAAATTGTCCCTAGATATCTGTTTCCTATAGGCCCTTAGAGTAGAGGGTTAGCATTAATGAAAGCGCTTTGAGTGGTCTTTGTGACTAGAAAAGCGCTATATAAGTGCAGGTTAGTTAGTTAGTTAGTAGTTAGTTAGCTTTGCGCTGATACCGTCTGGTCCCGAGGCCTTCCTCGCCTTGATCTTCCTCAGCTCCGCCCTCACTCATCTTAGTGAGGGTCAGGTTGGGGGGCTGTGTGCTGGGAGTGGGGGGGTGTTGGTGGAGTGGGGTGTGGACAGCAGGTCTCGATGACTGTAGAGGCAGCAGTGGTTGGTGTGCAGTCGGGGGGGAGGGCGGTTGGTCAAACCTATTAAAATGTCGCTCTGTTGCAGCTTGTCTTCCATCTTCTTCCTGAAGCTGTCTTTGCCTTCTCTGATCTTCCTCCTCAGCTCCCTCTGAACGGACTTCAGCATCTCCCTGTTCCCCGACCTTAAGATCCTCTTCTTCTCTCTCAGAA
Organism: Pholidichthys leucotaenia; assembly: GCA_020510985.1. Lineage (NCBI taxonomy): Eukaryota > Metazoa > Chordata > Actinopteri > Cichliformes > Pholidichthyidae > Pholidichthys > Pholidichthys leucotaenia. The sequence goes on from CM035842.1 coordinate 117,814,331, forward strand.
GTGTTTTTATCTCAGGGTTGATCCAGGGTTTGTTGTTCGAGCAACACCATATGGTCTTGGTGGGTATGGTGTTGTCCTCACAGAAGCCGATGTAGTCCGTGATGGTGTGAGTGAGGCCATCGATGTCCTCACCATGTGGATCGCAGAGCTGCTCCCAGGCAGTGGTTTCAAGACAGTCCTTTAAAGCGTCCATTGCCTCCTCAGACCATATCTTCACCGTGCGCATGACCAGAGGTTTTCTGTGTACTAGGGGTTTGTACACCGGCAGAAGATGAACCAAGTTGTGATCCGATCTCCCGAGTGGGGGGAGTGGTGATGAGGTGTACACCTCCTTAGTGTTGGCATAGAATAAGTCCAGTGTTTTATTGTCTCTAGTGTGGCATGTGACATACTGGGTGAACGTGGGCAGAATGGGGGACAGTGAAATATGGTTGAAATCACCTGAGATGAGGAGAAGAGCATCTGGGTGTTCTGTCAGCAGCCTGTCAATTACTGAGTGGATGGCGTCACGCATTGTCCCAGCATTCACCGTCAGATTTGCATAAATAACAATGCAGATCACTTGTGAATATTCCTTCGGGAGATAGGTCGGCCGCATGCTAACAGCTAACAACTCAATGTCTTTGCTGCAGTGATGTTGTTTAACCGTGATATGTCCCGGTCTGCACCAGCTGTTATTGACATACATTATCACTCCTCCGCCCCTTGCCTTCCCACTTTCTGGAGTCCGGTCTGCCCATATTGCATGGAAACCCTCCAGTTCGATGTTAAAACCCTCCAGTTCACTGCAATCAAACGATTTCTGTAACTGTCAATGAGACTTCTGCACCTCTCAGCTGGTATTTTGGCCTACTCCTCATGAGCAAACTGCTCCAGTTGTCTCAGGTTTGAAGGGTGCCTTCTCCAGACGGCATGTTTCAGCTCCTTCCACAGATGTTCAATAGGATTTAGATCAGGGCTCATAGAAGGCCACTTTAGAATAATCTAATGTTTCACTCTTAGCCATTCTTGGGTGTTTTTAGCTATGTGTTTTGGGTCATTATCCTGTTGCAAGACCCATGACCTGCGACTGAGACCAAGCTGTCTGACACTGGGCAGCACATTTCTCTGTAGAATACCTTGATAGTTTTGAGATTTCATTGTACCCTGCACAGATTCAAGACACCCTGTACCAGATGGAGCAAAGCAGCCCCAGAATATAACAGAACCTCCTCCATGTTTCACAGTAGGGACAGTGTTCTTTTCTTGGTATGCTTCATTTTTGCGTCTGTGAACATAGAGCTGATGTGCCTTGCCAAAAAGTTCCAGTTTTGTCTCATCTGTCCATAGGACATTCTCCCAGAAGCTTTGTGGCTTGTCAACATGCAGTTTGGCAAATTCCAGTCTGACTTTTTTATGATTTCTTTTCAACAGTGGTGTTCTTGGTCATCTCCCATGAAGTCCACTTTGGCTCAAACGACGACGGATGGTGCGATCTGACATTGATGTACCTTGACCTTGGACTTCACCATGAATGTGTTTATAGATTGTTCTGGGCTCTTTTGTTACCATTCGTATTATCCGTCTCTTCCATTTTTCATCAAGTTTCCTCCTGCGGCCACGTCCAGGGAGGTTGGCTACAGTCCCGTGGATCTTAAATTTCTGAATAATATGTGCAACTGTAGTCACAGGAACATCAAGCTGCTTGGAGATGGTCTTATAGCCTTTACCATTAACATGCTTGTCTATAATTTTCTTTCTAATCTCCTGAGACAACTCTCTCCTTCGCTTCCTCTGGTCCATGTTTAGTGTGGTACACACCATGTTACCAAACAGCACAGTGACTACTTGTCACCCTTTAAAATAGGCCGACCAACACATTACAAGTTTGTAGACACCTGTGATGTTAATTAGAGGACACATCTTGGTTGAACATGTCCCTATGGTCACATTATTTTCAATCTTTTCTAGGGGTATCATCATTTTTGTCCAGGCCTGTTTCATGAGTTTGTTTGTTTTTTTTTTCCACAATATTTTTATTGAACCTTTTTTCAACAAACATGACACCAACAATCAAACCCCAACACTAAAAGAAACCAAAAAAAAAAAAAAATATTCCAAAAACACCATCAACCATTAACAAAACAAGTCAAACAATGCTCCTCTGTTTAGCCTAGGTAATCCATTGCATAAGTATACATATTATACATTCACCAATTTGGAAATTACAAGGTCCACACACATCATTCACCTTCTTCTTCAGTAGTTATGTTTAGTTTCTTTACATAATCAATGAAAGGTCTCCATATATTCTCAAACACATTTTCCTTTGATTTCAATATGTATGTTATTCTTTCTAGTGGAAGGTTTGTTAACATCTGTCTTAACCACTGAGTCACATCTGGTCTATGAGTCTTTTTCCACAGCAGTGCAATACATTTTTTGGCGTTAAGCAAACTGAGGTCTATGAATGTTCTTTCACTCTTATTAAAGTTATGCTTTTCTGGATACAGACCCAACAAAAACAATTTAGGATTCAATATGAGTTGTTTTGAAATTATTTTTTCAATTGTTACCCTCACCTCTTCCCAAAACATTCTAATTTTTCTACATTCCCAAAAACAATGAAATAGAGTTCCTTTACTTTCCATACATTTTGTGCACGTATCTGGTATGTTTTTGTTATATCTATTTAACTCCACCGGTGTAACATACATCCGCATTAACCATTTAAAATGTATCAATTTAAGACGTACATTTATTGATTTGGTTTGAGCTTCTGTGCAAGCCAATTCCCATTGTTCCTCTGAAATTTCAATTTGTAGGTCTTCTTTCCAATAATTCATTCTTTTCTGTGAGTTTTCACTTGAGGATAATATCAGTGAGTTATAGAACTCTGAAATAATACCCTTTCTCTTACTATTTTTCGTCAAAATTTTTTCCAAGTATGAATAGGTAGGACGGGTGAGAGCATTATTTTGATTTGATCGAATGAAATTCCTAAGCTGAAGATATTTTAAAAAATGTGTTCTATTAAGATTAAATTTAGCCCTCAGTTCTTCAAAAGACATTATGTTGTCTGAACATGCTAAATATAAGTCTTGAATCTTTTGAATCCCTTTTAAATTCCATAATTTAAATACAGCATCCGCTCTCCCTGGTGTAAAATATTGATTACCCCATTTTGGGCTAAATTGTGACAATAAGTGCGGTTCTTTTAAATATTTTTTGATTTCATACCATATTTTGATCATATGCTTTACAATTGGATTTTTAACTTGTTTCTGTAATTTTTTAGCCGAGTCTGAGTATATGAATAAGGGAAGAGGTAAAGGTAAATTGTATGATTCCATCTCCGTCCAGTGAGGGAGATCATTTGATGAAAAATAATATGTCATAGACCTCAGTTGTGCTGACCAGTAATACAACATAAAGTTTGGACATTTCAGACCTCCACGATCAAATGGCAAATATAGTAAGGACAGACGTAATCTAGCCTTCCTATTGTTCCATATAAATTCCACTAACTTTTTTTTAATTCTTGAGAATAGATCTGAAGGTGGTGGTAAAGGAATGTATTGAAATAAATATAGTATTTTGGGTAAGATATTACTTTTAAGTATATTAATTCTCCCGATCATCGACATTGGCAGTGACATCCATCTCTGAAGCAACTCATTAATATCTGTCATTAAGGCTTCATAGTTGATACTAGCAGCTGATTCTAACTTAGGCACAATTTGAATTCCTAAGTATTTAAACTGATTTACAGCATTGAATTGATTTACCTCAGGAGCTGGATGCTTTCTCTGGGTCTCATTTAGCATTAATATTGAAGATTTATTTTTATTTATTTTATATCCTGATATTTCCCCAAAGTTCTTTATTATATTTAACAAGGTCGGAATTGATTTTTTAAGATTTGACATAAACAAAATTATGTCATCAGCATACAGGGAGATTTTATGTTCTATTGGTCCTACTTTAATTCCATATATTTGTGGATGTAAACGCACTGCCATCGCCAAAGGTTCAATTGCCATAGTAAACAGTAAAGGCGAAAGTGGGCAGCCTTGTCGACAACCTCTATTAATTTTTATTGATTTTGAGATATTGCTATTTGTTAGGATTTCTGCTGTAGCATTATTGTATATTATCTGAACCCATTTTATGAAATTCTTTCCAAGTCCAAACCTTTGTAAAACTTCAAAAAGAAAGGGCCATTCGACCCTATCAAAGGCCTTTTCAGCATCCAATGATAGGAGAGCTGTATCCGGTGCTTCTTTATTAGAATAAATTATATTAAATAATCTTCTTACATTATGGAAGCCTTGTCTTCCCATTATAAAGCCATTCTGATCTCGGTTAATTATATTTGGTAATATTTCTTGTAGTCGTCTTGCTAAAATTTTAAAATTTTACAGATTATCTTAAGGTCTGCATTTAATAGGCTTATTGGTCTCATGTTTTCACATTTATTAGAAGGTTTACCTGGTTTTGGCAACAGTATAATTAAGGCATTATTTATATATGGCGGTAATTTACTATTTTGAAATGCTTCTAAAACCATTTCCAAAAATGGTTTTATTAATTTATTCTTAAATTTTTTATAGAGGTCAACTGGGAGACCGTCAGGTCTTGCACTTTTTCCTGATTTCATATTATCAATGGCTAGCCCAACTTCTTCTTGACTAATTTTTGACTCCAGTATCTCCCTGTTTTCATTTGGAATACATGGTATAGATAATCTGTCCAAAAACCCATTTAGTTTTGTTAAGTCAGTTTCATTTTTTGTATCATATAGTTTTTCATAATAATCTCTAAAGGCACTGTTAATTTCTAAAGGATCTACGACTGCCTGTCCGTTACTTATAATACTGGTAATTGGTGTTTTAAATTCTAATTGTTTAATCTGCCATGCCAATAATTTTCCTGATTTTTCACCTTGTTCATAAAAGGTTTGCTTCAATCTTAGAAGACTCGAGGCAGCTCTATTTGCTGATTTTTTTGTCATATTCAGCTCTCAGAATCAGTAATTCATTCTCTAATTTGGGATTACTTCCTGCATACACTTTTTCTTGAAGAATTTTTATTTTACGTTCCAATTGGACTCTCTCCTCTCGAGTCTTCCTAGATTTTGAACCTGTATAACTAATAATATGCCCCCTAATAAAAGCTTTGAAAGCTTCCCACTTTATACATGCTGATGTTTGTGTAGTGTTGATATCAAAGAACTCATCTATCTGTTTTTCTATGTACTTAACAAATTCCTCATCTTGAAGCCATTTATGCTGAAATTGCCACCTACCAGGAACCTTTGTCAATTTCTTATCTACATATATTATACAGCAGGGTGCATGATCAGAAATCACAATGTTATCATAGAAACAATTTTGAATCTTGGACCTTAATTCCATAGAGATCAAAAAATAGTCACTACGTGAAAATGTCTTGTAGGTGTTAGAATAACAAGAATAGGCTTTGACTTGTGGTTTCATTTCTCTCCATATATCTAGCAATCTCAATTCTTTCATAAAATGATTAATGGTCATCCTACATCCATTGTGCGTACAGTCCTGTCCTGTTGACCTATCTATACTGGGATTCAATGTACAGTTAAAATCCCCTGCTATTATATATAGCCCTGTGAGTGATGCTAAAGTAAGAAATAAATTAACAAAGAAGCTTTGATCATCTATATTGGGACCATATATGTTCACCAGATTTATATTTTCTAATAACAAAGATCCTTGGATTATTAGATATCTTCCCAATTTATCTCCAATTACATTTTTCACTTGAAATGAGACTGATTTATGTATGAGAGTCATAACTCCCCTGGCTCGGGATGAAAACGATGAGGTGAACACACTTCCCTGCCATCTCCTCCTTATTCTTTTTACATCCTCCTCTATTAGATGAGTTTCTTGTAAAAACACAATTTTTGAACCTATGTCTTTTATTTTATTCAAAACTTGTTTAAGTTTTTTTAGGTTTTGTAGACCTCTGCAATTCCATGATGTTAAATTAAGCTTAACGCTTTGGTCTATGATCAATAAAGAGTTTGAGATTACCTTGCAATATAAACATGCTCATACAGAGAAGCAAAAACATGGATGGTTGAACATTCATCCCACAGACTACACACAAACAAATCCCCCCTCCCCACATTCGTGGTAATCCCCCCAAAATCAAAAAAAAAATTCCATCTCCCGTTATAGCCTGAATCTGCTCCTCCCCCGTGAGGATCAGTCAAACCACTCACTCTTTCCTCCTCTCAATCACCCTGACTCTGCTACTTTTAATGACATGACAATAACTCTCTTCTGTAGTTTTTCCAATTTAACTCCAAAATTTTATAGCAACTTTGTACATCATAGCCTTTTTTTTTTAATATATCATACCATCTATATTTTGTAGACATGCTATATATTTCAAATCAATCAGATACTTGAACACTTGCTTAAATATTCTACCTTTTATATCTTGTTCTTGCTTCATGCTTGGCTCTCGCCAGTCTCTCCTTGGATCTGCTTAATGAGTTCCTGCGCCTCCTGAGGGGACTTAAAGACTTGGGTTCTCCCTTTATACGTGACCAGCAGTCTTGCAGGATAAATCACCCTGTGACGAATTCCAAGGCTGCGCAGCTCTTTACGGGCGGGGTCAAACTGTTTCCTTAATTGTTGGATTCCTGCGGCCAAGTCTGGGTAGAACCGCACCTGTTGGTCCTGGTATTTAATTTCTCCTTTAGTGCGGGCTGCGCTGGAGACCGTCATCTTGTCCCTGTAGTTAAGGAACTTCATTATCAGCGTCCTCGGTGTTGTCTTCTTATCTCTCGATGGGCCTATTCGGTGTGCACTTTCCAAGACGACTGATGACCGTAGATCCGCATTATCCAGCACCTCTGGGATCCACTTCTCCAAAAAGGAACACGCATCCTGTTCCTCCGCCCCCTCCGGAAGGCCCACAAGCCTTAAATTATTCCGTCTAGACCGGGATTCCAAGTCCAAGACGTTTTCTTCCAGATGTTTATTCTTTAATTCCAATGTTTGGACCTTTAATTGCAGGCTGTTGACGTCATCTTCAGTGTTAGAGATCCGGAGCTCCGCCTGCGTTATTCGCTCCATACTGTCGCTTATTTCTTTTCTCATAGCTTCAATCGCAGCTATAATCCCATCAAACTTAGACGAAAAGTCTGTTCTCATAGCGCTGATGGCAGCGAGAACCGCATTCGTTCCTTCGGCAGTCACCGCCCCGCCGGTAGCTCCCTCCTCAGCCATGGTCACAGGTGTTTTATCTGCTGCGTCACGAGCGTGGAAATCTGTTAACTTGGCTTGTTTCGTCGAATCAGTTTTTCCTCCGCCTGATTTCGCAGCCTTAGTTTTTACCATATCCGCCCCCAAACGCTAGAGCAGGTTTTTGTTCCAATTGGGAGAGTTTTAGCCAACTTTTTTATCATTAGGAGCAGAGCAGAGTGAAGCACACCCTTCTAAGCGGCCGCCATAACCGGACATGAGTTTGTTTTTTTAAAGTAATTCTGTTGAACCACAATTCAAAAGCATTGTCTGATTTTCATTGGTTAATTTTCATAGTATTTTTATTTATTACCACTTTTGTCAGATTCAAGTTATTTCTGTCACCATTGTGGGTTTTTCTTTCATTAACAGAGGGATACCAACAATTTTGTCCACGTGTGTATGATTGCAAACAGATATCCCCCTTAAATGTAGCATTAATGCAATTTGTAAGTTTACTTTTATGCCACTGTGGTGGACCACCAGGAGGTCCCACTCTCTCACCCCGTGACTTGGGGAGTAGCGGGAAGGGGCAGGAAATGTAAATGTATGCACCTGGGGCAGGAGATGTAAATGCAGGCGCCTTGGCGCCCAGGAGGGAGTAATGTATGTACCTGGGGCAAGAGGTGTATGCACCAAGGTGCATATGCGCCTTGGCACCTAGGGCAGGAGGTGCTAATGTATGCGCCTTGGCGCCAAGGAGTCAGTCTTTTTGTTGGAGTGAATATAGTTCTGAATCGGCAGCAGCTCTTGTGTCTCGTCACATCATTCCTCCACACCACCGCTATTAGTCACAACCCCACCCCTTCACACAAGCGAGAGAAGACGAGAGAATATGGGGACTGGAGGCAGCGTGGTCGGAGCAGAAATGTCAGAAAACTCTGAAGTTATAAGTTCGGTTTTCAACACCACAAAGAATTTGTCTGTAAAAGGACATGCAAACGTAAACACTCGGCAGTGTACAGATTCTGCAGTACACAGCTCAGAAACAGCTGGAACGACATTCACCTTCTACTGGCACCTTGAAAGGAAACATAAAGAAAGGTAAGCTAATGTTAAGTGTAGAATGACATTAGCAAAGAGTCCCTGTGTTACAACTCTTAAGAAAAAGTCCCTCACCTAAAATACATTTAGCATAAATTAGCTTATTGACCCCACAATATATTAGCTAACTTGTGTAGTTTTACAACACATCCTGTATTTCAGGGCGTGCTAGTACTTGCTAACAGTAATTTGCCCCCTCAGTAAATGTTTAAACTAACCTAACTAACCCCAGTTTATACTGATGTTAGACATATTGATGACTGTGACTGATGTTAGTGGTTTATTGATGTGTTGTTAGTGACCGAGCTGGGGCTTGGCTCCTGTCTATAATTTTATTTATTTATTTACTTTTTTTGTTAAAAACATATAATGGTAGAATGATAAATTGTGCCAGCAACAGGCACTCCATTGATCAAGAAGACATATTTTCCACTTAAACTTTAAAGTTATTTTTCTGTGCAGGTTATTTTGGTTTAATTTGTCTTCATTTTAAGTAATATGTAACTGCTACTTGTATTTAAGTTCACATGATTAACCTTAAAAAGGCTCTGCATGTTCCCATATTTAGCTGGGAATAACAATGGTCCATTCTGAGTGATTTGATTTTGAATAGTTGATTATTCTATTTAAGAGACATATTTTGCCTTATTTGGGATTTGAATACAATACAGATCAAATATTACTTTGGCAAATCTTTGTGGGGTTTTTTTTATACAGTGTGCTCTAAGAAAAATGAGCTGGTTAAGCCATATCACATGTAGTGGCAGAGAATAAAATAAATCTACTTACTTCTTTAAAATTTTAGGGTTTTTGTACTTGAGTGTTACCTGTTTTTACTCCTTTATACTCAAATTTCAATGCATGTTGGAAGCCAGTATTGAAACGTTTACTCCGTTACATAAATCTGACAGTTTCAGGTATTTTGCAGAATTAAAATAAAGATTACTGCTACAAAATATTCTTTAGTTCAAACATGTGTTATAGCTTAGTGCTGTATAAACTCAAACACAACCAAATAATTCACAAACAAAATGTTGTTGCAGTTCTTAGATACAGTAAATATTTTTCATATGACAGATATCATCCTTTTTTTTTTTCTTTTTCTAAATTTCAGGTTCCTGGAGTACAAAGCAGGACAACAAACAGATTCCATGTCTGAACTGTCTTGGTCTTGGTCTCGAACCCTTAAAGTCTCGGTCTTGTCTTGGTCTCGGTTCACTCTGGTCTCGGTAATGTCTTGATCTCGGTCTTGGTTAGTGCAGTCTTGACTACAATACTACGCACCACATTTGCTCACTCTGTGCTATCAGTGAGCGGCACCAAGATCTGGAATAATGTACCACCTGCAATCAGAGAATGTACCACACTAAACACTTTTAAGACTCATTGTAAAAACTGACCTTTAAACAACCAAAACTATGCATAACTAGTGGATACTCTGCGGCATGCACGTATGTATGTGCCCATGCGTCACACATATGCCTCACCTCTTGTTTGTGGCTGTTGTTTGTTGTTGTTGTGAGGTGCTTGGGTGCATCTGTGTGTGCAGGCATGCATAGCATTTGTGTGACATTTGATTGTTTTGTTTTGTAACACCTTAACTCTTGCACTTTCGCATATCCACTTTGTACAGTTTTATTGTAGATGTTCTTCTCGTGTATGATTGTGCATTTTTGTGACCCGTCGGGGGACTACAGATGCAAACTAGAAAAGCATTCAGAGAGCGCATACCTCTGCAAAGGCTCCTTCCATCCCTCATGGATCACCTCCAAAATGTAATGGGTTTATTTTGGAGGATTCTTGCTAACACTGTGCGCAAAGATAAGAGCCTTGGTGGAGGTATGCATTCTGGGATCACCACCAAAGTATTGTGGGTTCCTCTCTAGCCCAAGGACCACCTCTGGTAAAAAATTTCATCCAAATCCATGCAGTAGTTTTTGTGTAATCCTGCTGCACAAACACAAACAAGGTTCTTGGTGGAGGTATGCACTCTTAGATCATCACCAAAATTTAATGGGTTCAATCTTGGCCCAAGGGCTACCTCTGGTGAAAATTTCATCAAAATCCATTCAGTAGTTTGTGCGTAATCCTGCTAACAGACAAACAAATGGACGGACAAACCACCTCGATTACATAACCTGCTTGGCGGAGGTAATTAGCAGTATTGCTAAATCTGGCATACTTACATTTTTATTAATGTTCATTAGTATGTAATGTCCCTTTCAAATAAACATTAAACTTAAACTAAGTCTGCTTGTCTTCCTTCCTCTGTCCAGAGGATACACCACATACCTTTCTACCCATTTCCCTCATTTAGGCTCGCCAGTGTGACGTAGCGTTTACAGAATTCACCAAGTGCATTCTGGGAACCATAGGTCTCGGTAGTTCGCTGAGATCACGTCAATGTAGCAGCCATAGGGAAGTATAGCGCTCGCCAGCTGTGTTGTAAACTGTTATAGTTGTTCTTACAACCACCGTGGAAAAAAGATAAACCACGGAATAGGCTTTTATCGTTTTCTAGCATGGAAGAAGAACAGCACAGCCCACGTTTCGGATGTAACAAAGAGGCGACGTCTGGCCTGGATTACAGCAGTGAGAAGATCCAATATAACTTTCAACCACACTCCTTTATTGATGGTGGTGTGTTCAGAGCATTTTCATAAAGGTATGTTATGATTTACTGTATATAAGTCTGTTGTTGTTGCTGAGTGGTTAAAGCTTGCTTGATCATAGCTTTTAGCCTAAGTTAGCAGTGCTAAACTAAGCTAAGCTAAAGAAAGACTCTGATATCCGAGTAGCTAGAAAAAGTTACCACTTACACATGTGTGTAAGTGGGTTTAATTTGTTCTACACCAAAGCATTTTCTGACTGTTTCCTTTGCTTTAACAGTCAGACCAGCTTATGAAATGCTAGACTGTGATCCTGACTGGGCACCTTCTCTAAACGTTGACCATGCAGAGCTTCAAGCTACCACTCCTGACAGATTTAACTGCTCATGCAGAAGGATGAGATCACGACAAAAAGAATCGGCAGGGCATGCAAGTGAACCCCCAACACAGACCCCCAACATCACTGGCCCCGTGACTGAGATGGATAATGTAGCTCCTTAATATTCAGGTAGTTTTGGGTTTTTTTTGGCCTATGTTTTTCTTTCTAAAATGTGTCTTGGGATTCCTTTTGATTACAGACTATATTAACTAAAGTAGTATATTGTCCTCATCACCAACAGATAACACCACACCTCTGGCTGAGATGGAGGAAAGAACATCTGATGCAGCAGCACAGATCTGTCAGGCTGATGATGCTCCAGTGGAAAATGTGCAAGAACAGCAGAACTGTAGCATGTGTCATCTGAGGCTTAACCAAATTTTACTCATGCAAGAGGAGAATAGAATAGGCTTTACTGTCATTGTACAGTAGTACAGCACAAAAAAATTGTGGGACTGTGGCTTTCTTGAGAAGCTGTCACCAAGAGACGGTATTGGCAGACTGTGGATCTGCGTTGCCGTTGTAGGTGTCACACTGAAAATACCTGCATTCACCAGTCGCCACAGCCAGCTTGATGCCAGAGGGTGGCCTAAACCCACCCTTATGAAAAGTGCCTTGAGACGACCCTGTGTTGTGATTTGGCGCTATATACTGTAAATAAATTGAATTGAGAGAGTAATAGGGTGCATACGCTCCAAATGTACAATACTGAGTGACACTATACTTCTGGCCTTTGTGGTACCATGTGAAGGCAACAACATGACTTTACTGAATAAGATTGTTGCTGCATCCTGTGCTTTGACCAATATGTGTCCAAGTGTCATTATAAAGCCATAATTTTAGAATGTAGACACGTTTTGGTATGATTTACCCCTTCAGACATAGTGTCTTTAACGGCTTTGTAACAATTTGAAAATAAAGTACACAATGGTTTACAAACTCCAGCTTATTTATGAGGTGCAAAATTCTGAGTGTAACTTAAGTTGTGAGAAACACTATACAGAATGTGTGCAAAGGGCGGTCCAAAAATGGATCTTTTTGGCTGTAATACTTTTCCAAAAGCTTTGTAAAATATGGAACATTTTCAAGTCACAAACAATAGAATAGAATAGGCTTCACTGTCATTGTACCGTTGTACAGTACAACCAAATTGTGGGAGCTCCACCAGGTTACTGTGCAATTAACTATAAGAGAAGGATTAGATAAAACACAGTTACAGAACACACAAGTGAAATAAAAATGGCCCAGGATTATGAAAAACCTATAGTTAAAAAAAATACAGGAATATAAAATGACATGCATCAATGTGTTTCACACAACAATGTTATACTATATAACCAGACTCATGCTATAGTATTCTAGTGTGCACGTGAGGTATAGCCACGGCTGCTGTGGGGCTGCTGCTGGACTGAGTCCCATATCTTAGATGGAACCAGTGGATTACACAGTTTGTTTGGTTTTTTTTTTCCACAATATCTTTATTGAACCTTTTTTTTTTAACAAACATAACACAAACAATCAAACACTAACACTAAAGTACTACAAAAAAAATGCACTAAAAACACCTACAACCACCAACAAAATCAAGTCTTCAACAATGCTCCTCTGTTTAGTCTAGACAATCCATTACATAAGTATACATATTATGTTCACCAGTTTGGAATTTACAAGGTCCACACACATCATTCACCTTCTTCTTCAAGAGTTATGTTTAAATTTTTTACATAATCAATAAAAGGTCTCCATATATTCTCAAACACACTTTCCTTTGATTTCAGTATATATGTTATTCTTTCTAATGGAAGGTTTGTTAACATCTGTCTTAACCACTGAGTCACATCTGGTCTATGAGTCTTTTTCCACAGTAATGCAATACATTTTTTGGCATTAAGCAAACTGAGGTCTATGAATGTTCTTTCACTTTTATTAAAGTTATGCTTTTTTGGGTACAGACCCAACAAAAACAGTTTAGGATTCAATATGATTTGTTTTGAAATTATTTTTTCAATTGTTACCCTCACCTCCTCCCAAAACATTCTTATTAATCTACATTCCCATAAACAATGAAATAGGGTTCCTTTACTTTCCATGCATTTTGTGCATGTATCTGGTATGTTTTTGTTATATCTATTTAACTCCACCGGTGTAACATACATCCGCATTAACCATTTAAAATGTATCAATTTAAGACGTACATTTATTGATTTGGTTTGAGCTTCTGTGCAAGCCAATTCCCATTGTTCTTCTGAAATTTCAGTTTGCAGATCTTCTTTCCAGTAGTTTAATCTTTTCTGTGAGTTTTCACTTGAGGATAGTGTCAATGAGTTATAAAACTCTGAAATAATACCCTTTCTTTTACTATCTTTCATCAACATTTTTTCCAAGGATGAATAAATAGGTCGAGTGAGAGCATTATTTTGGTTTGATCGAATAAAGTTCCTAAGTTGAAGATATTTAAAAAAATGTGTTCTATTAAGATTAAATTTGATCCTCAGCTCTTCAAAAGACATTATGTTATCTGAACATGACAAATATAAATCTTGAATTTTTTGGATCCCTTTTAAACTCCATACTTTAAACACAGCATCCGCTCTCCCTGGTTTAAAATATTGATTACCCCATATTGGACTAAATTGTGACAGTAAGTGTGGTTCTTTTAAATATTTTTTAGTTTCACACCATATTTTAATCATATGTTTTACAAATGGGTTTTTAACTTGTTTCTGTAATTTTTTTGCCGAGTCTGAATATATGAATATGGGAAGAGGTAAAGGCAAATTGTATGATTCCATTTCAGTCCAGTGAGGGAGATCATTTGATGAAAAATAATATGTCATAGACCTCAGTTGTGCCGACCAATAATACAACATAAAATTTGGACATTTCAGACCTCCACGATCAAATGGTAAATATAATGAAGACAAACGTAATCTAGCCCTCCTGTTGTTCCATATAAATTCCACTAACTTTTTTTTAATTCTTGAGAATAAATCTGAAGGTGGTGGTAAGGGAATGTATTGAAATAAATAAAGTATTTTAGGTAAGATATTACTTTTAAGTATATTGATTCTCCCGATCATCGACATTGGTAGTGACATCCATCTCTGAAGTAACTCATTAATATCTGTCATTAAGGCTTCATAATTGACACTGGCGACTGATTCTAGCTTAGGCACAATTTGGATTCCTAAATATTTAAACTGATTTACAACATTGAATTGATTTACCTCAGGGGCTGGGTAATTTCTCTGGGTCTCATTTAGCATTAATATTGAAGATTTAGTTTTATTTATTTTATATCCTGATATTTCCCCAAAATTCTTTATTAAATTCAACAAGGTCGGAATTGATTTTTTAAGATTCGACATAAACAAAATTATGTCATTGGCATACAGGGAGATTTTATGTTCTGTTGGTCCAACTTTAATTCCATATATTTGTGACTGTAGACGTATCGCCATCGCTAAAGGTTCAATTGCCATAGTAAACAGTAAAGGTGAAAGTGGACAGCCTTGTCGACATCCTTTATTGATTTTGAAATATTGTTATTTGTTAGGATTTCTGCTGTAGCATTATTATATATTATCTGAACCCATTTTATGAAATTATTTCCAAGTCCAAACCTTTGTAAGACTTCAAAAAGAAAGGGCCATTCGACTCTATCAAAGGCCTTTTCGGCGTCCAGTGATAGGACAGCTGTATCCGGTGCTTCTTTATTAGAATAAATAATATTAAATAGTCTTCTTACATTATGGAAGCCTTGTCTTCCCTTTATAAAGCCATTCTGAACTCGATTAATAATATTTGGTAAAATTTCTTGTATTCGTCTTGCTAAAGTTTTACAGATTATCTTAAGGTCGGCATTTAATAGGCTTATTGGTCTCATATTTTCACATTTATTAGAGGGTTTACCTGGTTTTGGCAACAGTATAATTAAGGCATTATTCATGTATGATGGTAAATTACTATTTTGAAATGCTTCTAAAACCATTTCCAAAAAAGGTTTTATTAATTTATTCTTAAATTTTTTATAAAGGTCAACTGGAAGACCATCTGGTCCTGCACTTTTTCCTGATTTCATATTATCAATGGCTAGCCCAACTTCTTCTTGACTAATTTTAGACTCCAGTATCTCTCTGTTTTCATTTGAAATACACGGTATAGATAGTTCGTTCAAAAACCCATTTAGTTTTGTTAAGTCAGATTCATTTTTGGTATCATATAATTTTTCATAGTAATCTCTAAAGGCTCTATTGATTTCTAAAGGATCTATAACTACCTGTCCGTTACTTATAATATTGGTAATTGGTGTTTTAAATTCTAATTGTTTAATCTGCCATACCAATAATTTTCCTGATTTTTCACCTTGTTCATAAAAAGATTGTTTCAATCTTAGAAGACTCGAGGCAGCTCTATTCGCTGATTTTTTTGTCATATTCAGCTCTCAAAATCAGTAATTCGTTCTCCAACCTTGGATCACTTCCTGCATATACTTTTTCTTGAAGAATTTTTATTTTATGTTCCAATTGAACTCTCTCCTCTCGAGTCTTCTTAGATTTTGAACCTGTATAACTAATAATATGTCCCCTAATAAAAGCTTTGAAAGCCTCCCACTTTACACATGCTGATGTTTGTGTAGTATTGATATCAAAGAACTCATCTATCTGTTTTTCTATGTACTTAACAAATTCCTCATCCTGAAGCCATTTATGCTGAAATTGCCATCTACCTGGTTCCTTTGTCAATTTCTTATCTACATATATTAGACAGCAGGGTGCATGATCAGAGATCACGATGTTATCATAAAAACAGTTTTGAATCATGGACCTTAATTCTACGGAGATCAAAAAATAATCAATACGTGAGAAAGTCTTGTAGGTATTGGAATAACAAGAGTAGGCTTTAACTTGTGGATTCATTTCTCTCCATATATCTAGCAATCTCAATTCTTTCATAAAATGAATAATGGTCATCCTACATCCATTGTGCGTACAGTCCAGTCCTGTTGATCTATCTATACCGGGATTCAATGTACAATTAAAATCCCCTGCTATTATATGTTGCCCTGTAAGTGATGATAAGATAAGAAATAAATTAGCAAAGAACTTTTGATCATCTATATTGGGACCATATAGGTTTACCAAATTTATATTTTCTAATAACAAAGATCCTTGAATGATTAAATATCTTCCAAATTTGTCTCCAATTACATTTTTCACTTGAAATGGGACTGATTTATGTATGAGAGTCATAACTCCCCTGGCTCGGGATGAGAATGATGAGGTGAAAACACTTCCTTGCCATCTACTCCTAATTCTTTTTACATCCTCCTCTATTAGATGAGTTTCTTGTAAAAACACAATTTTTGAACCCATATCTTTTATTTTATTCATAACTTGTTTAAGTTTTTTTAATTTTTGTAGACCTCTGCAATTCCATGAAGTTAAATTAAGATTAACGCTTTGGTTTATGATCAATAGGGAGTTTAGGATTACCTTGCAGTATAAACCTGCTCATACAGAGAAGCAAAAACATGAGTGGTTGAACATTCATCCTACAAACTACACACAAACAAATTCCCCCTTCCCACATTTGTGGTGATCCCCCCAAAATCAAAAGAAAAATTCCGTCTCCCGATATAGCCATCGACCGTTCCACACCCACGAGGATCAGCCAAAGCCACTCCTTCTTCATCCTCCCAATCACCCTAACTCTGCTACTTTTAATGACATAACATTAACTCTCTTCTGTAGTTTTCCAACTTAACTCCAAAATTTTTAGCAACTTTGTACATCATAGTTTTGTTTTTTGTTTTTTAATATATAATACAATCTATATTTTGTAAACTTGCTATTTGCTTCAAGTCAGTCAGATGCCTGTGCAAATGCTTAAATATTCTACCTTATATTTTGTTCATGCTTAGCTCCCACCAGTCTCTTCTTGGATCTTCTTGATGAACTCCTGCGCCTCCTCTGGGGTCTTGAAGATGTGGGTTCTGCCCTCATACGTGGTCAACAGTCTCGCAGGATAAATTACACCATGACGAATCCCAAGGTTGCGCAGCTCTTTACGTACGGGATCAAACTGCTTCCTCAATTGTTGGATTCCTGTGGCCAAATCTGGGTAGAACCGCACCTGCTGGTCCTGGTGTTTAATCTGGCCTTTAGCTCGCGCAGCGTTGAAGATCTTCATCCTGTCTCTGTTGCTGATAAACTTCATAATAATCGTCCTCGGTGGTCCCTTATCTCTCCGTGGGCCGATACGATATGCGCTTTCCAGAACGACTGCTGATTGCAGCTCCACGCTGCCCAGCGCCTCCGGAATCCACTTTTCCAAAAAGGAACATGTGTCCCGACTTTCGGATTCCTCCGGTAGACCCACCAGCCTCAAGTTGTTCCGTCTCGACCGGGATTCCAAGTCCAAGACATTATTTTCCATACTTTTATTTTTTTTTTCCAAAGTGCGCACCTTTAATTGAAGACAGGTGACGTCATCTTCAGCACTAGAGACACGAAGCTCTAACTGCGCCATTCGTTCTACACAGTCACCCAATTCTTTTCTCATTCCTTCCAACGCTGCCATAATCCCATCAAACTTAGCGGAAAAGTCCGCTCTCATTGAACTAATGGTGTTAAGCACCGCACCTGTGCCGTTTCCCACATTCACCGCACCGCTGCTCGCTTCCTCCGCCATATATGGAGCTTCTTTATCTGCTGCGTCACAGACGTGAAAGTCCGTTAATTTAGACTGTTTCGGCGGCTCACTTTTTCCTCTACCTGGTTTTCCAGCCTTAGGCTTCACCGACATATCCTCGTCCAAACGCTGGGATAGGTTCTGTCCCAAATGAGAGAGTTATTTGCCGTTTTTTCGTCTCCAGGAGCAGAGCAGAGCGAGACGTGTCCCCCTCACGTGGCCGCCATAACCGGAAGTCGATTACACAGTTTTAGTTATGACAGGAAACCATGTCATCCAGCTCTTCTGGCTGCCTGCAAGTACACCACAAAATATTCAGAATTACAGCAGATTAAGCAGAAGAGCTAAAATCATAACAAGCTAATTTGTATAATCAAAACAAAGTAAACGGACTTCCGGTCTGGACGCCATGGCGACTGCAGCTTAACACTGAAGTTCTCAGACCGAATCCAGGATAACACCTTGAAAATCAAACTTAACGGATTTTTGGAGGAGTGAAAATCAAAAGACAAAATCATCATGTCTAAAGGAAAACAGAAGAAACTGAAATTCTCCAGGCCAGGACACGTATCGGCCGGAGAATCCGAACTGGAAGATCTCCGTTCAGAAGACGAGGAACTGGTGATAGCTAACAAAAGGGTTAGCCTGAAATCACTATTTGAGGAGCTACGACGATTTCGCCGAGATGTTACGGCCGAATTTCGGGAATTCAGAGAAGAATTGAAAAGGACAAACAGCAGAGTGGACCAGGCCGAGAACCGAATCTTGGAAACAGAGGATCGAATAAAAGTGCTCGAAGATTCTGTGCTAGACCTACGCAAAAGACAAGCAGCTATAGAGGCTAAGCTAACCGACCAAGAAGGAAAACAAAGAAGAGACAACATAAGAATTCATGGTCTGATAGAAGGAACCGAAAATGGTTTTAACTCAATGGCAGAATGCGTGGAATCCTTACTAAGAGAGAAATTGGATATTCCACAAACCACCGACTTGAAGATAGAAAAGGCACATCGTTCATTAGCCGCTAGGCCGGCGGCGGAAGCGCCCCCACGTTCGGTGTTGGTAAGATTTTCCAATTTCAAAATAAAACAAGAGGTTGTAAGACTGGCCTGGCAGAAAAAAGGATTTATGCACCAGGAGAGAAAAGTCTACGTGGAACATGATTACGCCCCGGAGGTCCTTAAAAAGCGCAGGGAATACAATGACGCAAAAAAGGTGTTAAGAGAGAAGAAATTGCGCTTTCAGACACCATTTCCTGCGAAGTTAAGGGTCTTCTACGGCGATGAAACGTGTCTCTATAATTCGGCGGAAGAAGCAACAGCTGACATGGCGAAAAGAGGCCTCCCGGTAACGGTATTTAAACCCGCAGCAGACCCGAGTGAGAAGATCAAAGCGCAAACATGGACAACACAAAGACCTTCAAAATCCACGGACCAGCAGCGGGAAACCCAGCGCCAGAGCGTCTCGGATAAACTATCCGTTTTCAGGTTGGAATAGCGACCTTTTTTTTTTTTTTTTTTTTTTTTTTTTTTCTTTTTTTCTTTTCTCTTGAATCAATCCGCACATCCAACCCCCCTCATACAAGGTAACAAACATTAAAGGAGATGCATATTCAGCATGTGGTAAAACATTTCATGGAACAATCATATTATTTGAAACAAATAAGTCTTTGTAATAAAAAAAAAAAAAAAAAAAAAACTTGTTAAAATAGAAATGTGACAATAATCCACATATTCTCCTCATACTAACAAATACTGTTTTTGCGTGAATGTTTGATGTGATGGGGGTGGGAGGGTGCACACAATTTCACAGGGTTTAGGCATAAAAGGAAAAAAAAAAAAATCATTACAAGTTTGGATTGGGTTCTGAAACTCACGTTAAAAGCATGGGACTACTTTCAGTGGTAAGAGAGGGCCCTCAACACGTAACAGAGTTTGAGGAATTTCCCTCAGAGCCTTCACTCCATCAAGGCTCTTACAGGGTCTTTAAAAAGACCTCAGCTCAGGAAGTTCTTATGACAGCTTTTTGTTTTAAAGTTTTTTACACTATGTTCTTAATGTTTTTCTTGTTTTTAATGTTCTTTCAGTTTCTGAGTAGCACAAAAGAGGGCCACCACACAGTTATACTAAACAAAACAACACAATGGAGAAACAGGGTGTAACCAAAATAATTTCATATAATGTAAAAGGAATCCTGAATCCAGTTAAAAGATCCAAGATTCTAGGCAAAATGAAAAAAGACAAAGCAGGAATAATACTTTTACAAGAAACCCACCTAACAGACGTGGAACACAATAAACTCAGTAGACAAGGGTTTAAAATGATCTCTTCATCTTCATATAAATCAGGGAGGAGGAGGGGAGTAGCGACATTGATATCAACCAAAATTACATTTGAAAAAAAATCAGAACACAAAGATAAAGAAGGGAGATACAGTTTGGTAACTGGGCGGCTAGAGGGAGAAGATATCACCCTGCTGAATGTGTATGCTCCCCCAGGGGCTAACTGGAAATTTTATAAAAATGTATTCGACCTAATGATAACTAAAGCTCAAGGTTTAGTGATATGTGGTGGGGACTTCAATCTTAGACTGAATCCATACTGGGATGCTTCTGGTAATTCCCCACATCAAAATAACACCCAAAACAGGAAGACTCGGATGCTACTAAAAGAATTGGGAATCTGTGACGTGTGGAGGGAACTCAACCCCAGTGTAAAAGACTATACATTTTACTCAACTCCACATTCATCTTACTCAAGGATTGACTATTTTTTTATGTTTAATAGAGACATTGGAAGAGTAAAAACATGTAAAATAGGACTGATGGATCTCTCCGACCACAGTCCGATCTACATGGACTTAAATATCCAAAAATACACAAATAATACATTTTCTTGGAGGTTAAATTCAAATGTCCTGAAAGGACCATTGAAAGATGAAATGGAATCAGATATTCTCAGATATTTGGAAGATAACGATAATGGAGAAGTATCCCCTTTAATACTGTGGGATGCATGTAAAGCTGTAATAAGAGGAAAGATTATTGCAAAACTGGCAACCCAAAAGAAACTAAGACAAGAAAAACTATCCACATCAGAGTCAGAACTTAGGAACCTAGAAAAAGAACACAAAGGCAACACTCATTCTACTGACTCGCTCAAGATTAAGGAAATTAAAAACCAAATAAATGAGATCTACACAATAGAAATCCAGAAGAAACTTACATTTCTGAAACAAAAATACTATGAAGCAGGCAGTAAATCGGCAAAATTGCTAGCCTATAAATTGAGGAAACATCAAACAGAAAGAGCAATCTACAAAATCAGAGACCCAGTATCAAAGGAAATAAAATTCAGAATTCAGGATATTCTTAAAAGCTTCGAGAATTACTATAAGAACTTATACTCCCACAAAAAACATAAAAACGCATCCGAGGCATTCCTAAACACATTAAACCTTCCCCAACTTACGGAGTCACAAAATAAAACACTACTGTCAGAAATACATCCTAAAGAATTGGAAAAAGCAATTATGAAACTTAAAGCTAACAAATCCCCAGGAGCTGATGGCTATACAGCAGAGTGGTACAAAACCTTTATACAGCAACTATCTCCTCTCCTCCTGAAAACATTTAATTATGTCCTCCACACAGGGGAAATCCCCCCCTCCTGGAGAGAAGGGGTCATTGCAGTTATACCTAAACCTGAAAAGGATAAACTAGAGTGCTCCAACTACAGACCAATCAGTGTACTAAATCAGGACTATAAGCTTTTTACCATTATCCTTGCCAAAAGGTTAGAAAATATACTGACAGACCTAATTCATTTAGACCAAACAGGTTTTATAAGACAAAGACAGACACAAGACAACATTCGACGCACTTTACACATAATTCATCATATAAAAAAATATAACTTAAATGCAGTCATATTGGGATTAGATGCTGAAAAAGCATTCGATTCGGTTGACTGGTCTTTTCTATATAGAATCTTATCCAGTTTCAATTTTCATAACAACTTCATTAGAACTATACAGGCATTATATAAAAAACCAACAGCTAAAATAAGGATTAACGGTAATTTATCATCATCTTTTGAACTGGAAAGAGGATGTCGTCAGGGCTGCCCCCTGTCTCCACTGCTCTTTGCAATCTTCATAGAACCTCTGAGCCAATGGATAAGACAAAACCAAAAAATTCAAGGTATTACACTTGGTCAGAAGGAACATAAAATAGCACTCTTTGCTGATGACATTTTAATATACCTAGGGCAGCCGGACACTTCTTTACCAGAACTAACCTCAGTTTTTTCAGAGTATGGAGATTTATCGGGGTACAAATTAAATATGCATAAAACCCAAGTTTTAACATTCAACTATGACCCAAATCATTATTCACTAAGCAAACTCAAAACTAACTGGGAGTCGGAATCTATGAAATATCTGGGGGTCAATATCCCGAAACAACTCAACAAAATTATATCACTAAACTATGATCCACTGGTGACAAAAATAAAATCTGACCTAGCAAGATGGAATATGATACCATTCTTGGGTACTGCACAAAGAATTGAAGCAGTCAAAATGAATATACTTCCACGTCTTCTATACCTTTTCCAAACAATACCGGTAGAACCTCCCAAAAAAATATGGCAGGAGCTGGACAGAAGGATCTCAAGATTCATATGGCAGGGCAAGAGACCTAGAATCAGATATAGAACCCTACAGCTAAACAAAGACAAAGGTGGGCTTGCGCTGCCAAATATCAGGGACTACTTTAAAGCCGCACAAATTAAAACTTTAGTAGAGATATGTAACCCAGTCTACACTGCACAATGGAAGGAGATCGAATGCCAAATAACAAGTGACATCCCCCTACAGGCGATAATAGGGAACAATGTCTTACCTAAGCTTTTGAATAACACTAACCCGTGGATAGAGACCCCGCTAAAAATTTGGTTTAAGATAGTCAGAGAGAATCAAACTAAAGAGCCCTATCGACTTCTGCAATGGATCGCCTATGATCAGGACTTTACTCCTAATAAAACAGACACCAGATTTAAAAAGTGGAAGGAGAAAGGGCTGATAAAATATTACGATTTTTTTAAAGGGCAAATCTTAAGAAGTTTTGAAGATTTGAAAAAACAAGGCCTAATAAATCAAGACCTTTACAGGTTCTTCCAGCTTAGACACCACATAAACAATATACTTAAAAAGGAGGTTTTAGAAAGGGCCCAGTCAGGTGTTCTGAAGGTCTTCTTAATGGCATATAAAGGGATCCCAGGGATCAGATACATTTCTAAAATATACCAAGGTCTTCAAGACTTAAAAGGAGACAACACATCTTATATAAAAGAGAGATGGGAAAAAGAGGGGAATTTCACTTTACAACTGGAAATATGGGAAAAGCTAAATAAACAGCAATGGAAAAGTACCTCATCCCTGCAGTGGAGAGAATTTGGATGGAAAAACTTGGCAAGATTTTTCAGAACACCTGCACAAAACAAATTTACCCATAAGGGATTGAACTGTTGGCGCTTGTGTGGTGAAAAGACTGCAAATCATTTTCATGTGTTTTGGTCATGCCCAGTTATCCACCAATATAAGATAAGATAAGATAAGATAAGATAAGCCTTTATTAGTCCCACAACGGGGAAATTCCAGGATTGCAACAGCACAGGGATAGCAACACTCAGAGCAACAATCAGAAGGCAAGAAAAAACAAGCAAGCAAGAGCAGCTAATATACATATGTACATATTACTATAAAATATATATATACACACACACACACACACAGACACACAGTGCAGAGCATTGTAGCTGGATGGAATAAATATATGAATATATGAACACACAGTGCAGAGCATTGTAGCTAGATGGAATAAATATGTAAATATATAAACACCCACAGTATGGAGCATTGCAGCTAGGTGGAATAAATATGCAAGTATATAAACACACACAGTGCGGAGCAATGTAGCTAGATGGAATAATATGTAGATATATAAAAACACAGTGCGGAGCATTGTAGCTAGATGGAATAAATATATAGATATATAAATATAAACACACCCAGTATTGGACCAAGGTACAGACAATATTGGGGAAAATATTCAAAATTACAGTTCCCTTTTCTTTTGTAACTTTGTATTTGGGTTTACTACCGGACTCACTGGAAAGACGAGGAGAAAAATACTTATTCAATGTTTTAATATTGGCAAGCAAAAAAGCTCTAACTAAAAAATGGATGTTGAAGGACTGTCCTACACCTGAAGATTGGACTAACGTGATCCAAGACATTTACTCGATGGAAAAGTTGACATTCGCACTGAGACAGGACATGGATGTGTTCATGAACTTTTGGCAACCCTGGACCGCATATGTGTCTTCCATTAGATCTAATCTTTGACAAATACCATTTCAATAATGGTTCCGCTCTTTGTTCCAACTCTACTCAGATGCTCTTTTATCTTTATTTACTTACTTTTTCTTTTTGTTTTTTACTGGTTTGTTTGTTTTTTTTTGTTATTTGTTTTTTGTTTTTTTTTCTCTTTAATTTCACTTTTTCTTTCACTTTAAAAAAAAAAAAAAAGGGGTGTTGTAAGAATTAATCTTCCAATGTTGTCAGATATCAGAAAATAAGGGAACATGTGATGAAAATGTAAACACTGCATTGCTGTAACGACCTGTATACCCTTTACAAAAACTTAAATAAAAAAAAACAAAAAAAAAACAAAGTAAACAATTTGATAAATGTTTCATATAGATTTAAAACAAATGAGAAGTTCACACATTTTTTTCCACAGTACTTGAAAATGATATAATTTCTGTACATTTTGAAAAATATTTTCACAGTGCTGCACATTTTAATTTCATCTCGTTGTATAGGGAAAGAATGATGTTTAGCATATCAAGAGAGGAAATAAAAAGAAACAGACCTTTGTGCTCACAGCTGTCTTTAGGTCTGCCTTGTACATCTCCAAGTTATCACCCATCCATCTGTGAATTGCACTTGGGCTGCTGCAAAGACCTAAAGTTACTAAAAACTTCCTTTGTATATGGACTTACTGTTAAAATAAATAAAATAAATGAAGGCATGGTCGCAGTTAGGCAGAATGTTTACGTCTGAACTCCACGTGTATGTTGGTAGGAAGCCAGCCCGTTAACCCCTTAAAGCCTCTCTAAATAGCAAGCCTTTGCAGTCCTGTTAAGTTTGGCGTTGTATGGTCCCTTTAAATTTTCCTTCCAGCTGTCCATTTTGTGATTTATTTATTTTTTGTTTATTCACAAGAAATGCCGAGGCGCTGTGTCCTTGTCCTTGTCCTTATGGGTGGGCAATATAAGCTGCGGCTTCAGCCATCACCCATTTCGGATAACTCACGTGGAATTGTATAGTAGAAGGAGTCTTTGTCTAATTTGACCTTGTTGTTATATTATACAGTTTCTTTTAACCTGTAATGTACTATCCGAAATAAAATAAAATAAATTCATTCATTCATTCATTCATTCCTTGCAGTCTGCTTAGTCACCAGACCTACTAATCCCAGAATGCATTGCGCGTTTGTCACATGGGCTGGCAAGCTCAATATTTTTGTTGTACTCTCCCAGTCATCTGGTAATTCTTCACTTCCACCCAGAGCCTGCATCAACTCTGTTCTGAACTCTGTGTGACCTTCTTCCTTCTGTAACTTTCCCCACTTCTTCTGCTCTGCCTTCACTCTCTTCCTCTTCTTGCTTTCCAAAGTCACCCTACAGACTGCCATCTGATGCTGACTAGCTACATTCTCGCCTGCCACCACCTTGCAGTCTCCTATCTCTTTCATATTTCTCCTTCTGCATAAGATGTACATAGTCCACCTGTGTGCACCTTCCTCCACTCTTGTAAGTCACCCTATGTTCTTCTCTCTTCTTGAATTATGTGTTTACCACAGCCATTTCCATCCTTTCAGCAAAATCCACAACCGTCTGTCCTTCCACATTTCTCTCCTTAAGACCATACCTATCCAGGACTTCCTCATCACCTCTGTTCCTTTCACCTACACGTCCATTAAAGTCCACTCCAATCACCACTCTCTCTCCCCCCGGGAACACTCTCTGCCACTTCATCCAACTTACTCCAGAATTCCTCTTTCTCTTCTACCTGACATTCAACTTGTGGAGCATATGCAGACAGCATTCATCAGCACACCTTCGACTTCTAGCTTCAAACTCATGATCCTTTCTGACTCCCCCTTTACCTCCTGAACACTCTTCACATACTCTTCCCTCAAGATTACTCCTACTCCATTTCTCTTCCCATCTACACCATGCTAGAACAGTTTATATCCACCTCCAATGCTCCTAGCCTTGCTTCCCTTCCATCTGGTTTCTTGAACACACAGTATATCTGCCTTTCTTCTCTCCACCATATCAGCCAGCTCTCTGCCTTTACCAGTCATAGTCCCTACATTTAATGTCCCTGCTCTCTTATCTTTTCTCTCTCTCCCTCCTAACATGCCTTCCCTCGCTCCTCCTCCTCGATGTTCGACCAACAGTATCCCAATTTCTACTGGCCCCCTGCCGGTTAACAGCACCGCTGGTGGTCATTGTTAACCCGGGCCTCAACTGATCCGGTATGAAAGTCTCATTTGTCATGATGACTGAGCTCCTCTTATCCGGGAGAGGCTCAGAGTAGAACTGCTGCTCCTCCACATTGAAAGGAGTCAGTTGAGGTGGTATGGGCATCTGATTAGGATGTCTCCTGGACGCCTCCCACTTGAGGTGTTTTGGGCACGTCCCACTGGGAGGAGACCCCGGGGCAGACCCAGGACTCGGTGGAGAGACTGTCTTCCAGCTGGTCTGGGAACGCCTTGGTATCCTCTCTGAAGAGCTGGAGCAGGTGGCTGGTGAGAGGGAAGTCTGGGCTTCTCAGCTTGAACTGCTGCCTCCGCGACCCGGACCTCCGGAAAAGCGGTAGAAGATGGATGGATGGATGGATGGATTTGTCATGATCCGCATGTTTGATTTGGCAAAGGTTTTTTGCCTGATGGTCTTCCTGACACAACTCTCCTCATTTACCCGGGCTTGGGACCCAGCACTGAGAGTACACTGGCTTGGTTAAAGGTGTGTTCACGCCAAACGTGAACGGGCAGCGCAAATCCATACAAAGTGAATGGGAAGATGTGAGTACGTGCAAATTTGTGTAGTTGCACATTCCCATCCGCTAGCTAGCTGCTAGCTTTGAAATTCTACTATCACCGGAGTAAAAGTATTACCATTGCAGAGTAAACTAGTTTGAAAATGAAACTCACTCACCAGGAGACGGGAGGACTGGGAACTCAGAATCAGAATCAGATTTATTGCCATTGTTCATGTAGTACACAAACTAGGAATTTGTCTCGGTGCAATGCTGCAACATTAAACATGATAAAATAAAAGAAATAAACTATACATGCAATAAAGTGTAGAATAAGAGTGAGTAATACTAGTCAGCAGTTAAAATATATTAGCGAGCAGCAGATAATGTGGAGAACCATATAGTGCAGTCGGTAATGCAGGAAGAAAACAGTGATGATTGACATGAGTCTGGTTGAGCTGCTGTACATAGTGCATGAGAGTCAATAAGTCACTTAGTGTTTAGCAGTCTGATGGCAGAGGGGAAGAAGCTGTTCATGTGACAGGAGGTTTTAGTCTGGATGGACCGAAGTCTTCTACCTGAGGGGAGAGGGGCAAACAGTACGTGACCAGGATGTGAGGGATCGGCTATGATCCGGCCAGCACGCCTCCGGGTCCTGGAGATGTACAGATCCTGGAGAGATGGGAGCTTGCAGCCGATCACCTTCTCAGCAGTGCGCATGACGCGCTGCAGCCTTAGTCTGTCCCTGGCAGTGGCTCCTGCATACCACACGGTTATGGAGGTGGTGAGGATGGATTCGATGATGGCTGTGTAGAACTGCACTAACATCTTGGTGGGTAGCTTGAGCTTCCTCAGCTGCCGCAGGAAGAACATCCTCTGCTGGGCCTTTTTGATGAGGGAGCTGATGGTCGGCTCCCACTTGAGGTCCCTGGTGATGGTGGTGCCTAGGAAGCGGAAGGAATCAGCAGTGGTGATGGGAGAGCCTGTGAGGGTGAGGGGGGGCAGAGGGGTTGTGACTTTCCTGAAGTCCACAATCATCTCCACTGTCTTCAGAGCCTTCAGCTGCAGGTTGTTGTTGTTGCACCAGGACGCCAGCTGGGCCACCTCTCTCCTGTAGGCGGACTCGTCGCCGTTGGAGATGAGCCCGATGAGGGTGGTGTCGTCAGCAAACTTGATCAACTTGACAGACTGGTGGCTGGAGGTGCAGGAGTTGGTATAAAGGGAGAAGAGTAGGGGGGAAAGTACACAGCCCTGGGGTGATCCGGTGCTGATGCTAGCAGAGTCTGAGACAGTCTTTCCCAGCCGCACATGCTGCCTCCGGTCCGTCAGGAAGTCGGTGATCCACCTGCAGAGGGAGTCAGGCACGTTGAGCAGGGACAGCTTGTCCCGGAGCAGAGCGGGGCGGATGGTGTTGAATGCGGAGCTGAAGTCCACAAACAGGACAACTCTTCAGCTGAATCGGGATTTTGGAGTTATGTACCCATGGTTTCCAGCCACGGACGTGCTAGCAAGCTAGCAACGTAAACACCGATCATCTGTGAAGTTTTGGAGGCTTGAGACAACATTTTCAGGTGAGCCCCCGGTCGGGTAATGTAAACCTAAGCATGACGTTATTTTGGGAATTTCCACAGCAGGTTGAACACAGCTGCAGAGGTTTTAAAGACAACTTCACTTGTCTGCATCTCACTATTCATGTCTGTTGACGTGTTTACATTGATTTATAATGTAATCGTGCCATGTGAAAAATTCACCTGTTCGCGTTTGGTGTGAATGCACCTTAAGTTAAAGACGTACCCCAGTGGCTACAAGTCCCTTATAAAAACAAATTTACTGTACATTGTCTGAAATGGTATCTTATGCCCTTTTTTCTACAAACAAAACCTTTCATTGTCTCACAGTTTTGTGTCAAAATCTTTTCACCTTCCCCCTTCAGATGCCAGAATCAGTGACTAAACCCAATCCATACAGTATACCACAAGGATACCACAAAGCTAATAGTAGCTAGCGCTACATTAAACAGCATGATGAATGCTGTGATTAAAAAAAAAAAACTTACTGGTTGAAGGACATGCCCAATTGTATGCACGGTGACCCAGGATAATGACTGAAACTGAATTGGTTCTTAAAAGCAGTGATAAAACACATCTTAATTTGGGTCAAGTTTTCAAAGCAGCTGCCCAAACATGCTAACTGGCCATGGAGGCTGACCAGAGAGTCCTGACTTGCTCAACAGACGTGTCAGCACTGTGTATAATCTTACCTCACCAAAAATGCTCTGTCTAAACGCTCCTTTTTCAGGTGGCAGGTCTTAAGTGAAACTTAAAGAACAAAAGAAAAAAAAAAAAAAAACGAAAAAAAATGAACATGGCACATTTGATTGATTTAGCTCTTGATATGTCCTGCAAGTCATAAAAAATATTAGACATGTTAACAAGAAAAAAACCTTGATTTTTGGTGGAATGTCCCTTGATGAAGTAGTGGTGGGATGATGTATGATTTTATCACCTATCACAGTAAAAATTCCCACAATTAATTTATCCCATTAAATTTCTGTTATGATAATTAACTGGGATAGTTGCCACTATCCTCATAACTGAGTGTTAAAAATATTTAGTTACTTTTCACATCAAAGGATATTTACTGCAAGTGCAATAAAATAGTTGTCCAACAAAATGTTCTATAAAGTGTTTCCAGTATGTTTTAGCAATATTTTTTTTTTAAAGTTTTAAGCATTTTTTGATAATAATAAGATAAGAAGATAAGATAAGCCTTTATTAGTCCCACAATGGGGAAATTCCAGGATTGCAACAGCACGGGATAGCATCACTCAGAGCAATAATTAAGAAGATACGAAAAATATAAATAAGAGCAGTGGATTTACATACGTACACATAAATATATAAATGTATATACAAAGTGTATATACATTGTTTGGTCAGATAAAACTGAAACAGAGGAAATCCTTGGATCAGGTAGTCAGATGGTCCAGTCGTTTGCTTGGTGAGTCACAGCTGAGCCTGACATCCCTGTACACCAGACAAGTACAGAGGATGGCCGACTCGATTTTAAATGATGACTCCCACCCTTTGCACTGCAACTTTCAGCTTCTTCCCTCCAGACGGAGGTTTGCTGTCCCAGTTGTTGGTTTGGCATAGCTGTTGAACGTGTCCCCAGCTTCAAATTCCTGGGGACCCACATCTCGGAGGACCTGTCCTGGTCAGTTAACACCACCAGCCTGATCAAGAAGGCCCATCAGGGCCTCTTCTTCTTGAGGACATTGAAGAAGAACCATCTGTCAACTGACATCCTGGGCAACTTCTACCGCTGCGTGATAGAGAGCACCCTGACCAACTGTATCACACTCTGGTATGGGAGCTGCTCTGTAGCTGACCGCAAGGCGCTGCAGCGGGTGGTGAAAACCGCCCAACGCATCACAGGGACTCCACTTCCAGCTATAGAGGACGTCTACAGGAAAAGATGTCTGCGCCGGGCACGCAGCATTCTTAGGGACTCCAACCATCCTGCTCATGGACTGTTCCAGCTTCTCCCCTCCAGAAGACGTTTCAGAAGCCTTCGGACTAGAACCAGCAGGTTTAGGAACAGTTTCTTTCCAACAGCTGTCACGTTATTGAACTTAGTTCCCCGCTGACTCTCTTACAATCATCTTTTACCATCCTCACCTGTACATAACTGCATAACTACATAACTACATCTAACTTATTGCACATTATTTGCACATAACAGTACTTTTAACTTTCTGCACTGCTGCATATATTTGCATATATTTGCTTAAATTGCACATACTGTTAATTACCGTATATACTGCCCTGCTGTCCTTTGCACTTCTGATTGGATGTTAAACTGTGTTTCGTTACCTTGTATTCATACATGTGTAATGACAGTAAAGTTGAATCTAATCTAATCTAATCTAAAGTGCAGAGCATTGTAGCAAGATGGAATAAACAGCATAACCGTCTACTTAGTTATCCTACATAATATGAATATGTACCCATACATATTGTCACCCTCCGTAGCGATTGATATTGTCCCAGTTGTATACTGGAGGGGACCATTTGTGTAAGTCTGTTGCGTCTTTTGCATTCAATACTACTAGGTCGTCACGTTTCTTGCTATCTCTGCGAGCAGCCCTGCTTAGGTTATACAGTCTGACAGCTGTAGGTAGGAAGGACCTGCGAAACCTCTTGGTTGCGCACCTAGGATGATGTAGTCTACTGCTAAATGTGCTCCTCAGTGCGTTCAATATGTCCTGCATAGGGTGGGACTCGGACTCCAGCAGAGATGACAGTTTAGCCACCATCCTTCTCTCTCGTATCTCCTCCACTGAGTCAAGGCGTTGCCACAGGACAGAGCTAGCTTTCTGGATCAGTTTGTTTAGTCTCTTCCTATCGGCTGCTGTAATGCCGTTGCCCCAGCAGACCACTCCAAAAGTGATGGCTGATGCCACCACCGTGTCATAGAATGTCTTCAGCAGCGCCCCTTGTACACCAAAAGACCTGAGCCTCCTCAGTAGGAACAGCCTGCGCTGCTGAGTGCGTCGGTATTGTGTGACCAGTCTAGTTTATTGTTCAGATGAACACCAAGGTACTTGTAGGATGTCACCATCTCAATGTCTGTTCCCTGTATGTTTACTGGTGCTGTGAGGGGTTGTCCTTGCCTGCGGCAGTCCACCACCAGCTCCTTAGTTTTCCTCACGTTGATCTGGAGGCAGTTCCGATGGCACCAGTCCACGAAGTCCTGGATAAGTCCTCTGTACTCAGCTCCATCTCCGTTGGAGATGAGGCCGACGATCGCAGAGTCGTCAGAGAACTTCTGTAGATGGCAGTGTGTTGTGTTGTGTGAGAAGTCCGCAGTATAAAGGGTGAACAGGAAGGGAGCCAAAACCGTTCCCTGGGGGGCCCCCATGCTACCGATGATCGTGTCAGACACACAATCCCGAGTTCTCACAAACTGTGGCCGGTTAGTGAGGTAGTCCAGGATCCATGATGACAGGTGCTGGTCCACCCCTGCGCACAGCAGCTTGTCCTTCAGGATCATTGGTTGAATGGTGTTGAAAGCACTGGAGAAGTCAAAGAACATGATCCTCACTGCATTCCCAGGCTTCTCCAGGTGGGACAGAGAACGGTGAAGGAGGAAGATCACTGCATCCTCCACCCCAATGCCATGCTGGTAGGCGAACTGGAGTGGATCCATCGCTGGTCCCACCAGGGGGGGGAGGTGAGCAAGGAGCAGTCTCTCCAGGGTCTTCATCATGTGAGACGTCAGGGCCACTGGTGTGTAGCTGTTCAGATCTTTGGGGTGGGAAATCTTTGGTACAGGTACCACACAAGATGTTTTCCACAACTGTGGTACCCTCCCCAGCTTCAGGCTCAGGTTGAAGATATGCTCCACAGTCCCACACAGCTGGTCTGCACAGGACTTGAGGAGCTTTGCGCTGATGCCGTCTGGTCCCACGGCCTTCCTTGCCTTGATCTTCCTCAGCTCCGTCCTCACCTGTGTCTTAGTGAGGGTCAGGTTGGGGGGCTGTGTGCTGGGAGTGGGGGGTGTTGGTGGAGTGGGGTGTGGACAGCAGGTCTCGATGACTTTAAAGGCAGCAGTGGTTGTTGTGCAGTCGGGGGGGAGGGCGAATGGTCAAACCTATTAAAAAACAGGTTCAGATTGTTCGCCCACTCCCTGCCCCCCATGGCCTGGGGGGAGGTATTCTGGAGCCCAGAGATGGTTTTAAGGTTTATCCAGACCCTGCCGATGTCGCTCTGTTGCAGCTTGTCCTCCATCTTCTTCCTGAAGCTGTCCTTGCCTTCTCTGATCTTCCTCCTCAGCTCCCTCTGTACGGACTTCAGCATCTCCCTGTTCCCTGACCTGAAGATCCTCTACTTCTCTCTCAGAAGTGTTTTTATCTCAGGGTTGATCCAGGGTTTGTTGTTCGAGCAACACCGTATGGTCTTGGTCGGTACGGTGTTGTCCACACAGAAGCCGATGTAGTCTGTGATGGTGTGAGTGAGGCCATCGATGTCCTCACCATGTGGATCGCAGAGCTGCTCCCAGGCAGTGATTTCAAAACAGTCCTTTAGCGCATCCATTGCCTCCTCAGACCATAACTTTACCGTGCGCATGACCGGAGGCTGTCTGTGTACTCAGGATTTGTACACCGGCAGAAGATGAACCAAGTTGTGATCCGATCTCCCGAGTGGGGGGAGTGGTGAAGAGGTGTACGCCTCCTTAGTATTTGCATAGAATAAGTCCAGTGTTTTATTGTCTCTAGTGTGCCATGTGACATACTGGGTGAACGTGGGTAGAATGGGGGACAGTGAAATATGGTTGAAATCACCTGAGATGAGGAGAAGAGCATCTGGCTGTTCTGTCTGCAGCCTGCCAGTTACTGAGTGGATGATGTCACGCGCTGTCCCAGCGTTCGCCGTCGGATTTGCATAAATAACAATGCAGATCACGTGTGAGTATTCCCTCAGGAGATATGTAGGCCGCATGCTAACAGCTCTCTATTGTACTGCCGCCTCCTGCTAGAAACAGTGGCTCCGCCCGCTGGCTCAGGAGACCTTTGGGCGATCTACGTGTTCGGATGGAATAAAGGTGATGCTGGATCATAAAGATTGGCAAGAGAGCCAGATAGTAAATAGAAATAGGCAGAAATTGATCCGCTGTTGCAATAAGGCAGCCTACTCGTGTGGCACCGGAAGTAGTAGAAGAATCATGACAATATTGCTATTAGGAAGTGAATGGTGGATAAAACCTTAGGAACTTGAAAGTGTTCATTTATTGCTATTACTTGAATTGACCAATTAGTATTGATTGAAGGATTTACATACAAATAATGAGAACTTATGTGTTACACAGCAACTCACCCTTGGCCGGGGCATCTTGGGTTCAATCCCAGCCCCCGACCAACAGCAATCTGTGTGGAGTTTGCATGTTCTCCTCGTGTCTGTGTGGGTTTACTCCGGGATTTCTCTGGTTTCCTCCCACATGTCAAAAACATGCAAGTTAAGTTAATTGGCATCAAACTGGGGATTCTAAATTGTCCTTAGGTATGAGTGTGAGAGTGAATGGTTGTCTGTCTCTCTGTGTTGGCCCTGCAATGGACTGGCGATCTGTCCAGGGTGTACCCTGCTTCTCGCCCAAAGATGCTGGGATAGGCTCCAGCCCCCCCGCAACCCAACAAGGATTAAGCGGATGAAGATAGATGGATGGATTCAGCATTGTCTTAACATTGTTTCTTTTTTTCCACCTTATTCTTCTTTACTCAGCAATCTGCATCATGCTGTTTGCCCATCTCTCCTCTGGTCATCCTTACAGTGCATCTTACACTACAGCCTAGTGTCTCTGTGAGTGGCACACATGTTAATTGTGGTAATGAAGGTCACCCTGAGGAGCAGCTGGAGTCCCACTCTGTTTCTACAACACTCCCTGTAGGGAAGTAGCTGCCTGTTGTGAACCTCACCAGGCCATCAGAAAACACCATATGCTCCCACCCACTTCCTCACACCTTTCTCAGGCCCACTACTGGGAAATTCAATCAAAGAGTCTCAAGGCATTCGAGATATGAGATCCTTTGAGGTTCCCTGTTGGATCTGGCATAAATTGATATGGTGATATGAAAGTAAGTGGATTGGGGAAAAAAAGTAGAACATTTGCTCTATATGAAGTTGAACATAGTTTAGACAGCTTATTTTTTTGTTGCAGAGAAAGTAACATAACTCAGATCAACCTGATCATTCTACCAGAGTTGTCTTTTTTTGGCCATGCAATAAATGTATGACAATTCTATAATTAGAGAAACATAATTTACTATCAGTTTCATAGTAACTATTGTGTGCAAGACAGGTCATTTGTGTCATCCAATCTGGACGCAAGAAACACAATACTTAAACATAAACCCAAGTCAAACTGGTATTCTTGTCATAATCCCATAATTATTATACCCTAATATTTTTTGACCTGTCCATCCATTCGTTCATTTGACAACATGTCACCACTCTAGCTCCTACATTTCTGATCAGAGTTGATTTTCACACACACGCAATGAGGGGTGCATGTATTTTGGGGAGGGGTGTTTTTATGTTGTTGCCACTCTAGCTTCTACATTTTGGATCAGATTCACTTCAAATCTGTACAGAAGGTTTAACTCATCAATACCTTGGACACATTCGATTTTCAGACACATCTAATGAGAGATTGCATTTATTTTGGGGAGGGGTTATTTCATGTTGTTGCCACTATAGTTTTTACATTTCTGATCGGATTCACTTCAAACTTGTACATCTAATGAGGGGGGTCAATTTTTGGGGGGTGGGGGGTGGGGGCTGTACTTTTTCACTCCATTTTATGTTGTCACTTGTATAGCTTCTATCTTTTTGATTGGATTGACTTCCTATTTATGCAGAAGCTTTGACTGAAATTAGGGGTTCCATTTTTGGGGATGGGGACTTGGCTTTTCCTTGGCCATTTATGTTGTTCAGTTCTCCTTAGAGGCCCCTGATATGCAGATGTGTGGGGTATGTGAGCTTGCTCACTAAGGTTCTTCCATTGCAAATTCAGTTCAGTGTTAGATTTATTTTGTGTTTGCTGATAGAAATACCCATCCATGACGTTGTATGAAGTTAAAGTTGTCAATATCTTGTACTTTTGTCTGCCAGTATGATTCCCATCTGGTCCTGTCTGTTTTCTTACCAGACAGCTTGGGCACAACTGTGAGAGGGTTGATATGATAGTATATTTTCATAATAAGATAAGATAAGCCTTTATTAGTCCCACAATGGGGAAATTCCAGGATTGCAACAGCACAGGGATAGCAACACTCAGAGCAATAATTAAGAAGATACGGAAGATATAAATAATATGGATGTACATACATACACATAAATGTATAAATGTATATACAAAGTGCGGAGCATTGTAGCTAGATGGAATAAACAGCATAACCGTCTACTTAGTTATCCTACATAGTATGAGTATGTACCCATACATATTGTCACCCTCCGTAGCGACCGATAGTGTCCTAGTTGTATATACAGTACATGTTCTTAGTAGGGATGTAAGTTATCATCTAATTCATTAATCATTAGTTGATTCACCTTGTTGATTGATTAGCGATTAATTGATAAGCAGCAATTTTCCTGAGAATCTGAATTTCCCTCAGTGCACTTCGGTCTTTCTATAACATAAAAAGCTATTTACTGTTTTTGATATACAGAATAAAACATGCACATCATATTCCTCAATGACTTATTGTACATTTGCATTTTTTTTTTACTACAGGCATTTTTTGTGGTTTAACAAATTCTGTACTGTATAGTGTGTACTGTGTGCTAGTGCATCTCAGAAAATTAAAGTGTCACAATTTATAATTTGCTTCAAAAACTATAATCAATATCATGAAATTTAAGGAAGAAGGTTTGAAATTTTTCCCTTTGTGTAATGAATACATCAGTTTATCTTTTTTAGTTATATTACAACAAAATTTACCTTCACAAGGTTCTAATTTACTGAGATGCACTCATAAACTGTTATAACAGGAAAAGAAATTGTGAGCGGTTTCATTTGTTGCCTGTTAAACATTAGCTCTGTTCAGAGTACCCTGGAATTCCAGTACGATCTGGGCTCCCTCTCTTGTCTGATAAGGTTACCCATGCTACATGACACGAGCTAATGACCCCGGTGGTGTGTTGTTGGCCATCTCACTTCAGCAGACATTTGAATAGGACAATGCGGATAAACATGCAACGAAGTAGGTATCACCGTCACCATGTCACAGAACAGTGATAGAGTGGAAATGAATCCAAAGGCTGTCAATCATTATTCTGACAGATTATATTATTTTTGAAGCTGCCACAGACAACCGTGTGTGCCACAATTACACAAATATAACATCAGCTGAGGGTGAGAAGTTTGTTTTAAAAGTATTTTTTCCACTCACTCCCATGGAGTGTGCAGTGGCTTTCTGACTGTCTCCGGCCGCTGCGGAGCTGACACCAGCCTGTGCTGTTAGTCCAAGCCGGGCTTCTCTGCTGCTGTGTATGAAATGTGAATATCTTTACCTCGGGGGTAACTTGGGTCCAGTCTGCTTTCACATATAGCAGTGGGTTGAAGGCAGCAAGGATGGATTCTTGTGTTCATGTCGTCTTTTTCCTTGCTCTGGTCTGTTTCCCCGCCCTGCTGATTCGAAGCAAGCAGGTGGATCTTCAAGTTCGAGCATCATCTGAACTAGCCGTTCTTGTTTTGGTGCGCCGACGCAGCCTGGAAGGATGAGGCATTTTGCTCTACACAGCTCATGCGCTTTGAGAGCTTGACGTCTTCTTTTAATCTTTTTTTTGTTTTGTTTTGTTTAGGTTGGACGGCGGCAATGGGTGACTGTGTGCACCTCCGCCTGAACAGCGATGCCACTACATGTCATAGACTAAACGCCCATTGAAAAAGGACTGCTGCGTTATCAATTAATTGACAATTTAATTTAGTTGACTAATTTCTTATGGACAATTAAAACTGATAATAAATTAAGTTGGGGCGGCGCGGTGGCAGAGTGGTTAGCACTGCAGCAGCACAGCAACTCACCCTTGGCCAGGGGATCCTGGGTTCTATCCCAGCCCCCGACCAACAATGATCTGTGTGGAGTTTGCATGTTCTTCCCATGGCTGCGTGGGTTTACTCCGGGATTTCTCCGGTTTCCTCCCACATGCCAAAAACATGCAAGTTAGGTTAATTGGCATCAAACTGGGGATTCTAAATTGTCCTTAGGTATGAGTGTGAGAGTGAATGGTTGTCTGTCTGTGTTGGCCCTGCGATGGACTGACGATCTGTCCAGGGTGTACCCTGCCTCTTGCCCAAAGATGCTGGGATAGGCTCCAGCCCCCCCGCGACCCGAAAAGGATTAAGCGGAAGAAGATGAATGAATGAATTAAGTAAGTTGATTAATCATTAACATCCCTAGTTCTTAGTAATTTTTCACTTGTCTGCTTATGACCTTAGTATTGTGTGTACAGTATACAGACAAATGTATAGGGCCACACCTTTTAATCATTGAATTCAGGTGTTTCATTCTAGGGGTGTCTTAATGCTTCAGCTTACCAATAGATGCTGGTCAAATCTCTGCTTCCAGCTTGGTGGGAACCCTTTGGGGAAGACAAGGTGTCATGAGGGTTATGATCAGCTGGCTGAAATTTTATTGACATAATCTTTGGCTTTATATATTAGGCTGTGGTGCAGGTGTTGTGTGGCCGACTACTGATCAGAGGGTCAGGAGTTCAATTCCCGTTCTGTCTGCAGTCTGCATGTCCTTGAGCAAGACACTGAACCTCCAGTTGCTCCTAATGGGTCAGGCCAGCGCCTGTGTATGGCAGCTTCGCCGCCATCATATGTGTGTGTGTGAATGGGTGGACAGCAGGATTTGTAAAGCACTTTAGTCATCCAGAGATGAGTAAAAAGCGCTATATAAGTGAACGCCATTTATCATTATTGCAATAGACTTTCATATTTTAGGTGTAATATGTTTTATATGGGGTTTCCAACTAAATTTACTATCAATTTAATAATTTAGTTTCTGAAACGCTACCAATTTCCATTTTGTTCATGATGAGTTTTCTTAGCAGGTGTTTAGGCCAGCACCAGGTGTTGTGTCAACGTGAAGTTTAGTGATATCGATTTAAAGGTTAGACGGGATATGGACTGGCACCTTGACATCTCACTGTCTCCAGGTAGCTGTATGGCTGAAAAAGCTTAGTGACTACTGTTGAGACCTCCTCTGTGAGGCCATGGGTGGGAAATGCTCTGGTATTTCACTTTAAGGACATGGCTTAGCACCCCCATAAGGCTGTCAACAGTGCTTCATCAATACACACTTTTTACTAACAGGATTCTAATCACAAACACATGCATACACCTAAAAGAAGGTGTTTTAGTCGGTGTTTTGTCAAATTTTTTGCTTGAGTGGAAGCCTGTATACTGTATGTAGCATTCTTTGTTAGTCGGTGTTGTATGTGAGCCAAGAAATAAAAAGGGTCAACTATTTTCCACTTGCTAAAAATGGAGGAAGTTGTCACTTTCATATCAGTTTCTCAACTCCCAGCTGTTTTCCTGCTGCATGGAACATATTTTATGACAAGAGCAGATGGGAAGCCCCTAGACTTGAGAAACAAATGAAACTTCTCTGCATGTTCATGATCCATCCCAACAGAGTAACAATCTGTGCCCTTCCCCAATACTCTTTTTGTGTGAGGATGTTTGTGACAGGCCTCCAGGGGACATATTCATTGTCTCCGTCACATTAGTGCTCCCGTGTGCCGAGCCATACAGTCATTACTGAAAATCCCTCTATTCAATTAGAGATAGTTTCAAACTTAAGGTATTGTACATTGTAGAAAATAGATTTCTTATTATTTTTCTTTGATTGCATCTGTTATTTCTTTAGATTTTATCTTTTAATTTTTTTAATTACAAAAGTACACAACAAACTGAATTATTAATAACAAATGCCAAGAAGAATTAAACATGAGGATTTTGAGGATTTCCCAAAAGGACAGTTTAAAAATTGTTTGTTCTGTGTGGTATTATTTTGTTTTTAATGTACAAGTGGAGTCTTCTGTAAGAGTTTGATCTAAATTGAAAGTGTAGTAAATCATCAATGTTGGTGTTCCAGTCATGTCTTCCTAATGAGTGAAGTAAATACATGTGTTTATTCTAGTGAATACTAATTACTGTAAATAAAAGTGCAACTGCTAAACCTTGCCTGCTGTAATCTCCACCTTGCGAGGTTTGTGTTTGCAAGTAAAGACAAAGAGATGCTTGAAGCCACGAGGGAAAGAAGATGTTCATGATTGAGTCTCCTCAGGTTCTCATTGATATCCTGTTGAAATTTTTATTTTCTGTGGTTAGATAGTATTTCTCTGACTCTAACTCATCTTACCTCAAGCTAATCTAAACAGAAAGCAATACATGACAAAATATTATTTTTGTTTAAACCGATATTTTACTCCGCCGAGAAAATAGTCCCTTGTGAATTTGCCCAGATAAGTATTCCTTAGCACCACAGTTAGCACAATATATGATAGAATAGGCGTATTGTAATTTCACAAACATGTACAACAAAACTAAATATTGTGCAGTGCACAAATCATTACCCAAGCTGACAGTCATGTGGGTAGGGTGGTTGCCTCTGTTTGTGTGTTGGTCCAGACTGTTACTTGAGAAAAATGAAGCTAGTAGGGGTGGGGGGTAAAAATCGATGCATCGTAGTGTTGTGATACTTTGTGGTGGTGATACTGTATCGATTCAGAGACACAGTATTGACACTTTATTAACAATTAATAAAAAATGTTACAAACATATCGGAGTAATAAAAACCATTTCATTTTTCAGTCCATTAGGTGGTGCTAGTGGTGGGGCAAAACATCGATTCGACTTAGTATTACAGTACTTGACACTCTTGGTGATGCACTGAGCCCTAAATGTATGTACCAGTCTTTTATTAATTAGATAGATAGATAGATAGATAGATAGACTTTATTGTCATTATACAAACAAATGTACAATGAGATTTAAGCATCTCTTTCAGTGCAACATATGTAAAAGAGAAAAATAAAAAGCATAAAAACAATAAATTCCTACAATAAATAATGTATAATGTGTACAGTGTACATAATCTAAGATAAAAATAAGTTATATATACAATATAAAAATTTTAAAAAATGAAAAAGATTGCACAGCATTCTGAACCGTAAATGTCAATTACACAGTGATGTGTTTAGAGGTATACTGGGGGGGTCAGGGAGGGTTAAACTGAGAATTCAGAGCCATGATGGCTTTTGGAAAAAAACTGTTCTTGAGTCTATTCATCCTGGCTCTGATACACCTGTAGTGGCTCCCTGAGGGCAGCAGGTCAAACAGGTCAGCTCCAGGGTGGTAAATGTCCTTGATGATGTATTGTGCTCTACTAAGGCAGCGGGAGGTGTAAATGTCAGGGAGGGGAGAGGGCGGCCGATGATCTTCTGTGCTGTCTTTACTACCCTCTACAACCTCTCCCTGTCTGCCATTGTGCAATTCCCATACCACACTGTAATGCAGTATGTGAGCAGACTCTCAATGGATGAGCGATGGAAGGTCAGCAGCAGGGTGGAGTTAAGGTCGTACTTCCTGAGGACTCTCAGGAAGTGTAGCCACTGCTGAGCCTTCTTAATAATCGCTGAGATGTTGTCTGTCCAGGAGATGTCAGAGGAGATAAGGACGCCGAGGTACCGGAATGTGTGGACCCTCTCCACACACTCACCGTTGATGAAGAGGGGGGCTGGGTCGATATTGGTCCTCCTGAAGTTGACAATGATTTCATTGGTTTTCTTGGTGTTCAGAGTCAGGTTGTTTTCTAAACACCAAGTTGCCAACTTCAGGACCTCCCCCCTATAGGCTGTCTCGTCCCCTCCTGAAATGAGTCCAACCACCGTGGTATCGTCAGCAAACTTCACGATGAGGTTGTTGTTATAGGCCGGACGACAGTCATAGGCGTAGAGACAGTACAGGAGGGGGCTCAGCACACAGCCCTGTGGGGAGCCAGTACTCAGCGTCCGTGTGGAGGAGAAGTGGGAGCCAAGTCTCACAGTCTGAGACTGGTTAGTGAGAAAGTTCTTTATCCAAGCACATGTGAGAGGTGGGAGACCAAGCATGTTCAGTTTGGTAATGAGAATATCCGGGATGATTGTGTTGAAGGCCGAGCTGTAGTCCACGAAGAGCATTCAAACGTAGCTGTGCTGCCGCTCCAAGTGGGACAGCGCAGAATGGAGGGCTATGGCGATGGCATCTTCAGTGGATCGGTTTGCACGGTATGCAAACTGGTAGGAGTCAAGGTCCGGGGGAAGATGGCTCTTAATGTGCTGGAGAAGCAGTCTCTCGAAGCACTTCATAATTACCTGGGTGAGGGCCACAGGACAGTAATCATTTAGGCTGGTGGTGGGAGACTTCTTTGGTACCGGGATGATTATAGCAGATTTCAGACAGGACGGGATGACTGCCTGGGCCAGGGGGAGGTTGAAAATCCTGGTAAAGATGGAGGTGAGCTGGGAGGCACACGCTCTAAGCACCTTACCAGGAACTCCATCTGGGCCGGCAGCCTTCTTGGGGTTCACTGCCAGGAGCACCCGTCTGACGTCATGCTCACTGACAGTGAAAGTGGTGGTGCAGGAGCTGGGTGGGGGTGGGGGCAGGGCTGAAGCTGGTGAGTGCTGCTGTTGAGTTATTTCAAAGCGAGCAAAGAAGCTATTTAGCTCTTCTGCCAGCGGTGCACTCAGGTTCTCTGATGTTGTAGCACAGCCTCTGTAATTCGTGATGTTTTGAATTCCCTGCCACACCTCCCGTATGTTGTTACTGGACAGGTGGGACTCTATTCTCGTCTTATAATCCGCTTTAGCTTTTTTAACTCCTCTTTTCAGATCGGCTCGAGTAGACCTATAAAGGTCTCTGTCACGTGATCTGAAGGCAGCATCACGGGCTCTGAGGAGTGTGCGGACCTGGCTGATCATCCAGGGTTTCTGGTTGGGAAAAACCCTAATATTTTTGTCCACAGTCACATTACCAATACAAAACTTAATGTAGTCCAAGGTTGTGTCAGTGGATGTTTCCAACTCCTGTTGTCCAAATAAATCCCAGTCTGTCTCTGTGAAGCAATCCTCCAGTTTGGAGGGAGCGTTGTCAGGCCAAGTTGTGACAGTCTTTATAGTGGGCCTGTCACTACGCCTGAGGGGGGTGAAGACTGGGGAGAGCAGGAGGGAAAGATGGTCCGACTGGCCGAGGTGGGGGAGAGATATGGCTCTGTATACGTGCTTGATGTTAGTGTAGACATGGTCTAAAATGTTCTCCCCTCTAGTATAACACTTAACATGTTGATAAAATTTGGGGAGTACAGTCTTCAGATTGGCCTTATTAAAGTCTCCTGCGACTACGTGGACACCATCAGGGTGAGCCCGCTGATGTTTGTTAATGGTGTTAAGCAGGAGGGAGAGCGCCGTACTTACATTTGCACTGAGTGAAATATACACAGCCGTGATAAACACTACTGTTAGCTCTCTCGGTAGAAAAAAAGGCCGACATCTTACAGACGTATACTCGAG
Source organism: Pholidichthys leucotaenia (assembly GCA_020510985.1). NCBI lineage: Eukaryota > Metazoa > Chordata > Actinopteri > Cichliformes > Pholidichthyidae > Pholidichthys > Pholidichthys leucotaenia. The sequence continues at coordinate 117,857,565 of CM035842.1, forward strand.
ATCGGGAGAGCAATATTTGTCTGTAATAGTCCTGTTGTTACACCAGTTATTATGCACATACATACAAAGCCCCCCCCCACTCTTACCGGAGTCCTTAGACGTGTCACAGCGTAGCAACGTGCGGCCCGCTAGCTGCATGCTAGCGTCGGATATGTCTGGATGGAGCCAAGTTTCAGTGATAATCAGAACACAACAGTCACGAACATAGCAGTTACCGGCAAGTTGTAATTCCAAGTCTTCCGTTTTATGCACCAAGGATCTGGCATTGGAAAGATACAGGCTCGGTAAAGGTGGCTTATGTGGTTGTCTCCTTAGCCTTAGCATAACACTGGACCTGCGGCCCCGCTTCTGCTTCCTCTCCCTCCTCCGTCTCCGTCTCCACCGCCTCCACGACCCGACAACAATCCACGGAGAGCCCGGTGGTCTTGCTATGTCAACTGGGATGTTATGCGTGTGGTGAAAGACACTCGCAACTGGTGTCTGATGCTGGTCTCCAATCTCAAGAAGTCTCTATGACGGGTGTAGCGAATGTTCGCCGAACTGATAGCGCACAAATGAACAAAAAAGGAGTACCATAACATCCAAAAAAAACCACTGAAAAGGAGAGCCGTGAGCCGCTGCAACATTGTGCGCCACCATTTTTCCATATTCTATTATATATAGAATATATGATATTGCAGTACTTGGTGACACTCTACTAAAAATCAAGCTTTTTCTCTTGTTAATATGTCTGTAACCTGGGTTTTTTTGTGATTTAGAAGGCATATCAAGAGCAAAATCACTCAAATGTCTCATATCTGTTATAGTTTTTTTTTTTTTTGCTGTAAAGTTTCACTTAAGCCCCCCCCCCCAAAAAAAATAAATAAATATATACTTGTGTTTGCATGAGCCTGTTCATGTTTTGGTATGAAAATCTGGACAGTTCTTGGTCAGCGGTCTTAATGAATCCTTACATTTATTCGATTGTGTAACCTAAGTCGGTGGATAAATGACAGCCTGTTTCTGTAAGTAAAATGTATAATATGAAAGGGGTTTTTTTTCCACTTGCAGGTGTAGCAGGATTCACTCTCTCTCTTTGAAGCTTAGCTTTGATGTCATCAGCCTCTGTGGTCTTTTTTTCAATGTCCCATTTGTTTAAAAAAAAAAAAATATTCGAGTTTGGACAGAACGTTGTAGCTACGTAAGTATTCCTGCTTAGCCTGATTGGTTATAACATTAACCAAGTTGTTTTACTACATCTAGTATGTAGCACTCTCACTAGCTGCTAATTGGTTTAATAGTTGAGCTGAGGGAGTCCTTTACAAAGCCACAATTATGTTCTTATAACGTAGGTATTGCAAGTCTCTGAAGGCGGTGGTAAATCAAACCTCATCTTGCCCATTTAGTTGTTGGCTCATCCACTTTCCACTGACACGGATAGGTTCGAGATCCACTTCTGTGTTAGCTTCCATGCACTTAACTCGCTTCTTCTTGGCATCTTCTGGTGGAATAACGACTCTTTCACCACATGGGTATTACAGCTAATCAAGATAATGAATACAACTTCAGCTCATCTACTTCCTTGGAAACAGATGGGACCTTTAGAAATTTGGAGCCGATATGGCAGCTTTTTTCATCCGGATGTTTACAAGGCATTGGGCAGCACTCCCAAATACAGAAAGGTGGATTTTGAGGCCTGTCTCTTTTCAAACAGCACCTCACTGAGGAATTAAGGTACATAACATAGCATTACAATTCTCACATACTGCAAGAAGCCACAACAGTTGCAGTGATTTAAATTGAAGCAGCGTGATACATATCCGGTGCAGTGTCTGAGGGTGGATATAGGGGAATATAGTCACTCCTGGAATCCATATTGTCCATTCATGTTGCTCAGTAGGAACTAACTGTTTTATAATGCATATTCTACGTACTTAGATACCCACCATACATACATATTGACCTAAGCTTTTCATCAGGTTTCAAGTTTATTTCTAGGAGAAATTTATGAAAATGTGAAAAGAAGGGGGCGGGGGGGGTATCTTGTATTGTTAAAGTAAGTGGGGAAAAAAGCTATTTTCCTTGATCTACCCCTGGACTTGGATCCCCTCCAAAATGTAATCAGAACTTTGTGTTGCCAAAGATCCACCCTGCCACCAAATGTCATCAAAATTGTCAGTTCTTTCATACAAACAGTACAACATAACCTCTTTGACGGAGGAAAAATCCAATTTGTTTGATAAGCCAACCAGACTTCTCATTTTATGGGACATAGCACATGAGCTCAGAAAAATAAGTGGTATCCTCTGTGCAAAATAAAGTAAAGATAAAAGCACATCAAAGGCTCACACCAGGTTATTGGATTTGGAGTCAAAATATTGGAAATGTAGTTCTCCCAGAGATGGCAGTGCCTATATTGTAACTGCAAATGTGGACAGGAATAAGGAGCTGCTTCAGTGAGAAAAATTTGCCCAGCAGAAGCATAAAATGGAAACTTATTCTGGTCAAGATTTTGGATTTCACATAGAGGAAGTATTTAATTTCCCAGCTTTATTTTTATTCTGTATGAATCACATTCAATAAGTAAACACCTTTGCATAGGATAGAATGCTTCATTATACTTGTTTGCATGAGCCTGTTCATGTTTTGGTATGAAAATCTGGACAGTTCTTGGTCAGCGGTCTTAATGAATCCTTACATTTATTCGATTGTGTAACCTAAGTCGGTGGATAAATGACAGCCTGTTTCTGTAAGTAAAATGTATAATATGAAAGGGGTTTTTTTTCCACTTGCAGGTGTAGCAGGATTCACTCTCTCTCTTTGAAGCTTAGCTTTGATGTCATCAGCCTCTGTGGTCTTTTTTCCAATGTCCCATTTGTTTAAAAAAATAAATAAATAAATTACACAAACTTGTTCACACTAGACAATAAGAGATTTGACCCAAATGTGGTAAAAAATCATGTAATTTCCTGTATTTTTGAAGACTTGATTAAGATTAAGAATTCTGACTTGAAAGGTGTTTACTTGAGATGTGAACTTGCAGTTGACTTTACCCTACACCTGCATATGTGAAGGAGTTACAGTGGTGTTAAAAAGTGTTTGCTTCCTTCCTGATTTCTCATTTTTTTTTGTATGTTTGTCGCACTTAAGTGTTTCAGATCATCAAACAAATTTAAATATTAGACAAAGACAACACAAGTAAACACAAAATGCAGTTTTTAAATGAAGGTGTTTATTATTAAGGGAAAAAAATCCAAACCTACATGGCCCTGTGTGGAAAAAGTGCCCCCCCCCCCATTAAAACATAAATTAACTGTGGTTTCACATCTTTTGGTGAGTTTGTGGAGATTTGTGATGGACGAGGCTGAGTTTATTTCTCAAGACCAGTTTTATTCACAATCACATTCTCCAACCTTCAAAAGCAGAAGAGAAAGGAATCCCCCACATTCTGTTCCTTAAATACCCCAGGACATCAAAGCATACATTCACACCATCAAAGCATACATTCACATTGTCTTTTAATCCCAAATCACAATGCATCCGCCACCAGGTCTCCTCGTCTCCATCTAAAGCCCTGGTGGTCAGGAAATCCCTCACAGTCATCTCTTCGCATACAAAAGGTCAGACTTCACATCCTCCTGTTACCCTTAGGAGGTTCAATCCCTTTTGTTCCTCTGAGACGTGAAGCCTACAACAAGCATACAGTAATTCACATGTGAAGCATATGGAACCCACATATGTGCACCACATATAAACCCCCCCCCCCCCCCAAACGTCTAAGATGGAACAACATAACCACAGATTGCATGTCATAATAAAATCACTACATATCAGTCCACATGCCGCTTGGGTCGCAGTCTTCTCCCGAATTTGCTGTAAACAGGCTGTGCCACTTTCGCGGCAACCTCCTGCTGTGGAGCTGCTGCCTGGGGATCAGAACTGTTAGTCAACCTCTGTGGGTGTTCTGGGGAATGCTCTCTAGGGGGCCTGCCGTGTCGAGGAGCCTTAGCCAACTGCACAATTTCGTCAGCTACCACAAAAGTGGATTTGAGCCTATTAATGCCAATCATTTCTTTTCTGCTCCCCAAATCTAGCAAAAAATGCTTATCCCCTGTTTCCAGCACTCTGTATGGTCCGTCATAAGGTGGGCGTAAAGGCGGACGATGGGCATCATGTCTGAAAAAAACAAATTCCGCATTTTTTAAAGCCTTAGGCACAAAAACACGCGGAAAGCTGTGGTGAACGGGGCCAGGTAGCGTGTTCGGGCCCGTGCTATTCTGTAACCGCTGAGCCGGGGAGCACTCTGGCGCTGGATTATCTGGGAGAAATTCCCTGGGCAGCCGAAGTGGCTGCGCGAAAACTAGTTCAGCTGGGGAGGCTTCTAAATCCTCTTTAGGTGCAGAACGCAACCCCAATAAAACCCATGGTAGTTTGTCCACCCAATTTGTATCCGTAAGCGACGCTCTGAGAGCCGCCTTCAGTGACCTGTGAAAACGTTCGCATAACCCGTTAGCCTGTGGGTTGTACGCGGTCGTGCGGTGGATCGTTGCCCCCAGGCTGCGGGCTGTCGCTCACCAAAGTTCGGAAACAAATTGAGGGCCTCTGTCGGAGGTAATGTCTGACGGGACTCCAAAAGGCGCTACCCAGGCCGTTAAAAACGCGCGCGCAACCTCCTCGGCTGTGGTTGACGACAGTGGAACCACTTCCGGCCAGCGCGTGGTGCGGTCAACCATTGTCAGAAGATGTGTGCACCCTTGTGAGGGCGGGAGGGGGGCCTACGAGGTCCACGTGGACATGATCAAACCTTTTAGCTGGGATGTGAAACGGCTCCAAGGGAGCTCTTGTGTGTCTATGAACCTTGGCCCGCTGACAAGCCACGCAGGCTGCCGCCCACTCTCTAACTTGTTTGCGCAGGCTCGGCCATACAAATTTCTCTCCTACCATTTTGACCGACGCCCGCGCTCCCGGGTGCGCCAGAGAATGAATCGAGTCAAAAATGCGGCGGCGCCACGCGGCTGGAACCACCGGACGCGGCCTCCCAGTGGAGACATCGCAGATTAGGGGGGGCATGCCGTCTTGCAGCACCCTGGTCTCCAGCCTTAACCCTGTTGGTCCAGACTGGAGCGTGCACACATCCGCGTCGCTAACCTGCTCCGCGGCCATGGCTGCATAATCTATCCCCACGCGAACCGGGGCCGCGCGCACTTCCGCGTTGCTAACCTGCTCCGCGGCCATGGCTGCAGAATCTACCTCCGCGCGGGTTGGAGCCTCCATGGCGTGCGAGAGGCAGTCCGACACTACATTAAGTTTACCCGCCACATGCTGGATATCGGTAGTAAACTCTGATATCGCGGCCAGCTGTCTCTGCTGCCGGCCCGACCAAGGTTCTGAAATCTTGGCCATCGCGAAAGTCAGCGGCTTGTGGTCAACGAACGCGGTGAAACGGCGTCCTTCCAGCCAGAACTGGAAGTGGCGAATGGCCAAGTGGAGAGCAAACAACTCCCTGTTGAATGCGCTGTATTTTCGTTTGCTGTCGCGCAGAGCTTTACTGAAAAAGGCAAGCGGTTGCCAGGCTCCGGCTACAAACTGTTCCACGACCGCCCCTATGGGCCACATCTGACGCGTCAGTAGTGAGTGCCATGCGGGCCGCTGGGACCGGATGTGCCAACAACGCAGCGTTTGCCAGGGCTGTTTTGACTTCAGAGAATGCGCGCTCTCGCTCTGGAGGCCATTCGACTTTATTTGTGGGTTTTTGTTTTTTTTAGTGCAGCATACAATGGTTGCATGAGCTGCGCTGCGCGGGGGAGGAAACAGTTATAAAAATTTACCATTCCCAAAAACTCCTGTAACGCTTTGACCGTTTGTGGTTGGGGAAAATTTGTTATTGCGCGCACTTTGTCAGGCAAAGGGACCGCTCCTTCTGGGGAGACGCGATGCCCCAAAAAATCAATCTGCATCACCCTGAACTGACACTTCGCGGGGTTAGTTATTAACCCGTGCTCCGCCAACCTCCGGAAAACTGCCGTGAGGTGGTTTTCGTGTTCGTCTTCGGATGCGCTGGCTACCAATATGTTGTCCAGGTAGACTAACACAAAAGGGAGATCGCGCAAAACCGCGTCCATCATGCGTTGGAACATCTGCACCGCGCCTTTAAGCCCAAACGGCATGCGCAAAAACTCGAAAAGCCCGAAAGGAGTTATTACCGCTGTTTTGGGTATGTCCTCAGCGCGCACTGGAACCTGGTGGTAACCGTGTACCAAGTCTATTTTAGAAAAAACGCGCGCCCCCGCCAAATGAACTGAAAAATCTCGGATGTGCAGGATTGGGTAGCGGTCGTGCGCTGTAGCGTTGTTCAGCCTGCGGAAATCACCGCAAGGCCGCCACGAGCCATCAGCTTTAGGGACCATGTGAAGCGGTGAAGCCCAGGGGCTTTTCGAACGCCGGATGATGCCCAACTTTTCCAGGTTGGCGAACTCCTTGCGCGCTATGGTCAGTTTAGCTGAATCCAAGCGCCGAGCCTTTGCAAAAACGGGCGGTCCAGTGGTAGTAATAAAATGTTCCACCCCGTGTTTAGCCACGGCCGCCGAAAATGTTGGGACCGTGAGTGCTGGGAACTGAGTGAGCAGTGTGTGAAACTTACCACCTGCGGCTGTGACGTTGGCTTGTGCTGTTGGCGGGGCCACTCGAGCTGTACAGGGAATAGAATAAAAAGAGAGTGCATTAACCAGGCGTCTATTCGCAAGATCGACCAACAAACCATGTGAGCACAAAAAATCAGCCCCTAACATGTTGAAATTGACTGCCGCTATGACGAAAGTCCACTCAAATGTACGGCCGTGTAAAGACAGAAGCAGAGTCCTCTCACCGAAGGTCTTAATTGCCGAGCCGTTCGCTGCTGACACCCCGGGACCACTGGAAGGCGCCAGCCGGTCAGTGTAGGAAGGTGTGATGAAACTCAGCTGGGAGCCCGTGTCGACGAGGAAATGCCTCCCCGAGTGCGTATCCTTCAGGTAGAGCAGCTTGTTCTCCTCTCCGAGGGCCGCAGCTGCTAACGACCCCTGGTGTTGGCGTTTCCCGAGCGCTTGAAATGGCACGGTGGAATGCACTTGCGTGCCCTCTCTGCGAAGCGGCGATGGTAGAAGCAAAGGACGGCCCCTGCCGCCGCTGTCATCGGTGAGTCTGGTGCTGCAGCCTCTGGCCCCCTGCCCTCTCCGGACATTGCGCCTAGTTCCGCTGCCACGGCCGTAGCCGCGCACCGTTTATTGGCGTCGACAAGTCGTTGCGCCTCCTGGCCTAGCTCGTGGTAGTCTCGTCAGGCCAACAGTGGTGAACTGGCCAGGGTCACTCTCACCGCTGACGGTAGGGTGCTGAGGAAGAGGTGGGTGAAAATGAAGCTATCATCTTCGGAGTCTCTCAAACTCAACATCTTCCCCATCAGGTCTGCCGGTCTGTCGCTCTCAAATTCAGTCAGCGCCAGGAGCCTCTCTGCGTGCTCCCCCACCGAGGGGGTGAAGTGGCGGATGAGTGCAGCCTTCAACGTGCTGTAGTTGTCGCTGTCCGGCGGGTGGTTGATCAGGCTTTCCACTCGCTGGGCTGTGTGGTTGTCTAGCTTTGCAACCACATGGTAGAACTTTGTGTCGTCTACCGAAATCCTCCGGAGGTGGAACTGTGCCTCGACTGCTTTAAACCAGGAGCGCGGACTGTTCGGCCAGAAGCCCGGTAGCTGAACTGTGGCCGCATTCATCTGGCTGGCTCCTGCCGAGTTTGGCTTGGGAGATTCGTCTCCGCTCATTATACGTCGTAGGGTCACCAGTGTGGAGATTTGTGAAGGACGAGGCTGAGTTTATTTCTCAAGACCAGTTTTATTCACAATCACATTCTCCAACATTCAAAAGCAGAAGAGAAAGGAATCCTCCACATTCTGTTCCTTAAATACCCCAGGACATCAAAGCATACATTCACACCATCAAAGCATACATTCACATTGTCTTTTAATCCCAAATCACAATGCATCCGCCACCAGGTCTCCTCGTCTCCATCTAAAGCCCTGGTGGTCAGGAAATCCCTCACGATCATCTCTTCGCATGCAAATGCCACATTTCCACTATATAGTTCTGCTCTACTCTTTTCTTTTCTTTTTTTACTTGTTTCTCCCGCGGCTGCACCTCCATCACAACCGCGGAAAGCCGAGTATTGCTGGGGTAGGCGGGATCGAGGTGGCGCTACACTGCTGACGTAGTAAAGGACACAACCACAACAAAGAAAAAAATAGCGGATTACGAGCAGAGGATTTCCACGGTGGTCACTATTCTTCTATGGGTTTTTAACACAATGAATATCTTTAACGAGACAAGAGAATTTTACAGGAGAAGACGACGTGGATTGAGACAACACACGTTGGAGCAGGAGAGGAGAATAGCGGTTGCCCAGGAGGAATCTGAAGCAGCTGCATATGAAGCAGAGATCATTCAGAGATCATTTCATTTGTTCAGTGTTCATGTGCATACATATGTCAAACGTGTTTTTTAAATAAAATGTTGTGCACTTTTAAACTACGTTGCCTCTGTTGTTCAAAACGGTTAAATGTTAACAGACGGTTAATTAAATGCTGAAACACGGGGGTAATTTAAAATAATGCAGAAGCTTAATCCTAAACCCCTTTAACTTACCAAATAATTTATAATATTATAAAAAAGCCAATCCAAATCTAGACCCATTTTGTGTATTGTGTAATAATGATACACTGATGATAAACTGACTTCCCAAAAAAAGCAGCAGCTAGACAACGCACTTTTGATTTGATGGAATTGCCAATTGACCTTGGAATTATATGTGGAAACTTGTTATATTTCCAGTTAACTTTAACTTACAAAATAATTAATAATATTATAAAAAAGCCAATCCAAATCTAGGCCCATTTTTTGTATTGGGTATCATTTGAGTATCATTGTACAATCTATTGTTCTTTATAAGGGTTATCTGTTCAGTGGTGGCTAATTACACACTAAAACAACGTAGAAAATGACTGCAAAGAAAATGCTGCAGCTAGACAGCTCACTTTTGGTTTGATGGAATTGCCAATTGACCTTGGAATTATATGTGGAAACTTGTTATACTTCCAGTTAACTTTAACTTACCAAATAATTTATAATATTATAAAAAAGCCAATCCAAATCTAGGCCCATTGTGTATCATTTGAGTATCATTTTTCCCATCTATTGTTATTTATAACGGTTATCTGTTCAGTGTTAGCTAATTACACACTAAAACAACGTTGAAATGACTCCAAAAAAAAAAATGCTGCAGCTAGACAACTCACTTTTGGTTTGATGGAATTGCCAATGAACCTAGAAATTTTATGATGAAACTTTTGTTAATCCTACTAAATACTGTGACATTGTCACACTGCCCAACACCAAATTATAATTTCTTTTTCAAACCAAAGATCACTATGGATCTATTGAGTCACAATAGCATAGGTTTATCATATTCATGTCAACGTTTACAACATCGAAAATGTTATATTTGGGTTTACATGTATGGGTATTTTCGCTTTATATTATACTATGCTTATAATTTATTGGAATTCTCAGAATTTGGAATGCCAATATAACATTCAATTCACATGTACTTACCTTTTACCTAATTCGACTTTTACCTTTATCAGTGTCTACTGCTGAATGTAAATTACACCTGTGCAACTGCTTACAATTTTACTTAAAAACTGTACCCATTGTAGAGCAATGGATACAGCAGTGGTAATATTTATTAAATTTAACAATAACAATTACATTACCATTAAAAATCTTGACACCTTTATGGCTGAACAGCAGGATTAGGGTCATATGAGGCAATGGAATGTGTATGTAATTATTCGCCTTTATCATCCAGTGTTATAATATACAAACCACACTTTTATCCAAAAGACTAACATTTTATTACATTACAAATATTCCCAAAACATGTTTACAAATGGGGAGCTTTCAGTACTTCGACCAGACTCCCAAAATGGTTTAGGAAGGCTCCGTGGAAGGAAGCCGTCTCTGTCAGCTCATCCCTTCTTAATGCGGCTAACTGCAGGTGTATTTCGCGCTGTTCGTGCTGCCGTTGATGCTGTTCGAGCATCCTTTCATGGATCCACATCTCCTCAGCATGATTCTGGGCCATCAGTGATGCAAGGTCTGCAATGTTGTTGGACCTTTTCAGCTTGCCTATATGAAAGACAGAAGTCATTGTATTTAGATAACACTGGATCAAAACATGTCAGAAAAAATATTATGGAATTAAACTGTTGAAAGCCTGTGGTGGGATGCTTCGTTGCTGTATTTAAGCTCTACTGTCATGTTGCTGCCCCTCAGTAGAGTGGACTATAAGCAACTTCTGTGGTGCTGTGGTTAGGCCCCCCTTCATTTCAAAAAGGATTAATTGTAAAAAGTATTTTGATTTAATGGGTTATTTTAAAAAAAATTTCTTTGTACTGTGGCCTCATAAATCAGAATGGGTTAATAGTGTTAGCTGACTTGAAGAATTTCAATCAAGCATTTTGATTTGAAGTCGGTACATGTGCTCCTTTGTTTTTGTGAAAATACAACAGTATTTCCACCACCAACACACTTATAACACTGGGCCACTGTGGCTATGAACACCCCTGAATCTAGTATTTTTATAAACGTAGAAAGACATTTTAAATTCCTTATTATGCGTCTATAGAAAATAACAATCACATATAAAAACAACCGGGTGGTAATTTTCAGTTTGTTGTGCCTTACCAGCACTTGACCGGGAGATGCAGGATGGTGATGGAGCTGGCAGTCCAGTGAGGCGGACCCCAAGGGATTTGAAAACTGTGTATAGAAGGAAAAAACACACAATAAAGCTCACAAACAAAGTGCAACATGTACCGCAAACACAAAACTTTTTAACCAGAATACAATAAGCTTACGTCAGCGTTTTGTTCACGGGAATACTGAAATAAAAGCGCGATTCAGCAGCTTGATTCGAGGTAGCAGCAAGGTACAGAGGTAGCTAGCTATTAGCGGGCTAGCCATCACCACAATTGCCCACAATCAAACAACTTTCTTTATTGCTTAAATAAAGTGCGCTTTTGACCAAAAGGCAAGAACTAACTAACTAACTAACCTGCACTTATATAGCGCTTTTCTAGTCACAAAGACCACTCAAAGCGCTTTCATTAGTACTAACCCTCTATTCTAAGGGCCTATAGGAAACAGATATCTAGGGACAATTTAGAACAGCCAATTAACCTAACATGCATGTTTTTGGCATGTGGGAGGAAACCGGAGAAATCCCGGAGTAAACCCACGCAACACGGGGAGAACATGCAAACTCCACAAGAAGACGGACAATAACAAAACAACACTCACCGTCACCGTTTTCCAATTGCGTGGCCGTGTCGAGTCCAAATTCTCTGCAATTGATAGCAGACCGGACACTTCCTGGTATATTTTTTCATTGCGAGTTGCCCCACCAACTCGCTCTGGATGTAGTCATCGGCTACGAGGGACAGAAAAGTCCGCACCTCCTCGTTTGTTCATGGAATAAACTTGCGCGTGGACATCGTTATATGAGAACACAATTGTGAATCCAGTCACCGCGGTTACTCGCTGAAATTACAAATGGCGGTCGTGTAGCTTCAACAGAAAACAAAAGGGACGCGTTTGGTGACGTTACGCCCTGACCAATCAGCGTTTAGCAGTCGATTGACGTCAAATCACACCTCGCTTTTCGCTCGGCTGTACCCTGCCTCTGAACAGGCACGAAAATCGTAACGGTTAAACCGTGAGGACTTGGGTGGAAATGGCGAAAAACCGAACCAAGTAAAAAAAAAGTATAGCCCAGGTGATACTGGTGGAAATGGGGCTAAAAGGTCGGACTTCACATCCTCCTGTTACCCTTAGGAGGTTCAATCCCTTTTGTTCCTCTGAGATGTGAAGCCTACAACAAGCATACAGTAATTCACATGTGAAGCATATGGAACCCACATAGTGCACCACAAGTTAAATTTTTCTAGCCACACCCAGGCCTGATTACTGCCACACATGTTCTCAATCAAGAAATCACTTAAATAGGACCTGTCTGACAAAGTGAAGTAGACCAAAAGATCCTCAAAAGCTAGACATCATGCTGTGATTCAGGAACAAATGAGAAACAAAGTAACTGAGATCTATCAGTCTGGAAAGGGTTATAAAGCCATTTCTAAAGCTTTGGGACTCCAGCGAACCACAGTGAGAGCCATTATCCACAAATGACGAAAACATGGAACAGTGGTGAACCTTCCCAGGAGTGGCCAGCCGACCAAAATTACCCCAAGAGCGCGGCAGCGACTCATCCAAGAGGTCACAAAAGACCTCACAACAACATCAGAAGAACTGCAGGCCTCACTTGCCTCAGTTAAGGTCAGTGTTCATGACTCCACCATAAGAAAGAGACTGGGCAAAAATGGCCTGCATGGCAGAGTTCCAAGATGAAAACCACTGCTGAGCAAAACCAGCATAAAAGCTCATCTCATTTTTGGCAGAAGACGTCTTGATGATCCCCAAGACTTTTGGGAAAATACTCTGTGGACTGACAAGACAAAAGTTGAACTTTTTGGAAGGTGTGTGTCCCATTACATCCGGCTTAAAAGTGGCAGCATTTCAGAAAAGGAACATCATACCAACAGTAAAATATGGTGGTGGTAGTGTGATGGTCTGGGGCTGTTTTGCTTCTTCGGGACCTGGAAGACTTGCTGTGGTAAATGGAACCATGAATTCTGTTGTCTACCAAAAAATCCCAAAGGAGAATGTCTGGCCATCTGTTCGTGATGTCAGGTTGAAGCACACTTGGGTTCTGCAGCAGGACAATGATCCAAAACACACCAACAAGTCCACCTCTGAATGGCTTAAGAAAAACAAAATGAAGACTTTGGAGTGGCTGAGTCAAAGTCCTGACCTGAATCCGATTGAGATGCTGTGGCATGACCTTAGAAAGGCAGTCCATGCTTGAAAACTCTCCAATGTGGCTGAATTACAACAATTCTGCAAAGATGAGTGGGCCAAAATTCCTCCACAGCGCTGTAAAGGACTCATTGCCAGTTATTGCAAACACTTGATTGCAGTTGTTGCTACTCAGGGTGGCCCAACCAGTTATTGGGTTTAGGGGGCAATCACTTTTTCACACAGGGCCATGTAGGTTTGGATTTTTTTCCCTCAATAATAAACACCTTCATTTAAAAACTGCATTTTGTATTTACTTGTGTTATCTTAGTCTAATATTTAAATTTGTTTGATGATCTGAAACATTTAAGTGTGACAAAAATACAAAAAAATGAGAAATCAGGAAGGGGCAAACACTTTTTCACACCACTTTATAATACAGTGCATCCGGAAAGTATTCACAGCGCTTCACTTTTTCCACATTTTATGTTACAGCCTTATTCCAAAGTGGATTAAATTCACCTTTTCCCTCAAAATTCTACACACAACACCCCATAATGACGTGATTTTTTTTTTTTTTTAGATTTTTGCAAATTTATTAAAAATAAAAAACTAAGAAATCACATGTACATAAGTATTCACAGCCTTTGCTCAATACTTTCTTGATGCACCTTTGGGCAGCAACAAAGCTGAACAGACAGCTTTTTTTTTTGAGGAGCTGTAAAACATCACAAATATTGTGTGGTTATTAAAACCTAAGATAAAATAAGCCTTTGTTAGTCCCACAGTGGGGAAATTCCAGGATTACAGCAGCAAAGGGATAGCAGCACTCGGAGCAATAGTCAGCAAGATAACACGAACTGGTTAGCCAAAGCAGTAGATGAATATACATATGTACACAAATATATACTGTACATAGTGTAGGAGTATTGCAGTTAGATGTAATAAACGGCATTATAGTTTGTTAAATTGCCCTGCAGAATGTGAATATGTACCCAGACAGTATATTTCACATTTGAATCACAGTGTTGTTGCCTTCCTCAATAATGATTATTGTCCTAGTTGTGTATTGGAGGGGACAATGTCTGTTGTGCAGAGTTGTTACGTTTAGTACATTTAATACAACTTCTACGAGCAGCCCTGGTTAGGTTATAAAGTCTGACAGCCGTAGGTAGGAAGCACCTGTGGAACCTCTCTGTCGTGCACCTAGGATAGCACAGCCTACCAGTAAAGGAGCTCTTCAGTGCGTTCAGCGTGTCCTACATGGGGTGGGACTTGGACTCCAGCAGAGATGATGGCTTAGCCACCATCTTCTCTCCTATCACTTCCACTGGGTCGAGGCGTCGCCCCAGAACAGAGCTAGCTTTTTTGATCAGCCTGTTCAGTCTCTTTCTGTCGGCTGCCGGCAACTTCATATATACTTCCTTTGGATGTCTGGAAAATTCACAATATGAGCCCTTTAGTGCTTCCATCAACTCTGAGTAGTATGCAGTATTGGATATTTGGGGAGTGAAAGCAATAATAATGTCTTCTTTTCAATGTTATACACAGGCAAAGCTTCACTAAACCTTGTCTAAAAGAGAACAGATGGTTCAGGAAATGAAATCTGGCAGCAAGCCTGTAATGCACTATTTTAATTCATGTCTTGATTTTGTTTTTTAGGACCTTAAGTAGAATTCACTGGCTTGACTTACCGTGGCTTTAAATAAATGTTTCAGCTGCAGTCATCTAATTTTACCACTAAAATTAGATGATTTTAAGATTATTATGATAGAGTAGTTGGTTTAATTTGCCATGACGGGAATCAAATGTTGGGCTATGCAGACAAAAGAGAAATACTCTTGTATCTATGAAGTGGTGAGTTGTGATGAGGTATTGATTTGTGGATGCAGTTGCATCAAGTGGAATCAGGTTTTAGAAAGAAATATACAAGGGGTTTTGAAGTACCGTATTCCCAAGAGTTGTCTTGGGATTATAATAAGTCAGATTGTCAATGCTTTTGTGAGAGAAAACAGATTTCACTTTGGCTGAACACCCTGTGCATCTGGAATCACAAATCAATTATTACTATGCTCAGGGTTTTGTCAAATGTTGTTTGACTCAGGTCTGACAAAAAGCTTGTTTTTGCTTTGAAGATTTCTCTGCTAGGCACATCAATTGAGACCATCTTGAAGAAGTAAGTGTTGAGGAATGTGCTTTTTCGGAGGTGTTTGACTTGTCGTTGCATACAATTATGTGATGATGTCCAGATTAAGTTACGAGCAAGAGCTATGTGATTGTACTGCAAAATTTAGCAATTTATTAAATTTGTTTCTCATCCCTCCTTCTCTCTGTACCCTCTTTACTTTTTTAGTTGAGTATAGATTGTACACTTTACTACAGGGGTCACCAACGCGGTGCCCGCGGGCACCATGTCACCCGCAAGGACCACATGAGTCGCCCGCAGGCCTGTTCTAAAAATAACACAACTCGCAAGTGAGCTGCGTCTAAGATGTAATTTTTTCTGCCGCTATTTTTTAAAATCACACTTGCATTTATATAGATTTTAAAATGACAATGTCTTAAAAATAAAAAAAATGAAAATATGTTTATTATACGTAAAGTTAAGGTGAATCTGACCTAGTTCAAAGGTCAGTATTGTGCGCATGACAAAACCTTCGCGCTTGTGGAGCGTAAGCTAGTGGGCAGTGAAGATGGTGAGCGCAGTGCAGTTGTCTAGCCCAAAAACATGGCAAAAAAAAAGACAGAAAATTTATCATTTACAAAGTGAGCGGGAGGAAGAGTTCTTTTTTACTACCGTGAAAGGAAGCTGCGTGTGTTTCATTTGCGCGGCGACGGCA
The DNA here is from genome assembly GCA_020510985.1 of Pholidichthys leucotaenia. Lineage (NCBI taxonomy): Eukaryota > Metazoa > Chordata > Actinopteri > Cichliformes > Pholidichthyidae > Pholidichthys > Pholidichthys leucotaenia. The sequence goes on from CM035842.1 coordinate 117,873,319, forward strand.
AAGCGCCACTATGTGGAGCGACACTTCACTACCCACTCTTTTTTTTTTTTTTGGACTTATCTTGTACCCGTAGGTGGATTTGTTCTGCAGTCCGGTGACAAGCCACCAGCCGCTGCGTGCGCAAGCGCCTCTTAACTCCCTAACCTGCATGTTTTTGCATGAAAAACCAGAACATGCACCACCAGAACATGCAAACTCCACACAGATCACTGTTGGCCGGGGGCAGGGATCGAACCCACGATCCCCGCGATTCCCCCGGCTGAGAGTAAACTGCTGCTGCGGTGCTAACCACTGCGCCACCGTGCATATAAGCACTCTCAGCGCTGTTTAGTTTCTTCTCATGAAAGGACAGCGCTGGTTATTACTCCAGCATGATTCTTGGCAAGAACTGTATGGATATAATTGCAGTGAAGAAGAACACACAAAAGTGTGTTTATTAAATGTAACAGATTTTGAGCAGAATTGCAGCAGATTTGTTCAGTTAAAAATGTGATAAGATTTATTTAATATGAAAGTTGATTTTTCTTAAATGTTGCATAACTTTTTCAAACATGGTTCAACATAGTTCATGAATTAAAAGGGTTTAGTTTTTTATGGTTAAAAGGGACTGGTGAAAAGTGGACATTTTTTTAATGAAATGTAGAAGTGATCATCTGAACAATTGCTGAGATTAATAAAAATAAAATGTTGAATATTGATCTTGTCTGTTACCCACTCTAAGTTATTGATAATTATATATATATATACACACACCACAACCAAGCAAGCACATGCACTTTGACCCAATTGTTTGGTTAGACTGCAGCATTTTAATTGCTGTTTTATTGTTGTATTTAAGCTTAGTTATTGTTGTTTTTTTTAACTTATTTGCTATGTATATTGTGATATTGTTATCCTGGAGGAATGTAATTTTGTTGTGCGTAAGGATGCATAGTAAATGACAAAGAAATCTTGAAAATATCAATGTAAAACATACTATTTTTTTTTTAAATTTAAGTTTTTGTAAAGGGTATACGTCATTATGTAGAAGCATGCTCAAATAACGAGGCTGAGTTTCAGTCATAAAACCAGCTTTATTTGACAGAACGCAGCTTCTAGCATTCTCAAAGCAGGAAAGAGAAAGAATCATATTTCAACACCCTTTTATACATTCCCAGCATCAGAATTCAAGTCACATGGTGTCTTCAGTCAACATACAGTTACAAAGCATCCCCTTGAAGCTTCACCATTGTCTCTCATATCCTGATGAACCAGAATACCCTCCAGGGCGTCTTCTGTGGGACAAAGAGACAAATCTCACACTTCCTTGTTACCTCCTGTAGATTCGAGTCCTTAGTCCTTGCAGACGTGACACCCCACAATACACATTCAGTCCTGTCTCTGTGGCAGCGTGAGCCCACAATGTGTGACGGCCACACTACCCCCCCCCAAACGTCTAGTAAGGCAAAATCTAAATGGCATACAAAAAGAAAAACACAAAGCACTCCATACATGGCTAATCAATCCACCAACTGCCTAGGTTTTAATCTTCTGCCGAATCTGCTGCAACTTGGCTTGGCTGCACCTGCAACGTCTCTCTGCACCTGTGGATTAAAGCCGTTAGCACCTCTCTGTGAAGACTTTGGAGAATGTCTCCTAGGTGGCCTGCCCTGGCGGGGGGGCCTCGCGAGCTGCAGCTCCTCCTCAGCCAGAACAAAAGCGGGTTTGAGTCTGTTAATGCAAATCAGCTCCCGTCTGCCCCCTAAATCTAGCAGAAAATGCTTCTGCCCGGTCTCCAGCACTCGAAACGGTCCGTCGTAAAACGGCCGCAAACTTGGACGCTGGGCGTCATGTTTAACAAAAACAAACTCTGCATTTTTTAAAGCCTTGGGCACAAAAACGTGTGGGAAACTGTGATGGACTGGGCCAGGAAGCGTGTTTGCTCCTGAGCCGCTCTGCCACGGCTGAGCGGGGGGGCCACTAGGTGCGGGATTATCAGGAAGAAATTCCCCGGGCAAATGAAGCGGTTGAGCGAAAACTAATTCAGCCGGGGAAGCGTGCAAATCTTCCTTAGGTGCAGAACGCAACCCTAATAAAACCCATGGAAGTTTGTCTACCCAATTTGTATCCGTTAGCGACGCTCTGAGGGCTGCTTTCAATGACCTGTGAAAGCGTTCGCATAAACCATTAGCCTGGGGGTTATACGCGGTGGTGCGATGAATCTTCACCCCCAAGCTGCGGGCCGTCGATGACCACAGCTCGGAAATAAATTGGGGACCCCTGTCGGACGTTATGTCCGACGGTACACCAAAACGCGCAACCCATGCTGCTAAAAATGCTCGCGCAACTTCTTCCGCTGTGGTTGATGTCAGAGGAACCGCCTCTGGCCAGCGCGTGGTGCGGTCTACCATCGTCAAAAGATGTGTGTGCCCGTGTGATAACGGAAGCGGGCCGACCAGGTCAATATGCACATGATCAAAACGCTTAGCGGGGATGTGGAAAGGTTCTAACGGGGCCTTAGTGTGTCTGTGTATTTTAGCTCGCTGACACGCTACGCAGGCTGCTGCCCATTCCTTGACCTGTTTGCGCAACTCGGGCCAAACAAATTTCTCCCCCACCAATTTGATCGATGCGCGCACCCCCGGGTGCGCGAGAGAGTGGACCAAGTCAAAAACACGGCGACGCCACGCGGTTGGCACCACAGGGCGGGGCCGTCCCGTGGAGACATCGCAGATTAGCGGGGGCATACCGTTTTGTTGCACCCTGTGCTCCAGCCTTAACCCTGTTGGTCCAGACTGGAGCGCGCGCACGTCCGCGTCGTTAACCTGCTCCGCAGCCATAGCTGCATAATCTAACCCAATACAGACCGGGGCTGCGCGCGCTCCCGCGTCGCTGCCCGGGCCCGCGGCCATGGCTACAGAGTCTGCCCCTATGGGGCTTGGCGGTGCTACTGCACGCGAGAGGCAGTCTGCTACAACATTGTGTTTACCCGCGACATGCTGAATATCAGTAGTAAACTCCGATATTGCGGCTAGTTGCCTTTGTTGCCGGCCTGACCAGGGTTCTGAAATTTTGGCCATCGCAAACGTTAGCGGTTTATGATCCACAAAAGCGGTGAAACGTCGCCCCTCTAACCAGAACTGAAAATGACGGATGGCCAAGTGTAGGGCCAAAAGCTCCCTGTCAAACGCGCTGTATTTCCGTTCACTATCGCGCAAGGTCCTGCTGAAAAACGCGAGGGGTTGCCAGGTACCTGCCACAAACTGTTCAACTACCGCCCCCACCGCTACATCGGAAGCGTCAGTGGTGAGCGCCATGCGGGCCGTTGGAACTGGGTGCGCTAACAAAACTGCGTTTGCCAGGGCTGATTTGACCTGGGCAAAAGCGCGCTCCCGCTCCGGAGACCATTCAACTTTATTTGCGGGCTTTTGTTTTTTTAACGTGGTGTACAATGGCTGCATGAGTCGTGCTGCGCTTGGGAGGAAACGGTTGTAAAAATTAACCATCCCTAGAAACTCCTGAAGCGCCTTGACCGTTTGAGGTTGTGGAAAATCCGTTATGGCACGCACTTTATTTGGAAGGGGAACTGCTCCCTCTGCCGAAACGCGATGTCCCAAAAAATCAATCTGCGCCACCCCAAACTGGCACTTCGCTGGGTTAACTATCAACCCGTGCTCTGCCAACCTCTGGAAAACTGCTGTGAGGTGTTTTTCATGTTCGCCTTCGGACGTGCTGGCTACCAAAATATCGTCCAAATAAACGAACACGAAAGGCAGGTCACGTAAAACTGTATCCATCATGCGTTGGAAAGTCTGCGCGGCCCCCTTGAGGCCAAAAGGCATGCGCAAGAACTCAAAAAGGCCGAAAGGCGTTATGACCGCTGTTTTGGGTACATCCTGCGCGCGCACTGGAACCTGGTGATAGCCGCGCACCAAGTCTATTTTAGAAAAAATGCGCGCCCCCGCCAAATGAACAGAAAAATCCTGGATGTGCGGAATCGGGTAGCGGTCGTGAGCTGAAACGTTGTTCAACCTGCGGAAATCGCCGCAAGGTCGCCACGAGCCGTCAGCCTTTGGGACCATGTGTAACGGCGAAGCCCAAGAGCTCTTGGAGCGTCTAACAATGCCTAGTTTTTCCAGATTAGTGAACTCCTCGCGCGCGATGGCCAGTTTAGCTGGGTCCAAGCGCCGAGTCTTTGCAAACACGGGAGGGCCTGTGGTTGTTATGAAATGTTCTACCCCATGTTTGGCCACCGTTGCTGAAAACGTGGGGACTGTGAGTGCTGGAAACTGAGCAAGCAGAGTGTGAAACTTACCACCCGCAGCTGAGACGCTGGCATGTGCAGTCGGCGGGGCCACCCGAGCTGTGCAGGGAATAGAATGAAAGGACAGTGCATTAATCAGACGTCTATTAGCAAGGTCAACCAATAAACCATGTGAGCACAAAAAATCAGCCCCTATCATGTTGAAACTGACTGCTGCTACAATAAATGTCCACTCAAATGAACGACCCTGTAAGGACAGAAGCATGGTCCTCTCACCAAACGTTTTAATCGTGGAGCCGTTCGCTGCTGACACTGACACCCAGGGGGCTTTAGAAGGCAACAGCCGTTCCGCGTAGGTGGGTGTGACGAAGCTCAGCTGAGAGCCCGTGTCCACGAGGAACTGTTTCCCCGAGCGTGCATCCGTCAGGTAAAGCAGCCTGTTCTCGTTGCCGAGGGTCGCAGCTGCTAAATTGCACGGTGGGACGCACCTGTGCGCTCTCTCTGCAAAACGGCGGTGGTAGAAGCACGAGCCGTCCTCCGCTCCGCGTCGTCTGGCTCCTGTCGCCGCCGTTGTTGGTGCGTCAGGCGCCGCGGCCGCTGGACCCGCGCTGTCTCCGGACGCCGTTCCTGGACTGGCCGCCGCGGCCGAAACCGCGCTCCGCTTGTGGGCGTCGACCAACTTCTGCGCCTCCTTGCTCAACCCACGGTAGTCTCGCTTGGCCAATCGGGGTGACTCTGCCAGGGCCACTCTCACTGCTGGTGGTAGGGTTCGGAGGAAAAGGTGGGCGAAAATGAATTCACCATCCTCAGAGGCTTTGAGCTGCAGCATCTTCACCATCAGGTCCACAGGTCTATCGTTTTCTGCCTCCGACAGTGCCAGGAGCCCCTCTGCTCGTTGTTGGACTGAGGGGGTGAAATGGCTGATCAGCGCGTCCTTCAATGCGCTGTACTTGTCGCTGTCTGGTGGATGATTAACCAGATCTTCCACTCTCTGGACCGTGTCGCTGTCCAGCTTCGCTACCACGTGGTAGAATCTTGTGTCGTTGTTGAAGATTCTCCGGAGGTTGAACTGCGCCTCGATTGCGCTAAACCATGAGCGCGGGCTGTGCTGCCAGAAATCGGGCAGCCGGATCGTGGAGGCGGCCATCAGGCTGGCTTCCACCGAGCCCCGCTCGGGAGAATTCTGTCTGCTCATTTTCCGTCGTAGGTCACCAGTGTAGAAGCATGCTCAAATAACGAGGCTGAGTTTCAGTCATAAAACCAGCTTTATTTGACAGAACGCAGCTTCTAGCATTCTCAAAGCAGGAAAGAGAAAGAATCATATTTCAACACCCTTTTATACATTCCCAGCATCAGAATTCAAGTCACATGGTGTCTTCAGTCAACATACAGTTACAAAGCATCCCCTTGAAGCTTCACCATTGTCTCTCATATCCTGATGAACCGGAATACCCTCCGGGGCGTCTTCTGTGGGACAAAGAGACAAATCTCACACTTCCTTGTTACCTCCTGTAGATTCCTTAGACTCCTGTAGAGTCCTTAGTCCTTGCAGACGTGACACCCCACAATACACATTCAGTCCTGTCTCTGTGGCAGCGTGAGCCCACAATGTGTGACGGCCACAATTACAGCATTGCACTGTTTACATTTTCATCACGTTCCCTTTTTTTTTTTTTTACAACATTGGAAGAATAATTATTACAACACCCTTTTTTTAAGTGAAAGAAAAAGAGAATTAAAGAAAGAACAAAAAAAAAACAAAAAACAAAAAGAAAAAAGAAAAAACAAAAACAAAACAAAAGAACAAAAAAATTAAAATAAATAAATAAAAATAAGAGCATCTGAGTAGCATTGGAACAAAGGGAGGTGCCATTATTGAAATGGTATTTGTCAAAGATTAGATCTGATGGAAGAATGGAAGACACCTATGCGATCCAGGGTTGCCAAAAGTTCAAGAACCCATCCATGTCCTGTCTCAGTGCGAATGTCAACTTTTCCATCGAGTAAATGTCTTGAATCACGTTAATCCAATCTTCAGGTGTAGGACAATCCTTCAACATCCATTTTTTAGTTAGAGCTTTTTTACTTGCCAATATTAAAACAGTGAATAAGTATTTTTCTCCTCGTCTTTCCAGTGATTCCGGTAGTAAACCCAAATACAAAGTTACAAAAGAAAAGGGGACTGTTATTTTGAATATTTTCCCCAATATTGTCTGTACATTGGTCCAATATTGGTGGATAACTGGGCATGACCAAAACACATGAAAATGATTTGCAGTCTCTTCACCACACAAGTGCCAACAATTCAACCCCTTACAAGTAAATTTGTTTTGTGCAGGTGTTCTGAAAAATCTTGCCAAATTTTTCCATCCAAATTCTCTCCACTGCAGGGATGAGGTACTTTTCCATTGTTGTTTATTTAGCTTTTCCCATATTTCCACTTGTAAAGTGAAATTCCCCTCTTTTTCCCATCTCTCTTTTATATATGAAGTGTTGTCTCCTTTTTTTTTCCACAATATCTTTATTGAACCTTTTTTTTTTTTTAAACAAACATGATACAAACAATCAAACACTAACACTAAAGTACTACAAAAAAAAAAAAATGCACTAAAAACACCAACAACCACCAACAAAATCAAGTCTTCAACAATGCTCCTCTGTTTAGTCTAGACAATCCAATACATAAGTATACATATTATGTTCACCAGTTTGGAATTTACAAGGTCCACACACATCATTCACCTTCTTCTTCAAGAGTTGTGTTTAAATTTTTTACATAATCAATAAAAGGTCTCCATATATTCTCAAACACAATTTCCTTTGATTTCAGTATATATGTTATTCTTTCTAATGGAAGGTTTGTTAACATCTGTCTTAACCACTGAGTCACATCTGGTCTATGAGTCTTTTTCCATAATAGTGCAATACATTTTTTGGCATTAAGCAAACTGAGGTCTATGAATGTTCTTTCACTTTTATTAAAATTATGCTTTTCTGGGTACAGACCCAACAAAAACAGTTTAGGATTCAATATGATTTGTTTTGAGATTATTTTTTCAATTGTTACCCTCACCTCTTCCCAAAACATTCTTATTAATCTACATTCCCATAAACAATGAAATAGGGTTCCTTTACTTTCCATGCATTTTGTGCATGTATCTGGTATATTTTTGTTATATCTATTTAACTCCTCCGGTGTAACATACATCCGCATTAACCATTTGAAATGTATCAATTTAAGGCGTGCATTTATTGATTTGGTTTGAGCTTCTGTACAAGCCAATTCCCATTGTTCCTCTGAAATTTCAATTTGCAGATCTTCTTTCCAGTAGTTTAATCTTTTCAGTGAATTTTCACTTGAAGATAGTGTCAATGAGTTATAAAACTCTGAAATAATACCCTTTCTTTTACTATCTTTCATCATCATTTTTTCCAAGGATGAATAAATAGGCCGAGTGAGAGCTTTATTTTGATTTGATCGAATAAAGTTTCTAAGTTGAAGATATTTAAAAAAAAATGTGTTCTATTGAGATTAAATTTGATCCTCAGCTCTTCAAAAGACATTATGTTATCTGCACATGGCAAATATAAATCCTGAATCTTTTGTATCCCTTTTAAATTCCATACTTTAAATACAGCGTCCGCTCTCCCTGGTTTAAAATATTGATTACCCCATATTGGACTAAATTGTGACAATAACTGTGGTTCTTTTAAATAGTTTTTAGCTTCACACCATATTTTGATCATATGCTTTACAAATGGATTTTTAACTTGTTTTTGTAATTTTTTTGCCGAATCTGAGTATATGAATATGGGAAGAGGTAAAGGTAAATTGTATGATTCCATTTCAGTCCAGTGAGGGAGATCATTTGATGAAAAATAATATGTCATAGACCTCAGTTGTGCCGACCAATAATACAACATAAAATTTGGACATTTCAGACCTCCACGATCAAATGGTAAATATAATAAAGACAGACGTAATCTAGCCCTCCTGTTGTTCCATATAAATTCCACTAACTTTTTTTTTATTCTTGAGAATAGATCTAAAGGTGGTGATAAGGGAATGTATTGAAATAAATAAAGTATTTTAGGTAAAATATTACTTTTAAGTATATTGATTCTCCCGATCATCGACATTGGTAGTGACATCCATCTCTGAGTTAACTCATTGATATCTGACATTAAGGCTTCATAGTTGACACTGGCGACTGATTCTAGCTTAGGCACAATTTGGATTCCTAAATATTTAAACTGATTTACAACATTGAATTGATTTACCTCAGGGGCTGGGTAATTTCTCTGGGTCTCATTTAGCATTAATATTGAAGATTTAGTTTTATTTATTATATCCTGATATTTCCCCAAAATTCTTTATTAAATTCAACAAGGTTGGAATTGATTTTTTTAGATTCGACATAAACAAAATTATGTCATCGGCGTACAGGGAGATTTTATGTTCTGTTGGTCCAACTTTAATTCCATATATTTGTGAATGTAAACGTATCGCCATCGCTAAAGGTTCAATTGCCATAGTAAACAGTAAAGGTGAAAGTGGACAGCCTTGTCGACATCCTCTATTGATTTTTATTGGTTTTGAAATATTGTTATTTGTTAGGATTTCTGCTGTAGCATTATTGTATATTATTTGAACCCATTTTATGAAATTATTTCCAAGTCCAAACCTTTGTAGGACTTCAAAAAGAAAGGGCCATTCAACTCTATCAAAGGCCTTTTCGGCGTCCAGTGATAGGAGAGCTGTATCCGGTGCTTCTTTATTAAAATAAATAATATTAAATAGTCTTCTTACATTATGGAAGCCTTGTCTACCCTTTATAAAGCCATTCTGATCTCGATTAATAATATTTGGTAAAATTTCTTGTATTCGTCTTGCTAAAATTTTACAGATTATCTTAAGGTCGGCGTTTAATAGGCTTATTGGTCTCATATTTTCACATTTATTAGAGGGCTTACCTGGTTTTGGCAGCAGTATAATTAAGGCATTATTTATGTATGATGGTAAATTATTATTTTGAAATGCTTCTAAAACCATTTCCAAAAAAGGTTTTATTAATTTATTCTTAAATTTTTTATAAAGGTCAACTGGAAGACCATCTGGTCCTGCACTTTTTCCTGATTTCATGTTATCAATGGCTAGCCCAACTTCTTCTTGACTAATTTTAGACTCCAATATCTCCCTGTTTTCATTTGGAATACACGGTATAGATAGTTCGTTCAAAAACCCATTTAGTTTTGTTAAATCAGATTCATTTTTGGTATCATATAATTTTTCATAGTAATCTCTAAAGGCTCTGTTAATTTCTAAAGGATCTATAACTACCTGTCCCTTACTTATAATACTGGTAATTGGTGTTTTAATTTCTAATTGTTTAATCTGCCATGCTAATAATTTTCCTGATTTTTCACCTTGTTCATAAAAAGATTGTTTCAATCTTAGAAGACTCGAGGCAGCTCTATTCGCTGATTTTTTGTCGTATTCAGCTCTCAAAATCAGTAATTCATTCTCCAACCTTGGGTCACTTCCTGCATACACTTTTTCCTGAAGACTTTTTATTTTATGTTCCAATTTAGCTCTCTCCTCTCGAGTCTTCTTAGATTTTGATCCTGTATAACTAATAATATGTCCCCTAATAAAAGCTTTGAAAGCCTCCCACTTTACACATGCTGATGTTTGTGTAGTATTGATGTCAAAGAACTCGTCTATCTGTTTTTCTATATACTTGACAAATTCCTCATCCTGAAGCCATTTATGCTGAAATTGCCATCTACCTGATTCCTTTGTCAATTTTTTATCTACATATATTAGACAACAGGGTGCATGATCAGAGATCACGATGTTATCATAAAAGCAGTTTTGAATCTTGGACCTTAATTCTGTGGAAATCAAAAAATAATCAATACGTGAGAATGTCTTGTAGGTACTGGAATAACAAGAATAGGCTTTAACTTGTGGTTTCATTTCTCTCCATATATCTAACAATCTCAATTCTTTCATAAAATGATTAATAGTCATCCTACATCCAATGTGCGTGCAATCCAGTCCTGTTGATCTATCTATACCTGGATTCAATGTACAATTAAAATCCCCTGCTATTATATGTTGCCCTGTAAGTGATGATAAGATAAGAAATAAATTAGCAAAGAACTTCTGATCATCTATATTGGGACCATATAAGTTCACAAGATTTATATTTTCTAATAGCAAAGAACCTTGAATGATTACATATCTTCCAAATTTGTCTCCAATTACATTTTTCACTTGAAAAGGAACTGATTTATGTATGAGAGTCATAACTCCCCTGGCCCGGGATGAGAATGATGAGGTGAAGACACTTCCTTGCCATCTACTCCTAATTCTTTTTATATCCTCCTCTATTAAATGAGTTTCTTGTAAAAACACAATTTTTGAACCCATGTCTTTTATTTTATTCATAACTTGTTTAAGTTTTTTTAAATTTTGTAGACCTCTGCAATTCCATGAAGTTAAATTAAGATTAACACTTTGGTTTATGATCAATAGAGAGTTTGGGATTACCTTGCAGTGTAAACATGCTCATACAGAGAAGCAAAAACATGAGTGGTTGAACATTCATCCTACAAACTACACACAAACAAATTTCCCCTTCCCACACTTGTGGGAAACCCCCCAAAATCAAAAGAAAAATTCCGTCTCCCGATATAGCCATCGACCGTTCCACATCCACGGGGAACAGCCTAAGCCACTCCTTCTTCATCCTCCCAATCACCCTAACTCTACTGCTTTTAATGACGTAACATTAACTCTCCTCTGTAGTTTTCCAACTTAACTCCAAAATTTTTAACAACTTTGTACATCATAGTTTTTTTTTGTTTGTTTTGTTTTTTTTAATATATAATACAATCTATATTTTGTAAACTTACTATTTACTTCAAGTCAGTCAGATGCCTGTGCAAATGCTTAATTATTCTACCTTATATTTTGTTCATGCTTAGCTCCCACCAGTCTCTTCTTCTTCTTTGATCTTCTTGATGAACTCCTGCGCCTCCTCTGGGGTCTTGAAGATGTGGGTTCTGCCCTCATACGTGGTCAGCAGTCTCGCAGGATAGATTACACCATGACGAATCCCAAGGTTGCGCAGCTCCTTACGTATGGGATCAAACTGCTTCCTCAATTGTTGGATTCCTGTGGCCAAATCTGGGTAGAACCGCACCTGCTGGTCCTGGTGTTTAATCTCTCCTTTAGCTCGTGCAGCGTTGAAGATCTTCATCCTGTCTCTGTTGCTGAGAAACTTCATAATTAAGGTCCTCGGCGGTCCCTTATCTCTCCGTGGGCCAATACGATGTGCATTTTCCAGAACCACTGCTGATTGCAACTCCTCGCTGCCCAGCACCTCCGGAATCCACTTTTCCAGAAAGGAACATACGTCCCGACCTTCTGATTCCTCTGAAAGACCCACCAGCCTCAAGTTATTCTGTCTCAACCGAGATTCCAAATCCAAAATATTATTTTCCAGAGATTTATTTTTTTTTTCCAAAGTGCGCACCTTTAATTGAAGACGGGTGACGTCATCTTCAGCACTAGCGAGACGGAGCTCCATCTGCGCCGTTCGTTCTACACAGTCACCCAATTCCTTTCTTATTCCTTCCAATGCTGTCATAATCCCATCAAATCTAGAGGAAAAGTCCGCTCTCATTGAACTCATGGCAGCCATCAGCGCATCTGCGCCTCTCCCCGCAGATATCGCACCGTTGCCAGCCTCCTCCGCCATATATGGAGTTTTATTTGCTGCGTCACAGACCTGAAAGTCCGTTAATTTGGACTGTTTCGGCGGCTCGCTTTTTCCTTTACCTGGTTTTCCAGCCTTAGGCTTCGCCGACATATCCTCGCCCAAACGCTGGGATACGTTCTGTCCCAAATGAGAGAGTTATTTGCCGATTTTTTTTCTCCAGGAGCAGAGCAGAGTGAGACACGTCCGTCTTACGTGGCAGCCATAACCGGAAGTCGTGTTGTCTCCTTTTAAGTCTTGAAGACCATGGTATATTTTAGAGATGTATCTGATCCCTGGGATCCCTTTATATGCCATTAAGAAGACCTTCAGAACACCTGACTGGGCCCTATCCAAATCCTCCTTTTTAAGTATTTTGTTTATGTGGTGTCTAAGCTGAAAGAACCTGTAAAGGTCTTGATTTATTAGACCTTGTTTTTTCAAATCTTCAAAACTTCTTAAAATTTGCCCTTTAAAAAAATCGTAATATTTTATCAGTTCGTTCTCTTTCCACTTTTTAAATCTAGTGTCTGTTTTATTAGGGGTAAAGTCTTGATCATAGGCAATCCATTGCAGTAATCGATAGGGTTCTTTAGTTTGATTCTCTCTGACTATCTTAAACCAAATTTTTAGCGGGGTCTCTATCCACGGGTTAGTGTTATTCAAAAGTTTAGGTAAGGCATTGTTCCCCATTATCGCCTGTAGGGGGATGTCACTTGTTATTTGGCATTCCATCTCCTTCCATTGTGCAGTGTAGACTGGGTTACATATCTCTACTAAAGTTTTAATTTGTGCGGCTTTAAAATAGTCCCTGATATTTGGCAGCGCGAGCCCACCTTTGTCTTTGTTTAGCTGTAGGGTTCTATATCTGATTCTAGGTCTCTTGCCCTGCCATATGAATCTTGAGATCCTTCTGTCCAGTTCTTGCCATGTTTTTTTGGGAGGTTCTACCGGTATTGTTTGGAAAAGGTATAGAAGACGTGGAAGTATATTCATTTTGACTGCTTCAATTCTTTGTGCGGTACCCAAGAATGGTATCATATTCCATCTTGCTTGATCAGATTTTATTTTTGCCATCAGTGGATCATAGTTTAGTGTTATAATTTTGTTGAGTTGTTTTGGGATATTGACCCCCAGATATTTCATAGATTCCATCTCCCAGTTAGTTTTGAGTTTGCTTAGTAAATGTTGATTTGGGTCATAGTTGAATGTTAAAACTTGGGTTTTATGCATGTTTAATTCGTACCCCGATAGATCTCCATACTCTGAAAAAACTGAGATTAGTTCTGGAAAAGAGGTGTCCGGCTGCCCCAGGTATATTAAAATGTCATCAGCAAAGAATGCTATTTTGTGTTCCTTCTGACCAAGTGTAATACCTCGAATTTTTTGATTCTGTCTTATCCATTGGCTCAGAGGTTCTATGAAGATTGCAAAGAGCAGTGGAGACAAGGGGCAGCCCTGACGACATCCTCTTTCCAGTTCAAAAGATGATGATAATTTACCGTTAATCCTTATTTTAGCTGTTGGTTTTTTATATAATGCCTGGATAGTTCTAATGAAGTTATCATGAAAATTGAAACTGGATAAGATTCTATATAGGAAAGACCAGTCAACCGAATCAAATGCTTTTTCAGCATCTAATCCCAATATGGCTGCATTTAAGCTATATTTTTTTATATGATGAATTATGTGTAAAGTGCGTCTAATGTTGTCTTGTGTCTGTCTTTGTCTTATAAAACCTGTTTGGTCTAAATGAATTAAGTCTGTCAGTATATTTTCTAACCCTTTGTCAAGGATAGTGGTAAAAAGCTTATAGTCCTGATTTAACACACTGATTGGTCTGTAGTTGGAGCAGTCTAGTTTATCCTTTTCAGGTTTAGGTATGACTGCAATGACCCCTTCTCTCCAGGAGGGGGGGATTTCCCCTGTGTGGAGGACATAATTAAATGTTTTCTGGAGGAGAGGAGATAGTTGCTGTTTAAAGGTTTTGTACGACTCTGCTGTATAGCCATCTGCTCCTGGGGATTTGTTAGCTTTAAGTTTCATAATTGCTTTTTCTAATTCTTTAGGTTGTATTTCTGACAGTAGTGTTTTATTTTGTGACTCAGTAAGTTGGGGAAGGTTTAATGTGTTTAGGAATGTTTCGGATGCGTTTTTATGTTTTTTGAGGGAGTACAAGTTCTTATAGTAGTTCTCGAAGCTTTTAAGAATATCCTGAATTCTAAATTTTATTTCTTTTGATACTGGGTCTCTGATTTTGTAGATTGCTCTCTCCGTTTGTTGTTTCCTCAATTTATAGGCTAGCAATTTTGCCGATTTGCTGCCTGTTTCATAGTATTTTTGTTTCAGAAATGTAAGTTTCTTCTGGATTTCTATTGTGTAGATCTCATTTATTTGTTTTTTTAATTTCCTTAATTTTGAGCGAGTCAATAGAATGAGTGTTGTCTTTGTGCTCTTTTTCTAGGTTCTTAAGTTCTGACTCTAATGTGATTAGTTTTTCTTGTCTCAGTTTCTTTTGGATTGCCAGTTTTGCGATAATCTTTCCCCTTATTACAGCTTTGCATGCGTCTCACAGTATTAAAGGGGATACTTCTCCATTATCATTTTCTTCCAAATATCTGACAATATCTGATTCCAATTCATCTTTCAGTGGTCCTTTCAGCACATTTGAATTTAACCTCCAAGAAAATGTATTGTTTGTGTATTTTTGGATACTTAAGTCCATATAGATCGGACTGTGGTCAGAGAGATCCATCAGTCCTATTTTACATGTTTTTACTCTTCCAATGTCTCTATTAAACATAAAAAAATAGTCAGTCCTTGAGTATGATGAATGTGGTGCTGAGTAAAATGTATAATCTTTTACACTGGGGTTGAATTCCCTCCACACGTCACAGATTCCCATTTCTTTTAGTAGCATCCGAGTTTTTCTACTTTGAGTGTTATTTTGATGTGGAGAATTACCTGATGCATCCCAGTATGGATTCAGTCTTAGTTTGAAGTCTCCACCACATATCACTAAACCTTGGGCTTTAGTTATCATTAGGTCAAATACATTTTTATAAAATTTCCAGTTAGCCCCTGGAGGTGCATATACATTCAGCAGGGTGATATCTTCTCACTCTAGCCGCCCAAGTACCATACTGCATCTCCCTTCTTTATCTATGTGTTCTGATTTTTTTTCAAATATAAGTTTGGTTGAGATCAATGTCGCTACCCCCCTCCTCCTCCCTGACTTATATGAAGATGAAGAGATCATTTTAAACCCTTGTCTATTGAGTTTAGTGTGCTCCACGTCTGTTAGGTGGGTTTCCTGTAAAAATATTATTCCTGCTTTGTCTTTTTTCATTTTGCCTAGAATCTTAGATCTTTTAACTGGATTCAGGATCCCTTTTACATTATATGAGATTATTTTGGTTACACCCTGTTTCTCCATTGTGTTGTCCTATTTAGTATAACAGTGTGATGGCCCTCTTTTATGCTACTCAGAAACTGAAAGAACATTAAGAACATAAAAAACATTAAGAACATGGTATATAAAACTTTAAAACAAAAAACTGACAAAAGATCTTCCTGAGCTGAGGTCTTTTTAGTGACCTTAGAAGAG
Organism: Pholidichthys leucotaenia; assembly: GCA_020510985.1. Taxonomy (NCBI): domain Eukaryota; kingdom Metazoa; phylum Chordata; class Actinopteri; order Cichliformes; family Pholidichthyidae; genus Pholidichthys; species Pholidichthys leucotaenia. Next base: position 117,888,935 of record CM035842.1, read on the forward strand.
CCTTGATGGTGTGTTGGCTCTGAGGGAAATTCCTCAGATTCCGTTACGTGCTGAGGGCCCTCTCTTACCCCTGTAAGTTGTCCCATATTTTTAACGTGAATTTCAGATCCCAATCCGAACTTGTAATGATTTTTTTTTTTATGCCTATACCCTATGAAATTGTGCGCAACCTCCCACCACCATCCCAGCAAACAGACACGTTAATACAGTAATTGTTAGTGTGGAGAGATCATGTGGTTCATTGTCACATTTCTATTTTAACAAGTTTTTTTTTTTAAAGACTTATTTGTTTCTAATATTATGTCTGTTCCATAAAATGCTTTACCACTTGCTGATTCTGCATCTCCTTTAATGTTTGTTACCTTGTAGGAGGAGGGTTGGATGCGCAGATTGACTAAAAAATATCGTTATTCCCTCCTGTAAACAGCCAGTTTTTCCTTGTAGCTCTGGCGCTGGGTTTCCCGCTGCTGGCCCGTGGATTTTGAGGGTCTCTGTGTGGACCACGATTGAGCCTTGATTCTTTCAATCGGGTCTGCTGTGGGTTTATACACCGTTACCGGGAGTCCTCTTCTTGCCATATCCGTGGTTGCTTCTTCCGCCGAGTTGTAGAGACACGTCTCATCCCCATAAAAAACCCGCAGCTTCGCCGGAAATGGAGTCTGAAAGCGCAGTTTCTTCTCTCGTAGTATCTTTTTAGCGTCGTTGTATTCCCGATGGTTTTTAAGGACCTCCGGAGCGTAGTCGTGTTCCACGAAAACTTTTCTCTCTTGGTGCATAAATCCTTTTTTCTGCCAAGCCAGTCTTACAACTTCTTCTTTTATTTTGGAGTTGGAGAACTTCACCACCACCGATCTCTGTGGCGCTTCCGCCGCCGGCCTAGGGGCTAATGTACGGTGCGCCCTTTCTATCTTCAAGTTGGTGGTTTGGGGAATATCCAACTTCTCTCTCAGTAAGGATTCCACGCATGCCGCCATTGTGGTGAAACCGTCCTCGACTCCTTTCAGAACAAAACATACTAATTTTAAAGCTGTAGTAGGCAGAAATCTAACAAACAAGGGAAAAAAAGCCTGAAATTAGGGGGAAAAGGAAAAAAACATAACATGCCTGTATGCTGCATCTCCTCCTTCCTTCCCTGTCCTAAGCCATGCCCTATAAGGTGTGTTGAGTTTTGTAGAGCAGCCAATAGTATAGCGACAAGACCTGTGATGAAACCATCATGGGTGTGAAAGGCTGAACAGAACCCAGAGAGATGCTGTTGTGTAGCTGGCCTGTCAGACCACAGACATTCTAAATTATTAAAGGATGGTAGATTATTTATTTTCAAATGCAAACAAAATTTTTTAGCCTACTGCAACTTTACCTTTGTGAAGTAATTTAATAATGCATTTAGTTTGTTTTATATGGCTCTAGACAGGCAGATTAGTATCATGTCACGGCTGGAAAACCGTGTGCTAGTGTAATTCAATAGTTCCTTATATCCATCATTTCTGACTTCAGAGGAATGTCTGCTATGTGGGCTGGGGCCAAGTCTGCATAGCTGGCTTTAAGGCGTTTGGGGTGATCAAAGACCTGCTTCTGTGTAGAGAAAGATTGGATATTTTTTCTTCATGGGACTTTTAACATTTAGATAGAAGGAAAACTTAACTAAGGATGTTTATCAGTGCTTGATGTTGACATAGAAAACAGGAGTTTAAGCTGTCAATATGTTACCTGCGTCAACAAGAGGAAATGTAAGAGCTTGGAAATGAAACGGTCATTGTCGCCCCCGACAGACTGCTATGATGATGATGATGATGGATTGTATTCAAATAAATTATTGCAAACTCCAATTCCAGTGAAGATTGGACACTGTATAAGATGTATTTAAAAAAGAATACAATGATTTACAAATTCTTTTCAACCTATATTCAGTTTAATAGACTACAAAGACAAGATATTTAATATTCAAACTAATAAACTCTGTTTTGTTTTGTTTTCAAATATTCACTCATTTTGAATTTGAATGCCTGCAGAATATTCCAAAAAAGCTGGGGCAGGGGCAAGTAAAAGACTGGAAAAGTTAAGGAATGCTTAAAAAAAAAAGCAAAATTCACCTTTTTGAAACATTCCACATGTGAAAAATTTCTGCACATAAGCGGCAATGCTAAAGACCAACACTGAATGCTTGTGACCTTTGAACCCTCAGGTGGCACTACATTAAAAGCAGACATCATTCTGTAAAGAATAGGGCTGCAGCTAATGACTATTTTGCGAGTCAAGTAATCAACCACTATCATCGATGATTACTCGAGTATTCAGATACTTTTTAAGAAACTTGCATTGACCAACATGTGCCGAACGTTCTTTCCTGCAGAGCAGTAGTAATTGTACCAAACACTCAATAACACAGGTATACATTTATTGCAATGCCTACTGCAATGTTTATTGTATAGAACGTAACTTTTAACATGTTACACATAGGGCTGTCACGATAACTGCAATTATGTAATACCGCACTATGGACAAGCCTACCACGGAAGATAACAAACAACCGCGGTGTTCACTTATTTTGTGTGTGTGGCTAAATCTTGTTGTTCACTTATGTACCCCTACTGATTAATAAATAAATTGTTTAATGTTAAGTGTATTTTTTATCGCCAACAGCATGTTTGCACACGGTATTGACGACGGCAGCACCCGGTACTGTGGAAGCTTCCATAGCACCGGGTGCTAGCGGCATCAGCACCGTGTGGGGCACTCTCTCTCCAGATGGACTCAAGCAGGCAGTTAGTGGTGGAAGCGTTTGAACTCCTTGCTAAATACAGCTGTGACAGTGAGCACTGAAAGGGCACAAAGCGAGTTATTTCCTTCTGAGCGGAGTGTTTATGATCCTGACAGTTGAGCTCCAAGAGCGAAACTGTGCGAAATGCATAGTGCATTACTTGTTTGAACGTGATTTTTTTGGACAGCAGCAAAAATTCAAAAATCACGGAGACAAGAGCCACACAGGGTCCTGTACGGAGGCTGTCCTGTTTAAATAAGCTGAATGTCACTGTAGTCTCCAGTCCACACACGCCATAGTTGAAATACTGGAGTTCCCGCCGCTGCTTTATGAAAATGATCTCTTTTTGTTTTTGTAACAGAATCAGCAGTTCATGCCTAGTAAGACCGGAGCTCTGCATAATTGTCACACACACACAAAGTTGAGAGCGGCACTGCAGCAAGTTTCTCTCAGCTTCCATCGTTTGCCACATAAGTTATGAACCCTGTTTAAATTACGAGACCACAGAGTCTTAAAAACATAATTCCTCCACCACAACAACCCTAGTTACACCATAAAGTTCCATTTTGTACCGTTAGCTTCAACTGGCAACATAGCAGTTACCACTGCTAGCGGGGCTACATGTGGTGGCATATGTTCTTTGGCCATATAAGCATAATTAGCGTAGCTGACTACATTCTATTCATCTTAATTTAAAATCTCAATGACGTACCTTGTCTCAGGTGTGCTGGCCATGCATAATGTGGGATGCCTTCTGCTGAGACACAGTAACATCGATGTAGTATGCTAGCTCGCCCCTCGGCTTTACCATTTACACACTGCACAATGTTTTCCTTCAATTTGAGCTTGAAATGATCCCAGACTTGAAATACTTTTTGTTATTTTTTCTGGCTTTCTTCCTTTTTGCCATTGCTATGACATGGCACCATTAAACAAAGCCGTGTCTTGTTTACGTAGTGTGACCGGAAGAAGGTCATACTGGAAGAAGGTCATATAGACCGGAAGTGCTACATTAAATGACGCGTCGAAGCATAAATTTTGAATCAATGAATTTTTGTAATCAAATTACTCGAGTTGTTTGAGTAATCATTGCAGCTCTAGCTGCAGCTATCGATTATTTTACTAACCGAGTATTCTGTCACTGTAATCAATTGATTAATCGAGTAATCAGATATTTTTTTATTTTTTGTATTGAAGAAACTTGCACTGACCGACATGTGCGGAACTTTCTTTCCTAAAGAGCAGTGTTAATTGTACCAAACACTCAATAACACAGATACACATTTATTGCAATGCTTATTGCAATGGTTTTTGCATGTAACCCCATTTGCAGTTGCTGCATTACATTTTGCCTTTAAACTGTGACAACAAAATTGCTGATGTACACCTCTAGGTGCTTAATGTTAATGTTGTATTACCGGATAAACTAAAATAAGCTTGTAAAGTTTTTACAAAAAAAATCAAATTGCTTAAGTAAAATATATAAAACAAGTAAAATACATTAAATTAAATTGATGTTCAATTTTAGAATGTTTTCTGGTACAAGCCTCAGCTGTTTTTTTTTTCCACAATATCTTTATTGAACCTTTTTTTTTTTTTTTAACAAACATGATACAAACAATCAAACACTAACACTAAAGTACTACAAAAAAAAAAAAATGCACTAAAAACACCAACAACCACCAACAAAATCAAGTCTTCAACAATGCTCCTCTGTTTAGTCTAGACAATCCAATACATAAGTATACATATTATGTTCACCAGTTTGGAATTTACAAGGTCCACACACATCATTCACCTTCTTCTTCAAGAGTTATGTTTAAATTTTTTACATAATCAATAAAAGGTCTCCATATATTCTCAAACACAATTTCCTTTGATTTCAGTATATATGTTATTCTTTCTAATGGAAGGTTTGTTAACATCTGTCTTAACCACTGAGTCACATCTGGTCTATGAGTCTTTTTCCATAATAGTGCAATACATTTTTTGGCATTAAGCAAACTGAGGTCTATGAAAGTTCTTTCACTTTTATTGAAATTATGCTTGTCTGGGTACAGACCCAACAAAACCAGTTTAGGATTCAATATGATTTGTTTTGAGATTATTTTTTCAATTGTTACCCTCACCTCTTCCCAAAACATTCTTATTAATCTACATTCCCATAAACAATGAAATAGGGTTCCTTTACTTTCCATGCATTTTGTGCATGTATCTGGTATATTTTTGTTATATCTATTTAACTCCTCCGGTGTAACATACATCCGCATTAACCATTTGAAATGTATCAATTTAAGGCGTGCATTTATTGATTTGGTTTGAGCTTCTGTACAAGCCAATTCCCATTGTTCCTCTGAAATTTCAATTTGCAGATCTTCTTTCCAGTAGTTTAATCTTTTCAGTGAATTTTCACTTGAAGATAGTGTCAATGAGTTATAAAACTCTGAAATAATACCCTTTCTTTTACTATCTTTCATCATCATTTTTTCCAAGGATGAATAAATAGGTCGAGTGAGAGCTTTATTTTGATTTGATCGAATAAAGTTTCTAAGTTGAAGATATTTAAAAAAATGTGTTCTATTGAGATTAAATTTGATCCTCAGCTCTTCAAAAGACATTATGTTGTCTGCACATGGCAAATATAAATCCTGAATCTTTTGTATCCCTTTTAAATTCCATACTTTAAATACAGCGTCCGCTCTCCCTGGTTTAAAATATTGATTACCCCATATTGGACTAAATTGTGACAATAACTGTGGTTCTTTTAAATAGTTTTTAGCTTCACACCATATTTTGATCATATGCTTTACAAATGGATTTTTAACTTGTTTTTGTAATTTTTTTGCCGAATCTGAGTATATGAATATGGGAAGAGGTAAAGGTAAATTGTATGATTCCATTTCAGTCCAGTGAGGGAGATCATTTGATGAAAAATAATATGTCATAGACCTCAGTTGTGCCGACCAATAATACAACATAAAATTTGGACATTTCAGACCTCCACGATCAAATGGTAAATATAATAAAGACAGACGTAATCTAGCCCTCCTGTTGTTCCATATAAATTCCACTAACTTTTTTTTTATTCTTGAGAATAGATCTAAAGGTGGTGATAAGGGAATGTATTGAAATAAATAAAGTATTTTAGGTAAAATATTACTTTTAAGTATATTGATTCTCCCGATCATCGACATTGGTAGTGACATCCATCTCTGAGTTAACTCACTGATATCTGACATTAAGGCTTCATAGTTGACACTGGCGACTGATTCTAGCTTAGGCATAATTTGGATTCCTAAATATTTAAACTGATTTACAACATTGAATTGATTTACCTCAGGGGCTGGGTAATTTCTCTGGGTCTCATTTAGCATTAATATTGAAGATTTAGTTTTATTTATTTTATATCCTGATATTTCCCCAAAATTCTTTATTAAATTCAACAAGGTTGGAATTGATTTTTTTAGATTCGACATAAACAAAATTATATCATCGGCGTACAGGGAGATTTTATGTTCTGTTGGTCCAACTTTAATTCCATATATTTGTGAATGTAAACGTATCGCTATCGCTAAAGGTTCAATTGCCATAGTAAACAGTAAAGGTGAGAGTGGACAGCCTTGTCGACATCCTCTATTGATTTTTATTGGTTTTGAAATATTGTTATTTGTTAGGATTTCTGCTGTAGCATTATTGTATATTATTTGAACCCATTTTATGAAATTATTTCCAAGTCCAAACCTTTGTAGGACTTCAAAAAGAAAGGGCCATTCAACTCTATCAAAGGCCTTTTCGGCGTCCAATGATAGGAGAGCTGTATCCGGTGCTTCTTTATTAAAATAGATAATATTAAATAGTCTTCTTACATTATGGAAGCCTTGTCTACCCTTTATAAAGCCATTCTGATCTCGATTAATAATATTTGGTAAAATTTCTTGTATTCGTCTTGCTAAAATTTTACAGATTATCTTAAGGTCGGCGTTTAATAGGCTTATTGGTCTCATATTTTCACATTTATTAGAGGGCTTACCTGGTTTTGGCAGCAGTATAATTAAGGCATTATTTATGTATGATGGTAAATTATTATTTTGAAATGCTTCTAAAACCATTTCCAAAAAAGGTTTTATTAATTTATTCTTAAATTTTTTATAAAGGTCAACTGGAAGACCATCTGGTCCTGCACTTTTTCCTGATTTCATATTATCAATGGCTAGCCCAACTTCTTCTTGACTAATTTTAGACTCCAATATCTCCCTGTTTTCATTTGGAATACACGGTATAGATAGTTCGTTCAAAAACCCATTTAGTTTTGTTAAATCAGGTTCATTTTTGGTATCATATAATTTTTCATAGTAATCTCTAAAGGCTCTATTAATTTCTAAAGGATCTATAACTACCTGTCCCTTACTTATAATACTGGTAATTGGTGTTTTAATTTCCAATTGTTTAATCTGCCATGCTAATAATTTTCCTGATTTTTCACCTTGTTCATAAAAAGATTGTTTCAATCTTAGAAGACTCGAGGCAGCTCTATTCGCTGATTTTTTGTCGTATTCAGCTCTCAAAATCAGTAATTCATTCTCCAACCTTGGGTCACTTCCTGCATACACTTTTTCCTGAAGATTTTTTATTTTATGTTCCAATTTAGCTCTCTCCTCTCGAGTCTTCTTAGATTTTGATCCTGTATAACTAATAATATGCCCCCTAATAAAAGCTTTGAAAGCCTCCCACTTTACACATGCTGATGTTTGTGTAGTATTGATGTCAAAGAACTCGTCTATCTGTTTTTCTATATACTTGACAAATTCCTCATCCTGAAGCCATTTATGCTGAAATTGCCATCTACCTGATTCCTTTGTCAATTTTTTATCTACATATATTAGACAACAGGGTGCATGATCAGAGATCACGATGTTATCATAAAAGCAGTTTTGAATCTTGGACCTTAATTCTGTGGAAATCAAAAAATAATCAATACGTGAGAATGTCTTGTAGGTACTGGAATAACAAGAATAGGCTTTAACTTGTGGTTTCATTTCTCTCCATATATCTAACAATCTCAATTCTTTCATAAAATGATTAATAGTCATCCTACATCCAATGTGCGTACAATCCAGTCCTGTTGATCTATCCACACCTGGATTCAATGTACAATTAAAATCCCCTGCTATTATATGTTGCCCTGTAAGTGATGATAAGATGAGAAATAAATTAGCAAAGAACTTCTGATCATCTATATTGGGACCATATAAGTTCACAAGATTTATATTTTCTAATAGCAAAGAACCTTGAATGATTACATATCTTCCAAATTTGTCTCCAATTACATTTTTCACTTGAAAAGGAACTGATTTATGTATGAGAGTCATAACTCCCCTGGCTCGGGATGAAAATGAAGAGGTGAATACACTTCCCTGCCATCTACTCCTAATTCTTTTAACATCCTCCTCTATCAGATGAGTTTCTTGTAAAAACACAATTCTTGAACCCATGTCCTTTATTTTATTCATAACTTGTTTAAGTTTTTTTAAATTTTGTAGACCTCTGCAATTCCATGAAGTTAAATTAAGATTAACACTTTGGTCCATGATCAATAGAGAGTTTGGGATTACCTTGCAGTGTAAACATGCTCATACAGAGAAGCAAAAACATGAGTGGTTGAACATTCATCCTACAAACTACACACAAACAAATTTCCCCTTCCCACACTTGTGGCAAACCCCCCAAAATCAAAAGAAAAATTCTGTCTCCCGATATAGCCATCGACCGTTCCACACCCACGGGGAACAGCCTAAGCCACTCCTTCTTCATCCTCCCAATCACCCTAACTCTACTGCTTTTAATGACGTAACATTAACTCTCCTCTGTAGTTTTCCAACTTAACTCCAAAATTTTTAACAACTTTGTACATCATAGTTTTTTTTTTTGTTTGTTTTGTTTTTGTTTTTTTTTTTTTTAATATATAATACAATCTATATTTTGTAAACTTACTATTTACTTCAAGTCAGTCAGATGCCTGTGCAAATGCTTAATTATTCTACCTTATATTTTGTTCATGCTTAGCTCCCACCAGTCTCTTCTTCTTCTTTGATCTTCTTGATGAACTCCTGCGCCTCCTCTGGGGTCTTGAAGATGTGGGTTCTGCCCTCATACGTGGTCAGCAGTCTCGCAGGATAGATTACACCATGACGAATCCCAAGGTTGCGCAGCTCCTTACGTACGGGATCAAACTGCTTCCTCAATTGCTGGATTCCTGTGGCCAAATCTGGGTAGAACCGCACCTGCTGGTCCTGGTGTTTAATCTCTCCTTTTTTAGCTCGTGCAGCGTTGAAGATCTTCATCCTGTCTCTGTTGTTAAGAAACTTCATAATTAAGGTCCTCGGCGGTCCCTTATCTCTCCGTGGGCCAATGCGATGTGCTTTTTCCAGAACCACTGCTGATTGCAACTCCTCGCTGCCCAGCACCTCCGGAATCCACTTTTCCAGAAAGGAACATACGTCCCGACCTTCTGATTCCTCTGGAAGACCCACCAGCCTCAAATTATTCTGTCTCGACCGAGATTCCAAATCCAAAATATTATCTTCCAGAGATTTATTTTTTTTTTCCAAAGTGCGCACCTTTAATTGAAGACGGGTGACGTCATCTTCAGCACTAGCGAGACGGAGCTCCATCTGCGCCGTTCGTTCTACACAGTCACCCAATTCCTTTCTTATTCCTTCCAACGCTGTCATAATCCCATCAAATCTAGAGGAAAAGTCCGCTCTCATTGAACTCATGGCAGCCATCAGCGCATCTGCGCCATTCCCCGCAGAAATCGCAGCGTTGCCAGCCTCCTCCGCCATATATGGAGCCTTGTTTGCTGCGTCACAGACCTGAAAGTCCGTTAATTTGGACTGTTTCGGCGGCTCGCTTTTTCCTTTTCCTGGTTTTCCAGCCTTAGGCTTCGCCGACATATCCTCGCCCAAACGCTGGGATACGTTCTGTCCCAAATGAGAGAGTTATTTGCCGATTTTTTTTTCTCCAGGAGCAGAGCAGAGCGAGACACGTCCGTCCTACGTGGCAGCCATAACCGGAAGTCGCCTCAGCTGTTTTGAAAAAAATATATATACCAATCAACATAAACAAAACTGTTATACTAAATTACAGCTGATTTGACAATGCCCCACTTTTATATTAACGAGTAGATCTGTGTCAACTGCATCAAAACAAAGCTATTACTCTGATCACACTTGAACCGTCTTTATCCATACAGACCAAAACCAGAGTTTCTTTATGTCAACTTATGTTTGCTAACTTTCTATGAGAAAATCCTTTAAAGGAGCATGTGGCGGTTTTCATTAGGAAAAGTCAGCATATCAACATGCTCAGAACTGAGGCTTGCCCTTTGTATTGAAATGATGTTACCTGCTACAGAAAACAGATGCTCTGATAAGTGTAGATGTTGCTGGAATACATAGCAATGACTTTGCCAGTTTTGCCAGTGTAGGATACCGTGCTGCATTTCTTTGCTATCATGACAACAGATTCTTCTTTCTTGGACAATGGATGTTCTTCAAAGTACATAAGAACCTCATTCTACACAGCTTGATTTAACTGCTGTTCTTCATCCTGATCATCACTGAAAGACAGAATGATAAGACATTGAAACAACACAATCAGGAAAGAACACAGAATATGAAACTATACAAACGCACAAATTCTTAAGTCTCAAGTTCTAAGATACCTGGCACTGGAGTCCAGCGAGCCCAGAAAGTTCTGGAGGAATGATGTTGCACCCTTAATGCCTGCATGCATTACTGGGTCTTATGCTTTGCTTTAAAAAACGCTCTTTAAAGGAAACCTCCAGCTCCCATATTTAACTTGAAATAGCTGTATGCCAAAAAGATCTGAATTCAGTTTTTGACTAGAACTGATAACATGATCCTGTTGTACTTTATGCAACACAATGACTTATTTTCTTTATCGCACTCTCTTGCACTTTATTTTCCTTTTGCACCATGAGGAAGAGCTGTCAGAAGTGCTGCGTTAAACAAAGCCTCGAATCATAGATTTTGAATCGAGGATTTTTTGTAATCAAGTTACTCAAATTATTCAAGTACTCAGAAAAGGGTATTACCATGTGGGCTCAGGAACACATCAGTATACCATTGTCAGTTATCACATTTTGTCGCTACATTTATAAGTGCAAGTTCAAACTCTACCATGCAAAGTGAAAGCCATATATCAACAACACCCAGAAACACTGCCAGTTGCTCTGGGCCGGAGCTCATCTGAGATAGACTGATGCAAAGTACAAAAGTGTGCTGTGGTTTGATGAGTCCACATTTCAAATTGTCCTCGGCTCTAAAGAGGAAAAGGATCATCCGGACTGTTATCAGCGTTAAGTTTAAAAGCCAGCATCTGTGATGGTATGGAGGGGTGTTAGTGCCCAGGGCATGGAGAACTTACACATCTGTGAAGGCACCATTAATGCTAAACGGTACATACAGGTTTTGGAGCAACATATGCTGCCATCCAAGCCGGAGCAGTGGCCTATAGGTTCAAGCCCCAGCCAGGTCATACCAACAACTATATCAAAATTGTATTCCCGCCTTCTAGCTTGATGCTCAGCATAATAGAATAGGGCAAGAGGAATTGGTTACCCAGCCACAGGGGGGAGCACAAGCCAGTGTACTCTCTGTTCCAGTCCCAAACCCAGATAAGTGGGGAGGGTTGTGTCAGGAAGGGCATCTGGCGTAAAATTTTTTTAAAAATTGCAAAATTGACATGTGGATCGTTGTGATGTCGGGTGATGATATGCTGTGGCAATCCCAAAAGGGAGCAGCCAAAAGAAGAAGGAAGGAAAGAAGGAATATGCTGCCATCCAAACAACGTTTTTTCAGGGACATCGGTGCTTACTTCAGCAAGACGATGCCAAGCCACATTCTGCATGTTACAACAGCGTGGCTTTGTAGTAAAAATGAGCAGGTACTAGACTGGCCTGCCTGCAGTTCAGATTTGCCTCCCATTGAAAATGTGTGGCTCATTATGAAGTGCAAAATATGACAACAGAGATCCTGTACTGTTGAGCAACTGAAGTTGTACATCAAGCAAGAATGGGAAGAATTCCACCTCCAAAGCTTCAACAATTAGTGTCCTCCATTCCTAAACACTTATTGAGTGTTGTTAAAAGGAAAGATAATGTAACACAGTTACATTACCTTTCCTTTTACCACAGTAAATATACCCCTGTCCCTGCCTTTTTGAAACATGTTGCAGGTATGAAATCCAAAATGAGTGAATATTTCCAAAAAGCAACAAAGTTTATCAGTGTCAACATTGAACATCTTGTCTTTGTTGTGTATTCAGCTGAATAAAGGTTGAAAAGTATTTCAAATCATTGCATTCTGTTTTTATTTACGTTTTACACAAAAGCTCAACTTCACTGGAACTGGGGTTTTAAGATAAGATAAGATAAGCCTTTATTAGTCCACAACGGGGAAATTCCAGGATTGCAACAGCACAGGGATAGCAACAATCAGAAGGCAAGAAAAAAAAAAAAAAAAAAAAAAAAAAAACAAGCAAGCAAGAGCAGTTAATATACATATGTACATATTACTATAAAATATATATATATACACACACACAGACACACAGTGCAGAGCATTGTAGCTGGATGGAATAAATATATGAATATATAAACACACAGTGCAGAGCATTGTAGCTAGATGGAATAAATATGTAAATATATAAACACCCACAGTACGGAGCATTGCAGCTAGGTGGAATAAATATGTAAGTATATAAACACACACAGTGCGGAGCATTGTAGCTAGATGGAATAAATATATAGATATATAAAAACACAGTGCGGAGCATTGTAGCTAGATGGAATAAATATATAGATATATAAATATGAACACACCCAGTGCTGAGCATTGTAGCTAGATGGAATAAATATGTAAATATATAAACACACACAGTGCAGAGCATTGTTGCTAGATGGGATGAAACAGCATAACCCTCTACTTAGTTATCCTACATGGTATGATTATGTACCCATACATATTCTCACCCTCCATAGCGACCGGTATTTTCCTAGTTGTATGCCGGAAGGGACCATTGTGTAAGTCTATTGCATCTTTTGCATTTAAAAACTATTAGTTTGTTACGTCTTTTTGCTATCTCTGCGAGCAGCCCTGCTTAGGTTGTACAGTCTGACAGCCGTTGGTAGGAAGGACCTACGAAACCTCTCGGTTGTGCACCTGGGATGATGTAGTCTGCTGCTAAATGAGCTCCTCAGTGCATTCAGTACGTCCTGCATAGGGTGGAACTCGGACTCCAGCAGAGATGACAGTTTAGCCACCGTCCTTCTCTCTCCTATCTCCTCCACCGGATCAAGGCGCTGCCCCAGGACAGAGCTAGCTTTCTTAATCAGTTTGTTCAGTCTCTTCCTATCGGCTGCTGTAATGCCACTGCCCCAGCAGACCACTCCAAAAGTGATGGCTGATGCCACCACCGTGTCATAGAATGTCTTCAGCAGCGCCCCTTGTACACCAAAAGACCTGAGTCTCCTCAGCAGGAACAGCCTGCGCTGTCCCTTCTTGTAGAGTGCGTCAGTATTGTGTGACCAGTCTAGTTTATTGTTCAGATGAACACCCAGGTACTTATAGGATGTCACCATCTCGATGTCTGTTCCCTGTATATTTACTGGTGCTGTGAGGGGCTGCCCATGCCTGCGGCAGTCCACCACCAGCTCCTTAGTTTTCCTTGCGTTGATCTGGAGGCAGTTCCGATGGCACCAGTCTACAAAGTCCTGGATAAGCCCTCTGTACTCAGCTTCATCTCCATTGGAGATGAGGCCAACGATCGCAGAGTCATCAGAGAACTTCTGTAGATGGCAGTGTGTTGTGTTGTGTGAGAAGTCCGCAGTATAAAGAGTGAACAGGAAGGGAGCCAGCACCGTTCCCTGGGGGGCCCCCGTGCTACTGATGATCGTGTCGGACACACAGTCCCGGGTTCTCACAAACTGAGGCCGGTTCGTGAGGTAGTCCAGGATCCATGATGACAGGTGCTGGTCCACCCCTGCGCGCAGCAGCTTGTCCTTCAGGATCATCGGTTGGATGGTGTTGAAAGCACTGGAGAAGTCAAAGAACATGATCCTCACCATATTCCCGGGCTTCTCCAGGTGGGACAGAGAACGGTGAAGGAGGAAGATCACCGCATCTTCCACCCCAATGCCATGCTGGTAGGCGAACTGGAGTGGATCCATCGCTGGTTCCACCAGGGGGCGGAGGTGAGCAAGGAGCAGTCTCTCCAGGGTCTTCATCAAGTGGGACGTCAAGGCCACCGGTCTGTAGCTGTTCAGGTCTTTGGGGTGGGAAGTTTTTGGTACAGGTACCACACAAGATGTTTTCCACAGCTGTGGTACCCTCCCCAGCTTCAGGCTCAGGTTGAAGATGTACGTCACAATCCCACACAGCTGGTCTGCACAGGACTTGAGGAGCTTTGCGCTGATGCCGTCCGGTCCCGACGCTTTCCTCGCCTTGATCTTCCTCAGCTCCGTCCTCACCTGGGTCCTGGTCAGGGTCAGGATGGGGGGCTGTGTGTTGGGGGTGGGGGGGTGTTGGTGGAGTGGGGAGTGGGCAGCAGGACTTGATTTCTTTAGAGGCAGCAGTGGTTGTTGTGCAGTCAGGGGGGAGGGCGGTTGGTCAAACCTATTGAAAAACAGATTCAGGTTGTTCGCCCACTCCCTGCCCCCCGTGGCCTGGGAGGAGGTATTCTGGAGCCCAGAGATGGTTTTGAGGTTTCTCCAGACCCCGCTGATGTCGCTCTGTTGCAACTTGTCCTCCATCTTCTTCCTGAAGCTGTCCTTGCCTTTGCCTTGTTTTTAGATCAAAGTACCACTAATTACTGTATAATGATTAGTTGCTGCTGCAATGAAACCATACCAGTTTGTTTAGAACTTTGAGAATTACAAAGAAAAAAAAAACTCTGAAGAAACACTTTAGTTCAGTCTTATTTTTTTTTTTTTCCACAATATCTTTATTGAACCTTTTTTTTTTTTTAACAAACATGATACAAACAATCAAACACTAACACTAAAGTACTACAAAAAAAAAAAATGCACTAAAAACACCAACAACCACCAACAAAATCAAGTCTTCAACAATGCTCCTCTGTTTAGTCTAGACAATCCAATACATAAGTATACATATTATGTTCACCAGTTTGGAATTTACAAGGTCCACACACATCATTCACCTTCTTCTTCAAGAGTTATGTTTAAATTTTTTACATAATCAATAAAAGGTCTCCATGTATTCTCAAACACAATTTCCTTTGATTTTAGTATATATGTTATTCTTTCTAATGGAAGGTTTGTTAACATCTGTCTTAACCACTGAGTCACATCTGGTCTATGAGTCTTTTTCCATAATAGTGCAATACATTTTTTGGCATTAAGCAAACTGAGGTCTATGAATGTTCTTTCACTTTTATTAAAATTATGCTTTTCTGGGTACAGACCCAACAAAAACAGTTTAGGATTCAATATGATTTGTTTTGAGATTATTTTTTCAATTGTTACCCTCACCTCTTCCCAAAACATTCTTATTAATCTACATTCCCATAAACAATGAAATAGGGTTCCTTTACTTTCCATGCATTTTGTGCATGTATCTGGTATATTTTTGTTATATCTATTTAACTCCTCCGGTGTAACATACATCCGCATTAACCATTTGAAATGTATCAATTTAAGGCGTGCATTTATTGATTTGGTTTGAGCTTCTGTACAAGCCAATTCCCATTGTTCCTCTGAAATTTCAATTTGCAGATCTTCTTTCCAGTAGTTTAATCTTTTCAGTGAATTTTCACTTGAAGATAGTGTCAATGAGTTATAAAACTCTGAAATAATACCCTTTCTTTTACTATCTTTCATCATCATTTTTTCCAAGGATGAATAAATAGGTCGAGTGAGAGTTTTATTTTGATTTGATCGAATAAAGTTTCTAAGTTGAAGATATTTAAAAAAATGTGTTCTATTGAGATTAAATTTGATCCTCAGCTCTTCAAAAGACATTATGTTGTCTGCACATGGCAAATATAAATCCTGAATCTTTTGTATCCCTTTTAAATTCCATACTTTAAATACAGCGTCCGCTCTCCCTGGTTTAAAATATTGATTACCCCATATTGGACTAAATTGTGACAATAACTGTGGTTCTTTTAAATAGTTTTTAGCTTCACACCATATTTTGATCATATGCTTTACAAATGGATTTTTAACTTGTTTTTGTAATTTTTTTGCCGAATCTGAGTATATGAATATGGGAAGAGGTAAAGGTAAATTGTATGATTCCATTTCAGTCCAGTGAGGGAGATCATTTGATGAAAAATAATATGTCATAGACCTCAGTTGTGCCGACCAATAATACAACATAAAATTTGGACATTTCAGACCTCCACGATCAAATGGTAAATATAATAAAGACAAACGTAATCTAGCCCTCCTGTTGTTCCATATAAATTCCACTAACTTTTTTTTTATTCTTGAGAATAGATCTAAAGGTGGTGATAAGGGAATGTATTGAAATAAATAAAGTATTTTAGGTAAAATATTACTTTTAAGTATATTGATTCTCCCGATCATCGACATTGGTAGTGACATCCATCTCTGAGTTAACTCACTGATATCTGACATTAAGGCTTCATAGTTGACACTGGCGACTGATTCTAGCTTAGGCATAATTTGGATTCCTAAATATTTAAACTGATTTACAACATTGAATTGATTTACCTCAGGGGCTGGGTAATTTCTCTGGGTCTCATTTAGCATTAATATTGAAGATTTAGTTTTATTTATTTTATATCCTGATATTTCCCCAAAATTCTTTATTAAATTCAACAAGGTTGGAATCGATTTTTTTAGATTCGACATAAACAAAATTATATCATCGGCGTACAGGGAGATTTTATGTTCTGTTGGTCCAACTTTAATTCCATATATTTGTGAATGTAAACGTATCGCTATCGCTAAAGGTTCAATTGCCATAGTAAACAGTAAAGGTGAAAGTGGACAGCCTTGTCGACATCCTCTATTGATTTTTATTGGTTTTGAAATATTGTTATTTGTTAGGATTTCTGCTGTAGCATTATTGTATATTATTTGAACCCATTTTATGAAATTATTTCCAAGTCCAAACCTTTGTAGGACTTCAAAAAGAAAGGGCCATTCAACTCTATCAAAGGCCTTTTCGGCGTCCAATGATAGGAGAGCTGTATCCGGTGCTTCTTTATTAAAATAAATAATATTAAATAGTCTTCTTACATTATGGAAGCCTTGTCTACCCTTTATAAAGCCATTCTGATCTCGATTAATAATATTTGGTAAAATTTCTTGTATTCGTCTTGCTAAAATTTTACAGATTATCTTAAGGTCGGCGTTTAATAGGCTTATTGGTCTCATATTTTCACATTTATTAGAGGGCTTACCTGGTTTTGGCAGCAGTATAATTAAGGCATTATTTATGTATGATGGTAAATTATTATTTTGAAATGCTTCTAAAACCATTTCCAAAAAAGGTTTTATTAATTTATTCTTAAATTTTTTATAAAGGTCAACTGGAAGACCATCTGGTCCTGCACTTTTTCCTGATTTCATATTATCAATGGCTAGCCCAACTTCTTCTTGACTAATTTTAGACTCCAATATCTCCCTGTTTTCATTTGGAATACACGGTATAGATAGTTCGTTCAAAAACCCATTTAGTTTTGTTAAATCAGGTTCATTTTTGGTATCATATAATTTTTCATAGTAATCTCTAAAGGCTCTATTAATTTCTAAAGGATCTATAACTACCTGTCCCTTACTTATAATACTGGTAATTGGTGTTTTAATTTCCAATTGTTTAATCTGCCATGCTAATAATTTTCCTGATTTTTCACCTTGTTCATAAAAAGATTGTTTCAATCTTAGAAGACTCGAGGCAGCTCTATTCGCTGATTTTTTGTCGTATTCAGCTCTCAAAATCAGTAATTCATTCTCCAACCTTGGGTCACTTCCTGCATACACTTTTTCCTGAAGATTTTTTATTTTATGTTCCAATTTAGCTCTCTCCTCTCGAGTCTTCTTAGATTTTGATCCTGTATAACTAATAATATGTCCCCTAATAAAAGCTTTGAAAGCCTCCCACTTTACACATGCTGATGTTTGTGTAGTATTGATGTCAAAGAACTCGTCTATCTGTTTTTCTATATACTTGACAAATTCCTCATCCTGAAGCCATTTATGCTGAAATTGCCATCTACCTGATTCCTTTGTCAATTTTTTATCTACATATATTAGACAACAGGGTGCATGATCAGAGATCACGATGTTATCATAAAAGCAGTTTTGAATCTTGGACCTTAATTCTGTGGAAATCAAAAAATAATCAATACGTGAGAATGTCTTGTAGGTACTGGAATAACAAGAATAGGCTTTAACTTGTGGTTTCATTTCTCTCCATATATCTAACAATCTCAATTCTTTCATAAAATGATTAATAGTCATCCTACATCCAATGTGCGTACAATCCAGTCCTGTTGATCTATCCACACCTGGATTCAATGTACAATTAAAATCCCCTGCTATTATATGTTGCCCTGTAAGTGATGATAAGATGAGAAATAAATTAGCAAAGAACTTCTGATCATCTATATTGGGACCATATAAGTTCACAAGATTTATATTTTCTAATAGCAAAGAACCTTGAATGATTACATATCTTCCAAATTTGTCTCCAATTACATTTTTCACTTGAAAAGGAACTGATTTATGTATGAGAGTCATAACTCCCCTGGCTCGGGATGAAAATGAAGAGGTGAATACACTTCCCTGCCATCTACTCCTAATTCTTTTAACATCCTCCTCTATCAGATGAGTTTCTTGTAAAAACACAATTCTTGAACCCATGTCCTTTATTTTATTCATAACTTGTTTAAGTTTTTTTAAATTTTGTAGACCTCTGCAATTCCATGAAGTTAAATTAAGATTAACACTTTGGTCCATGATCAATAGAGAGTTTGGGATTACCTTGCAGTGTAAACATGCTCATACAGAGAAGCAAAAACATGAGTGGTTGAACATTCATCCTACAAACTACACACAAACAAATTTCCCCTTCCCACACTTGTGGCAAACCCCCCAAAATCAAAAGAAAAATTCTGTCTCCCGATATAGCCATCGACCGTTCCACACCCACGGGGAACAGCCTAAGCCACTCCTTCTTCATCCTCCCAATCACCCTAACTCTACTGCTTTTAATGACGTAACATTAACTCTCCTCTGTAGTTTTCCAACTTAACTCCAAAATTTTTAACAACTTTGTACATCATAGTTTTTTTTTTTTGTTTGTTTTGTTTTTTTAATATATAATACAATCTATATTTTGTAAACTTACTATTTACTTCAAGTCAGTCAGATGCCTGTGCAAATGCTTAATTATTCTACCTTATATTTTGTTCATGCTTAGCTCCCACCAGTCTCTTCTTCTTCTTTGATCTTCTTGATGAACTCCTGCGCCTCCTCTGGGGTCTTGAAGATGTGGGTTCTGCCCTCATACGTGGTCAGCAGTCTCGCAGGATAGATTACACCATGACGAATCCCAAGGTTGCGCAGCTCCTTACGTACGGGATCAAACTGCTTCCTCAATTGCTGGATTCCTGTGGCCAAATCTGGGTAGAACCGCACCTGCTGGTCCTGGTGTTTAATCTCTCCTTTAGCACGTGCAGCGTTGAAGATCTTCATCCTGTCTCTGTTGCTAAGAAACTTCATAATTAAGGTCCTCGGCGGTCCCTTATCTCTCCGTGGGCCAATACGATGTGCTTTTTCCAGAACCACTGCTGATTGCAACTCCTCGCTGCCCAGCACCTCCGGAATCCACTTTTCCAGAAAGGAACATACGTCCCGACCTTCTGATTCCTCTGGAAGACCCACCAGCCTCAAATTATTCTGTCTCGACCGAGATTCCAAATCCAAAATATTATCTTCCAGAGATTTTTTTTTTTTTTCCAAAGTGCGCACCTTTAATTGAAGACGGGTGACGTCATCTTCAGCACTAGCGAGACGGAGCTCCATCTGCGCCGTTCGTTCTACACAGTCACCCAATTCCTTTCTTATTCCTTCCAACGCTGTCATAATCCCATCAAATCTAGAGGAAAAGTCCGCTCTCATTGAACTCATGGCAGCCATCAGCGCATCTGCGCCATTCCCCGCAGAAATCGCACCGCCGCCAGCCTCCTCCGCCATATATGGAGTTTTGTTTGCTGCGTCACAGACCTGAAAGTCCGTTAATTTGGACTGTTTCGGCGGCTCGCTTTTTCCTTTTCCTGGTTTTCCAGCCTTAGGCTTCGCCGACATATCCTCGCTCAAATGCTGGGATACGTTCTGTCCCAAATGAGAGAGTTATTTGCCGATTTTTTTCTCCAGGAGCAGAGCAGAGCGAGACACGTCCGTCCTACGTGGCAGCCATAACCGGAAGTCCAGTTCAGTCTTATTTATTTATTTGCATTTTTTGAGTTGCTTTGATTTGAGCTGCAATTAAACATGTTCTAGTACTCCAGAAGAGTTACGGCTTTGCCTGGCTGATGCACATGATTTTTAAAGCTTTGAGAATCCTTTTAATGTGTTGTCCTTGGGTGAGTGTTATAATGGAATGAATAACAGATGTGACTGGAAGCAGAGGCAGCTATAATAACTGAGCATTTTTTTAAAAAATCTCATCTGGCTTTGGAATTGTGTCTAAAGGACTGCAGATGAAAGGAATACTTGACTTTGAAAATCTCAAACTAGAAAAGATGCCAAGAAACAAGCTTTGTTTAATACACTGTAAATTTCATAGTTATATTACAAATTTGGCTGAATTAAAATTACAGTACACTTTCAGCAATAAATCCTAGTCTCTTGTCTTTTTTAATCGGCAGTTTTTTGAATAATCCATTGTATAGATATATGGCTATTTAAATTGAAGCACCAATACCCCAATTAAAGGTTAAACAAATTCAATATTTTGGATAGATTCAAATGCAAAGCATTTTGATTCTTATGTCATTTTATTTTATGTAATGTCTCACCTTCCAAAAACATAAAAATGAGGCCAAATTATGTGACAGACTGTTTGCCTGCTGGGCACTGAAGGTCAGGGAAAATTTATAGGAACTCAAAATTAACATAATTGCTACTGTCTCAGACAGTTTTATCACTGTGTTTGCAGTTATTTAGTGATTAGTTGGTGCTATGCAATGTTAAGCAAACGGTCTGTGTATCTGTTGTGTAGCTAACTTGTCACCAATAGTCGAGGAGGTGTTTTTTTTTTTTTTGTTCTGTGAGGATTATTCACTCCTGTTTACTGTTGGTGCCATGGCACTGCGTATTCACGCTCCTTCTAAAGAAAGACAAACCCATGAAATGGACTACAAGAGCCTTTATTCTAAGGTGCTGTTGCCAGTCTAGCCTGTTCTGTTTCACTGCAGTGATAGCTTCTTTCTGCAGATAACACCAGTGTACACCAGCTCAAGAATAGAAGCTTGCTTAAAAATCAACTTGTAGCCATAGACCCTGATGGAGTCAGAAGTGTAACGCATGCACTCGGTGGACAGCTTTAATAACAATCTACAAGCTTTAATAACAATCTGCAAAGCCTGTGTACCTTTCTAGATGGTGTCCTCTTTCACCAGGAGATTTCTCAGTCCTTCAGTCCACAAATATACCAAGTTGTTATTTTATGTTCTTTACTTAGGAGATGCTATAGTCATAAAGCATGAGTGAAATTGTTGGTAGTTGAAACAGCTGAAGCACAATTGTGCTTAAAAAAAACTTTGTAAGAAGACATCCATATGTATGTACTGCATGTGGATATTTTTTTTTCTTATTTGCACTCATTAACATTTCATTGTGTTGATGATCTACTGGCTTTTTAGTGTCTAATGTACGTATCTTGCCGTCCTGATTAGACCTTGACCAGGTGAATGCATCACTTGTGCTGTGTGCCATATAAATGAGATTGTCATAGCAACTGTGTTCTTCAAGACATAATTGAGCACTAACTGAAGGCCCTCAAATTGCCAAGAGATACTTAGACCAGCTTTGTGAGATAAAGGCTTTGACAGGTTTTTTTGAAATAGAGCAGAATTACATTTAATAATTAAATACATGGTGTCATCTCTTCAGACTGAAATTGTATGGAGAGATCAGTAAAAATGTGATGCAAGATTGTTACTGCAAAGTAAAAGAAACAGAATTCTTTCAACAGGAAACTTTTCATATAGAAACATTTTATATTTTTCAAGGATTAATCCTAAAATAACCAAGTGCAACAAGGTTTTTCTGACTACATTTTAAACCTTTTTATCCTGCATTTTTGTTGATTTTCAGAAACTCTCTAGGGTTGGTTAAACTGTCAGACTTGGCTTTGAATGCAATGGTGATGAACATCTGAGTTGACATGGCATTTGCACTATATGATATAAAGGAAAGGTTTATCATTTCATAACCATATGTATGGTCCCTCTTCATATTCTGTTAGCACATGTTAGCTGAAATGTTTTTGTATTCTATAGTTTCATACATGCCATGACTGATTGTTCTGGTTCATATTTGTTTTCATAGTGCTCTCAAGATTTCCACAAAGGCCTTTGGAGTATGCATTCAGAGTGAACTACATGCGCACAAACATGGGTACAAGTGCACACACTTTTGGCATGGTTGCTTATGTCATTACAGCTTGCTAGAATCTCTGCTGGTGCTCAATTTTCTAAATTAACAACCACGGCTATGATAGCATTTCCTCAAGGGTTAGCTTGGTCTGGGAATGCTTTCTCTTTGACATCTGCGGTCTGCAAAGGGTATACAGCACAAGTTTCACTTCAGGCAGCAGCAGTTGCACATAGGCAAGCACAACAAGGGATTGATCCACAAGAGGAAGTGAGAGCATGTCACCATGGGAGCATGAGAAAGGAACAGGAAAGGAATCCCAGCATGGTCTTCCTCTGACAGCCAGCACACATGGAAACAAAGGATTTGACAGCCTTTCAGTGATTATGGTCTTTCCTTTTTTTTTTTTTAGACATAATCCTGCCAGCTGTTCTTTGGTCATTCACAGTTCAATTACACTTAGTACTGTTTTAATGGTATGATTACTAGTGTAAAATTGAGGTGAAAGAGTCACATTACTCTGTCATATGGGCAGCTCATGGGGGTGGGGTCACAAGAAAGCATGTGATGGAGGTTCTTACAGTTGCAAGCAAAACTGTTTAATCCCCATTGTAAGTCACGTTTATGTTTGGCATAGGGGCCAAGACGGACGTAAATGATCCCAGGCTGAACTAGGCAGTTCTGGCGTTGGCCCAGAAAATGGGTCGTAATAATGTTCAAGATTGAAAAACTAAAAGAAAAATGTAATTTAAATCTTATTTCTTTGAAAACAGCTGAACATTTGTAAATCCTAAAAATAAACATGATTTGCAACTATCAGCACCATAACCTCTTGCATGAGAATATGGCATTGAAAAGTCAGGGTTGGGATGCTGTGTTTTGTAAAATAGTCTAGCTCAGGGGTACTTTTTTGCACCTGAAGGCTACTTGGGTGAGGGGCTACTCTTACTCACATATAAAAAAAAAGACTTCTCAAATCAAGTCTGGTAATGAAAACAGAACAGATCTGATTTCTGATCGGCTTGCCTTCACATTGATACATCTGATGAGGAGGTCCGTTTTTGTGGGGGAGGGAGCTTGTTCTTTTCACTCCATTTTATGTTTTCACCAGTATAGCTTCTGCATTTCTGGTTGGACTGACTTCCTATTTATACAGAAGCTTTGACTGAAGTGAGTGATTCCATTTTTGGGGAGTGTAAGTTTAATGTTTATTTGAAAGGGGCATTACATACTAATGAACATTAATACAAATGTAAGTAAATGTAAGGGAGAGGGCCACATTTTTTTCACCGGCCAGTTCATGTTGATCACAGTTCTCCTTCACCGGAGTGGTGTCCTAGTTGGTAGAGCATCCGCCCCACAACCGGGAGGTCGTGGGTTCAAATCCAAAGACTATAAAAGATAAGATGAGCCTTTATTAGTCCCACAATGGGGAAATTCCAGGATTGCAGCAGCACAGGGATAGCAGCACTCAGAGCAGTCATTAATAAGATAATAAGAACAAATGAATATACATATATACACAGTGTGGGAGCATTGCAGCTAGATGGTGTAGACAGCATTACAGTTTAAGTTACCCCACAGAATATGAATGCGTACCCATACAGTGTATTTCATATTTGAATCAACCATGTTGTCACCCTCAGGAATGATTGCTATTGTCCTAGTTGTATAATGGAAGGAACCATTTATTGTGCAAGGTTGTTACGTTTTGTACATTCAGTACAACCTCTACAAGCAGCCCTGCTTAGGTTAAAAAGTCTGACAGCCGTAGGTAGGAAGGACCTGCAGAACTTCTTCATCGCACACCTAGGGTGGTACAGCCTACTGCTAAATGAGCTCCTCAGTGCGTTCAGCGTGTCCTGCATGGGGTGGGACTCGGACTCCAGCAGAGATGACAGCTTAGCCACCATCCTCCTCGCTCCTATTCCCTCTACTGGGTCGAGGCATCGCCCCAGAACAGAGCTAGCTTTTTTGATCAGTCTGTTCAGTCTCTTCCTGTCGGCTGCCATGATGCTGTTTCCCCAGCAGACCACTCCACATGTGATGGCCGATGCCACCACCGAATCGTAGAAGGTCTTCAGGAGTGCCCCTTGCACTCCAAAAGACCTGAGCCTATGCTGTCCCTTCTTGTAGAGCGCATTGGTGTTGTTTGACCAGTCTAGTTTATTGTTCAGGTGAACACCCAGGTACTTGTGGGATGTCACCATCTCAATGTCTGTTTCCTGGATGTTTACTGGTGCTGTGGGGGGCTGTCCTTGCCTATGGCAGTCCACCACCAGTTCCTTAGTTGTCATCGCATTGATCTGGAGGCAGTTCCATTGACACCAGTCCACGAAATCCTGGATAAGTCCTCTGTACTCTGCATCATCTCCATCAGAGATGAGGCCAACGATCACCAGAGTCGTCAGAGAACTTCTGTAGGTGGTAGTGTGTTGTGTTGTGTTGTGTGAAAAGTCTGCAGTATAAAGGGTGAACAGGAAGGGAGCCAGAACTCTTCCCTTGGGGTTCCCCGTACTGCAGATGATGGTGTCAGACACACAGTCCTGGGTTCTCACAAACTGTCGTCGGTTTGTGAGGTAGTCCAGGATCCATGATGACAGGTGCTGGTCCACCCCTGCGCACAGTAGCTTGTCCTTCAGGATTACTGGTTGGATGGTGTTGAAAGCACTGGAGAAATCAAAGAACATGATCCTCACAGTGCTCCCAGGCTTCTTCAGGTGGGATAGGGAACAGTGTAGGAGAAGATCACTGCATCCTTCACTCCGGTGCCATGCTGGTAGGCAAACTGGAGTGAATCCATCGCTGGTCCCACCCAGGGGCGGAGGTGGGCAAGGAGCAGCCAATCCAGGGTCTTCATCAGGTGTGATGTGAAGGCCACTGGTCTGTAGCTGTTCAGGTCCTTGGGGTGAGGGGTCTTTGGCACAGATACCACACAAGATGTTTTCCACAGCTGTGGTACCCTGCCCAGCTTCAGGCTCAGGTTGAAGATGTGCTCCACAATCCCACACAGCTGGTCTGCGCAGGACTTGAGGAGCTTCGAGCTGATGCTGTCCAGACCCGAGGCCTTCCTTGCCTTGATCTTCCTAGCTCCGCCCTCACCTGGGTCTTAGTGAGGGTCAGGTTGGGGCAGGGGGCTGTGTGCTGGTAGTGGGGGGTGTTGGGGGGGAGGCCGTGGACAGCAAGACTAGATGAAGGTGGAGGCAGTAGTGGTTGATGGGCAGGCGGAGAAGAGGGCAGTTGGTCAAACCTGCTAAAAACGGGTTCAGGTGGTTTTGGCCCAGAGATGGTTTTGAGGTTTCTCCAGACCCCGTTGATGTCACTCTGTTGCAGCTTGTCCTCCATCTTCTTCCTGTAGCTGTCCTTCCCCTCTCTGATCTTCCTCCTTAGCTCCCTCTGTACGGACTTCAGCTCCTCCTTGTTTCCCGACCTGAAGATCCTTTTCTTCTCTTTCAGTCATGACTTTATCTCAGGGTTGATCCAGTGTTTGTTATTTGAGAAACACCGTATGATCTTGGTGGGTACGGAGTTGTCCACACAGAAGTTGATGTAGTCTGTGATGGTGTGTGTGAGGGCGTCGATGTCCTCACCATGTGGATCACAAAGTTGCTCTCATACAGTGGATTCAGAACAGTCCTTCAGAGCATCCATTGCCTCCTCAGACCATACTTTCACTGTGTGGGTAACAGGAGGTTGTCTGTGTACTAGGGGTTTGTACACAGGCAGGAGGTGAACCAGGTTGTGAGCCGATCTCCCGAGGAGGGAGAGTGGCGATGAGGTGTAATCCTCCTTAGTGTTTGGATAAAATAAGTCCAATGTTTTATTGTCTCTGGTGTGGCACGTGACATACTGGGTGAACATGGGCAGAATAGAGGACAGTGAAGTATGGTTAAAATCACCCGAGATGAGTAGGAGAGCATTTGGGTTCTGTGTTTGCAGCCTGCTAGTGACTGAATGGATGATGTCACATGCTGCCTCAGCGCTTGCGGAGGGATTTACATAAATAACAACACCGACAACATGTGAAAATTCCCTTGGGAGATAAGCCAGTCTCATGCTAACAGCTAGCAACTCAATGGCCTTGCTGCAATGTTGTTCTTTAATTGTGATGTGCCCAGGATTACACCATCAGCCCCCCGCCTCTGCTCTTCCCATTGTCTGGTGTCAGATCTGCCCGTATTGCATGGAAACCCTCCAGATCGATGTTAGCATCTGTTGCTAGTTCTGTTAGCCATGTCTCAATAAACAACATAATGCTAATCTCTCTGAAGACGCTCTCATACCGGGACATACAGTGGGGCAAAAAAGTATTTAGTCAGCCACCAATTGTGCACGTTCTCCCACTTAAAAGATGAGAGAGGTCTCCAATTTTCATCATAGGTATACCTCAACTATGAGAGACAAAATGAAAAAAAAAAAAAATCCAGAAAATCACATTGAATGATTTTTAATGAATTAATTAGTAAATTCCTCGGTAAAATAAGTATTTGGTCACCTACAAACAAGCAAGATTTCTGGCTCTCACAGACCTGTAACTTCTTCTTTAAGAGGCTCCTCTGTCCTCCACTTGTTACCTGTATTAATGGAACCTGTTTGAACTCGTTATCACTATAAAAGACACCTGTCCACAACCTCAAACAGTCAGACTCCAAACTCCACTATGGCCAAGACCAAAGAGCTGTCAAAGGACACCAGAAACAAAATTGTAGACCTGCACCAGGCTGGGAAGACTGAATCTGCAATAGGTAAGCAGCTTGGTGTGAAGAAATCAACTGTGGGAGCAATTATTAGAAAACAGTCAGACTCCAAACTCCACTATGGCCAAGACCAAAGAGCTGTCAAAGGACACCGGAAACAAAATTGTAGACCTACACCAGGCTGGGAAGACTGAATCTGCAATAGGTAAGCAGCTTGGTGTGAAGAAATCAACTGTGGGAGCAATTATTAGAAAATGGAAGACATACAAGACCACTGATAATCTCCCTCGATCTGGGGCTCCACACAAGATCTTACCCCATGGGGTCAAAATGATCATGAAAACGGTGAGCAAAAATCCCAGAACCACACAGGGGGACCTAGTGAATGACCTGCAGAGAGCTGGGACCAAAGTAACAAAGGCTACCATCAGTAACACACTACGCCGCCAGGGACTCAAATCCTGCAGTGCCAGACGTGTCCCCCTGCTTAAGCCAGTACATGTCCAGGCCCGTCTGAAGTTTGCTAGAGAGCATTTGGATGATCCAGAAGAGGATTGGTAGAATGTCATATGGTCAGATGAAACCAAAATAGAACTTTTTGGTAAAAACTCAACATGTCGTGTTTGGAGGACAAAGAATGCGGAGTTGCATCCAAAGAACACCATACCTACTGTGAAGCATGGGGGTGGAAACATCATGCTTTGGGGCTGTTTTTCTGCAAAGGGACCAGGACGACTGATCCGTGTAAAGGAAAGAATGAATGGGGCCATGTATCGTGAGATTTTGAGTGAAAACCTCCTTCCATCAGCAAGGGCACTGAAGATGAAACGTGGCTGGGTCTTTCAGCATGACAATGATCCCAAACACACCACCCGGGCAACGAAGGAGTGGCTTCGTAAGAAGCATTTCAAGGTCCTGGAGTAGCCTAGCCAGTCTCCAGATCTCAGCCCCATAGAAAATCTTTGGAGGGAGTTGAAAGTCCGTGTTGCCCAGCGACAGCCCCAAAACATCACTGCTCTAGAGGAGATCGGCATGGAGGAATGGGCCAAAATACCAGCAACAGTGTGTGAAAACCTCGTGAAGACTTACAGAAAAAGTTTGACCTCTGTCATTGCCAGCAAAGGGTATATAACAAAGTATTGAGATGAACTTTTGTTATTGACCAAATACTTATTTTACCGAGGAATTTACCAATTAATTCATTAAAAATCCTTCAATGTGATTTTCTGGATTTTTTTTTTCTCATTTTGTCTGTCATAGTTGAGGTATACCTATGATGAAAATTGGAGACCTCTCTCATCTTTTAAGTGGGAGAACTTGCACAATTGGTGGCTGACTAAATACTTTTTTGCCCCACTGTAGCCGCCAGTTCATCTGTCTTGTTAAGCAGTGATCTCACATTTCCCATAATAACACATGGAAAGACGGGTCTTTACCTTGTTTTCCTCACGTGTCGCTTCAATCCAGCTCGACATCTGCATTGTTTTCATCTGATTTCTCTTGGTATGTCGAGTTTTTGCGTTAGCACCATGGGGCAGTCTAAAGCTAACAGCTGACTCCTACTGTAAACAATAGCTCCTCCACTCGCTGGGTCGGGAGACATTTGTAATATTAGCCGAAAGATGACTAATACCAGCACCGGTGCGGCGATGTGTGTGTCCTTGGCATCCGTGGTGGATTCAGGGTCACAAGATCATATAGTTGTGGCAAGAAAAAAAGACAAGTAATAAAAATGAGAAAGAAACTCAGAATTGAGCTACTGCTGCCTGGTGCCAAAATGGTACTTTCCGCCTTCTAGTTTGGTGCTCAACATAATAGAATGGGGAAAGAAAAGTTAACGCACAGAGCTACCAGAGGACTGACCCCCCACTGTAGCTTTCACTACTTACTGTAACTGTGTGCCCTAGGGTCAGAGAAACAGAGATAGGCGCCACCCCTATACACCACTTGGTGTCCCACATGCTGTGGAAGGGGAATTAACTAACTAACAGTCCTCCTTCGGGGCCCCTGATATCCAGAGGCATGGGGTATGTGAGCTTACTCACTAAGGTTGTTTTATTTTAACAATTTCATGCTTTTACGTGTTGACAGTTGACAGCCATTGCATTGTGTCACACTGATGGGGACAATTGCTATGCCTACACTGGATATCATGTTTTGAAAAGAAATTGGATTTATGATCTAAGACAAATTTTTTTCTTACTTAACAGTATTTTCAAAGAAAACAGACATTTTCTTCAAGGCAGACTCTTGTTAAAAAAATGTTCACACTCTAATTATGAGAGCAAATTGATGTTTAATTTAGTAGAACAGCTTTGATGTACATTTTCAGCATCCTTGACTGCTATTTCAATAAAGCCAGCTCAGCCAGCTCTTTTTTTTAGTTTATGTAATTGTTTTAATATTCAAGGGAGCAACTCCAGTGAGGTAAAAGTCAACAGCTGAATGTGAAATTGATTTGAGAGGCTCAAAGGTGTCTGGTAGTTTGATTAGAATCTCTTTATTGATGTGTTGACAGTTTACCTCCATGGCCTTGAGAGGACACATCTCTATTACATATTTACTGATGTGTTTCAGCAGCCAGATCCCATTGCATTGCCATATTTTTATTAAATAAGATAAATAAGCAAACTGTGCTGCCAGATTAAATGTACTGATCTCTTTTTCTTTGTTTATCAAAATGAATATCATTTATACTTTTCTGGAATGTCATACATTTTTTTTCAATTAAGATGTCTGTATTGTTTATGGTCAGTCAGATTTAAAGCAAAACTATTAATAACAATCAGCTGGGCCTGTAACTGGCTCATCCCTTTTGGGTATGTCTTAGCATATTCAACTCAAAGAGGCAGTTCATACTAGTGCTGCAACGACTAGTCGACTAATCGATTAGTCGATCATCAGAAAATTAATCAACTAATTTGATAGCCGACTAATCGCCTGCATACTCTTTTCCAGGACAAATTAAAAAAACATTAGTGTTTCAGGCTCTGAAACATGAGAAATTGACACTTTTTTTGTTTGTGCATTATGAGTTAAATAAATTGTGGTTTTGTAATGTCTGGCAATTGTGTTGCTACAAATACTTTTGATTAAGCTATCAAATTCAAGTTTCAAACTCACGTTTGATGGCTCATGACTAAATACTTTTTTGCCCCACTGTACATAAGTATTCACAGCCTTTGCTCAATACTTTGTTGATGCACCTTTGGCAGCAATTACAGCCTCAAGTTTTTTTTGAATATGAAGCCACAAGCTTGGCACACCTATCTTTGGGCAGTTTGGCCCATTCCTCTTTGCAACACCTCTCAAGTTCCATCAGGTTGGATGGGAAGCGTTGGTGCACAGCCATTTTCAGATCTCTCCAGAGATGTTCAATTGGGATTCAAGTCTGGGCTCTGGCTGGACCACTCAAGGACATTCACAGAGTTGTCCTGAAGCCACTCCTTTGATATCTTGGCTGTGAGCTTAGGGTCGTTGTCCTGCTGAAAGATGAACCATTGCCCCAGTCTGAGGTCAAGAGCACTCTGGAGCAGGTTTTCATCCAGGATGTCTCTGTACATTGCTGCATTCATCTTTCCCTCTATCCTGACTAATCTCCCAGTTCCTGCCGCTGAAAAACATCCCCACAGCATGATGCTGCCACCAACATCGGCATGGTTATGAGCGGTGCCTGGATTCCTCCAAACATGACGCTTGGCATTCATGCCAAGGAGTTCAATCTTTGTCTCATCAGACCGGAGAATTTTGTTTCTCATGATCTGAAAGTCCTTCAGGTGCCTTTTGACAAACACCAGGCAGACTGCCATGTGCCTTTTACTAAGGAGTGGCTTCCGTCTGGGGGTATCGGGCTTGTTGTTACGAGCTATTCAGTCTCTGTATGACCGTTGTGAGAGTTTGGTTTGTATTGCCAACACTCGGTTGGAGTCATTCCCAGTGAGAGTTGGACTCCGCCAGGGCTGCCCTTTGTCACCGATCCTGTTCATAATTTTTATGGACAGGATTTCTAGGCGCAGCCAGGGAATGGAGGGTGTCATGCTTGGTGACCACAGGATCTCATCTCTGTTGTTTGCAGATGATGTTGTCCTGTTGGCTTCGTCCAGCAATGACCTACAGCTCTTGCTGGGACGGTTTGCTGCTAAGTGTGAAGCGGTTGGGACGAGAATCAGCACCTTCAAGCCCGAGTCCATGGTCCTCAGCCGGAAAAAGGTGGATTGTCCTCTTTGGGTCGGGGACAGGCTCCTGCCCCAAGTGGAGGAGTTTAAGTATCTTGTGGTCTTATTCACAAGTGAGGGGAAAATGGAGCGAGAGATTGACAGACGGATTGGAGCAGCATCTGCAGTGATGCGGACGTTGTACCGATCTGTTGTGGTGAAGAGGGAGCTTAGTTCTAAGGCAAAGCTGTCGATTTACCAGTCAATCTATGTTCCTACTCTCACCTATGGTCACGAGCTTTGGGTAATGACCGAAAGAACAAGATCGCGGATACAAGCGGCTGAAATGAGCTTTCTCCGTAGGATTGCTGGACTCACCCTCAGAGATGGGGTGAGGAGCTCAGTCATCCGGGAGAGGCTCAGAGTAGAACCGCTGCTCCTCCACATTGAAAGGAGTCAGTTGAGGTGGTACGGGCATCTGATTAGGATGCCTCCTGGACGCCTCCCACTTGAGGTGTTTCAGGCACGTCCCACTGGGAGGAGACCCCGAGGCAGACCCAGGACTCGGTGGAGAGACTATGTCTCCCAGCTGGTCTGGGAACGCCTTGGTATCCTCTCTGAAGAGCTGGAGCAGGTGGCGGGGGAGAGGGAAGTCTGGGCTTCACAGCTTGAACTGCTGCCTCCGTGACCCGGACCTCCGGAAAAGATGGATGGATGGATGGCTTCCGTCTGGCCACTCTACCATACAGGCCTGATTGGTGAATTGTTGCAGAGATGGTTGTCCTTCTGGAAGGTTCTCCTCTCTCCACAGAGGGACACTGGAGCTCTGACAGAGTGACCATCGGGTTCTTGTTCACCTCCCTGAATAAGGCCCTTCTCCCCCGATTGCTTAGTTTAGATGGCCGGCCAGCTCTAGGAAGAGTCCTGGTGGTTCTGACCTTCTTCCATTTACGGATGATGGAGGCCACTGTGCTCATTGGGACCTTCAAAGCAGCAGAATTTTTTCTGTACCTTCCCCCAGATTCATGCCTGAAGACAATCCTGTCTTGGAGGTCTGCAGACAATTTCTTTGACTTCATGCTTGGTTTGTGCTGTGACATGCACTGTCAGCTGTGGGACCTTATATAGACAGGTGTGTGCCTTTCCAAATCATGTCCAATCAACTGAATTTACCACAGATGGACTCCAATTAAGCTGTAGAAACATCTCAAGGATGATCAGTGGAAACGGGATGCAGCTGAGCTCAATTTTGAGCTTCATGGCAAAGGCTGTGAATACTTATGTCCATGTGATTTCTTAAGTTTTTTATTTTTAATAAATTTGCAAAAATCTCAAAAAAAAAAATTCACATTGTCATTATGGGGTGTTGTATGTAGAATTTTGAGGGGAAAAAAGGAATTTAATACCTTTTGGAATAAGTCACGCCAAAAACAGCTGATGTGACACGGCACAAACGTCAGATGACAGTTGTCACAACCTGGCTCAACAGTTATGACAAAGGCATGTGAATTGATGGCAATTAAAAAAGGTTATTTTCAATAAAGTGAAGAAAAAAAAAGATGATGCATGGAATGTACTTTCACCGGTGTGGACCCAAAAAGAGCAGAAGCAGCAGCCAAGGGAGCGCAAAGTGGGATTTATCATTCAACAACAGCTGATGGAAAACAGCTGAGCTCTGTGCTTCAGGCGATCTCATCAGCTGATTGGATCCACCTCCTCTGGTGTTCTGACATTTTGACATATCTATCAGAACAGCACCTCCAGTTACTACTCCTTCATTTTCTGTCTTGCCTCTGTGGACAGCTGATGGTACAGACTGCAGTCAAAAGTAAAAACATGGCAAGGAAGGTTAAACAGAGATTTGGATCCTCATAATATCCTGTAGCTTGAAAATGTTACACTTAAGTTAGCTTGGACACGTCCCCGACAGTTCCCGTTACACGAACAAGAACATGTGTTTAGCTCTCTCTGTGTGTGTATGCACTGCAGGCAGCACTTGAGCTAATCAGAACAGAGAGCAGGTGGCTCAAGTCAGCTCTTAATTAGTAAAGGTGTCACTCAGTATACACAGAGACCATCACAGTCGAAACATGTCAAGGTATGAAACATCTCTTTACTTTGTGTGAATAGAAGAACAAGACCAGTTTGACACAGACATCTGCTCACCATGGAGTACTGACAGGTTCCTCCTGTGAACGAACGCCATTATACGGTAGCTGTAAGTTAGAAACCCGTTCAGTAAGTTACACATAGGTTCAAAGAGCATTACTCATAGGTTAAAAATAAGTTTTGGGCACACTAGACATTATCTCAACTTATTTCGACTTATGAGTAGCTTACAAATAATGTGTGAACAATCACATAACTTACAAATAATGCCCCACGTATTCAGGACTTATGATCCATATGCTGGATATGTCAAAAAATTTTCAGCATGCTCAAAATTTTTAGATGACCTCGCCATACTACGACGTATACCAGTGGGCTTTAGCGTGCTCTTAACTTATACAAAACTTATCCATAACTTATTTGACATACACCAGCGTATTCTCCAAATTTTTCATGTCTGGGATACGGTGCCTAAATCGTCAAGGTGTGACGGGGCATAAGGTTTTTTTTCCTTCCCACTGTTGCCTAGTGCTTACTCATAGGGGGTAGTTTGATCGTTGGGGGGGTTCTCTGAATTACTTATGATTTGTGCTTATATATCTAGTGCCTTGAGGTGACTTTTGTTGTGATTAGCCACTATACAAATAAGGTTGAATTGAATTGAAATCATCTGCAGCAAACACACACACCCACACACACAAATATTTCCTGTAATCCGACAGGTTCTCTCATTTTTGCTGGTCCTTTGATTCCACTGCATATACTGCTTAAATTATATATTTTATTTTTTAGATCTCAGACAGAACTTCAATTTTGCTTGAAGTTATTTTTTCCCTGAGACTATGAAGCCATTTTTGAATGATACTTCTGATCAGACTATGGGAAGTGTGACCTTAATATGATAGGGCTGGGCAATTTGGCCTTAAATCAGCATCACGGTTATTTGAAACTTTCAAGTCAGTTTCATATTTTTTTTCCATTTTTTTCTCACACATTTCTCCTCCCTTATAGTTCACTGACAAGGCTCTTAATTAAGCCACCAGAGTGCAGCATCAATGAGGTGATTTGGCCGTAAATTAACACAATATAATAAAGAACAGGATCATTGTTGGCCCACGCACATGCAACCAAACTAAACATTGTCCAATACAGAAGTTGGTGCCCGCACATTCCTTTTGAGGGGTTGTGGGCCATGTGAATTGCACTGGCAGCTAGCCAGCTGGACCAGAAAAGCCCTTCATATAGCCACCTCACAGGAGCTACAAATTTTGAAATCATGTACTTAACTACAGATTTAGCTCTTCTATCCCCACTGCAAAACAGTGATGACATGGACAGCGGTCAGAGGCCAACAGGACGTAGCCTAGATTCACTGAAACCAGCCTTCACGGACCCTGCTCATGCTCTCCCAGCATCCCTACATGAAAAAGAAGTTAGTCATTGCATACTATGTGGACGGACACTGCATTTTCACTAGAAGCTATTTTATTTTTTCCGCTGTGTTTTGTTGCTTCTGAAGAGTGCTGACTGTGCTAGTTGTGCTATTGGGTTGCGGAGTCATGCAACCGCGTGTGCTATAGCATCATCTTGCTTTGGCTCATCAATAAAATTATTCTTCATCTTAAAGACATTGTTTCACCCAAGGAAAGGACAGTCAATAACTGCTTTTTCATCCCAGGACCACAGCTGAACCAACATTCCTTTGTTAAACAAGTCTAGGGAATGCCTTCTAATGGATTAACTCACATCATAAATAACTTGGGGACTTCCTCAACTAAGACAACAGGCATACCATAAAACTTTAAAGGCATTCACTAAGACCTTGGATTGGCCACAGCTCGACACTACACCTGGTGGACATCTATGGAGTAGACGCTCATTTTGACTGTACAAGTTTTGAACTGAAATTAACTTTTCAAGCTTCATTTCTGAGGACAATTCTAAGGACACCATTTGTTGAAGATCACTGCCTCGGTGACACTTTGATATTCTGTGGACAATCAATAATAGGTTTGAAAGAATATATTAATCCTTGATTTTAAATATGTGCATGTTAAAATGTTTAAATGAATGTTTTGTTCTTGCATGTTAATTTAAAAGCACAAGTTATAAAGTTGCATGAATCACTGAAGTAGGTTAGATTTTATACATAAGTATATTGATGAATCATCAGTATTAGAATGTGTGTGTCATTCTGTGAGGACCGGTATCAGCCAGTCATCACCCAGTATATGCTGGGCTCCAGCTCTTTCATTCCATTGGTTCCTTACAGACAAAAGCCTATTTGTTCATTGGACTAAAGTTCATAAAACCCGCCCACGAAGGAAGACTATTGGCTTGGGCTCCTGTCAATCCCCGGAAGCCCGTGAAAGTCTTCCGCAGATAAAAAGAGGGGAGATGCTCTCCTTCAGAGCATTTTCACTTCTCACTGAAAAGTTTCAGAAGACTGCAAACCAGAGCACTTCAGAGCAGAGAACATGGAATATTGTGTTTGTGTAAACTTCTGTGTATTTTAATGTTTTTCTTTAAACATCTGGGAACTAATTCTTTCTTTCCTGAGCTCAAATCTTGATATGGAGTAAAACTCCATGCTTCACAGACGTTTCTGTTTTTCTGACTTTTTATATTGTTAAACTTTCTTTAAATCCATCATGTGTTTTTCA
Source organism: Pholidichthys leucotaenia (assembly GCA_020510985.1). NCBI lineage: Eukaryota > Metazoa > Chordata > Actinopteri > Cichliformes > Pholidichthyidae > Pholidichthys > Pholidichthys leucotaenia. The sequence continues at coordinate 117,924,994 of CM035842.1, forward strand.
AGGACTGACCATCTCCATACTAGAAGCTAATTTCAACTCCACAAAGTTGGAAAAATCTTTTAATTTTGCTATTGGGATCAGATTTTGTAATTATTCTTGAATTCCCTTGGAAGAAGCCGCTAATCCATGAAAGCCTCGACACAGCTCGCCTTTACGCGCCACTGAAGAAACCAACCTCACCATTACGCTTGACCTAAGCTCCAACTACTATTGCAATCAAAATTTCATCTTGTGACTGTGGACTTTGGAAGCTGCCGTACCTTGTCCGAATATCTGCTGGCAAGATATTCTGGTTTTGGGTGTCACCTACAACTAAAGCTTCAGGAGAAGCTGCCAAAAGAACCACCACACGAGGATTCACATGAGCTGTATTCTGTTCCATCTGCTGAAAGTGAATAAAAACGTCTGAGATTTGAGAATAATTCAGCATCTGATCAGATACAAAATTAAAAGAAAAATATGATTTTTCTTATTAAAATTCCATTTTCATTTTATTAAGATTAATCCAGAATTGTCTATATAATTAGTTTAATTTTCCCCATAAATTTGCATTCAGTTTTTCATAATCTGTCAACTTCAAACTGATCTAAATTCAGCTTACATCTTCACCCTGGTTCTGCAAATGCTCACATTGTTTCTCTATCCTCAGTTACAAGTTTAATGTAGTGGTTAATGCAAATCATTTCAATGCCCTTTAATCATAATTTCATTTAATAAATATGTGAAAATGAGAGAAGTTGTTGGGAATTTATTCCATTCTGAGTTTGGTTTTGAAGCCCCAGTACTGAATTCACTAAAATTTTGTGACTGATTATTAATTAATTCATTGAGTGATTAAACAGGTATAAAGTCAAATCCATGACTATTTGCTCACTAAAGAGGTGAGCTGGTGCCCCTACGAGTGTTTACTATAAACTTTTTCTGTGTGTGGACCCGGAGTCAATCTCAGGTCCCAATACATTAATAAAATTAAATGATCTTATACCTGATCATAATTATAAATCACATATCACTACAGCGCGTAACATGTTTTAAAGGGGAAGTACATGAAAGCTCTCATATGCACATGCACAGAACAGGAAGAAGGGAAGAACCAAAATAACCAACATGAGCAAAATTATGTCTCTTCTATGTCCTGGCGGTCAGTTCCGGTTTGACTTTGGTTTATTGCCCAGTCCTATTTTATGGTAGCTTGAGGGCATCAGTTATGCAAATTTTCAATTCTTTTGAACATGTGCTCACTTACACATGGGTGAAATTCACTATTTTTACGCATGCTGTTTACACACGTTTGAAGGACATATGAGCATTTGTTGAATCTGGAATGGCTTGTTTGTACTAATGTGGCTTACTAACAAATATGTGATTTACACATACTAATACTAACATGTTGCAAGAGGCCCATTTCAGAGTGAGCTGGAGACCAGACCTTTAATTGAATTCATATTGTACTTCCGTGAGAGTTGTTTTTTTTTTTTAGATCGCTCACCTAATCTCTCTTAACCCATAAAGAGAAAGTCATGGTTCTGATCAGGGTTTCTGCTGGTAACATTTCTGTGTGGCAGTCTGCCATGCCAAAACCTGAGCCGCCATGCTAAGAAAAAAAACTGTAATTTTTTAAAAAGAGCCGCACAGGAGCCAGTTAAAAAAAAATGAGAAAAGAGCTGCATGTTTGCTACCCTTGACATATTTATTTTCACTAAGAAAATAAATGACTGTCACTCCACAAGCACGTACACAAATAACACACTCCCGGCATTGGGTGTGGCCGGAGTTCCAGTCAGTAGCAGTGTACGTAGTAGCATGAGCATACTTTTAATGGGAAAAAAATGCAGAAGAGGTATGTAAACAGTGGAGGTAGCAATGGGCAAATGAAACCAAAGCTTCTGAGGATGTCTTACTCTTCCCGAAGCGGAGTGATTCCAAACACTGTGTCGAGGCTTAATCATTTTTTGTCTGAGTTTAAAGTTTAAACGAGTTCGAAGAAGGGCTGCTGTTTTCCTCTGCACCAGCGAGCAGAACTCTTGTGTCCCCATGGTGTCACATGGATCTGATTTACATTGAACAAAAAATAAATGCATAATCTGTGTGTCCATCCTGTAGATTCATAATTAAAACTGAAAATACAAATGACAATAAAAACTACTGTGTTTTATCATATTAGAATTAAAATGACTGATAAAATTAGATAATGACCTAATTTTTAAAACTCTCTCAATCAAAATGATGGGCAAAGAGAAATTCCTGATGGTGATTAACCAAAAAGCCAGGAAGACAAGGAAATATGAGGCTTAGCTTGTTTTTGGATTCATTGTGGATGTGGAGGGAGCAGAGAAAAACCTGTGTGTGTGTGTGTGTGCGGTGTGTGTGTGGGGGTGGGTGTGTGTGTGTGTGTGGGGGGGGGGCTTGGTAATCACTTGCCTCCCTAAAGTCGGGAATAAAAAGTTTAAGAACCACTGGTATAAATGAACAAAAACATCAGCAGATTAAAACGACCACACAGACTTTTCTAAACTTTGATTGCTAGCATAGGATTGAAACAGGTCATCCCTTCAGTTGCGCTCTTGAGATGTTGTTATGGCTTCAGTTGGCCACCATACTGTATGTCACTGTTCTTAGTTACACTGAAGCTTTGAATCTTTTTCGGCACAATTAGAAGGAAAACCTCATAGCTTCATTGAGACTTCACCCGCCCATCACTAAGTGGAAGCATTTATCGTGCATTCAACCCACTAACAGGAACAATAATGAGTCAGGTTGTCATTAGGCTTGATATGGAGGCTAATTGAGGCAGAGGCAAGGATGACTGAATTGTTGAGGATTTAATTCACCAACCACTACAGTATTAACTAATTTATGTTCAGTATGTACCTGGAGCGCTATAATGACTGAAATTCACCAAGTCATTCACTTAAATCCATTAACATCCTCCGACCTTCAGACAAACTAAACCTGCCAACATTTGGATTTCAAAATATGGGAGGTTTTTCTTGTTGTCTGATTGGTGAGGAGTGTTCTAAAAAATTGTAAATATATAGAAATATTATAACAGAAATAACTGCATCATTGGTTGTTTTAGTTAATTTTATTTCATTAAATATAATTTTATTAATACTTTTATTTCTTTGAAATCAGTTGAAATTATTGCTCTATTTTGGCTCTGCAAAATTATGATCAGAAGTTTCAGTTATATAAGATAAAAGTCAAAAATTTTACCAGTAATTAAAAACTAGTAAGTACTTACCAGTAAGTAAAGCAGTAATTTCATTATAAAAACAGACAAAAAAAATCAACCATAAAATAATGCACAAATTACTGAAAATAAAGTCTCAAATGTACAAGAAGAGTCATAAATGTACAAGAGGAAATTACAAATTTATGAGGAAAATAGTTGCAAATTTAGGTGAAAACAAATTTACAGTGAAAAAGTAGAAAACTACCTGAAACTGATTATAAATTTAGGAGAAAAACCTCAAGCCTTCAAGACTAAGTCATTATTCAAGTATTTTTTAAGTGGTTGCTTTTGTACTCTTACTCAACTAGTAATTTTTGGAATGTCTACGCTTAATTATTAATTTCATAAGATAACACTGCTTTTACATGAGTACAATTTCTTGTTGCTATACCCACCTCGGGTCATATAATTTAAGTATGCATAAGTAAATTACCACAGTATTACAGTATGAATGTTTTTTTCCTTTGAGTGTCATGTCTTTTCTCATTTTTAAACGTGCGTTACATACCTACCCCCCCCCCCCGCCGAACCTGGGAAAAAACACCACCATGCCAAAGTCTTTAAGCCAGAGAAAACAACTGCTGAGGTATAGCCTGTCTACAGCCAGTGTAGCTGAGAGAGAGATTAGTCAGGCTGCAGATAGCAATGACCTTAGTTTCTAGACTTCTAACCTTTAACACAGTGGGTTTTATCCTCCGCCGGTCGAAGCCCAGGGCGAAGACCAAAGGAGGATTATATTATGGGTCCGTCCGTCCGTCTGTCCCACTTTTGTGAAATCAGCTCCTCCAACAGTTTTGGTCCGATTGTTCTGGAACTTGGTACCTTGGTTTGATATACACTGAGGATGCACATATTGCAATTTGGTTCTGATTGGATGATTTTTGCTGGAATTGTAGCCCTGACCTATGACCTCCTGTTTCACCTCACTTCATAGACAGTAACTCATTCATTCATTTTCATCTTCTTCCGCTTAATCCTTTTCAGGTCGCGGGGGGACTGGAGCCTATCCCAGCATCTTTGGGCGAGAGGCAGGGTACACCCTGGACAGATCGCCAGTCCATCGCAGGGCCAACACAGAGAGACAGACAACCATTCACTCTCACAGTCATTCCTAAGGACAATTTAGAATCCCCAGTTTTGATGCCAATTAACCTAACTTGCATGTTTTTGGCATGTGGGAGGAAACCGGAGAAATCCCGGAGTAAACCCAAGCAGACACGGGGAGAACATGCAAACTCCACACAGATCACTGTTGGTCGGGGGCTGGGATTGAACCCAGGATCCCCCGGCCAAGGGTGAGTTGCTGTGCTGCCGCAGTGCTAACCACTGCGCCACCGCACCGCCCTAGACAGTAACTGTCTTGTGAAATCAACTCCTCCTACAGTTTTGTTCCGATTGTTTTGAAACTTGGTACCATTGTTTGATATACTCTGATGATGTGCATATTGCAATTTCACTCTTATCGGATGATAAGGGGGGGGGTGAAGCTATGTGCGAGTGTGTCTTAAATCATGCTGCTTCTATTTATATGGATGCCGAGAGAAACGCAATTTCATCTTGCCTGCACTACAGTTGTATGTACAACAATATGACAATAAAGTTTGATTTGATTTGATCTTGAGGTCAAAGGTCAGATTTTCCCTAAATCTTCTAAACACAATAACTACTGAAAGAAATGATGTAGGCTTTTCAAATCAATACAGTAGTTGTAGCTAATACACATCTTGGATGACTTAAACCCTCACCTAACTATGGGTTTAGAGTCAAGGGATCAAAGGTCAAAGTTAACATTCCATTTGCACTATGGTAAATGCTTCATTTACTACTCTAAAACAAGTAAAGCTAGGGCCACCAAACCTGGTATACAGGTTCACCTTGAGATCCTGACCTCTGACTGTGGGTTTGGGCTCAAAAGGTCAAGATTAACATTCCTTATGCCTTATTACTGTACAATGCATAAAGCTAGGGCCACAAATCCTGGTACACAGGTTCACCTTGGAATCCTGACCTCTGACAATGGGTTTGGGGTTAAAGGTCAATGTTAGCATTCCACTTGCACTCTTATTATAAAACGAGTAAAGCTAGGGCCACCAAACCTGGTCCACAGGTTCACCTTGGATTCCTGACCTCAGACTATGGGTTTGGGGTTAAAGGTCAAGGTTAGCATTCCACTTGCACTCTTATTATAAAACGAGTAAAGCTAGGGTCACCAAACCTGGTCCACAGGTTCACCTTGAGATTCTGACCTCGGACTTTGGGTTTGAGGTCAAAAGGTCAAGGTTAACTTTCCCTATGCATTATTACTGTACAACAAGTAATGTTAGGGTCACCAAATTTGGTACACAGGTTCACCCTGTGACCCAGAAGTGTGATTATGGTTTTGGGATCGCAAGGTCAAAGGTCAACATCAAAATGCCTTAAGCCATATCTCAACAACAAAGAAAGCTAGGGTAACCAAACTTGTTACACAGGTTCACCTTGGGATCCTGACCTTTGACTATGGGTTGGGCTCAAAAGGTCAAAGGTCAAGGTTAGCACCTCTTATGCCTTATTACTGTACAACGAGTAACGTTAAGGCCACCAAACCTGGTACGCAGGTTCACCTTGGGATCGTGACCTCTGACTATGGGTTTGGGGGCAAAGGTCAAGGTTAACATTCCTTATGCACTGTTACTATAAAACGAGTAAAACTAGGGCCGCCAAACTTGGTACATGGGGTTACCCTGTGACCCTGAAGGGTGACTGTAGTTTTGGGATCGCAAGGTCAAAGGTGAACATCAGAATGCCGCATAAAGTGTATCTCAACAACAAAGAAAGCTAGGCTCACCAAACCTGGTCGCAGGTTCACGCTGAGACCTTAACCTCTGAATACAGGTTTAGGGTCAAAAAGTCAAAGGTCAAAGTTGGCACTCCCTATGATCTCTTACTATAGAACGTGTAAAGCTCTCTAGGGTCACCATACTTGCTACACAGGTTCACCTTGGGATCCTGACCTACAACTATTTGTTGTATGCTTTGTTGTATTTTCATGGATGATGGGCTTATCATAATTTGGTTCTGCCACAGTAATTATGCTGAAATGTTGAAAACTGCTCTCCATCACTAAGTATTGGGATCTTCACAGAAAATGGAAGTGGGGGATATTGCACTCGCCTCAGTGTACTCTTGTTCACATCCAGTTGCCATCCTCTTCATGAAACTTTATATTGTAAAGCTTGTTTTTGGTGCAGCCTGTACAGTCATACCTGATTGCTCACTTCATCCATTTTAGTAGTCATGCTTGTCTAATTGTAGAGAAACTCTCAAAGAAAACACAAACAAGAAGTGGCTACCTGCTTGTGTAGTATCTGCTGTCTGTGTGTTCCACCCTGGAGGCTTAGATGAGCACATCAACTATCAGCTGCAGCTGTCTAAATGGATACACAACACACATCCAACTCCCCCTCATCTCCTGGGAGTCTGCTTATTGAATGTATCACCTGAAGTAACAATCAGCCCTTCCTATATTTTCAGTGTTTTTTTCCAGAGAAGGGTGTATTAAATCTTTCATTTTAACCAGAACAATAGGGGATAAAATGGAACATTGTAGTGGATGTGTTTGGAGAGATGAGGAGTACAAAGGAAGAGCAGAGAAAATGACCCGAATCCTTCCCACTCATGACTCAATGGCAAATGTGGGAGAGCGGAAGTTAAGTTGCTGATGGGGTTAGAAAAGTAATACAGAGCAAGAGCTGAAGAATCCAGCCTCTCACACATCCAACAGCCCAAAGAGATGTTGGAACTTAATACCTTGCTTTTTAATATATGCGTGGGGGAAAGTCATCCTGTGCAAACATGCACTGTAATGTAGGATTAGTGGGGTAAATCTGAGGACAAATGATGTCATCGAAGGGGGGGTAAGATTATTTGCTTGCATATGTACTTCTCTGCTATAGGACAAGTTTAGTAAATCGGATACGAAACTACTCAGAAAACACCTCAGTTAGTATCTGCAGAACTGACTGGCACTTTGTTCTGTATATAAGCTACAAACTGTTGTTAAGAGTGGATGCACCACCCAATAGAAATACATATTATGGAAAAGTTTAACTTCGACGCAGGGTTTTGTTACCTCTGCCAAGGAGGTAATGTTTTTACCGGGGTTTGTCTGTTACCAACATAACTCAAAAACTTATGAACGGATTTTGACGAAATTTTCAGGAAAGGTGTGTAATGGCACGGGGAACAGATGATTAGATTTTGGTGATGATCTGAGAGTGCATACCTCCACCAAGGCCTTTGTTTGTATTTGTGCAGCAGGATTACACAAAAACTACTGGATGGATTTGGATGAAATTTTCACCAGAGGTGGTTCTTGGGCTAGTGAGGAACCCATTATATTTTGGTGATGATCTGAGAATGCATACCTCAGCCAAGGCTCTTTTCTTCTCACAGTGTGTTAGCAACAGTACTCCAAAACTGATGGACAGACTTTGATGCAATTTTCACCACAAGTGGCTATAGGCCTACACACAAACCCATTACATTTTGGAGGTGATCCATGAGAAACGGAAGGAGGCTTGGCGGAGGTATGCGCTGTATGAGTGCTTTTCTAGTTACCTCCGCCAGGAGGTTATGTTTTTGCCGGGGTTTGTCTGTCTGTCTGTTTGTCTGTCTGTTGGTTAGCAAGATAACTCAAAAAGTTTTGGACGGATTTCGATGAAACTTTCAGGCGTTGTTGGAAATGGTACAAGGAAGAACTAATTAAATTTTGGGGATGATCCGGATCACCGTCCAGAAGAAAACCGCCATTACAGAAAATGCCATTTTCGTGAATAACTACTCAACCAATAATCCAACAATCATTGTCAATCCATCCATCCATCCATCTTCTACCGCTTAATCCTTTCGGGTCGCGGGGGGGCTGGAGCCTATCCCAGCATCTTTGGGCGAGAGGCAGGGTACACCCTGGACAGATCGCCAGTCCATCGCAGGGCCCATTGTCAATCCAATCGCTAGTCATATGTTTTCATGGTCAAGGAATCTGAAAACGTACACACAAACACTGTATGGGGGGAACTGTGGCCGCCATTACGGAAAATGCCATTTTCGTGAATAACCAGTGAACCAATAATCCAATCGTTGTCAATCCAATTGCTAGTCATATGTTTTCATGGTCAAGGAATCTGAAAACGTACACACAAACACTGTATGGGGGGAACTGTGGCCGCCATTACGGAAAATGCCATTTTCGTGAATAACTACTGAACCACTAATCCTATCATTGTCAATCCAATTGCTAGTCATATGTTTTCGTGGTCAAGGAATCTGAAAACGTACACACAAACACTGTATGGGGGGAACTGTAGCGCTTGGCGGAGGTCTGCGCTCTCCGAGTGCTTTTCTAGTTTATTATTGTTTTCACAGCAGTGCAGTGTAAGAATAAGTCACTTACATGTATCAAATACTGGTTGGATAGGCAACCATGTGCAATGGAGTGCCAAGACACTGCAGTTTTTACTTTTCAACATGTCACTACAGCAGGTATTTTCACTGATCAGTAATCAGTGGGATGGAATTCAGTGAAATCACCTGTTAAAGAGACTTATTTAAAAGAAAACCTGTAGAGCCCTGACACTTACTGCCTCTCCCTGATATATTCTACCATTCATTCTAAGTGTTGAATATTAGTGTAGACAATGCTAGTACAGGTTAACTTGTAGAGATGTGAATATTCAGTGGTCTCACGGTTTGATATGATTTATGATTCTGGTATTAATGATTTGACTGCAAAATGATTAATGATGCATCTTGATGCAACTCTATGCTCTATCTTCAATTTTTTATTTTTGCTATGTAATGCCTTTTTAAAATTACAGCATTTTTGTAATTTATGAAAGGAAAAAGGGGGTACCTGGCCCCCTCTCTTGCCGCATCACCACTGTGGGGGCAAGAACCACCGGCCCCCGGAGAACCTGTTCATTGTCTGACAGCCTGACACAGTGCAGCAAAGAAAAACATGGTCAAAACATGTTGAAAATCATGCAGATACAGTATGACCACGAAAGAAATACAAAGCAGGGTGTATGGAACCAACTTGCCATTGTTTTCCAGTAATTGCAGACAGGACCTGAGCTGTGCGAGCAGCACCAGCGCGGACTCTGCAAACGACAGAGGAAATGGTCTGCTCCACTGCAGTGATGCAGTTAACAAGCCTGCGACCGTGTACATGCGACAACAGTTTTCAACGCCGCAAGGTGACTGTGTTGACAAGCAGAGGTTGGACAATTGACAGTCAAGATTAGTGCATCAGGTCTTTGCATAGATGGCAAGATCTTGATCAGTAACATTCTGTATCACGCATCATGATGCATCTTAAGAATTGAGAAATTTCCACACTTTTATTAACTTGGCAGACTTAATAAAACATCCAAGTCCATTTTAACAAACCTGTCTCTTGATAGTGTTTGTCTTTTCGTACAAGCCTTTTGAATGGTCTCTGTCGCTGTTTCCTCTAAAAGAGAGCATCCATTGTTAATGGATCCTTTTGCGTTTGCCACCCACAGAATAAATGTTCAGACTCACTGATAATGCTCATATTGATGATCTGACTTTTCAGTTATCCTAATTCAAATTGTATCATACATAATCCTCAGGTCGTGCATGCTATTAATTTATGCTGTCATTGGTTTTTTTTTTTGTTTTTTTTCGGTATTGGGCTTATGTGAGCATTAGTTCATTCTGGAAAAGAAAATTGAGCCTGTCTGCCCATTCACAAGAGTAAACTATTTCTAAGTAATTGCCTGAATATTCACCAGCCTCACAGACAGCGATCCTCATGTGAGTCTGCATCCAGGTTGGGGTCAAGGTCAAAGGTCACCAGATATGACTGAGCATTTCAACTTTCAGTAGACCTAGAAGGAGAAGTGAAGGCTAGCCTGTCATTGATGGTCTATTTTTTTGTTTCCATAGTGACAAATAAGAAGCCTGCCCATGTATCTGTCACAAAGGTGAAGCAGTTCCAAGGATCATCCGCCTTTGTAAAAAGGTCACAGTGGACACTTGACCAGTTACGGCAAGTCAACGGGATTGACGCCAACAAAGTAAGCAGTCCTTAATTCCCTCCAACCAGTTAACGTAGTCAAGAAAAACTAAAGGATTAATGCAAATACTGTTTGTAGATCTTCCTTTTCCCACACTACGATAGTGAATTGTGTCTCCTTACAAATGTTGTTTTAAGGACTGTCCAGAGTTTGACCTGATGTTCGACAATGCTTTTGACCAGTGGGTTGCTGGTTCATCAGGAGAAAAGTGCACCTTTATCCAGATTCTTCACCATACCTGCCAGCGCTACAGCTCAGCACGGAAGCCAGATTTTGTCAACTGTCAGTCCAAACTGCTGGGGGGTAAGACATTTGAAAAAAGAAACAAAAACAATTATAATTCACCTTAGACTTACCTGCCTCTGCAGTGTCAGTCTCACTGCTGTCTCACTGTGCTGTAAGCCAGTCTGAATCTAATTATTTATGATGACAAGTAGCACCTGGTGTATATGAAAATGTATGTTTATTCCTCGTACACAGCATCTGTTGTGTGCTTTGTTGAAGTTAGGTCAAAGAGTGTCTAACAAAGTACATCAGCTGTGACTCAAAGCTTTTGACAGATAAACTAGTTTACAGCACACTGAAGTGCAAAAGCAAAATTTCCATTACTTTTGAAATTAGCACATTTTTATTAATTTTTGTTTACCAACTACTAAAATAACATTAATAATCAAGCTTATTTAATTGCCTAATTAATGTTTGACATTGACAAATCGGTGATGCTGTAGAAAACCAGTCAGTTAAAAACTAACTTCTCACTTTAAACATAACAAATTCATGCTTTTATGAACTAGCTGAGCAAGACTGTCATAGCATAATCATCTGTCAAATCCTTTAGCAATATAAAATTACATATTAGTAATTGTTGTTCTGTGTAGATGGCTGGACTGCAGGGGTGTTATCCTGGGGTGTGTAACTAGATATTGATCTGTTTGTCTAAGTGTGATCTTCAAGCACCTCTCAGCTAGTTGCATTATTCATTAAACTAATTACAGAAACACATCCCACATCTTCCTCCTGTGTGATCCCTTCTGCTCCACCAATGCAGGATTCATTTTATCAGAATCTATGTTTCTTATTATCTGTACATTGCAAACTTTGCTGGATGCTTAATATGTAGGTTAGATTAATAATTAAAAGAAATATGAAAGAAATCACAATTTGAGTTGCACAAATTTCTCAAGAATAGTAAGACATACACTACTCACAAAAAGTTAGGGATATTCAGTTTTAGCGTGGAATTTCAGGATGCACCTAAAATGCACGATAACCTTTAAAGGTGAACTTAATTCGACCTTCTCTAACCTTTTTAATGCACATGTCCAACTGTTCAATGTTTCGGTACTTTTTGCATAACTTGCTGTTCTCTAACAAGCTGCTTAATGGTAAAATTCACAACAGGTGTTTGATCCTTGAATCGACCAATAAATTTTCTGGTTCAATTAGAATTGGTATTTAAACAGTCCTCTTCATCATGCTGTTCACATTTTGACATCATGAGACCAAGACGACACCTAACAATTGATCAACAGTATCTCGCCATTGCGAGACTTCAAACAGGATGTTCTCAGAGGGAAGTGGCCACTGAGCTTAGAGTGTCACAGAATGTCATCACCAGGTTGCAACAGAGATACAGAGAGACTGGAAGAGTCACAGAAAGGCATAGAAGTGGACGTCTTTTGGCCACATCCCACGCTGATGACCGCTTCATTGTGAACAGTGTCCTACTGAACTGGATGATGAATGAATTCCTGCTGGCCTTCTATCACTGCTCAGTGGAGCGCGTGCTCACCTACTGTCTGGGTGTGTGGTATGCCGGCTCCACGGCCAAGAACAGGAAGGCTGTGCAAAGGGTCATCAACACCGCCCAAGAAATCATCAGTGGCCCTCTGCCATCCCTGGAGGACATCTCTGGATCCTCCTGTCTCAGAAAGATCAAGGCCATTACAGGAGACCCCTCACATCCCTTCCACCACCTGTTTGACCTGCTTTCCTCTGGACAATGGTTCAGATCGATCAGGTCCCACAACTCCAGACTGACAAACAGTTTCTTCCCCATCCCAACTGCAAACAGTCAGAGGCCCCACCCCCTCCCTCCGAACGCTCACATGCACAGAACTGAGGACCTTTTTAATTATCACAATAACACACCTGTCTTTGCACTCCGCACTTTCATGTGAATTGACCCATCCGTGAAACCACTACTGTGTACAGTATATTTTCAATAATCCTGAGCCATTTTACTCAATTGTGTGTTCAATTGTGTGTTCTGCACTCCGCACTCTGATGTACATTGTTCCATCCGTGAAGGCACTTCCATACCTGTGTATATTCCCATAATCCTGGGCTGTTTTAATTTCAGTCATGTGTTTAATCGTGTGTTCTGTAACCATGTTTTATCTAATCCTTCTTTCTTACTTTATTGCGCAGTAGCCTAGTGGAGCACCCACAATTTTGGTGTGCTGTAATGACAATAAAGCCTATTCTATTCTAGGCGCATTTAAGGGAGGTGAGAGGCACCCAAATGTCATGTCAGACTATTCAAAACTGTTTACTTCAGCATGGTTTGCGTGCTAGATGACCTGCAAGGGTATCTGACCACGCCACCAGGCACAGGCGTCATTGTTTTGTGTGGGCTAGGGAGTAATTATGCTGGACAAGGGACCAGTGGGCCTCAGTGCTGTTCTCTGATGAAAGTTGATTCACGTTGAGCAGAAATGATGGCCGCCAACGATGTTGGAGATGTCAAGGAGAGCACTACGCATCAGCCACTGTTGCCACTAGACGAGACTTTGGTGATGGTGGTGTTACAGTCTGGGCAGGTGTGTCTATTCAATTCAATTCCATTCAATTCAACTTTATTTATATAGCGCCATTTCACAACAACAGTCATCTCATAGCACTATCAACTGTAGGGGGGAACCCCCACAGTTGCAGAAAGACCCCAGCAATCAGGTGATCCCCTGTGAGCAAGCACTTGGCGACGGTGGAGAGGAAAAACTCCCTTTTAACAGGAAGAAACCTCCAGCAGAACCAGGCTCAGGGAGGGGCAGTCATCTGCTGCGACTGGCTGGGGGGTGAGGGGACAGAGAAGATGAAAAGAACAGACATGTAGAGAGCAAACAGCACGATGGGGACTCAATCTATGGGAGAGAACAAACAAATGTTAATGACCAGCAAAAAAAAAAAAAATATTTCATAGAGAGTGAGGAAAGGAGTGAGGCCCAGTGCATTACTGGAGGTCCCCCGGCTGACTAAACCTATTAGCAGCATAACTAAGGGAGGGTTCAGAAACACATGATCCCTCCCTAATTGTAGGCTATATCAAAAAGGTAGGTTTTAAAAACAGTTATCACAGAGATCGAGTCCGACTCCCGAATCCAGATTGGCAGCTGATTCCACAGGAGAGGAGCTTGATAACTGAAGGCTCTGCCTCCCATTGTACTTTTGGAGATTCTAGGTATTACAAGTAGTCCTGCATTTTGGGAGCGTAGTGCTCTGTTAGGATAATACGGTAGTATCAGATCTTTTAAATAAAAAGGAGCCTGATTGTTTAGAGCTTTGTAAGTAAGAAGAAGGATTTTAAACTTAATTCTAAACTCTATGGGAAGCCAATGAAGGGAGGCCAGAACCAGAGAGATATGATCTCTCTTTCTAGTACCTGTTAAAACTCTTGCTGCAGCATTTTGGATCAGCTGAAGACTTTTTAAAGATGTTTTAGGACAACCTGATAATAAAGAATTACAATAATCTAATCTTGAGCTAACAAAAGCGTGGATGAGTTTCTCAGCATCACTCTGAGACAAGATGCTCCTAATCTTGGCAATATTACGCAAATGGTAGAAGGCAGTCTTAGAAACAAATTTAATATGTGAATTGAAGGACAAATCCTGATCAAAAATAACTCCAAGGTTCCTCACAGAGCTATTAAGAGAAAGAGTAACTGCATCCAAACTGAAAGTTTGATTTGGAAAGGAATTTCTAAGGTTTTTTGGACCAACAAGAATGACTTCAGTCTTATCTGAATTTAATAGCAGGAAATTACAAGTCATCCAAGCTTTGATTTCCTTAAGACAGGCTTCTAACTTGGCTAATTGATTACTATCATCTGGCTTCATTGACAGGTATAATTGTGTGTCATCTGCATAACAATGAAAATGTATACAGTGCTTTCTAATAATGTTGCCTAACGGAAGCATATATAAACTGAAAAGAGTAGGGCCTAGCACAGATCCCTGTGGAACTCCATGACTAAGCTTTGAGTTGAAAGAAAACTCATTATTTACATGAACAAACTGGAACCTATCAGATAAATAAGATCTAAACCACTGCAACGAAGTTCCATTAAGTCCAACATAGTGTTCTAATCTATCAAGTAGAATATTATGATCGATAGTATCAAAAGCTGCACTAAGGTCTAAAAGGACAAGTACAGAAACTAGTCCATTATCAGATGCAATGAGGAGGTCGTTAGTGACCTTCGCTAAGGCTGTTTCAGTACTATGATGGATTCTAAACCCAGATTGAAACTCTTCAAGTAAACCATTTCCCTGCAGGTGGTCGAATAATTGCGTAGCAACAACTCTTTCTAAGATTTTTGAAATGAAAGGGAGATTAGAGATTGGTCTATAGTTAGCTAAAGCTCCTGGATCTAGCGTTGGCTTTTTGAGTAAGGGTTTAATTACAGCTGTTTTAAAAGCCTGCGGTACATGGCCTAAAGTTAATGAAGAATTGATTATATGAAGAATAAAGCTACCAATAAGTGGGAAGACTTCTTTAAATAACCTAGTAGGAATAGGGTCTAAAAGACAAGTTGAAGGTTTGGATGAGGAAACTATTTTGTCTAACTCACAAAGGTCGATTGGAGTAAACTCATCAAGACAGACATCAAAAGAAGGAGTTGTAGTAGTTACAGTATTTAAGTTAACTGTGGGAAGAATCTGATTGATTTTATCTCTGATGGATGAAATTTTATTATTGAAAAAGTTCATAAAGTCCTGACTAGTAAGCTCTAAGGGAATGCTAGGATTGACAGAGTCCTGACTCTTTGTCAACCTGGCTACAGTACTGAAAAGAAACCTGGGATTATTCTTGTTCTCTTCTATTAATGCAGAGTAATAACTTGTTCTAGCTTTTCTAAGAGATTTTTTATAAATTAAAAGATGATTTCTCCAAGCTAAATAGATTTCATCTAAATTAGTAGAGCGCCATTTTCTTTCTAATTGACGAGTCTTCTGTTTTAAGCTACGAGTTTCTGTCTTGAACCAAGGAGTTAGAAATCTCTGATTAGACTTTTTCTTTTTTAAGGGGGCCACCAAGTCTAGAGCCTGATGCAGAGAAGCTGAAACACTATCCACCATGTTATCAATTACAGAAGGAGCAAGCTGTCTATAGCTTATTTCCGTTGTGTTGACACATGGCATAGAGGAAACAATCTGCATAAATTTGGAAACAGCATCATCTGAGAGGCATCTACTGTAATAATATTTTTCTTTAGGAGCCAAATAGTCAGAAATGGTAAAATCAAAGGTTAACAGACAATGGTCTGACAGTACAGGGTTATGAGGAGACACTACAAGATTTTCTATTTCTATGCCATATGTCAGAACAAGGTCCAATGTATGGTGGAGGTAATGAGTAGAATTTCCTACTTTCAGAGAAAACCCAATCGAGTCTAATA
Organism: Pholidichthys leucotaenia; assembly: GCA_020510985.1. Taxonomy (NCBI): domain Eukaryota; kingdom Metazoa; phylum Chordata; class Actinopteri; order Cichliformes; family Pholidichthyidae; genus Pholidichthys; species Pholidichthys leucotaenia. Next base: position 117,940,991 of record CM035842.1, read on the forward strand.
TTGAATTAAATGCCACATTAAGGCAGTCACTATCTACATCCACATGTATATTAAAGTCCCCTACTATAATTATTCTATCAGATTTCAGCACTAAATCAGCTAAGAAATCAGCAAATTCGGATAAAAATTCTGAGTAGGTTGATGGGGGACGATAAACTATGGCAAATAAAATTGGGTTTAACCTAAAATTGCTAAAGTGCCCAATACTGAGGACCAGGCCCTCAAAGGAATTATAACATGTTTTTTGCTTTACATTAACTAGTAATTTGGAATGGTAAATTGTTGCTACTCCTCCTCCACGACCAGAACTTCTGGGATTTTGACAGTTTAAATAACCAGAGGGAGTTGATTCATTTAAACCAACATAATCCTCTTGCCCTAACCAAGTCTCTGTAAGGGAAATTAAATCAATCTGATGATCAATTAACAGATCATGGACTAACAGAGACTTGGGAGTTAGAGACCTAATATTTAGTAAACCACATTTAATTTTTAAATTATGAGGAGGAACAGAGGCCAAATCATTCAATTTAGAGGCTTTATGTTTAATTTGAGTTTTACCAATGTTTTGCTTTATCACTTTGGGATGCTTATGCATGATATTTTTATTTACTTTGGAGGGAGCAGACAACGATTCTCTGATGAGGAAGACAGGGGCTAAGCTGAGGGGTGGCGGATGAAGAGGAGCTGCAGAGAGGCGTGTAAGACTGCGACTCTGCTTCCTGGTCCCAACTCTGAGTAGTCAGGGTTTTGGAAATTTGGATAAAAAAGATGCCAGATTGTTAGATAAATGAGAAGCACCATCCAAAGTGGGATGAATGCTGTCTCGTCTCATAAGACCAGGTTTTCCCCAAAAAGAGCTCCAATTGTCAATGTAGCCCACATCATTTTTAGGACACCACACAGACAGCCAGCGGTTCAAGGATGACGTTCGACTAAACATGTCATCACTGGTCAGATTGGGGAGGGGCCCAGAGAATACTACAGTGGCAGACATCGTTTTTGCAAACTCACACACCGATTCTACATCAAGTTTGGTGACTTCCGACTGCCGGAGACGGATGTCATTAATGCCGGCGTGAATAACAATTGTGGAGTATTTACAGTTACTTTTAGCCAGCATTTTCAGATTTGACTCGATGTCGCCTGCTCTGGCCCCAGGAATGCATTTGACTATGACCGCTGGAGTCTCTAGGTTCACGTTTCTGACTACAGAGTCGCCAATGATCAGAGTTTTTTCCTCAGCGGGTGTGTCGCTGAGCGGGGAAAAACGATTAGAAACGTGAACAGGTTGGTGGTGAACCGGGGCTTTGCGACTAGGCTTCCTTCTCACCGTCACCCACCCAGTCTCCTCGCTGCTGAGGAGAGCCGGGGAACCGCTGACAGGGGGGCCTAAACTAGCTAGCTCCGCTGCAGCTAATGGGCGTCCGTCGAGATTAACTGGCGCAGACGGTGTTTCAATGCAGCGGAGCCGGGATTCCAAATCAGACAACCTCGCCTCGAGCGCCTCAAAAAGACAACATTTATTACATTTACCGTTATCACTAAAAGAGGCAGAGGTGTAGCTAAACATCTGACAGAGAGAGCACACCAGAGGAGGAGAGGAAAGAGAGCTAGTAGCCATAGCTAATAGCTGGAGAGCAACCACACATAGCTGGAGAGCAACCACACAAGGTCTAGTGTGAATGGTACAGTGACAAGCGGATACTGCCTGAATAACATCATTAATCCAGTCAGTGTGCCCCTGCATGAACAACGCAGGCCTAATTTCATCTTCATGGAGACAATGCTCCAGCTCATCGAGGTTGTATCATTAGGGAATGAAATCAGACTAAACATTTCCTGTTTTAGGTCAGTTAGGATTACCAAATTTGTTTATTTGCTAAAGGAGACCTTGTGAAGAAGCTGGTAAAAGAGTTTCATTATCTACAGTGAAACAAGTCCTTTACCGTCATGGGCTGAAAGGCCACTTGGTGAGGAAGAAGCCATTACTCCAAAAGCAACATAAAAAAGCCAGATTACAGTTTACAAATGCACACAGGGACAAAGACCTTAATTTTTGGAGACATGCCCTGTGGTGTGATGAAACTAAAATTGAACTGTTTGGCCATAATGCCCATCATTACATTTGGTGGAGAAAGGGGGAAGCTTGCAAGCCTGAGAACACCATCCCAACTGGGATGGTGAGGGGGTGGCAGCATCTTGTTGTGGGGGTGTTTTGCTGCAGGAGGGACTAGTGCACTTCACAAAATAGATGGCATCATGAGGAAAGGACATTATGTGAAAATATTGAAGCAACATCTTCAGATATCAGCCAGGAAGTTAAAGCTTGGGCGCAAATGGGTCTTCCAAATGGACAATGACACTAAGCATGCTGCCAAAATTAGTTACAAAGTGGCTTAAGGACAAGAAAGTCAATGTTTTGGTGTGGCCATCATAAAGCCCTGATCTCAATCCCATAGAAAATTTGTGGGCAGAGCTGAAAAGATGTGTGGGAGCAAGGCGACCTACAAACCTGACTCAGTTACACCAGTTCTGTCAGGAGGAATGGGCCAAAATTCCAGCAAACTACTGTGAGAAGCTTGTGGAAGGATACCCAAAATGTTTGACTCAAGTCATACAGTTTAAAGGCAATGCTACCAAATATTAAGAAAATATACAGTATGTAAACTTCTGACTTTGAAGAAAGTAATCATAAATTCTATTAAAATAGTTTAGCAAATGGAAAAATTATTTAGCAGATAGAAATAAGTTTGGTAATCATAACTGACCTAAAACAGAAATGGTTTAGTCTGATTTAATGCCAGACAGTGAGGGAAAAAAAGGTTATGCATCTTTTTATAGTGTATGTAAACTTCTGGTTTCATCTGTATAAATTCATTATAAAATATTTACTTTTAATAGTTTTTTCTGCCTTTTTTTCAAAGGAAGAATGAGAAGTAATAGAAAAAATAACATATTCTTTATGAAGAAGTTGTTTTATTTTCAAACTTAGGGTGTTTTCTCACCTTAAAGTATCTCCAAGGTTACATTGTATACATTTTGTCTGTGTAGGTTTGGTTTCATGTTGCTCCTTATCTAGGTGAACCAAACAACTTTACGTTGTCCTGTTGTCATGATGGCCTTGTGAGTAGTTAGCAGAGGCTGCAGTAGTTACCAAACATGCAACTCATCCTCGGAGGAGTTCTTTGTAGCTCTGGGCATGTCGGTAACTAGTTTAAAACAAAACTGATGAAGACTCCGTCACATTAGGAGATGAACTAGGTTAGTGAGGCTAGAATATTATCCAAGCCTTCATTAAAAATGACGTTTTTTCTTATCGGCTGTGATGATTGTAAGGTGGCATTACTCTCCTGTCTTTCTTGTACTCTGTCGCATCCTTTCTGAAAGTATCTGGTAAATTTCAGCATTTTTTATGATTTTTTTTTTTTTTTTAAATTGACTATTTACAGTGGGGTAAAAAAAAGTATTTAGTCAGCCACCAATTGTGCAAGTTCTCCCTCTTAAAAGATGAGAGAGGTCTCCAATTTTCATCATAGGGATACCTCAACTATGACAGACAAAATCAGAAGAAAAAAAATCCAGAAAATCACATTGAAGGATTTTTAATGAATTAATTGGTAAATTCCTCGGTAAAATAAGTATTTGGTCAGTAACAAAAGTTCATCTCAATACTTTGTTATATACCCTTTGTTGGCAATGACAGAGGTCAAACGTTTTCTGTAAGTCTTCACAAGGTTTTCACACACTGTTGCTGGTATTTTGGCCCATTCCTCCATGCAGATCTCCTCTAGAGCAGTGATGTTTTGGGGCTGTCGCTGGGCAACACAGACTTTCAACTCCCTCCAAAGATTTTCTATGGGGTTGAGATCTGGAGACTGGCTAGGCCACTCCAGGACCTTGAAATGCTTCTTACGAAGCCACTCCTTCGTTGCCCGGGCGGTGTGTTTGGGATCATTGTCATGCTGAAAGACCCAGCCACGTTTCATCTTCAGTGCCCTTGCTGGTGGAAAGAGGTTTTCACTCAAAATCTCACGATACATGGCCCATTCATTCTTTCCTTTACACGGATCAGTCGTCCTGGTCCCTTTGTAGAAAAACAGCCCCAAAGTGTGATGTTTCCACCCCCATGCTTCACAGTAGGTATGGTGTTCTTTCTCCTCCAAACACGACAAGTTGAGTTTTTACCAAAAAGTTCTATTTTGGTTTCATCTGACCATATGACATTCTCCCAATCCTCTTCTGGATCATCCAAATGCTCTCTAGCAAACTTCAGACGGGCCTGGACATGTACTGACTTAAGCAGGGGGACACGTCAGGCACTGCAGGATTTGAGTCCCTGGCGGCGTAGTGTGTTTCTGATGGTAGCCTTTGTTACTTTGGTCCCAGCTGTCTGCAGGTCATTCACTAGGTCCCCCCGTGTGGTTCTGGGATTTTTGCTCACCATTCTCGTGATCATTTTGACCCCACGGGGTGAGATCTTGCGTGGAGCCCCAGATCGAGGGAGATTATCAGTGGTCTTGTATGTCTTCCATTTTCTAATAATTGCTCCCACAGTTGATTTCTTCACACCAAGCTGCTTACCTATTGCAGATTCAGTCTTCCCAGCCTGGTGCAGGTCTACAATTTTGTTTCTGGTGTCCTTTGACAGCTCTTTGGTCTTGGCCATAGTGGAGTTTGGAGTCTGACTGTTTGAGGTTGTGGACAGGTGTCTTTTATACTGTTAACGAGTTCAAACAGGTGCCATTAATACAGGTAACGAGTGGAGGACAGAGGAGCGTCTTAAAGAAGAAGTTACAGGTCTGTGAGAGCCAGAAATTTTGCTTGTTTGTAGGTGACCAAATACTTATTTTACTGAGGAATTTACCAATTAATTCATTAAAAATCCTTCAATGGGATTTTCTGGATTTTTTTTTTTCTCATTTTGTCTCTCATAGTTGAGGTATACCTATGATGAAAATTGGAGACCTCTCTCATCTTTTAAGTGGGAGAACTTGCACAATTGGTGGCTGACTAAATACTTTTTTGCCCCACTGTATGTCTAAGTTCATTTTCAAACATCCAGGTGTCACGTAAACTTTCAAAAGGAGTTTTATTTAAAAACACTGGACTAAAAACTAATTAAAATTCAAGCTGTTTCAATGTGCATCCGAACACCATCATCAGTTGTAAGACTGCAGCAGGAAGTATCTCTGGCCAATAAATAACCTACATGAAGGTCACATGACAAAACCTTAACAAACAAGAGAAGAGTGCCTTAACCTCTCTCTGCAAGGATACGAATATTACCATCCTGCCTGCTAACAAAGGAAGATGCACAGTAGTATTGAAGACTGAGGACTATCACCACAAAGTAATCACATTGCTGAGTGATAGTAGCACATATGAAATTTTGAGGAGAGATCCTACCAATAAACATAAAACCCAGGTGATCATCATCTTACAGTCCCAGGAACAACAACAAGTTATAGATCTGAAGTCTATACTACCGCCTTTACCCTGGAGAAACCACACCTTGTATATATGGACTTCCAAAAATTCATAAAAACAATAATCCAATCGTCAGCAGTATAAATTCTCTTACATATAATGTTGCAAAATACCTGGCCACCATTTTAGCTCCACTAGTTGGCAACACGGAACACCATATAATGAATTCCAAGGATTTTATTCATAAGATTCAACTACTCTCCCTGGAGGCAGATGAGACTATAGTGTCATATGATGTCACATCCTTGTTTACCTGTGTGCCAACAGGGTTAGCAGTTGAAGTGGTGAGAAGAAGAAGCTTGTCCCAGGATCAAACTTTAGGTGACAGAGCAAAATTAAATCCAGACCAGGTGTGCTCTCTGTTGGAGTTGTGTCTGAATACCACCTATTTTAAATACCAGGATGTGATTTACCGGCAGAAACACAGCTGTGCAATGGGCTCTCCAGTTTCCCCCATTGTTGCCAATCTCTACATGGAAGAGTTGGAAAGGGGGGCGCTGGACACCTATGAGGGAGTTCCTCCTACCCAGTGGTTTAGATATGTCGAGGACACCTGGATGAAAATGAAGACCCAGGAAATCATCCCCTTCACAGAGCACATTAATTCAGTGGACAGTTACATCTAGTTCACCTGCGAGGATATGAAGGACAACAAACTCCCATTTCTGGATTTTGGGATAAAGATTGGTGAATGGGGTGAACTTCATGCTGAAGTGTACCGAAAACCTACCGACACAGATCAGCATCTCGTGTTTGATTCACACCACCCACTTGAGCATAAACTGGGAGTGATTCATTCATTGCAACATCATGCAGAAACCATACCCACAGATTCAGAAGCTAAGGAAAAGGAACATGTCCATATAAAACAAGCTTTAAAACACTGTGGTTATCCAGAGTGGACCTTCATCAAAACTCACATGAAACGTATAAAGAATTCTAGGCCATCCGGAGAAATGGAATGTAAAATCAAGAGAAAGCATATTGTCATTCCATATGTGGCTGGGCTCTCTGAAAAGTTTTGCAGGATTTTCTGCAAAGACAGCATACCTGTGTACTTTAAACCCAGGAACACTCTGCAGCATTGGTTGGTTCATCCCAAAGACCGGATACCAAAACATAAAAAGAGCAACCTAGTATATGCTGTCAAATGTAGTGAGGAGTGTGATGATCTTTATATTGGGGAAACAAAACAGCAGCTCTGTAAATGTATGTCGCAACTGTCATGGCGGCCGCTGGGCCGTCATCAGCTCCAGCTGCGCGCACACCTGCCATTAATCTCCAGCGAGCTATAAGAGCCAAACCCACGGACAGCTCAGCATGGAGTCATCTGTCAGCGTCACAGAGCTACGTCCCTCGTTCTCAGCCACAGACCAGTGCTACGCCAGACCAAGCTCTCCACACCTCGTCACGTAAGCCTAACTCGCACTTACCTTGTCCAGTTATCCTCCCCTGTGCACAGGTGGATCCTCCAGGCGGCGGATCAGTCCTTGTTGGCGGCGGTGCTACCCCTCCTCCTCACTGGAGTCCCTCCTCTGCCTCACGGCGCCAAGCAGCGAGCGCCCCTCCTGGCCAATGCTCCCGGAGCAAGCAGAGAAGCCACACCATCACCTGCAAGTAAGCAGCATTTATTATTGCATTCCCCACTGTGGTGCAGTAGTAATCTCTCTGCTTTGTGTCCCTAGGGTTGCCAGGCAGCAGCGAGGCTTGCTCAGTCCCAGCACGCATCCAGCACTTCACACATCCACACTTACAGTGGGGCAAAAAAGTATTTAGTCAGCCACCAATTGTGCAAGTTCTCCCACTTAAAAGATGAGAGAGGTCTCCAATTTCCATCATAGGTATACCTCAACTATGAGAGACAAAATGAGGAAAAAAAAAATCCAGAAAAACACATTGAAGGATTTTTAATGAATAAATTGGTAAATTCCTCGCTAAAATAAGTATTTGGTCACCTACAAACAAGCAAGATTTCTGGCTCTCACAGACCTGTAACTTCTTCTTTAAGAGGCTCCTCTGTCCTCCACTTGTTACCTGTATTAACGGCACCTGTTTGAACTCGTTATCAGTGTAAAAGACACCTGTCCACAACCTCAAACAGTCAGACTCCAAACTCCACTATGGCCAAGACCAAAGGACACCAGAAACAAAATTGTAGACGTGCACCAGGCTGGGAAGACTGAATCTGCAATAGGTAAGCAGCTTGGTGTGAAGAAATCAACTGTGGGAGCAATTATTAAAAAATGGAAGACATACAAGACCACTGATCATCTCCCTCGGTCTGGGGCTCCACGCAAGATCTCACCCCATGGGGTCAAAATGATCACGAGAACGGTGAGCAAAAATCCCAGAACCACATGGGGGGACCTAGTGAATGACCTGCAGAGAGCTGGGACCAAAGTAACAAAGGCTACCATCAGTAACACACTACGCCGCCAGGGACTCAAATCCTGCAGTGCCTGACATGTCCCCCTGCTTAAGCCAGTACATGTCCAGACCCGTCTGAAGTTTGCTAGAGAGCATTTGGATGATCCAGAAGAGGATTGGGAGAATGTCATATGGTCAGATGAAACCAAAATAGAACTTTCTGGTAAAAACTCAACTTGTTGTGTTTGGAGGAAAAAGAACACCATACCTACTGTGAAGCATGGGGGTGAAAACATTATACTTTGGGGCTGTTTTTCTGCAAAGGGACCAGAACGACTGATCCATGTAAAGGAAAGAATGAATGGGGCCATTTATCGTGAGATTTTGAGTGAAAACCTCCTTCCATCAGCAAGGGCATTGAAGATGAAACGTGGCTGGGTCTTTCAGCATGACAATGATCCCAAACACACCGCTCGGGCAACGAAGGAGTGGCTTTGTAAGAAGCATTTCAAGGTCCTGGAGTGGCCTAGCCAGTCTCCAGATCTCAAACCCATAGAAAATCTTTGGAGGGAGTTGAAAGTCCGTGTTGCCCAGTGACAGCCCCAAAACATCACTGCTCTAGAGGAGATCTGCATGGAGGAATGGGCCAAAATACCAGCAACATTGTGTGAAAACCTTGTGAAGACTTACAGAAAACGTTTGACCTCTGTCATTGCCAACAAAGGGTATATAACAAAGTATTGAGATGAACTTTTGTTATTGACCAAATACTTATTTTACCGAGGAATTTACCAATTAATTCATTAAAAATTCTTCAATGTGATTTTCTGGATTTTTTTTCTTCTCATTTTGTCTCTCATAGTTGGTGTATACCTATGATGAAAATTGGAGACCTCTCTCATCTTTTAAGTGTGAGAACTTGCACAATTGGTGGCTGACTAAATACTTTTTTGCCCCACTGTACACACACTATTACCACACGTTTGGGTGAATAAAGCTATAAAACTACTACTCGAGTCTGTCTTCTGTCCCCTGGGTCCAACCACCATGTCAGTACGACTCCGTCAAAGCGACCCAGCGGACAGCGCGCTGACGCGCCGTCTTAACACCTTAGACGCTCGTGTAGATCACATAGCTTATCAGCAAACAATCATCCTCACCCAATTAGCACAGATTAACGGCCAGTTGGGTCGTTTGGAGGGCCGCCAAGCGTTTCCCCCGGCCGCTGGGGCTTCGCCCGCCCCTGCTAATCCTTCGACTAGCCAGGTTAGCCAGACCACCCAACTCGTCTCACCCCCGTGCCGACGCCTGCCCGATTTAGCAGGAAGCTAGGAGAGGCACGGGGATTTCTGTTACAATGTGAGACTGTTTTCCACCGGGTTCCGGGGGATTTTCCCTCTGACCATAGCAAAATTGGCTATATTGTAAACCTGCTAGAAGGTAGAGCGCTAGCTTGGGCTTATGCAGTAATGGCTAAGCCCAGCTATGTCCGTCTAACATACCAACAATTCTTAGCGGATTTTACCGAGGTTTTTGACCATTTCGATCGGGACTCTGTGTTAACTGCCTGGCTATTAGACCTTCGGCAAGGCAGCAGGGCTGCCAATTTTGCTGTCGACTTCCGGGTAATTGCGACAGAGGTCGGGTGGGAGGACGCCCTGCTATGCAGTATTTTTATCCGCAGTCTAAGCCCCAAATTGAGAGACAAATTAGTAACACGGGATAAGCCCGAAAGGTTGAATGAACTAATTTCTCTTACTATTAGCTTAGACAAAAGGCTGAAGGAGCACGCCGCCGAGCGAAGAGCCTCTAGTCGCTCCAGGGCGCTGCGTCCCCTCTCCTCTCGGCCAACTTAGCTGGCCCTGCCCTTGCCTGAGGAACTTCCGGGGCAGGAGGATATGATAGTTGGGCGCTCGGGGATTTCAGCCACTGAGAGACAGCGCCGCAAGGATCTGGGGTTGTGCTTTTATTGTGGTAGTGCTTCCCATGAAATAGCCGAATGTACGAATCGGGGAAAAGAGGAGGTCCGTGGGTCACAGTAGGGGGACTCATGGACGTAGCCCAATCTAAGCCCCTCACTAGTTGCCTTATTCCCATTCACCTTATTTCTAAGCACATAGAACACCCCACTCACGCACTCATTGACTCAGGGGCTGAGCAGAGTGTTATATCAGGAGACCTGGCAACCCGCTTGGGCCTCAGCTGTCAAACTCTCCGGCCACCTGTCAATCTAATCACCCTGTCTAAGACCCCACTAACGGCTGTCTCTCAACAGACGGACCCCGTGTCGGTTATTATCTCTGGAAACCACTGGGAGGACATTCGTTTTTTGGTGTCGCCCACCTCCTCCTCCCCTGTTATCTTGGGCTATCCCTGGCTTAGACTACATACATGGGCTGCACGGTGGCGCAGTGGTTAGCACTGCGGCAGCATAGTTTACCCTTGGCCGGGGGATCGTGGGATCGTGGGTTCGATCCCAGCCCCCGACCAACAGTGATCTGTGTGGAGTTTGTATGTTCTCCCCGTGTATCGTGGGTTTACCCCGGGATTTCTCCGGTTTCCTCCCACATGCCAAAAACATGCAGGTTCGGTTAATTGGAGACTCTAAAGTGGCCCTAGGTGTGAATGTGTGTGTGAATGGTTAAGGGATAGTGCCATATTGTGGCTGCTTCATCCATCCAGGTGGTGGATGACCCTCAATTTCCCCTCTGGGGATCAATAAAGTATACTAAATCTAAATCTAAAATAATCCCACGTTTGACTGGCGGGCGGGGAGCATCATCTCTTGGAGCCCATTCTGCCTTAGTGCGTGCCTTCAGTCTGCAGCGTGTGCCCCATCGGTATCTGTGACTCCACCTGCTTCGCCTCCTCCTGACCTGTCTAAGGTTCCTGAGATTTATCATGATCTGGGAGTCGCTTTTAGCAAGTCACGGGCGCTGTCCCTTCCCCCCCACCACCCTTATGACTGCACAATTAATCTCCGGGCTGGTGCCCCGCTGCCGTCGAGCCGGTTATACAGCCTGTCTGCTCCGGAGCAGGAGGCGATGGACGCCTATATTAAGGAATCGCTCAGCTCTGGGATCATTCGACCATCTTCGTCAGCGGTGGGGGCGGGGTTTTTTTTGTTGGGAAAAAGGATGGCTCCCTACGCCCTTGCATCGACTTCCGGGGTCTTAACGAGATCACTATCAAGGATAAGTACACGCTGCCCCTCATGAACTCGGCCTTCAACTCTCTCCAGGGGGCTTCGTGGTTCACCAAGTTGGATCTCCGCAATGCTTACCACCTGGTGCGGATCAAGGAAAGCGACGAGTGGAAGACTGGCTTCCGGACCCCAAGCAGCCATTTTGAGTATCTGGTGAAGCCGTTTGGGTTGACCATCGCTCCGGCCGTCTTCCAGCACCTTATCAATGACGTCCTCCAAGATTTCCTGGGCTCCTTTGTGTTTGTGTACCTTGATGACATCCTTATCTTCTCACGATCTCTGGAGGAGCATCAGGTACACGTTAGGCGGGTCCTTCAGCGCCTCCTGGAGAACCAGCTATACGTCAAGGCCGAGAAGTGTGAATTCCACGTCAGGAAGACATCTTTCTTGGGTTTTGTGATCTCGCATAATCAAGTGCTCCCCGACCCAGCCAAGGTCAAGGCGGTGGTGGACTGGCCCATCCCCTCGTCCAGAAGGCAGTTGCAGGGTTTTTTTGGGATTCGCTAACTTCTATCGCCGCTTTGTGCCCAATTTTGGAATTATCGCTCGCCCGCTAACCTGTCTCACGTCAAGACCCCCTTTTGCTGGACTGAGGAGGCAGCTGCAGCGTTCAAGAAACTGAAGGAGGAGTTTGCCTCGTCCCGTGTCCTGACGCAGGTGGACCCGAATCTCCAGTGCCTGATGGAGGTGGACGCCTCTGATTCCGGAGTAGGAGCGGTGCTCTCACAGCGTTCACCTATTGACGGGGTGATTCGGCCGTGCACCTTCTTCTCTTGCTGCCTGCAGCCTGCCGAGAGGAATTATGGCATTGGTGACAGGGAGCTGCTGGCGGTGAAGTTCGCCCTGGAAGAGTGGAGACACTGGTTGGAGGGGGCTGCTCAGCTATTTGTCGTCTGGACCGATCACAAAAATCTGGAATATCTGAGGACGGCTAAACGACTGAACTCCCGCCAGGCCCGCTGGTCCCTTTTTTTGGGGGGCGATTTAACTTTACCATCACCTACCGCCCAGGGAACAAGAACCAGAAGCCAGACGCCCTCTCCAGGCAGTTCTTGGCAGAGACGTCTGAGAAGCAGGAGGAGACCATCCTTCCGCCTTCCTGCATTGTGGGCGCCCTCATATAGGAGATTCGGGACCAGGTGAGGAGGGCTCAGGAGGCAGAGCCCGACCCAGGGGGTGGCCCCCCCGGGGCAGTTGTTCGTACCCACAGCAGTCAGGAGTGAGGTCATCCAGTGGGCTCATGCCTCTAAATTAGCATGTCATCCTGGGATTTCGCGCACCATTGCACTTCTCCAAAGGGCATTTTGCTGGCCAGGGCTGAGGAGGGATGTGACCAGTTATGTCCGGGCCTGCGCACAGTGCGCCATCGAGAAGTCCTCATCTTCTCCCCCGGCCGGTCTGCTCCACACCCTGACAGTCCCTACTCACCCCTGGTCTCACGTGGCTTTGGACTTTGTGACAGGTCTGTCCCCCCTCAAACCACTTCACCACGGTCTTGACGATCATAGACCGCTTCTCCAAGGCGGCCCACTTCGTGCCTCTTCGGGGACTACCATCAGCACGGGAGATGGCGGACCTTCTGGTCCCATCAGAAGGGATGCCATGTGGTCCGCCTCCATGGCATCCCTTCTGACGTCGTCTCGGATCGGGGCCCTCAGTTCATCTCCCAGGTTTGGAAGGCATTCTGCCAGGCGTTGGGGTCCACAGCGAGCCTGTCTTCGGGGTACCACCCTCAAAGTAACGGCCAGTACAAATGGGCGAATCAGGAGCTGGAGGCTGCCCTTCGCTCTGTCATCTTGTGGAACTCCTCTTCCTGGAGCACCTTCCTCCCTTGGATCGAGTACGCTCATAACTCCACGGTGTCCTCGGCGTCTGGGATGTCCCCCTTCAAGGCGTCGTTTGGGTACGATCCGCCACTGTTCCTGGAGGAGGAGGAGGAGGTGGCGGTGCCTTCTGTTCAGGCCCACATTAGGCGCTGTCGCCGGGTTTGGACCACCACCCGCAAGGCTCTCCTCAGGACCATGGAGCGCTACACCAGGATGGCCAACCGCCACAGGAGACCAGCACCGGAGTACAAGGTGGGTCAGAAGGTTTGGCTTTCCATGCGCAATATCAGTGTGCCGGCCGAGAAACGCAAGCTGACGAAGCGTTTCATCGGGCCCTACTCCATTACCCGCATAATCAACCCTGTGTCTGTGCGTTTAGCGCTCCCCTCTTCCATGCGCATCTGCCCTACCTTTCACATCTCCCAGGTGAAGCCCTTCATCTCCGATCCCCTTTGCCCGCCCCCTGCAGCGTCGCCCCCACCAAGGATGATCGACGACCACCCGGCTTGGGGGGTTACTGCCATCTTGGACGTCCGCCGGCGGGGCCGGGGCCTTCAGTATCTGGTGGATTGGGAGGGATTTGGCCCCGAACATCGGTCCTGGATTCGCCCAGCGTTGATCCTTGATAAGCAACTCATCCGCAACTTTCATCGGGCGCATCCAGGTAGGATAGGGCAGGTGCCTGGAGGCACCTCTAAAGGGAGGGGGGTTCTGTCATGGCAGCCGCTGGGCCGTCATCAGCTCCAGCTGCGCGCACACCTGCCATTAATCTCCAGCGAGCTATAAGAGCCAGACCCATGGACAGCTCAGCACGGAGTTGTCTGTCAGCGTCACAGAGCTACGTCCCTCGTTCTCAGCCACAGACCAGTGCTACGCCAGACCAAGATCTCCACGCCTCGTCACGTAACCCTACCTCGCATTTACCTTGTCCAGTTATACTCCCCTGTGCACAGGTGGATCCTCCAGGCGGCGGAACAGTCCTTGTTGGCGGCGGTGCTACCCCTCCTTCTCACCGGAGTCCCTCCTCCGCCTCACGGCGCCAAGCAGCGAGCTCCCCTCCTGGCCAACGCTCCTGGAGCAAGCAGAGAAGCCACACCATCACCTGCAAGTAAGCAGCGTTTATTATTGCATTCCCCACTGTGGTGCAGTAGTAATCTCTCTGCTTTGTGTATCTAGGGTTGCCAGGCAGCAGCGAGGCTTGCTCAGTCCCAGCATGCATCCAGCACTTCACACATCCACACTTACACACACTATTACCACACGTTTGGGTGAATAAAGCTATAAGACTACTACTCGAGTCTGTCTTCTGTCCCCTGGGTCCAACCACCATGTCAGCAACACAGGAGAGAAAATTCATCTAGACAAAATTCAGCTTTCTATACTCGCCTGCAACAAAAACAACACAACTTTCGAGACCAAGATGTGCACATCTTGGACAGACAAGAGGGGTGGTTTGAAAGAGGTGTTAAGGAAGCCTTGTGGAACGGCCTTCTCTTAACAGAGGAGGGGGACTAAGATATCATCTGTCCTCAGCTTATAATGCTGTGTTAAAAACTATTCCTCGGCACTTTATGGACAAATGAACTTGCTCCATTTCCCAGGTTTTAAGGAGGAGCACCAGGTTTTTTGTTTTTTTTTCTCTCCCCTTTCTCCTCTTGGGTCACACACCATGGACTACATTTCCCATAAGTCATGTGACTTATGTCCTTTTGTCATGTGACCTTCTTGTAGGTTATTTATTGGCCAGAGACACTTCCTGCTGCAGTCTTAAGCCTTATTCATGCTGCATTTCCCATCTGGTCCGCTTTGGTCCCCATGCGCTTTGGACGAGCTCAGCGCATACGTGGCGTTGTACATGCTCACTTTTTTCATCTACCAGGCCAAGCAGTTGACATATGCGCACAACTGTTATTATAGTTTCACCCCAGCCCTATGGGTTGCGCAAATGCGTTAACACGGCAGTTTGTTCACCGACTATATACACGAGAGTGATGCACATTTTTTCAAGGAAAAGGATGAGTTACCGTTTTCCAATGCTCTTCTCTGCTCAAGCTGCTGCTGCTGCAAAAGGATTCATGTATGTTTACTCTCATCTTCTGCCTCCTCGTTGTCTTCCTCGTCTACTTTGTCTTTGTACGCTGTGTTGTTAGCACCATCTTGTGAATGGGACGTTCAGTCATGTGCATGCTCAGTGCGTTCAGATCGTGGGCAGGCCACGCAGTCATAAAATTTGGGCTACACGTGCTCATCCGCAGTAGAGCCCTGCGTACACTAGTGGAGTGGAGACGATGACGTAAATTTCGTCACACAGAGTTTCCGGTTGCACATACGCGGACAGCGGAGGTGCAGCATGAATCCAGCTTTACAACTGATGATGGTGTTCAGATGAACATTGAAATGTCTTGAATTTTAATTAGTTTTTAGTCCAGTGTTTTTAAATAAAACTCCGTTTGAAAGTTTGACTATTTATGCCACATTAGGCCATTTTAATTAAAAAAAACTGGTTCTCTTCCAAGTGCTATTTTGGCTCATTTAACCCTTCAACTGTGTAAGTTCCTCTGTTTGCTCTGAAAGTCATAATCTTTCTGAAAATTGCTTTCACACTCTAAACAAACCTGATCAAGGTTTAGTTTGATTAGGGCTGACACCACCTCTTTTTGCCGGACCAAATTTTGGCTCATTGTTTTGGAGCTTGGTTTGGGGGAGGTTTCACACCTAAAATTTGGGTCAGCATCAAAGTGTAAAGGTGTGAAGCACCCTTATATTCAGTTGCTTAATCAGTTAATTTCCAACAAAGACTAATAAATAAATCTTATTCTAGTTCTTTTCTTAAACAGTAATTATTTATTTATTTAGCGAATGCAAAGTCCTTAAGCCAAGCAGTTGCCTCCTGGTTTGCTGTATGGAGGGTGTGTAATCCTCCTTCCAGTCTTTGGAGCGGGCAAGCCTCTATGATGTGTTCCATTGTTTGCTCCTCTCCACATGCGCACAGTGGGCTAGGGCTACTGCCCCATCTGTAAAGGCTGGCCAAGCAGGGGCCATGTCCAGTCCTGAAGCGATTGAGTGTAGACCACTGTCTCCTTGGGAGGTTGGTGCCCGGGACCTGTTGGTTGGGGTTTATCACCAGCTGTTTGTTTGGGACCTCCTTGGTCTCCCATTCCTCTTGCCAAGCTGTCTGGATGGTAAAGTCAGCTGGGGGAGGGTTTTTCCAAATCGGCCGTCTGGATGAAAGTCGGGCAGTGGGTGGAGTGTAGATATCTGCATGGATTGGTAAGTGAGGAGAATCTTTAACTTTTTGGAGCATCCTTTGAGTTAATGCTGCTCGCCGGATGTGTGGAGGGGCTATGTTTGACAGTACAGAGAGCCAGGGGAGTGGTGTTGAGCGGATTGTTCCAGTTATAGTTCTCATGGTTGTGTTGAGCTGGGTGTCTACATGGTGTGTGTAAGATGACCTGGACCAGACAGGGGCACAATATTCTGCTACAGAGTATGAAAGGGCCAGTGCTGAGGTGCGCAGGGTGGAGACTGCCGCCCCCCATTTTGCACCAGCGAGCTTGCAGAGCAGGTTGTTTCGTACCTTCACCTTAGCAGCCGTCCCCTTTAGATGTTCCTTGAAGGATAAGGTCCTATCAAGGGTCACTCCAAGATAAGTTGGATTTGGGGCATGCTTAAGCTTGAGTCCGCTCAGGTGGATGTTTAGTTCTCTGGCAGCTTTTGCATTGTGGAGATGGAATACACTGGAGACGGTTTTTGCTGGGCTTGGTTTTAGGCGCCAGATTTTGCAGAACTGGTCCAGTTTGGCAAGATCTTCCGTGAGCACCCGTTCCAGTGGTTCAAAGTCTGGTGCTTGGAATGCCAAACAGATGTCGTCTGCATAGGTGAATTTGCGGGATTTTGTAGTAGGCAGGTCGTTTATGTAGAGGTTGAACAGAGTTGGAGCTAGAACTGAGCCTTGTGGGAGTCCGTTTTTCTGCATTCTCCATGCACTTGTCTTCTGACTGAGGTGGACTCTGAACCTTCGGTTGGTCAGCAGGGTTTTTATAATTTCTGTTGCCCAAGCAGGGATCGCCTTTATAAGTTTCAGGAGAAACTTATAAAAACTTATAAAAAATCCTGAAACTTAAACAGTAATCAATAAAATGAATGTATTAAGCTGCAGCTTGAAACACTGATATAAAAAATGTGCATAAAGGAAATGTAGGTACTTTAAAATGTCTGATGTTCCCATCCCTCACTGTGTGTGTTGGACCCAAGCATCTTTTCCTTCATTGTTAAAGTTGTCAGTTTTTCATGATATTGTCTTACATTGCTTTGACTTCCCTCCCACTTCAAGTTTATATTTACAGTATGTCTACATGTGACCTTGGTGTATTCTATAGTCTGTGAATGTGTAGGTGGAAATGTTGCGGTATCCCAAAGAACACTAAACCCGAGGCACTTTAGAGTAGGATGAATTATGAAGTACTGAACTTGCCTATCGCATACATGCCTCCAGGAGATCTGAAAATTACGAGCACAGGCCCTGTAGGGTTATTCTTACAGCACAGCGTACTTTTTAATCTTCATATTTCATCCTTGTACTTCACAAACTATAACTATATTATCTGCACCTTTGTTTCAAGTCAGTGTAGAAGCAGCTATTGACACCATTCCATAAGTCACATCATAGCAACAGTCTGACAATTTCCAGCTTGTGTTGTGTTGAATAAATTGGCAGTGGATCAAAAACTTGAGTTCATCGCTGAAAGAGCAGCAAAGGATATCAGTATTCTGTCAGTTCTGTCTGCTCCAGTTTAAGTCTCACACCAGTGCAAAACAAAAATTATGACGCTGCTCGGGTGTGGGACCATAACTGTGGGAGACTTCATCTACAGCAACACCGGACACAACAGAGCAAGGAAGAAATAATCAGTGTCCTAGCATATCAATCTGGTTTTACATTGCAGACATCTTATTATCCATCCATACATCTTCTACCACTTATCCGGGGTCTGAGTCATGGGGGTAGCCGACCAAGCACAAAAGCCAATTTGCCATGGGAGACCCTATCAGGGGCAAATTGCCCCAACAATATAGCTCCTGGGATCATTAAGGTACACAAATGTCTCCATCACAATAAGGTGGGGATCCACAGAAGATGCATTTTTTTAAGCAAGGGTTAGACACTCGTATTGCCCAAATTTTCTGCCAGTGCTTTGGGGTTTTCTCTCATGGACAAGAGAGTGTCATGTCCCTGAGCCTTCTGGTTTTGGGTGGTCTTGACAATTGTTTTTGCCTCTTTGTTGGTGGTCTTTAGACATTTAAGGCTATTTATAAATGTGCTTGCAGATCCTTTTTTTTTAGCATTTTGCATCTGCTTTTTTTTTTTTTTTTTAGAAAAAAGTGCTTCGTCACTTCCTTGTGGTAACGTATCGTCACTTCCTGTTTTGCTGTCTGTCTGTGTGGTTTGCTCTCCTCACTCTCCTGAGCTTTGGGTTAGCCACTAGCGATGGCTACGAGCTCTCCTTCCTCTCCTCCTCTGGTGTGCTCTCTCTGTCAGATGTTTAGCTACACCTCTGCCTCGTTTAGTGATAACGGTAAATGTAATAAATGTTGTCTTTTTGAGGCGCTCGAGGCGAGGTTGTCTGATTTGGAATCCCGGCTCCGCTGCATTGAAACACCGTCTGCGCCAGTTACTCTTGACGGACGCCCCTTAGCTGCAGTGGAGCTAGCTAGCTTAGGCCCCCCTGTTAGCGGTCCTCCGGCTCTCCTCAGCAGCGAGGAGACTGGGTGGGTGACGGTGAGAAGGAAGCCTAGTCGCAAAGCCCCGGTACACCACCAACTTGTTCACGTTTCTAATCGTTTTTCACCGCTCAGTGACACACCCGCTGAGGAAAAAACTCTGATCATTGGCAACTCTGTAGTCAGAAACGTTAACCTAGAGACTCCAGCGGCCATAGTCAAATGCATTCCTGGGGCCAGAGCCAGAGCAGGCGACATCGAGTCAAATTTGAAAATGCTGGCTAAAAATATCTGTAAATACTCCACAATTGTTATTCAAGCTGGCATTAATGACATCCGTCTCTGGCAGTCGAAAATCACGAAACTTAATGTAGAATCGGTGTGTGACTTTGCAAAAATGATGTCTGCCACTGTAGTATTCTCTGGGCCCCTCCCCAATCTGACCAGTGATGACATGTTTAGCCACTCGTCATCCTTGAACCGCTGGCTGTCTGTGTGGTGTCCTGCAAATGACGTGGGCTACATTGACAATTGGAGCTCTTTTTGGGGAAAACCTGGTCTTGAGACGAGACAGCATTCATCCCACTTTGGATGGTGCTTCTCATTTATCTAACAATCTGGCATCTTTTTTATCCAAATTTCCAAAACATTGACTACTCAGAGTTGGGACCAGGAAGCAGAGTCGTAGTCTTACACGCCTCTCTGCAGCTCCTCTTTATCCGCCACCCCTCAACTTAGCCCCTGGCTTCCCCATCAGAGAATCATTGTCTGCTCCCTCCAAAGTAAATAAAAATATAATATATAAGCATCCCAAAGTGATTAAGCAAAATATTGGTAAAACTCAAATTAAACATAAAGCCTCTAAATTGAATGATTTGGCCTCTGTTCCTCCTCATAATTTAAAAATTAAATGTGGTTTATTAAATATTAGGTCTCTAACTCCCAAGTCTCTGTTAGTCCATGATCTGTTAATTGATCATCAGATTGATTTAATTTCTCTTACAGAGACTTGGTTAGGGCAAGAGGATTATGTTGGTTTAAATGAATCAACTCCCTCTGGTTATTTAAACTCAAAATCCCAGAAGTTCTGGTCGTGGAGGAGGAGTAGCAACAATTTACCATTCCAAATTACTAGTTAATGTAAAGCAAAAAACATGTTATAATTCCTTTGAGGGCCTGGTCCTCAGTATTGGGCACTTTAGCAATTTTAGGTTAAACCCAATTTTATTTGCCATAGTTTATTGTCCCCCATCAACCTACTCAGAATTTTTATCTGAATTTGCTGATTTCTTAGCTGATTTAGTGCTGAAATCTGATAGAATAATTATAGTAGGGGACTTTTAATATACATGTGGATGTAGATAGTGACTGCCTTAATGTGGCATTTAATTCAATATTAGACTCGATTGGGTTTTCTCAGAAAGTAGGAAATTCTACTCATTACCTCCACCATACATTGGACCTTGTTCTGACATATGGCATAGAAATAGAAAATCTTGTAGTGTCTCCTCATAACCCTGTACTGTCAGACCATTGTCTGTTAACCTTTGATTTTACTATTTCTGACTATTTGGCTCCTAAAGAAAAATATTATTACAGTAGATGCCTCTCAGATGATGCTGTTACCAAATTTATGCAGGTTGTTTCCTCTATGCCATGTGTCAACACAACAAAAATAAGCTATAGACAGCTTGCTCCTTCTGTAACTGATAACATGGTGGATAGTGTTACAGCTTCTCTGCATCAGACTCTAGACTTGGTGGCCCCCTTAAAAAAGAAAAAGTCTAATCAGAGATTTCTAACTCCTTGGTTCAACACAGAAACTCGTAGCTTAAAACAGAAGACTCGTCAATTAGAAAGAAAATGGCGCTCCACTAATTTAGATGAAATCTATTTAGCTTGGAGAAATCATCTTTTAATTTATAAAAAAAATCTCTTAGAAAATCTAGAACGAGTTATTACTCTGCAGTAATAGAAGAGAACAAGAATAATCCCAGGTTTCTTTTCAGCACTGTAGCCAGGTTGACAAAGAGTCAGGACTCTGTCAATCCTAGCATTCCCTTAGAGCTTACTAGTCAGGACTTTATGAACTTTTTCAATAATAAAATTTCATCCATCAGAGATAAAATCAATCAGATTCTTCCCACAGTTAACTTAAATACTGTAACTACTACAACTCCTTCTTTTGATGTCTGTCTTGATGAGTTTACTCCAATCGACCTTTGTGAGTTAGACAAAATAGTTTCCTCATCCAAACCTTCAACTTGTCTTTTAGACCCTATTCCTACCAGGTTATTTAAAGAAGTCTTCCCACTTACTGGTAGCTTTATTCTTCATATAATCAATTCTTCATTAACTTTAGGCCATGTACCGCAGGCTTTTAAAACAGCTGTAATTAAACCCTTACTCAAAAAGCCAATGCTAGATCCAGGAGCTTTAGCTAACTATAGACCAATCTCTAATCTCCCTTTCATTTCAAAAATCTTAGAAAGAGTTGTTGCTACGCAATTATTTGACCACCTGCAGGGAAATGGTTTACTTGAAGAGTTTCAATCTGGGTTTAGAATCCATCATAGTACTGAAACAGCCTTAGCGAAGGTCACTAACGACCTCCTCATCGCATCTGATAATGGACTGGTTTCTGTACTTGTCCTTTTAGACCTTAGTGCAGCTTTTGATACTATCGATCATAATATTCTACTTGATAGATTAGAACACTATGTTGGACTTAATGGAACTTCGTTGCAGTGGTTTAGATCTTATTTATCTGATAGGTTCCAGTTTGTTCATGTAAATAATGAGTTTTCTTTCAACTCAAAGCTTAGTCATGGAGTTCCACAGGGATCTGTGCTAGGCCCTACTCTTTTTAGTTTATATATGCTTCCGTTAGGCAACATTATTAGAAAGCACTGTATACATTTTCATTGTTATGCAGATGATACACAATTATACCTGTCAATGAAGCCAGATGATAGTAATCAATTAGCCAAGTTAGAAGCCTGTCTTAAGGAAATCAAAGCTTGGATGACTTGTAATTTCCTGCTATTAAATTCAGATAAGACTGAAGTCATTCTTGTTGGTCCAAAAACCTTAGAAATTCCTTTCCAAATCAAACTTTCAGTTTGGATGCAGTTACTCTTTCTCTTAATAGCTCTGTGAGGAACCTTGTAATTATTTTTGATCAAGATCTGTCCTACAATTCACATGTTAAATTTGTTTCTAAGACTGCCTTCTATCATTTGCGTAATATTGCCAAGACTAGGAGCATCTTGTCTCAGAGTGATGCTGAGAAACTGATCCACACTTTTGTTAGCTCGAGATTAGATTATTGTAATTCTTTATTATCAGGCTGTCCTAAAACATATTTAAAAAGTCTTCAGCTGATCCAAAATGCTGCAGCAAGAGTTTTAACAGGTACTAGAAAGAGAGATCATATCTCTCCGGTTCTGGCCTCCCTTCATTGGCTTCCCATAGAGTTTAGAATTAAGTTTAAAATCCTTCTTCTTACTTACAAAGCTCTAAACAATCAGGCTTCTTTTTATTTAAAAGATCTGATACTACCGTATTATCCTAACAGAGCACTACACTCCCAAAATGCAGGATTACTTGTAATACCTAGAATCTCCAAAAGTACAATGGGAGGCAGAGCCTTCAGTTATCAAGCTCCTCTCCTGTGGAACCAGCTGCCAATCTGGATTCGGGAGTCAGACTCGATCTCTGTTTTTAATTCAATTCAATTCAATTCAATTCAATTCAACTTTATTTATATAGCGCCATTTCACAACAACAGTCATCTCGTAGCACTATCAACTGTAGGGGGGAACCCCCACAGTTGCAGAAAGACCCCAGCAATCAGGTGATCCCCTGTGAGCAAGCACTTGGCGACGGTGGAGAGGAAAAACTCCCTTTTAACAGGAAGAAACCTCCAGCAGAACCAGGCTCAGGGAGGGGCAGTCATCTGCTGCGACTGGCTGGGGGGTGAGGGGACAGAGAAGATGAAAAGAACAGACATGTAGAGAGCAAACAGCACGATGGGGACTCAATCTATGGGAGAGAACAAACAAATGTTAATGACCAGCAAAAAAAAAAATATTTCATAGAGAGTGAGGAAAGGAGTGAGGCCCAGTGCATTACTGGAGGTCCCCCGGCTGACTAAACCTATTAGCAGCATAACTAAGGGAGGGTTCAGAAACACATGATCCCTCCCTAATTGTAGGCTATATCAAAAAGGTAGGTTTTAACCCTAATCTTAAAAACAGAGATCGAGTCTGACTCCCAAATCCAGATTGGCAGCTGATTCCACAGGAGAGGAGCTTGATAACTGAAGGCTCTGCCTCCCATTGTACTTTTGGAGATTCTAGGTATTACAAGTAGTCCTGCATTTTGGGAGCGTAGTGCTCTGTTAGGATAATACGGTAGTATCAGATCTTTTAAATAAAAAGGAGCCTGATTGTTTAGAGCTTTGTAAGTAAGAAGAAGGATTTTAAACTTAATTCTAAACTCTATGGGAAGCCAATGAAGGGAGGCCAGAACCGGAGAGATATGATCTCTCTTTCTAGTACCTGTTAAAACTCTTGCTGCAGCATTTTGGATTAGCTGAAGACTTTTTAAAGATGTTTTAGGACAACCTGATAATAAAGAATTACAATAATCTAATCTCGAGCTAACAAAAGCGTGGATCAGTTTCTCAGCATCACTCTGAGACAAGATGCTCCTAATCTTGGCAATATTACGCAAATGATAGAAGGCAGTCTTAGAAACAAATTTAATATGTGAATTGAAGGACAAATCCTGATCAAAAATAACTCCAAGGTTCCTCACAGAGCTATTAAGAGAAAGAGTAACTGCATCCAAACTGAAAGTTTGATTTGGAAAGGAATTTCTAAGGTTTTTTGGACCAACAAGAATGACTTCAGTCTTATCTGAATTTAATAGCAGGAAATTACAAGTCATCCAAGCTTTGATTTCCTTAAGACAGGCTTCTAACTTGGCTAATTGATTACTATCATCTGGCTTCATTGACAGGTATAATTGTGTGTCATCTGCATAACAATGAAAATGTATACAGTGCTTTCTAATAATGTTGCCTAACGGAAGCATATATAAACTGAAAAGAGTAGGGCCTAGCACAGATCCCTGTGGAACTCCATGACTAAGCTTTGAGTTGAAAGAAAACTCATTATTTACATGAACAAACTGGAACCTATCAGATAAATAAGATCTAAACCACTGCAACGAAGTTCCATTAAGTCCAACATAGTGTTCTAATCTATCAAGTAGAATATTATGATCGATAGTATCAAAAGCTGCACTAAGGTCTAAAAGGACAAGTACAGAAACTAGTCCATTATCAGATGCAATGAGGAGGTCGTTAGTGACCTTCGCTAAGGCTGTTTCAGTACTATGATGGATTCTAAACCCAGATTGAAACTCTTCAAGTAAACCATTTCCCTGCAGGTGGTCGAATAATTGCGTAGCAACAACTCTTTCTAAGATTTTTGAAATGAAAGGGAGATTAGAGATTGGTCTATAGTTAGCTAAAGCTCCTGGATCTAGCGTTGGCTTTTTGAGTAAGGGTTTAATTACAGCTGTTTTAAAAGCCTGCGGTACATGGCCTAAAGTTAATGAAGAATTGATTATATGAAGAATAAAGCTACCAATAAGTGGGAAGACTTCTTTAAATAACCTAGTAGGAATAGGGTCTAAAAGACAAGTTGAAGGTTTGGATGAGGAAACTATTTTGTCTAACTCACAAAGGTCGATTGGAGTAAACTCATCAAGACAGACATCAAAAGAAGGAGTTGTAGTAGTTACAGTATTTAAGTTAACTGTGAGAAGAATCTGATTGATTTTATCTCTGATGGATGAAATTTTATTATTGAAAAAGTTCATAAAGTCCTGACTAGTAAGCTCTAAGGGAATGCTAGGATTGACAGAGTCCTGACTCTTTGTCAACCTGGCTACAGTACTGAAAAGAAACCTGGGATTATTCTTGTTCTCTTCTATTAATGCAGAGTAATAACTTGTTCTAGCTTTTCTAAGAGATTTTTTATAAATTAAAAGATGATTTCTCCAAGCTAAATAGATTTCATCTAAATTAGTAGAGCGCCATTTTCTTTCTAATTGACGAGTCTTCTGTTTTAAGCTACGAGTTTCTGTCTTGAACCAAGGAGTTAGAAATCTCTGATTAGACTTTTTCTTTTTTAAGGGGGCCACCAAGTCTAGAGCCTGATGCAGAGAAGCTGAAACACTATCCACCATGTTATCAATTACAGAAGGAGCAAGCTGTCTATAGCTTATTTCCGTTGTGTTGACACATGGCATAGAGGAAACAATCTGCATAAATTTGGAAACAGCATCATCTGAGAGGCATCTACTGTAATAATATTTTTCTTTAGGAGCCAAATAGTCAGAAATGGTAAAATCAAAGGTTAACAGACAATGGTCTGACAGTACAGGGTTATGAGGAGACACTACAAGATTTTCTATTTCTATGCCATATGTCAGAACAAGGTCCAATGTATGGTGGAGGTAATGAGTAGAATTTCCTACTTTCTGAGAAAACCCAATCGAGTCTAATATTGAATTAAATGCCACATTAAGGCAGTCACTATCTACATCCACATGTATATTAAAGTCCCCTACTATAATTATTCTATCAGATTTCACCACTAAATCAGCTAAGAAATCAGCAAATTCGGATAAAAATTCTGAGTAGGTTGATGGGGGACGATAAACTATGGCAAATAAAATTGGGTTTAACCTAAAATTGCTAAAGTGCCCAATACTGAGGACCAGGCCCTCAAAGGAATTATAACATGTTTTTAAGAATAGGGCTAAAACCTACCTTTTTGATATAGCCTACAATTAGGGAGGGATCATGTGTTTCTGAACCCTCCCTTAGTTATGCTGCTAATAGGTTTAGTCAGCCGGGGGACCTCCAGTGATGCACTGGGCCTCACTCCTTTCCTCACTCTCAATGAAATATTTTTTTTGCTGGTCATTAACATTTGTTTGTTCTCTCCCATAGATTGAGTCCCCATCCTGCTGTTTGCTCTCTACATGTCTGTTCTTTTCATCTTCTCTATCCCCTCACCCCCCAGCCAGTCGCAGCAGATGACTGCCCCTCCCTGAGCCTGGTTCTGCTGGAGGTTTCTTCCTGTTAAAAGGGAGTTTTTCCTCTCCACCGTCGCCAAGTGCTTGCTCACAGGGGATCACCTGATTGCTGGGGTCTTTCTGCAACTGTGGGGGTTCCCCCTACAGTTGATAGTGCTATGAGATGACTGTTGTTGTGAAATGGTGCTATATAAATAAAGTTGAATTGAATTGAATTAGATCAGGTTTTATTTGAGGTATAGCTTGATGAAGGTCAGATTGTGTATTATTGATTATGAATAATCAATGGAGAAAAACTGAAACAGTAATTTAAGACTATAGCATTATAAACACTTTAATTTCCTGCTACACAACATTTTTCCAGTGCTCAGTGTGCAATCCTTTTTTATTTGATCTAGAAGTAATACATTTCACAGCTGAACTACATTCATAAAAACTTAACACTCAAGAACTTAATTCATAATTAAATATTCCTAGAATTCACTTCCTCTTGACTAATTTCAAAACTCAATCAAGTTTTGATAATCAACGCTTATTATGACTTTTGATATCATCTCATCACAGAAAGCCAAGATGTAGATTCAGTCATTTTCCATTGCAAGGTCTTTTTGAACAGAATGAGGAAAGAATTTGTTTCACATCACAGTCATCTTCTAAGGCGAGGTAAGAGGCAAATAAAAAGTTACATATTCTTCTAACTAAAAAAGTTAGGGCTGAAGTGTTGTGTATGTAGAGTATTTTGGGCTGAAGACTGCAGATTAGTTTCTACACCTTAACAACTGAGCCTGTTATGTGTATGAATGGAGTGAATGGATATGATGTTCTCATTCTGGAACACTGCTTTTGTTCTGTGCAAACCAGGTCTACTTCCAAACAAAACATTTGCTTGATAGTAGTACTTAAGTTCTTTTTATAAGGCAAAGCCATTTTTTCATGACCTGACACAAGTTTCAACTTTAAAACCGGATTAAATAATCATTTGAATTAAAATTCTGTGTCACCAGTCTAGTTTAAAATTAAGGAGGGTTAAATTTGTACCTCTCCTTAAATTCACTTTACTTTAAACCATAGTTGAATTTATTGCTGTTGCGCCAAAACTTTAAACTCCAATTTAAACTGTAATCTAGGGCAGTGTTTTTCAACCAGGGTTCCCTGGAATGTTCAGGTTTCTGTAGGAAATTTTCTAATTTCACATCTTAATCACAAATAATTTGCCATTGTTGTGCATGGGAGCATGGGTGAATACAGAATCCATGCACAATAATGGCAATTAATAAGTGGAATTAGATGATTTCCCACAGAAACCAGAACACAGAATGGCGCCCTGGTTGAAAAACACTGCTGTAAGTAATCATAATCGTTGACAGCACCTGCAGCATTGTGATAACGGGATATACAAACAGTTATTCATTGTCTTTATTGTAATCATATAGGTAAGCTATCCATATGAGACACAACTAGCCTAGCAGCTAGCCATGTTCTATC
This sequence comes from Pholidichthys leucotaenia, assembly GCA_020510985.1. Classification (NCBI taxonomy): domain Eukaryota; kingdom Metazoa; phylum Chordata; class Actinopteri; order Cichliformes; family Pholidichthyidae; genus Pholidichthys; species Pholidichthys leucotaenia. Next base: position 117,968,201 of record CM035842.1, read on the forward strand.
TAGTATTTACAGTGTCTCACAAAAGTGAGTACACCCCTCACATTTTTGTAAATACTTAATTATATATTTTCATGGGACAACACTGAAGATATGACACTTTGATGCAATGTAAAGTAGTCAGTGTACAGCTTGTATAACAGTGTAAATTTGCTGTCCCATCAAAATAACTCAACACACAGCCATTAATGTCTAAACCACTGGCAACAAAAGTGAGTACACCCCTAAGTAAAAATGTCCAAATTGTGCTCAAAGTGTCAATATTTTGTGTGGCCACCATTATTTCCCAGCACTGCCTTAACTTTCTTGGGCATGGAGTTCACAAGAGCTTCACAGGTTGCCACTGGAATCCTCCTCCACTCCTCCATGATGACATCACGGAGCTGGTATAGAGACCTTGCGCTCCTCCACCTTCCGTTTGAGGATGCCCCACAGATGCTCAATAGGGTTTAGGTCTAGAGACATGCTTGGCCAGTCCATCACCTTTACCCTCAGTTTCTTTAGCAAGGCAGTGGTTGTCTTGGAGGTGTGTTTGGGGTCAGTATCATGTTGGAATACTGCCCTGCGGCCCAGCTTCCGAAGGGATGGGATAATGCTGTGCTTCAGTATGTCACAGTACATGTTGGCATTCATGGTTCCCTCAATGAACTGTAGCTCCCCAGTACTGGCAGCACTCATGCAGCCCCAAACCATGACACTCCCACCACCATGCTTGACTGTAGGCAAGACACACTTGTCTTTGTATTCCTCACCTGGTTTCCGCCACACACGCTTGACACCATCTGAACCACATAAGTTTATCTTGGTCTCATCAGACCACAGGACATGGTTCCAGAAATCCATGTCCTTAGTCTGCTTGTCTTCAGCAAACTTTTTGTGGGCTTTCTTGTGCATCATCTTTAGAAGGGGCTTCCATCTGGGACAATAGCCATGCAGACCAATTTGATGCAGTGTGTGGTGTATGGTCTGAGCACTGACAGGCTGACCCCCCCACCCCTTCAACCTCTGCAGCAATGCTGGCAGCACTCAAACGTCTGTTTTCAAAAGACAACCTCTGAATATGATGCCGAGCACGTGCACTCAACTTCTTTGGCTGACCATGGCGAGGCCTGTTCTGAGTGGAACCTGTCCTGTTAAAACACTGTATGGTCTTGGCCACCGTGCTGCAGCTCAGTTTCAGGATGTTGGCAATCTTCTTATAGCCTAGGCCATCTTTATGTAGAGCAACAATTCTTTTTTTCAGATCCTCAGAGTTCTTTGCCATGAGGTGCCATATTGAACTTCCAGTGACCAGTATGAGAGAGTGTGAGAATGATAACACCAAATTTAACACACCTGCTCCCCATTCACACCTGAGACCTTGTAACACTAACGTGTCACATGACAACGGGGAGGCATAATGGCTAATTCGGCACAGTTTGGACATTTTCACTTAGGAGTGTACTCACTTTTGTTGCCAGCGGTTTAGACATTAATGGCTGTGTGTTGAGTTATTTTGAGGGGACAGCAAATTTACACTCTTACACAAGCTGTACACTGACTATATTGCATCAAAGTGTCATATCTTCAGTGTTGTCCCAAGAAAAGATACAATAAAATATTTACAAAAATGTGAGGGGTGTACTCACTTTTGTGAGATACTGTATATATCTATGGCCGGTAAGGATGTCACAGCTGGTTACAGCCAATTGTATAACTGAGTTAATGTCACATGTCATGAAACCTTGCTGGTCCATCCCAGGCTCTAATCGCTTTCTGTTCACACTATTGTAACCATTATCTGCAGATTCTCTAATAAAATGTTGGGGGGTTTTTTTATCTCGGGAAATTTTGAGATCCTTCTAAATCTTTGGCAAATATAGTGGTGTGAACAAGTATTTGCCCCCTTCCTGATTTCTCATTTTTTTGTATGTTTGTCACACTTAAATGTTTCAGATCATCAAACCAAATTTAAATATTGGATAAAGATAACACAAGCAAACATAAAATGCATTTTTTAAATGAAGGTGCTTTTTATTAAGGGTAAAAAAACAAATCCAAACTTACATGGCCCTGTGTGAAAAAGTGATTGCCCCCCCCCCCATTAAAACATAAATTAACTGTGGTTTACATATCTTTGGAAAGCTGAGTTCAATTTCTCTAGCCACACCCAGGCCTGATTACTCCCACACCTGTTCTCAGTCAAGAAATCACTTAAATAGGACCTGTCTGACAAAGTGAAGTAGACCAAAAGATCCTCAAAATCTAGACATCATGCTGCGATCCAAAGAAATTCAGGAACAAATGAGAAACAAAGTTGTTGACATCTATCACTCTGGAAAAGGTTATAAAGCCATTTCTAAAGCTTTGGGACTCCAGCAAACCACAGTGAGAGCCATTATCCGCAAATGGCGAAAACAGGGAACAGTGATGAACCTTCCCAGGAGTGGCCGGCCAACTATAATTACCCCAAGAGCGCAGCGACGACTCATCCAAGAGGTAACAAAAGACCCCACAACAACATCCAAAGAACTACAGGCCTCACTTGCCTCAGTTAAGGTCAGTGTTCACGACTCTACCATAAGAGGATAATTAATATATCAACTTATCATATGAAAATTATTTTTTACACTTGTACAAAATGAGGAGGAAGAATATGAAGGCAGCTCATTTCAGTGTAAACAGCATTATATCATAAGTTCATTTTTTAAAATTATACTTAACACACTGATTTATCGAGGTAATTTTTATAGCGTTTGTATACCACTGTTAATAGTCTCTCGGCGCCACACCAGTCGGCTGCCTTTTGCAACAGCGGCTCGATTCCGAGTTTTTTTTCCCCTTCCTCTCTCTTTTGATGCTCTGAGTGTTGCTATCCCTGTGCTGTTGCAATCCTGGAATTTCCCCGTTGTGGGACTAATAAAGGCTTATCTTAGAAAGAGACTAGGCAAAAATGGCCTGCATGACAGAGTTCCAAGACAAAAACCAATGCCGAGCAAAAAGAACATGAAGACTTGTCTCAGTTTTGCCAGAAAACATCTTGATGATCCCCAATACCTTTGGGAAAATACTCTGTGGACTGACGAGAAAAAAGTTGAACTTTTTGGAAGGTGTGTGTCCCATTATATCCAGCGTAAAAGTAACACAGCATTTCAGAAAAGGACATCATACCAGCAGTAAAATATGGTGGTGGTAGTGTGATGGTCTGGGGCTGTTTTGCTTCTTCAGTACCTGGAAGACTTGCTGTGGTAAATGGAACCATGAATTCTGCTGTCTACCAAAAAATCCTGAAGGAATGTCTGGCCTTCTGTTTGTGACCTCAAGCTGAAGCGCACTTGGGTTCTGCAGGCGGACAATGATCCAAAACACACCAGTAAGTCCACCTCTGAATGGCTTAAGAAAAACAAAATGAAGACTTTGGAGTGGCCTAGTACCTGACCTGAATCCGATTGAGATGCTGTGGTGCGACCTTAAAAAGGCGGTTCATGCTCGAAAACCCTCCAATGTGGCTGAATTACAATTCTGCAAAGATGAGTGGGCCAAAATTCCTCCACAGCGCTGTAAAAGACTCATTGCCAATTATCGCAAACACTTGATTGCGGTTGTTGCTGCTCAGGGTGGCCCAACCAGTTATTAGGTTTAGGGGGCAATCACTTTTTCACACAGGGCCATGTAGGTTTGGATTTTTTTTCCATTAATAATAAAACCTTTATTTAAAAACGGCATTTTGTGTTTACCTGTGTTATCTTTGTCTAATATTTAAATTTGTTTGATGATCTGAAACATTTAAGTGTGACAAACATACAAAAAATTGAGAAATCAGGAAGGGAGCAAACATTTTTTCACACCACTGTATATAGCATCTTAACTTCTTTTTCTGAATATTTAATTGAGCTCCTAAAGCACAACTTTCGAAACAAAATTAATAGTAGATCCTAAACAGATGAAATGTTACAACACACTACCCTTCCCTGCAATGTTCTCTCATGAAGTTGGTACCTACTCTAGAAGCTATGAATCTGATCTGGTGGATTTTGGAGAAAATAGTATTTTTTCTCAAGAAAGGCATTGTTCATTCATTCATTCATTCATTCATCTTTGGCTGCTTAATCCTTTTTATTTTGGGCTACAAGGGGGCTGGAGCCTATCCCAGCATCTTTGGGCAAAAGGCAGGGTACACCCTGCACAGCTCGCCAGTCCACCACAGGGTGGCAGTACATTGTGTTTTGTTTTGTTTTTTGTCTTTATTTTATTACAGTTTTGTGAAATGTAAATTGTTGTCTTTACTGATGCCATCAGTTTGAGTATTAGATGTGGGCTTATATAACAATGGGACAGTAATTTACATTTTACAAGTGGGTAGTTTATTGCCTGTGGTTTCACTACTAAGTCTATTATTCTTTTTTTATTTTTGTGTTAGTCTGTGTTCTAATGTATAAGAAATTATCATTAAAGCCTCGCCTATAATGATGGTAATGACGGTTTTTAATGTGCTGTTTGATGTCAATGTTCATCTGTTGATTTATGGTATTTAAAGTATGCAGTTCATGAATGCCAAATAGCCATTTTTTTCTGTTGCTGGCAAGGCTTAATTCTTGTCCCCAGTAGAATTTAGTGCATTAGTGTGTAAATTGTATTTTTTAAGATCATTCGTCGTAAATCTGGATCGCACAACTATGTGGGAGTGATTTTAATGGAGGATGAAATGAATACAACCTTTGAACAGCTGATATTCTGGTTAGAAGGTTAATACATAAACTACAAAATTATGATATATAGTTATAGGGTACATTTACACCACAAATTTTACTGTAGGGGAGTAATGTCTGGGGACCAATGTAAGAAGTAGTTAATGGATTCTGAAGGAACCAGTGAGACCAAGCTTAATTTAATGGACATCTGTAGGGAACTTACTAAAGAAAAAAGAGTAAAGTGCCTGTAAAAGGAAAAACTGCAGAAAGAATGTGGGGGGAAAGTAACTGGATGACATACTGAAAATAATGTGTCAAGCTAGTGGGGTGCGAACCCCAGCTATAGTTTCATTAGGTTGCAGGGGTAATGCCAAGATTTGCATTAATTAAACTGCAGCATGGAGTCTTATCTTACAGTAGGAGCAGCATGGCTGTGCTTTCAGGCAACTATTGGCATATTAGGTTTTTCTTGATAATTTTTTTCCTCAGTTTTTACATAAACTTTTATGTGTAATCTGCATTTTATGCTATTTTTGTTTCCATACAGCAGAACACTCTTCTCTGGGAAGGGGGGGGGGGGGAGAAGCATAGGGTTAGGCTACTGTTATGTTGTACAAGATGAACACAAGATCACTAATATACAAGGTATAGCTTTTTGCTTGAATGTAGTAATTCTTTCTTTTTGAAAGAATTTTGCTTTGGGTTTTGTTATATATATATTTTTTTTATAAATTTACATCACTGTCCTCTGCTTCTTTAACGACATTAACATTGAAATGTTATTGCAGTTGTGGCTTGAGCTGTTACAGAAATTCAGGTGTAATACAGAAATATTTAATTCAGTGGTTTTCAGAGTCCTAAAGCATGTCATCTTGTCTGTTTTCATTTCCTGAAGCAGAAAATTTTATTTCCTTCGTCTCATGTTCATACAGTTTGTAATCCACCACCATCAGAAAATAAGTGGTATGGGATTGAATTTATTTTCCTTTTTCCCACTTCCTTGTTATGTTTTTCTTTGCTCGTAGGTTCAGTTATCTATTTTTGTTTCCAGCCAGTGATTTGCCTTGTTTTCAGCCTCTATTGTTTGAGAAAGTCAGTCTGATTATGTTGATGTATTTTGATTATAATAACAAAATTCCTCCTACATTGTTTAGAGAGGTGTGTCAGTATTTATTTGGTTAGGCATTGTGAGTCGACAGAACAGTCATTCTTTCAGATTTACCAGTGGAACACCAGTGTCAAAAAAAAAATAAATGGTAAACTCCTGCTTCAATAAAATGTTGTCAGATTTAACAGTGAACTGACATAGCAGCATAATCGTCTCTTGACTGTTGTAACTGATAACAACGATGGCTGGTCAGTTTCCATTTCAAGTGGAGACTAGAGGCGGAGTCACAGCAATGGCACCACATGACATAATCTACACCTACACGTTACTTAGAGCTTCTGATGCTCAACCCCTTCATCAACCCTCCACAGCGTCTCCACCTTGCCTTTTATCCAACTACACTTCAGAGCCTGTGTTGCATCCTGCCACTGATCTTCTACTGAAGGAAGGCACAGGAGAGGAAAAATAGGTGGGTGGACAAATAAATGGAGTTGTTCACTGAGTTGGCATGGTGTGTGTGTGTGTGTGTGGGGGGGGGGGTTATGTTGAGGATGATGGGAGTATTACTCCCTGGAGGAGGAGAAGATTAAAAATATATCTAAAGGTGAAATGTTCTGAACGAGCACGTAGGTTTACAGGAAAGTGTTTATAGCTTAAACCAAGCCAAATACCTTGGCGGGGGATTCCTTGATTTAGATTTACACTTGAGTGCGGGTTGTCGTCTATATAGGCCTTTACCTGTGCATAAAGCCAACAACACATTGTCTGATACAGATGATGCGGTGAGTAGATGTGTTAAAAAGTTTACCTAAACATGAACATTGCAGAGTGTAACTAGAATTGCAGACCCACATCTGCACTCTTCATTCTGTAGCAACAGTTCTGAGCCCCTCGTCATCACTTTCTTGTCTTTCAAAAGATATGAGCATTCATACTTAGTGCAAGCATATACATTGTGACATACTGTATGTCCATGCCAGCTTCCCTTGTGACCTCTGACCTTTTGACACCCAAACCATTGGCACAGATGACGGTCCCAAGGTCAACCTGTGTACCAGGTTTGTTGGCCCTAGTTTAATTTGTTTTTGAGTCAGCGTGCAGATAACCCTGAAATTTTTACTTTTGACATAAAGATAGGTCAGGTCAAGGGGACCTTGAGTTCAATGGTCCAGGTACTATTAGCAATATAATGAAAAAAAAAAAAAAAAAAATCCAAGATGGCGCCGCGGATGGCAGCCACTGGCTTCTGCTCTCTGATGTTTTTGATAATTTTGTGTGTTTTTTTGGACTTCTGCTCTTCTGTCCGAATCACCTATTCAAGGGAGGAACTACTTTCACTCAGACTACCTCCCAATGCAACTTCTCCGCCAGTTACTGCTGCTGATCTGAAGTTTTTTCAGTCCATCTTAGCTGTGGGAGCAGCGGCTATTGGCGCTGGCCGGAAACGAAGGCGGCGTGGTAAACGTGCCGGTGCGTTAGTCAGGCTGAAGAAACGAGGATTTCGCACGCCGCTCCCATCGATCCATCTGGCAAATATCCGCAGTTTGGCGAACAAAATGGATGAACTGCTGCTCCTGACTCACAAAAACCGGGATTTTAGCAGATCTGGCGCCCTTTGTTTCACGGAGTCCTGGCTGAGTGAACACATCCCGGACAGCGCGGTGCGTCTGGACGGATTTCAACTGTTTCGCGCTGATCGCAGCCGAGAATTTTCTGGAAAGACTAAGGGTGGTGGAATCTGCTTCTACATAAACGAAGGTTGGTGTACTGATGTCACAGTGTTGAAGAAGTTTTGTAGCCCTAACCTAGAGTCACTGTTCATAAACTGTAAACCCTTTTATTCACCGCGAGAGTTCTCCTCATTTATTCTGGTCGGAATTTATATCTCGCCTGCTGCTTGTACAACGGAGGCACTGCAGCTCCTCGCTGACCAGATAGCAGAGGTGGAGGAAAAACATCCAGACTCTCTGCTTATCATTCTGGGTGATTTCAATAGAGCTAATCTCACAAATGAGCTTCCTAAATACAGACAGCATATTAAATGTCCCACCAGGGACACAAATACACGCCTATCACGCCTATCACGCCTATCACGCCTTAAGAAACGCCTATCACGCCGTCCCCCGTGCAGCTCTGGGTTTTTCTGACCACTGCCTGCTCCATCTTATTCCAACATACAGACAGAAACTAAAAACTTCCAAGCCTGTTGTAAGGACTGTGAAGAAATGGACTGAGGAATCAAAGCTGAAGTTACAAGCCTGCTTTGACTGCACAGATTGGAGTGTTTTTGAAGCTGCAGCCATTAACCTAAATGAACTCACTGACACTGTGACGTCATACACCTGTTTCTGCGAGGACATGTGTGTGCAGACCAAGACCTTCTGCATATACAACAACAATAAACCCTGGTTCATTCCTAAACTGAAGCAGCTACGTCAGACCAAGGAGGAGGCCTACAGGACTGGTGACTGGACTCTGTACAAGCGGGCCAGAAACATGCTGACGAAGGAGACCAGGCTTGCTAAGAGGAGCTACAGTGTGAAGTTACAAAAAAACTTCTCAGCTAACAACTCTGCTTCTGTCTGGAGAGGCCTACGGAATATCACCAACTACAGGAGACCATCCCCCCACCCTGCGGAAAACCTCCAGCTGGCTAATGACCTAAACAGCTTTTACTGCAGGTTTGAAAAGAACCTACAGTTCTCACCTCCCACCCACACAAAAGGATTATCTGCAGCCCCAGGAACTCCATCCCTCCTCCACTCTGACCTCCCACCAGCACTAATGATCTGTGAAGAGGAGGTGCGCCGGGTCTTTCAGAGACAAAAGATCAAGAAGGCTGCAGGACCTGATGGTGTGTCTCCGTCCTGCCTGAGAGTCTGCTCCAACGAGTTGGCCCCCATCTTCACCCGGATCTTTAACAGATCACTGGAGCTGCGTGAAGTGCCTTCCTGCTTCAAACGCTCCATCATCATTCCAGTTCCCAAGAAACCCTCTATTACAGGATTAAACGACTACAGACCTGTTGCCCTGACCTCTGTGGTCATGAAATCCTTGGAGAGATTGGTGCTGAACCACCTGAAGGTCATCACAGGCCCCCTGATGGACCCACTGCAGTTTGCCTACCGGTCAAACAGGTCAGTGGATGATGCAGTGAATATGGGACTACATTACATCCTGCAACACCTCGACTCCCCAGGGACGTACGCCAGGATCCTGTTTGTCGACTTCAGCTCAGCGTTCAACACCATCATCCCAGGCATTCTTCATCAGAAACTCCTCCAGCTCAAGGTGCCCCCCTCCACCTGCCAGTGGATCTCCAGCTTTCTGACTGACAGGTGGCAACAGGTGAAGCTAGGGAGATTTACATCCAGCTCCCGAAAAATTAGTACTGGCGCCCCCCAAGGATGTGTCCTTTCCCCACTGCTCTTCTCCCTCTACTCCAACGACTGCACCTCAGAGGACCCTTCGGTGAAGCTCCTGAAGTTTGCGGACGACACCACAGTCATCGGTTTGATCCGGGATGATGATGAGTCTGCATACAGGCGGGAGGTGGAGCAGCTGATCCTCTGGTGCAGCCAGAACCATCTTGAACTTAACCCAGCCAAAACGGTGGAGATGACTGTGGATTTCAGGCGACACCCCCCTTCATTCCCCCCACTCACCATCCTCAACAGCACAGTGTCCACTGTGGACTCCTTCAAGTTTCTGGGTACCACAATCTCCCGGAACCTGAAGTGGTCCTCCCATATTGACACTGTCCGGAAAAAGGCCCAGCAGAGGTTGTTTTTTCTGCGTCAGCTCAAGAAGTTTGATTTGCCTCAGGAGCTGCTGGTTGTCTTCTACACCGCCATCATCCAATCTGTCCTCTGCTTTTCCATCACTGTCTGGTTTGGATCTGCCACTAAACAGGACAAGACCAGACTGCAGCGGATCATTAAGTCTGCGGAGAGGATCATTGGTACCGACCTACCCTCCATTTATTTATTTAGCGAATGCAAAGTCCTTAAGCCAAGCAGTTGCCTCCTGGTTTGCTGTATGGAGGGTGTGTAATCCTCCTTCCAGTCTTTGGAGCGGGCAAGCCTCTATGATGTGTTCCATTGTTTGCTCCTCTCCACATGCGCACAGTGGGCTAGGGCTACCCTCCATTGAGAACTTATATCGGTCCATAACCAGGAAACGGGCGGGAAACATCTGTGCTGACCCATCACACCCCGGCCACAAACTGTTTGAACTTCTATCTTCTGGTCGTCGTTACAGATCACTGAAGGTCAAAACCACCCGTCACAGGAACAGTTTCTTTCCTCAAGCCATCACTCTGATGAACTCCTAACATCCACCTAGTCCTACCTGTTTGCTGTACTCATGACTTTTCATCCATTATTACATTGCACATAACTCTCACACTGCTTTTTACTTCATTCACATTATATCACTGAATCTGAGTCCACATTGAAATACTGTGTGATTGTATGTTTTTTCATATATTTCTGCAAAGTGTGGTTAGTCCGAGTAAATAACTGCATATATTCCTGTATATATTTGCATCCTTTTATAGAAACGTGGACAGACTGTAATTTACTGTACATGCTCTGGTTGTCATTGAATCCTTATTTAAATCCTTCACCTGAACAACGAGAGCAAGTTTTTAGCCAAAGTCAAATTCCTTGTATGTGTTGTGCATACTTGGCCAATAAAGCTGATTCTGATTCTGATTCTGATTCTGATTCTGATTCTGATAATGGTTGTAAATGTGAAATACTACTAAGAAGCCATATGCGGTGCTGTAAAAAAAAAAAAAAAAAAAAAAAAAAGTATTTGCCCGTCCTGGCTTCTTACATTTGTCACACTTAAATGTTTCAGATCATTCATCATCATATTAGACAAAAATAAACCAAATAAATACAGAATGCACTTTTTATATGATGATTTCATTTATTCAGGGGAAAAAAAAGCTATCCAAACTTACATGGCCCTATGTGGAAAAAGTAATCATCCCTTCCTTGTTACATCATGAATGAACTGTGATTAACCACACTTTTTTGCAAAGCTGAGGTCAATTACACTAGCCACACCCAGGTCTGATTACTGCCAGACCTGTTGAATCAAGAAATCACTTAAACAAAACCTCTCTGACAAAGGGAAGTAGGCTAAAAGATCTTAAAAACACACACACACACACACACACACACATATATCATACTGTGATCTAAAGAAATTCAAGTAACAGATGAGAAAGAAAAACCCAGAACATCTAAAGAACTGCGGGCGTCACTTGCTTCAGTTTGGACACTGGTTCATGATTCAACAATAAGAAAAAGACTGGACAAAAATTCCATCCATGGGAGAGTTCCAAGGCAAAAACCACTGCTGACCAAAAAGAACACAAAGACTCATCTAACATTTGCCAAAAAGCATCAGTGTTTCCTCTGGCTTAAACACCCTGGCGTGGTGGCAACATATTTTCCCGGGGGGGGGATAAAAAACACGACACTATTGTAATTGGAATATGTTAATTTTATACTTTTTTTTTAACCTCTTGCACTCCGGGATACCGCGGGCGGTCACGTCTCTGCGTTCTAGTACGCACTAGGACGCACACTGTGCGTCTCAGAGCGCACTGAAAAAAAAAAGCTGCATTTCCGTTCTTCCACTACAGACAAAGCCGCGAGCAGAAAGCCAAAGGAGTGCTTTGATTGGTTTAGATTTGTACGTCCCGTGCGTAAAATCTGTTTTGTGTAAGCCGCTGGGTGACACACACGCGTTCGCCAGTCTTTTTTCTTACTACTGTTCTTATTTGTTTTGAAAAATCGTTCGCCAAAACCGCAATCATGGAAGCGCAAAACCGCAATAATGGAATCATGGTTTGACCAGGTTGCGTGACCAGAACCACGAGTCGTAACAAGCGGACCAGCGTCATGTTCGTCTGACAATGAGGAAGAGAAGTTCGCCAGCGACACTGCTGTTGTGGACAGGTAAGTGTTATAAGCTAAATTATTCTTTATCCCTGAAAATTGTAATCAAAATTACTTTTGACCGATCGGTAAATTACAACTGTGGGTCATCGCCACACGACGGACTGCGGCGCACGGACCTGTGCGACGCGTCCGGACCGTGAATGCCCCCCCCCCCCCCCGCCCCGCTACTCTTCTGTAGCAGATTGCAGATATATTGCAGATATTTTAGTACAACTGTGCGTAGTAGACCGCGGCGCACCGTCACCGCGGTCCGTCATGTAGCGATGGGCGATGTCCGTCCTCTGTAGCGGGGGGGGGGGAGTTGTTATTGTCTACATTACAGATATTTTAGTATAATTTTTAGTGCACTGTAGGTTATTTTTTCTTGTAAAAAAAAAAAAAAGCCACACATTTTTTACGTTGCATGCTGCTTTGTGTGTGGGGGCTTGTTTGTTTATTCATTCATTCATGAATGAATAAACAACCACACACACACACACAGCCCTGAGTGTCACCTTTCATTAGAGCCCAAGATCAAGCTTCTATATTGAATCATTCAAAAGTTACAGACGTTTTTCCAAACTGTGCCATTTGGCACAATTTGGCACAGTTCAAAAACGCCTGGGAACAACCTGACAAAAAAGCTGTGTAATATATTCATTTTTTGTGGTATTGTTACAAAATTTTGACCTCAGCTGGATAACACTTGGTTCTACATTTCTGTTGTATTTTCCAGCCCGGATCTGACAGCTGTGTGTTATTTGCAAGCATTTGTATCCAAAAAAAACCACCCAGGCGAACTTTATTTTCTTCAAGTTCAGTATGTTTAGATGACTGTTACTCAGTGGCAGGAGCACTTGGAGAGATTATGACTGTTTTGCCAAAAAATTCAAAGTGTTTTCTTTTAAATGAGAGCAACCCCATGAAGATGCTGCAAAGGGTTGAAGAACAGCTTTTGATTTACTTTGGGTACGTTATTTTTAGGCGTTTTTAGGGAAATTGACTAGAGTGCAAGGGGTTAAGTTTGCATAGTAACTTTGCATATGGAACTTACTATTTGAAGTATTGTACAACCGAGGCTTGAATGTTGGAATATTGGGCCAGTTGGGGGCCCACCCAGACATCCTGTGTTTGGACTTTTTACTGGTGTCATCCTTCTCTCCTTCCTCTGCTCTCACCTCTCCTGGACCCTCTGCCTGAACACTTTCCTCTCCTTGGCTCCTCTCTTCTGTCTCATCTTTCCCTCTCTGAGCTCTGTCTAATTCAGGTTCTCTCTCTGTCTATGGTGGTATACAAACAGGTTAGAAAATATCAAGTGTCATGTTTTGTCCTGAGGGATTTTTTTGTAATGGTTTACATAAATGACAAAAATGTGTATCAATCGCTACGGAGGGTGACAATATGTATGGGTACATATTCATACTATGTGGGTAACTAAATAGACGGTTATGCTGCTTATTCCATCTAGCTACAATGCTCGGCACTGTGTATATATATTTATATATTATGTGTACATACGTATGTATATTCACTGCTCTTATTTTCTATCTTCTAAATTATTGCTCTGAGTGTTGCTATCCCTGTGTTGTTGCAATCCTGGAATTTATTTAACTAATAAAGGTTTATCTTATCTTATCTTTTTTCTATTGAGACAGTATGGAAGGGAAGCGAAAAAAAAAATTCATAATAGCAATTTACTCATGCATACTTAAATTATATGATCAGAGGTGGGTATAGTAGCCAGAAATTCTAGTCATGTAAAAGCAGTGCTTTGAAATTAATAATTAGAAGTAGACAACCAAAGATTTCTAGTTGAGTTAAGGGTACAGAGAGCACCCACTTAAAAACTTGAGTAATGACTTCAGTCTTGAAGGTTTGATGTTTTTCTCCAAAATTTATAACAATTTTCTTATAGTTTTCTACTTTTTCTGTAAATCTATCTAAAGTTGAAACCATGTTCCTCAAATTTGCAATTTCCTCTTGTAAAATTGACTTTTCTTGTACAATTGAGACTTTATTATAAATTTGTGGAATACTTTATGGCTAATTTTTGTCTATTTTTTTTTAAATAAAATTACTGTTTTTTTTAATAAATTGCAAAGAGAGTGGTATTTTTTTTTACTTTTTCCTTATAAAAATTTTGACCATAATTTTGCAGAGCCAGAACAGAATGATAATTTAACTCTGATTTCAAAGAAAAAAATATTAATTTATTTCATTAAATACAATTTTATTAACTTAAATGACCAAAAATGCAGTTATTTCTGTTATGATATTTCTGTACATTTATAGGTTTTTTTTAGAAATCTCCTCACCACCTAGACAGCAGGAAAAACCTCTCTTATTTTGAAATCCAAATGTTGGCACGTTAAGTTTGTCTGAAGATTGCTGACAGGTTAAAGTCACTGACTTCGTGAATTTTGATCATCTTAACTTGACAGATGCATAATAATTAACATAAATTAGTTAATATTGACTAAGGTGAAGGTAAAAACATCTCCTTTTTATTCTTGTCTGAAATAAGAAAAACAAAAACTAATAATTAAAAAGAAGACAAAATGAATCAACTCGAGCTCCTAACCACACGTTAGGTAAGCGACTCTTCCATTATTGCTCCCATTACCAGCGGATTAAAACCATAATCATTGCCATCACTGCTTACATACCTCTTCTGCTTTTTTCCTGCGTTTAAAGTACTTTAATAAGCTCATGTTTTTCTTGGACAGTGACGCTAGTGAGACACTGCCTAGCGACTGGAGCGGTCATGCGGGTGGGGTGCTTCTGATCTCCGCTCGGATGATGGTCACGCACGTTGTTCATGTGCACGCTTGCGGACCGTCATTCCTTCATTTTTTTTCCTTAACTTTATATTTCCTCATAGAGTGGAGGAATTAATTCAAGAGTGGCGGGCCGCCACCCGGAAATGTTACCGGAGGAAACCCTGAACATTACAGGGATGGCAATTTTCCGCCGATCCGCGGATGTCCGCCGATTTATTTTCAAATTGATCATTTCTGTGAATCGTCTAAATCCGTTGAGAAAATTTTAGGGGGGGTAAGGTACCTTATTGTTACCGATTTTAGCGAAAATCAACACGATTACATAAGTGCTCGGCGCTTAACCGGAAGTCGTCTCCCGTGATAACCCGGATGTGTTGTGTTCAAGCTACTGCTGTATTGCAGTAGCTTGACAGCCCTGCGATTGGATAGTTGCAAACGATTGGACCAATCAAATGGCTCGTTGTATGCTTTTTCAAAGATTCATGGCGGCGTGTTCTCAGGGATGTGATTTTCTGCTAATTCGCCGAATTCCGCTTTATTTTATCTTCCAGGAAGATAAAGTACGTTAAGTACGTTAGCGGCTTGTGGTCCACGAACGCAGTGAAGCTGCGCCCTTTCAGGCAGGACTGGAAGTGGCGTATGGCCACTTTCGGCAGTCGGTATGGCCAGGTGGAGAGCCATTAACTCTCTGTTACTGGCGGCGTACAACGGTTGTATGAGCTGGGCTGGCGCGAGGGAGGAAACGGTAATAAAAGTTAACCATCCCCTTTTATGATTCCAAACAGTTTGAAATTGACAGTGCACAGTGGACATTGACTCATAACTTTTGAATATTTCTAAGACTTAGCTACATCAGTGATTGTGCAAAATGAACTGCTCAAGACTCAATGGAGATTGAAACTGGTGATCTGAAATGAATGCTGAAATTATAAAAAGTAATGGTATGTTGGAATTTTATTTCTATTATGGAACAGATAAAATTAACTGATTTTCATTTGATCAAGTGTTAAAGCATGTGATGGATAATGCTTGTTGGAATATTTTAGGAATGCTATCTTCTTGGAACATAAGTCAACATTATACAGTAATAAGTGGCATTCAGCTGTTTGTTTTATGTCATTTAAGCACAGTTCTGGTACTTAAAAATCATAAAAACCCAGGAGCTTCGGGGGGCTTTGCCCCCCCCCCCCCCACCACCACCACCGGGGCTCTGCCCCTGACCCTGCTGGGGGACTGTGTCCCCCAGACCCCCTGCTGAATTTTCAGATAATTTACCCAACCCCAAATCACATCTCTGGTTCGTGTTGGAATTCTGAGCTTTCGGTATTGTTTTCAGCAGAATTATGAGATTTTTATCGAAGGATCAGGAGTCATCAGTGCTAGAAATAGACAAAAGTGTCAAAAATAAGTTCCGATGGAATTGGCTTGAGAGAAAAGTGACGGTAAAGGTGAAAATTTGCTCAAAGTTCGACGAGGTAACAGAAACACTCGGACAATTTCTGAAGAAACCAGAAAAGGAGATGAAGTCCAGAGACTGACACAGCTTGCTGCCAAAAGGAAGAAAGTTTCACATTAGAAACATTGGTGACCAGTGTAAATATTGTAATAAACTCTTATAGAACTGTTAAATGTGTTGGACTAAAGACAGTGAGACAACATTGAAGAAAAAGTAAGTTAACTTTTCATTAAATTTAATGATTTATCTAAGTCTAGTATTTCATTTTTTTTTATCATTTTTTTTCAGTCTAAATTACTTCTGTTTTACTGAAAACCTCCCAGCTTCAGGGGGGCTGCGCCCCCCCCATAAGTCAATCGACCAAATTAGATTTCAGCTGAAATCAGAATTTCCTGTTGCCATCCCTGACATTATGATGAACCCCAAGACTTTTGGGAAAATATTCTGTGTACTGATGAGACAAAAGTTGAACTTTTTAGAAGGCGTGCGTCCTGTTACATCTGGTGTAAAACTACAGCATTTCATAAAAAGAACATCATACCAACAGTCAAACATAGTGGTGGTGTTGTGATGGTCTGGGGCTGCTTTGCTGCTTCAGGACCCGGACGACTTGCCCTAATTGATGGAACCATGAATTCTGCTCTCCACCAGAAAATCCTGAAGGAGAATGTCCGGTCATCACTTCATGACCTCAAGCTCAAGCCCTCCATTGTGGCTAAATTAAAACAAATCTGCAAAGAAGAGTGGGCCAAAATTCCACAACAGCGATGTGAAAGTCTTATTGCCAGTTATTGCAGTTGTTTCCGCCAAGGGTGGCACAACCAGTTATTAGGTTTAGGGCACAATTACTTTTTCACACAAGGCCAGGTAGGTTTGGATAGCTTTTTTTCCTTTAATAACTGAAGTAATAATTTAAAAACTGTATTTTGTATTTATTTGGGCTATCTTTCTCTAATATTAAAAGTTGTTTGATCTAAAACATTTAAGTGTGACAAATATGCAAAAATGTAAGGAATCAGGAAGGGGCAAATACTTTCACAGCACTGAAACCTTGATCCAGAGCACAAATGTGAAAATATGTTAAATGGCCCTGTAACCTTGACCTGTGACCTTTTGACTCAAAGTTGGTCAGGTCAAGGGGACCTCAAATTAAGCCACATTTGGGGATTGTAGCTTATGTGGTTCTCAAGTCATAGTTGTGGACAGACAGAGCTAATCTTCATAACCCCAGCATAAGCTAAGCTAAACAATGTAGTCGCTCACGTTGACAGTTGTTGACAGTATTGTTTTTAAGGCCTTCTTTTTTTTTTTTTTTTTTTTTTTTTTTTTTTTTTGTTACTTATTTGTACCCGTAGGTAGATTTGGTTTGCAGTCTGGTGACAAGCCACCGGCTGCTGGTCGCTGCGTGCGCGAGCGCCCTAAACCTACATGTTTTTGGTATGCGGGAGGAAACCGGAGAAATCCCGGAGTAAACCCACGCAACACGGGGAGAACATGCAAACGCCACACAGCTTACTGTTGGTCGGGGGCTGGGATCGAACCCACGATCTCATGATCCTCGCGATCCCCCGGCCGAGGGTAAAACTGTGCTGTCACAGTGCTAAACCACTGCGCCACCGTGCAGCCCTCATCTTTTGCCCTTACTTATAGTTGATGAAAGTAAATGCTGCATTCATATAGTAGCTGCAGACTGAGATTTACTGTATTACTTGTCATAGACAAATTTGAGAGAAAAAAAACAGAATTGGTCTTTGGTCCAGATTTGTTTTCCATGTGCTCTGTTCCATTTACACAAAATTAAAAGGATTGATTTATGATTCTATTTGTTTTGTGGTGTGGAGACAATCCTTTATGTGCACCGTCCATCTGTGTGTGCATGCAGTGCAGGTGTGTCTCTAGATAAACTGTCTTGACTTTATCAAGTTAACTTCTTTTGAAGAAAAGCCAGCTGTCCCCCACATCTGCTTTTGGGCTGTCATATAATGACTGCAGCAGCGCTTTCCCAATTATCTGTCAGTCAGCCTACCTGCCTCGATGCTGGGGGAAATGCCCTAACTTTATTGCAGTTTCCTGTGGAAGAGATGGAATCAGTCTTGTCAGATCTTAAATACTTTCAGTAGCTTCAAGCTTTACTCTATTCCCTTTTCTCAGAGTCAGTAAATACACACCACAGAGACCTTGGAAAATGTCATCTACTTTATCTCTTACTGGGTGTTTTTTGGCATTTTCTAGAAATGTTTCACTTGAGCAAAGTTGAAAATGGATTTACACAGTGAGTTGAAATATTGTTTTGGTGGTTAAAAAAATCACCAACCTTTGGGGCGTCATTCATTTACAAATATTTGTCGGCTTTTTAATGCTATTCACTCGCCTGGGTCCAGTGTAGTGCCTGAGGTGGTTATTGCACTGGACACAGAAAAAGCATTTGACAGGGTAGAATGGGGATACTTATTTGCATGTTTAAAGAAATTCGGTTATGGCCCTAACTTCATCTCATGGATTAAACTCTTATATACCTCACCCAAAGCCTCTGTAATTACAAATGGTACCGTAAGTGTTCACTGTATTTTCAGCTATCAAGGGGCACCCGTCAGATGCCCTGTCAGCCCATTACTATTTGCCCTGGCCATAGAGCCTTTATCCATTTCACTTAAATCATTGCCATCAATAGGCGGAATTTACGGGGGGGGGGGGGAGCACAGAGTATCTCTATATGCAGACGATTTATTAATGTACATATCAGACCCCATTTTAAGTGCTCCTCATATTATCCAGGCTTTGAATAGATTTGGCACATTTTCTGGATATAAACTGAACTTTAGTAAAAGCGAATGTTTTCCTCTTAATGATCTGGCTCTTCAAATACAGGACAATGCCCTACCGTTCCAAATGTCCAGAAATGGCTTTAAATACTTGGGCATTAATATCACAAGGAATATACAAGGGTTTTATCAGGAAAACTTCTGTCTGCTATTTGAGAAAGTCAAATTAGACCTGAAGAAATGGAAAATACTTCACCTGTCATTAGCAGGAAAAGTGAATTGCATCAAAATGAATGTACTTCCCAGATTTCTTTGTCTGTTTCAGTGTATCCCACTTTATCTCCCTAAATCTTTCCTTAAATCATTGATGAAGTCCTTATTTCATTTATATGGGACAGGAGAACCCTAGAGCACGGCTAGAACTGTTACAGTGGCCTAAAATGCAAGGTGGCTTAGCTCTTCCAAATTTTTGTTATTATTATTGGACCTCAAACATTCAGAAAATCATGCACTGGCTTCACTCTCCTGGTACAGACTGGTGTCACTCTGAAGCTGCATCTTGCATTTCAACATCTCTTAGAGCCCTGGTTGCCTCCAGTCTTCCCCTCTCTATCTCACAATATACTAATAATCCAGTCGTGATAAATACCCTTAAAATATGGTTTCAATTTAGACAGAACTTTGAGTTCAGAAATCTTCTTCATCTAAGTCCTATACACAATAACCACCTTCTCCCCCAGCTAGATTAGACTCTGAATTTACTCTTTGGCAAAGACAAGACATTTATAAATTTAAAGATTTGTATATAAACAATATTTTTGCAAGCTTTGATGATTTATCTCAAAAATTTGGCCTTCCTCAGTCCAGCTTATTTCGATATTTCCAAGTTTGCCACTTCCTTCAGCATCATGATCCCAACTTTCCATATATATCATCAATTTCTGGCTTAGACGATCTGTTTGAAAATTCTTCCAACTCTAAAAGACTCATTTCAAAAATTAATAACTGTATAACTTCTTTTAAAAACACAGCCCTTGAAAAGGTCAGGGTAGACTGGGTGGATGAATTGGGGGACGACTTGGAGGAGGACATTTGGGACAGCGCTCTACAAAGAGTGAATGACAGTACTTCCTGTGCCAAATTAAGCATAATACAATTCAAGATTTTGCATCGCATCCATTTCTCTAAAGCAAGACTGACTAAAATATATCCTAACACAGATGCCAGCTGTGACAGGTGTCGAAACACTCCTGCTGACTTAACCCATATGTTTTGGTCATGCCCAGCTCTGACAACGTACTGGTCTACAATTTTTAAAACATTGTTAGAGGCACTTAATATTGCTGTCCAACCCAGTGAAGTAATGGCTATATTTGGTGCCACAGATAGAAGACATTCTACAATGAGGACAAGACATAAAAACATCATTGCTTTTACAACGCTGCTTGCACGGAGAAGAATATTATTACATTGGAAATCTAAAAACCCACCGAACGTGTCTCTGTGGTTTAGTGACCTAATGCAATTTATACAATTAGAGAAAATAAAATACACTCTCAGGGGATCCAGGGACAAATTCTTTTCTGTGTGGGACCCAGTGTTGACATATTTGAATAAACTTAAAACTGTGTCCACTTAGCAGCCCTCATGCATTTGCACTTGTGTTATTTGTCCATGTGAACCATAGTGTATAGCGCTCAGCTTCAGCAGCGGTGAACCTATGTATATGCTTTCCCTTTTTTTTTTTTTTTTTCTCTTTTGAGTGGTGTCCTGCGTGTTCTTGGAGGGGAGGTGGTGGGGGATGGAATTATTGGGGTGGAAAATAATGATAATATGTGATCATTGTTCTGAGGGACTTCTATGATTGCTACTGTATGTGTATATATATACACACCCTGTAATACTGATGCTCAATAAAAAAAAAATCACCAATCAACAATTACAGTAAACTATTTTAAATGTCTTATGTCCCATAACAGTTATCCTTGTCATATTTTTTTATTTTTGCCACATAATTAAATTTGGGGGCCTCTGTAATGTAATTAAGACAACAAGCTGTGATCATCAGCCACAGCTTGTTGTGATCAACAAGCTGTGGCTGACTTTGAGAGGCATGGAAACACATACCAGAACACATAATCGTGCTGATGAAGAACTTGTATGAGAATGAAGAAGGCACTGTCCGTACAGCACATGGAGACTGTTTGGTTCAGTATTGGTAAAGGAGTTTGACAAGACTGTATCCTGTCCCCGTACCTTTTCAACCTATATGCTGAGAGAATCCTACAAACAGCTGACTTGGAGGAAGATGGTGCCGGAATCAGACTGGGTGGTCAAAGGCTGACAAACCTACGCCATGCAGACGATACCACCATCCTTGCAGAGAACAGTCAAGACCTGAAGAGGATGATCACCAAGGTCAAGCAAGAAAGTGTTAAAAATGGATTGCATCTAAATATCAGAAAGATGAAAGTCATGATGACTGATGAAACAAGCAACTTCGAGGTGGGCGGGGAGAACATTGAAGTTATACAATCATTCAATTTCCTCAGCAGCTTGATCACCAAGGACAATACAACTTCTGCAGAGATCAAGAGGAGGCTCAACCTGGCATGAATGGCTATGATGAAGCTCAAATGCCTGATGAAAAGCAGTAGACTCAACAAAAAGAACAAGATCAAGATGGTGACTACGCTTGTGTTTCCCATGGCCATATATGGATGTGTGACTTGGACCATCAGGAAACAGGACAGACGTCGTATAAATGCATTTGAGCTGTTGAGCTGGAGGCGAGTACTGAAGATTCTTTGGGCCAGGAAGGAACCCAACAAGTCTGTAAGAGGAGCCTCAAGTACTTTGGCCGTATAATGAGGAAGGACGAGAGTCTGGAGAAAAGTCTCATGCTGGCCAGGTGCAATGGAAGACGACGAAGAGGAAGGCTGTGACAAAAATGGATGGAAGGCATTATTGAAGCCATGGGAATGTCACTAGTGCTCCTGAAGGAAAGGACGAGGGATCGAGAGGGATGGAGAAAGTTGGTGTGTGAAGTCACCAGGAGTCGTACACGACTCAATGGAACTTGAGAGAGAATTTTTGTCTCCACAGAAATAATGTTCCTCTTGACTCTTTAATGAGCAACCTTAGAGATGAGCTCACAATAGTATTGCTAGTGCTGGGTTACACAGCTTTTTCCTTAAACTGTCATACCAGTCAAAGGTCCATCTCCATAAAATGATAGATCCTATCCCTACAGAGCAATCTAACTATGCAGTAGCAACACTGGTGTCCCTACTAGTCCTCTTTTTTAGTGTAGTGCATAATGGCAGCACCTCCAGTGTGTGGTAGATTAATGGCTGATCAGAGGAAACAGCCACAGGGCTGCCACAACTACCTGAAGATATGTTCTCTGTCTTATATCCACTTCCAAGCATCTGAGGGAGTCCATGCAGCCTGACATGTATCTGTTCTTTATTACTATGTTTAAGGAAACAGGAGAGTAATTACAGAGTTGACTTAAAAATGGTGGCGAATGTCCTCAAGAGTTACATGCGTTCCTGAAGGAAGTGTTAAATCTGGAGGTAGTTGAGTTTCTACTGCAGACTTTCACGTTTGGAAAGGTTAATTTCACTTGCTCTTTCCTTGAAGTAAATCTGCTTTGAAGAAAATTCATTAGGCACCCTTCCTTATTGCACCTGTTAAAAGCTATTATGTTATTCATGGTTTTGTCTCCTACAATTAACACTAATTCTCAGGGTCACTGATTACACTGAACCCATCTAATGTCAGTGGTGCTTTGATGGCAACTGTCTGTTAACATTTTTTCCCTCCTCTCCCACTTGTCTCCCCCCTCCCCCCCCTTTTTGTTTACTTTTTTCTCGGTCTCTGCTTGGCTCTGCCTTGCTGCTTCAACTCACTTTTTATCTGCAGGTAACAGTATACTACATTCAGCTGCAGACAGTGTGACGAGCGCTGTACAGAAGGCCAGCCAGGCTCTGAATGAGCGTGGTGAGCGATTAGGTCGGGCTGAGGAGAGGACTGCAGACATGATGAACAGTGCCGAACAGTTTGCCGTCACTGCACAGAAGGTGAGGCGTTATGTTAGCAAGATGCACTAGAATGCATAATCGCAAGGTGGGGTTGCTCTGTTTATTTTACTTGACTTCACCAGAAGCATGAAATATCCATGTCATGTTTGTCCTTGCTGCTCTCGTTGACATTTCTGTTTCTTCTTCCATCATTAACTCTCTATTATAGCTCTCTATAGGGTGTTTTATATCCTCAGTCTAATCCATATGTCTTGTTTGTCTGCCAAACTAATTTCATGCTGTTTAATGAGGCTATTAACCCAGTATGATTTATTTTTCCCTCTTCCTGCAAAACACAAACAAAAGTAGTCACCTGATTTTGATCATTGCTGTCATGCTTTCACACTCGTGTTTGCATGATTTGGCATAATGTGGGGAATAAAGCTTTCCCTGACAGTCATGTGCTATCAGAACGAGGGGTTGGGGATTTGACTTTAATCTCAAAGCCGTCCACTGTCTGTTGAAGTGAGTGGTGCATTTTTGACAAATAGGTGAATGTGGGATAATTGAAAGAGATTTGAAGTGTATTGCATAGCCCTCTAACAGCTCTAAGAAAAGCTTCCCCACTGTAATGAATTGCAAAAGTGTAATAAGCAGAGAGAAAAAAAATGACTCTGGTGGTTTCTGGAGAAAATGACTGCATATCCCCCATAGAGTTTTGCTCATTAGGGTTTTTCATTTGACTTGACACCATTAGCTTTTATACTATTTCCTTCATAACTTGTCATTTGTTTTGCACATTTCATAAAGACTGTCGAAGCTTTAACTTAAATGCAAACCAAATGAATGGATAAAAATCATTCCTACTTCTGTTTGATGCTGACTTTGAGAGGGACTTGACTGGTTATTTTAAGAATTTTTCTTCATTTCAGCTCATCTGCATATCTTCTGAATCTACCTGTGCACACAGTGTGGTTCCACTCTCCTGCCAAGTGCAGTACTGAGCGGGTCACCTTGGCTCTTTTTCTTGTCTCCTCCTGCAATCCCATTTGTGCACCTTGCTTTGTGACAGACAATTTTGCTGCACTGCTCAGGTTTAATCAAGGCCTCTCTTCTCTGTGTGCTGTTCTACTGCCCCCTCTTGACTGAGCTGTAGAATTCAGGTCTTTCATGGCAACAGCATGTATTCACCGTCTCTCTCTCCCATCCTTATGCCTATACACCAGCAGCTTTATGTAACATGTTAAATTAATTTGCAGAAATTACCCTTGTACCTGGTTGGTGTGTAAGAGCTATGAAATTGTGAATTTTATGCATTCTGTGCAAATGTTTTCACTATATTTCTACACCCCCCACCCTGCCCTGGTTTCTTCACAGCTTGCCATGAAGCACAAATGCTAAACCACTGCCAAAACCAACTAGGCTGGGGAGGGTCAGCACACCAGTCGCTGTACTGAAGAAAGTTCCAGATTTTGTTATTTTTAAGACTTAACAGTTTCTATATGATTAACATTTGTTAACAATGTTAAAACTTTACTGGTTTGGGTTATTGTACTGGGGTGTTTCCCGTTGCTGACGGATGGTGATGGATCGAGCCGAGGAGGGGAAGCGAGGCGCTCGCTGTGAGAGCGTCAACAGAATATTTAAAACTTTGGTTAGCTTAAAAGTCACAAACCAGAGATGAGATGCTACTTGACAGTGATGGTCATTCAGTAGAATTTTTTTTGTATGCTCAGATGCTCATGTCTTTACATGGGTGATGAGTTATTTTCAGAAATCGCTCAGAGATGATGATCAGGTTGTCCCACCTATTACTTGTTTTTATTTCGGAGTCTGATTGTGCAGTTTTGAGTGAGAGACCACATAAAGATGTTATACAAACGCATATGGAGATATTCTAAATTTGATTCCTATGTTGTTGTATAATGCATATGTTGGCCACAAATTTGGGAATCTTGAAATCTGAAATGTAAAGTTTCAGTTTAATGCTTCCTTTTCTGCTTTGCCTCCTAGACACTGACCTTCCTGTTTTTGGCTATTATTTAAGAAAGTATCAAGTTAAAATATTTTTGACATATCATTCAATAACTGACTGAACAGATTGTTTTTGGCAACAGTATGTTATAAAGATTGTGAAATGTTTCAGTCCATAAATAGATTAGTCTGTCATTCAGAAGCAACCAAAACTACACTGAATACAGTTGCCAACATTTATGGCAGTTTGCTTAATAACTTTGTTGTAAGAATAAGCTTTTTAAGCACATTTGTTTTTAAAGAGCAATTGAGTGAGCTAGCTTTTGCATTGTAAAAAAGCAACATGTAATTCTTCTAGCACTATTATATCAGTATCTGTAGAGCTAATCTGTCCCTGAATATGAGATGCTTTGAGACTAATTCTGGTTGTATTTCACCTTAAAACATCCAGCGGTCATATGTTGTGCTTTTTGTGTGATTTGGCCACAGTTTTGTGTGTGCTGAGAAGTGATTACGTGTCTGAAGCAGCAGCAGCAGCAGTGTGTACTGTTTTCTCTTTTTCCTCTCACTGATTGTAACATTGCCTTCCTCACTGGCAAGACACCACCCTCACAACTGAGATGTACTAGATTCTTTTTTATATTTTGAATTTTATAATTAATAGTGTTAAAATGCACTGATTACTTTATCTTACACTGTTAAGTTTGTCAAGAGAAGTTCCAGATGCCTCGCTCTGTGTGCTTTTATTCCTCTTACATTTTTGATGTTTTTAATTTTAAAAAAATGCATATGGAGATCAGTTTATTATTGCCCTTTTTATCACTAGTTTCAACAACCCTATCAGCTGTATATTCCTTTTATTGATAGTTCTTCATTCCTATTATGTTTGTATATTTAACTCATGTTGGTGTTTTCTATGCATAAACAAGCTGTCAAAGTCTTGTTGTCTAAAGGATCTTTTGTTGTCTGCCTTGTCGGATATGCACAGTTTCATTCCTGGTTCAGCAATACTCTTACCGAACTGATTCCAGTTCTGTAAGACTGCAGTATGTAAAACAAAATTGAACAAATTCACAAGCACAGTAAGTGTTTCTTTTTCAGTAGCTCACTTCAGTTGACAAATCTACAAATTTTTAGTTCACACTATACTAGTTTCTTTTAAAATATTCCATTCATCACTTTTTCTTCACTAATCCAACTTTAGGGCTGGGAATCATAGGGCACAAGCCAGGGTACACCCTGGACAGGTTACCACTTCATCGCAGGGCCAACACAGAAGGACCGATATTTTTTGAACTTTGGAAGGAAACTGGAGTGTCCAGAAAAACTCACACAGGCACAGGTATGACATACAAACTCCATACCAAAAGGCCCTGCTGCAGCTTTGAACTCAGTACATTTATATCCGAGCAGCGTCATTATCAGGTGAGTTTAGATAATTTAAACACTTGTTGGTAAACACAACACTCCCGCCAAAGCAGAGTGACTGAAATACAATGCTGGGATCCTAATCTGTTGTAACATGGGGTGTGCACTTCCATTCTCCGTGCTAATTCATCCTGCCAGCTCTCACTGACAGTGCTCAACATCTCCATGAAGCCTTTTCAACACCTCCACGGACTGTGCAGCCTAACTGAATAACTTCCAAACATTCATTTCATAATAGTCATAACTGGGAGGAGCTGCACTAAACATAAGCACAAACAACAAACATTTAGCCTACTTGTAAAGTTAGCAGTTATCAAGTAGTAGCAGCTACAGTAGACACAACAGCCAGACAGACACAAAACAACTCATTTGAGGGCTGTAGAAGTTCTGAATAAGAGCCATAAACAGGAATTCCACATATTTCTCATGTATAAATCCCCTTTGCTTATAGTTAGACAGTTGATGTTAAGCTGTATGGATTGAGTGCAGTTGCTCCACTTTCAATCAAAGCTTCTGTATGTAACTTGCCATAACAATTTGGCACAAATTCTTTGGAGTTTTTCTGAGGACGCCGTTGGTTTTCAATGGGATTTAAGTGTTTTTCTGCCAGTCAGCCTGGGTGAAAATAATGTGGAGAAGTTCTATACAATAGTGGCAGAAGTGGACACATTGTCTGTTTCTCTCCCTTTCTAGAGCATCAGTTATTGTATGTTCGACGTTTGTTTTGCAGAGACACAGGGCAAAACAACAGAGAATTTGGTTGTTGATGCCAAAAATGGGAAGCTTATATCGTTGTTGGTTGCTGAGAAATTACTGATCTTGTGTTTTTAGGCGTGGGGCCACTGTGGTTGTCATACAGACCATTATGCATGGACAGCCATCAGATTAAAAATGTGTAAAGTGAGCCAAAAACAAGCTGCAAACAATCTGGAGAAAAAAGTGACAATAACATACAGTAAATATATTGTGAAAATGGCCAAAAAATATTGCATATTGAATGAATATATGAATATAAAAGGTTGAATATTATTTTATATAATTAAAGTAAAATGGCATGGACAAAAAAAGATGGTACCCTTAAATGAAATATTTTTTTGGCACCACCTTTTACTGCAGTCATTGCCAACAAGTAAATCTTAATTAGTATCACAGGTGCGTTCAAGCTTTTCATCAACCGTTCAGCCTGCTTAAAGGGCAAAAAAACCCATGCTGTTGTGTAGTTTGGTATTTTTTTTAAAACCGTTTCACATTGTATGGCCTCAGATCTACAGATCGTAAATATGTTTCTGCTTTCAGGTGTCTTCCCTCAGTGCCTAAAACAGCTGTTATCAAGCCACTGCTAAAAAAGTGCAACCTAGACGCCTCACTCATGGACAGCTATAGGCCCATATCAAACCTCCCCTTTCTTAGTAAAATAATAGGAAAAGCTGTCTTTCAACAATTGTACTACTTCCTGACACTAAATAACTGTTTTGATGTCATTTGGTCAGGTTTTTGGCCACACCACAGCACTGAGAGCGAGACAGCTCAAGTTAAGGTCCTAAATGACATCTGCTCCAATACAGTGGTGGTATTTCAGTCTTGGATGTACAGATCTCAGTGCTGCATTCGACACGGTCCAACCACAACATCTTACGAGACCAGCTGAAAAACTGGGTGGGACTTTCTGGCACATCACTTAGCTGGTTTGAGTACTATTTAAAAGACAGGGACTATTTTGTGTCTAAAGCAGAGAGCTGTCTGAGGAGCTCAAAAAGAGGATGATGGATAACCATGTTAAAGATAAAGGCTATAAGGCCATCTCCAAGCAACTTTGTGTTCCTACAACTACAGTTACCAATATTATTAAAAAGTATAAGGTTCATAGGACTATAGCCAACCTCACAGGATGTGTATGCAAGATGTGATTAAACTCCTGGTTGATCAGAAGGATAGTGTGATTGAAGAAAAAAAGCCTTGGAAACCATCTAAAATCATTCAAGCTGAACTCCAAGGTCAAGGTACGTCACTTTCTGATTGCATCTTGGGTCACCTTTTTTTTTTTTTTTTAACAGTAATGGACTTCATGGAAGAAGACCAGGAGGGCTCCACTGTTGACAGAAAAATATTTAAAAAGCCAGTCAAAATGCATGCTGACAAACCCCAAAGGTTATGGGAGAATGCCTTTTGGACTGATGTGCCAAAACTGGAGCTTTTTGGCCAGTCACCTCAGCTCTATGTTTCTTCTTCTTTCGGCTGCTCCCTTTAGGGGTCACCACAGCAGATCATCTGCCTCCATCTTACCCTATCCC
Organism: Pholidichthys leucotaenia; assembly: GCA_020510985.1. Lineage (NCBI taxonomy): Eukaryota > Metazoa > Chordata > Actinopteri > Cichliformes > Pholidichthyidae > Pholidichthys > Pholidichthys leucotaenia. The sequence continues at coordinate 117,996,649 of CM035842.1, forward strand.
TTGCATCTTCCTTCCTCTGTAACACCAACTGTCTCCATGTCCTCCTTCACTACATTCATGAATCTTCTCTGTAGTCGTCCTCTTTTCCTCCTGCCTGGCAGCTCCATCTTCAACATCCATTGTCCAGTATATCCACTATCCATCCTCTGCACATGTCCAAACTATCTCAGCCTTCCCTGTCTTACTTTGTCTCCAAACCGCTCAACATGAGCTGTCCCTCTGATATACTCATTTCTAATTTTGTCCCTCCTGGTCACTCCCAATGAAAATGTGAGCATTTTCAACTCTGCCACCTCCAGCTCCATCTTCAGTCTTTTTGTCAGCACCACGTCTCCAAACCATACAACATAGCAGGTCTCACTACCGTCTTGTAAAGCTTCCCTTTCACTCTTGCTGCTACCCTTCCGTCACAAATCACCCCTGACACTCGTCTCCACCCACTCAACCTTGCTTGCACTCTCTTCTTCACTTCGTGTGCATTTTCCATTGCTTTGCATGGTTGCCCCCAGGTATTTAAACTCAACTATTTTCACTACATCTACTCTTTGCATCTTCACCGTTACACCTGCCTCTCTCTCATTCACACTTATGTATTCTGTCTTGCTTCTACTGACTTTCATTCCTCTTCTCTCCGGAGCGTACTTCCGCCTCACCAGGTTCTCTTCCACCTGCATCTCTAGTACTTTTTCTTGGCATGAAACCATACTGCTGCTCACTGATTGTCGCCTCTCCTCTTAACCTGGCTTCAACAACTCTTTCCCATATCTTCATAGTATGACTGATCAACTTTATGCCTCTGTAGTTACTACAGCTCTGAGCATCACCTTTGTTCTTGAAAATTGGTACTAAAACACTTCTTCTCCACTCCTCAGCCATCCTCTCACTGTCCAAGATTGTGTTAAACAATCTGGATAAAAAGTCCACTGTCGTCTCTCCTAAACATCTCCATACCTTCACAGGTATGTTACCTGGACCAAGCACCTTTCCATTCTTCATCTTCTTCAAAGCTGCCCTTACTTCTGCCTTGCTAATCCTTGGGACTTCCTTGCTTACCATCTTTTCTTCAGCCGTCCTCCAGTCTCTCTCATCTTTATTCATCATCTCTTCAAAATACTCCTTCCACCTTCTCATCACACTCTTGTCATTTGTTAGTACATTACCATTTCTGTCCTTAATCAACTTATGCTGTACATCCTTTCCAGCCCGATCTCTCTGTCTAGCCAATCGATACAAGTCCTTTTTTTCTTCCTTAGTGTCCAGCCTCTCATACAATTCACTATACAGTTGTGAAAAAAATTAGGGGGCAGATTTACTAAGGCAGCACAAATTAGCAAGTGTGCAATTTAGACAGAGCGCCTAAGGGAGTGGCTAATTTTTGCCAGTGATCTACTAACAACACGCAAAATTATGAACACAGACGCAGACACTTCATTTCAGTAATGACCATCTATCCACCAAGAGCACCACAAAATTGCGCACAGGCACAGCTGATGAGGAAGCGGGTCATCAACACAGACACAACCAGTTTGGAGGAGCATAATATATAAAGCTTTTTTTAAACGCAAACCCCACTAAAATAGTTTATTTTTGTTCATTATATTTCAAAATTTAGATTTTCATTTAACATGGCAGACTCTTTTGCTTCATATGTATAAAATGAAGCATTTGTATCTATTTTAAAAAGACATCTCATGAATAAATTGATTATTTGACCAACATGTTTATTTTATTGACACTAGAACCATCGTGGTCTGATGGAGACTGGGGTTTTATTATGTGAATAACTTTGTTTTAACAAAATCTACAGGTCTTCCAGTTCACAACTTTTTATAAATACCATTGAGTTATGGTGTTGCAATTTCAGGGGATGTTTCTATAGATCTGTGCGCTCTTTTTGTTCATAATCTCATTGATGTTTTTCTTCCTATATTGTGTATCCTGAACTGGGAGAGAGAAATACAGAGGAGGGAAGTGAATAACTGTTTTATGCACAGCAAAAAGAAATACTGTAAATATAGAAAAATGGATAGAGAAAAAAACGAAGAAAATTGGCAATGTGGAAGATTTTGCTTCAAGAGCTAGGGGGAGCTGATGGATGGAGAGGAAAACTCCAGAGTCCGAGTCTGAACCTCGACAGAAAAGAGAAAAAAAGTCACTATTGGCTGTCACCATCTGTATGTCCACTGCAGGTAGGAAGGGCTCCTATTGTGCCCTATTTTATGGATACAAATTCATGTAGTAGGCTATATACAGTAAAAACAAATGAAATTTTTAAAAAACTGCTGGCTGATGTCCAGTTCAGCATAACACCGATCTATGTGAGACCGTTGATATTTGTATTATCTGTTCTTCTATCACGTCCAGTAAAGTTACGCACAGAGAGAAGCTTCTGTCTCTTATGCCACACGCTCTCGGTTCTCACCAGTGTCCTCCTGGCACCACTGATTACTACCATGTCAGGCACAGATGAATTAAGACAAGCTTTTTTGGGGGCGTTAAATCCTGGCGCATTTACCAGAAGATTGACAACCACAAACCTTAATAACCTTGCGCTAGTCATTTAAATACTCCCCTCCCGCAAATCTGCAATTTCTGGTGAGGAATAAATTAGGACACCCCCACATTTATTCCTACTTACCGTATTTTTGGGACTATAAGGCGCACCGGATTATAAGGCGCACTATCAATGAACGGTCTATTTGATGGTCTAATTTCATGCATAAGGCGCACCGGATTATAAGGCGCATTAAAGCGAGGTAGTCGGAGCCGGGAAAAAAAAAAATTTTGCGTGCATGGAATGAAAATCCTCTCTATAGTCATTATAAGATAAGATAAGATAAGCCTTTATTAGTCCCACAACGAGGAAATTCCAGGATTGCAACAGCACAGGGATAGCAACACTCAGAGCAACAATCAGAAGGCAAGAAAAAAAAAAAAAAAAAACAAGCAAGCAAGAGCAGCTAATGTACATATTACTATAAAATATATATATACACACAGACACACAGTGCAGAGCATTGTAGCTGGATGGAATAAATATATGAATATATGAACACACAGTGCAGAGCATTGTAGCTAGATGGAATAAATATGTAAATATATAAACACCCACAGTACGGAGCATTGCAGCTAGGTGGAATAAATATGCAAATATATAAACACACACAGTGCGGAGCAATGTAGCTAGATGGAATAATATGTAGCTATATAAAAACACAGTGCGGAGCATTGTAGCTAGATGGAATAAGTATATAGATATATAAATATAAACACACCCAGTGCTGAGCATTGTAGCTAGGTGGAATAAATATGTAAATATATAAACACACACAGTGCGGAGCATTGTTGCTAGATGGGATGAAACAGCATAACCGTCTACTTAGTTATCCTACATGGTATGATTATGTGCCCATACATATTCTCACCCTCCATAGCGACCGGTATGTTCCTAGTTGTATGCCGGAGAGGACCATTGTGTAAGTCTATTGCATCTTTTGCATTCAAAAAAAACTATTAGTTTGTTACGTCTTTTTGCTATCTCTGCGAGCAGCCCTGCTTAGATTGTACAGTCTGACAGCCGTTGGTAGGAAGGACCTACGAAACCTCTCGGTTGTGCACCTGGGATGATGTAGTCTGCTGCTAAATGAGCTCCTCAGTGCATCCAGTATGTCCTGCATAGGGTGGAACTCGGACTCCAGCAGAGATGACAGTTTAGCCACCGTCCTTCTCTCTCCTATCTCCTCCATCGGATCAAGGCGCTGCCCCAGGACAGAGCTAGCTTTCTTAATCAGTTTGTTCAGTCTCTTCCTATCGGCTGCAGTAATGCCACTGCCCCAGCAGACCACTCCAAAAGTGATGGCTGATGCCACCACCGTGTCATAGAATGACTTCAGCAGCGCCCCTTGTACACCAAAAGACCTGAGTCTCCTCAGCAGGAACAGCCTGCGCTGTCCCTTCTTGTAGAGTGCGTCAGTATTGTGTGACCAGTCTAGTTTATTGTTCAGATGAACACCCAGGTACTTATAGGATGTCACCATCTCGATGTCTGTTCCCTGTATATTTACTGGTGCTGTGAGGGGCTGCCCATGCCTGCGGCAGTCCACCACCAGCTCCTTAGTTTTCCTCGCGTTGATCTGGAGGCAGTTCCGATGGCACCAGTCCACGAAGTCCTGGATAAGCCCTCTGTACTCAGCTTCATCTCCATTGGAGATGAGGCCAACGATCGCAGAGTCATCAGAGAACTTCTGTAGATGGCAGTGTGTTGTGTTGTGTGAGAAGTCCGCAGTATAAAGAGTGAACAGGAAGGGAGCCAGCACCGTTCCCTGGGGGGCCCCCGTGCTACTGATGATCGTGTCGGACACACAGTCCCGGGTTCTCACAAACTGAGGCCGGTTCGTGAGGTAGTCCAGGATCCATGATGACAGGTGCTGGTCCACCCCTGCGCGCAGCAGCTTGTCCTTCAGGATCATCGGTTGGATGGTGTTGAAAGCACTGGAGAAGTCAAAGAACATGATCCTCACCATATTCCCGGGCTTCTCCAGGTGGGACAGAGAACGGCGAAGGAGGAAGATCACCGCATCCTCCACCCCAATGCCATGCTGGTAGGCGAACTGGAGTGGCTCCATCGCTGGTTCCACCAGGGGGCGGAGGTGAGCAAGGAGCAGTCTCTCCAGGGTCTTCATCAAGTGGGACGTCAAGGCCACCGGTCTGTAGCTGTTCAGGTCTTTGGGGTGGGAAGTTTTTGGTACAGGTACCACACAAGATGTTTTCCACAGCTGTGGTACCCTCCCCAGTTTCAGGCTCATGTTGAAGATATACGTCACAATCCCACACAGCTGGTCTGCACAGGACTTGAGGAGCTTTGCGCTGATGCCGTCCGGTCCCGGCGCCTTCCTCGCTTTGATCTTCCTCAGCTCCATCCTCACCTGGGTCCTGGTCAGGGTCAGGATGGGGGGCTGTGTGTTGGGAGTGGGGGGGTGTTGGTGGGGTGGGGAGTAGGCAGCAGGACTTGATTTCTTATAGACACTTATAGACACATATAGCGCGATTGTCTGTGAGTGTGAATGACCTGCTCCATGAGCAGGCGGAACGTTTTTAGTCCAGTGGCTGTTTACATCGCCATATTGGCCAGAATATCGCTCGGTACTCGATATGACTCGCTCTTCGGCAGAGAACGAGCCGTATTTACAGCCGTAAATACGTATTTACAGCCATATTTACTGCTCCCGTTTAGCTGTAAACGGGAGCAGTTTCGATGCCGAAGTTTCACATACAAATCCTAATATACGTGTTCTATACACCATCGGCTTTTGGGTATCGACTACCTCGCGAGGTAGTATCGACTACCGCAAGGTAGTCGAATCTGGGAATTTTTCTTTTTTTTTTTTTTGCGTGCATGGAAAGAAAATCCTATCTGTAGTCATTATAGACACATATAGCACGATTGTCTGCGAGTATGAATGACCTGCTCCATGAGCAGGCGGAACGTTTTTAGTCCGTGGCTGTTTACATCGCCATATTGGCCAGAATATCGCTCAGTACTCGATACCGAGTACGATACCGATACGGCTCACTCTCTGCCAGAGAGCGAGCCGTATTTACAGCCGTAAATACGTATTTATAGCCGTATTTACTGCTCCCGTTTACAGCTAAACTGGGGAGCAGTTTCGATGCCGAAATTTCACATACAAATCCTAATATACGTGTTCTATACACCATCGGCTTCTGGGTATTGAATATCGTATATTACTCTGCCAGGCTCCTGACTACCATAATGCTCCGAAAATCCCTCAAGCGGTTCGGCTTCGTAACTTACCAAAGTCGTACTAAAACATTTTTGACATATTTTTGAGCGCCGTGTACCACATAAAATTGGTTCGAGGTCAATAAGCACAATCAGAATTAATACATAAGGCGCACCGGATTATAAAGCGCACTGTCGATTTTTGAGAAAATTAAAGGATTTTAAGTGCGCCTTATAGTCCAAAAAATACGGTAAAATGGCTAAAATCACACACAGGTGTATCACATCAGGTGCACATGATTAGAACACCATTACACAGCATTTTGAAGGAGGCTTGTCCTATTTAAACCTCAGACATTTAGTTTGATGTGTTCCTGACTGTTGAAGTGAGAGTGAACACCATGGTGAGATTGAAAGAGCATTCTGGGGCCTTCAGAAAGAAGATTGTAGTAACTTATGAGTCTGGTAAGGGATTTAAAAAGATCTAAAAAGAATTTGAAATGAGCCATTCCACTGTCTGGAAAAAAGTCTACAAGTGGAAGGCATTCAAAACAACTGCCAACATGCCCAGGTTTGGCCATCCAAGCAAGTTTTCCAAAAACCCTAAAATGTCATCACGGGACCTACAGCAGGCTCTTGCTACTGTTGATGTGAAAGTGCATGCCTCTACAATCAAAAAGAGACTGCACAAGTTTAACTTGCATGGCAGGCGTGCAAGGAGGAAACCTTTGCTCTCTAAGAGAAACATGAAGGCCAGACTGAAGTTTGCCAGAGAGAATGTAGACAAAGACCAGGACTTCTGGAATAATGTTCTTTGGATAGATGAGGTTAAAATTGAATTATTTGGACACTAAAACAGAGGACGTGTCTAGCGTAGACCAAATACAGCATTCCAGGAAAAGAACCTCATACCAACTGTGAAGCATGGAGGTAGAAGTGTCGTGGTTTGGGGATGCTTTGCAGCAAGCAGGACCTGGCCAGCTCACCATCATAGAATCCACCATGAATTATACTGTGTATCAGAGGATGCTTGAGGACTACATGAAACCATCTGTAAAAAAATTAAAGCTGAAGTGGAACTGGACGCAACAACATGACAAAGACCCAAAACATACCAGTAAATCCACCAAGGACTGGCTAGAAACTAAGAAATGGAGAGTTCCGGAATGGCCGAGTCAAAGGCCAGCTCTTAATCCCATTGAGATGCTGTGGGGTGACTTGAAATGGGCTGTACATGCAAGAAACCCCTCAAACATCTCACAGATGAAAGAATTCTGTGTTGAGGAGTGGGGCAAACATTCCTCAGACCGATGTCAGAAACTGGTAGATGGCGACAAGAAGCATCTCACTGAAGTTATTTCAGTCACAGGGGGTAACACAAGCTATTAGGTGATAGGGTGTCCTAACTTTTTCTTCTGTTAGAATATGCATTTTTTGTTGATATCTTTTATTTAATAAGTAAAACAAGGTTAATTTTTGTTATTTACCTCCAATTAAATCACCTTCTTTTCCAGAGATAAATAAAAACAAAATTAGACATCAATATGTGAACATTTCTTAATAAAGTACTGAATATTTAAAGGGGTGTCCTAATTTTTTCACATGACTGTATGCCTTTTCCTTTGCCTTTGGCACCTCTCTCTTTGCCATGCGCCTAAATTCCAAATACTCCTGTCTACTTTCTTCATTTCCCTGACTATCCCATTTTTTCTTTGCTAACCTCTTCCTTTGGATACTTTCCTGTACCTCCTCATTCCACCACCAAGTCTCCTTGTCTTCCTTTCTCTGTCCACTGGATACACCACATACCTTTCTACCCGTTTTCCTCAATACTTTTGCTGTACTGTCCCAGTCATCTAGTAATTCTTCCCTACCACCCAGAGCCTGTATCAACTCCTTCCTGAACTCTGTGTGACCTTCTTCCTTCTGTAACTTCCGCCACTTAATCTTTTGCTCTGCCTTCACTGTTTTCCTCTTCTTACTTTCCAAAGTTACCCTACAGACTACCATCTGATGCTGTCTAGCTACATTCTCCCCTGCCACCACCTTGCAGTCTCCTATCTCTTTCAGATTTCTCCTTCTGCATACGATGTACTCCACCTGTGTGCATCTTCCTCCACTCTTGTAAGTAACCCTATGTTCCTCTCTCTTCTTGAAGTATGTGTTCATCACAGCCATTTCCATCCTTTTAGGAAAATCCACAACCATCTGTCCTTCCATATTTGTATCCTTAAGACCATACTTACCCAGAACCTCCTCATCACCTCTGTTCCCTTCACCTACAGTACACGTCCATTAAAGTCTGCTCCAATCACCGCCCCCCACCCCCCAGAACACTCTCTACCACTTCATCCAACTTACTTCAGAATTCCTCTTTCTCTTCTACCTGACATCCAACTTGTGGGGCATTCACACTGACAACATTCAACATCACACCTTTGACTTCTAGCTTCTAGCCCCTGATCTTGTCTGACTCCTTCTTTCCCTCCTGAACACTTTTCACATACTCTTCCGTCAAGATTACTCCTACTTCATTTCTCTTCCTATCTACACCATGGCAGAACAGTTTAAACCCACTGCCGATGCTTCTAGCCATGCTTCTCTTCTACTGTGAACACACAGTATATCTACCTTTCTTCTCTCCATTATATCAGCTAACTCTCTGCCTTTACCAGTCATAGTCCCTACATTTAATGTCCCTACTCTCACCTTCACAGTTCTACCTTTCCTTTTCTCTCTCTCCCTCCCTCCTAACATGCCTTCTCCCTCTCCTCCTCCTTGATCTTCGACCAACAGTAGCCCAACTTCCACCGGTACCCTGTCAGTTGACAGCACCGGTGGTGGTTGTTGTTAACCCGGGCCTCGGCTGATCCAGTATGAAAATCTCATTTGTCATGATCCGCATGTTTGATTTGGCAAAGGTTTTATGTCGGATGCCCTTCCTGACACAACCCTCCCCATTTACCCAGGCTTGGGACCGGCACTACGAGTTCACCGGCTTGTGCACCCCCTGTGGCTGGGTTCACATCAGCGCTATATTTACAGAAGGAAAAATGAAGCTTTAAAAGAAAATAATGCCATACCTACTGTGTAGTAAGGGGACTTGGTTTTGTTTTGTGGCTGCTTTGCTGCATCTGCCGTCTGAAGTCTCAAGACTACCAAGGCATCCTGGAGTGAAAACATATTGCCGAGTGTCAGAAAATTCTGCCTCACTTGCAAGTCATGGGTCCTTCAACGGGGTAATGTTCCAAAATATACAGTTAAAGCAGGGGTGGGCAGTGAGGGCCATTCCACTGCAGGTTTTCTCTTCCACCCAGTCTCTTCAGCAGGTGTTTTCAATGATTAGCAATCCTTGAAGCTGATAAGAGCAAACACCTGCTAAAGAAACTGGATGGAACAGAAAACCTGCAGTGGAATGGCCCTCTGTTGCACATGATTGCCCACCCTGAGTTAAAGGCACTCAAGAATGGCTGAGAAAACACATTGGCCCTGTAAACAAAATATGTGGCCATGTAAACGGGGTAATTGACTCAAGTGGTTGACTCTCCAATAATCCGTTTATTCAGTGCATGTAAACATGAAAGAACAGATTATTGCCGTCATCGGTTTATTCCCAGTAATCAGTTTATTGTAACCATGTACTGTAACTGGGGTCAATAAAGAAAGCCATTAAACTTTTGTCCGTTTCAAGTTATTTCAATGATGTCTTTTTGGTTTTTGTGCTCAGAGTACCAGCAAATTTGCCCATGTCTGTATGTTAGATGTCAATATCATATGATTATAAACCATTTGGCTACTTTCCACAGTTTTACATTTTGAAGTGCAGTCCAATCGCCAGGTAGTTCTGTACAAAGTGGACTGCATCAGGTAGCTGATCAGATTTAAATCTGCAGGAAGCAAAATATGCTCAGTTCAAAGAACACTGATAACTGACCAGGGAAAAGTGAACAATCACCCATCACTTCAACAGAAGTTGACAAGAAAATTATCCAAAAGTGATTGTTCTTCAGATAATTTGGTATACTTTATTAATCCCTGAGGGAATTTCAGGACATCCACTTGGAGGGATGAGGCAGCCATGGTGCAACGCCAATCCCTTCACCATTCACACCTAGGGCCACTTCAGAGTCTCCATTTAGCCTAATTTGCATGTTTTTGGTCTGTGGGAGGAAACCAGAGTACCCGGGGTTAACCCAGACAGATATGGGGAGAACATACAAGCTCCACACAGAAGGGTCACCGATGGTCAGGGGGTGGGATCGATCCTGTGAGCCTTCTTACTGTGCTGCTACAGTGCTAACCACTGTACCACCAAGCACTTTCACTGCATTTCATAATGTGAATTGAGCTAGCGTTACTATCATCAAGGCCATTACAGCTTAAGCTGTCAGTTTAAATTTCAGCTGCTAATGTCAACTGCTTATCACACAGCTAATATTGAATGTTTTGTTATGTTCTGTAACTGTTTTATTCAATCCTTGTCTCTTACTTTATTGCGCAATAGCCTGGTGGAGCACCCACAATTTTGTTGTGCTGTACAACTGTACAATGACAATAAAGCCTATTCTATTCTATTCTTTATTTCATTGCTGTAAAAATGTCTATCGTAGCAGTAACATGGAGGGAGGAAGATTGCATAGTGTTTCAAATTTTTTTTTTTTTTTTTTTTATTTAAGTTTTTGTAAAGGGTATACAGGTCGTTACAGCAATGCAGTGTTTACATTTTCATCACATGTTCCCTTATTTTCAGATATCTGACAACATTGGAAGATTAATTCTTACAACACCCCCTTTTTTTTTTTTTAAAGTGAAAGAAAAAGTGAAATTAAAGAGAAAAAAAACAAGAAACAAATAACAAAAAAAAAACAAACAAACCAGTAAAAAACAAACAAAAAGAAAAAGTAAGTAAATAAAGATAAAAGAGCATCTGAGTAGCGTTGGAACAGAGAGCGGAACCATTATTGAAATGGTATTTGTCAAAGATTAGATCTAATGGAAGACACATATGCGGTCCAGGGTTGCCAAAAGTTCATGAACACATCCATGTCCTGTCTCAGTGCGAATGTCAACTTTTCCATCGAGTAAATGTCTTGGATCACGTTAGTCCAATCTTCAGGTGTAGGACAGTCCTTCAACATCCATTTTTTAGTTAGAGCTTTTTTGCTTGCCAATATTAAAACATTGAATAAGTATTTTTCTCCTCGTCTTTCCAGTGAGTCCGGTAGTAAACCCAAATACAAAGTTACAAAAGAAAAGGGAACTGTAATTTTGAATATTTTCCCCAATATTGTCTGTACCTTGGTCCAATATTGGTGGATAACTGGGCATGACCAAAACACATGAAAATGATTTGCAGTCTTTTCACCACACAAGCGCCAACAGTTCAATCCCTTATGGGTAAATTTGTTTTGTGCAGGTGTTCTGAAAAATCTTGCCAAGTTTTTCCATCCAAATTCTCTCCACTGCAGGGATGAGGTACTTTTCCATTGCTGTTTATTTAGCTTTTCCCATATTTCCAGTTGTAAAGTGAAATTCCCCTCTTTTTCCCATCTCTCTTTTATATAAGATGTGTTGTCTCCTTTTAAGTCTTGAAGACCTTGGTATATTTTAGAAATGTATCTGATCCCTGGGATCCCTTTATATGCCATTAAGAAGACCTTCAGAACACCTGACTGGGCCCTTTCCAAAACCTCCTTTTTAAGTATATTGTTTATGTGGTGTCTAAGCTGGAAGAACCTGTAAAGGTCTTGATTTATTAGGCCTTGTTTTTTCAAATCTTCAAAACTTCTTAAGATTTGCCCTTTAAAAAAATCGTAATATTTTATCAGCCCTTTCTCCTTCCACTTTTTAAATCTGGTGTCTGTTTTATTAGGAGTAAAGTCCTGATCATAGGCGATCCATTGCAGAAGTCGATAGGGCTCTTTAGTTTGATTCTCTCTGACTATCTTAAACCAAATTTTTAGCGGGGTCTCTATCCACGGGTTAGTGTTATTCAAAAGCTTAGGTAAGACATTGTTCCCTATTATCGCCTGTAGGGGGATGTCACTTGTTATTTGGCATTCAATCTCCTTCCATTGTGCAGTGTAGACTGGGTTACATATCTCTACTAAAGTTTTAATTTGTGCGGCTTTAAAGTAGTCCCTGATATTTGGCAGCGCGAGCCCACCTTTGTCTTTGTTTAGCTGTAGGGTTCTATATCTGATTCTAGGTCTCTTGCCCTGCCATATGAATCTTGAGATCCTTCTGTCCAGCTCCTGCCATGTTTTTTTGGGAGGTTCTACCGGTATTGTTTGGAAAAGGTATAGAAGACGTGGAAGTATATTCATTTTGACTGCTTCAATTCTTTGTGCAGTACCCAAGAATGGTATCATATTCCATCTTGCTAGGTCAGATTTTATTTTTGTCACCAGTGGATCATAGTTTAGTGATATAATTTTGTTGAGTTGTTTCGGGATATTGACCCCCAGATATTTCATAGATTCCGACTCCCAGTTAGTTTTGAGTTTGCTTAGTGAATAATGATTTGGGTCATAGTTGAATGTTAAAACTTGGGTTTTATGCATATTTAATTTGTACCCCGATAAATCTCCATACTCTGAAAAAACTGAGGTTAGTTCTGATAAAGAAGTGTCCGGCTGCCCTAGGTATATTAAAATGTCATCAGCAAAGAGTGCTATTTTATGTTCCTTCTGACCAAGTGTAATACCTTGAATTTTTTGGTTTTGTCTTATCCATTGGCTCAGAGGTTCTATGAAGATTGCAAAGAGCAGTGGAGACAGGGGGCAGCCCTGACGACATCCTCTTTCCAGTTCAAAAGATGATGATAAATTACCGTTAATCCTTATTTTAGCTGTTGGTTTTTTATATAATGCCTGTATAGTTCTAATGAAGTTGTTATGAAAATTGAAACTGGATAAGATTCTATATAGAAAAGACCAGTCAACCGAATCGAATGCTTTTTCGGCATCTAATCCCAATATGACTGCATTTAAGTTATATTTTTTTATATGATGAATTATGTGTAAAGTGCGTCGAATGTTGTCTTGTGTCTGTCTTTGTCTTATAAAACCTGTTTGGTCTAAATGAATTAGGTCTGTCAGTATATTTTCTAACCTTTTGGCAAGGATAATGGTAAAAAGCTTATAGTCCTGATTTAGTACACTGATTGGTCTGTAGTTGGAGCACTCTAGTTTATCCTTTTCAGGTTTAGGTATAACTGCAATGACCCCTTCTCTCCAGGAGGGGGGGATTTCCCCTGTGTGGAGGACATAATTAAATGTTTTCAGGAGGAGAGGAGATAGTTGCTGTTTAAAGGTTTTGTACCACTCTGCTGTATAGCCATCAGCTCCTGGGGATTTGTTAGCTTTAAGTTTCATAATTGCTTTTTCCAATTCTTTAGGATGTATTTCTGACAGTAGTGTTTTATTTTGTGACTCCGTAAGTTGGGGAAGGTTTAATGTGTTTAGGAATGCCTCGGATGCGTTTTTATGTTTTTTGTGGGAGTATAAGTTCTTATAGTAATTCTCGAAGTTTTTAAGAATATCCTGAATTCTGAATTTTATTTCCTTTGATACTGGGTCTCTGATTTTGTAGATTGCTCTTTCTGTTTGATGTTTCCTCAATTTATAGGCTAGCAATTTTGCCGATTTACTGCCTGCTTCATAGTATTTTTGTTTCAGAAATGTAAGTTTCTTCTGGATTTCTATTGTGTAGATCTCATTTATTTGGTTTTTAATTTCCTTAATCTTGAGCGAGTCAGTAGAATGAGTGTTGCCTTTGTGTTCTTTTTCTAGGTTCCTAAGTTCTGACTCTAATGTGGATAGTTTTTCTTGTCTTAGTTTCTTTTGGGTTGCCAGTTTTGCAATAATCTTTCCTCTTATTACAGCTTTACATGCATCCCACAGTATTAAAGGGGATACTTCTCCATTATCGTTATCTTCCAAATATCTGAGAATATCTGATTCCAATTCATCTTTCAATGGTCCTTTCAGGACATTTGAATTTAACCTCCAAGAAAATGTATTATTTGTGTATTTTTGGATATTTAAGTCCATGTAGATCGGACTGTGGTCGGAGAGATCCATCAGTCCTATTTTACATGTTTTTACTCTTCCAATGTCTCTATTAAACATAAAAAAATAGTCAATCCTTGAGTAAGATGAATGTGGAGTTGAGTAAAATGTATAGTCTTTTACACTGGGGTTGAGTTCCCTCCACACGTCACAGATTCCCAGTTCTTTTAGTAGCATCCGAGTCTTCCTGTTTTGGGTGTTATTTTGATGTGGGGAATTACCAGAAGCATCCCAGTATGGATTCAGTCTAAGATTGAAGTCCCCACCACATATCACTAAACCTTGAGCTTTAGTTATCATTAGGTCGAATACATTTTTATAAAATTTCCAGTTAGCCCCTGGGGGAGCATACACATCCAGCAGGGTGATATCTTCTCCCTCTAGCCGCCCAGTTACCAAACTGTATCTCCCTTCTTTATCTTTGTGTTCTGATTTTTTTTCAAATGTAATTTTGGTTGATATCAATGTCGCTACTCCCCTCCTCCTCCCTGATTTATATGAAGATGAAGAGATCATTTTAAACCCTTGTCTACTGAGTTTATTGTGTTCCACGTCTGTTAGGTGGGTTTCTTGTAAAAGTATTATTCCTGCTTTGTCTTTTTTCATTTTGCCTAGAATCTTGGATCTTTTAACTGGATTCAGGATTCCTTTTACATTATATGAAATTATTTTGGTTACACCCTGTTTCTCCATTGTGTTGTTTTGTTTAGTATAACTGTGTGGTGGCCCTCTTTTGTGCTACTCAGAAACTGAAAGAACATTAAAAACAAGAAAAACATTAAGAACATAGTGTAAAAAACTTTAAAACAAAAAGCTGTCATAAGAACTTCCTGAGCTGAGGTCTTTTTAAAGACCCTGTAAGAGCCTTGATGGAGTGAAGGCTCTGAGGGAAATTCCTCAAACTCTGTTACGTGTTGAGGGCCCTCTCTTACCACTGAAAGTAGTCCCATGCTTTTAACGTGAGTTTCAGAACCCAATCCAAACTTGTAATGATTTTTTTTTTTTTTTCCTTTTATGCCTAAACCCTGTGAAATTGTGTGCACCCTCCCACCCCCATCACATCAAACATTCACGCAAAAACAGTATTTGTTAGTATGAGGAGAACATGTGGATTATTGTCACATTTCTATTTTAACAAGTTTTTTTTTTTTAATTACAAAGACTTATTTGTTTCAAATAATATGATTGTTCCATGAAATGTTTTACCACATGCTGAATATGCATCTCCTTTAATGTTTGTTACCTTGTATGAGGGGGGATGGATGTGCGGATTGATTCAAGAGAAAAAAAAAAAAAAAAAAAAAAGGTCGCTATTCCAACCTGAAAACGGATAGTTTATCCGCGACGCTCTGGTGCTGGGTTTCCCGCTGCTGGTCCGTGGATTTTGAAGGTCTTTGTGTTGTCCATGTTTGCGCTTTGATCTTCTCACTCGGGTCTGCTGGGGGTTTAACTACCGTTACCGGGAGGCCTCTTTTCGCCATGTCAGCTGTTGCTTCTTCCGCCGAATTATAGAGACACGTTTCATCGCCGTAGAAGACCCTTAACTTCGCAGGAAATGGTGTCTGAAAGCGCAATTTCTTCTCTCTTAACACCTTTTTCGCGTCATTGTATTCCCTGCGCTTTTTAAGGACCTCCGGGGCGTAATCGTGTTCCACGTAGACTTTTCTCTCCTGGTGCATAAATCCTTTTTTCTGCCAGGCCAGTCTTACAACCTCTTGTTTTATTTTGAAATTGGAAAATCTTATCAACACCGAACGTGGGGGCGCTTCCGCCGCCGGCCTAGCGGCTAATGAACGATGTGCCTTTTCTATCTTCAAGTCGGTGGTTTGTGGAATATCCAATTTCTCTCTTAGTAAGGATTCCACGCATTCTGCCATTGAGTTAAAACCATTTTCGGTTCCTTCTATCAGACCATGAATTCTTATGTTGTCTCTTCTTTGTTTTCCTTCTTGGTCGGTTAGCTTAGCCTCTATAGCTGCTTGTCTTTTGCGTAGGTCTAGCACAGAATCTTCGAGCACTTTTATTCGATCCTCTGTTTCCAAGATTCGGTTCTCGGCCTGGTCCACTCTGCTGTTTGTCCTTTTCAATTCTTCTCTGAATTCCCGAAATTCGGCCGTAACATCTCGGCGAAATCGTCGTAGCTCCTCAAATAGTGATTTCAGGCTAACCCTTTTGTTAGCTATCACCAGTTCCTCGTCTTCTGAACGGAGATCTTCCAGTTCGGATTCTCCGGCCGATACGTGTCCTGGCCTGGAGAATTTCAGTTTCTTCTGTTTTCCTTTAGACATGATGATTTTGTCTTTTGATTTTCACTCCTCCAAAAATCCGTTAAGTTTGATTTTCAAGGTGTTATCCTAGATTGGGTCTGAGAGCTTCAGTGTTAAGCTGCAGTCGCCATGGCGTCCAGACCGGAAGTCTCGTGTTTCAAATTTTTAAGATTATGTTGCCTTAAATGATATTCCCTGAGCAAGGAGCACTGCTTAAGTACACTGCTGATCAGCAGTTTTGTTTGATGAAGGCTGTAGCCTTCAAGGTCTTCGACCTTTAACTGTTTTTATTCAGCAAACTGTCATTTTTAAGATACCCATCAGGTGGATGAATTGTATTGGTCCAGAAGTATTCTTTTACAATTGCTGACACATCAATTATCTAATTTTATTTATTTATTTCACCAACCCTGTGAAGGACTCCCCTACCATTATTCACTCCACTGACTGAATCACTAATGGTCCCGTCTTTCCACCACTTAACTGTTTGGTGGGCTGTCCCCTATTTCCTTCACAGTTGCTAGAATTGTTTAATCCATGTCTTAAAAAAAGCTGTATCATAATTTAAAATTGACCCAAAATATTCAATTGCGTATTGTATTTCAGGCACAGTTGAATTAAGTGTTTAAACCACTAGAGGGCGCACTAGTCTTGTAGAAATAACTCATCCCACTGTGCAATTGCTGGGGTAGAATTGAAGAACTCATTGAGAACTATTAAGTATTGTTAGTATATATCATAACTAACATAGACTTGAACATAAAAGTAAGCTCAGCTTCTACCAAAGGGAAGTTTTCAATGATGGGAGTTTATTTAGGTAATTATAATTATTGACTTTGTTAATATGCAGGTTTGATTCAAGGCAAAGACACATGATACATTTTAAGTGCATCTCAGTCCGCTAACACACTAAGTTATGTATATTGTGGTACAAGGTGATGAAAAGGTGATCTTTCATGCCTGTGTGCTTATTTGTTTTTTTTTTATCTGTCCAGCTCTGGTGTGTGTGACACATGGGTACCTTAGGAACTTGTATCTTAAGTAATCTTAACACAAGGCCGGAAAGCTTGTCGTGCCAGGTGTCACCTTGAGAGGTACATTGACATTCCTGTCAGCTGGGGAATTGGTGTCACTTCAGCAGAGCCTCTGTGGCTGCCTTGCTATTTAACTGGCTGGCCAACCAGCCTCAGGGCAACTCCTTTTTAATCTGCCAATCTCCCCATAGCTCCACTGGAGTAATTACAAGTTACACCCAGAGGTTAGAGGGAGCCATGAATTGGGACTGCATCTCTTTCTCATTTTCACATACCAAATCTCTGCAACAGTTCCTGAGCAGTCCCATTAGTTGGGAAAGGGATTTTAGCTCAAAGCTGAAGTTTAAGCTTTAAGGTATTCTATAGAGTTTGACCCAGAGAGATGTCTGAAAGGGATTTCTACAGTCTGCAGTAGATGAAAGTGATGTAAAACTTCTACATTTGCATTTAACACTTAAATGAAGCAAAAAAAAAAAGGCGTAGCAGTGGATGGGAATTTTTCATATTGTATTTTATGTCTTTGACCTCCTATGCTGTGTATCTCCACTTTAAGCATTTATAACACACTGTACACATTTAAGCAATAAAGATGTGCATTTTTTTTTCTTTTTTGCACATTGCCAACAATGAGTCAAACTTATTTCCAGTGTAAGTTTGACTCCACCAGGGCTGCCCTTTGTCACTGATCCTGTTCATAATTTTCATGGACAGGATTTCTAGAGGCAGCCAAGGAATGGAAGGTGTCATGTTCAGTGACCACAGGATCTCGTGTCTGCTGTTTGCAGATGTGGTCCTACTGACTTCATCGAGCAATGACGTACAGGTCTTACTGCAGTGGTTTACTACTGAGTGTGTGGCGGCTGGGATGCGAATCAGTACCTTCAGTCCAAGTCCATGGTCCTCACCCATAAAAGGGTGGATTGTTCTCTCCAGGTCAGGGATGAGTTCCTGCCCAATTAAAGGAATTCAAGTATGTGGAGTGCTTGTTCTTAAGTGAGTGGAGAATGGAGCGGGAGATTGACAGATGGATCAGAGCAGCATCTGCAGTGATGTGGACGTTGTACTTTTCTGTTGTGGTGAAGAGGGAGCTGAGCTCTAAAGGAAAGCTGTCAATTTACCGGTCAATCTATGTTCCTACCCTCACTTATGGTCATGAACTTTGGGTAATGACTGAAAGAATGAGATCATGGATACAAGCGGCTGAAATGAGCTTTCTCTGTGGGGTTGCTGGGCTCACCCTTAGAGATAGGGTGAGGAGTTTTGACATCTGGGAGAGGCTGTACTCTGAGCCTCTCCCAGAAATTTTTAAAAATAACGGGGTCTTCACTTGTCCCTTGTAAACTCACGCCCATTTGGAATAATCCTGATATCCTACAACAAAAGAGGATGTTAAACTTTCCACTATGGTGTGAGAAAAGAATATAAAGCTTAGAACATCCTATTTGAGGTGGAAACTTTATCCAATTCCAGGAACTAGTGTCACAGTATGACATCAGTGATAAAACATTTCTTGAATACCAACAGCTTAAATCCATAATAAAAGCAAGATTCAATTTCAACCAGACAGATTTAGAGGTACCAGTTAAGGTGACAGTTTCTAAATCTTTGTTCCCCTAAATTAATATAAAAAATACACAGACTATTATCAAAACTGGATGAGTCAGCATCTCTCCCAAAATTAAAATGGGAGACAGACCTATTAATCAGTAAACATGAAAGCTTCTGGGCACAAATATGTTTAAACACTAAAACTAAGATGACTAAAACCTCTAATTTACAATCCATACAGTACAAAGTTCTACATAGAATTCATTACACAGGACAAAGGATGTTCAAAATGGGCTCGAGTCACACAAATATCTGTTCCCACTGTACTAGCAAAGTCCCGGATATTTATATGCATGTTATGTGGTCCTGTGCATCGGTCCAAAAGTTCTGGCAGAAGATATGTGGAGACTTACCGTTATGGCTTGGGTGTCATATTGCAACCTCTCCCACACTTTGCATATTGGGTGATAAGTGAGATAAATATAGAAGTTAAAGTGTCACACGTGGTTCTCACTGCTTTATGCATAGCCAAGAAAACTATCCTCATGAATTGGAAATCAAGAAATAATTTATGTACAACCCACTATAAGAACCTCCTATTAGGTTATATTAGTCTGGAGAGAATGCCTCCTCTAAAAACCAATTGGCTGAATTAAATTCTCTCTGGTCCCCGCTTATTGATTCTATAACCTGAAGGGTGGTGGGTGACGGCTCGACTCTCCTTGGTGCCTCTGGTGCCCGGCTGTACCCTGACCAGAGGGGGTTTTCTGTGACCCACTGGAGCCTGTGTCCTGGGCACCTGTCTTGGGATGGCTGTGCATCTGGCCTGGAGGGTGGCTGCAGGGTGGGCTGGGGAGTGTGGGGGGGTCGTGGCCCTGGGCTGGCCAGCCTTGTCTCCTGGGTGGGGCTGGCCTTGGGCCCCTGGTGCTGGGGGACGTCTCCCCCTCTGGGCCGGGGTCCGGTTCATGCTGGGGGCTGGTGCCTTTATCCTGGTGTGAGGAGGGGGTTGCATGGGGTCGCCCCCCCATCCTCTGGAGCCTACGTGTGTGGGTGTGCGTGCATGCGTGCATGTGAGTGTGTGTGAGTGTGTGGGGGGGGGGGGGTTCACATGTGTATGTGTGGTATGTGTGGATGTGGATATGGGTGTGTACATGTATGTGTGAACGTGTGGGTATGTGTGTTGTGTGTAAATATGCAAGGATGTGTGTGTGTGGGTGTAGGTGGACATATGTGATGTATGTATGTGTTTGTACACGTGAGGGTGAGCGTGTGTGTGTGGGGGGGCAAGTACCTGTGGGTGGACGCACGGTTGTGGAGGGTGTGTATGTGAGGGGAAGACCCCATTGGGTGGCGGGGGGTGGGGTGGGCTGTCTAGTGACCAGGGGGATAGCGTTTTGGTTACTGCTCTCCCTGGCCATCCTGCCGTTGGTTCCTGGGGCAGGGCATTTTGCCCACACTGCCTCCAGTGTCCGTGGTGCCAGGCATGGGTGTGTGCGGGTGTTCTGTGGCGGTCGAGGGTAGCCGTTGCCGCAGGTTGGTGGCTGACTTCTATCGGTTTGCCCTGGGGCGGTTGTGGCTGCAGGGGTGGCCTGCCACTGGCTGGGGGGGATGGTGGGTGGGCTTGCAGGGGGCACTATGGGATGTCGCTTGACATGTCAATCACTGTATTATTATTATACATATATGTTTGTGTACGTGCATACAGGGTGTGTACAAGATGCGAGAGAGTGAGTGTGGCTGCCCCATCATGCCTGTGGTGCTGGAGAGCGCTGGGGTACATTGGCGGATTCTGTGTTGCACAGCCTGGCACCCCTCTCCCTGGGATGGGATCTGGAGGTGGTGGGTGGCTTCCAGAGCCAGTTTGGGAGCTGGCTTCTGGGGGTGGGGGGGCTGGCTCTCTCTGGGACCGCCCCAATTTTGGGTGGTTCATGCATCTTATTGGATACAGTTAGGGTTTTGGGGTGGGGGTGTGCCATACAGCGTCGCTGAAGAGGATTCCTCTGTCTACAGTGCTGTGGGGCCACCTTCACCTCAATTTTATAATTGTACTGTAGACACTGAGGGCTTTGGGGGGGATGGGAGCACTGCCGCTGATAGCAATGGGTAGCGATGCCCTATCACACTACCCCCCCCCCCCCCCAATTTTAACTGCACTTTGGTAGTTCACACACCTGCACCCAATAACACCACACAAATAACACTCACCCATCACGGTTCATGCATAGGGGGTGTGTGTGGGGGTCTTCCTCTACCCCTGCTGCCTTCTTTCTGCTGGGGACCTAGGGCCTGGCTGGGGACCTGGGGCCCATCATGCTGTCGTCGTCCCAAGGCGCTACCATGAGTGAATAGGTGCGAGTAAGGGAGTAAGCAAGAGAGTGAGTGAGCAAGTGAGAGCAAGTGAGTAAGTGAGAGTGAGGGAGTGATGAGTAGTGATGGTGGTAGTGGGTCACATTTGTGTGGTGCTTTGCATGTCGGGTGGCATCTCTGGGTGCTTGCGGTGGGTCTGTTGGTCGTTCGCTCCAGGCGGGCATTGGTGGCGGTGGACTGCTTCTGTGGCTGCAGCTGCCTTGGGGTGGGTTGGTGGGGGTGTGGCTTCCGGTCTGTGCTGGCAGCCTCCCCGGTTGCTGCCGGTAATTGGTGCATGTTCGTACCCACTGTATTTGCGCTGTGACCGCCCCAAGCGCTAAGGGTGAATAAGTGTGAGTTTGTAAGGGAGAGCACGAGTAAATGTGAGTTGAGTCAGAGCACGAATGAGAGTGTATATATGAGTGAGCATGAGTGGAAGGAAGCATGTGTGAGTGCGAGCGACTGTGAGGGCGAGTGGGAATGGGAGTGAGATTGAACAAGTATGGGAGCGGGTAAGAGTAAATGAGTATGAGTGTGGGAGTGCAAGTACGAGTGTAAGAGTAAGGAGAGGGTGAGTAAGAGTGAGTGAGCGAGTGTGTGCGTGTGAGACCATGAGGGTGTGAGTGCGTGAGAGTGAGTATGTGCTGGTGCGGGGTGCTGGACTGAGGGGATGGCACTTCCTGGTACCTCCTGGCCATGTGGGCTTCCTTGGATTAGGGGGGATGGCCCCCCGTGGGGCTCCCTATGCTTTTCTGCCACCTTCCCTGGGCCTGGGGATTCCCGGGGCATTGGGGTGGGCGTGGGCAGGGCGGCGTGTGCCGGGGGTGCGGGCTTGTTTCCAGCCTGAAGGGATGTTCTCCTTCTGGCACCTGGGGCCTGGGGGACTGGCGTTTGCCCCGCTGGGGGGGGGGGGGGGGGGGGCGCACCACACTAGCCTCCCTCAACCATCCCTCCTGGGGTGGTTTCATGGCTGTCCTGGGGCTTGCTGGGTTTGAGACATTTGTGCTCTCTGGAGGTTGGTGGTGCTGTCTTGCTTACTAAGTGTTTCTGGGGGGTGGGGGTGTTGCTGTGACCTGCTGCTCTCTTTGTATGTTTCCTGGCAAACCACTCACATGCACACACTCACTTTGAGCGTGCTCTCATACACGTGCGTGCACACACACATATGTTCTTTTACAGGTGCAGATACCAGACTCGTGATGAGACATTTCAGAAGAAGAAAGTTTGTCTTTTGTTTTTTTTCAGTTGTGCCAGTTTGTTTTTTTCCATTTGTTCATCTGTATTTTCTTTCCCCCTCCCCCTCCCTTTCCCACCCCCACCCCCTTCCCCCAGTCATTTCTATCATGGGTAAAGCAATTTAAAGAAAGTATTAAAAGTTAAATGTACAGTACATAGATGTGTGCTGTGTAAAGCTCCTTTTGGCAACGTAAATCTGTTTAGCACAATAAGGGAAGCAGATTTCTGTTCTGCTTACCTAGATGCTTGACAGGACAAGGGGGAAAAATGAGTAGAGCCACTACTCCTGATCAGGATGCCTCCTGGACAGCTCCCCCCTGAGGTGTTCCAGGCACGTTCCACTGGGAGGGAGGCCATGGGGCAGACCTAGGATATGCTGGAGAGACTATATGTCTCAGCTGGCCTGGAAACACCTTGGCCTCCCTCTGAAGAGCTGGAACAAGTGGCTGGCAAGAAGGACGTCTGGGTATCGCTGCTTTGGGCTGCTGCCTCCATGACCGGGTATGGAGGCAGAAAATGGAACAGTTTTCCCCCTGAAAAAACGGTAGAAAATGGAATGGAATGGAGATGTGCATTTTGTTGGGTCTTGAATCAAACAAAGATGAAATGTTGGCACTTAAATACTATACTGTATATATGATGAAGAGAACTGCCCAGTTAGTACTCTCTAAGAATTAGAGGGCACTCAGTGAGTGCATACCTCCACCAAAGGGCATGTCTGTGTGTTAACAGGATTTGATGAAATTTTCATCAAGTGTGTGTATTATAACAGACAACCAGTATGTGTGTGTGTGTGTGTGTGTGTGTGTGTGTGTGTGTGTGTGTGTGTGCGTGCGCGCGTGCACATATGCATATATGAACTGTAGATTATATTCACTGTCCATGCATGAAACATGGCTATGTGGGAAATGGCTTCAGTGCCTGAAAACTACTTGCACGTGTGTATGTGGTCTGCAGTCAGCAGTTCAGCGCAGTTTCATCTGTACAAACACAATGAATCCAGCCTTATATGGTAACTACAGGGTACCCATATGGTAAGTATAGGGTTCTTGTACTTATGGCTTGGTGGGCAGTGGTTAGCACTGTGGCAGCACAGCAAGAAGGTCGTAGGTTTGATCCTACCCCTAGCCACCGGTGACCTTTCTGTGTGGAGTTGGCATGTTCTCCTTGTCTCCATTGGGTTTTCGCCGGGTACTCCGGTTTCCTCCCACAGTTCAAAGACATGCACATTAGGCTCATTGGCATTGACTGGAGATAAATTGTCCTTAGGTATAAATGTGAGAATGAATGGTTGTCTCTCTGTATTGGCCCTGCGATGGACTGGCGATCTGTCCAGGGTGTACCCTGACTCTCACCCAAAGAAGCTGGGATAGACTCCAACCCCCACACGACCCAGTAAGGATTAAGCATTTGAAGATGGTATGTGGTACTTAAATGGTAACAACAATGTACTTTTCCAGTAAAAACAGGGGTCACCAGCGCTTACACCGAAAGTACACAGTAGTTTCATAGTAGTGTGTGGACTATGTTTAAAAACTGTTACTGTACAAGAATTGTGAGGATTACATTTTGAAAACTAAGATTAAAAAATCTGAGAAAACAGTAGTGCTGATTGTTGTGTATGAGGAATGAGGGACTGTAGTCTCTTCTGTCATGCAGCGAACCAACCTTTGTTAAGAACACAGAACTATATATACAGAACGACCGTGCCCGCCTGACGTCACGTTAGGGGCGGGTACGGCAACACACACACACACACACAACACAACATTTCCCTCCCCCTTTCAAAAGTGTAAGACCACAGACACAATTGAGACCCTCCCCAATTTAGAACCCGAATCATGCACTAAGAGAACAGGGAACCATGAACTGTAATAAAATAGCTTATCGCATTTTCATAACAATAACTCAAATTGGACCATGTATCTAAAAATAAGTAAAATAATCCAAAATCACACATACTCACATGCACACCAGCAGAGTATATATATGCATATTTACATCAACAGTATTTAAGTCACACCTATGTCCACCGGCAGCCAGAGGTAAAACCGGCCCGGGGGCCCAGGGCAGCCCCAAAGCATGCAAGCCCCTGGCTACCGTCTGCCTCTGGGATCAAAACCGACCTCTCCTGCAAAAATGTCTCTCTTCACCAAAGACTGCCTCACTCCTCAGGACCCGCAACGCTGCTGACCGACACGCCATCCCTCCAAGCCTGTTGGTCCACTCCCGGATGTTTTCAACACCACCGTCATGGCTCCAAACACTCCAGCCCCCTGTGGCTGAACTCCGGGGAGACCCGAAGCCTGCTCGTCAACGCTGCTCGCTGACCCAGGCGTCTCGCCTTAACACCCAGCACCCTCGTCCGGGGCGGCCTGAGCTCCGGCACTGAGACCCTGCCCGACCTCTACGGTGCCCAGCACCTCCTCACTGTCGTCCAAGGCGCTCCACTGCACTGCCTACATGTCCAGCTGCTGTTGCTCCCTCCCGGGGATCACAGCATCACTTTCGCTGGTGTCATTCGCTGACCCAGGCACCTCACCGCTGCTCCCAGCACCCTTGTCCCAGGCGTTCCGCTGTGCTGTCGCTGTGCCCGGCTGTAGCTGTTCTCTCCCAGGGCTCTCAGTGTCCCTCTCATCGGCGTCACTCTCTGACACAGGCACTTTGTCGCTGCTCCCAGCAGCCTCGTCCCAGGCGCTCCGCTGCGCTGTATCCAAACCTGGCTGTTGCTGCTTCCTCCCGGGGCTCTCAGCTTCACTCTTGTTGGCGTCACTCTCTGACCCAGGCGCTTCATCGTTGCTCCCAGCACCCTCGTCCAAGCTGCTCTGCAGCGTTGTCTCTGCGCCCAACTGCTGCTGCTGCCTCCCGGGGTTCTCAGCCTGCATGTTCCCGGTCTCCCGCTGCCCAGCCTCCAGCTGCGGGGATGACTCCTGTTGCTGCTCTCCCTCTATGCTGTCATCGCTCACCGTGCCATCAAACTCACCAGCGCTACGGTCCTGTACCGTGCTGCGCTCCTTGGCTGGCCCACCGTCTTCAGTGACCGGGGACTCCTCCACTTGCGGCCCCGGTCCCACCTCGATGCCTAGCTGGTAGCCTGGAGCTTGTTTTTGGCATGCAGTTTGCTTTGTGGCTAACTTGCCCATAGACACTGAGTGGGCCGTTAGCTTCTCCGAGCTAACTAGCCTAGCTCCAATTGGTGCAAACACTCCCGCCACCCACAGCTTCGTGGTCCTCGTCTGCTTGGCAATGTACTCGGCCAGCCGCTCGACAGCATCCGCATAGCACTCCGTTTCACCCAACGTACTGAGAATTCTTCGGCCTTCCACGCCGAGATGGTAGGCCAGAAGTGCTCATCTTCGTCTCCCATTGAGTCTACTTAGGCCCAGTGCCCCAATGTAATCCTCGAACATGGCCACCCACTTAGGCTACAGGATCTCTGGCTCTCCCGTGTACTCCAGAAACGGTAGCAGGGATGGAGGTAGCCCATACACTCCCATAATTTCTCTCTCGTCGCCAAAATGTTATGTATGAGGAATGAGGGACTGGAGTCTCTTCTGTCATGCCGCTAACCAACCTTTATTAAGAATACAGAACTATATATACAGAACAACCGTGCCCGCCTGACGTCATGTTAGGGGCGGGTACAGCAACACACACACACACACACACACACACACACACACACACACCACACAACACTGATGTGTGATGGTATTAAGTGACAGATTAAGAAATGAAAGTTAAATGACAGCACTGAAATATTAGAATAGATATAAGCAGTAAAAAGTTAGGGAGCACCATGTCAAAATTTTACATTTTAGTATGCTGCTTTACCTGTTGTGACTTGGTTCAAATTTGGATTATATTGAAAAACTAACCAATAAACAAAGTTGTTGTTTTTTTAAAGTTAGGGAGCACCAAATTTAATCAGCACCTAATTATGGACAATAATGTCAGTCGCTCAGATACCACAAAAGATGCACTTGGCTGAGATGAACTCCATAGTCACGTGGTACCACCAGGAACTGTGCAGCACACAGACACAACCACCTCTGATGCATCTACATGAATAAGCTACAACAGAAAGAAGGAATCCACAGATATCACACCATAACTACTGTCCCTTTATTAACAACTTCTTGTTAACTAGGGGGTATTGTGCATAATGAGACAATGTTTAAAGAGAATTTCAAAGATTGCTGCAGCACTGGTCGGCTTAGCATTGGCCACAGTGACTTGGCAGATGTGTAGTTACGTGACGTGCACAACAGCTGTTTGGTCTAAATCGAGCAGCCTACCCTCCTGATTCTCTCCTCTGTCTTTGAGATCCCATGGACTGCAGTGTGAGCTGTACGGGGATCATGATTCATTGTGCTGATTTGTCTAGCCAAGGAATGCTCTTTAACTTTTTAAATATTTTGATCCTTTTTGGTCAAAGTTTAACTCTTTTGTTTGCGGATTTGTTTTATTCTACACTGGACTACCGAAAGATGCACATTTGTTGTCATGTTTATTAATAAACCCAAAGGGATGTGTCTGTGCTGGGGGGAGGAAAAACTGAGCCTGTTCTTTCCCTGGGATTGTAAATATCACCTTAGGCTCCTGCAGAAAATGAGCCGCAGAAGACAAATAGAGGTGTGAGGAAAAAAATCTGCAGTGACCCACTTCTGTTTAGACCTTTTTATTTATCCTAACAATACAGTATACATTTACAAGATTATTGTTATCAAAGAAACAAAATATTTTGTGTGACTGATGAAAAAGTAAGAAGGAAATGTACCATGCAGGAAAAAATATCTATTCTCCTTGTACAGTAATTGTTTTTCTGTGTTTTCATACAGTATAACAACAAGCCTGTAGGTCTCATGATATGATGTGGCATCATTATTGATCCCAGTGTATCCCGCTGTTCCAACATTGACCTGACTGAGGAAACAGATTGGCTTCAAACAGCTAGTGACATGCAATCTTTTCCTGTTCTGGGACAACTCACCTACTCCTTTATAGGGATGTGACCACATCAGCTTCTGTTTAATACATGTACCACATGGTGTACTGTGTATGTGGGAGCGGCACAATATACAGCAGTTCACTGACCAAAACCATGCAAATTTAGATTTAACACAACTGCATCAAGCATTGGATTACAGACAGGATTGTATTTAATATGTCCATATTTTGCACTTTTGCTTTCTGTCTTGTAAACTCATCAGTTTTATTTGAGAATATTTAATACATATAATACTTGACAGATTGCAGTCCAGTACCTGATTTCTTATCAGCTCCGGCCTCACAAATGCAGAGTATGTCTCAGAAAGATGGAGATCACTACAGACCTTTAATTTTATACTACAATGAAGCTTTGCCTCACATGTTGTTACTGAACTTTGCTATCCTTTGAAGAGATTCTTTTAGAAGTGCAAAATGTTTCCAGAAGTGCCTCTTTCTTCTAGATGCTCCTGCAATCCTCAGAATGAGCAGGACATCAGTATGCATACAACGCCCTACTGTTTGGCAGCAGTGGCTGTGCGGGGCCTCTAAATTATATGCAGAAGGGAGAATTCATAAATATCTGTCACTTCCTGTTTGTCGATAATACATCACCATAACCATGGTGATATTCTTAAGATCCCATCACAGATTTGAGGGCAAAAAAGACAGTTTAAAAAAATACCTCTTTGCTGGTGGTAACTGCAGTGTGAAGTTATGAAACGATGTGAGATGGTATCTGTTCCTTTATCAACGTGGGAGATTTATCTTCTGGACAAAGAGGCGCCGCGCCCAGAACTGTGTGTATCAGCAAAGTAACGACAACCGTGGCACTAATGCCAGAGGGCAGCGATTAACATGCATTAATCACATCGATTTAGGCTTCATCTCTTCTGGTTAAAGCTCTGTCTCTCTCTCTGCTGCACATTCCCACCTCTCTCTCTGCTGCACATTCCCACATTACACTTAGAGTCACACTGACCCAGCCTCTACAGTATTCAAGAATCGCAGGTCTGCCTAGATTAAGGTGCACATAACAGGTTTCAAACACAAATACCAAGACAGGATCAAGGGTTCAAATAGCAGAAGCTCCCTTGAAGCGCATACTCTTGAAAAGAAAATTAATTAAAAGCTCATCCCTTTTTTTCTGACCCCCTCCCCCCCAAAAAAACCCAATTCTCTTTATACTGTGTATGTAAACTTCTGGTTTCAAATGTATATAATAATAATGCATCAGATTTATATAGTGCTTTATCATAGACACTTTACAAATAGATACATTATTCATTCACTCCAGACAGACAATGGTAGCAGCAAGCTACTACTGTAGCCACAGCTGCCCTGGGTCAGGTTGACAGAAACATGGCTGCCAATCTGCACCAACGGCCTTTCCTGAACATTTATACACAGTGTTATGGACACTGGAGGCAAGGTGGGTAAAGTGTCTTGCCCAGGGACACAACAGCAGGATAACTGGGGAGAGCGGGATTCAAACTGCCAGCCATCCGGTTATTGGACAACCTGCTCTACCTCCTGAGCCACTGCCGCCCATATGGTATACACTAAGCATGACATGACTTGATGGACATGATTAAGATGGTTATTTCACTGTACATACCATGTATACTTGTCAATATGCAGTTTCCACAGGTAATATATAAAGCTACAGTAAATTCAAATGCTGAAGATTCTGTATTGTATTCCATAAGCAATATATTGTAATATATTAACTGGTATTTGGAATAGCTTTTTTAATTATGCTTTTGGCATCCCACTGGGAGGAGACCCTGGGTGTCCCAGGACACGCTGGAGAGACTACGTCTCCCAGCTGGCCTGGGAACGTCTTGGTGTCCTCTCTGAAGAGCTGGAGCAGGTGGCCAGGGAGAGGGAAGTTTGGGCTTCTCTGCTTGGGCTGCTGCCTCCGCAACCTGGACCTCTGGAAAAGTGGTAGAAGATGGATAGTTGGATGGGTTTATGATCATGTCTTCTATGGACCAGAATGACAAAGAACAGAGTTGATGGTATCAAAAAATGTCAGAGAAAAATGATGTGCCTTTTCTTTTCCTTTTCACAGACTCATTCCCTACAGCCAATAGATAAGCTTTTTATGTTCCTGAACTACCTTGCATTGGGTTCAAAACAACGTGATCTTGGTGACCAGTTTGGAGTCTACTAGTCCACAGTGAGTTGCATTATTACCACATGGAGCAACTTTCTGTATACTGTGCTTGGCTCACTAAGGATCTGGATATCAGAGGAGAAAACAAGGGAACATATGCTTGCAGAGTTTAAGGACTTTGAGGACACTGCTGTCTTTCTGGACTGCACTGGGCTGAAGTGTCAGTGCCCATCATCACCTCTCCTTCAGAGTGAAGTGTTTTCTGCCTACAAGTCCCACTGTCTGTATTCTGAAAGGTCTTCTATTAGTTGCCCCTCATGGGGCAGTCACGTTCATTTCACCACTGTATGCTGGATCCATCAGTGACAAGCAGATCATGCACTAAACACTGAAGACTACATCTAGCATGTCTTACAGCCTGAGTCCCATCAGGCAATCACAGGGTGCTTTGTTAGTAGGTAAAGTGATTGGTTAATGGGACTGAGGCTGCAAGATATGTCAGCTGTAGTCTCTTCACTTGTTCTAAAAGAAATAGGAAAGTTACGCTGTGCTGTTAGAGGTGATGAAGGCCTGTTCAGGCTGTGGTGGAAGTGTGGACATTAACCCAGTCAAAGACTACTGTACCATCAAAATGATTTGAGAAACATTAGTTTCAGGTGAAAATCTAAATTGGTGCTGCTTTAAGCTTTATCTCCATTCCTGACTTTTTCTGCTTTTTTTCCTGCTGCCTCTGACTTCTGACTTTGATTAAAACTTTATCTTGTTCCCAACAGAGGTTCAAAGTTGACCCAGATCCTTCATGATTCACGCCAAGGACAAACAAAAACCACAATCCTCACCACCATGTTGCCTTCCATCAGTGACATGGTGGTACGTCTGGAAGAATCTTTAGAGGCCAACATCAGTCTAAATTCAGTCAATGTGATATTCTGGGGTATGCAGCCTGTTTGGTCCATAGCCTGTGTCTTTCCACAGACGAGGCTTCTGACCGATGGCTCTAAGTCAAGTTTTTGGTCGCTATTTTTTTCCTAATTGGATTTAATAATCTGACTCGTGTAACTCATGTCTGTGATTTTATATTTATTTTAGGAAACTCTCAGCACACTGGAGTATGCTTCAGTGGCGAGATCAGTTAAAAGTCAAGAGGTCAGTGAATTGCTGCCAAGGCTAACAAAATGTGTCCCTCCTGCTGCATAGGAAGGGTACAAGATTCATTCATTCATCTTCTTCCGCTTAATCCTTTTCGGGTCGCGGGGGGGCTGGAGCCTATCCCAGCATCTTTGGGCGGGAGGCAGGGTACACCCTGGACAGATCGCCAGTCCATCGCAGGGCCAACACAAAGAGACAGACAACCATTCACTCTCACAGTCATACCTAAGGACAATTTAGAATCCCCAGTTTTGATGCCAATTAACCTAACTTGCATTTGTAAAAAACAACAACAACAAAAAAAAAAAAAAAACACAAGAAACAATTGCTGCATCTGAAAAGATCTCAGCACAAGCTGCCCACCTTGCCGCTGCACCTCCAGCCACGGGGCAAAGCACCAAGAAGTTGCAGGCAGGGAGCCACGCTCAAAGCCACCGAAGAAATCAAGGTTTCTGTGGGACATCCACAAATAGAAAGATTCTACTTGGTTTTAGAATGTTTATTTTAAAATGCAAAAAAAAAAAAAAAACATGAACAAAGCTAACTCTTATGAACACACAAACCATTAATTCATTAATACACATGTTCTTAAGTTTAAGGACTTGATAGACTTCAGCATCACCCAAATGATGTTTAAAATAATGAATAATTAGCTTCCAGACTGTGTCCAGTGGTTGTTCCAAAACAGACAAAACAAATATGAACTCAGAGGAAAAGGAAAGATTAGAACAAATGCTAAAAAAAAAAAAGTGTCAGTCACAGATAAGTGTGTGTGTGCCAAAAAATGAGGGTTGCAGGCCACTGCAACACCGACTCCACCACTGCCCACATTGCTTCTGCACCCCCAGCCACCGGGCAAGGGCCAAAGGAGATGCAGGCAGGGAGCTGCTGGCCAGGGCAACCAACCCAAAGCCACAGAAGAAATAAGGATGTGTATCATCTTAATTTTTTTTTTCCAAGAAAATAAACATATTCCCATAGTATCCACTGAGGGGCACTGCAGTTTAAGCTGAATCCTGTGGAGCTGAAGAACCCAACTGAACCTGGACCAGCTGAGACCCTGTCAGCTACTCCAGTGCCAGCCCCTAAAAGTTACCCATGATACCTAAATGTGCTGAGCTGTCTCCTCCTCCTGCTCCTCTCTCTACCGCAATATGACTTGTCCACCAACTCTCAAAGAAAGTTCTTCATATCTTCTGGTCTCTCAGTCTCATCTGCTCTTACGCTTTCGTCTTCTTTTCTTAGAGACATCAGGTCCAATCCAGCTGTAGTCAATCTAATCCCTCTAATTCAGTTAATCTAATTTTCTGGGTATGGTCACACTGCTGATCTCCACTACTGGTTCTGTATTATCACTCTGTGTGCACTCTGATTTGTGCCCAAATCCCCCGGAGCCTGCACGCTCTCTCTCATTTCTTCTGCAGATTAGTTATGAAAAATAACTGACACTAATTTGATCTGCTGTGAGAGTCGCAAATATCAGTGGCTGGAATACAGGATGCATTAATCAGTGTTGTGTTATACTGTATTATATGTTCAGTGTATTAGCATACAACAATATGTTATATTGCTATATTATATGATATTCAAGATTTAAGCACAATTGGTAAAACATGGAAATTATATTATACATGAATTTGCTGTCAGTGATTAGCACAAGGCCCACAGTGATTCAGCCTCACTGTGCTTTACTATCAATAATGATTAAATCACTATTTTGAAAGTCAGGTTCATATTAAACCACAGTGGTGATGACGCTTTTAAAGGTGATTCCAGTCAGCAGTACTGCATATTTTTTGCCTGAAAGTGTAACGCAGGTTTAGAAACTGTTTGAAAATGGCAGTTGTTAATGCAAAAATAATGTGTCATTGTTCACAGTAGTTTTCTACTGACCGCCAGTCACTGGCAAACCAAGTTTTATGCACTAATGTGAAAATGTGAGTTGAAAGTTTTTGTCATCTTATTGTTTTGAAATGGTGTATCTCAAGTGAGGGATGAAACAGACAGATGCTGCTCAGTCATTTGACTTGACTGCTGGCCCCTCAGAAAGTTATCTCACAAAAAGACTGTTCTGAAAATACCCTGTTTAAGCAGGGTATTTTACCACTTTACTTCCAAACTCTAATGGAGGCAATATACTGTATAGTGTTGCACGCAGGAAAGTCTCAAAGTGCATAGAAACTTATGTGTCATCTTCCAAAGACATCTATGAAACTGGAATTTTGAGGCTGTCCCCCTACAGAAAATGATCATAATTATGCAGGAATTATGCCTTACAGTTATATTTTGAAAAATGTGACCTCTAGTGGCTGTGAAAATAACTACATGCAGTGAGATGGCAGAGGGTGAGAGGTGTAATCTGTTGAAAACAATCCATCACCCTCTTTTAACCCTAGCCTTGACCAAGAAGTTTTAGTAGCAAACTATTACTGCAATTCTAAGCAGCTATACAGTAAATGTACATTTAGCTACAGTATCTATAAGATAAGATAAGATAAGATAAGATAAGATAAGCCTTTATTAGTCCCACAACGGGGAAATTCCAGGATTGCAACAGCACAGGGATAGCAACACTCAGAGCAACAATCAGAAGGCAAGAAAAAAAACAAGCAAGCAAGAGCAGCTAATAAACATATGTACGTATTACTATAAAATATATATATATACACACACACACAGACACACAGTGCAGAGCATTGTAGCTGGATGGAATAAATATATGAATATATGAACACACAGTGCAGAGCATTGTAGCTAGATGGAATAAATATGTAAGTATATAAACACCCACAGTACGGAGCATTGCAGCTAGGTGGAATAAATATGCAAGTATATAAACACACACAGTGCGGAGCAATGTAGCTAGATGGAATAATATGTAGATATATAAATATATAAACACACCCAGTGCTGAGCATTGTAGCTAGATGGAATAAATATGCAAATATATAAACACACACAGTGCAGAGCATTGTTGCTAGATGGAATGAAACAGCATAACCGTCTACTTAGTTATCCTACATGGTATGATTATGTGCCCATACATATTCTCACCCTCCATAGCGACCGGTATGTTCCTAGTTGTATGCCGGAGGGGACCATTGTGTAAGTCTATTGCATCTTTTGCATTCAAAAAAAAAAAAATAAATAAATGAATAAAATAAATGAATAAAAAATAAATGAATAAAATAAATAAATGAATAAAAAATAAATGCAGCAAATCTCTGTGTGCGTGTTTGTCTGTCCATTTCACGCATATCTCTTGAACTGTTTGTCAGACTGGCCTCAGATTTTAAACGTGGTTTCCTGAGGTTACGAGGGTGTGCATCCCCAAATGTGGAGTCGCTCAGTCAAAATATGTAATTTTTATCAATAAAGGTTTAGCCACCGCTGTGTCTCATGCCCAAGCTTCTAGAATTGTGGGCGGGGTGTGGTTTCAGATTGACTCCTACTGATTTACTAATATGCGCATTATGGCATCAGTAACCACAGGGCTCCGTGTGCAAAACAAGGAAGTGAAACGCAACAAATTTGACTAGAAAAGATAATACTTAAGAGTTAATGCTTAAAAAATTGTACCATAAAGTTGCTGTGATTGCATAGGTCTAATGGATAATTCGGCATGGAGAACACGAAGGGGGGTGGAGCAGCAGCTGAACCGCTGGGACCATGGGTAAAGCAACAGCTGAGACTCCCATTAACTGGGCAGGCTGAACTTGGCTCCCTGCAAAGCACTGCAATCCACCAGTTCAGCTGCTGCTTCTCCCACCGGTGTCCGACCGGCCGCTCCACGATTGTTCGCGGGGAGCCACACCCAGTGGTACATGGGAGTCCCTTTGCAGCCTGATTGGGATACCTGTTTCAGACAGGAATACTTGCTTTCTACAGGCACGATGGTGCTCCTCTCAATGTGCTCACACAATTATAAAAAGTTAATTATTAAAAGGTAATAATTGTGGAGCAGAATGCCCAGATCAACTGCATACCATATGTGGCCACATGCACGGTTTGACTAAACGACGACTGTCACCAAACTGGACACAAAAACGCTCAATAACTCATAAAAGATCATACAAGTAAGTGATCTGACAAAAAAAATAAACAAGCGGTTCTTAAACAGTGGCTAATATTGCATGTCCCATTCGTTTTTAATTATTCTGTAATTCATATTCACACAATCAAATATATCTAGTTCAGTCCCTTTCATATTTGTCAAAGTCTAACATGTGTGATTGCCTACATATAGGCTACACCTCTGTATTCCACTTTCAAACACAGCTTATGTGGCCAGACATGACCTGGCTCAAAAGCACGCTAACTGATCGCGATAAAAAAAAAGTTATTTTCAATAAAGTGAAAAAAAGATAATGCATGGCATGTCCTTTTTCCCTGAGGCTGATTTGTGGTTCCAGTGATCAGCTGATTGGATCCACCTATTTTGTAATCAAAGGTTAAAAAAAAAAACATGGGGGGAAGGCCCTACAACCTTTGCTCCACGAATGCAGGACCTATTAACCATATGCTGAATAAATTTTCAGCATGGGGCACATATTTTTTCCAGTTTACAAAATTTTTCACCGGGTCTGAGGTGTGTGTGAAAAAAAATGTGTTTTGGTTAACGTTTAGAGGGTCAAAAATACAATAGGTTAGGCGGAATAATAATAAATAATCTTCTCACATCAATAAAAAAACAAACGCTTACAACAGAGTGACTGCGCTCAGTCTTTGCCAGTCAACCTCTCAAGGTTCAGATCATTTGGCCTCAGGATCGCCTCAGCGCAACGATATGAGCACCGCCTCAATCTTAGCATTAAAGTTTTAAAAAACCTTTTAATAACAAAATATTTCTAAAATATAAACTGATGAACTACAATGGGTCTCAAATATTTGTAGACGTGCCCTGCTATAGTAGTGCATGAGTTTATTGATGATACACAGAAGAAATTCAATATTGCACTGAACTTCCATCACTGAACAGTGACATAAACTAAAATAATTATAATGATGACTGAACAACTCCCATTCCCCAATGTGCAAGATACACCATTATGAATATAAGTGATAAAAGATCACACAAATAAGTGATCTGACAAATAAACAAGGGATCTGAAACAGTCGCTAATATTGGATGTCCCATTCATTTTCAATATTTAGGTATTCTGTAATTAATATTCACACAATCAAATAAATCTTAGTGCCATTTACTCCTTTTTATATTTGTCAAAGTCTAACATGTGACTGCCTACATATAGGCTACACCTCTTTCTGTTCCACTTTCAAACACAGCCTACATTTGGGCCTGTAAAGCCTAATTGGGGAACCTGTTTCAGACAGAAATACTTGCGTTCTACGGGCATGCACTAGTTTAGAATAAAAACTGAATAGGCAACCCAGAAGTGAACTGCAAATGCTGGAATGAACAAAGGGGAAATGGAGGAACCTCACTATCCTGTATTGGAGCACTATTTTCAGTACCATCAACCATCTCCTGTGCACCACTTTACTCAGATTTGAGAACTTTTGAAACACTAAATGGTGTAGAAGAAGATGACCCAAGCATCTTTCAGATAGATGAACTTATGCTCTTATGTATTAGTTGGCGTACTTATTGGGAAATTGGGGTAGTCCGTCCTTGGCCAGTTAATAGAATGTCTGTTTAAGTTCCTTCCGCATTTCATTCTCAAGTACATTGACTCCTGACTGACAAAGTCATTTGGATGGATGGTGAATGTTTCAGAAGTTAAAAAAAAATACTTGAACCCAGTTGATTTGACTGAGCTTTCATACAGTATACGTACCCACATGGATGACTGAGAATCTTCATGAACGTGTTGCTTTTATATTGTTTTTAAGATCAGAACAGTGATGTACAAATTCTGCTCCCAACAGGTGGACCTGGAACTTTTTTTAATAATGTGATGTTTCCATCAAATGATGTTTTTCACAAATTGCAGCTATTTTTCAGCAGACCAGTCTATCACTAAGTATTCATTAGAAACTGCTGTGTGTGCAGTGCATGTGTGTTTGAAGGATTACCAAGGTCTATTAGCAGATAAGAAGGGCTTTCTCAGTGGAATTCACGGGAGATATGGTATGTAGGTTAACTGTTATTAAACACTGTGGGTCCCAGTGTTCACATTTTAACAACATTCACAGATAAGCTTCTGCATGATTTGCATCTTGCAGTCCATTGCAGCACACATTTCTGTTGCCATTCTGTGCTTTGCCTCCTTCACTGTACCTCATCTTTCGGTGGTTGCCAGATGAAGCATATCTCTGTAGTGATTGTCAAAAGAATGGGGGAACAAAAATCCTTATGTGCCTTGTACATTTCCCTCTTATTATATAAAAAAAAAAGTACACACAAGGAAAAATCGGTTTGTGTAGAGAAGCAGGAATGATGTCAGTCTCTGAGAGAGGATTAGGGCTCGGCCAACCTCACATTCACAGGAGCTGAAATTGGGCCGAACAGGACACACCCTTGTGTCATATCTCACTGTCTGGTTATGTTTGTCCTACATGACAGCTGAGAGGAAAAGAACACGGTATTCCTATCAATGTCTGTCTCTTTTTTTCCTCCATGTATCTTTCTATATTTTTCGCAAATCTCTGAACTTTTTTGATCACCACTCTCATTCTCACACCTCTTTAAGCTGGTTCTCTGTCCTTTCTGCATGCCCCCCTGTGGCCCACTTGTAGATTTATAGGTCAACTGTCTGGTGATTTTTAGGTCTATCTTATTTAATAACCTCCCAGTGGCTGTCAGGAAATGAAGACTCCTACTTCTGTTCAGGTTTCTGAAATACAATAATTTTTGGTCTACCAGACTGACAGACTACAATGTAATCTGTGATGTTCTTCTTGCTGATTGTTATTATTTTTCCAGAAGTGTCATCAAATGGGTGAAAAAAAAATAACTGGTACTGGAGGGACATTTGCAGTACAAAGGATATAGAAATTAATCACCCCATTCATGATAATTGCATGTTGTTGCTTTCCAGCCTGAAACATTTTTTGTTGTTGTTTCATCATCTGTATTTACTTAGTGCAACTTATCCAACTGAAAGATGTACAGTGGTGTGAAAAAGTGTTTGCCCCCTTCCTGAGTTCTCATTTTTTTGTGTTCGTCCACTTAAATGTTTCAGATCATCAAACAAATTTAAATATTAGATAAAGATAACACAAGTAAACACAAAATGTAGTTTTTAAATGAAGGTGTTTATTATTAAGGGTAAAAAAAAAATCCAAACCTACATGGCCCTGTGTGAAAAAGTAACCCCCCCCCCCTTTAAAACATAAATTAAATGTGGTTTATCACATGTTTGGAAAGCTGACTTTAATTTCTCTAGGTACACCCAGGCCTGATTACTGCCACACCTGTTCTCAATCAAGAAATCACTTAAATAGGACCTGCCTGACAAAGTGAAGTAGACCAAAAGATCCTCAAAAGCTAGACATCATGCTGCGATCCAAAGAAATTCAGGAACAAATGAGATTCAAAGTAAGTGAGATCTATCGGTCTGGAAAAGGTTATAAAGCCATTTCTAAAGATTTGGGACTCCAGCGAACCACAGGGAGAGCCATTATCCACAAATGGCGAAAACATGGAACAATGGTGAACCTTTCCAGGAGTGGCCGGCCAACCAAAATTACA
The DNA here is from genome assembly GCA_020510985.1 of Pholidichthys leucotaenia. Lineage (NCBI taxonomy): Eukaryota > Metazoa > Chordata > Actinopteri > Cichliformes > Pholidichthyidae > Pholidichthys > Pholidichthys leucotaenia. Next base: position 118,034,806 of record CM035842.1, read on the forward strand.
CCAAGAGTGTAGCGATGACTCAACCAAGAGGTCACAAAAGACCCCACAACAACATCCAAAGAACTGCAGGTCTGACTTGCCTCAGTTAAGGTCAGTGTTCATAACTCCACCATAAGAAAGAGATCGGGCAAAAATGGCCTGCATGGTAGAGTTCCAAGACGAAAACCACTGCTGAACAAAAAGAACATAAAGGCTCGTCTTAGTTTTGCCAGAAAACATCTTGATGGTCACCAAGACTTGTGAAAAAATACTCTGTGGACTGACAAGACAAAAGTTGAACTTTTTGGAAGGTGTGTGTCCCATTACATCTGATGTAAAAGTAACACAGCATCTCAGAAAATAAACATCATACCAACAGTAAAATATGGTGGTGGTAGTGTGATGGTCTGGGGCTGTTTTGCTGCTTCAGGACCTGGAAGACTTGCTGTGGTAAATGGAACCATGAATTCTGCTGTCTACCAAAAAATCCTGAAGGAGAATGTCCGTCCATCTGTTCGTGACCTCAAGCTGAAGCACACTTGGGTTCTGCAGCAGGACAATGATCCAAAACACACCAGCAAGTCCACCTCTGAATGGCTTAAGAAAAATAAAATGAAGACTTTGAAGTAGCCTAGTCAAAGTCCTGACCTGAATCCGACTGAGATGCTGTGGTATGGCCCTAAAAAGGTGGTTCATGCTCAAAAAACCTCCAATGTGGCTGAATTACAACAATTCTGCAAAGATGAGTGGGCCAAAATTCCTCCACAGTGCTGTAAAAGACTCATTGCCAGTTACTGCAAATGCTTGATTGCAGTTGTTGCTGCTAAGGGTGGCCCAATCAGTTATTAGGTTTAGGGGGCAATCACTTTTTCACACAGGGCCATGTAGGTTTGGATTTTTTTCCCCCTGAATAATAAACACCTTCATTTAAAAACTGCATTTTGTGTTTACTTGTGTTATCTTTGTCTAATATTTAAATTTGTTTGATGATCTGAAACATTTAAGTGTGACAAACATACAAAAAATATGAGAAATCAGGAAGGGGACAAACACTTTTTCATACCACTGTATATACTGTACTCATGGAGATATTTAATACCCTATAGATTTTTACAAAATTATCAACTCAGAGACCATGGTCTTCATAGTTAATTATGTATTTACAGGACAAAAGGTCAATGATAGAAAAAGAGCAACAATGAATATCTGTTCAAAACAAATAAATATTTGAAATCTGAAAAGGCTTTTTTTTGAACAAATAAAATATTAAATCTTCATTCAAATCATTAAATCTTTGCAAAAATTGAAAAAGGCCATTCCCCTTGTCAGTAAAATGATTCAAAATCCTCCCCTGTGTTAAGCTGCCACCCTCCATCCCTATAGAGACTGCAAGGATAGTTTATACAGGACAACGTAATGAGTGGGTTGGAGCAAGTGTACAAGAAAAATCATGAAAATATGAGGGAAAAGTTGCCAGTTTTATAGAAAAAAGTTGCAAATTTATGAGTATATTGTTGTAAGTTTGTGTGTTGAAAAGGTAACAATTTTATCAAAAAACATGGCAAATTTGTAGGAATTATAGCATCCAGGGCTCAGGCAGCATGGCGGGTCACACAGAATTATTTGGAAAAATATATAGTTATCAGACATTAGAACACATTTCGCAATTGGTGTCTCCCTGGGGGAAAATTAAAATCTATAATACCTTAAAAAAAAAAAAAGAACACAAGAAAGGCCTCATGTTGTTTTGCCAGAATGCACCTTATAGATTCTGAGGCCAAGTGTAAAAAAGGGGTCATGTTTCAGATGAGAGTAAAAATTACCTATTTGGCTTCCACACCAAATCCTCAATGACTACACTCTAGGTAAATATAACAACATTGTAGATGTATTTTTTTAAAAATTAAAACGACAATTACATTTTCGTTATACTGTGGAAAGAAACATTTACGTTACCATGTACTGTGGAAGCTAATTCATCTGGTTAGTCACTTGTTGTGTATATCGATAAAAAATAACAATAAATAAATAATACTACGAAGCAAGTTCCTCATACCCAGGACATCTTTCAGTTATCTGGCTTCACTAACTCTAACATTCTAGTTTGGGATTATCTGTACTGCGAATGTGGTTATCAACTCAGTCTGTCTTTTATTGTCACTTATCCACACACAGCAGTCAGACTACAGGAGAATTTTAGTTTACCAGAGAATAACTGCTTATTTACCTCTGAAAATGTACTGTTTATTTTATTCTACCTTGGTGTAATTTTCATTTAGGCTATTAGTGCACTTATTAGGTTATTATTTTATAGTTGTTTATTCTGCACTGAACTACTGACTGGTAGATGTGTGAAAGAAGATTTTTTTTAAAAATGAATAAATGAATCTTGAAATAAGAAATGCACAGTAAAATTTGTTTTATATTGGCTGCACCACAGGATAAAAGGCCACCGAAAAAGCTGTTATGGTCAGATGAGACTAAAGACGAAGTATCTGCAGCATCAAATTATATGCCTGGTAGAAAACCAGCTGACCATCCAAATTACACCATTCCTAGAATAAAGCATGGAGGTGGTAATATCCTGTTGTGGGGGTGTTTCCCTGCAGTAGGGACTGGAGCACTTGTTTGGATAGATGGAAAATGAATTGGGCAAAATAGCACCAAATTCCTGAAGAAAACCTGCTGCCCTCTGCTAGTAAGTTGTCAAAGGGAAGTAAGTTCACCTTCCAACATGACAAAGCACATGGTAAAATCAACTTGGTGCTGTTTTTTTTTTCTTGCCTTCTGATTGTTGCTCTGAGTGTTGCTATCCCTGTGCTGTTGCAATCCTGGAATTTCCCCATTGTGGGACTAATAAAGGCTCATCTTATCTTATCTTATCTTATAACTAAGTAGACGGTTATGCTGTTTATTCCATCTTGCTACAATGCTCCTCACTTTGTATATATATTTATATATTGATGTGTATGTACGTATATCCACTGCTCTTATTTATATCTTCCGTATCTTCTTAATTATTGCTCTGAGTGTTGCTATCCCTGTGCTGCTGCAATCCTGGAATTTCCCCATTGTGGGACTAATAAAGGCTTATCTTATCTTATCTTATATGGATGATACAAGTTCCACTGAGTAAATAAAGCTGAATAAAATAAAAATCAGCTAATACTGACTCAGTGATGAATGAGGCATATTAAAATGTAAGTTTATTCCTTTTTTGTTTGTCACAACTTTTTATGGTGCAGTATCTGTTCAAGGACTGCATCTTTCATTACATTTTGTTTGCTCTGAATCAGTCTCCAAGCCTTCCCTTCTTCTATCTTCTTTTCCCCTGTGAAATGTTTGGAATGACTGCAATGCAGTTGAAACAACAGCAACAGTCTTACTCTCAGATCAGACAGAAGGGAGGGTGGCATGTCATCCAGTCCTGCACAGCGGTTTGAAACAGCCCCTGCGCTTTCTAGATCTGGACTGGACTGGGTCAGCTGAACTGGCTTGCCAGCAGCTCCTTGAATAAAAAGAGAGTAACTGCTTTTGTCTCAGCATGAGCGCACCACTACTGAGAAAAACTGATGAAAAGAGAAGAGTCAAAAGGGAGCGAGTGAAAACCAAGAAGTCAGAACTAAAACAAATGAAGACTTACTCATAGTTATAATAAAATAATGCAAATGGCATATTTAACATATTTTTTCATACTCGTAACACATACTGTCTGCCTTTATGATTATGCAGTATTGTCAGAAACTGACCTGGGTTCCTTTCAGTGTCGACTCGACCTCCTGCAGTCTGTGTAGGCAAGCCAGACAGGTGTTTTCCATTCTGCACTATCCTTTTGTTCAGTTTCACTCTCACACCTCAGCCAGGCCTCACACCAGCACAGCAGGCGACTCGGTGTCAGCCAGTGCCCACCATGAGTCAGCAAGTGTAAATATAACACTGACTTTTGGGCTTTGGAGTTAATTTGAATGGCATATGTGGTACTCTGTCTCCTGTTTCTGAAATTGTGTTCATTACAAAGAAAAGCCCAAAGAGTTTTATATTCCAAGGTTACAAAAGGATCATCAATAAAATAATCCTAAAACATTAATTACATTCAACATTATCTTATTGCCTCTGAACGAAGTGAGCAATAATGCTTTTTTCCTTCAATATTAAATCAATTTCACTGAATAATCATTGATAAAAATAGGTGGGGGGGAAAATCAATACAGCATAATCGCGATACTTTGTGGTGGCAGTACTGTATCAATTCAGAGACACCAGTATGGTGATACTTTATTAAAAATTAAAAATAAATGTTGCAAATACAGTATGTGTAAGTATGTAGCTATTTAGGTACCAGAGTAATAAAAAAATCTGTTGACTTTTCAGTCCATTAGATGGTACTAAAATGCTCACTGTCTGGTTAGGTCAGCACAACAAAAGAGTGACTACCCAGGAGTTGAACAGGACAAAGATTGGGATGGGAAATTGTGATATATGATATTGCAATACTCAGTGTATTGCAAGATCATGATATCGTATCTCTGGTGATTCTGCCCCTAGTTCCAATTTTCCTGAAGTATAAAGGATTTACATATTTTTTTTTTAAATCATTAATCAATTAGCAATGACTGACTGCTTTTAGGGTACTAAAGAGACATTGCAATGACTGTGCTTTCATGGAGTTTTCTAAAGTAGTTTGTATTTCCCTAAGGTTGGTAAAATATATTAATTTGAATTTTCTACAGGCATGCAAAACTGTAAAAATTAGCTTTGTTTACAGGAAAACATCCACAAGGTTGCTAAGAATGTCTTGTTCATTATTGAAATATTATTGAATTACTGGCAGCTCGGTAGAGCAGTGGTAGTACTGTGGCAGCACAGTAAGAAGGTCACGGGATCAATCCCACCCCCTGGCCATCGGTGACCCTTCTGAGTGGAGTTTCATGTTCTCCCTGTGTCTGCGTGGGTTTACCCCAGGTACTCTGGTTTCCTCCCACAGGCCAAACAAGTTAGGTTAACTGGAGGCTCTAAAGTGGCCCGAGATGTGAATGGATGTGTGAATGGTGAAGGGATTGGCGCTCCTTGGCTGCCTCATCCATCCAGGTGGGTGCCTTGAATTTCCCTCTGGGATTAATAAAATACACACACAAAAAAAAGAAACACAAAAGTAGCCTTAATGAATTTGATGGAGCTCTATTTAATCTAAAAATAGTATAGTGTAATAATATGATCAGGTTGTTTTAGTGGAGTCCAACTTTGCTCCATGCACATCAATGATCAACTCTGTCAGTATCTATATTACCTCCTAAGTTGGGGTGTCAGAAACATTTAAAAAGGATCTTTGGAGCACACCAATTCCCCCTGATTTCCCTTGTCACAGCTCATTGCCTTGATTTGGTGATTACAGAAGCACTACAACCAGGATTGCAGGGCAGGAACACCATGCATTCATAATTCAACAGCCACTTGGACTAGTCTTTTTGAAAACTAGCACACTCATGCGCGCACGCAAATCCAAACCATAGCACCAAGCAGGTCCTACTCCAACACATAACAGCATTTCACTCCGGAGTTATATTGTGTGCTCGAGGCCCAACTTTGCTCAGCAGAGTTGTTTTTAATCCACTTGATGAAGAAGAAAAAACTATCACGTGGTGTTCTGTATCGAGATGCACTCTGCCTCTGCGTGCTTAAAAACTCCAAACTTATTCAACACAGAAGCAATTAAGCAAAAACGACATTTGTGCATTTATGAGCAGAGTTATTATTTATTGCTGTGACTGTGGAATTAATTATTTTTGAGTGGTGGTGCCCACACGCCACAGGAACAAAAAAATTCTCCAAGTGTTAAATGAAATCATGAAAACAATGGGGTTTTTTTCCCTTTAAAATCTGAACTGAGGTGTCAGTGTGGTCCTGGGCATCCTTGTTAAGCCTGAAAATGGGTGCAATGCAAAGTCTCTTGCAGTAAACATTTAGCAAAGACTGACACATCTAGAAATGATCTAATGTTCAACTGCTTACTTTCATTAGCCATTACCTATGTTTTACTGTAAGAAATTTACAGTGAGCAGATGTATGTGTACATCAGTTTCTTATTCATCAGTTCCAACAATTTTGAAGGGCAGTTGTGTGTGTGTGTGTGTGTGTGTGTGGGGGGGGGGGGGTCAGGTTTGAGATAATACAGACTCTTGTGGGTATAACTTTTTACTAAAACAGTACAGCAGTGATCAACAGAAATTACTCATAAAGTCTGTAAAGAAGCTGCGTCAAAATCAGTTCACACACTAATATTTATGCCCATTAACCTTAAATTAAACTCACATTAGCGATCTGTTGATATAAAATCAAAGTAGGGATACACTGCTAATTTGTTGAAGAAACTGACTAAAATTGTGAAGCTCGGATCTCTTAAAGGAATTATACCTTAAATTAATATTCAGAAATAAAATGCACTGTATAGCTGCATAGCTGCCCTCGATTGCTTTAAATTATGGATGCATAATAGCAGAATTTTTGCCAGTAACCGACATGCTGATGTTTTAAAAGATGCACTGTGGCGACTCTAAAACCACCACAAACACCATCAACAACAAATGTGGATTGCCAGGGCTGGAGTGGGACCAGTTTCACGCCCAAGACCAGCCCACCTTTTTTTTCTTTTCTTTGCTTTTTTTTTTTTTTGTCGGGTGGAGGAAATTGGAGCAAAAGCTATATTTCTGTCCAATTATTGCAATCATGTTTTGACAAGAATATAGAGCTTAAATAATAGTTCACCTCAGTAAGCCATCAGTAAAATAAATGAAAAACTGAAAGACAGATGACAAACTGGAAAATCAATTCAGTAGCATAAAAATATTACAGAAACAAAACTATTTGCTATTCATTAAACAATTTTAGTCTAGTATTTATTTAATAATTTTAGATTTTTAAAGGCTGGGATCTAGTATTTACTAGTACCTTGAGTTTATGAATGTGAAATGTGCTGTACACAAAACTGATTCAACTATATTCATTCACTAAATTTTGTTTTCATTTTAATTCACAATGTCAACACTAATTAACATCTGGGTTTCCTATAGGCCAGTGCATCTATCAGTTATGACCTGTAGATTTCATTAATACACAGTGAACAAGGAAAAACGTAGTAACCTAACTTGTACAGTGGTGTGAAAAGTGTTTGCCCCCTTCCTGATTTCTCATTTTTTGTATGTTTGTCACACTTAAATGTTTCAGATCATCAAACAAATTTAATTATTAGACAAACATAACACAAGGCTTTGGTCTTGATAAAACACAGTGGACCAACACCAGCAGATGACCTCTATTCAGATAAAAGTAAATTTTGCATTTCATTTAGAAATCGAAGTCCCAGAGTCTGGAGAAAGAGTGGAGAGGCACAGAATCTAAGTTGCTTGAGGTTTAGTGTGAAGTTTCCACAGTCAGTGATGATTTGAGGAACCATGTCATCTGCTGGTGTTGGTCCACTGTGTTTTATCAAGACCAAAGTCAGCGCAGTCGTCTACCAGGAAATTTTAGAGCACTTCATGCTTCCCTCTGCTGACAAGCTCTATGGAGAAGCTGATTTCATTTTCCAGCAGGACTTGGCACCCTGCCACACTGCCAACCGGCAGTGGTGGCTCAGTTGGTAGAGCATCCGCCCCACACCCGGGAGGCAGGGGTTCAAATCCCGGCCGGGTCATGCCGAAGACCATATAACAGTGGAACTTCCTGCCATCCAGCTTGGTGCTCAGCAATAAATGGAAAGGAGGAGGGAACTCTGTGGCGGCGCCTTGCATGGCAGCGGCCCTCTGATTCTGCACTTGGGGTGTGTGTGATTTACACTGTAGATAGGTAAAGCACAATCTCGTTCTGCTGTACATGATTGGTTGAATGACAATAAGGGTGATTTAATTAATTTAATTTAAAATCAAACCAAATCAAACTTTATTGTCATATTGCTGTGCATACAACTGTAGTGCAGGCAAGATGAAATTGCGTTTCTCTCGGCATCCATATAAGAAGCAGCATGATTAAGACACACTCCCACATAGCTCCACCCCCCCCACCCCCACCCCCCATCCATTCACACATCCCTGAGACATACTTGTGGAAAAAGAATAACTAACTATAATATACAAAATGTCCGTAGGTGCAGTAGTGTGTATGAGAGATTCCGGGTCAGCTGTTCAGCATCCTGACAGCTTGTGGAAGGAAGCTGTTGATCAGTCTGGTGGTTCTGCCTCTGATGCTCCGGAATCGTTTACCAGATGGAAGAAGTTCAAAGTGTTTATGGAGAGGGTGAGAACGGTCCTTGACAATGTTCAGTGCCCTGCTCCTACAACGGTTCTGAAAAAGTTCTTGGACAGAGGGGAGGGAGACTCCAATTACCCTCTCCGCCCCCTTGACTATCCTCTGCAGGGCTTTTTTGTCTGACATACTGCAGCTGGAGTACCATGTTGCAATGCAGTACATCAGAACACTCTCCACCACACCTCTGTAGAAGGTCCTGAGGATGCAGATAGGGAGAGAAGCCTGTTTGAGTTTCCTCAAGAAATGTAGTCTCTGCTGAGCCCGCTTCCTGATCTCCAAGGAATTCTTGCTCCAGGTCAGGTCCTGCGAGATCTGCACTCCGAGGAACTTGATGTTCTCTACTCTCTCCACTAAACGGCCGCCGATGCTGAGGGGGACGTGCTCAGGCTGTGACCGCCGGAAGTCGATAATCATCTCCTTCTTTTTGTCCACGTTGAGTACCAGATTGTTCTCCCTTCACCAGCCCTCCAGGTCTCTCACTTCTTCCCTGTACATTGATTCCTCATCCCTCTGAATAAGTCCCACCACCGTGGTGTCATCTGCAAACTTAATAATCTGGTTCCCCTCGTGTCTGGATACACAGTCATGTATTAGAAGTGTAAACAACAGTGGACTGAGTACACAGCCTTGAGGGGATCCGGTACTCAGCGTGACAGAGTTGGAGGTGTTGTTTCCAACCCGGACAGACTGAGGTCTCTCAGTCAGGAAATCCAGGATCCAGAGACATGTGGCGGTGTTCAGACCGAGAAGGAGTAATTTCTCCATCAGTCTCTGGGGAATAATGGTGTTGAATGCTGAACTGAAATCAATGTACAGGAGTCTGGCGTAGGTGTCTTTCTGGTCCAGGTGGGTGATGACAGAATGTAGGGTGGTGACTATAGCATCCTCCGTGGAGTGGTTTGAACGATATGCAAACTGGAGCGGGTCGTGTGATGCAGGGAGGCAGGCTGTAATGTGTGGTTTGACAAGCCGTTCAAAACACTTCATCACAACAGGACGATAGTCATTCAAACAGGACACCACTGGTTTCTTTGCCACCGGTACAGTGACAGAGGTCTTGAAGCATCTGGGAACGATGGCCTGACTCAGGGAGATGTTATAAATGTCAGTCAGGACATCCGCCAACTCGCTCACGCAGTCTCGGAGCACATGTCCCGGAATGTTGTCTGGACCTGCAGTTTTGCGTGGGTTGACTCTGGTTAGGGTCCTCCGTGTGTCTGCTGTGTTGATGGTAAAAGCTGGTCCGACCGATGGTGGGGGTGGGCCAGCCCTCCCTCTGATTGTCGAGTTTGATGCTTCAAAATGTGCAAAGAAGTCGTTAAGCCTGTCTGAAAGCGAAGCGTTGTCATCATCGACCCCCTGCATAAACTTAAAGCCCGTCAGTGTCCGAACTCCCTGCCACATCTGCTTGGTGTTCCTAGTGTCACAGAGGTGTCCCTGGATTTTCTCCGCATAGATTTTGGATTTGCTGCCTTAATTCCCTTTGAAAGCACAGACCTGGCTGAGTGGAGGGCAATCCTGTCCTTCGCTCTGAAGGCTGCATCTCTGGCTGTAAGCAGCGAGCGCACCTCTGCAGTCATCCAGGGCTTATGATTACCCCGCATAGTGATGGTCTTCACTGTAGTGAAATCCTCTGTGCACTTCGCGATGTAGCTGGTGACCGTATCAGCATACTCCTCCACATCTGTCTTGTCTTCCTGGGAGGCTGCTATTTTGAAGATCTTCCAGTCTGTGTGCAGAAAACAGTCTTGCAGTGCAGAGGTTGCACTCTCTGGCAAAATCCTGATTTGTTTCACTGCTGGCCTGCTGCGCTTCAATAAAGGTTTGTAGGCAGGCAGCAGCATCACGGACATGTGATCAGAATGGCCGAGATGGGGGCGGGGTATCGCTTTATATGCGTCTGTGTTTGTGTACACTAAGTCCAACATATTCTCTCCTCTGGTCTTAAAGTCTACACATTGTTTAAACTTGGGGAGCACAGTCTTTAGGCTGGTGTGGTTAAAATCCCCCGCAACCACCACAAAACTGTCCGGATGTGAAGTTTGGGTTTCACTGATCGTATTGTGCAGTACTCTGAGTGCCTTCTTAGCATTAGCTTTAGCATTAGGGCTCGGCGCTATGTAAACACCAGCTACAAATACGTTGCTGAATTCCCTCGGCAAATAATAAGGCCGACAATTAACAATAAGGAACTCCGCCAACGGAGAGCAGTGTTTAGACACTAACGTGGCATTAACGCACCAGTTCTTGTTAACATAAAAGTATCAAAACCTGGTTTAATGACCATGGCATCACTGTGATTGATTGGCCAGCAAACTCTCCTGACCTAAACCCCATAGAGAATCTATGGAGGATTGTCAAGAGGAAGATGAGAGACACCAGACCCAACAATGCAGACAAGCTGAAAGTCACTATCAAAGCAACCTGGATCTTCATAACACCTCAGCAGTGCCACAGGCTGATCACCTCCATGCCACGCCACATTGGTACAGTAATTAATCCAAAAGGAGCCCCGACCAAGTATTGAGTGTGTACATGGACATACTTTTCAGTCGGCCAACATTTCTATTAAAAAACTATTTTTTAAAATTAATTTTATGTAATATTCTATTTTTTTGAGAAACTGAATTTGGGGTTTTCATGGGCTGTAAGCCATAATCATCAAAATTAAAATAAATAAACACTTGAAATATATCACTCTCTGTGTAATGAATCTACAGTATATAATATATGGGTTTCACTTTCTGAAATGAGTGACAGAAAATATTGAACTTTTTCACGATATTCTAATTTTTTGAGATGGACCTGTAGAAGTTGCTCTGACAGTCAGGTCACTAACCTGAGGTGCTGGAATCTCATGGTCTCTGCTGCAAAAAAACACACTCCTCTGCTGCCTCCTCTTCCCTCATCTGCACCTTCTGACTATTTTTCTTTCTGGGAAAAGCCTCTTTTATCCATTTCTTCCTTAACTTGTTAACAACTGAAATATGAACACAACTTCTGGAGTCCTACTCCCTGTTGAATCCAGCTGACGCAGATGATCATATTATAATGATATTCACATTAATTAAGTTTCCTTCCGACTGGAGCACCGGCCCATAAGTGAAGTGGTCCATCGGAAATCCTCCCAATTCTCCCTATGGGCCACTCCGGGCCTATGTATTGCCCAAAATAGTATTCGTTCATTCATTCATCTTCTCCCGCTTAATCCTTTTCGGGTCGCGGGGGGGCTGGAGCCTATCCCAGCATCTTTGGGCGGGAGGCAGGGTACACCCTGGACAGATCGCCAGTCCATTGCAGGGCCAACACAGAGAGACAGACAACCATTCACCCTCACATTCACACCTAAGGACAATTTAGAATCCACAGTGTGATGCCAATTTACCTAACTTGCATGTTTTTGGCATGTGGGAGGAAACCGGAGAAATCCCGGAGTAAACCCACGCAGACACGGGGAGAACATGCAAACTCCTCACAGATCACTGTTGGTCGGGGGCTGGGATCGAACCCAGGATCCCCCGGCCAAGGGTGAGTTGCTGTGCTGCCGCAGTGCTAACCACTCCGCCACTGCACTGCCCCCAAAATAGTATATTGTGGCTTTTTATATACAAAAAAAAATTTCATTGCCTTAGAATTGCGTGGAAAGAGTGTTTTATATCTTCCACCTACTTAAGTATGTGTGGATCTATGAATATTCTAATTAGCTCCACCCATACTTCCACCCACCAACAGCTGGAAGAAGAGGACTTTGAGCCAGGGCTCCAAGAAGGCAATTCAGCTTGGGGAAGGATCATTCTCGGTGGGCTGGAAAGCTGCTGCCCAGCCCTGCTTGGAGGCTGGAATGTGAGCTGCCCAGTGGGTCACTTTTGGTAAGCAAAACTGATGCCAGCTCACCACAGTTGCCAGCAGATGGGGCGCCATGCTCTGCAAGACCATGGTCTCTGGAAAGAGCTTTTCACATCTTCTACCTAAAGTATGTGCAGATTTATGCGTGAATCTATGAATATTCTAATTAGTGGTCTCGTTGAGCTAATTAGAATATTCATAGCCCGTCCGCTGGTGACTGCGGCAAGCCACCATCAGTTCTGCTTACCAAAAGTGGCCCACTGGGCAGCTCACATTCCAGCCTCCAAGTAGGGCTGGGCAGCAGCTGTCCAGCCCACCGAGAATGATCCTTCCCCAAGCTGAATTGCCTTCTTGGAGCCCTGGCTCAAAGTCCTCTTCTTCCAGCTGTTGGTGGGCGGAAGTATGGGTGGAGCTAATTAGAATATTCATAGATCCACACATACTTAAGTAGGTGGAAGATATAAAACACTCTTTCCACGCAATTCTAAGGCAATGAAATTTTTTTTTGTATATAAAAAGCCACAATATACTATTTTGGGGGCAGCGCAGTGGCGGAGTGGTTAGCACTGCGGCATTCCGCAGCTCGGCACCCTGGCCGCCGGCAAAGTGAGCTGAGAGCAGCGGCCTCGCTGATCCACATTCATACTGGGTCGCCCCTTCCCTCCTCCCTACTCCACTGCTTCGCTATGCAAAACAACCGCCTTCATCCCCTCAGTCCTGCTGCTCCTCAGCTCCTCCCTCTTCCCCCGAGGTAGCCAAGAGCATCCGTCTGATTGGTTAATGTTACAGCCAACCAGGCTAAGCAGGAATACTAGCTAGAAATGTTCTGTCCAAATTCTCCCGTTGGAGGGGGGCAATCCCAAACTGGAAATTCACAGCAGAAAAACACAGACTTGGGACTGCGGTGAGATTTTCCTCTTGATATGTCTTGTAAGTCACAAAAAAAAAAAAACATGTTATGGACATGTTAACAGCGGAAAAACTTGATTTTTGCCAGTGTCACTTTCAACAGTTTTGCTGATGCTGATACTGACACAGATTTCCCCCACCTATTGACATCATCTTTGTCTTACAGTGATGATTAACTGGCATATAAAGACACATCCCCCAAGGAAAATAAGATAACTACCACCAGCAGCATCAAAGCTCTGGTTTTAATGGCCTATTTTATTGATATTTTATGTTACTCCTGAAACTTTTTACCATAAATATTCATATGAACAATGGCTGTGTTTAACAATCTTGTTTCAGTGTAGAGCAAGCATCTTTTTTATGCTCAAAGTCGTGAGGTGAGAAGAGATAAACTGTCAGTAAAAACTGCTGAATATTATTATGAAAAGGACTGAATGAGAGCCGGGGCACAGCTACGGGTGGCTCTGCGTGGCATTTGCCCACACACTTGTCAATCTTGCCCACCCAATCAGAAGGCTTGCTTTGCTTGATTGCTCACCCCAACAGCCAATCAGAATGTGAGCAGTTTTGTTGCGCCTCTCTTGTCTTCAGGTGTGTGAAACGCTGCACAGCTGCGTGCAATTAAGCAGCGGCCAAGTAGTTTGCGTTCAGTTTGTTTTGGAGTGAAAGGTTGCACTGAGGCTCAAGCAGACGCTTCCACTGTTTCTCACAGTTAATACAGGAGTTTGACACATTAATGTGATGCTGGCTTCAAATATTCCCCAGCAGCAGCTGCTCTCCTCCTGCTAAAGTCCCTCTCCCCTGCATGTCAGAATCCATGCACAGATTGGTGACAGAGGTGGGTGAAAGACAGAAATTGTACTCAGTAAAAGTTGGGCTGCCTTGTGACATTAATAGCAAGAAAGTATCTGCTAAGCAAAAAGTCTAATAAAACAGGCAAACTATTGTGAAAGATTTTTCTCCTACATCTGTGACTCTGTATAAATTTACTTTTCCCCCTCATCCATTTAGGAGCTGCTTTTAGTTAATCCTGTACAGTTATTTCCTTGTATATATAAAATTTACCCACAAATGGGATTTTTATGCTCATAAAACATTTTTCTCATAAATTTGCCTTTTTTTTTTTTTTTTTTTAAATAAATCTACCATTATAGCACCAGTGCTGACAGACAGGCTGAACTCTGTCCCTCTCCTTTAGAAGCGATCTGGCTGAATTGATGGACTATACAGAAATCATCGTTACAGTGTCCAGCACCAAGCCTCTTCATCTCTGACTGTAATCATCAAATGTAAGTCATTTTTGGGCTGTGAAGTCTATTTCATGTGTGTTGTGGCCGCTGAGCCAAATAAGCTCTTTTGGACTGCTGTGTTATGTCTGGAACTGGAGTCAAGAAGGAGAGCAATAGTGGAGCTGAACAGACATTTATTATAACAGGGCACAGTGCACCTGACCACACATGGGACAGCTGGCAGAGGTAAAGGCGGAAGTGACCGCCCCTCCTCCCCGCAGCCCTGCTTACGCCAACCCCACATGGGGTTGGCGTAAGTGGAACATGGAGCCACCACCCCGTGCCACACAAATAAGAGCTCCAAACACACCTACGCAACATTTTCCGCCCCTGTAGAAAATCCAAAATACACATACAATCATCCCACCCCAATTTGGAACCCAAATCATCCGCTAAACAAAACAAAACTGAACTAAAATCGCATAAAGAGGCCTATGGCATTCACACAAAAAAACTAAAATTAGGGTAGACGGGTGGACTGCCATCCTACCCCCCCACACGGCGAGGCGGGTTATTCTGCCACCCATGATATATAAAAGTCCCGTTAAAAAAAGTTACTGGCGTGTCTCCTACTTAAAACAGAACACTAAAACAATCCCAGAACTATAAATACATATTAACAAATACACATCCATGGCTCGATGAGGATGACCCATGGCCCGGCTCCACCCCCACCTCCCCCAGACCCTTCACCATTCAGTTCGCCCCTGGAGGTAGCTCGCTTTCCGGGCTACAACTGGTCACCTCAGTCCTGATAAGCCTTCTCCTCCACACCTCCGAGCGCTCCAATCTTCTGGGGCCGTGCCCAACTGCCTTCTTCGGGTTACGCTGTAACTCGTTAGGATGACGCCATGAGCCATCCAACAGCAGAAGGTAACCATCGTGCCGCTCGCCCGTCACCTGCAGTCGGCCCTGGACTGCAGGGTGTGTCATCTTCCATGGCCATCTTCCATCTTCCGCTTTTCTCTCACCCGCCTGGACCTTGCCTCCGCCCGAGCCCGACCCCAGTCTGCGACTCTAAGCGGGGCCCTGCATGGCCTGCAGTGTCTCCGCCTGGCACTCGCTCTCCCAGTGCCACTCGGTCCTGCCCCAACTGCTTGTAAATCCGCTGCGGACCCTGCCGATGTGGCCTCGTGTTCACTGGCCCGCCATGGCCGTGCTCCAGGAACACCTTGGACCATCTTTTGGGCATTGCTCGCTGCCACAGGCTCTCCCCTGTGTTGCCTGGTACCCTTGTCCAGGGTGACTCGGACACTGGCACCAGGGCTCTCACGTGGCAACCCTGAACGCAACAAGGCCTGTCCACTTTCCAGAGTGCCCAGCAATTGTTCATCCCACACAGCTTTGTCCCGAAGTCTTGGAACCGATTGGCCCACAGTCGGCAGCCCGACCACTCTTTCCCAGCGCTGCTCCTGATGGAAAACCCTAGGCCATAAAACAGGTTGCAGCCCATGATGTTCGTGCCGCAGGCCGTCACGACGAACTCCACATCGGCCATCTCCACCGACTTATACCGAGCTGTCAGTCTGACGGTACCCACCATGGCCAACCGTCCTCCTCCATAGCTGCAAAGCGGCGCTGAGTCACCTCCAATTCTGTAGTGAGGAAAACATTCTCTAACCGTAGCCCAGTTCAGCAGCGAACTCTTTGCCCCCATGTCGATCAGCATCGGTACTGGTAATCCCTACAACTCTACCGTGCAATGTGTGTGCCCACTGGTACTAGGAGACACCGTATGAATCACTGTCGGGGCGGGAGGAGTCGAGCTCTTGCGTGGGCTACCTTGTTCTGCTGACTGGCACACCTTTGCAAAATGATGTAGATGGCCACAACTGCCACAGCGCTTTCCTCTTGCCGCACATTCTCTGGCCTTGTAGCAGTGTTTTGTAGACCGACAGCCCATACACCTGGGCTTCCCCGGGGTAGATCTCATTCATACAGCATTGGCCCTCTTGGCGTCATCCTCAACACTCCCATCACTGTCTGGGTCCACTACCTGTGTGGCCATGGAGGATCCCAGCTCTCATGGTGACAGACTCTCACGTGGCTCTCGAGTTAACTTATCTGCTGCCTCCAGCTGAGAGCCAACTCGACAGCCTTGGCCAGCGTCAACTCACCCGGAAATGTGAGCAGCTTAGTCCGGACTTCGGCACAGTTGGTGTGTTCCGCCAACTGGCCATGAGCCATTTCTTCCTCCAACAGTTCGATCCGACACTCAGCGGCTAACTGCCTCAAGTCCAATACAAACCGCTGGATGGGTTCGCCAACCTGTTGGCGGCACTGTTGGAACTTAATCCTCCGGACGATAACGTTGTCCGGTGCCCTGAAATGGCGCGCCATTAACTCAACCACTTCTTTGTAGTTGTTTGCGTCACCTGGCGTGCCCAAAATCCTCTGGCCCTCCATTCCCAGGTTGTGCACAAGCAACGCACGCACCCTCAGCTTTTCCATCCTTCCCAGGTCCAACGCCACCATATACATTTTAAAGGCTTCGTACCACCGAGGCCACGCCACAGGCGGCTCACCTAGGAGCTCCAAAAATGGCTGAATTGGTGCTCCACGTGCTTCCATGGCTTCTCATCGCCAAATGTTATGTCTGGAATTGGAGTCAAGGAGGAGAGCAATAGTGGAGCTGAACAGACATTTATTATAGCACAGGGTGCAGTGCACCTAACCACACATACGACCGCTGGCAGAGGTAAAGGCGGAAGAGACCGCCCCTACCTACAGCCCTTCTTATACGCACAGGGTTGGCGGAACCGGAATATGGAGCCACCACCCTGTGCCACACAAATAAGAGCTCCAAACACAATACATACAACATATGAGCAATAAATAACTACACAAGCTGTCTTCGTGTGTGGTTTATGTGGCTGCCTGGTCTGTTTTTATCAAAACTGTTTTTTGGACTGGTAAACGTGTAGTTTACATGGCTGCGCTGAGCCCAGGATATATTAAAGTATTTTTCTTTTACATAGGCCTTTGACGGGCATGTAGCCTATCATAGGTGACGCTTGGCTGTGGTGTGTTTGCTCTTTCAGCAGTGCTGTGTGGCCGCTGTGCCAACAGTGTAGTGCCTGCATGGCTGTTGTAATATTGTCTGTGATGATAAGGCTGATGGTTAATTAAATGTGTGGTGCATTCAAGCAGGTATAGTTGGCTTATTCAGTAGTCTGTGTGTCACGAGTTTTGCCACCTGATTTTCTCTCTGCCCACCTACTTTTTCATTTCTGGCTATGCCACTGAATAAGACTGTGGTTACCACTGTGCTTATCGCTGAGATAAGGAGTGAGTTAGCCTCCACTGAGCAGCTCATCTCGGATCTCCTTCAGCGCCAGACCACCCTCAGCTCCTGACTGTCCTCACTGGAATGTCTTGAGGTGACTAGCATACCCTCGAGCATACAGCAGTTAAGAGGTGGCGCTACCAACACAGCATACAGAGACAAAGCGGAAGAATAAGAAGACCAATTAAAAAGAAACGTGAAAAGATGAGACCAGAGAAAGAAAAAGAAAAGATGATTAGAGGTAAAAGTAGTAAACATAGTAGATCTTTTTCTCTCCATTGTGCTGTCATTATTGTTGTTAAAATGTGCGTGCCTCTTGTCTTTCTCCTCTTTTATATAGCCGGTGAACAAACTGTCATGTCAACACATTTGCACCACCTATAGGGCTGGGATGAAACTACAAATGTGATTCCTCTCTGGCTACGGTCACACAGCAGGTTTTAATGCTCAATTCCGATTTTTTTGCACAAATGTGACCCATATCTGATTTTTTTTTTTTTTTTAATGACAGTCTGAACAACACATGTCCGATTTTTTCACACCAGACCCAAGCCACTTTCATATGTGGTCCTAATTTGGATACGTACTGTATCTGATATTTTCCAAAGCGACCTCCGTCTGAACGGTCATGTCGCATTTCATCCGACTTTTTCCTCATTGAAGTGAGACAGACGCGACAATTCTGCAGTGGAGGATGCAGCCAGCATGGCAGACACAGCTGATTTGTGCTCTCTTTTTAATCAGTCTTCTTCCCTTTATCACTGGATTGTAATTTTGTCGGATCCGACTGCACAATAACTTAATTTTTTTTTTTGGGGGGGGGAGTTCGGGGCTGAAACCGTCAGACATTACAGGCGCACATAACGGCACATTTATTGGATGCTGCAAATTCCTTTTTCCTTCCTGGCTGCTGTAATATCTAAAATGTAAAGTTAACATTGACACGACTGTGGAGCGGAATGGCCATACAGGGGGACACACAGGAGAGCTCAGTCTCTGGCGGCTCCTCCTTCCTGTGCGGGAAGGGGGTGTCTCGTTTTAAAGAGGGCTGTTTAATCGATCAGTTCTGTTAAAGCAGAACTGATCACAGCGGTCATCTGGCCTGCAGAGGAATGAAGCTGGTCTCATATTTATGATGTTGAAGAAGTTCTGCCCCCCCCCCCACAGTTGTTCTGGGCTCATATTTACTTCCGTAAACAAAACGCTGTGTCTGACGTTGCATTGTCTTCTGCACATGCGGGTCACTTCATAGCTGTAGACCATTCACACTGGAGTCTGATGGGGGTCGCATTTAAGTTGTAATGTGAACGCCCACACAAAAAAATCGGATCTAAGCAAAAAATCAGAATTGAGCATCAAGACCTGCAGTGTGACCATAGCCTCTGTTGTAGAAGATGCTTGATGTACTCCAACAGCGCGTAACTACAAAAAGTATTACAAACAACATCCACCTGCTGCATTGTTTGAGGGAGTGCTGAGCCACAGCGTGGCTGTGTGTCAGGAGACATATTTGAGAGATGCTGTCCAATGTGATGCAGCGTTGCCAGATGGGAAATGTTGAAGTATCGTACCAGGGGCTTAAAATTATCATACAGTGCATCCAGAAAGTATTCACAGTGCTTCACTTTTTTCACATTTTATGTTATGTTACAGCCTCATTCCAAAATGGATTAAATTCATTTTTTTCCTTAAAAATTCTACACACAATGCCCCATAATGACAGCGTGAAAACAGTTTTTGAGATTTTTGCAAATTTAATAAAAATTTTAAAAAAACTAAGAATTCACATGTACGTAAGTATTCACAGCCTTTGCCATGAAGCTCAAAATTGTGCTCAGGTGCATCCTGTTGCCACTGATCATCCTTGAGATGTTTCTACAGCTTAACTGGAGTCCACCTGTGGTAAATTCAGTTGATTGGACATGATTTGGAAAGGCACACACCTGTCTATATAAGATCCCACAGCTGACAGTGCATGTCAGAGCACAAACCAAGCTTGAAGTCAAAGGAATTGTCTGTAGACCTCCAAGACAGGATTGTCTTGAGGCACAAATCTGGGGAAGGGTACAGAAAAATTTCTGCTGCTTTGAAGATCCCAATGACCACAGTCGCCTCCATCATCCATAAAAGGAAGAAGTTCAGAACCACCAGGACTCTTCCTAGAGCTGGCAGACCATCTAAACTGAACGATCGGGGGAGAAGGGCCTTAATCAGGGAGGTGACCAAGAATCCGATGGTCACTCTGTCAGAGCTCCAGCATTCCTCTGTGGAGAGAGGAGAACCTTTCAGAAGGACAACCATCTCTGCAGCAATCCACCAATCAGGCCTGTATGGTAGAGTGGCCAGATGGAAGCCACTCCTTAGTGAAAGGCACATGGCAGCCTGCCTGGAATTTGCCAAAAGGCATCTGAAGGACTCTCAGACCATGAGAAATAAAATTCTCAGGTCTGATGAGACAAAGATTGAACTCTGTGGCGTGAATGCCAGGCGTCATGTTTGGAGGAAACCATGCACCGCTCATAACCATGCCAATGGTGGTGGCAACATCATGCTGTGGGAATGTTTTTCAGTGGCAGAAACTGGGAAACTAGTCATGGATAGAGCGGAAGATGAATACACCAATGTACAGAGACATCCTGGATGAAAGCCTGCTCCAAAGCGCTCTTGACCTCAGACTGAGGCGACAGTTTATCTTTCAGCAGGACAATGACCCTAAGCACACAGCCAAGATATCAAAGCAGTGGCTTCAGGACAACGCTGTGAATGTACTTGAGTGGTCCAGCCAGAGCCCATTTTTGAATCCAACTGAACATCTCTGGAGAGATCTGAAAATGGCTGTGCACCGACTCTTCCCATCCAACCTGATGGATCTTGAGGGGTGCTGTAAAGAGGAATGGGTGAAACTGCCCAAAGACAGGTGTGCCAAGCTTGTGGCTTCATATTCAAAAAGACTTGAGGCTGTAATTGCTGCCAAAGATGCATCAACAAAGTATTGAGCAAAGGCTGTGAATACTTATGTACATGTGATTTCTTTGTTTTTTTTATTTCTAATAAATTTGAAAAAAATCTCAATTTTTTTTTTTTCATGTTGTCATCATGGGGTGTTGTGTGTAGAATTTTGAGGAAAAAAATGAATTTAATCCCTTTTAGAATAAGCCTGTAACATAAAATGTGGAAAAAGTGAAGCTCTGTGAATACTTTCTGGATGCACTGTATTTTGAGGAAAATTATCATACACACCCAGTTTTCATTCTGATGTGGCTCAGGACCATCTTCTTCAGTCAGGCATTATCGCAGATGTATGCATGTGCATATTACAGCCTATAATGCAGTTTTACCTTTAAATAATCTAACAGATTGGTTGAATAAAAAGCACCTTTACCTGTGTGGAGTACAGGATGAGCCCCTGGCCTGCACTGAACAGCCCAGAATATCAGTCATACTTAACTATCTTCTATATACCTTTTGTTGAATCCTGTATCAAGGTCTTGCCTTATAATTATTATGAGATGTACTCTGCTTATACAATAGGAATAAACATCAATCAACCCACCTATACTACTAAAATGCTTCTGATAACTGAAGCAGAAACCTGGTCAGTTTTATTGAGAACCACAATCCAGTGACATTTTTCCAGACATTTGTGTGTTGCAGCAGTGACAGAAAGCTTTAGTGCCAATACCAACAAGTTTGAACCACCCAGTAAAACTGGGATCCCCGCCCCCATTCATTTCTCAACCTGCTGGCGATGTTGTTTACACCTGCATTAGTGCTGTAACTTATGCAAATAATTCGATCAAGTGTACTAGTGGGTGAATGTATTGTACTGTATCACTGACCAGAACTGCACTGGAAGTCAGGGATCACCAGCTGAACCACCCACCTGAGCAGCAAACGAGCCTCGCCTGCTCAGTTCAGCCGACTCGCAGTTCAGTGAGTGGTAGACTGTTGGAGGTCCACTGAGTGATTCGGTGTACCGCTATTTCTAACAGATCTTTTTAGCTTGACTCAGTGCGCTTCAGTGAACTGTGGATCACATCGTCCATCCAAGGCCGCCTCTCTCGCCTCTCTGCTACCGCAACGCGACCCTTCCATCTTCTTTTCCATGCAACCCACGCATGTGAGATGATGTGTAAAAACAAGCGTAGTTTGTATGCGCAGGATCCGTATCCTGATTGTGTTTGCTAATGTATTAACGTAGCCATGTAATGAAGAGGTCAAATTATCGTACATTATGAGATTTTTTAAATTACTGATCATGTGTCGTACAGAGGGCAAAGCTATTGTACAAATAGGATAATTATCGTATGTCTGGCAACACTGATGTGATGTCAGTCCCTCGCACCTTGGGAAAAGTGTAACCTCACAGCAGAGCGTCACTCCTGACTGTCCCCTATAATATTTTAATGGCTGTAAATATCAATTTTTGCTGATGCCGCTAAATAATTTTAAATGCTTTATCAGCTGATACTGAAAACATGTCGATAGTATCATGCATCCGTACTTTAAATGTTATATCATCAATATGGTTTGGCTCTTTTTCCCTTGTACAATGCAGATATTTTTGACCTCTTGATTTATTTAGTCATTTTTCCCTGTGCATACTGTGTTTATTCTTGTTGGTCCTTTGGGTTTTTAAGAAAAAATGTATCACACTTTGTATTCTGTTTTTTGTTGTTGTTGTTTTTTGCATTCTTTGCATTCTATTATTCATTTGCATTCTATTAAAATCTAATCTAGTCTAACCTTGCCCTTGCTTCTGTATATCAGTTTAGGCTAGCACAGAAATTCTAAGCCATTACTACTTTATGCAGAAACAGATTTTAGCTTAAATAAAATATTAGCTAGCAACTGATGTTACATTTTAACATTCCTCTGTATTTTTGAAACCTTCAAGCAATCATTAAAAATGTTTACAACATATGAGCACTCTATAACAGACAAGCTTAAAGAACTACTTTTTACAATTTCACCCCCATTAATCCTGAGCATTTAGCACTGTCATCAACACCATGGATAAGGAAATGGTTTGTTTGTGCAGTTTCTGAATATTTCCATAGCTCTGGACTCATCTTTGAATAATTCTGTAGAGGAAGCCAGTTAATTTGTTTGTGTGCATGATGTGTGTGCAGGAGCGTAGCTGATTGTATGTTCGTGTACAAGCAATGTTTTTTAGTATGTGCCGCACCCTTGGATGCACATTACAGCACATTTACCATCATGAGAAGAAAATGTAAAAAGCTGAACTGTTATGTAGTGGAAAAAATAACCTATATGGATGGAAGCTCTGCAAAAGAAACTGGTGTCATATGTAAACTGCAGGGACCATTGATTTAAAGCTGATCTTTACCTTGACCCTTTGCCTGTCCGAGTCGACAAAGTTGCATAGAGAGCACTCAGTGTCTATTTGTGGGCCAGAGCAGGAGCTGAAGGTGCAAAAGATGTAGGAGGTGGGAGAAGCTGGGGCTCTTTAAGTCAAGCTGTAGAGGTTGGAGAGTAAAAGGGAGTCAGGTAAACCTCTGAGGGCCATTTTCATCTCCTGGTCAAGGCTTTGACATTGCCTCATGCTGGGATAGAACACGTATGCCTTTTTGATGCACAGCTTGATTGTTTGAGCATTTTTACCATGTGATGCTGCTGTAGTTCAGACTTTTCACCTATTACACAGAGATTCATAAACTACTGCTGCAAATGCACTCTCATTATATTCCATGACCAGTGAGCCTAAAAGCCAAAATGAGCATGTAACAAACAGAAACCAAAGCTCAAAGGAATGGAAGTGTTTTGTTTTTAATGGAGTTATACAGAATGTGAAATTTTGGAGAAATGTAGAAAATAATAAAAATCATTGTGGCCTATAGCCGATTCTGGTTGATACAAATGTATTTAAACAGTGTTTATAACCTTTCACATGGTATGCCAGAAAATCATCTGAATGCTATTTTATTTGCCACTTGGCCAATGACAAAGGAGACCATTGGCTGATATGATGTTAAGATAAATCAGTGCGTCCCTCCAGTAAGATCCATTAAGTATTTAAGAGCTTAGATTCTTCTATAATAAGACAGTAGTAGTTATCTTAATGTACACAGATGACAAGATCCGACAAAGCAGATTCAAATAGCATAATTATAAAAAAAAAAAATCATTAATGTGGAGCACAGCAGTGGACAAAAATACTTCTGTTACACATATTTACCCTAATTTTTAGAAAGTGCTAACTCTGATGATGCAAAAAGTTTTATTATTGGTGCTTTAACATTTTATGAAGGCACTATAATAAGGAAAATTAAATAACTGGTTATCCTTATAAGAAAGTAAGAGGAAATTTTATCACTTTACACTTGATTTAAGCCTACAGCTTAAGCACCAATTCCTTTTCCGCTCTATTGAGCTCAACATGAAATTGATGTATCAAAGATGATCTGTGATCAAGCTGTTAATATAAATCAACTAGAGAAAGCACTCGGAGAGCGCAGACCTCCGCCAAGCGCCACAGTTCCCCCCATACAGTGTTTGTGTGTACGTTTTCAGATTCCTTGACCATGAAAACATATGACTAGCAATTGGATTCACAATGATAGGATTAGTGGTTCAGTAGTTATTCACGAAAATCGCATTTTCCGTAATGGCGGTTTTCTTCTGGACGGTGATCCGGATCACCACCAAAATGTAATCATCTGTAGGATACCCCATTTCTGACAATCTGTGAAAATTTCATGAAAATCCGTCCATAACTTTTTGAGTTATCTTGCTAACAGACAGACAGACAGACAGACAGACAAACCAACGCCGATGAAAACATAACCTCCTTGGCGGAGGTAATAAAGTCACTTAATCACACTATTATTTATTTTATACAATTTTGTACCTCAGAAAAGTGGTATTTAATCTTAATTGAACACCACTAGCACCAGCACTTTCCTTTAAATGAATATACAATGACATGCATAAATTAATAGGATCTTGAAAACCAAAGAAATTAACAAAAAATCATGAAAAAACAAAAATAAATTTAAAGATGTTTTGAGAAAACATGGTGGTTCTCCATTAGTAGCCGTCTTATTAAAGCTTTTCAAAATAGGTTTTAAAGCACTATAGCCATTGATGATTTTTCATTAATTTTATCGGAGTATTCAGATTTCTTTTCAAAGTTGTGTGACTGTAGTTTGCCCTGAAAGAAGCTAGCTTACATTTTATTTTATAACATTTATTTATAACATATAACATTTTATAACACACATTCAGCATAATCCATATGTGTGCCTGTGTTTGTGTCTATGTTGAATGTAATTAGTGGCTTGTAAATATGGATGTCACCAGACTGCAAAACAAATCTACCTACGGGTACAAATAAAGTAACCTGAACCTGGTAGTGAACCCTAAATCACAAGTGCCCATGTTGGTCTGTTTATCTTTATGTCTGCTCCTGAATGAACCTGTCAGTCCTCAGATGTGGATATTTCTGGAGCTTAAAAAAGCATTTGACACAACTGACCATAATATATTATTAAACAAAATGGAGAAATATGGAATACGGGGAGTTGTGCTGGACTGGCTTAGTTATTTTACAAACGGGCAACAGTTTGTGAAGATGGGAGAGTCTGAATCAGAATATTTGGATGTTGTATATGGTGTACCACAGGGGTCAGGGTTGGGACCAAAATTATTTATCTTATACATATATCAATGATACATGCACACTGTCAGACTCCCTGAAATTTATTTTATTTGCAGATGACACAAATATTTTATGCACTGGGGAAAATGTACAGAAACTTTTGAACCATATCACTACAGAAATGAACAAAATTAAAAAATGGTTTGATACAAATAAACTGTCACTAAATCTGAATAAAACAAAATTTATAGTATTTGGTAACTGCAAAATGAAGAATGAAATTCATATACAAATTGATGGTGTAACTATTGAAAGAGTGAATGAAATACAATTTTTGGGAGTAATCATCAATGATAAAATATGTTGGAAATCTCAAATTTTGTACATTAAGAATAAACTGGCTAAAAGTATTTTTTTATTTTATCCAAAGCAAAACATGTAATCAAAAATCACCTTTTATTCTGTATTGTTCCTTGGTGTTACCATATTATTGTGTGGAGGTGTGGGGAAATGGTTATAAAACTAACTTACAACCATTGTATTTACTGAAAAAAAAAAAAAAAGCCGTGAGGCTCATACATCGGGTCAGTTTTTTTTTAACACACCAATACACTTTTTTACAGTCAAAAATATTAAAATTGTTTGATCTTGTTGAATTTAAAACAGCAATTTTAATGTATAATGTAATTAACCAGGTTTTGCCTAAAAATGTTCTAGATTTGTTTTCTGAAAGAGAGGGTGGTCATAATTTAAGGGGCTCATTAAATTTTAAGTTACACAGTTGTCACACAACTAAAAAAAGTTTTTCTATTTTGATATGTGGTGTGAAGCTTTGGAACCGGTTAAGTGAGTTCCTGAAGCAATGCCCAAACATTATTCAATTCAAAAAGAATTATAAAAACATTATTTTCACCAGATATGAGGAAAATAAAAGATGTTTACTGCAGTATGGGTGTTACAATGTATTTTTCTGTTGTTAGGTGTGTGGTATATATTTTTCTGAAATTTTGTTAATGTATTTAAAATTTGAGAGCTTTTGGTTTAAAATGAGTATGATTTAAGGGGTAGGATTAAATAAGTGTTGACTTCATCGTACTCCTTTTCGAGCGTGTAGATTGTGGTGCAGCTGAATGAAGAGAGAAAACTGTAATTTATTATGTTCTGTTTTTGCTTTGTGTTTTACTGATTTTACATTTACATGTTTGAAATAAAAATATTCAGTTCAAAAATTCAATTCAATTCAGCCTTGACCAAACACATCAGAGCTGTGAGCCATTTTAATAGCAAGCACAGCACACATTTCTTCTAGTTTAATCATGATTTTTTCTTTGTACTCCGTGGGATTTGGGGTAAAAAAAAAAAATGTTTAGTTCCTAACCCACCCTAAATACAGTATGCCCCCCCCCCCTTTCCCTTCGTTCCATTTATTGTCCTGTGATTCATTGGTGCATCAGATTTTCAGTCCAGCATTTTTTTTGCATAGCAGTAGTATTTCCTGGCTGTTGTTTAAATATCTAGAATTTAGGATATTTTGTTTGTTAGTGTGATTGTACCTGAATTCCTGCTCAAGTCACCCTTCTTCCTTCCTCCCTCCACTGCTTTCCAAGCGTCAGTTTCCTCCTCATGTCTCTATCAGCCCTCTCTGGCTTCCCCTCCCTTTCTCCATTCCTCCATCCCTTCACCTTGCCTCAGCCCACCCAGAGAGGAGTGATCTTGCTGATGCATCACCAAAGATAATTTGTTTAAATGACAGATTAGGCAGGTAACTCGATTTGTGTACGATACAGTATGTAGTGTCTGTTACCAATCTAATAAAGCCAAACTCCCCGCCCCCTTTTGTTTCTTCCTCTCAACCCTATGCCTCATCCGTGCACCCAGCCTCCATGCCCGTATTTGCTGCAATAAACTCAGTTCAATGAGAAACAAAAAGAGAGGCGAGGGTGAGGGGGGGTAGAAGAGGGTTGCGTCCAATGTATGTAACATGATTGTAGGCAGGGGCCACCAAGGCCTCCACATAATTCAATTGCAAGGCCAGGAAGCTGCGAGGTTTGGCGAGGCACTCATTGACTCATTGATCGACGCAGAGAGGTTTCAGAAATATGCCTTGCAGTCGTGACCAATCAATCAAACAATTAAGCCTAGTCTCTGCAGCTGGCCATGTTCCATTTAAGTCTAACCTCCCAGCTCCTGGAGTGGCGCATTGTAAATTAATTGCTTCTTGCTACAGAGTAAGCCTACTAACCTCCCCCCATTCTCTCTTCGGGCGGCGCTCTATACCTGGGAAAAGGTAACTGTGAGTCGGCATTTCTGCGAAGTTTATGTGAAAAGTGTGACAATACAAAATCGCGGCTCTGCAGTGCATAAGAGATGCTCAGTGGGAGGGGACTCTGTGTGTGTGTGTGTGTGTTCCTATATGGGTGAGCCTTTTCTGCAGCATGTCCCTAATCAGTCCCTTCCTTTTTGCTCTTCCCTCCTTCCAGCCTAAGAGTGCAATAAAACCATGTCCTACAACAGCAGCAGGTGATTATTCATTGTTCATAACTTTGTGACTGGAATTCACAGCTGCCAACCTCAAGCCATATGGCATTATCAATTTTTTTTTTTCACTATTTCACTACCTGTCACCTTAAGACTGTACCTCCCTGGCATGCCATCCTAGCTCGCATCTGTCATATGGGGACTAGTCAGGATTTAATGTCTCTCTCACGCTGCCTTCTCTTTCCCCCTCCAGCTTTCCCAGCTCGAATGCCCTCCTTCCATTTCACTGCCATCATTTTGAGGTGTAACATTTAGAAGGATTTCAGGGGATTGTGAGTCTTGTCTGAAACCTCTCGGGCATCTGCTGAAATCCCAGCTCCATAACCTCTCACTGCTGTGCTGCCCTTCTAGTGCAGAGATATGATAGATCAGATGTGCCTTGATTTTAGGAAATGTGTCCTTAATCTTTCTGAATGACCACCTGGCCTGTTTTGTGACCTTGAGGATATGTGTGTGATACTGGGAGGAGCAGCAGGATGTCACAAAATGTGCTCACACACAGGCACGCGCTGCTCAGACACTCACATACATTCAGGCATGTGACAAGATGTGTGCTTGTTGCTCAGATGTCCTTCGGCTGTAAGGACACATGCACGCCCTGAGAAGTGAAGGCCCAGGGATGTCAGAGACTGAAGGTGTGAGGAGTAATTCTGTCATCAAGGAGGCATCTGATGTAAATGGCCACAGACAGTCAGACTGCTGGATGTTTCAGTGTGTGCAGAGAGAGGTGTACTCGTGACACCAAATCCATAAGATTGCCATTGAATTTGTTAAATTTATGAATAGCATTAGTATTTCAAACTTAAGTTATTATGTTCTGACATCTGTACGCAACAGATTTTGTAATAGAGAATGGGCATTGACGTCATGCCGCACTGCATTCTGGGCCGTCGTCGCCATTGTCGTGGTCTGGCTTCTTTGTTTAGTTGTAGTCTACTGCAACTGCTAACATGGACAGACATACTGTACGTGCGATGGAACGCTGCAAACAGAAGATTAAAATTCTTTATTCAGAGAAGCTGAATGAGGAAATAAAGGAGCGCTACCTCTAAAAAATTTAAGAAATAAATGGGATCGATCGATATGCGCACAAGAAATGGACCTCAGATCTCGACCAACTGCTTCACACTGTCAGATGTGTTTGCCTACCTGGTTTGTGGGGTGAGTGCATACACCCATGAGCAATTTAAGAACTACAGACGTGGACAAAATTGTTGGTACCCCTCTGTTAATGAAAGAAAAACCCACAATAGTCACAGAAATAACTTGAATCTCACAAAAGTGGTAATAAATAAAAATTCTATGAAAATTAACCATTGAAAATCAGACAATGCTTTTGAATTGTGGTTCAACAGAATTATTTTAAAAAACAAACTAATGAAACAGGCCTGGACAAAAATGATGGTACCCTTAACTTAATATTTTGTTGCACAACCTTTTGAGGCAATCACTGCAATCAAACAATTTCTGTAACTGTCAATGAGACTTCTGCACCTCTCAGCAGGTATTTTGGCCCACTCCTCATGAGCAAACTGCTCCAGTTGTCTCAGGTTTGAAGGGTGCCTTCTCCAGACGGCATGTTTCAGCTCCTTCCACAGATGTTCAATAGGATTTAGATCAGGGCTCATAGAAGGCCACTTTGGAATAGTCCAATGTTTCGCTCTTAGCCATTCTTGGGTGTTTTTAGCTGTGTTTTGGGTCATTATCCTGTTGCAAGACCCATGACCTGCGACTGAGACCAAGCTGTCTGACACTGGGCAGCACATTTCTCTCTAGAATACCTTGATAGTCTTGAGATTTCATTGTACCCTGCACAGATTCAAGACACCCTGTGCCAGATGTAGCAAAGCAGCCCCAGAACATAACAGAACCTCCTCCATGTTTCACAGTAGGGACAGTGTTCTTTTCTTGGTATGCTTCATTTTTGTGTCTGTGAACATAGAGCTGATGTGCTTTGCCAAAAAGTTCCAGTTTTGTCTCGTCTGTCCATAGGACATTCTCCCATAAGCTTTGTGGCTTGTCAACATGCAGTTTGGCAAATTCCAGTCTGGCTTTTTTATGATTTGTTTTCAACAGTGGTGTCCTCCTTGGTCGTCTCCTATGAAGTCCACTTTGGCTCAAACAACGACGGATGGTGCGATCTGACACTGATGTACCTTGACTTTGGAGTTCACCATGAATGTGTTTAGAGGTTGTTCTGGGCTCTTTTGTTACCATTCGTATTATACGTCTCCTCTTGCAGCCACGTCCAGGGAGGTTGGCTACAGTCCCGCAAATCTTAGATTTCTGAATGATATGTGCAACTGTAGTCACTTGAACATCAAGCTGCTTGGAGATGGTCTTATAGCCTTTACATTTAACATGCTTGTCTATAATTTTCTTTCTAATCTCCTGAGACAACTCTCTCCTTCGCTTCCTCTGGTCCATGTTTAGTGTGGTCCACACCATGTCAACAAACAGCACAGTGACTGCTTATCACCCTTTAAATAGGCCGACTGACTGATTACAAGTTTGTAGACACCTGTGATGTTAATTAGAGAACACATCTTGGTTGAACATGTCCCTATGGTCACATTATTTTCAATCTTTTCTAGGGGTACCATCGGTTTTCTGCACTCGCTTGTGTCTCTGCAGCTACAGGCATTTCTCAGTCCCAGCGGTGAATTGTTGGATTTATGTTCAAATTTGTCATATGATGCTTAATAAGTATATACACATTATTACACAACTGGACATGAAATACTAATCAAGTAATGTGATAAGCCCAACGCTCGCGCTGGTGCACCAAAAAAGTTACCGGTATAATTAGCCACTATAAAAACCTACTAAATCAGGACAAAAATGTTTTTATAGTCACCTGAAAGAGGAGAAGCTGCAGACTCTAACGGTACCAAACATTCTATGGACTTCAGTCCCCAGCTGATTTTAAATCCATGTGCAATG
Organism: Pholidichthys leucotaenia; assembly: GCA_020510985.1. Lineage (NCBI taxonomy): Eukaryota > Metazoa > Chordata > Actinopteri > Cichliformes > Pholidichthyidae > Pholidichthys > Pholidichthys leucotaenia. The sequence continues at coordinate 118,065,518 of CM035842.1, forward strand.
AAGGCAACAATGTGCACTCTGGGAATTCCCAGACAGCTTGTTAAAAGTTGGCAACAACTCCACACGCATACAAGGAGTCTTTATATGTGACCTGTGCTAGCAAAATGAGTCACAATGAGGAAATTTTCAAAACTGAGGTAACGTTATTTTCATATTCTGTATTGAAAGACCTTCAAGTGATATATAATTTGTAGGAATTGGGCAAAAATTGACCAGCAACAAGCCAATTTTGTTTATATCTTGGCTGGTTTGAAAACTTGCATTTGATTGGTCCCGAGTTACGTCTTCCGGAATTACGTGTGTATTTTTAGAAAGTAGGAGTTCCAAGCTTTAGAATGATACCAGGCACTGACGGGGGTTTTCCCAGGACTTGCCGCCAGCGAGCATAGAAAGAATCATGATTTATGACTTCTAGAGCCTGTAGCTTGTAATTACCCTGTGCGCATTCCGACTCATTTTGCCAGCACGGGTTACATATGTGTTTAAATCACAACTTATCTTTGTGAAAATGCTGTGAACACATGACCAAGTGTGCAGGAATATTGTTGAAGCTGATGTCTTTCCTTCTGACTGCTGCAGTCCATTCCATCCAATGCCTCTTTGTTAGCTCGGAGACCCAATTCTCTCCACTTTTTTTCCAAGTCAGAATGTTAAAAAAGCGTACACCATTATGAATCTTTTTCCCATGCCAATCGTGAGAGTGGTTGTTGCATTTGATAACACAGCAAAACTCCCCATTTTAATGTTGCATGGTATTTGGATGAATAATAATAAAGCCTTATTCATGCTGCATTTCCCCTCTGGTCTGCTTTGGTCCGCATGCGCTTTGGACGAGCCCAGCACACACACGGTGTTGTACATGTTCACTTTTTGTCTACCAGGCCAAGCACTTGACGCGTGCACACAACGGTTATTGGTAGTTTCGCCCCAGCCCTATGGGTACCGCAAATGTGCTAACACACCAGTTTATTCACCGGTTATAGAACACGAGAGTGACACACATTTTTTTTGTAGCAACAACAATGGCGTCGTTTCAAGGAAAAGGAGGAATTACCATTTTTCAGTGCTCTTCTCCGCTCAAGGTGCTGCTGCTGCAAAAGGATTCATGTATGTTTATTCTCGCCTTCCGCCTCCTCGTTGTCTTCCTCGTCTGCTTTGTCTTTGTATGCTGTGTTTGTCGTGCCATCTTGTGAATGGGACATTCAGTCTTGCGCGCGAGCTGTCAGTGGGTTCAGTTCGTGGGCAGGCCGCGCTGTCACAAAATTTGGGCTACACGCAGTCATCTGCAATAGAGTCCCGCGTACACTAGCAGAGTGGAGACAATGACGTTAATTTCGTCACACGAGGTTTCCGGTTGCACGTACGTGGACAGCGGAAGTGCAGCATGAATCCAGTTTAACACACTGATGAAACCGTCTCAAGACTGAGACAGGCAGATCGCTTTTCCCACAATTCCTTGTAGTTTTTTCATTGGGTGACGTCACATGCCCATTCCCTATTGGGGCTGTGGTTGTTTCCAAGCTTTTTTTTTTTTCTTTTTACAGAACTGTAAAGTCCCTAGATCTGTGTTGTGTGCTTATATTCGTGTAAAAGTAACAGATTCACTTGAAAATGAAAACCTTGAAATTTGGTGGTAAGATAAGCAGTAACCCCCCAGTATTTCTCTTTTGTGCCCCTATTGTCTTTGAAGTCTGTAGCCCCCCCTCCATCATGATGCACACCAGGGGGTCTGTCCTCTGTCCTTTTTATCTATTTTTTGTCATATTCTGACATAATTAAGTCATATCAGCAGTTATGTAGACTTTTTCCTGAAGCTAGCAGGGTAAAGGAGTGGGACTGGGCACTATTATAACCATCAATTACCCCTAAACTCTCCACCACTCGTTTTCTCTTAAAGGAGAAGTTGGACATTTTAAGATGCACCACTTTGTTACTAAGAGTTAAATATTCCCCATGTAAGCTACCGCCATCAGTTAACTAACTTGGCACAAAGAACAGAAATGGTTTAGTTTCCAGTGCTGAGATGTGGAAGGTACCCACCGTGGTATAAATGTTTGTTTGGAGTCACTGCAGAAATGTGGAGGACAACTGCTCTAAAGTTTCCTGTTGCTAGTCACACTCTGATTTCCTGCCTTATGCTATACATCTGAGTTGTATGAAAAGATAACTTAAAAATACTTTTCTCCCAAATCATTAACTGGTTCTCCTCCCCAACCTGGAAGTGCACATATGTGTTTGGCATTTTGCTGGCCCTGGGCTGATGTGCTTCAGAAGTACTGTAGAAGGGCAGAAGGCATTTAGAGAAGAGCTGCAAGCAGCATCTCCATTACAGCTAGGCGAAAAGGCCTGAATGGCAGCCGCATCAAGGCCAGCTAGCATCATGAGGGCCAGAAGTGGAGGAGAGTCATGGTGTTGGATCAACCTTTGAATCTTAACAGAAGGTTGGAATTCAGGGTTGACAGTTCAGGCACAGTCTCCCACAATAACAAGAGGGGCCAAGTTGACGAAGTTCTGCAGCAGAGACATCCCAGGTCATCTTTACAGTCGATTTTTAGACTTTTTCTGATAAAATCAAACAAATTACATTTTATTGCATCTCCTATTGTACGGTCCTGATTTGTCAATATTTGTGACCTCATTGGGGGCTGTAATAAAACTTTTTTCTCACTTTTGACTATTTTATGTGCTGTTTCAGGTTTTATCAAACTAGAGGCATGTCTTAAAGAAATCAGAGCCTCAATGACTTTTCTTCTTCAATGATTTCTTCTTAATCTTTTGAGCCCACAGGGTGTTTTGAGGTGTTCCTCACCTAAACAGACATACCCAAAATCAATTTATTATAACTCTACAAGTCTTAGGTCTACATGCATAGTCTTGGTCTCTACAGATAGGCAAGACCTCACAGAATTTTTTCCATAGCATAGTTATCAGTGTATATTTTATTATGACTGAGAATTAAACACCATCACAACAATAACTCTTATCTGCAGAGATGCCACTGAATCACTTAGGCAACTTCTTAACTGCAACTGGGCCAAATTGTATAGAACTGACACTTTCTGCACAGATTCTTCACAGTTTTTAACGATAAAAGCACCAGACGGACTCTGTTTACTTATACTATGTAAATAAATTCAAAGAATCAAATATTTTAAATATAAATTGGAGTGGTGGCCTAGCTGATAGAGCATCCACCCCACAACCGGGACGTTGGGGGTTCAAGTCCCAGCCGGGTCATACCAAAGACCATATAAAAATGGTAGTTCCTGCCTTCTAGCTTGGAGCTCAGCATAATAGAATGGGGGAAGGAGAAGTTGTTTGTGGCGGTGCCTTGCATGGCAGCGACCCGTCTGATTCTAGATGTGATTAACATTGTAGATAAGAGAAACATAATTTTGTTCTACTGTACATGATTGGCTGTATGGACTGAATGACAATAGAGATGGTTTCTTCTTCTAAATTAAAATGTAAACAGTGTAAAACAAGGTAAACTGTGCATGTCATACATTTTTGGAAAGCTGACAAGATGTAGAACAATGTTAAATGGATGTTTTAATGTGCAGTGCCACTGTTAACCCACAAGATGACAGTGTCAGTGTCTGAATATACACAGTAGGGCAAGTAGGGCAAATTCTGATAAGAGTGAAGTCATGCTATTCTGCCAAAAATAAACTTACAAATGTTATCTCAAATCAGGTGCATAGTTTAGATGGTATTATTCTAGCTCCTAACAGATGAAGTGGTCAGTCTGAGAGCAACTCATACCAGCTCGGACGTCGCCCGGGTTAACAAGGTCAGGAGTTCCTGGCAGCGGAAGGTGAAAGACAGAGCTGTGTGGAGGAATCTGATCAGACCTAAATGAAACAGTCATTGTCATCCCCGACAGATTGCCATTATGATGATGAACAGTTCTGTGAGGAATGTTGGGGTTATTTTTGATGACATTTATAATTTTAATTTATAGTCTACATTATTGTATATCTTTCATCATCAGTGTAAGAACTTTGATTCTGTATATCTTGAGTAAATAATGCTAGATGGTAGGGGTGTGCCATATCATATCGTTCACGATAATACTGGTATAAATTTTGATACCAGTGTAAAAATGAATGCCGTGATATTTGGGGTATGCTGCGTGACGACGTCACACCGCATAGAAACGGCAGAACAAACTTGGCGGGAAGCTGCCGCTCTGAAGACAGACCATCTCCAGTTGAGTGGAAATATTTGTTTCACTTTTTGTTTCAGACTGCTGTCATGTTTAAAAAAAAAAAACGGTGCAGCAGTGTTCTGCTTGTGCACAACACCACTGGAGCGGTATTAAAGTTGAACAATGTGCAGCTCAAAGTGGCTGTAGATTTTTGCTTCCATTTTGGACGCTTCATCTTGATTTTAGTCAACCACCCGAAGAGAGAGGAAAAAAAAAATCATCCGTTCAGTACAACGAGAGCCAAAAGCCCCAGAACGGGTCCATGCAATGGGAGTAATGCAGGTAAAGTGATTCAGCATAAAACCCGACCTCTGTGTGCAGTTAAGATGTAATGGTTTATATTATTTTCTTGTAATATTTGATACAGAACTAAAAAATATTTTAAACTAAATTTGAGCTGCTGTTTATAAAATGGAGAAATAAGGTTTTTGTTTTGCTTTTCCTGAATATGTTGAAGGTAAACAATGCTGGCCTGTGAAACTGTACTTTTTGCATAAATTTAAAAGGAAAAAAAACTGTATTCTGCAATATCGTGAAAAATATCGTTATTGGGAAAATTTACAGAAATATCGTGATATCATTTTTAGGCCATATTGCCCACCCCTACTAGAAGGGTAAGTAAAGCCCAATTTATGCCTCTGTGTCAAAATGACGCCATAGCAGCAGTGTAGCTGCGGACCCAATGGAGTAGCTACAATGCAAGAACTATTATCTGGTTCTCGTGATTTGTTTCTGAACAAAGTGAGTTGGATAATAAACAGCAGTCTGAATTCAAAAACATATTGAGAAAGTTAGCATATACAGAACGTTTGTGTGAGTCATCCTAACCCCAATAATTACTTAGATTGTCAAATGATGGCAGCAGCGATGGTCATATCTACCATTTTTTCAAACATCCGTTCTTTTCTCTGTTGCAGGGGTCGAATAAAAAGTTGTGGGGTTTTTTTTAACATTTATTAGCTCCAGTTCCATCATAATCTGTTCTTGTCCGTTTCTATTTAATAAACAAAAACACGTGATGAAGACAAATCATGCTACACCTCAGCAGACACTCCTTTTGACAAGGCAACGACACATTCAAACCAGCGCACAAGTAGAAATACTTGACAGTAGCGCAGGGCATGTGGGAAGGGTACACCGTGAGTGCCACGTAGAAGCATAAATCGAGCTTAAGAAAGAGAGTGGCATATAGCACATACAGTAAGCTATGTCATAAGTATAAAAGCTTTTTCTTACCTTTTAGGTTTGCAACTGAATTACATATGCTTTTCTCAAACCGAGTTATTTTCATCTGTACAGCCATGATAAGAAACCTTTGGCTGCTAATGACTATCACACTTCTAATCAGCAATTAGCTGAAGAGTGTAGCTGGTTAATTGTCTTATAATGCACCAGCAAGTCCTCTGGGTTCTGAGATTTATTATGTCTTACTGGAAAGAACGATTTTGTCATCTAATGTGTCTACTTTTTCTGTATGGAAATCTTTTGTTAGCATTATTTAAAATTAAAATGTACATCTATTTTTCTTTATATGAATAAAAGTTTAACATATACTCATGTTGTCATGAAAATAGTAAATCCTAACCCAGCTAGATGAGTGCATTTTCTGCATACCTGTCTTTATTTGGTGTCACAAGCACCAATTATATGCTTTAAAAACTGTCCATTTCCATGTTTATGTCAGACAGAATAAGACAGCAACTGGGGAAACAGGAAGGGAGTCATCCAATTATTCTGAAGAGTCGACAAAGCTGTTTTGGCAAGTTGCAATAATTATGACTGCCTCATTGCAACACTTCAAAACACTTGACTGGAAGCTTACAATGATTTTTTTTCTGAGTGTATCATTGTGTTTATGTTTATTGAATTTAGACCTATGTAAGTGTGGGAAGATAGGTAGTGAGATGCAGAGTGAGAGTAGTATGGCCCATCTTTTTTTGGGGGAGGCTGTAGCTTTGTTCTGAGTGCTGACAGTGTGCAGGTTTGCTGTAAAAAACTGCTGAGGAATCCCACAGGGATCCTATTAGGGACACATCATCTGGCTGCAGAGACTGCATTGCAGGCATAGACGCACACTTGACAATGTCTACTGGACCACAGATTGTAAAATTGCATTAATTTGTGTTTTCTTAATTTGAAGGAATTGCACAAACACAGCTTTCATTTGATTTTATATATATATATGTATATATATATATATATATATATATATTTAAAGTTTATTCAAATACAGGAGCAATTTTAGCCAACCCAAAATATTACTGGCTTGTCAATACTGCCTCTAGAACAGGGGTCCCCAGCCATGTGCGATGGTGGCCCAAGACCTTGCAGGTTTTACCTCCAACCAGTGTCTTCAGCTGGCAATTTCACTGAATTTCTTCCCATTGATTGCTGATCAGGGAAAACACCTGCTGAAGAAACTGACTGGAAGAGAAAACCTGCAGGATCTGGACTACCATGGCACATAGTTGGAGACCTCTGCTCTAGAACACAGACAACGATGACCCAGCAACTGACAGAGCAAAAAAATTATTTTGCAGTGAAGAATTTCTTGTCCTTCCCAAGCCATAATGACCCATCAAGACCTTGGTATCCTGAAATTAGAGAAATGAGAGATTAGTACGGTGTTTGAATATATTTGGAGCTTCAAATGTACTTTTTTACCATTCATTCTGTGGCTTTCTATCACATACTGCTGGTGTTTTCTTTTAAAGGACAAGATGATTTTTTATTGAGGTTTAACACGCAATATTGGTTGCTTAGTGTCATGTCCACTGACCCTATCTACAAGTTTCAGTTAGCGTGTACTTTGAACCAATGTTTATTGGCCTATTCATGATTAGAATGTAGTGTTGTACATTACAGGTACATCTCAAAAAATTAGAATATCATGATAAAGTTCAGTATTTTTTGTCACTCATTTCAGAAAGTGAAACCCATATATTATATAGATTCATGAAAGAGAGTGATTGTACTGAATATAATAAGAATATAAATAATATTCCACTTTAACATTAAATAGTTAACAGAACAGTGATATATTTCAAGTGTTTAATTTTGATGATTATGGCTTACAGCCCATGAAAACCCCAAATTCAGTCTCTCAAAAAATTAGAATATTACATAAAATTAATTTTAAAAAATAGTTTTTTAATAGAAATGTTGGCTGACTGAAAAGTATGTCTATGTACACCAGGGATGTCCAATCATGTGCCATGGAGGGCCAAGACCCTGCAGACTTTACCTCCAACCAGTGTGTTCAGCGCCAGATTTCACTGAACTTCTTCCCACTGATTGCTGATCAGTGAAAACACCTGCTGAAGCAACTGGGTAGAAGAGAAAACCTGCAGGGTCTTGGCCCTCCATGGCACATGATTGGACACCCCTGATGTACACACTCAATACTTGGTCGGGACAAATTTTGGATTAATTACTGTATCAATGTGGCGTGGCATGGAGGTGATCAGCCTGTGGCACTGCTGAGGTGTCATGAAGGTCCAGGTTGTTTTGATAGTGGCCTTCAGCTCATCTGCATTGTTGGGTCTGGTGTCTCTCATCTTCCTCTTGACAATACTCCATAGATTCTCTATGGGGTTTAGGTCAGGAAAGTTTGCTGCCTAATCAAACACAGTGATGCCATGGCCATTAAACCAGGTTTTGATACTTTTGGCAGTGTGTGGGGGTGCCAAGTCCTGCTGGAAAGTGAAATCAGCTTCTCCATAAAGCTTGTCAGCAGAGGGAAGCATGAAGTGCTCTAAAATTTCCTGGTAGACGACTGCACTGACTTTGGTCTTGATAAAACACAGTGGACAAACACCAGCAGATGACATGGTTCCTCAAATCATCACTGACTGTGGAAACGTCACACTAAACCTCAAGCAACTTAGATTCTTTGCCTCTCCACTTTTTCTCCAGACTCTGGGGCTTTGTTTTCCAAATGAAATGCAAAATTTACTTTTATCTGAACAGGAGTCATCTACTGGTGTTTGTCCACTGTGTTTTATCAAGATCAAAGTCAGCACAGTCGTCTACCAAGAAATTTTAGAGCACTTCATTTTTCCCTCTGCTGACAAGCTTTATGAAGAAGCCGATTTCACTTTCCAGCAGGACTTGGCACCCCGCACACACACACACACACACACACACACACACACACACACACACACAAACACACTGCCAAAAGTATCAAAATCTGGTTTAATGACCATGGCATCACTGTGTTTGATTAGCCAGCAAACTCTCCTGACCTAAACCCCATAGAGAATCTATGGCAGGAGTGTCAAACTCATTCCATGGAGGGCCAAGACCCTGCATGTTTTGCTTCTACCCAGTGTCTTCAGCAGGTGTTTTCACTGATCAGCAATCAGTGGGAAGAAATTCAGTGAAATCACCTGTTGAAGACACTGGGTGGAGGTAAAACCTGCAGGGTCTTGGTCCTCCATGGAATGAGTTTGACACCTGTGATCTATGGAGTATTGTCAAGAGGAAGATGAGACACCAGACCCAACAACGCAGACAAGCTGAAGGTCACTATCAAAGCAATCTTGATCTTCATAACACCTCAGCAGTGCCACAGGCTGATCACCTCCATGCCACGCCACATTGATACAGTAATTAATCCAAAATTTGCCCCGACCAAGTATTGAGTCTGTACATAGACATACTTTTCAGTCAGCCAACATTTCTATTAAAAAACTATTTTTTTAAATTAATTTTATGTAATATTCTAATTTTTTGAGAAACTGAATTTGGGGTTTTCATGGTCTGTAAGCCATAATCATCAAAATTAAAATAAACACTTGAAATATTTCACTCTCTGTGTAATGAATCTATATAATATATGGGTTTCACTTTCTGAAATGAGTGACAAAAAATATTGAACTTTTTCATTGTTGATAAATTGACTTGATTTCTCTGTCTCTTTCTCACACTACTTTATCTGCTTGCTTTACACGCTACACTGCTGTGATTAGATTACACCCCATAATTCATTCATTGAAATCAGTTAGAATCAGCTCTGTACACAGCTGAGCTGGCACGTAAGTTTAAAATATGTTACAGATACAATGAAGTAAAAACCCCTCCCTCTTGCATGGGGGGGTGGTCAGGCTATAAAAACCATAGGGTGTGGAGTGCGTAAATGACGAGGCAGATTTGTCTCAGGCAGTTTATTACACATCTCACACGTAAGCATAGTAGCAAGAGGACATCTCAGACACAACTCTTCTCTTAAATACTCAGGTCTTCCTACAGACGCTTCTACACATCAAAGGTCACATTGCATTCACTTCCTTAATCCTTTAACATCCTGCTCCCAGTCTCTGATACACAAAGGACCCTCCTAGCAGTCTCTGACACACAAAAGATCACAATGCATCATTCTTCACAACTTCCTGTTATCTCCAAGTAAAACTCTGCTCTTTGTTCTTATCTAAGATGCTACTCATTATGTTCTCCCCATGTGCGGCTACAAGGGCTCCATTTTGGGGTGGCACACTCACTCCAGGAATTGCCTAAGTGGTGTGTCCCAGCGCTGTTGTAATTCCATATCTCGCTTTCAGTAAAAAAAGGAAAATATACTTCATCTCTCAGCCTGGTTATTTGGCCATCGTATCAAAGAACTGGGGTTTAAGGTATTTTAGATTCAACATCATGATATTCTAATTTTTTGAGATGTACCTGTATATGGTCTTTACAAGCCTGCATGTACTCTTAATGGCAGTCCCAAGCCCAGCTAAATGGGAATAGTTGCATCAGGAAGGGCATCTGGTGTAAAGTCTTTGCCAACTCAAATATGTGGATCAACATGAAGGAGCTAGTGGAAATTGGGTTACTGTTAGTTGAAGACGGAGCAGAAGGAGAGGGGGAAAAGATGGTCAGAGGCAGAGAGAGACGGAAAGACAGGAGTGTGCATGACTGGTAAAGGGAGAGAGTTGGTTGATATGATGGAGAGAAGTCTATGACTTCCTCCCACTCCTTTCTGAACATGAAATGGAAACATTACATGTGCTGATATTGTTTTTTTCCCTTATGTATTTCATTGTGTCTGTCATTGGTGGAATGCCCACCTGCTCTGTTTTCTTTTTCCTTTATTGTTTTTCACATGTTCAAAATAAGCTTTAAAAAGAAAGCAGTACCATAAACCAGATGAAAGGGAAGGAAGACTAGGAATATTGGAAGTGGATTTTAAACTGTTCTACCATCATGTATATGCAGTGCATCCGGAAAGTATTCACAGTGCTTCCTTTTTTCCACATTTTGTTATGTTACAGCTTAATTCCAAAATGGATTAAATTCTTTTTTTTTTTTTTTCAAAATTCTACACATAATATCCCATAATGACAACAGGAAAAATGTTTTTTTTTTTTTTTTTTGAGATTTTTGCAAATTTATTAAAATAAAAAACTAGGGACTTCTGGTTATGGTGGCCACTTAGCAAGACACGTTTCACACTGCTTTACTAACTTTAATTTTAAAATTGTTTAATACTCTCTCATTTGGAACAAAAACTCATCCCAAGGTGTCGGGGTGGATATGGTAAAGCCCAAGGATGTCAAGTCAGTTGGAGAAAAGGGTAAATTGTCAAAACAACCAACGCTAACAGACTTCCACACTCGAGGCAAAGCAGAGAAAACTCCAGAAACAATGGCAGAGGAGGGAACCAGCGGCGGAGCGGGAATGGCTGAAGATGGAACGAGTGCAGTACTGGCTGCCATTAGCTCCATGAGAACAGAGTTTTCATCTAAATTTGATGGGATTATGACGGCGATAGAAAATATGAGAAAAGAAATAAGTGAGTGTACGGAGCAAGTGGCATAGGCGGAGCTCTGTATATCAAACGCTGAAGATGATGTCGCCAGCCTGCACACTAAACTGCAAGTCATCATGATCATAGCAGTCTGTCGAGGGCAACAATGACTGTTTCATTTAGGTCTGATCAGATTCCTCCACACAGCTCTGTCCTTTGCCTTCCGCTGCCAGGAACTCCTGACCTTGTTAACCCGGGTGACGTCCGAGCCAGTATGAGTTGCTTTCTGACTGACCATTTCATGAAACTGCTTGCAAAGTATTTGATTACCGCTAGCTTTTGCTGGACTAGCGACACATTCTTGGCAGATAGAGGTATTATCAGTCGCAAGGACAGGCCGAGACAAACTGACTCCAGTATCTGTTGCAGTGACTGACCAGATGATAGATTTGTTTATCTCTGCTCTTTGTGTAGTGCATGTCACAAATTGGAGTTAAAATGCAAAACTCTGGAAGATAACATCTTAGACTTGGAATCTCGCTCAAGACGAAATAATTTGAGGCTGGTCAGCCTACCGGAGGGAACGGAAGGACGAGACACGTATGCCTTTTTAGGGAAATGGATTCCAGAAGTGCTGGACAACACAAATCTGAGGTCAGCGATGGTTTTGGAGAGAGCGCACCGAATCGGCCCAGTGAGAAATAATAGGACACCACCGAGGACACTGATTATGAAGTTCCTTAACTACAAGGACAAGATGAAAGTCACTCATGCGGCCCATGCTAAAAGGGACATTAAATACCAGGATCAACAAGTGTGGCTCTACCCGGATTTGGCTGCAGGAATACAGCAACTGCGGAAACAGTTCGATCCGGTCCGGAAAGAACTGCGCAACCTCGGAATCCGACACAGAGTAATTCATCTGGCAAAGCTGCTGGTCACACACAAAGGGAGAACCCACACCTTCAAGACCCCTCAAGCGGTGCAAGAGTTCATCAGGGACGTTCGAAAGGATCTTTGCAGGAGCTAAAAATGATTGATAAAGGTAGAGCGCCTGAGCATACATACATGCATCTGAACATAAATATGTCTACAAACAACAGAGTGTAAAGTATCATACCCTGAAGGTGTGTAACGTTATAAAGTTTTGAAATAATTTCTGTTTAAAACATTACAGAAGAGAGTTAATCCTGTAAGAAGAGTAGTAGCATCAGTGTGGTTGATTAATGTGAGATATAAGATATAAGTGGTTAGACTGATCCTCAGTGTTATGGAACAGTCACTGCAAGCTATAACGGGAGACAGAATATTGGGGGGGGGGGGATTACCACAAATGTGGGAAAAGGGAAGGCGTTTTTGTTTGGTTTGTTGGATGAGTGTTTTATCGTCCATGTTTATGCTTCTCTGTAAGTTTATGTTTATACTGAAAGGTAATCTAGTACTCTTTACTGACCATAGATCAAAGCATTAGTCTTAATTTAATTTCATGGAACTGCAGAGGTCTGCAAAAGCTTAAGAAACTTTAACAAGTTATGAATAAAATAAAAGACATGGATTCGAAAATTGTATTTCTACAAGAAACTCATCTAACAGAAGAGGACGCTAAAAAAAATTAGGAGAAGCTGGACAGGCTGTGTATTCACGTCATCAGTGTCATCCCGAGCCAGGGGAGTTATGACTCTTAACAGTCCCATTTCAAGTGGAAAATGTAATTAAGGACAAATTGGGAATATATTTAATCATTCAAGGTTCTTTGCTTTCAGAAAATATAGATTTGGTGGACTTATACGGCCCCAACACTGATGAGCATAACTTCAATGTTAATTTATTCCTTACTCTATCATCACTTAGGACAATACAGCAGGGGATTTTAATTGCACATTGAACATGAAAATTGATCGACGAACAGGACTAGATCAAACACACAACAGGTGTAGAATGACCATTAATCATTTTATGAAAGAATTGAGACTGTTGGGTATATGGAGAGAATTAAAGCGACAGGTCAAAGCTTATTCATGTTACTCTAGTACCCGTAAAACATTCACATATTGACTGCTTTTTGATTTCTACAGAATTAAGGTCCAAGATTCAAAACTGTTTCTATGACAACATTGTGATTTCAGATCATGCACCCTGATGTTTAATATATGTAGACAAAAAATTGACAAGGAACCCCGCTAGCTGGCACTTTCAACATAAATGGCTTCAGGATGAGAAATTTATTAAGTACATGGAAAAACAGATGAGTTCTCTGATGTCAACACAACACAAACAACCATATGTATAAAGTGGGAGGCATTCAAAGCTTTTATTAGGGGGATATTATTATACAGGTTCAAAATCTAAGAAGGCTCGAGAGGAGAGAGTCCAATTGGAGCATAAAATAAAGATTCTTCAGGAAAAGGTGTACACGGAAAATAACCCACAATTAGAAAGTCACTTACTGATTTTGAGACCCAGATATGATAAAAAAAAAAAAAAAAATCTAACAGAGCTGCCTCGAGCCTTCTGAGATTGAAGCAGACTTTCTATGAGCAAGGTGAAAAATCAGGGAAATTATTGGCATGGCAGATATAACAATTAGAATCTAATATACCAATTACAAATATTATTAGTAACAGGCAGGTAGTTGTAGATCTGGTAGAAATAGTAATGCCTTTAGAGATTATTATGAAGAATTGTATGACTAGAGGCAAAATTGACTCAACCAAACTGTATGCATTTTTAGAAGGATTACCTATACCACATATTTCAAATGAATATAGGGAGATTCTGGAGTCTGAAATCAGCCAAGAGGAAATTGGACAAGCCACTGATAGTTTGAGATCAGGGAAAAGAGCAGGACAAGATGGTCTTCCTGTTGACCGCTATAAAAGATTTAAGGACAAATTAATAAACCCACTTTTGGAAATGGTTCTAGAAGCATTTCAAAATGGTGGTTTACCACCATATTTCAATCATATTATTACCAAAACCAGGTAAACTCCCTAATAAATGTGAAAATATGAGACCAATTAACCTACTAAATTTAGACCTTAAAATAATTTGCAAAATTTTAACAATGTGCTTACAAGATACATTACCAAATATTACACAACATAACAAAAATAATTTTTTTGTAAGTTGTCTGTGTTTTTTCAACTGATTTAAGACAATTTTGCACCGCTGAATCCGAAAATGACATCCGTTTCTCTCACTCAGGTCAGGTTTTTATGCTAAGTTGTAAGCAGTTGTACAGCAGTTGTACAGTTGTACTGTAAATTGAATAGTAGACACTGATAAAGGCAAGTACATGTAAATTGAATGTTACGTCATCATTGTTCGAAATTCAGAGAATTTCAAGAAATAAAAAGAATTTTGCATCATATAAAGTGAAAATACTCGTACATGTAAACAAAAACGTAAAAAACATGTGACCATAGTTCAAAAAGTTGACCTGATTGAGCAAAACCAATGTGATTTTTGGATTTAGCACATCAAAATTGTCCTAACTCAGCTAAAAAAAACTTAGACAATAAATTTGATGTTGACCAGTGTTATCAGTTGAGTTCAGAATGGCTTTGTGATGGGAAGACAAGGTTTCCATAATGTAAGAAGGGTATTTAATGTTTTTCATTCCAATAGAGACACTCTAAATACAGCCCTCTTATCATTAGATGCCAAAAAGGCCTTTGATAAGGTTGAATGGCCTTATCTTTTTGAAGTCTTACATAGGCTCGGACTTGGAAATAATTTCATAAAATGGGTCCAGATAACATACAGTAATGCTTCAACAGAAATCTTAACAAATGGGAATAGGCTACCCCAAAATCAATAAAAATTCATAAAGGCTGCTGACAAGGTTGTCCACTTTTGCCCTTATTGTTCACGATGGCAATTGAACCCCTAGCATCGGCTGTACGTTCACATCCACAATTGTATGGAATAAAAGTAGGATCAACAGAACACAGAATTTCCCTGTACGCAGACAACATAATTTTATTCCTGTCAAATGTTAAAGAATCAATTCCGACCTTGTTAAACTTAATAAAGCATTTTGATGAAATATCAGTATATAAAATAAACAAAACAAAATCTTCAATATTATTACTAAATGCGAATCAGAGAAAATACCCAGCTTCCAAGGTAACCCAATTTAATGTTGTGGAACAATTTAAATACCAAGGGATTCAAATTTTGCCCAAGTTGAAACTTGTTGCTAATGCCAATTATGAGCCCTTAATGACAGAAACTAATGAGTCACTTCAAAGATGGATGTCATTACCAATGTCGATGATTGGGAGAATTAATATACTTAAAAGCAATAGCTTATCCAAATTACTTATTCCAAAACATTCCTTTATCACCACCTTCAGATTTGTTCTCAAGAATTAAAAAAAATGTTTGCGGAATTCATATGGAACAATAGGAAGGCCAGACTACGTTTGCCTTTACTGTACTTACTATATGATCGTGGAGGTCTGAAATGTCCAAATTTACTGTTATATCACTGGGCTGCACAACTGAGGTCTATGACATTCTATTTTTCAACAACCAATCTTCCTCATTGGACTGAAATAGAATCTTAAAACTTACCTTTACTTCTTCCTTTAGTCATATACTCAAACTCGGCTAAAAAGTTACAGAAGCAAGCCAAAAATCCAATAGTAAATCACATGATCAAGATATGGGTTGATGTTAAAAAGTAGTTAAAAGAGCCAGGTTCCAAGGTTGTCATAGCCAGGAGCGGCACTGGGGTTAAGCTCCCAGTGCTCATAAAATGCTCCTTACGGCGTGCGTCTCAAAAAGCCTCTGACAACTAAGTCCAACTCCTAGCCTGCCCGTGTGGTTTAGTCTCTAAGCCCGGCGGAACTGCTTTTACTAATAGGAGAAGGGGCGAGGGCGGATCTCTGGCGCCTTAAAACCAGATGCTTCGGGTAGATGGTGGCTCGTCAACCTGGGAAGGTAGCCCATCTAGGGGAAGGTAAACCCTGATTTCAAACCTCCGCTGCCTTGCGGCACACCCGGTCACAGGAAAGGCTTCGGGAGTCAACTCTGAGGAAAAATCCGGAGTCGGAGCCCCTAAGGCAGTTCTCTGTTGTGCTCACCATCGTTCTGGCAGCTCCTGCGACAGCGCTGGTGCCAAACTATAGCAGCCCTGCTGTTCCTTTGGATTCATCAGTGACGTGGAGAGGGGGGACATGCTGACTGGGTAACATCTTGTCCTCCATATCTTCCTGCCCAGGCTTGAATCCTACCAACACCCAACGCTGGAAGGTAGAACACCGGTGCGCATCAGCCTGTTCAGCCACAGGCGGTGCTGTTCCAGCAGAGTAGATGTTTAGGATTCTTTTCCATGGTCATCATAGACCGATGGAGGCCGACGAAAAGAGCCAGATTCTCTGTCACAATTTAGCCCAGTACAGGGCAATCACCATTTTGCACCAGGGAGGGCAGATGCAGCATTTAAATTATGGAACTCATAAGGAATTCAAAAAATCCAAGACTTGTATATGTCAACTTATGACATGATGTACTTTGATGAGCTGAGGATGAAATTTAATCTTAATAAAATACATGAAGAGTTTGTTTGCAAAAACAGGTAAGTCCGATTGGTTTCATAATGAGAAAAACAGCTTTTTCATCTGTTGGTTTATATGTGTTAGTATTTCCAATTCAGCTTCTAAGGCATGGTCACTTGAAATATGAGTATCTCAGACATTATAAAGCAAAAAAAATTGATCAACTCATTGTTATTTTTTTGAAATTTATGAGTACAAAAACGTAAGTCCACAACACATACTTTTACAAAAACAGACATGTCCCCAAAACCATGCTAGTTTGTCTGGTGACCGCATCACTGGTTCATCTGCTTCATTAAAATTATCCATTGTGGGTGACCCCCACAGCCTACGGACAAGGAGAGCGCTCAGCTGGAGCAATTAGCATAACAGTGAGATGTATGTACTGATATCAATAGGCAGCCTCTCCTTCCTGCCAGTAATCCTGCTATTGATATGCGTGACTCTCATGTAAATGTCCCATGCATTCCTGCTGTACTGTGATGCTAATGTGCCATGCATGCATTGTCTAGCTGGGTATATAAGTGACTGAATATCGTTTGCTCTCTCTCTTACTACTGCTGTTTTGATCACACGCATTGCCTGTTTGCTGAGGGCTCGCTCCAGTGCGCTTTCACAGCGCTGGAGTGAGTCCTGTGATGGTGGATGAATAAAACACCCTTTTAAACTTCAGTTCGCCGTGCCTGCACTTATTCCGTGCCTCTCACACCGGGGTTCCTTTATTCTCATCCGCCACACCATATTTGACATAAAATGCAACAAAATTGTAAAAAAACAAACAAACAAACAAACTCGCAGGGAAATCACGCAAAGCAAACAGGCCGAAGTAGGGGTCTCTGCAGAACGCTGCCGCAGCAGATAGTCACATGATTGGTTGGTCTCAGCATCTAGACATGTGACTGGCTGATCCTGGCTTTTAAGTCACGTCACCCAAATACCAAGTGCTGATTTGCCGTGTGTGGAGTTATCTGGTTTTGTAAAAACAGGGTCCCGGTGTTTATCAGCTTTTGAAAAAAACATGAACTTCGTCGTGTATATAACAGCGGATATAGCGGATTTTTAGAAAAAAACAATTTGAACTTCTATAAGTAGGTAATGTGAACAATTGTTTGTTGTACAGAGGGAAATTTTCTTAGAAGTGGCATTTATCGGTTTTTGCAAACAAACTCTTCACATTTTTTTTTAAATACATTCAGCTTAGAAATTTTATTACATCAAATCAAAACAATACTCTCACCTGTCCTACTTATTCATCTTTGGAAAAAATTCTGATAAAAGATCGTCTGAGAAAGGGTATCATTTCAGAGTTCTATAATTTTCTGATACTTTCCTTGCCTGAAAACTCACACAATCAGTGGCTTGTCCAATTTCCTCTTGGCTGATTTCAGACTCCAGAATCTCCCTATATTCATTTGAAATACATGGTATAGGTAATCCTTCTAAAAATGCATTCATTTTGGTTGCGTCACAGCCAACACCAGTCCCTAGCCCAGAGCCCAGCTCACAACACTCAGTAATAGTCTCCAATACCAGGTTCAATCAACCATTGCCAGCAAGGGAAAGGAAGATGGAAGGAAGGAAACCTCAGATCCAGTGGCTTAAATCCAGCTAGAGGAGAGAAATGGAGACCATTGACTCAGATCTGGTCCTCCTACTAGGGACATCATAGGCACATCATAGGCTGTCCTATGATTGTGACACACAGACAGACAGACACATACACACACACAGATTTCTTGAATTTAAAGAGTGATTTGCAAAAATCTAAAAAAAAAAACTTTTTTTTTCCACCTTGTCATTATGTGGTGTTTGTAGAATTTTGAGGAAAAAAATTCGTTTAATCCATTTTGAAGTAAGGCTGTAACATAAAATATGGAAAAAGTGAAGTGTCATTAATACTTTCCGGATGCACTGTAGGTAGCAAAATGAAGTAAGGGTAATCTTGAAGGAAGAGTAGGTTAAGAATGTTCAGAAGGTGACAAAGGAGTCAGACAGGATCATGAGTTTTAAGTTAGAAATCAAAGGTGTAATGTTGAATGCTGTTAGTGCATATGCCCCCCCCCCTTCAAAAAACAAACAAACAAAAAATTGAACATCAGGTAGAAGAGAAAGTGGAATTCTGCAGTGATAGAGTGTGTTCCCATGAGAGGAGAGAGTGGTGACTGGAGTGGACTGTAATGGGCCTGTAGGTGAAGGAAGCAGTGGATGAAGAGGTGCTGGGTGGGTATGACTTTAAGGCGAGAAATGTGGAAGGACAGATGGGTGTGGATTTTGCAAAAAGGATGGAAATAGCTGTGGTGAGCACATATTTCAACAAGAAGGAGGAACATGGGGTGACTTACAAGAGTGGAGGGATGTGCACACAGGTAGACTACATCTTATGCAGAAGGAGAAATCTGAAAGAGATAGGAGACTGCAAGGTGGTGTTGGGAGAATGTAGCTAGGCACCATCGGATGGTAGTCTGTAGGATGACTTTGGAAAGCAAGAAGAGGAAGAGAGTGGAGGCAGAGCCAAGGATTATGTGGGGGAAGTTACAGAAGGAAGAAGGTTGCACAAAGTTCAGGAAGGAGTTGAGACAGCTCTGAGTGGTAGTGAAGAATTACCAGATGACTGGGAAAGTATGCTAAAGTTCTGGGGGAACTGGGTTGAAAGTATGTGGTGTATCCTCTGGACAAGGGAAAGAAAACAAGGAGTCTTGGTGGTGGAATGAGAAGGTACAGAAAGTATTCAAAGAAAGAGGTTGGCAAAGAAAAAGTGGGATAGTCGGGGAGGTGAAGAAAGTAGACAGGAGTACTTGGAGTGTAGGTGTGTGGCAAAGAGAGAGGTAGCAAAGGAAAAGGCATATAGTGAATTGTATGAGAAGCTGGACATGAAGGAAGAAGAAAAGGACTTGCATCAATTGAGTAGACAGAGACCGAACTGGAAAGGATGTTGCGTCCTGTCATCTTGGTCAGATTGGCTTCCAAAAACTGCCCTTATTAAACATTTTTTTCAGCCACTGTCAACTGGTACGCTTCTGGCTAACTGTATTATCCATCACGCCTTTTTATCTGGTACTTCTACTTTTAACAATCGAGTCTGCCAACCTTGAGTTTGTTTTTTTCATCTTTTCCTGCCTTGAGCCAGACGTCACTCGCCACTTACCGTTAGCTGGCAAGCTTGTTTTTAGTATTAGCCCTACATTTCCCAGGACCTACAGAAGTTATCGGGACTCAACTGCTGTCTAAACCTGCCCAGTTCACTGCGTTCATCTCCGCAATGGGCCCAACTGCTGGGCCCAAGCCGCTATCACACTCAACTATGGCTCCACTCACCTTTCCATCTGGCTATGTCAAATGCACCGTTCTCGCAGAGAAGGTCTCCAAGTTGGAACAAAGAATATCCACACTTCACCAGATCCGTGAAGCCGAACTTCAAATGGACACCATCTTCATCCGTTCCACTCAACCAGACTTGGCATCCTCCACCAGTCCCATCACCGATTCCCCCCCCCCCCCCCTCCGCTGAAGCTGCCTCTCCACCGGCATCTGACGTCTCCGCACCCAGCCAGGCTGCCACTCCTCCTCCACCAATCACCGAGTCGGATATCATTAGACTAGACTCGGCAGGGGACTAAGTTTAAGAAACTTGCAACCTCCACCCCACACAACCCTGTGTCCTGGTCTCTGGTCGCTCCTCGTCACTGGAGAAACAAATGATCCTCTCAGGTGCCCTTCCATAGCATCCAGCTTAACAATAAATATGACATCCTGGACCTCCACGACTTTCATTCTCTGGCGGGTGAATCTCAAACTCCACCACCACCCTCCCGGCTGTTCAAAAACCCATCGTCTACTCAGACACCTTCTCCGCATTATCCTAAATGTCCCACTCACCCTGGAGTCTGCTGTCTCTCCATACCACAGTTCACACTGGCTCCACAGTGCTCACGCGCCACTGCCCCACCTGTCCTCGTCCCTCTCTGTTGCCCCACCACCAGTGGCAAAATCCCCCTCGGAATCTACTCCATCTTCCGATGTCGCGGACCCACCACCTGCTTCTCCTTGCCCCCCTTTCCCCCCAGCCATTCTAATAATTGGAGATTCCATCACAAGAAACGTTCGCTTTTTCAGTGCAACAATGCACTGTTTTCCCGGAGCCACCATTCCTGTCATCCTTGCTGAACTCCCTGGCATTCTCCAAACACTCCCTTCATCTGTCCAGAGAATTATTTTCCACATTGGCTGCGGGGATGCATCCTGCTGGCAGTCAGAAATTATCAAAGCACAGTTCATCATCCTTTTTCAGCTCCTTCACAACTGCGGCAAATCAGCTTTTATTCATGGGCCAATCTCTCTTCACGGGCACGGATACGGGCTCTTCGGCTGAATCCTTTCCCTCCACACCTGTCTTCTTTCTGCCTGCAAAATCTACAACCTGGGCTTCATTGACAACTATAACCCCTTTGGGGGGCTGTAAAGCATTTTTAAAACCGGACAACCTCCACCCCAGTAACTTAAGCAGCCGTATCTTAGCAGCTAATTTACAGTTCATTGTCCAAACTTTCCCATGGCAACATGACTGACTATTTACATTCTACCTTCAGCCCCCCCCCCCCCCCCCCAACGGCCTCAACTCAGTGTTCCACCTCCCGCTAGGGCTGTGCGATATGATGATATTTTTGATTTTTGATTTTGTGTACTTTATTGATCCCCAGAGGGGAAGTTCAGGGTATCCACCTGGATGGATGAAGAAGCCACGGTACGGCGCTATCCCTTCACCATTCACACACACATTCACACCTAGGGCCGCTTTAGAGTCTCCAGTTAACCTAACCTGCATGTTTTTGGCCTGTGGGAGGAAACTGGAGAAATCCTGGAGTAAACCCACACAGACATGGGGAGCACATGCAAACTCCACACAGATCACTGTTGGTCAGGGGCTGGGATTGAACCCGGGATCCCCCAGCCAAGGGTGAGTTGCTGTGCTGCCACAGTGATAACCACTGCGCTACCGCACCTCCCATGCTATATTTTGGATGACAATATAAAAACATCTATCATTTCGTAGAATACTCTATTGTTTATATTGTATTTAAAATGCCCACACCACCATTTATTCAGTAAAGCTCCTACCTCACCACTACTTGTCAGCGCCTCATCTCTTTCCTGCAGTGCACGATTGCGTGCATGTGATGGCTGACTAGGCTTCAGTCCGGTGGTTGCTAATGCTAACTCCGAACTACCAGTTCAGATAGCTGCTACTCCTGTTTGCCAGAGATGTGGGTCCGCTTTTCATTGTGCTGCATCAGAGAGGATAGTTCGCTAACCTAGTTTTAATAGGAAGTAAGTAACGTTAACACCATGTCTAATTGTAAAATGCTAAATGATCGTCATTTAAGCTAAATTGTGCTAACTGGAAACTGTAGCAGACCATCATTTTTTTTGTTTGTTTGTTTGCTTTTTGGTAAATTACTGCTAAGTTTCTTAGTTTTGTCTGAAATTTTTTTTATTAAAGCTGCAAAAGTGTATGATGGTGGCACATACAGGCAAAATAAATGAAAACTGGTCGAAGGAGCAAGTTGGCTCTTAATGTAATTTATTTGTTTTCTAATCATTTTAATTAGTCAAGTAGTGATAATGAATAAAGGTAAAGTCATCAGATGTATTTAATTACCTTTTGTGTCTTTGATTTTCAGATCATGACCAGTCTGAAATATTTTTACTAAGAAGCAAACAGGTTAAATCAGGCCAGAATGGCAGTCTTCAGGCTGTACTGCAGGTCTACACTTAAATTTTCATTGATTTAAACTAACAGCTAATTTATATCTGTAGGTGACAGCCATGGGTAATTTTCTCGTTTTCAGACATCTTTTATGTCATTTTATTATTATTATTATTATTATTTGCTATCTCCTCTGGCTCAGAAAATATTTAACTTATTGATGTTTACTTTTTATTCATATGTAATTTAGAAGAAAAACCTGAAATTTATGAGAATCAAGTCTCAAATGCACATTACAAAACTATTTCATAACACTGCAAAATTATGAAGGACAATGGTACATGTAAAAAAAAAAGAGATGGTCCTTTTTATATGACTAAACTGTAGAATTTACAGAAAATGTAAATTGTGAGATATATATCGTTATCATGATATAAGATGACTTGTATCGTAATATGATTTTTTTTGCCATATCGCACAGCCCTACCTCCCGCCACAGCTCCCCCTACAGGCCCCAGCCACCACTTCTCCCTCCTGCCACTACTTTCCTCATTCCCCCCATAATCACAGTCAAATCCTCATCACACCACATGGCAATAAATCGCAGGTAAACCCATCCAATCTCCACCCCATTCCTCAGTCTTCTCAACCTGTCCCAAAGTAACACCACCTGAAACTGGCTGTACTCAACAAATGTTCACTGAACAATAAAAGCCTCATCCTGAATGAATTTATCACTGGCAATAACCTGGATTTTCTTTGCATCACTGAAACATGGCACAAACCCCTGGACTATTTTTCACTCAATGAGACCACACCTTCCAGATTCACCGACATCGACAAACCCTATCCTGATGGTCGGGGAGGTGGTGTTGCTGTCATTCAACGAAAAAAACATCAAAATATCCAACATTCCCACCCCTGCAGTCCACTCATTTGAACATTTTGCCTTCAAACTCTCTGGTCGCACCCCCCGATCACCGCTGTCATCTACCCCCCCCCCCCCCCCCAAGCCAAACCCCTCCTTTCTGTCTGAAATCTCTGATCTGTTGACCCAGCTCTCCACCAGCTCACCCTCTGTTTTTCTTCTCAGCGGCTTTAATCTCCACATCGATGCCACTGACTGCAAACTAGCCACCAACTTCCTGGAACTGCTACAGTGCTTCACCTTCACTCAACATGTTTACTTCCTGATTCACTCACATGGACACATTGTGGATCTGGTCTGCTCAACTGAACTAGCAATACTCCAAATGAGCAGCATCAACCTCTATATCTCTGACCACCTGGCAATCACCATGGACAACAATGTTCCCATCCCCTCCCCTAAAACACACAATATCTTTCAGAAATATCAAAACCATCACTCCCCCAGTCCTCTCAGCTTCACTCACCAGCATGATATCTGCCTCCCCTCCCCCACTCTCTGACGACCCCATGGATCTTGTGCACCATTACAACACCACCCTCTCCTCCTGCCTGAACCAGTTAGCCACCATAAAAACTAAAATGGCCTCCTTCACTCATTCTTCTCCCTGGTACAGTCCTGAGCTCCACACCATGAAATCCCGTAAGCGACAGCTGGAAAGACTTTACAAGGAAACAAACCTAACAGTTCATCTCCAAGCCTACACTGACCACCTCCAACAATACAAGACTGTCCTCAACACAGCCCGGTCCAACTTCTACTCTCACCTCATACACGCTGGCTCGAACAATCCCAAAACGCTCTTTTCCACAATAAACAAACTTCTCAAACCCATCAACAGCACCTCCCCATTGTTTACTGCTGAAAAGTGCAACTCATTCCTGTCCTTTTTCGAAACAAAGATCACCACCATCCACAGCAACCTGACTACCTCTCCTCTGATCCTGGCCCCTCCATCAGCTTCTCCCCCAACCTCTATTGAGCCACTATCTCATTTTCCCCCACTGACCCCTCTAGAACTCACTTAATTACCACAGGCATGAGAAGCCCCACATCTGTACTGTACCCCATCTGCTCCGCACTTATCAAGTCCTGCCTCCCATCTCTCTCCCCACTCATCTGCAGCATCATCAATGCCTCCCTCAGCTCCGGCTCAGTCCCTGACCCCCGTCACCCCAATCCTAAAAAAACCTGGACTAAACCCTGACATTATGAATAACTTCTGTCTCATCTGTCCAAAATCCTAGAACGTGTTGTTGCCGCCCATCGAAAAAGCCATCTCACCTCCAATGACCTCTTTGAGTCATTCCAATCTGGATTCCAGTCGCAACATAGCACCAAAACAGCCTTGCTCAAAGTGACAAATGACCTCCTCCTCTCAGCCGACTCTGGACTCCTGAACATTTTCATCATGCTCAACCTCACAGCTGCCTTTGATACAGTCAACCACTCCATTTTCCTCTCCCATCTGAAAACCTGCCTCACCATCACTGGTACAGCTCTCTCCTGGTTCCACTCATATCTCACCAACAGACAGCAACTGCACCTCTCTCACAGCCCCCCTCTCCCATGCTGTTCCCCAGGGTTCTGTGCTTGGTCCTCTCCTCTTCATCCTCTATATACTCCCACTTGGTAACATCATCCACTGACATGGCCTTAACTTCCATTGCTGTGCCGACGATGTTCAGATCTACATTTCCATTAAGTGCATAACTACAGTAACCTGCTCCATACTGGAAAATTGTCTTTCTGAAATAAAATCCTGGATGCAAAAGAACTTTCTACAACTCAACTATGATAAGTCTGACATGATGATCATCAGCCTGGAATCCCTCACCAAAACCACCCACAACTTCAACTTGACTGTTGCCAACGTCACACTTTCCCCATCCCCACAGCTACGAAACCTTTGAGTCATCTTTGACAGCCACCTCACTTTTGAACCACACATCAATCATGCCATCAAAACCGCCTTCTTCCACCTAAAAAACATAGCCCTACTCTGTCCCTCACTCATGTTCTCCACCACAGAAACCCTCATACATGCATTTATCACATTCAGACTCTACTATTGTAATAGCATTCTTTATGGTTCATCATCCAAAGTCCTCCAGAAACTTCAATTCATTCAGAACTCAGCTGCCCGTCTTCTTACCCAGTCTCACTCCCCCGACCACATCACCCCAGTTGTCCAGAACCTCCACTGGCTCCCAATCTCACAACACATGCAGTTCAAAGTCCTTCTGCTCACCTTTAAAGCCCTCCATCACCAGGCCCCTTCCTATTTTATTAAACCTGTTGCACCGCCATGCCCCCTCCACCCCCGGCTGCCTCTGTTTCTGTGATGCAAACCTCCTCTCTCCACCCACCGCATAGAACCAAGCACAAAACCTGGGGGGATAAAGCCTTTTCCATTGCCGCCTGCTCCCTCTGGAACTCTCCCCCAACACATCCGTGACTGCACATACTTAAACTCCTTCAAATCATTACTCAAAACCCACCTGTTCAGACTTGCTTTTAATCGTTAATTTTAATTGTGCATTTTTTTGTTTTTTTCTCTAATGTGTAAAGTGTCTTTGAGTGCCTTGGAAAGCGCTATACAAATAAAATGTATTATTATTATTATTATTATTATTATTATTATTATTATTATTTGTCATGATTCAGATCAGGGTTAGATTCAAACGCAGAGCTGCCAGAACGATAAGTCAGACTCCCATGAAAAGTTTCACAATTTTATTGAAAAACACAGAAAAAAAATGCAAACTCAAAGAAAACAAAACACAAAAACACCAACTTAAATCTTCACAAGACAGGTGCTCCCTGGAGTGCACGTAGCCTACAGGAGATAGCAGACAGAGGTAATAAGGGACAGATTCTCCAGAAGGAGAATAACGTGGGAGAGCACACTTACAGCTTGAGCAGTGGAGTCCAGCAGGGAACTGCAGTAAGAACCTGGGAACAGGTGGAGGGCTGGGACCTGGGTGGACGTTGTGATCTTCCAGGTCAGGCGAGCGTGATCAGCTCCAGGAACACACCTGCGGGTGGCAGCAACGTGAGGAGCAGGAAACACAAGGTAAGAGTTCTGATAACTTTAATAATGAGACAAAACTTGACATGAACTGTGGCTGCAAACCCAGATGATCCAGCGATGAGCTCTCCTCACGCTTGACTAAATACGCTGGCTCATCAGATGCAGCAGGTGGATAATCAAGCAGGTGTGTCCAATCTCCCAGAGTGGGAAAACAGGAACAGGAGAGGCGGGGGAGCACGCTCGCCTGAGCAGCAGCAGCATCAGCAGCAGCAGCAGCAGCAGCATCATCAGCAGCAGCAGCAGCAGCAGCAGCAGCAGCATCAGCAGCATCAGCATCAGCAGCAGCAGCAGCAGCATCATTATGTGCAGCAGGTTAGGTTGATTAAGAACAGAGATGGTAATGTACTAATGGGTGATGAGTGGTGTTGAGAAAGTGAAAGGAGTACTTTGAGGATTTGATGAATAAGAAAATGAGAGCGAGAGGAAGCTACATGAAGGAAAGATGGTGAACCAGGAAGTTCCAAGGATTAGTCAGGTAGAAGTAATGGCAGGGAGAAAGCCGATCAAAGTGGAAAGGTGGTTGGTCCAGAGGATATACTTACCTGTGGCGGTATGGCGATGTTTATGAAAGATGGCAGTGGACTTTTTAACCAGATTGTTTAACACAATCTTGGAGTGAGAGGATGCCCGAGGAGTGGAGAAGTGTGGGTACCGATTTTCAAGAACAAGGGTGAAGGTCAGAGCTGTAGTAACTAGAGGCATAAAGTTGATCAGCCACACTATGAAGATATGGGAAAGAGTTGTTGAAGACAGGTTAAGAAGAGAGGTGACAATCAGTGAGCAGCAGTACAGTTTCTTACCAAGAAAGAGTACTACAGATGCAATGTTTGCTTTACGAGTGTTGATGGAGAAGTATAGAGAAGGTCACAAGGAGTGCACTGTGTCTTTGTGGCTCTAGAGAAAGCATATGATCAGGTGCCAAGAGAAATTTTAAGTAATGTATGAGGAAGTCTGGAGTGGCAGAGAAGTACAGTATGTGAGGATGGTGCAGGATATGTGTGAGGACAGCGAGATGATGGTGAGGTGTGCTGTAGGAGTGACAGATGGATTCAAGGTAGGGGTGGGATTACATCAGGGATCAGCTCTGAGCCTCTTCTTGTTTGCCATGGTGATGGACGGGCTGACAGATGAGGTCAGGCAGGACTCTTCATGACCATGGTGTTTGCAGATGACATTGCGATCTGTAGTGAGAGTAAGGAGCAGGTGGAAGAGAACCTGGAGAGGTGGAGGTATGCTCTGGAGAGAAGAGGAATGAAAGCCAGTAGAAGCAAAACAGAATATGTGTGTGAATGGTAGGGAGACAGGTGTAAAGGTGAAGATGCAAGGATTAGAGGAAGTGAAGATGAATTTAAATACATGGGGTCAACCATCCAAAGCAATGGGTAAGACGAGACTAAGGGGTGATTTGTGACAGAAGATTAGCAGGGAGAGTGAAAGGGAAGATTTACAAGATGGTAGTGAGACTGACTATGATGTATGGTTTGGAGATGGTGGCACTGACAAAAAAGACAGGAGGCGAAGCTGGAGGTGGCAGAATTGAAGATGCTAAAATTCTCAGGAGTAACTAGGAGGGATTGGATTAGCAATGAGTATATCAGAGTATCAGAGAGACAGCTCAGGTTGAGCGGTTTGGAGACAAAGTAAGAGAGTTAAGACTGAGGCCTGGTGCACACGACAACATTTTCATTTAGACCTGGAGAGAAACATTTGCGTGCACATGACACCTCACAGAAGCAACCGCACGTGCACACAGATCTACGGATGGTGTGAAAGCTGCTGTTGGAACTAATGGGTGACAAGTAGAAGTTTACTAGGGACTTTAGATTATTACTATAAATGCCAGATTCCATCTGCAATAAATATTTATATTAATTTTCTTTAAGCTGAAAGAATAACAAGTAAATAAATAAATAGCACAATGAGATGACATTTGTTGTGATTAGGTGCTATACAAATAAAGTTGAATTAAATAAATAAATAATATAATTGCAGGCAATAAAAAATCTGACTTACCGACAGCTGGTTTGAATATTTGATAAGGAGTCTTCAGTCATAACTTTTACAAAAGCATTACAAGCAAGAAAAAATAGTGATATGATGAGATTTTGGGCTGCAGCCACATCTCATCATTTGCGCAGCACAAAACTGGATTTGAAACATCAGCAGCTCCACAGTGATTTGTTCTTCATTCAGCAAAGGTAGGCATCCTCCTTGGTTATAATTTTTTTTTTTTTTTTTATTTAAGTTTTTGTAAAGGGTATACCGGTCGTTACAGCAATGCAGTGTTTACATTTTCATCACATGTTCCCTTATTTTCTGATATCTGACATTGGAAGATTAATTCTTACAACACCCCTTATTTTTTTTTTTTTTTAAAGTGAAAGAAAAAGTGAAATTAAAGAGAAAAAAAAAACAAAAAACAAATAAAAAAAACAAACAAACCAGTAAAAAACAAACAAAAAGAAAAAGTAAGTAAATAAAGATAAAAGAGCATCTGAGTAGCGTTGGAACAAAGAGCGGAACCATTATTGAAATGGTATTTGTCAAAGATTAGATCTAATGGAAGACACATATGCGGTCCAGGGTTGCCAAAAGTTCATGAACCCATCCATGTCCTGTCTCAGTGCGAATGTCAACTTTTCCATCGAGTAAATGTCTTGGATCACGTTAGTCCAATCTTCAGGTGTAGGACAGTCCTTCAACATCCATTTTTTAGTTAGAGCTTTTTTGCTTGCCAATATTAAAACATTGAATAAGTATTTTTCTCCTCGTCTTTCCAGTGAGTCCGGTAGTAAACCCAAATACAAAGTTACAAAAGAAAAGGGAACTGTAATTTTGAATATTTTCCCCAATATTGTCTGTACCTTGGTCCAATATTGGTGGATAACTGGGCATGACCAAAACACATGAAAATGATTTGCAGTCTTTTCACCACACAAGCGCCAACAGTTCAATCCCTTATGGGTAAATTTGTTTTGTGCAGGTGTTCTGAAAAATCTTGCCAAGTTTTTCCATCCAAATTCTCTCCACTGCAGGGATGAGGTACTTTTCCATTGCTGTTTATTTAGCTTTTCCCATATTTCCAGATGTAAAGTGAAATTCCCCTCTTTTTCCCATCTCTCTTTTATATAAGATGTGTTGTCTCCTTTTAAGTCTTGAAGACCTTGGTATATTTTAGAAATGTATCTGATCCCTGGGATCCCTTTATATGCCATTAAGAAGACCTTCAGAACACCTGACTGGGCCCTTTCCAAAACCTCCTTTTTAAGTATATTGTTTATGTGGTGTCTAAGCTGGAAGAACCTGTAAAGGTCTTGATTTATTAGGCCTTGTTTTTTCAAATCTTCAAAACTTCTTAAGATTTGCCCTTTAAAAAAATCGTAATATTTTATCAGCCCCTTCTCCTTCCACGTTTTAAATCTGGTGTCTGTTTTATTAGGAGTAAAGTCCTGATCATAGGCGATCCATTGCAGAAGTCGATAGGGCTCTTTAGTTTGATTCTCTCTGACTATCTTAAACCAAATTTTTAGCGGGGTCTCTATCCACGGGTTAGTGTTATTCAAAAGCTTAGGTAAGACATTGTTCCCTATTATCGCCTGTAGGGGGATGTCACTTGTTATTTGGCATTCGATCTCCTTCCATTGTGCAGAGTAGACTGGGTTACATATCTCTACTAAAGTTTTAATTTGTGCGGCTTTAAAGTAGTCCCTGATATTTGGCAGCGCGAGCCCACCTTTGTCTTTGTTTAGCTGTAGGGTTCTATATCTGATTCTAGGTCTCTTGCCCTGCCATATGAATCTTGAGATCCTTCTGTCCAGCTCCTGCCATGTTTTTTTGGGAGGTTCTACCGGTATTGTTTGGAAAAGGTATAGAAGACGTGGAAGTATATTCATTTTGACTGCTTCAATTCTTTGTGCAATACCCAAGAATGGTATCATATTCCATCTTGCTAGGTCAGATTTTATTTTTGTCACCAGTGGATCATAGTTTAGTGATATAATTTTGTTGAGTTGTTTCGGGATATTGACCCCCAGATATTTCATAGATTCCGACTCCCAGTTAGTTTTGAGTTTGCTTAGTGAATAATGATTTGGGTCATAGTTGAATGTTAAAACTTGGGTTTTATGCATATTTAATTTGTACCCCGATAAATCTCCATACTCTGAAAAAACTGAGGTTAGTTCTGGTAAAGAAGTGTCCGGCTGCCCTAGGTATATTAAAATGTCATCAGCAAAGAGTGCTATTTTATGTTCCTTCTGACCAAGTGTAATACCTTGAATTTTTTGGTTTTGTCTTATCCATTGGCTCAGAGGTTCTATGAAGATTGCAAAGAGCAGTGGAGACAGGGGGCAGCCCTGACGACATCCTCTTTCCAGTTCAAAAGATGATGATAAATTACCGTTAATCCTTATTTTAGCTGTTGGTTTTTTATATAATGCCTGTATAGTTCTAATGAAGTTGTTATGAAAATTGAAACTGGATAAGATTCTGTATAGAAAAGACCAGTCAACCGAATCGAATGCTTTTTCAGCATCTAATCCTAATATGACTGCATTTAAGTTATATTTTTTTATATGATGAATTATGTGTAAAGTGCGTCGAATGTTGTCTTGTGTCTGTCTTTGTCTTATAAAACCTGTTTGGTCTAAATGAATTAGGTCTGTCAGTATATTCTCTAACCTTTTGGCAAGGATAATGGTAAAAAGCTTATAGTCCTGATTTAGTACACTGATTGGTCTGTAGTTGGAGCACTCTAGTTTATCCTTTTCAGGTTTAGGTATAACTGCAATGACCCCTTCTCTCCAGAAGGGGGGGATTTCCCCTGTGTGGAGGACATAATTAAATGTTTTCAGGAGGAGAGGAGATAGTTGCTGTTTAAAGGTTTTGTACCACTCTGCTGTATAGCCATCAGCTCCTGGGGATTTGTTAGCTTTAAGTTTCATAATTGCTTTTTCCAATTCTTTAGGATGTATTTCTGACAGTAGTGTTTTATTTTGTGACTCCGTAAGTTGGGGAAGGTTTAATGTGTTTAGGAATGCCTCGGATGCGTTTTTATGTTTTTTGTGGGAGTATAAGTTCTTATAGTAATTCTCGAAGTTTTTAAGAATATCCTGAATTCTGAATTTTATTTCCTTTGATACTGGGTCTCTGATTTTGTAGATTGCTCTTTCTGTTTGATGTTTCCTCAATTTATAGGCTAGCAATTTTGCCGATTTACTGCCCGCTTCATAGTATTTTTGTTTCAGAAATGTAAGTTTCTTCTGGATTTCTATTGTGTAGATCTCATTTATTTGGTTTTTAATTTCCTTAATCTTGAGCGAGTCTGTAGAATGAGTGTTGCCTTTGTGTTCTTTTTCTAGGTTCCTAAGTTCTGACTCTAATGTGGATAGTTTTTCTTGTCTTAGTTTCTTTTGGGTTGCCAGTTTTGCAATAATCTTTCCCCTTATTACAGCTTTACATGCATCCCACAGTATTAAAGGGGATACTTCTCCATTATCGTTATCTTCCAAATATCTGAGAATATCTGACTCCAATTCATCTTTCAATGGTCCTTTCAGGACATTTGAATTTAACCTCCAAGAAAATGTATTATTTGTGTATTTTTGGATATTTAAGTCCATGTAGATCGGACTGTGGTCGGAGAGATCCATCAGTCCTATTTTACATGTTTTTACTCTACCAATGTCTCTATTAAACATAAAAAAATAGTCAATCCTTGAGTAAGATGAATGTGGAGTTGAGTAAAATGTATAGTCTTTTACACTGGGGTTGAGTTCCCTCCACACGTCACAGACTCCCAATTCTTTTAGTAGCATCCGAGTCTTCCTGTTTTGGGTGTTATTTTGATGTGGGGAATTACCAGAAGCATCCCAGTATGGATTCAGTCTAAGATTGAAGTCCCCACCACATATCACTAAACCTTGAGCTTTAGTTATCATTAGGTCGAATACATTTTTATAAAATTTCCAGTTAGCCCCTGGGGGAGCATACACATTCAGCAGGGTGATATCTTCTCCCTCTAGCCGCCCAGTTACCAAACTGTATCTCCCTTCTTTATCTTTGTGTTCTGATTTTTTTTCAAATGTAATTTTGGTTGATATCAATGTCGCTACTCCCCTCCTCCTCCCTGATTTATATGAAGATGAAGAGATCATTTTAAACCCTTGTCTACAGAGTTTATTGTGTTCCACGTCTGTTAGGTGGGTTTCTTGTAAAAGTATTATTCCTGCTTTGTCTTTTTTCATTTTGCCTAGAATCTTGGATCTTTTAACTGGATTCAGGATTCCTTTTACATTATATGAAATTATTTTGGTTACACCCTGTTTCTCCATTGTGTTGTTTTGTTTAGTATAACTGTGTGGTGGCCCTCTTTTGTGCTACTCAGAAACTGAAAGAACATTAAAAACAAGAAAAACATTAAGAACATAGTGTAAAAAACTTTAAAACAAAAAGCTGTCAAAAGAACTTCCTGAGCTGAGGTCTTTTTAAAGACCCTGTAAGAGCCTTGATGGAGTGAAGGCTCTGAGGGAAATTCCTCAAACTCTGTTACGTGTTGAGGGCCCTCTCTTACCACTGAAAGTAGTCCCATGCTTTTAACGTGAGTTTCAGAACCCAATCCAAACTTGTAATGATTTTTTTTTTTTTTTTCCTTTTATGCCTAAACCCTGTGAAATTGTGTGCACCCTCCCACCCCCATCACATCAAACATTCACGCAAAAACAGTATTTGTTAGTATGAGGAGAACATGTGGATTATTGTCACATTTCTATTTTAACAAGTTTTTTTTTTTTGTTTTTGTTTTTTTTTATTACAAAGACTTATTTGTTTCAAATAATATAATTGTTCCATGAAATGTTTTACCACATGCTGAATATGCATCTCCTTTAATGTTTGTTACCTTGTATGAGGGGCGTTGGATGTGCGGATTGATTCAAGAGGAAAAAAAAAAAAAAAAAAAGGTCGCTATTCCAACCTGAAAACGGATAGTTTATCCGCGACGCTCTGGTGCTGGGTTTCCCGCTGCTGGTCCGTGGATTTTGAGGGTCTTTGTATTGTCCATGTTTGCGCTTTGATCTTCACACTCGGGTCTGCCGCGGGTTTAAATACCGTTACCGGGAGCCCTCTTTTCGCCATGTCAGCTGTTGCTTCTTCCGCCGAATTATAGAGACACGTTTCATCGCCGTAGAAGACCCTTAACTTCGCAGGAAATGGTGTCTGAAAGCGCAATTTCTTCTCTCTTAACACCTTTTTCGCGTCATTGTATTCCCTGCGCTTTTTAAGGACCTCCGGGGCGTAATCGTGTTCCACGTAGACTTTTCTCTCCTGGTGCATAAATCCTTTTTTCTGCCAGGCCAGTCTTACAACCTCTTGTTTTATTTTGAAATTGGAAAATCTTACCAACACCGAACGTGGGGGCGCTTCCGCCGCCGGCCTAGCGGCTAATGAACGATGTGCCTTTTCTATCTTCAAGTCGGTGGTTTGTGGAATATCCAATTTCTCTCTTAGTAAGGATTCCACGCATTCTGCCATTGAGTTAAAACCATTTTCGGTTCCTTCTATCAGACCATGAATTCTTATGTTGTCTCTTCTTTGTTTTCCTTCTTGGTCGGTTAGCTTAGCCTCTATAGCTGCTTGTCTTTTGCGTAGGTCCAGCACAGAATCTTCGAGCACTTTTATTCAATCCTCTGTTTCCAAGATTCGGTTCTCGGCCTGGTCCACTCTGCTGTTTGTCCTTTTCAATTCTTCTCTGAATTCCCGAAATTCGGCCGTAACATCTCGGCGAAATCGTCGTAGTTCCTCAAATAGTGATTTCAGGCTAACCCTTTTGTTAGCTATCACCAGCTCCTCGTCTTCTGAACGGGGATCTTCCAGTTCAGATTCTCCGGCCGATACGTGTCCTGGCCTGGAGAATTTCAGTTTCTTCTGTTTTCCTTTAGACATGATGATTTTGTCTTTTGATTTTCACTCCTCCAAAAATCCGTTAAGTTTGATTTTCAAGGTGTTATCCTGGATTGAGTCTGAGAGCTTCAGTGTTAAGCTGCAGTCGCCATGGCGTCCAGACCGGAAGTTCCTCCTTGGTTATAATTTTGAGGATTATTTTTCTATATAAGGCTGCATCTCTAATGTAAAAAAGCAGTTTTACAGATACCATTAAGAGCCCATTTTTAACCCGATCCTAACTATAAACACATCAGGCTTAAAGTTTAATCGCGGAGCTTGTATTTCTGTGAGAAATACAGAAAGCGCCATATTTGTATTTCTCTGTAAGAAATAAATGCTCCCTGGTGTATGGATTGGCTGAAATCTGCTGTAAACTGGGTCTGTAGCTCTTTATTTCCATATACGGAGGCGCTTAAAACAGTGCCGGGAAAATCTCTCCACTCTGGAGGCTGGTTTCAAATCTCTACACTTTCACACCTCCAAATACCCGGCGTACTATGCATGGACAGCTGAACTGGAGACGACCTTCCACGGTTTGGGTTAAAAACGTTGGTGTGTGCACAGCCACTGCGATGGTTTGGACATGTGCAGAGGAGGAATAGTGGATATATTGGACAAAGGATGTTGGAAATGCAGCTGCCAGGCAGGAGGAAAAGAGGAAGACCACAGAGAAGATTGATGGATGTAATGGAGGAGGACATGGAGAGGCTTGGTGTTAACAGAGGAAGATGCAAGGGATAGGGTGAGATGGAGGCAAATGATCCACTGTAGTGACCCCTAAAGAGAGCAGCCGAAAAAGGAAGACTAGCAAGGAGCCTATTAGCAAGTCGCTATGGGGATAGCTGACTCCTTAAAAAGCTAATTTAAAGCCAAACAATATCCAGTGAAATTTAGCTCTCAGTCTAGCAGTGGTTTGGTTGCAGGCTTTGTTGGCATGTATGCAATCAAAAACCTGCTCAAACATTTTTGGCTAACAGCATTTGGAAATCATAAAGCTTAGCCACTGAAAACTGCTCTACTGTCCAACAAATCTTTAGTTACGGGTTTGCTAGCCATTAATTTGACATCATTTTACCCAAGATTTTTGTTAAGAATTCATGCATGGATGTCTCATCGAGGTTGCTGTTGGCAGTGGGCATTTTTCAGTTATTTATTTAATTTACAGTCTTATCTCAAGCTTGGTAACTAGCTTTATCTGACCCAAATGTCTTTCATTTAGGTCGACTTTGGTGGGCGAACTTGTTATTATCACAAATTTGAATTTTCTCACATTATTCTTCATACCTCTCCTTTGATTTGGTTTTTGTGATACAAATCATGGCTTTAATTTATTCACTTCATTTCTTATTTAGTAAAAATTCTGTGTTCAGACTTAAACTGAAATGTATTCAAATCCATCATTACTAATACATTTCAAATTCAATAGCTCTAATTCAACTCTGACCCCTCCCCAATACTGAAAATATAACCATGTTAAATTTGCTGATCCCTTTCTGTTTTTGGTAAAAAGGTATAGAGGGCTGAGTGCAGAGTCAATGTACTATTGAGCATTTAAAGGCCACAAATTGATCTTGCTTGGAAGTTGCCAATAAATGACCCTCATGATAATCAAAGAGAGATCAATATATGACCCTCTTGCCAAAATGCAAATCAATGCACAACCTCGTTATCATTTAAAGATTTAACCAACCTCGTAAAACAAAGCAACCATGACACGTGGAGTTCAGGTAACAATAGCCATTATTATATATTAAGCATTTAGAGAAAAAATAAAGACAAAATATATAGATTTTTTTTCCCTCAAGTTGTTCAGTTTTTTTGACTGCAAGAACATTAGCACTCACAAAGTAGAAATTAATATTTGGAGTCCATGGAAATGTATCCTTTAGATTTTGATGTTAAAAATCATTCATCAATATTGGGCTCATACAACAGGGTAGAAATTCAGTACCACAACATAGTTGCAGTACATCCTGTGGAGACAGAGTTGCCAACTGTCCCATGTTAGCCAGGACATCCCATTTATTCGGCTAAATATGTTTGCCCTGTGACGGATGAAAATAAAGGAACCCCAGTGTGGAGGCACGGAATAAGTGCAGGCAGGACACGGCGAACTGAAGTTTAAAAGGGTGTTTTATTCATCCTCCAACACGAGGGTCACTCCAGCGCTGTGGGAGCGCGCTGGAGCGAGCCCTCTGTATCTAGTCAGCAAACAGGCAATGCGTGTGATCAGCAAGAGAGAAAAAGAGAGAGAGCAAGCGATATGGTTGACTTATATACCCAGCTAGACAATGCATGCATGGCACATTAGCATCACAGTAACTGCAGGAAGGCATGGACATTTGCATTAGAGTCACACATATCAATAGCAGGATTACTGGTGCAGGGATTAGACAAAGAGAGGCTGCCTATTGATATCAGTCCATACATCTCACTGTTCTGCTAATTGCTCCAGCTGAGCGCTCTGCTTGTCCGTAGGCTGTGGGGGTCGCCCACACTACTCCCCCCCAGAGGGCTCAGCAGGGGGCTGAGGCCTCGATCGTCCAGCTTTGGTAGCGAGCTGCGGGAAGAGCTCTGTGCAGGCGGAGGTGGAGGGAGGGGGGGTGGGGGTAGCAAGTGCCGGCCCGGGACGGCGAAGTTTGCATGTGGATCCACGATGTTGAGGGGCTGTCCCGTTGAAAGTGGCGGAGATCCACAGCGGTTGTGAGAAGAAAAATTTGCCTCTGACTCTTCTCGCGGTTCAGTACTGCGAGGACGCTTAGCAGCCATGAAGAAAAAACAGGAGTTGGAGCTGTGTGAGGGACTTGGTGTGTTGGCTTTAGGTGCGCACGCAGCCCTAAAGCCCTCGGGGACAGCTGACAGCTGGATTCCCATTGTGCGCCGTGGCTGAGACCCATACAAAATCCTGTGTGCGGGCTGCGTGTGTGCTTCAGGTGTGTGAGCAGCCCTAAAGGTTCCAAGGATGGGGTCGGCCATGTTTCTCGGGCGTGTGCAGCGGCGGAGGATGATGGCGGTCTGTGGAGCCGGTATTGTCCCGTGCGTGGTGCGCTGTCCTCGTAACCCCCCAATGTGCGTGCGGGGGTTCGGTGCATGGCAGGTCCGCTGTCGAGAGGCGAGTCAGGGTCAGGGAGCTTGATGGAGATCAGCGTCGTCGGTGCCGATGGTCTTCCCTGTTCGGGCTGTTGCTGTCGTTCGCTCGTGCCGGGTCATGGTGCGTTCTGGTCCACGCGCTGCGTTCTCCGTCTGGCCCTGGAGGTCGCCATCGGGGAGAGAGGACGAGGTGCGTGCGCGCTCGTGTGGATGCGGAGGAGCGGTGAGAGGGAGTAGACGTTCTTTGTCCCTCGGGCTCGTGTGGATGCGGAGGAGCGGTGAGAGGGAGTAGACGTTCTGTGTCCCTCGGCCAGTCCCAGCGTGGATGTCCCGATCTCAGGCGGGGGTCGCACCATGACGCTTTCTGCAGCCTTCCCGGTCGTGGATGATCTCCGAGGGAGTTCGCCTGGTGTTGATTCTGCGTCGAGGTCTCCCGTGTGGCAGAAGGGAGGGCAGTCCATCTGCGTCAGGCAGCTGCGTTCATTCGTCGTCGGAGTCACCGCCGGGGGCTGCGTTCGTTCGTCGTCAGCGTGTTCTTGTATTCGGGGTCACCAGTGTGACGGATAATATTGATGGTCACCATATGTGGAGGCACGGAATAAGTACAGGCAGGACACGGCGAACTGAAGTTTAAAAGGGTGTTTTATTCATCCTCCAACACGAGGGTCACTCCAGCGCTGTGGGAGCGCACTGGAGCGAGCCCTCTGTATCTAGTCAGCAAACAGGCAATGCGTGTGATCAAAAAGTGAGTGAGTCAGAGAGCAAGTGATATGGTTGACTTATATACCCAGCTAGACAATGCATGCATGGCACATTAGCATCGCAGTAACTGCAGGAAGGCATGGACATTTGCATTAGAGTCACACATATCAATAGCAGGATTACTGGCGCAGGGATTAGACAAAGAGAGGCTGCCTATTGATATCAGTCCATACATCTCACTGTTCTGCTAATTGCTCCAGCTGAGCGCTCTGCTTGTCCGTAGGCTGTGGGGGTCGCCCACAGCCCCACT
The DNA here is from genome assembly GCA_020510985.1 of Pholidichthys leucotaenia. Lineage (NCBI taxonomy): Eukaryota > Metazoa > Chordata > Actinopteri > Cichliformes > Pholidichthyidae > Pholidichthys > Pholidichthys leucotaenia. The sequence continues at coordinate 118,103,809 of CM035842.1, forward strand.
GAAGCCCAGGGGCCTACGAAGTTCAGGGTCTAACATGAGCCAATGAAAAAGATCACATTGTTGTGTCATGGTCTGGGGAATGATTTTAGGATCATGCTCACACTTTGTGTTCATTATTGTTTTATCTGTGATTATTTATGATTATTGTTTGCATTATTTGCCCTCTGTGTTTCCTCAGTGTCCATTGTCTGCATAGCCCCACCCATCCTGTTTTGTAGCTCCTCCCCTGTTATCTCTTAATTAGTCCCAGCTGTCTTATGTTAGTTGAATTATCTCTCCCTTATATGTATGTCAGTCTGAGTTTGTGTGGTTGTGGCATCATTTGGTGATTCTTCCTCTTCGTCTGTTTGTAAGTGTTCAGCGTTATCTGTGTAATTTGTGTTTGACAGCCCCTGAGCTGCTTTTTGTTTGTTCATTTGTATTTTTGTCAGTAAATGATTATTGCACCGAGTCCTGCCTGTGCTCTTGGGTCTCACCAAAAAGAACACAACTGCCTTCTAAAACAGTTACCTCTGACATGTTGTTAATTGGTCAAATTTTATGTCCATCACTTGATATTCATGTGTGGCTGCTGATTGGTCTAATATACAAGTGCCTCACATGGGTACCACGTAACAATAGCCTATCAGAGGAATTGTTTTGACATGTGACTATGCAAGTGCCAGTGAGAGCCGAAGTAAGAAGTAATTAGCTACGTCAAAATGTCCAGAAAAAAGTTTGAAAGTGGTGCTCATAAAATTTTTGAGAGGAAAAGAGCTTAGGGAAAACGAATTGCTCAAAAAATCCCAAAACATAAAGGATTTTTCTAAGCTGAAGCATCAAGTGGAGGCGGAGCTGGTGGGCCGTTAAAGCACTCAACTGGTGGAGAAGGACGAAGAGAGAAGAAAGGCCATGATTGCTCATACATCAGACAGCTGTACGTGGGGCAGTGGACTCCGAACTTGGTAAAAAGTAGACTGGGTCAAGCTTGCATCCATATAGTATGATGATATTCGTGAGCTGGACTTAAAGGACATAATGAAGGATTTTTCTTTAAAGAAGGTCAGAAGAAAGCATGTCTAAAAAGGTAAGACATGCTATTTGCAGTGCTTTCCCGCCACCTGTGCAGGTTTTTCATTGCTGCTGTTGATGATGATATATCCGTTTATATCATATATATATACATATATATATATATATATATATATACACAGTGGGGCAAAAAAGTATTTAGTCAGAACTCAGAAAAGATTTATTGCCAAGTACATTCACAGTAAACAACTGATAAACATACGAGGGATTTGACTTGACACTGAAAACGACATAGTTGACATTTTCGGTGACGCGGTGCGTCAGTAGCGCGCCTGTCAGCAGACTGGGAACAGGAAGCATGAGGGAGAAAAGGATAAACACAATAGGAGAGAGAAAAAAAGCATTGTTTGTCAGAATACCGGTCATAAATGATCAATATTATGATTACAAGAAAAAAAGCTCTCAATGCACAAATAGCAGACAATAGAATCTATACAAGGACACAAAGAGAGCAGTGAATGAATAATCTTCTCATCAGTTTATTGAGTCAGTGTGAGTGTGGTGTTGAGTGAGCGCTTGTGTCCTTGCACAGCAGATGGTAAAGTTTGCCAGACAGCTGGCTGTCCATGAGAGTCGATGCTGCTCACATGTTTTGAAAACAAAAACTGCAGATAATCTGGAGGACTTTGATTGTAAGGGCAGGTCAAATGAGTCAAATAGTACTGACTTCAGAGAAAAAAAAAACCTTTATATTCTCTTACAGATTCAGTACTTAAATCCTTCATTGCTGGACGTTGAAATCATCATGGACGGCTCTCAGCGTGATCATGATGTAATCCATTTTCCTAGACAGTTCTCCATTAGCCGCTGTCAGAGTCCTGCCCAATTGGTCAATTTGATGGTTAAGCCTCGCCGGGTCAGCATTTTGATAGGCTCCGTCCATCTTCATCAATTTACGGTACACCAGAACAATCCCAGATCCAATCAGTAAGATTCCGATGACCATTGCTACGAAGAGGTATAAATCTTCAACATCTTCGATAGAGAGATCACACAGGCACAAGAGTTTCCAATTACTTGTGTCCTTCAAATAGCCCGCGGCCGCTGTTCCTGCGGGGCAAACTGCCTCCCCCGGGGCACTTTTCCTCGTTGAAAAAATAGTGTCAATTGCGTTCAAAGCCCAGCTTATTAAATCCATAATTTCGTTCGATAATCAGCAGTAGAGACATGCAGACAGACGATAGCAAGCTGGGGTCCAGTCAGTCAGGGGAGGAGAGAGATAAAGAGCCGGAGCTGGAGAAAAAGCGTCTGCTCTCTTCGGGAGGCGGAAGTGAGCAGACGGAAGTCAGCCACCAATTGTGCAAGTTCTCCCACTTAAAAGATGAGAGAGGTCTCCAATTTTCATCATAGGTATACCTCAACTATGAGAGACAAAATGAGAAAAAAAAATCCAGAAATTCACATTGAAGGATTTTTAATGAATTAATTGGTAAATTCCTTGGTAAAGTAAGTATTTGGTCACCGACAAACAAGCAAGATTTCTGGCTCTCACAGACCTGTAACTTCTTCTTTAAGAGGCTCCTCTGTCCTCCATTCGTTACCTGTATTAATGGCACCTGTTTGAACTTATCAGTATAAAAGACACCTGTCCACAACCTCAAACAGTCAGACTCCAAACTCCACTATGGCCAAGACCAAAGAGCTGTCAAAGGACACCAGAAACAAAATTGTAGACCTGCACCAGGCTGGGAAGACTGAATCTGCAATAGGTAAGCAGCTTGGTGTGAAGAAATCAACTGTGGGAGCAATTATTAGAAAATGGAAGACATACAAGACCACTGATAATCTCCCTCGATCTGGGGCTCCACGCAAGATCTCACCCCATGGGGTCAAAATGATCACGAGAACGGTGAGCAAAAATCCCAGAACCACACGGGGGGACCTAGTGAATGACCTGCAGAGAGCTGGGACCAAAGTAACAAAGGCTACATCAGTAACACACTATGCCGCCAGGAACTCAAATCCTGCAGTGCCAGATGTGACCCCTTGCTTAAGCCAGTACATGTCCAGGCCTGTCTGAAGTTTGCTAGAGAGCACTTGGATGATCCAGAAGAGGATTGGGAGAATGTCATATGGTCAGATGAAACCAAAATAGAACTTTTTGGTAAAAACTCAACTTGTCGTGTTTGGAGGAAAAAGAACACCATACCTACTGTGAAGCATGGGGGTGAAAACATCATACTTTGGGACTGTTTTTCTGCAAAGGGACCAGGACAACTGATCCGTGTAAAGGAAAGAATGAATGGGGCCATGTATCATGAGATTTTGAGTGAAAACCTCCTTCCATCAGCAAGGGCATTGAAGATGAAACGTGGCTGGATCTTTCAGCATGACAATGATCCCAAACACACCACCCGGGCAATGAAGGAGTGGCTTCGTAAGAAGCATTTCAAGGTCCTGGAGTGGCCTAGCCAGTCTCCAGATCTCAACCCCATAGAAAATCTTTGGAGGGAGTTGAAAGTCCGTGTTGCCCAGCGACAGCCCCAAAACATCACTGCTCTAAAGGAGATCTGCATGGAGGAATGGGCCAAAATACCAGCAACAGTGTGTGAAAACCTTGTGAAGATTTACAGAAAACGTTTGACCTCTGTCATTGCCAGCGAAGGGTATATAACAAAGTATTGAGATAAACTTTTGTTATTGACCAAATACTTATTTTACCGAGGAATTTACCAATTAATTCATTAAAAATCCTTCAATGTGATTTTCTGGATTTTTTTTTCTCATTTTGTCTCTCATAGTTGAGGTATACCTATGATGAAAATTGGAGACCTCTCTCATCTTTTAAGTGGGAGAACTTGCACAATTGGTGGCTGACTAAATACTTTTTTGCCCCACTGTGTATATATATATATATGGTGTGAAAAAGTGTTTGCCCCCTTCCTGATTTCTCATTTTTTTGTATGTCAGACTTAAATTTAAATAAATTTAGATATTAGACAAAGATAACACAAGTAAACACAAAATGGAGTTTTTAAATGTAGGTGTTATCTTTGGCTCATATTTAAATTTGTTTGATGATCTGAAACATTTCAGTGTGAGAAACATACAAAAAAATGAGAAATCATGAAGGGGGCAAATACTTTTTCACTATATATATATATATATATATATATATATATATATATTAATTAATGTAAAGCATCTTTGAGTGCCTTGGAAAAACTATACAAATAAAATGTATTATTATTATTCAATAAATTAAGTGTACATACTGTATAAATACAATACATATGATATACATGTATCTATAAATACGTTCTATAAACTAGGATAACACAATAAAGTGTGAGCACTCATTTCCATGTTGTGCATTGCTTGAATCAGGAATACTTCACTGATGTAATTTTATGCCAAAGGCAGTATCTGTCACACTGTAAAAAGGGAAATCTCAGTAAGAAAAAATATCCTAAATCAAGGTTTTATACTTTTCTCTTACAAGATAATTTTGAAAAGACAAGAATTTCTTTTTGTTGTGCAAAAAGAAATTTTACTTGCTTAACAAAAGTTTTTACTTGTTTTAAGCAATTTAATCTTACTTTGTTGGCAGATATTTTTTTTTTTTGAATTTTTGTCACATCTGAGCGGGGGCGGGGGGGGTTCCACCATGCTCCTTTTTTTGTATATTGTATTTTAGAGTCCTATTCTTTATCTGTGGTTGGTTTTCACATATTCTGCATCATCTGTCGTTTGGTTTATTTTTCTGTTTACATTCATTGCAGTTTTGTTTGGGGATTACTTGTCAAGTATTTGTATTTTGCCATTTCCTTTTTCTTTCCCTTGAGGTTAGCAGTTGTCGATGGCCTCATGAGTTTTTCTCTGTGGGGCATGGCCTGTCAGCTGTCAGCTTCCTGATTTCCTCCAGCTGACCTTATTATCTCTTCCCTTTTCTTTTGGCTCACACCTGTGAATCATTGGGTAATGGGTTTCTATCCCTGTTTAAGGGAAACTGTTGGACATTTTCATTGTTGCGGCCATGTCTGACCGGGCTTATTCCCAACCTCTTTCTTCCACGTCAGAGCCCTGAATCTGCTCTGGCGTTCTCTCCGTGTAAGTTTGCCTTTCCTTCTCACTTCGTGATTCTGAGTATTGTATTTTGTTGGAACTTTATGTTTGTTGTTTTGTTTATAAACTTCATAAACTCACAGTCCAGCGCCTGGGTTTGTTCTCTCTGCCCCTAAGGGGTAAACATAACAATTTTAACTAGAATTATCTATTGCCAGAATTTTTTTTTGAAGTAAAATTATCTGCCAACAGTCAAGAAAATTTGACTTATCAAATTACGTAAAACAAGTTAAAACTATTGGAAAGCATGTAAAATTTTCTTACACATAAACTGCACAGCAAGAATAAGTATCTTGTCAGACAAAAAAACATAAACAGCCTTAATTTATTTCATTTTACTTATATTTGACTTTTTGCAGTGTAGTTGTGTTTTCTAGCTCAAAGTTGCATCAAACATGACATTGGATACCAGTGTTTTTTAAGGTATTATCACGGTAAAAAAAAATCCCAGTATTATGACAACACTAATGTCCACAACATCGTGGCACCGAGCAATGGTTAAAACCCTCTGTCCCTTATTTTACCCTCTGTCCCTTATTTGGCTGTGAGAAAGTTGGCAACCCTATGTGGGGAGCATATATATCATTTGATGCACTGTGCAAATGCCCGAAATATGAGAGGGATTATGAAAGTGAATGAATACATGCCAAGCACTGTATCTGCTAAGTCCTCCCTGAGGTACAGTCTCACATTACTTCAGAGCATTGAGGAGCGGGTGGAAAAAACTGCCTGGTTGACTGATTGAGGGCTCGTTTTCCTTATTGGTGAATTTAGACTCATTAAGACTGACTTGCCCCATTAATTTTTTTCCCTATAGGCAAGGGAAATGTGCTAAACAGGCTCAGCGGAATGGGAGCGTGGACATACAGAAAACTATGTAATGCATAGAAATGAGAGAATTATAGACTGTGCAAACACTTGGGGATTTACTTTTTCCAGTTTTATTATCGTAAATGCTGAAAGGAGAAAGGGCTTTGCAGTATTGACCCTAGCGTGGATTAATTTTGCACAGTTTCTAAATTCCCACAGTTTTTTGTTCATATGACGTGTTTCAGGCATACAATCAATTTGGACGCTTCAGTGGGTGTCACCTGCTGAGGATCAATAATGGAAGTGTTACCCTGTAGCCACCGGCGCCTTTTTATTGCCTACCATCATCCATGAATCAGTTAATTATAATTGGCCCAGTGAAACCACAGGTCACTTCAGTTTACATATAAGCCACACATTGCAAATAAGTGCATATGCATGTGCACATCTATATCAGCAGCTGTCAATGTTGTTTAACCACACGGCTGTACTCATAGCGTAAATGGGGGGAAAAAACCCCAAACAAACCAGTGTTTGAATTGCTGACGACTAACACTGTTTTTGGCTCTTAGTCAGCGACAGGATGACCTTCATTCACATCCACAGCAGAGATCCCTGTGAAGAGGAGGGAAGGGATGAAGGCAGAGACAGGTGGGGTGGGGGTGGGGGTGGGGAAGGGTGTCAGTGGTGTTACAGTTCTGCTCACTTGCTGCATTTCTATGTGTTGCCGGCTTTGAAACAGATACTCCCACAAGCAGGAGGAAGTGGGGGAGGAGGGGAGGATAGGGGACTCTCAAGGTGAAGAAGAAATCGAATGAAGAAAATGAATAAAAGACAAAAAGGATGGAAAAGAAAATGAAAAGTCATGCAAAGAATGAAAATGGAGCACCAAGCTAGATGGGGGCAGACTTAAGAAGCAAAAAGAAAAATAAAGTTGCTTAAAATAAGTAAAGGATAAGATGCTCTTTCATTTATCCCACTGCAAACATAACTTATAAAACATGCAGGATTATCACAGAAGAGCCTCTCTTTACCCATAATTAAGCAGCAGGTGTAGTAAAGTGAGAGGCTGCTGAGGGGCTGAGATTGATGGGTTGCAGAACCACAAACTAATAGTAGATTTAAGGAAAGTGTAAACACCTTAAATATTACCATATACCGTGTAAATTAGAGAAAAAATGAGGAACCTCCTCCACCACCCCGAGAAGCTTAATTATCAGATACAGTTATAGAAACAAACACATATGCTGGCAGGGCCAGCTAATACATATAAGCACCGTGTCACAGGCAAGTGATTCATCATGAGTAGTGCCCAAGAAATTCAAGAATTATCCACATACTACTTAGTTGACGGGAAGAGCAGATGCCTTAGTCCTTGTGGGTTATCACTTGATGTACACGCTCTTTCACGGATTGTGAGTAGCAGTGTTTTGCTGAGTTGATGCGTCTGTGGATTTGCATAAACCTGATTTGTATTTACGAAGGTTTTGGTGATATTAGTCAAGTATAAGCTGATTGTCCCTCATCAGATGTGTGGATTAGGTTAGGATTGTTAACCAGCTCAACAGCTCTGAAACCATTTGACTTTTTAAATGTAATATGGGCACGGTTGCTTAGTGGACTATCCCTCCTGATTTTATTTGTTTAATTCATTATCTTATGATTAAATGAAAAAGAAATACCTTTAAACTCTCATTTGTTTAATGTTTATTCCAAGGTAACCGGTGTCAACAAAACTACTTCACTGGTACCTATACTACTAACATTGTGCCCTTGAGCAAAGCAGTTAATCCAACATATCTTCATGTAATGCGATTGCAGGTAGGCTGTTCCTCCAAAATGAATGAGCAACTTTTTACTTTTAAATGTAGCATATTTGTTATTATAAAGATGACACAACCAATTGTGAAACCAATGGTAATTTGGTAAGATATTATCTAAGTATAGTCACTTACCGTAAATACCCTTGCCAGCATCAAGTAAAAAATTCACTGTCAGCAAGTTTAAAACCCAGAGACACAACTACTGTACTGTTACCTGTACTACTCACATTGTGCCTTGAGTAAAGCACATAATCCAGCACATCTTCATGTAATTACAGGTAGCCCATTCCTATAGAATTAATTGAAAACTTTTTTCTTAAGCAATATTACATGAGAGGGAGTGTGGCATCAATGAATTTACAACAGTTTATACAACAGTTCCACAAGCACAGTTTAATAAATGACAGCAAAACAGGACACACTATTATGATTTTTGTTTGTTTAACCTGTTATTTTGTTTTGCCAAGAAATGTACCCAGTTAGCTGATACTAAGCACCTCAATGAGCATAATATAGAAAAGAATGTGTATATTGTCATTTCACGTGTAATTAAATTAAATATTGTCCAGTGCAGATGTCAGTGCTCATTCATTCATCTTCAACCTCTTAGTCCTTTTCAGGTCGTGAGGGACGGAGCCTATCCCAGCATCTCTGAGTAAGAGGCAGTGTACACCCTGGACAAATTGCCAGTCCATCACAGTGTTTATAATACATGCCATTCAACTGTTATATATATATTTTTAAATATACATATTTATTTGTTTTTACTTAAACCATAACAAAAGACGAGATAAAAAAAAGAAAAAAAGAGGAAAAAAAATTGGCCATCTGTTGAGTAGGGTTTGTGGGTTGCCGTGACTTTGTGCTGGTGGTTGGTTAGCATGCTAGCGATTTGGCTTTTGTGAACTTTGCTCACTTTTTCTTGCCATTTTCAGATAAAATAAGAATCCATTATCACAAATGTATTATGGTTGGCAATAGAGACAATAAATCCAACTCTAGCTTGTCTATTTTGTTGTAAACAGATGTGGAAAAAAAATCTTGGGGATGTTTACAAGGGCAGGACTTCTGGGTCTCAGAGGTCTGTCTTTTAGGCCCATTTCTTTTCAAACAGCCCATCGCTGTGGAAATTAAGGTATCAACACAGTATTACATTTCTCACATATTATAAGAAGCCACTGATGATAACTTTAATTCAAAGATTATTCAAACACAGCTGAAGCAGACTGATACATATTTGAACCAGTGAAACATCCAAGTGTGATTTTCTATGAATATAATAACTCCTGGAATCCCTATTATCCAATCAGATTGCTCAGTCAGAATTAACTGTTGTATAGTTGTTATTATAAAGGTAACATCACCAATTGTGAAACCAATAAGAATTTGGTTAAATGAAAGTGTACATCATATTATCTAAGTACAGTCACGTCTTTCTTTTAACTAGTCTGGGTGTGTTTATACTAACTTCAAATATCCTACAGTTGTTATTATTGTTCAACGTCATCAAAGGCACACAGGAGAGTTTTGATGTGTGGTCCACCTTCACTAGTTTTCACTTTATATGCATAGTCTTCATACATACAGTAGATCAAGTAATGTTATTAATTAAAGCTGAAGACACAGACAGACTATTGTGCTTTTGGAAGCTAGTCAAAAACGTTCTTGTTCATTTTATTCACACAAACAAGAAGGTCAGAAGAATCCTCTGAATCAGATGTGATGTAATCCCACTCCCTAAGCTAACAAAGCAGGGGAAAGACAGGCTTTGTGTGCCTATAGTGACTAATGTGCCTGTGAGCCCTAAGCTGTGGGGGTCATGGGTTTCTGGACACGTGCCATCTAGGGAAAAGGCTCCAACTCCCCTGAAACATTTACCAATGGTATCCATTGCCATATGTCCTGTCAGCCAGCTGCCTTTAAAAAATGGTTTTGTACAAAGACAGTAGAAGCAATCTATCATGTTTTTTAATATGCAGCAGATACCACTGATGTTTCGGATAAAATTGTCATCGTAAAAGAAAAGGAGAGAATGGGATGGGGATGGAGAGATGGAGTGCAGAAAGGAATCAGGATTGATAGAGACTTTGGTTTTGCCTTCAGGTTCAACGCCGACTTCAGCTGTGCTTTGACGTTGGGTCCCTATGACAGCCTCTGTTTCAGCTGCAAGACGCCTAGAGCTGACAGTTGTGTTTCTGCTGAATAAAACTGGAATGACTAACAGTTTTGCTTCAACACATGCAGTTATTACACCTTCCTGCTGTTAAATTTGTAGCATTTGACTGTGCACACCCAAACAAGCAGCATACAATCTGACAAGTTTACTCTGAAGGAATTAGACAAATCAAACCAGCCATTTGCATTGCCAGCAAGACTTAATTACTCACAGAATCACGCTCAGATTTGAGGCTCTTTCCCGATTACTGTAACTCAGAGGAGCTTTTATGTGTCATTCTGTCGACTGTGTGAATGCCGACAGTCTATGCTGCCCTGCTCAAGGCAACAAATGAAAATTAGGGGAAATGTGTTCTGGTAAGAAATAATAATTTCCTGAAAAATAGTTCTAATGTTAGGTTGTTTGGCTCTGAGCTTAAACTGTAATCCATAGATAGAATAAAAAGGTACGTACGTCTTGGCCTGTCCTTGCCACTGACAATACCTCTATCTGCCAAGAATGTGTTGCTAGTCCAGCAAAAGCTAACGGTACTCAAATACTTTGCAAGCAGTTTCATGAAATGGTCAGTCAGAAAGCAACTCATACCGGCTCGGATGTCGCCCAGGTTAACAAGGTCAGGACTTCCTGGCAGCAGAAGGCGAAGGACAGAGCTGTGTGGAGGAATCTGATCAGACCTAAATGAAGCAATCATTTTCGCCCCCGACAGACTGCTATGATGAGCTGATGATTGGCAGCATGGTGGACCAGAGGTTAGTGCTGTTGCCTCACAGCTAAAGGGTTGCAGATTTGAATCCCCAGGTTGGCAGGGGTGGGAGCCTTTCTGTGTGGCGTTTGCATGTTCTCCCTGTGCTGTGTGGATTCACCATGGATACTCCGGTTTCCTCCCACAATTCAAAGTCATGCATTTCAGGTTAATCAGTGACTCCCAAGGTATCAGTCTCTGATAGGCCCTTAGAATAGAGGGTTAGTGGACCTAGTAGAATCTTTTATCGGTCCCTAAAACTCGCTATAAAACTAGAGGTGCTCTGTCATTCCAGTCCGTTGTTCCCTGCTTGTGGAACACTCTCCCTCTGTCTTTGCGTCTGATTGATTCAGTTGACTCGTTTAAAAAACAGTTGAAGACTACTATTTAGGCGAGCTTTTAATTGACTGGTGGCCTGGTTTTTATTTATTTTATCATTTTGTCATTTTAATCGTATGTTTTAATGTTTCTTTTTGCTTAAATTACTGTGTTATGTCCTTGTTTTTATATTACTCTGCACTTTTACTGTCAAAGCACTTGGTGATTTTTATCTGTGAAAAGTGCTATATAAATAAAGTTCTTCTTCTTCTGGTAGTTAAGCACTTTGACAAGTCTATATGACTAGGAAAAAGTGCTATATACATACAGGTCCTTATCCTTATGTAAAAATACAAATACACGGTTTTAAGGCTGTGACTAGCATGTTAAAATGTGGTGCTATTCCTCTCTATAATTGCTTGGACTTTATGTAAAAACCCAGGTGGTAACACTTTAATTCAATAAATACGTTAACTGTTAAGTAGGTGGTCATTACTATGTTAATTCTTAGCCTATTAGAGTTTTACTAGTCATTATAATATATATATAAAACACTACCCTGTCACTTAGTGAGACCAGGGTTATACCTGGGTCTTCAAACTCATTTAATGAGGAGTTTGTTTACATTTATCTCCACATATTTTGTTGACGGTGAGGGTAGGCATGAACTTCCACATTCACACACCAGCAGCGCCACTCACCAAGTTAGCTTAGCTTAACTAGCACCACGTTTGTCATGCTTTCTACAGTGCTGTGAAAACGTATTTGCCCCCTTCCTGATTTCTTGTATTTTTGCATATTTGTCACACTTAAATGTTTCAGATTATCAAACATATTTTAATATTAGACAGAGATAGTCTGAGTAAATACACAATGCAGTTTTTAAATAATGATTTCATTTATTAAGGGAAAAAAGCTATCCAGACCTACCTAGCCCTATGTGATAACGTAATTACATCCTATACCTAATAACTGGTTGTGCCACCACTGGCGGTGACAACTGCAATCAATTGGCAAGAGTCTGTTACATTGCTGTTGAGAAATTTTGGCCCACTCTTCTATTCAGCTGGCAGCTCGGTGGCACAGTGGTTAGCACTGTGGGCAGCACAATAAAAAGGTTGTGGGTTTGATCCCACCCCCTGGCCATCAGGGACTCTTCTGTGTGGAGTTTGCATGTTCTCCCCGTGTCTGCATGGGTTTACCCCGGGTACTCCTGTTTCCTCCCACAGGCCAAAAACATGCAGGTTAGGTTAATTGGAGACTCTAAAGTGGCCCTAGGTGTGAATGTGTGTGTGTGAACGGTGAAGGGATTGGCGCCGCACCTTGGCTGCCTTATCCACCCATGTGGATGCCCTGAATTTCCCTCTGGGATTAATAAAGTATACAAAAAAAAATCAGTTCAACTTTATTTATATATCGCCATTTCACAACAACAGTCATCTCATAGCACTTTTAACTGTAGGGGAAACCCCCACAACTGCAGAAAGGCCCCAGCAATCAGGCGATCCCCTGTGAGCAAGCATTTGGTGATGGTGAATAAGAAAAACTCCCTTTTAGAAGGAAGAAACCTCTAGCAGAACCAGGCTCAGGAAGGGGCAGTCATCTACTGTGACTGGCTGGAGGGTGAAGGGATAGAGAAGATGAAAAGAACGGACATGTAGAGAGCAAACAGCACAACGAGGACTCAGTCTATGGGAGAGAACAAACAGATGTTAATGACCAGCAAAAATATTTCATTGAGAGTGAGGAAAGGAGTGAAGCCCAGTGCATTGTTGGCAGTCCCCCAGCTGTCTAAACCTATTAGCAGCATAAGTAAGAGAGAGTTCAGGGTCACCTGATCCCACCCTAACTATAGGCTAGTCAAAAGGAAGGTTTTAACCCTATTCTTAAAAACAGAGATCGAGTCTGACTCCCAAATCCAGATGGGCAGCTGGTTCCAAAGGACATTCAACAATTAAACAATCCTTGTTTAAAACAAAACAATTCTTCTTTGCAGAATTGTTTTAATTCAGATGCATTGGAGGGTTTGAGCTTGAGGTCATGAACTGATGACCGGACATTCTCCTTTGGGATTTTCTGGTAGAGAGCAGAAGCAGAATTCATCTTTTCATCAATCATTGCAAGTCGTCCAGGAAGCAGCAAAGCAACCCCAGACAACCACACTACCACCACCGTGTTTGACTGTTAGTATGATGTTCTTTTTATGAAATGTTGTTAGTTTTATGCCAGATGTAACGGGACGCATGCCTCCAGTCCCACCCCCCTATCATGTGCTCATTCTACTGGGACACCATTGAGAGAATCCTCACCAGCTGCATCACGGTGTAGTATGGAAGCTGCACCGTCTCTTGCCGGAAGACACTACAACACACAGTGAAAGCTGCCAGCAAGATCATCAGTGCCCCTCTGCCCCCCCCGGACATTTACCTCACCCGCAGAGCCATCAATATTGCAGGTGACACCTCCCACCCCTCGCACTCCCTCTTCAGCCTCCTGCCTTTGGGGAAAAGGTACCAGAGCCTCCGGGTCCGCTCCACAAGACTCCTAAACAGGTTTGTTCACCAGGTCATTAGGACCCTGAACTCTGTCCATCCCCCCCACCCCTAGACCATGACGCACTCACCCCCACAATAACTACCTTAGCTGTTGGCACAGAAAGACTGGCACACCAACAGTAATACATCTGCTGCTGTATGTCTCTGCACCTTACTGCAACCATTTGCACAAATGCCATACCTGCTGCTGTCTGTTATTACAATATTGATCATGTGAAGTCCAATCTGTCAGTGTTTGTACCTACACTACTGCATCGAACTTGCAACTACGAGTATTACTGCTCGACCTTTTCTGTATATAGGATTATTTACCTTTTGTTCTTATTAAAGACAAAAATAGAAAGGAGATGTTTTTACCTTCTTTACATGTTTCTACTGTGCACTGCAGTGTTCGTCAGAAGAGCGAAGCCGGCTTGGTGGATCTGACAGATCTGCTGGGCTGGCCCCGCCTATGAAAGTCAGCTGATAAAATGACAGCTGGCATCAATCAGTTGATTCTTCTGACGAAGGCTGCAGTGCACAGTCGAAACATGTAAAGAAGGTAAAAACATCTTTCTATTTTTGTCTTTAATAAGAACAAAAGGTAAATAATTAAAAGAAGACAAAATGAACCAACTTGTGTATATAGGATTGCTGGGTTTTATCTTTTATCGTTATTTACACTACGGGTAGCATTACTGTACATGGACTGCTGTTGTTGTTTTCCAGCCTTATTCCTTTTTTTCTCTTTGCTTTTTAATATTGTGCACACCACTGAAGAGAGAGAAACAGCATTTCAGTTCTCCTGTATGTCCTGTACGTGTGGTAGTATTGACAAATAAAATCTCTGAATCTTGAATCTTCTAAAAAGTTCAACTTTTGTCTTGTCAGTCCACACAGTATTTTTCCAAAAGTCTTGGGGATCATCAAGATGTTTTTTGGCAAATGAGAGGTGAGACTGTGCTTTTTTTGGTCAGCAGTAGTTTTCACCTTAGAATTCTCCCACGGCTACCGTTGTTGTCCAGTCTTTTTCTTATTGTTGAATCATGGACCAGTGTCCAAACTGAGACAAGTGAGGCCTGCAATTCTTTAGACGTTCTGGGCTTTTGTGTGTCATCTGTTCTTGAATTTCTTTGGATTGCAGCATGATGTGTTGCTTTTTGAGATCTTTTAGTCGACTTCACTTTGTCAGACAGGTTCTATTTAAGTTATTTCTTGATTCAACAGGTCTGGCAGTAATCAGGCCTGGGTGTGGCTGGTGAAATTGAACTGAACTTTCCAAAAAATGTGGTTAATCACAGTTAATTCATCATGTAACAAGAGGGGACAGTTACTTTTTTTTTTTAAACATTTTCCCTTAATAAATGAAATAATTATCTAAAAACTGCATTTTGTATTTATATTAAAACTTGTTTTAATATAAATTAAACTTGTTTATTATAAATACATCTGAAACATTTAAGTGTTATTTTAAGTAACTTATAAAGAGGTAGTTGTAATATAATAAATAGTACTATATAAATATGCTAATAAACACCTAATTAACAGTTAACATGTGCTTCCTTAACTAAAATGAAAACAATATTTGAACTTTATTCTGATGCAAGGAGATGTGTTGGGGGGGGGGGGGGTTCAACAAAATCAATGTTTTGTCCCCTAAATGATAATATTTTTGTTGTTGTACCAGTGTAGTGGACTGAAATAGAAACCAACTTTACAATACCTAGTGTTTGAAGTGTAAGTTGTACTGCATACCACACGGTGATTCCAGCCCTACTCTCTAGTTATTAATCGAATTCTGTATACAGTGCTGCATTTGAATTGCAGCATACATTCTTTTAGAGCCAATTTAACTGTTGCTGCTGATCTTTATACCAGATACATGAGCAGGATTTAAGCACTGTAGCGTTGACCTTGAGTTCCAGTCTCTAAAATCATTCTTTGCTGAAGAAAAATTGTTTCAACTCAAAAATCTGGTCATGAACTGCTTCTTTCACCCAAGGACCAGAGCTGTAACACTATCCATTGGCCATAAAGTGGAAGTTAATCCCTTCTCCAGGACTTAGTTATTCTCCCTTTTCTGCTCTTTGACAAAGGAATGTTTCAATTGACAGATTTATGGTTGATATAATCCAGACCGAGGAGTCAAGATACTCCAGTAAACAGACAGTTTTACAGTGCCATCTGGTGGACGAATCAGGAATATTTTTTTTTCTCTTTGCAGTAGAATTTATGCATGATGGACAAATAAATTAATTCATATTCTTTCTCTCAAGCCAGAATCCGCTACTCAAGACATGGTTGAACTCTTGGAATGGACAATGTGGTTTCAAATGCTTTTATTGATATGATTTGATGTGTGTTGGTTGATTTTCAGGAAGAAATTAATTTTTGCATGCTTACTATCACAAATTAATTACAGTTACAATGTAGAGACATTGTATGTTCCCTTATTATTGAATAGAATGTCTTAGTCACTAAAGTTTAAGGAATTTATGCTTTATTCAGCAACACATGTGTCTTGGGGGGGTCTCACTTTTCATATCAAATGTCTCTCCCCCTCCTTCCTCTCTCTGCTCTTTGGGAGACCATAGCTGGACTTTAACTGACCAATAGAGTTCCAAGCTTTACTGCATCTCCTTTTTAGGTTGAGTTTATGACTTCTGTTGAATAAAACTCCATGTAATTTGTTCAGCCCAGTTCCATGAAATTCAGTGAGATTCTGCCACACCCGGAAAAATTAAAAAAAACTTTCCTTTGTTTCAGTTTTGGGGCATTGGTCAAGCTGTAAGGAGCAGACTTTTCTGCTCTCCCTTTTTTTTAATCTTCCAAGTAAGGCCTAGAGCCTGTCATACTCTGTGAATTTTTTTCTTTTTTTTGAAGTTCACTTTTTCTTATTTTAATCTTTTTCTTTAAATTACTGTGTAAGAAGATTGTGTTTGATTTTGTTTAAAGCTTAAACCAACTCATTTAAACCACCAGCATCGGAAGAAATGGATTTGTGATGTGTCTTTGCCTCAGTTTGAATTTTTGATTGGACTTTGTACAATAAAGTAATTCCTTCTTCCGTGCATAAGAGAAGACCACAGCCAGCCTGCTGAAGAACTAACCCTTTGTGATCTCAGGAGTAGGCCACAACCGTGGTTAGGAGCCTGTCTGCCATTAACAGAACCCATGCCGGTCCAGTTGAAACTGAATACAATGGACCGCCGGCTACCTACTGGGACACAATGATTCTACTTGGCTGATGGTCTGTTGTTTAATTTAAACTTAATTCTTCAGAATATTCTGGGTATAATTCTTTAAACTTAATTTCATGCAAACCCCCATCAGAATTTCAAAATGCATTTTGTCCTTTCATTTATTTATGTTCTTTTCAGATTAACACCAATTTTCCATTTTATAAATAGTTTAATCATCATTTTCTTCATAAAATTGCATGCACTTTTCTTAACCAATGCTATTTTATGGTTTTCCAATTTCCAGTATACTGACAAGTTAAACTAGAGTTCTTTGGTTCCACAAATGTTTGATTCACATGTGATAGTCAGTAACTCAGTCTATGATGCCCATGATACATGTTGAATTCTCTGTTTTAAAGTTATCCAAATGTGTCAACCTATTCTGACATTTTTTATTAAACTATTGAAAGACATACAGTGCATCTGGAAAGTATTCACAGTGCTTCACTTTTTCCACATTTTATGTTACAGCCTTATTCCAAAAGCGATTTAATTCATTTCTTTCCTCAAAGTTCTGCACATAATATACCATAATGACAAGGTGAAAAAAGCTTTTTTTTTTTTTTTTTTTTTTTTTTTTTTTTTTTTAGATTTTTGCAAATTTCTTAAAAATAATAAACTAAGAAATCACATGTACATAAGTATTCACAGCCTTTGCCATGAAGCTCAAAACTGAGCTCAGGTGCATCCTGTTTCCATTGATCGTCCTTGAGATGTTTCTACAGCTTAATTGGAGTCCACCTGTGGTAAATTCAGTTGATTGGACATGATTTGGAAAGGCACACACCTGTCTATATAAGGTCCCACAGTTGACAGTGCATATCACAGCACAAACCAAGCATGAAGTCAAAGGAATTGTCTGTATACTTCTGAGACAGGATTATCTTGAGGCACAAATCTGGGGAAGGGTACAGAAAAATTTCTGCTGCTTTGAAGGTCCCTAAGATCACAGTGGCCTCCATCATCAGTAAATGGAAGAAGTTCGGAACCAATTCAATTCAACTTTATTTATATAGCGCCACCAATACTCTTCCTAGAGCTGGTCGGCCATCTGAACTGAGCGATCGGGGGAGAAGGGCCTTCGTCAGGGATGTGATCAAGAACCTGATGGTTGCTCTGTCAGAGCTCCAATGTTGTTCTGTGAAGAGAGAAGAACCTTCCAGAAGGACAACCATCTCTGCAGCAATCCACCAATCAGGCCTGTATGGTAGAGTGGCCAGACAGAAGCCACTCCTTAATTAAAGGCGCATGGCAGCCCACCTGGAGTTTGCCAAAAGGCACCTGAAGGAATCTCAGACCCCATGAGAAACAAAATTCTCTAGTCTGATGAAACAAAGATTGGACTCTTTGGCGTGAATGCCAGGCATCATGTTTGGAGGAAACCAGGCACTGTTCATAACCACGCCAATGGTGGTGGCAGCATCATGCTGTGGGGATGTTTTTCAGCGGCAGGAACTGTGAGACTAGTCAGGATAGAGGGAAAGATGAATGCAGCAATGTACAGAGCCTCAGACTGGGGCAGCGGTTCATCTTTCAGCAGGACATCGACCCTAAGCACACAGCCAAAATATCAAAGGAGTGGCTTCAGGACAACTTTGTGAATGTCCTTGAGTGGCCCAGGAAGAGCCCAGACTTGAATCCAATTGAACATCTCTTGAGAGATCTGAAAATGGCTGTGCGCCAACGCTTCCCATCCAACCTGATGGAGCCTGAGAAGTGCTGCAAACAGGAATGGGCGAAACTGCCCAAACATTGGTGTGCCAAGCTTGTGGCATCATATTCAAAAAGACTTGAGGCTGTAATCGCTGCCAAAGGTGCATCAACAAAGTATTGAGCAAAGGCTGTGAATACTTATGTACATGTGATTTCTTAGTTTTTTATTTTGAATAAATTTGCAAAAATTTCAAAAAAACTTTTTTCACGTTGCCATTATGGGGTGTTGTGTGTAGAATTTTGAGGAAAGAAATTAATTTAATCCCTTTTGGAATAAGGCTGTCACATAACAAAATGTGGAAAAAGTGAAGTGTTGTGAATACTTTCTGGATGCACTGTATGGGGTTACTGTTTGATTTTATGTCCATCTTCTTGATTATCAGCAGACAAGAACTCACAAGGGTTTTTTTGAGACTGATTCATAATTGGTACAAATAAAGAATTGTTAATAAAATTGTCCTTTTGGACTGGTGCCCCAACAAGCTAATGTGCTGATAAATGAAAATAAATTTTTATCCCTATTCACATTCATATTTACATTAATGCTTGTACCAACAATAAAATACCTATAAAACCCATAAATCCACTACAGCACTGTGTTGAAGAATAATTACCTGCAGCTGATGAGTAATGCAGCGGGTGCTTTGGATGGTCTGCTCATTTTTGCAATGGCGGCACATTGCCTCATAAATTGAGAACTACATGGGCGTCTGCCTGTCTGTCTGTATCTTCTACTCTGATTGGCCATCAGTCAAACATAATGACAGGTCATTTAGGCCTAATCTGTCACTGGGCTATGGCTGCTCTGCATGGCTCTCTATTCACTGACAGGAGGAAAAAGAGAAAGACCGAGAGGAAGCCAAAAGAATGACAGTAAGTGGGGAGAGACAGAAATGGAGAGATGCATTTTGAAGGTTTTAATGTGAGTATTGCTGGGAACCTAAGCCTCTGTCAGCTGTGATTCTCCAGAGAAATCCCTGGCTTTAATCCAGAGACCTCTTAAATCTCTCCGGAGGAGTGTGGCCAACTCACCCCAACTTCTCACCCTCCCAGAGCTAATAGTAGCTGGAGCAGATTACAGGTTGTGGCCTTAACAACCACTATTGCTGCTTTCACCACATGAATTTAAAGCATGTGTACCTGGGTTCATGTGTGCGTTCAGTTGCAGGCAATATGGGTTTTAAGGGTGTGCCTATTTGTATTGTGCCTGTTATATTCTTTAGCCTTTCACTTCCTATACAAACATACTAAAACTGCTTCTTGTGCATTCATGTAAAAGCTATTGATTTTCTTCCTCTTCATTTCTCAGTGGATCAATACCTGTCCAGGACAATGCATGTGAACACACAACGGAGAATCGGCCAACAAATTCTCTGATGTCTTTTTCCCCTGGGTTTGACCAAAAAAAGACCTCTAATTGGTGTCTGACTCTCAAGAGTATTGTCTTACATTGGCTTCCCTGTTTCTAGAGTGATTTACTGTTACCTTTGTATTGTTTATCACCAAGAACCCGACCATCTGACAGTTCAGGTTGCTGCCGTATAGATGACGTGTTTACCATTCATTTTCTCATTTAATTCTTAATGGTGTTTACTGTGATTTGGAGCTGTAATTACCAGGGAGATTTATGATCAGAACTGTACATGTATATTTTTTCGGTGCCTCTACTGTGCATGGTGGTTATTGCATTGTTATTGTTTTCAGTAATTTTTCCAACTTTTAATTACCCTTGCATTAAAAAGGGTCTCATGATGCGATGGCCTGCACAGCTTGATAATTACAGTCTTACACAGTGTTGCTGCTGCTGAGTTTGTCAGTGCAGTTTCGTTACCGTGTGACATTAATAATTCATGGAATCTGAATGAAAAGCAGTTGAGGATAATTAGGTGTTTGTTAATGTGTAGATAAATCCTTTGTGGAGGAACACAGACTGACAGCTGTCAGTTTAACATATCTGTTTACTGCACAACGCGGATCACTTTTACCCTCTTTACACAGGGGTGGAGTTTGTTGAGAGATTGCTGAGTGATGATGTTACCGTGCTTCTGTCTGAGAGGGGAGCGACAGATAACCAGACGTATAGTGGTGTGAAAAAGTGTTTGCCTCTTCCTGATTTCTCATTTTTTTGTATGCCACACTTAAATGTTTCAGATCATCAAACAAATTTAAATATTAGACAAAGATAACACAAACACAAAATGCAATTTTTAAATGAAAGTGTTTATTATTAAGGATTAAAAACAATCCAAACCTACATGGCCCTGTGTGAAAAAGTGATCCCCCCCCCCCCTTGTTAAAACATAAATTAACTGTGGTTTCACATCTTTGGAAAGCTGACTTCAATTTCTCTAGCCACACCCAGGCCTGACAAAGCGAAGTAGACCAAAAGAGCCTCAAAATCTAGACATCATGCTGCAATCCAAAGAAATTCAGGAACAAATGAGAAACAAAGTAATTGAGATCTATCAGTCTGGAAAAGGTTATAAAGCCATTTCTAAAGCTTTGGGACTCCAGCGAACCACAGTGAGAGCCATTATCCACAAATGGCAAAAACATGAAACAGTGGTGAACTGTCAATGAAGTTGCCAGCTGACCAAAATTACCCCAAGAGTGCAGCAAAGACTCATCCAAGAGGCCACAAAAGACCCTGCCTCAGTTAAGGTCAGTGTTCATGACTCCACCATAAGAAAGAGACCGGGCAAAAATGGCCTGCATGGCAGAGTTCCGAGATGAAAACCATTGTTGAACAAAAAGAATATAAAGGCTCGTCTCAGTTTTGCCAGAAAACATCTTGATGATCCCCAAGACTTTTGGGAAAATACCATACCTGTCAAGGCATACCTCATGCCTCCCTTACTGGGGGGGCCTTCACACCTGTACTGACCTCATGCCTCCCTTATTGGGGGGGCTTTCACGCCTGTACTGAGTACTTAAAAACTGTATTTATCAGCAGATGAAAGAAAACTGAAGCAAAAAAAAAACAAACAAAAAAACAAAAACCAAACAAACAGCAACTGCAACATGAACTATTTCAAATTCATTCATTTATGCTGCCAATGTTGAAACAAAAGCAGAATGGATTTTTGTTTCATAAGTTAAGTATCAGAAATAATTCTCTTTGAAACTGTGTTAATAATAATAACAATGAAAATATCAATCTTATTCAGCCCTTTCAATATAATGCTATACATTCAGATGTACATTCTGCTGGGGGTTTCTTCCTGTTAAAAGGGAGTTTTTCCTCTCCACCGTCACCAAGTGCTTGGTCACAGGGGATCGCCTGATTGCTGGGGTCTTTCTGCAACTGTGGGGGTTCCCCCTACAGTTGATAGTGCTATGAGATGACTGTTGTTGTGAAATGGCGCTATATAAATAAAGTTGAATTGAATGTAAAGCAAAGTTCCAAGATACAAAATAACAGTACACTATAGGGGATTTGGGCTACCTCTAAGCATGTTTGTTAAGATTTTAAAGCATTTTTTTTGTTAAAAATGTTTGGTGGTGTTTGGTGGTGGGATGAGGTGTCCACATTTACTTGGACTTCTCGGTCTTCTTGGGCAGCAGCACAGCCTGGATGTTGGGCAGAACTCCACCCTGAGCGATGGTGACTCCTCCCAGCAGCTTGTTGAGCTCCTCGTCGTTGCGGACAGCCAGCTGCAGGTGACGGGGGATGATCCTGGTCTTCTTGTTGTCTCGGGCAGCGTTTCCAGCCAGCTCCAGGATCTCGGCGGTCAGATACTCCAGCACGGCAGCCAGGTACACGGGGGCACCGGCACCCACGCGCTCAGCGTAGTTGCCTTTACGCAGCAACCTGTGGACACGACCCACGGGGAACTGGAGTCCAGCCCTGGAGGATCGGGACTTGGCCTTAGCACGGGCTTTACCGCCTGTCTTGCCTCTTCCACTCATGGTTTCAGGACCTTTTTCTGCGAGTTAAAACGCAGGTATATATATTATTATATGAATATAATATAATATATAATATTTAGGTAATATTTGAAGGTGAATAATACTGCCCATACCTGAAAACATTTGGAGAGTTCTCCTTCAGTCTGGAAAGGTCTCGACCCACCATCATGTTGCAATTGTCCGAACCAAAGCCCACAACATTCTGCCATGGAATATTGTGCAATCTAAAATAAATAAATAAATGGTGACGGTGAAGGAGAACGGTGACGTCCAGTCCCTCGATTTCCCTTTTCTTCAAGCTTTGTTTACTTCGCCGGCGGCATGCTGCAAGAAGCCATTTTGAAACTCACAAAAACACTGCTTAGGTGCGCTTGTGGAGGATCGAAATAAGTGCAGGTGGACGCTGAGCGCACTGCCAGCCCTGTACGCTATGGGGGTCACACACGAGGTGTTCCTCCACACTCTCAATAATTTTTTTTCCCGTATATTTTTCTTTTTGGCGTACAGAAATGGCACTACGCCCGTATTTGCTAAAATTGCATTTTCCCCGTATTAAAATACGGCGAAACCGTATCACTTGACAGGTATGAAATACGCTGTGGACTGACAAAACAGAAGTTGAACTTTTTGGAAGGTGTGTGTCCCATTACATGCAGCATAAAAGTAACACAGCATTTCAGAAAAGGAACATCATACCAGCAGTAAAATATGGTGGTGGTAGTGTGATGGTCTGGGGCTGTTTTGCTGCTTGAGGACCTGGAAGACTTGCTGTGGTAAATGGAACCATGAACTCTGCTGTCTACCAAAAAATCCTGAAGGAGAATGTCCGGCCATTTGTGACCTCAAGCTGAAGCACACTTGGGTTCTGCAGCAGGACAATGATTCAAAACACACCAGTAACTCCACCTCTGAATGGCTTAAGAAAAACAAAATGAAGACTTTGGAGCGGCCTAGTCAAAGTTCTGACCTGAATCTGCTTGAGATGTTGTGGCATGACCTTAAAAAGGTGGTTTGTGCTTGAAAACCTTCCAATTTGGCTGAATTACAACAATTCTGCGAAGATGAATGTGCCAAAATTTCTCCACAGTGCTGTAAAAGTTTCGTTGCCAGTTAACGCAAACACTTGATTGCAGTTGTTGCTGCTAAGGGTGGCCCAACCAGTTATTAGGTTTAGGGGGCAATCACTTTTTCACACAACCCCATGTAGGTTTGGATTTTTTTTCCCTTAATAATAAACACCTTTATTTAAAAACTGCATTTTGTGTTTACTTGTGTTATCTTTGTCTATTATTTAAATTTGTTTGATGATCTGAAACATTTAAGTATGACAAACATACAAAAAATGAGAACCTAGGAAGGGGGCAAACACTTTTTCACACCCCTCTATTCGGTTACAAAGGAAAATTATATTTTAATGAGTTAAGGAAGGTAACAATCAAAAATAAGTTCTACATAAAATGGTTGGAGAACAGAGCCCAAGCGTTACTCAAAATAAAGAAATAAATATTACCAAAAGAATTTCAGCTCAGGTGATGACATCTTCCTTTCTATATAAGTGAGAATAAAATAAAGAAACCAAAAGAACCTAACTTACCTACTCTTACTACTCAGACTGAAATATGAGCGGGAATAGCACTTCTAATCCTAAATGTGACAAAAACCAAGATACCTGAATGGTGTGTATGAAATGGGAAGACTAAAACCTTGGTCCAGTCTCTCAACCTGGAAGAAACAGACATTATTTGGGTGACGGCAGAAACAGAAGATAATGGATAACCGAAATGTAACAAGTTCCTAATTGCCAGTGTGCCTGGGAAGAAAAAAAGGCAACTAAAAGACACACGAGTGTCACTTGGTCCACACACAAAGATACAAGTTTTTAAAAAGGAGTATCTAAACCGAGACGCCCATACGAAGTAAGTCTTTGTAAAATTCTAACTGGCAAAAGGAACAGAGGAGCAGACTGCTCACATTAAATCACGGCCCCTGATGAATTGTTCAGCTGGTCTTTATAAGTAGGTGCTGATTGGCGGCAAGGCTTGATTGGTGGAGAGTTAGGAGAAATCACTGAAAGCTCATTGGGAGATCGATGAGATTGTTGCGTAGTCAAGGAGAACTTAAGGAACACTGAATGAAAGATTGCTGAAAGATCAGTGGGAGATCAATGAGATCGTTGAGTGCTCCTTGAGAGTTTGTTGAGAGATTGCTTTCCTTTGGTGATTGTTGAGAGGTTGTTTTGGACTGAGTCAAAACAATCTCAAAACTATGGCAACCATGGAGATAACTGGAAGATCACTAAGATGTTGCAATTGCTGAGAGATCACTGAAAGATCGTTGAGAGATCTGGCCATTCTTTCATCTTTCAATGATCTCTCAATAGTCTCCATCCTGTGTAAAGGGGGTAGAAGAGCACTAGAAACCTCTCAAATACAGTACCAGTCAAAAGTTTGGACACATCTACTCATTAAAAGCAAATTTTGACTTTGTGTGTGTGTGTGTACAGTGGATATAAAAAGTCTACACACCCCTGTTCAAATGCCAGATTTTTGTGATGTAAAAAATGAGACCAAGATAAATCATTTCAAAACTTTTTCCACTATTCCGAGGGAGTCTGGAGACATGGAGTCTGAATGGGCCATGTTCTCCACCTCTGTTGTTGAAGCGATGGCCCAGAGCTGCGGCCGCAAGGTGGTCGGTGCATCTCGAGGTGGCAACCCCCGAACCAAGTGGTGGACACCAGGGGTGAGGGGGGCCATTAAGCTGAAGAAGGAGTCCTATCAAGCTTGGTTGGCTTGTGAAACTCCCGAAGCAGCTGAGGCGTACCGGCAGGCCAAGCGGAGTGCAGCTCGGGTGGTTGCTGAAGCAAAAACCCAGGTATGGGAGGAGTTCGGTGAGGCCATGGAACAAGACTTTCGGTCGGCCTCAAAGAGATTCTGGCAAACTGTCCGGTGGCTCAGGAGGGGAAAGCTGCTCCCTCTCCACACTGTGTATGGTGCGGATGGGGCACTGTTGACTTCGACTGGGGATATCGTCGGGCGGTGGAAGGAATACTTCGAGGATCTCCTCAATCCCACTGATACGCCTTCCACAGAGGAAGCAGGGTTTGTGGACGAGGGGGACGACTCACCTATCACAGGGGCTGAGGTCACCAAGGTGGTTAAAAATCTCCTTGGTGGCCGGGCCTCGGGGGTGGACGAGATTCGCCCTGAGTACCTCAAGGCCCTGGATGTTGTAGGGCTGTCATGGTTGACATGCCTCTGCAACATTACGTGGAGGTCGGGGGCAGTGCCTTTGGCGTGGCAAACCGGGGTGGTGGTTCCTCTTTTCAAAAAAGGGGACTGGAGGGTGGGCTCCAACTTTAGAGGGATCACACTCCTCAGCCTCCCTGGGAAGGTCTATGCCAAGGTACTGGAGAAGAGAGTCCGGCCGTTGATCGAACCTCGGATTCAGGAGAAGCAATGTGGTTTTCGTCCTGGCCGTGGCACATCAGACCAGCTCTTTACCCTCTCGAGAATTCTCGAGGGTTCGTGGGAGTTTGCCCAACCAGTTTACATGTGTTTTGTGGACTTGGAGAAGGCATATGACTGCATCCCTCGGGGTTTTTTGTGGGGGGTGCTTCGGGATTATGGGGTATCAGGCTTGTTGTTACGAGCTATTCGGTCTCTGTACGACCGTTGTGAGAGTTTGGTTCATATTGCCAACACTCGGTCGGACTCATTCCCAGTGAGAGTTGGACTCCACCAGGGCTGCTCTTTGTCACCGATCCTGTTCATAATTTTTATGGACAGGATTTCTAGGCGCAGCCAGGGAATGGAGGGTGTTATGCTTGGTGACCACAGGATCTCATCTCTGTTGTTTGCAGATGATGTTGTCCTGTTGGCTTCATCCAGCAATGACCTCCAGCTCTTGTTGGGACAGTTTGCCGCTGAGTGTGAAGCGGCTGGGATGAGAATCAGCACCTCCAAGTCCGAGTCCATGGTCCTCAGCCGGAAAAAGGTGGATTGTCCTCTCTGGGTTGGGGACAGGCTCCTGCCCCAAGTGGAGGAGTTTAAGTATCTTGGGGTCCTATTCACGAGTGAGGGGAAAATGGAGCGAGAGATTGACAGATGGATTGGAGCAGCATCTGCAGTGATGCAGACGTTGTACTGGTCTGTTGTCATGAAGAGGGAGCTTAGTTCAAAGGCAAAGCTGTCGATTTACCAGTCAATCTACGTTCCTACTCTCACCTATGGTCACAAGCTTTGGGTAATGACCGAAAGAACAAGATCGCGGATACAAGCGGCTGAAATGAGCTTTCTCTGTAGGATTGCTGGACTCACCCTCAGAGATAGGGTGAGGAGCTCAGTCATCCGGGAGAGGCTCAGAGTAGAACCGCTGCTCCTCCACATTGAAAGGAGTCAGTTGAGGTGGTATGGGCACCTGATTAGGATGCCTCCTGGACGCCTCCCACTTGAGGTGTTTCAGGCACGTCCCACTGGGAGGAGACCCCGGGGCAGACCCAGGACTCGGTGGAGAGACTATGTCTCCCAGCTGGTCTGGGAACACCTTGGTATCCTCTCTGAAGAGCTGGAGCAGGTGGTTGGGGAGAGGGAAGCCTGGGCTTCTCTGCTTGAACTGCTGCCTCTGTGACCCGGACCTCCAGAAAAGCGGTAGAAGATGGATGGATGGATGAAATCTTTTAAGGGGAAAAATAAAAAATATAAAACTTACAATAACCTGGTTGCATAAATATGCACACCCTTAAACTAATACTTTGTTACAGCACCTTTGGCTTTTATTATGGCACTCAGTCTTTTTGAGTTGGAGTCTATCATCATAGCACATCTTGATGTGGCAATATTTGCCCACTCTTTGCAGAAATGCTCCAAATTTGTCAGATTGTGAGGACATCTGTGCACAGTGCCCTTCAGATCACCCCACTGATGTTCGATCGGATTCAGGTCTGGACTCTGGCTGGGCCATTCCAAAACCTTAATCTTCTTCTGGTGAAGCCATTCTTTTGTTGATTTGGATGTCTGCTTTGGGTCATTGTTGTGCTGAAAAATGAAGTTCCTCTTCATCTTCAGCTTTCTAGCAGAAGCCTGAAGGTTTTGGAACTGTTCATAATTCCCTCCACCTTGACTAAGGCTGCAGTTCCAGCTGAAGAAAAACAGCCTCAAAGCATGATGCTGTCACCACCATGCTTCACTGGTATGGTATGGTGTTCTTCTGGTGATGAGCAGTGTTGTGTTTGCACCAAATATACCTTTTGGAATTATGGCCAAAAAGTTCAACCTTGGTTTCATCGGCCCATAACACATTTTCCCACATGTGTTTGGGAGATTTCAAATGTGTTTTTGACAAATGTAGCCAGGCTTGGATGTTTTTCTTTGTAAGATAAGGCTTCTGTCTTGCCACCCTAGACAGGAGATTGTTGTCACATGCACTTAACGACCAGTACTTCCCAGAAATTCCTGCAGCTCCTTCAATGTTGCTGTAGGCCTCTTGGCAGCTTCCCTGACCAATTTTCTTCTTGTCTTTTCATGAATTTTGGAGGGACGCCCAGTTCTTGGTAATGTCACTGTTGTGCCATATTTTCTCCACTTGATGATGACTGTCTTCACTGTATTCCATGGTATATTTAATGCCTTGGAAATTCTTTTGTACCCTTCTCCTGACTGATACCTTTGAACAATGAGATCTCTCTGATGCTTTGGAAGCTCTGCAGATCATGGCTTGTGCTGTAAGATGTGACTACAAAAATGTCAGGAAAAGCCTACTAGAACAGCTGAACTTTATTTGGGGTTAATCAGATGCACTTTAAATGGTGGCAGGTGTGTGCTGACTCCCATTTAACATGAGTTTGAATGTGATTGGTTAATTCTGAACACAGTCACATTCCCAGTTATAAGAGGGTGTGCATATTTATGCAAACAGGTTATTGTAGGTTTTTATTTTTCCCCTTAAAAAAATTTCAGTTTGTTTTTCAATTGGGTTGTATAGGTTATAGGTCACATTATGGGTGGAAAAAGTTTTGAAATGATTTATTTTGGTCTCATTTTTTTACATCACAAAAAAAAAAGATATATACCTCTCAGTGATGGTGTGCTTGGAAATGAGACGGCTGACTCCCTAGCAAAAGAGGGATCAACGCGGGAACAGGTGGACAGGTCTACTAGTTACGCAGAAGTTAAAAGTATCATCAGGGCCAAGCAGCAGACTAAGTGGAGGCAGCAGCATTCAAGCCAAAATGAAGAAGATCCATACTTCTTGCTGACCCGGTGTGAGCAAGTAGTCTTAGTCAGGCTTAGGACAGGCCACAACTATCTGAACTATCATCTATACACAAAATTCCATATTGGTAACACAGAGCAGTGTCCCTGTAGGTCAGGCAGCCAGACGGCAGAACAATTGCTACAGTTCTGCCCATTGCACGAAGCACTTAGAGAGAGGACCTGGCCCACCCCAATCCCAGTGGCCCGAAAGCTCTATGGCAAGCTGGGGCACCTGCAGCATACTGTCGCCTTCATTGAAGAGGCGGGAGTGTCCATCTGACGAACAAGAAGAAGAAGATACTCCTCTCAATGATCCCTCAGCGATCTCTCCTGGTCTTTCAATGATCTCTCAAGGATCTTCAAAAATAGATCGCCATGAACATCATACAACAATCTCCCGAACATTTACACAGAAACAGCTTTACTGAGGCTTCAGGAGATCATTCAGAGATCCGGTCAATTTTTGATCTCTCTGTGGTCATCACCTGATCTCCATCTGTGTAAAGGGACCCTTACTGTACTTTTTAATTCTTTATATATTTTATATAAGATAAGATAAACCTTTATTAGTCCCATGTTTAGATTAGGACTGTGTAGAAAACCCAAAACAGTTCTTTTTAATTTCCAGAAATGCATTACTCATCAAACCATCTCCTTTTTAATCTATTCATTGTATTAAACATTTAACTTTTGAATATACTAAAATACTTTTGGCCATTTTGAAATATGGCATGTTTTAATTAAAAGTCGTGACTTTGTGTCATCTCCGAAGACTTCCATGGCTGTCACACAAATGAACATGATGAATATCACATGACCAAATAGCCACTGTTTAAAATCTGTCATTGTTGAAATCTTCATGATTTCACATTCTACCACCTGCCGCTACTTTGTTTCTATGCTACTTTGTCCCCTGCTTTTTTTCTGCGACTGACAAATTAAGACCTTCACAGGACACAGTGTGGGATTCATGACTCCATTCTGTCCATTCCTACATAATACTGTCCATGCACGCATGTATTCAGTTACTTCGATATCTCCTCTCACCACATCACAATGTATGAGCAGCCAAAACTGGCCTATGGAACCAATATTGCCGGCACATTGCATAGTGAAGAGGCTAAGCACGGGGCTTGAAAAGAGCTTTGTGAGGGAAATTGAAGAATGCTGAGAATAAATGTTTGCCCTATAGGATGTGTTGGCCACAGTGTGCTGTGTTGGTGAATAAATGATGAAGAGGAAGAAGGCCCTGTCCTGCTGAGCTTGTCAGCTTTGGACAGCTCTCTGTGTACGTGTGTGTGTGTGTTTGTGAGTAAAGCTGACAGGAGAGTTGGCTCTCAATTGTAGACGGCCATGTTTCATTGTTAACATTTTACAGGCCCCGAAATAAATGTTTTCACACATTTGCAAAGATCAGCGATTTAAACTCCCACCAGACTTTTTTTCTATTTACTACAATTAGGCTTTTTATTGCATCTTGTTGTCTCTTGTTATTGCACAGGCCACACAGCAGGACTGCCTCCCATGCCCTGAAGCGGACTGCTTTACTTTGTAAGTGGAGATATAAAAACAAGATTAGGGTTTAACACCAGCAGGCTGGTGTTTCACAGATAAAGCGTTTATCACATTTGCTGTCTTAGTTTAGTGTATTAGCACCCTGAAATTGTTTGTAATTGACAGCTGTTCAAATTGAAATGGACATTAATGCATGAAATAAACTCCGTAGCAATCTGGGGAATTAAGGAAAATTTCACTCGGACGCAAACAGGTGAATTAACAGGATAATGTGGCCATCTGCTCAGAATATATTGTAACAAAAAAAAACAACATTATCTATTGTGAAACATAATAATAGAAAGTCCATTATGTTACATGTTCAGGGGTTTGTTGGTGCTGCAGTAAATAGATATCCACACTGCAGGGATAATAACTCTTAGTGGTGTTCAGTAAAGATACAACATGAAATCATTAGTCTGTTGTGTTTTGTTTTTTTGTTTTTTTTTTAAAGGGAGGGGGTGTCCATGTAAAGAAAACATTATTCCAAGAAATCAATTTTACCACTATGACATGATATTGTGAATTGAATTAAAATTTAAACTGAGGTTGAGGACACCGGTCCAACAGAGCCTTTTTGTGTGCATGTTAAATACACAACATATAGCAAAACAGGGGAAGGCTGATACAAGACCTCAGTTTGCATACAAAACATTCAGAGATATTAAACTAGTTACAGTCATCAGAGATTTTCCCACTGCATCGCATGAAGTGACTATACCGGGAGGTGAAGAGCAACATTTCTGTTGATTTTCTATCCCAACTGTAAGATGATAACTAGAAAAGCACTCAGAGAGCGCACACCTCCGTCAAGGCACCTTTTGTCCCTCACGGATCACCTCCAAAATGTAATGGGTTTGTGTGTAGGCCATGAGCCAGTTCTGGTGAAAATTGCATCAAAGTCTGTCCACTAGTTTTGGAGGATTCTTGCGAACACACTGTGAGAAGATAAGAGCCTTGGCGGAGGTGTGCGCTCTCAGATCATCACCAAAATGTTATGGGTTCCTATTTAGGTCAAAGACCACCTCTGGTGAAAATTTCATCCAAATCCATCCAGTAGGTTTTGTGTAATCCTGCTGCACAAATACAAACATGGTCCTTGGTGAAGGTATGCACTCTCAGATCATCAACAAAATTTAATGGGTTCATCCTCGGCCCAAGAGCTACCTCTGGTGAAATTTTCACCAAAATCCACCCAGTAGTTTTTGTGTAATCCTGCTAACAGACAGACAGACAAACCACCCTGATGACATTACCTCCCTGGCGGAGGTAATGATAATAACGATGTCGTGACAGGCAACTACTAAAAGACGTTTTGAACTCCTACTGTACAAGAACAAATCAATCTCGAAGGACATTTATCTTGGCCACCGTGACATGTGCAATATTGGAATCAATTTTTGCACCAACAAGGACAGCCAACATGCACACACTACAAACTTGGGATAAGAAAGAGTGTGTGTGTGTTTGTGTGTGTGTTGTGCTGCATTCCTGCTGTGACGAGCCACAGAACTGTCACCTGCTGCTGCATGCGGCTGCGCCCCTCTGGCGTTGACAGGAAGAGGGAGGTTGTGGGATAGGAGCGACGACAGCGGTCTTTCAGACTGCAGCAGGTGCCGTCAGCCCGCCGAGTTCTCTCCGTCTACCCCTTTATGCTTCTGCCTTTCTCGCTGCATACTCCTGACTATTTTACAGCTGTGCTCCTCTGTCAGTGCTTCTTGTGTCTAATATTTAAGCCTGTTAGAAGAGGCGTACATAAATAATATTACAGGAACTCCCCAGTGTTTATAAATGCAGATGTGGATAATAATTAAAACACAGGTATTTTTTTTTACTTGAAAATATGTAAATTTACATTATATTACCAATTAATGACCAAATGGATGCTCCACCCCCACCCACACAGTAAATTTTTAAAATTACTTGAAGATAAACTATGCCACAAATCGTTTTGTCTTTTAATTTTGATGTAAATTTAACTAATTTGCTAGCTCTACAATTCTGTTTAAGTGCAAATATATCATGCCACTTTCCTTGGTGCTGTTCCAGGTTACAGAACAGCAGTGTTGAGTCGTCTGTGACGCTGTTGCCAAAATGTGTTTCTCAAAAGACATTTGCCACTTCCCATGTAGTGTGTGATTTCACTGAAGTGAGCTGCTCCCTAATGGCATTCGTGCCCGTGTGCCTGGTAGATAGTTTTCCCATTGCAAGCGAAATTAAAGCAACATCATCAGCAATGGCCCATTGGCACTGCGGCATACTGAAGAAGAATCGAGGCAGTACAAACACCAGTGATTTTCCTCCCCATTTTTTTTTTCAATCGTATATCTGCCATGTTTATTGCAAACCAGGAAAATAATGAAATTGCTCAAATGATCTGTGTTTAATTAGGCTCACCATGCCCATGTGGTAGCAGTGCAAATATTTTTCAAAAACCTTTAGGGAGACTGTGAGGTTGAGCAGACAATTGCATTATATTTGCACCTTGGTGAATTATGTTGATTTTTATCTTTGGTGGTTATTTATGTATTGGTTGTATGTACTGTATGCGTTTTTGTTGTGCAGCAGATCCCTCTGTCCAAGACAAATCTCTCCTAAAGAAGATCAATAAAGGTACTTTGACTTTTATGACATGTCGTGGAGATGCTCACAGCACTCGGTTATGAATGCAGTTTCAAGCTTTCATGGTCTCATAGTATTCTTCAGTGGGTATACTTTGATCAAGTATATCCATGTGTACAAGAAATATTCGATGTGCAGTAGCCTACCCTCGGGGGGAAAAGTATTATTAAGCTCTCAACTTTGCGTCTACATGTGCTCTGAGGATAGGTATGTATGGTATATAGTGATATAAGCACTGCAGTTTCTGTACACTACACAATTTAATTCAGTTCTACATGGCCATGTTTGTATAAGCTGCAAGAGTAATAATCAAGTTTACTGAAGTATAAATACTAGCTGTGATACATTGTAAATCAAAAGAGTGGGCAACAAATTCAAATTACAGGACATTGCAACTTCTACAGGACAATAAAACAAGCATAAAATCTGGTGATATTTATAGCCTGCTATTAATATTGTATCTTAGTGTTTTTACAGATTGATTTTCCCCCTTTATTCTTCATTTTATTCATAAGCCTAAAGTGTTTTACTGTAAAATACCACTGTTATCCACCTTATTCCTGGGGGTGCCGCTGTAGGAATGATTATGGGCGGAGCTTCCGGTTTCAGCTGAGCTAGTGTTGAATCAGTCAGTAAGAGTGGAGTAGCAGGAGCATTTAAAATAGTGTTTTTAAAAGTTTTTCAAATTCATTTTAATATATAGTCCACATATGTGTTTTCAGCTCACCACACAGTGACAGATGACATCCAAGCACGGTGTTGTGGCGTACGTCTGCTCTAAGGTAAATGTGATTATGTCCAACATATTTTAACAAAATGCAGCCGACTCTATTGCGATGGAGACGTGCTGGTCTGAATGCGCACTGCGTCATTATGAGTACAGGCAACGAGAAGTCATAAATCATGACTCTTTCTTTGTTTGGTAGCGGCAAAGTCCCAGAAAAACCCCATGAGTGCCTGGTATCATTGGAAAGCGTAGATATCGTACTTTCTAAAAATACCTATGAAGATGTAACTCCCGACCGATTGAACGCAAGTTTTCAACCTAGCTTAAATATAAACAAATCATCTTTTTCTAGGTCAGTTTTCGCGCACTACTTACAAATTAAATATCATTTTCAAGGTCTTTCAATACAGAATATGGAAATAACGTTACATCAGTTTTGAAAATGTCCTCAAAGTGACTCATTTTGCCAGCACGGGTCATTGGTTTACAGCGTTAGCATCTTAGCAGCGGTGCTAACTAACAGAGCTACTATCTACGAGGCCACTTTTTGAGGTCATCTTCCCATCCCTTGATAGTCATGGGAAGTGGTATGATTATTTTATTGTTTTGAGGTGCAAGAGGCCGTGTTCCCACATTTCTGATGCCGAAGTCATTGTTTTTGAACAAGGAAAAGTGTCCCGTTTCAGTGACAACCATACGTTCTAAACTAGTACCGGAAGTTGCTACCATAATTCACGCAAGGCATCATGGGGCCTAGGAATAAGGTGGCTAGAGATATCTTTAGCCATTTGAGTAGATGCTATATTAGAAAGGACTTATGATCATGTCTTTTTATGAAAGTTGAAGCTAGAAATGGCAGGTGTGACTCACAGATTGACAGTCACAGCAGATGCTCCAGAGCAGCATGAGTAACACAATGAAAAGAATTGCCTTAAACCACAGCACTTTTTTTATGAGCTCTGCGTCCTCCACCTCACCCAGTGCCTGTCCACCCCTCAGGAGGGAGCAGGAAGTCCCCTACTCAAAGCTCGAGGTTTTTCCTCCCTGCATACATGATGACACTGTCCCCTCATTCCAGCCCCGCCGTTCTCCCTGCTGACCTCTGATCTTGAGCAGCTTAGTTTTGCATAAAGGCCACAGAGTTATGTCAGAGGAGGGATGACGCTGCAGAATTTTGCTCTCAGCTCAGTTGAAAACTTTGCTACTTAAGTCACTATGTACCAGGCGGACATGTGTGGCAAGCGCCACGTTTTAGAAGATTAGTCACTCGAGTTACAGAAGGATATTGCAGGCTTGAGGCTTTACATATGAAAAATAAAGTTGTAATAACTAGAAAAGCATGAGCCGGTATGCACAAAAGGGGTATCCACGCTGTAGTTATCTTTCATACACACATGAGCATTCTCTGATTTCTTCAGTGCACTAATCTTGATTATTTTGCTAGTCTAACTTTAAAGTGTGTTTGAAATTTTAAGGAGTCATCTGACACAAGAAGTCTTTATAAATTCACAATAAATTAGTTTATTCATGAACAATCAGCTTTGGGGGGTATTAAAAGATGAAAATGAAGTTCTAAAGCATCTGATCTTAATGCTAATTTTGTCAAGCACTAGCACAAGGGTTGGATTAAGAAGGTTGGAGGCTGCTGGGCTAGAGAACAATTTTGGGTGCCTTCAAGTGAAATATGGTGGACAGTGGCTTTTTAAGCACTACGTATATCAACCTCAGTCTCAGAGTTGCATGGAGTAAGGTAAAAGACTCAAACACAGTCTTAAATTTAACATCAGTGGTTAGAATTAAGGATGGACCACATGCAGAGCGGAAAAAAAGTAACTGCTTGGACCTTTGGTCTACTGACCTGGTAAGTCCTTGCTAAACGGCTCTGACTTGTAGAATATATAGTATACAATAGAGTTGGGGCAAAAGATCAATTTGGCGTAGTATCAAAATACTTGACATTTGCAGTGATGCACCAATCCCAAAATGCATATACCGATTTTTTATTAATTATATATATATGTGTGTTTAAGCAGAAGAAGATGGATGGATGGATGGATGTGTGTGTAAATTTGCAAACACTTTGGGTATTAATTAACGAACTGAATTTTCAGTCCACTGCATAGTGCAAAGTAAGCACACATTTGCAGGTGAAATCATAGCTTGTCTAGTGAGATTTGTAGCCAGGTGTGCAAATTAGGAAGCGATTGGTAAACATCACCAGAGGAACTGAGAAATACGTTGAAAAGTTAACTCACATGTCAAGCCTGTATGACCTCAACATGGCATACTGAACTTGTAAGCAGCCCTGCACAAAAAACCCAAACAAAAAACACTTGGGGTACACCATGAGCACACGGCCTGGCACACTCCTCTTGGCACCATGTAGCAAGAACAGCATTAGCAGACAACAGCCAAGCTAAAACAGTCCAGCACGTGTGGCGCCGACCTTGGCAACAATCAAGCCAAATTAGTACCAGGTGAAAATCAACCAACTGCGGACATCCCTTGGGCAACAAAGCCACCTCCAAACTCAGTGAGCCAATTGTGGAAAACAAAGCCCCCTGGAACATGAGACACTGGAGGTCTCATGTATGTGGGTTAATGCAAACAGTGACAAAGGGAATTGTCATTGTAAATGTATGTATGTTAATGCAAACACCCCAGGTCGCTGGGCGAGTTGTATGGTATTAAAAGAGAGGTGCCCACGACGTGGTTGAGGCTTCTTATTCTTGTTGATGTTAGAGAGAGATTAATAAAGTCTGCTCTGCTCCAGCTACCGCCTCGCCTGATCATTCCTCTCTCTACACTGGTGACCCTTGATGCACAATGGAACTCGAGACGAACACCCCGGACACGACCCGGACTGGAGGCGCCAGCACCGTGTGCGCCGTTTTGGTCAAACTCCCAGACTTTTGGCTACATGACCCGAAGTCTTGGTTCCTCCACACTGAGACCCAGTTCGCACTCTGGGGAGTGACGACGGATGACACCAAATACTACTTCGTGGTTGCAGCACTGGATGCACGCACAACTCAGCAGGTGGCGAGCCTGCTCCAACAGCCCTCAGCCCATGACAAATACGATGCTCTCAAAACTGCACTGACCCGGCGCTACACGCTCTCGGACTGCGAGAGAGCAGAAAGGCTCCTGACGCGCTCCAAGTTGGGAGACAGATCGGCAGTCAAATTAATGGAGAAGATGTTGCCGTTGATGGGCACAGATGACGGGCATTTCCTCTTTGCCCATCTTTTCCTCCGGAACCTCCCTACAGTGGCCAGAGCGGTCCTTGCCAATTCGCCGCTGCTGGCCACGCGCAACTACCTGGTGCTAGCACAAGAGGCAGATCGGATTATCCTCACCACCAGAGTCTTCGCTGTGAACGCAGCGGCATCAGAACCCAGCGAGCTGGCCAGCGGAGGCGAGGAGCCAATGACGGTGGCCGCAGCGGAGGCCAAGAAGCACTGGAGAGACACACTCTGCTTCTGCCACCGCCGTTTTGGAGAAGACGCACGCCGATGCGTGCCACCTTGCCAATTCAAGCACTCGGGTAATGCCAGGGCCGGCAGTCAGTAGCAGCTGCGACTGTCGGTGACACAAACAAACTGCTCTATCTGACAGACTCACGCTCAGGGAGACGGTTCCTCATGGACTCCGGCTCCCAAAAGAGCCTCATCCTGCCGTCCTACGCAGACTGGCTGGCGGGAAGTAGCGGCCCCGAGCTGGCGGCCGCAAACGGCTCAGACATTAAGACTTTAGGTGAAAGGACACTGACTATATCCTTGCACGGCCATACATACCAATGGACATTCGTCATAGCGGCATGTAACTTCCCCATTTTGGGAGCTGATTTTTTTGTCGGCGCCTGGACGCAGCTAAACTGGCCAGTGCGCGGGAGGAGTTTGACAATTTGGAAAGGTTTGGCATCATCAGGCACTCAAACAGCCCATGGGCATCCCCGCTACATATGGTACCTAAAGCCGAGGGATCGTGGCGACCATGTGGAGATTTCCGCAGATTAAACAATGCCACAGCGCACGATCGCTACCCAATCCCCCATATTCAGGATTTTTCCATTCACCTCACTGGGGCATGCATTTTTTCCAAGATGGACCTGGTCCGCGGTTACCACCAGGTCCTGGTGCGCGCGAAGGACATACCCAAAAAGGCAGTAATAACCCCATTTGGTCTTTTTGAGTTCTTACGCATGCCTTTTGGGTTAAAAGGCGTGGCGCAGACATTCCAACGCATCATGGATGCAGTGCTGCACAATCTGCCGTTTGTGTTTGTCTACCTGGATGACATCCTGGTGGCCAGCGCATCCAAGGACGAACACGTAGCCCACCTCAGGACAGTTTTCCAGAGGTTGGAGGAGCATGGGTTAATAATCAACCCGGCGAAGTGCCAGTTCGGGGTGACGGGAATCGATTTTTTGGGCCACCGCATCTCACCGGAGGCCGCGATACCTTTACTGGACAAAATGCGCGCAGTGGCAGATTTTCCCCGGCTTCAGACGGTCAGGGCGCTGCAGGAGTTTATGGGAATGGTTAACTTCTACAACTGTTTCCTCCCCCGCGCAACCCAGCTCATGCAGCCGTTGTACGCCGCGCTTAAGAAATGGAAACCGGCGGACAGAGTCGACTGGACTCCTGAGCGAGAGCAGGCATTTTCCGAGGTCAAAACAGCTTTAGCGAACGCCGCACTAATGGCGCACCCAAACCCGGCGGCTTGGATAGCGCTCACTACCGACGCATCGGACGTGGCAATAGGGGCCATCGTGGAGCAGTGCAACGGGGGTTCTTGGCAGCCGCTTGCCTTTTTTAGCAGGTCTTTGCGTGACAATGAGCGTAAATACATCGCGTTCGACAGGGAGTTACTGGCTCTCCACCTGGCCATACGCCACTTCCAGTTCTGGCTGGAAGGGCGCACCTTCACTGCATTTGTGGACCACAAGCCCCTAACGTACGCTATGACCAAGGTTTTGGAACCATGGTCGGCCCAGCAGCAGAGACAGCTGGCCGCGATCTTGGAGTTTACGACCGACATTCAGCATGTGGCCAGTAAACTCAACGTGGTGGCAGACTGCCCCTCGCGCGCATTAGTGGCCCCAGTCCACGTAGGGATAGATTACACGGCCATGGCCGCCAAGCAGATCGACGATGCAGACGTTTGCGCGCTCCAGTCTGGACCAACGCGGTTAAGGCTGGAGAGCAGAGTACTGCAAGATGGGGGGCCCCCCCAAATCTGTGAGGTCTCCACAGGCCGCCCGCGCTCGGTGGTCCCACGCACTTGGCGCCGCCGCGTTTTTGAGTCAGTTCACTCCCTGGCGCACCCAGGAGTGCGCGCGTCAGTCAAATTGGTGGAAGCAAAGTTCGTCTGGCCGAGCCTGCACAAACAGGTGAAAGAGTGGGCTGCAGCCAGTGTAGCGTGCCAACGAGCCAAGGTGCACAGACACACAAAGGCCCCCCTTGAGCTGTTCCATGTCCCGGCTAAGAGGTTCGACCACATTCACGTGGACCTTGTGGGCCCCCTCCCACCATCACAGGGGTTCACGCACCTCCTGACAGTGGTGGACCGCACCACGCGCCGGCCCGAGGCGGTCCCGCTAGTTTCCACCACGTCTGCAGAAGTTGCACGCTCTTTTTTGACGACATGGGTGGCACGTTTTGGTGCCCCTTCAGATATCACATCCGACTGGGGCCCGCAGTTCATTTCCGACCTCTGGTCCACGATGGCCCGTGAGCCTGGGCATCACAATTCATCGCACGACTGTGTACAACCCCCAGGCCAATGGGTTTCCATAGGTCACTTAAAACAGCGCTCAGGGATTTGCTTATGGATGCAAATTGGGTTGACCGGTTGCCGTGGGTTCTATTAGGGTTGCGTTCAGCTCCGAAGGAGGATTTGGCAGCCTCCCCAGCAGAGCTGGTTTTTTCCCAGCCGCTGCGGCTCCCCGAAGAATTTCTGCCGGGCAACCCCGTGCCGAGCACCGATCCATCCCCACCTTCACTACATAGCGGAGAGGAGGGGAGGGTACCCGGCCCAGCCCCTCACTGTTTTCCCTGCGCATTCATCCCAAGGACCTTGAAGGACGCGTCGTTCGTGTTTGTCAGGCACGATGCCCACCAGACCCTGTTGCGCTCGCACTACGATGGCCCATTCAGAGTGCTGGAACCTGGGGAGAAACATTTTGTGTTAGACTTGGGGGGACGCAGAGAAACAATCTGTATAGACAGGCTTAAGCCCACCTTCGTTTTAGCAGATGAGCAGGTAGTGTTGGCTCGAGCTCCTCGGCGCAGACGACCCCCACTGAGAACGCCCCAGGTAAATGACTCATCAGCTCAGTCACAATGGCATGCTGAAGATATCCCCCCCACCCGCCAATGTGCCCCCACAGACGGACGCACCTCCAAGAGTGCCCCACCAGCACAGCAGCACCTCGGAGCCGGCGACCCCCCGTTACAGCCGCTACGGACAGCGGCTGAAGCCCACAGGACATGAGGGTTAAGGCCCAGTCTGAGTTTCTGGGGGGACGGTGTGGGGGACCCAGTCAGTACGTTCTCTACTCAGACTGAATGGCACGGCAGGAGGAGATGCGTAAAAGCTGAGAAACGGATATGCAATGCAGTCTATGGTTTTCTCTTTAAGACCACATGATAATATGCATTCTCCTCCTGTCTGCATAATAATGCGCCGACAGGCTGGGTGACAAAGGGAATTGTCATTGTAGATGTATGTGTGTTAATGCAAACAGTGACAAAGGGAATTGTCATTGTAAATGTATGCATGTTAATGCAAACACCCCAGGTCGCCGGGCGAGTTGTATGGTATAAAAAGAGAGGTGCCCACGACCCTGGTTGAGGCTTCTTATTCTTGTTGATGTTAGAGAGAGATTAATAAAGTCTGCTCTGCTCCAGCTACCACCTCGCCTGATCATTCCTCTCTCTACAGTATCACAATACTTAAGGAATCATAATATTGTGACAGTATTGCATCATGACCCAAGTGTTGCAAAAGGTAACGTATCATGAGGTCCCTCATGATTCCTTCCACTAGTATACTATAATATCCATCCATCCATCCATCTTCTACCGCTTTTCTGGAGGTCCGGGTCGCGGAGGCAGCAGCCCAAGCAGAGAAGCCCAGACTTCCCTCTCTCTGGTCACCTGCTCCAGCTCTTCAGAGAGGATACCAAAACGTTCCCAGGCCATCTGGGAGATGTAGTCTCTCCAGCACGTCCTGGGTCTGCCCCGGGGTTTTCTTCCCAGTAGGACGAGCCTGAAACACCTCAAGTGGGAGGCCTCCATTAGGCTTCCTGATCAAATGCCCCAACCACCTCAACTGGCTCCTTTCGATGTGGAGGAGCAGCAGCTCTACTCTGAGCCTCTCCCAGGTGACTGAACTCCTCACCTTATCTGTAAGGGTGAGTCCAGCAATCCTACGGAGAAAGCTCATTTCAGCCACTTGTATCCACGATCTCATTCTTTCGGTCATTACCTAGAAAGCTCATGACCATAGGTGAGGGTAGGAACGTAGATTGACTGGTA
This sequence comes from Pholidichthys leucotaenia, assembly GCA_020510985.1. Taxonomy (NCBI): domain Eukaryota; kingdom Metazoa; phylum Chordata; class Actinopteri; order Cichliformes; family Pholidichthyidae; genus Pholidichthys; species Pholidichthys leucotaenia. Next base: position 118,144,913 of record CM035842.1, read on the forward strand.
AATTGACAGCTTTGCTTTAGAGCTTAGCTCCCTCTTCACCACGACAGACTGGTACAACGTCCGCATCACTGCAGATGCTGCTCCGATCCATCTGTCAGTCTCTCGCTCCATTCTCCCCTTACTCATGAATGAAACCCCGAGATACTTAAACTCCTCCACTTGGGGCAGGAGCTTGTCCTCAACCCGGAGAGGACAATCCTCCTTTTTCCAGCTGAGCACCATGGACTTGGACTTGGAGGTGCTGATTCTCATCCCAGCCGCTTTACACTCAGTAGCAAACCGGCCCAGCAATACCTGTAGGTCATTGCTGGATGAAGCCGACAGGACGACGTCATCTGCAAACAGCAAACATGAGATCCTGGGTCACCAAGCATGACACCCTCTGATCCTTGGCTGTGCCTAGAAATCCTATCCATAAAAACTATGAACATGATCAGTGACAAAAGGCAGCCCTGGCGGAGTCCAACTCTCACTGGTATAGTATACCATAATAGTTTAATATAAAACATTAGAGGCTGATTTGGATATGTTGCATCAGAAAACTATCGTTGTTGCCTTTAATCGGAGGTTTCTTTGGACTGTGAGGTGCAAACCAATCCAGGTACCTTCCGAGTATATGAGGCCCCTAGAAGATTAAAACAGAGCCTTCTAATTGCAAAACCATTCTAATGCTTGTGTTGCCTCAACTGTAAAAATTATTGAAAAGTATCATCATTTTTGCCCTACTCCAATGCAGGGTGTGTCACTATTCCAGTGAGGAAAACTTGTCCTCACATGGGTCTGCACCAGGAAGGGTGTGGCACATGGGTTTTACTGCATGGCTCCTCTTCCCACAGACATGACAGGTGCACCACACCCACCCAAGCAAATCCCTCCTCTTATACAGCATAGCCGTTTGGGCATACAGCTCATCAGACGCAGCTTAGCTCCTTGTTGACCTTGAGGGATCGATGCAGGGGTGGTAGAGCAGAGCTGAGTGGCCATGTGGAGGCTCATAAATAAGAATGAAGGATGGCCCCAGGGGCTCAGGGTGAGGAGATTGTGGGGGCCATCATGAAACTCGCCCACTATAGATAGGCATAACATAGACACTTGGCTGCCCTGCACCCCCTTACCCATCTGGAGATTAATTACACCTGTTTCTGCATTACCATCCAGTCTCCCTCTGGGGAACCTTGACTCCTTCCACCCCACGTGCTCCCATCTTTCTCCACCCACACACCGTAGACCATGTCAGGAAAATAGGCAGGTCACTGTAACTCAATCTGGCCTTTCATTGTTCCATGAAAAACTATCAGGATGTAGAGATTACAGCATTTATACCACTGATATGATGCCTTAGAGGCTGAGGATTCACATTCTTGTCATGAACTATCATTTAACACAACCTCTTCCTTCCCACTGCTTTTTTCAGTAATCATGTATGCAGCTCATGAGCTGGTTCAGGAACAGTTTTTGCATTAGCCTTCCCTGCATGATGACAGTGCTGCTCTCATCACTCACCACACTGCCCTCGGAGCTTATGCTGCCATTGGATATTGATAGGCCCCTTGAAAAATCACCCTTGTAGAAAGCATTCTGCCAACAAACCCTATAAAGTAAGCTGTGGATCTATAGAGTGGGATAATGATCCTTAAACCCTGCCACACTGTAGACCCTCGTATATCAGACACCAATTATGTGGTAATTGTGTTTTGTTTTTTTTTTCCACAATATCTTTATTGAACCTTTTTTTTTTTTTTAACAAACATGATACAAACAATCAAACACTAACACTAAAGTACTACAAAAAAAGAAAAAAATGCACTAAAAACACCAACAACCACCAACAAAATCAAGTCTTTAACAATGCTCCTCTGTTTAGTCTAGACAATCCAATACATAAGTATACATATTATGTTCACCAGTTTGGAATTTACAAGGTCCACACACATCATTCACCTTCTTCTTCAAGAGTTATGTTTAAATTTTTTACATAATCAATAAAAGGTCTCCATATATTCTCAAACACAATTTCCTTTGATTTCAGTATATATGTTATTCTTTCTAATGGAAGGTTTGTTAACATCTGTCTTAACCACTGAGTCACATCTGGTCTATGAGTCTTTTTCCATAATAGTGCAATACATTTTTTGGCATTAAGCAAACTGAGGTCTATGAATGTTCTTTCACTTTTATTAAAATTATGCTTTTCTGGGTACAGACCCAACAAAAACAGTTTAGGATTCAATATGATTTGTTTTGAGATTATTTTTTCAATTGTTACCCTCACCTCTTCCCAAAACATTCTTATTAATCTACATTCCCATAAACAATGAAATAGGGTTCCTTTACTTTCCATGCATTTTGTGCATGTATCTGGTATATTTTTGTTATATCTATTTAACTCCTCCGGTGTAACATACATCCGCATTAACCATTTGAAATGTATCAATTTAAGGCGTGCATTTATTGATTTGGTTTGAGCTTCTGTACAAGCCAATTCCCATTGTTCCTCTGAAATTTCAATTTGCAGATCTTCTTTCCAGTAGTTTAATCTTTTCAGTGAATTTTCACTTGAAGATAGTGTCAATGAGTTATAAAACTCTGAAATAATACCCTTTCTTTTACTATCTTTCATCATCATTTTTTCCAAGGATGAATAAATAGGTCGAGTGAGAGCTTTATTTTGATTTGATCGAATAAAGTTTCTAAGTTGAAGATATTTAAAAAAAATGTGTTCTATTGAGATTAAATTTGATCCTCAGCTCTTCAAAAGACATTATGTTGTCTGCACATGGCAAATATAAATCCTGAATCTTTTGTATCCCTTTTAAATTCCATACTTTAAATACAGCGTCCGCTCTCCCTGGTTTAAAATATTGATTACCCCATATTGGACTAAATTGTGACAATAACTGTGGTTCTTTTAAATAGTTTTTAGCTTCACACCATATTTTGATCATATGCTTTACAAATGGATTTTTAACTTGTTTTTGTAATTTTTTTGCCGAATCTGAGTATATGAATATGGGAAGAGGTAAAGGTAAATTGTATGATTCCATTTCAGTCCAGTGAGGGAGATCATTTGATGAAAAATAATGTCATAGACCTCAGTTGTGCCGACCAATAATACAACATAAAATTTGGACATTTCAGACCTCCACGATCAAATGGTAAATATAATAAAGACAAACGTAATCTAGCCCTCCTGTTGTTCCATATAAATTCCACTAACTTTTTTTTTATTCTTGAGAATAGATCTAAAGGTGGTGATAAGGGAATGTATTGAAATAAATAAAGTATTTTAGGTAAAATATTACTTTTAAGTATATTGATTCTCCCGATCATCGACATTGGTAGTGACATCCATCTCTGAGTTAACTCATTGATATCTGACATTAAGGCTTCATAGTTGACACTGGCGACTGATTCTAGCTTAGGCATAATTTGGATTCCTAAATATTTAAACTGATTTACAACATTGAATTGATTTACCTCAGGGGCTGGGTAATTTCTCTGGGTCTCATTTAGCATTAATATTGAAGATTTAGTTTTATTTATTTTATATCCTGATATTTCCCCAAAATTCTTTATTAAATTCAACAAGGTTGGAATTGATTTTTTTAGATTCGACATAAACAAAATTATATCATCGGCGTACAGGGAGATTTTATGTTCTGTTGGTCCAACTTTAATTCAATATATTTGTGAATGTAAACGTATCGCTATCGCTAAAGGTTCAATTGCCATAGTAAACAGTAAAGGTGAAAGTGGACAGCCTTGTCGACATCCTCTATTGATTTTTATTGGTTTTGAAATATTGTTATTTGTTAGGATTTCTGCTGTAGCATTATTGTATATTATTTGAACCCATTTTATGAAATTATTTCCAAGTCCAAACCTTTGTAGGACTTCAAAAAGAAAGGGCCATTCAACTCTATCAAAGGCCTTTTCGGCGTCCAATGATAGGAGAGCTGTATCCGGTGCTTCTTTATTAAAATAAATAATATTAAATAGTCTTCTTACATTATGGAAGCCTTGTCTACCCTTTATAAAGCCATTCTGATCTTGATTAATAATATTTGGTAAAATTTCTTGTATTCGTCTTGCTAAAATTTTACAGATTATCTTAAGGTCGGCGTTTAATAGGCTTATTGGTCTCATATTTTCACATTTATTAGAGGGCTTACCTGGTTTTGGCAGCAGTATAATTAAGGCATTATTTATGTATGATGGTAAATTATTATTTTGAAATGCTTCTAAAACCATTTCCAAAAAAGGTTTTATTAATTTATTCTTAAATTTTTTATAAAGGTCAACTGGAAGACCATCTGGTCCTGCACTTTTTCCTGATTTCATATTATCAATGGCTAGCCCAACTTCTTCTTGACTAATTTTAGACTCCAATATCTCCCTGTTTTCATTTGGAATACACGGTATAGATAGTTCGTTCAAAAACCCATTTAGTTTTGTTAAATCAGATTCATTTTTGGTATCATATAATTTTTCATAGTAATCTCTAAAGGCTCTATTAATTTCTAAAGGATCTATAACTACCTGTCCATTACTTATAATACTGGTAATTGGTGTTTTAATTTCCAATTGTTTAATCTGCCATGCTAATAATTTTCCTGATTTTTCACCTTGTTCATAAAAAGATTGTTTCAATCTTAGAAGACTCGAGGCAGCTCTATTCTCTGATTTTTTGTCGTATTCAGCTCTCAAAATCAGTAATTCATTCTCCAACCTTGGGTCACTTCCTGCATACACTTTTTCCTGAAGACTTTTTATTTTATGTTCCAATTTAGCTCTCTCCTCTCGAGTCTTCTTAGATTTTGATCCTGTATAACTAATAATATGTCCCCTAATAAAAGCTTTGAAAGCCTCCCACTTTACACATGCTGATGTTTGTGTAGTATTGATGTCAAAGAACTCGTCTATCTGTTTTTCTATATACTTGACAAATTCCTCATCCTGAAGCCATTTATGCTGAAATTGCCATCTACCTGATTCCTTTGTCAATTTTTTATCTACATATATTAGACAACAGGGTGCATGATCAGAGATCACGATGTTATCATAAAAGCAGTTTTGAATCTTGGACCTTAATTCTGTGGAAATCAAAAAATAATCAATACGTGAGAATGTCTTGTAGGTACTGGAATAACAAGAATAGGCTTTAACTTGTGGTTTCATTTCTCTCCATATATCTAACAATCTCAATTCTTTCATAAAATGATTAATAGTCATCCTACATCCAATGTGCGTACAATCCAGTCCTGTTGATCTATCCACACCTGGATTCAATGTACAATTAAAATCCCCTGCTATTATATGTTGCCCTGTAAGTGATGATAAGATGAGAAATAAATTAGCAAAGAACTTCTGATCATCTATATTGGGACCATATAAGTTCACAAGATTTATATTTTCTAATAGCAAAGAACCTTGAATGATTACATATCTTCCAAATTTGTCTCCAATTACATTTTTCACTTGAAAAGGAACTGATTTATGTATGAGAGTCATAACTCCCCTGGCTCGGGATGAAAATGAAGAGGTGAATACACTTCCCTGCCATCTACTCCTAATTCTTTTAACATCCTCCTCTATCAGATGAGTTTCTTGTAAAAACACAATTCTTGAACCCATGTCCTTTATTTTATTCATAACTTGTTTAAGTTTTTTTAAATTTTGTAGACCTCTGCAATTCCATGAAGTTAAATTAAGATTAACACTTTGGTCCATGATCAATAGAGAGTTTGGGATTACCTTGCAGTGTAAACATGCTCATACAGAGAAGCAAAAACATGAGTGGTTGAACATTCATCCTACAAACTACACACAAACAAATTTCCCCTTCCCACACTTGTGGCAAACCCCCCAAAATCAAAAGAAAAATTCTGTCTCCCGATATAGCCATCGACCGTTCCACACCCACGGGGAACAGCCTAAGCCACTCCTTCTTCATCCTCCCAATCACCCTAACTCTACTGCTTTTAATGACGTAACATTAACTCTCCTCTGTAGTTTTCCAACTTAACTCCAAAATTTTTAACAACTTTGTACATCATAGTTTTTTTTTTGTTTGTTTGTTTTGTTTTTGTTTTGTTTTTTTAATATATAATACAATCTATATTTTGTAACCTTACTATTTACTTCAAGTCAGTCAGATGCCTGTGCAAATGCTTAATTATTCTACCTTATATTTTGTTCATGCTTAGCTCCCACCAGTCTCTTCTTCTTCTTTGATCTTCTTGATGAACTCCTGCGCCTCCTCTGGGGTCTTGAAGATGTGGGTTCTGCCCTCATACGTGGTCAGCAGTCTCGCAGGATAGATCACACCATGACGAATCCCAAGGTTGCACAGCTCCTCACGTACGGGATCAAACTGCTTCCTCAATTGCTGGATTCCTGTGGCCAAATCTGGGTAGAACCGCACCTGCTGGTCCTGGTGTTTAATCTCCCCCTTAGCTCGTGCAGCGCTGAAGATCTTCATCCTGTCTCTGTTGCTAAGAAACTTCATAATTAAGGTCCTCGGCGGTCCCTTATCTCTCCGTGGGCCAATGCGATGTGCTTTTTCCAGAACCACTGCTGATTGCAACTCCTCGCTGCCCAGCACCTCCGGAATCCACTTTTCCAGAAAGGAACATACGTCCCGACCTTCTGATTCCTCTGGAAGACCCACCAGCCTCAAATTATTCTGTCTCGACCGAGATTCCAAATCCAAAATATTATCTTCCAGAGATTTATTTTTTTTTTCCAAAGTGCGCACCTTTAATTGAAGACGGGTGACGTCATCTTCAGCACTAGCGAGACGGAGCTCCATCTGCGCCGTTCGTTCTACACAGTCACCCAATTCCTTTCTTATTCCTTCCAACGCTGTCATAATCCCATCAAATCTAGAGGAAAAGTCCGCTCTCATTGAACTCATGGCAGCCATCAGCGCATCTGCGCCATTCCCCGCAGATATCGCACCGTTGCCAGCCTCCTCCGCCATATATGGAGTTTTGTTTGCTGCGTCACAGACCTGAAAGTCCGTTAATTTGGACTGTTTCGGCGGCTCGCTTTTTCCTTTTCCTAGTTTTCCAGCCTTAGGCTTCGCCGACATATCCTCGCCCAAATGCTGGGATACGTTCTGTCCCAAATGAGAGAGTTATTTGCCGATTTTTTCTCTCCAGGAGCAGAGCAGAGCGAGACACGTCCGTCCTACGTGGCAGCCATAACCGGAAGTCGGTAATTGTGGTTTTTAGTAAATGCATAATGTCAGTTATGGCCAAACCAATGGAGAAAATCTATGGAATCTTGGTTTAGAATTTCATGCATATTGTATTTTCTTTTAAGGATATTTTACTTTAAAATGTCAAATTAACTTTATAGACTGAGCCTTTATTTGCACAAAAAGCTTGTATATAATTTTAATTCACATGTTCATTCATTCTTCAATTTTAAGTTGCTTAGGTTAGGTTCTATCGAGTGAGGAGACATTTTGTTCATTAACTACAGTTAACTATGAAATTAAAAGGCACTACAGCGGGCTGACATTTCTGCTAACCTTGTAATAAAGTAGATCGTGGCAGAAAATGCTGACAAAGTATCTCTCATTGTGTTTACGGTGGAGTAATATGAGAATAGTGTGTTCTGGTAAGCAGACATTTCTTCAATCGGGAAGTATTTAGCAGCCTGATCTTTGAGGTGACCCAGCATAAGGTCGCATCTGGTAAAAGGTCATGCAAAATTCCCACAGGCTTCATTCTGTCACGAGGATTAAATATGTCTCCAGAACTGTTTACTTAGACTAAATTAAAGCTCTGCCTATGGTGTATTGTGTACATATTAAAGCCAGACAATGAAGCTAGAAAAAAAAAAATCCTTTTTTTGCTAACCCGTGAGTTTTAATTAACAGAACCCTTGTTTTCTTAACTTCGTTTCACAATTTTATAGCTAAAGTATGTGAGCATGAGTTCTAGAATCCATTCTTTTATTTTTTTTTTTTTTTTTTTTTTTTGTGGTTCCATCAAAAGCTGATGACTTGTAGTAAATAGTAAAACACAAAAACATCTCTGTGTCCTGGTTTTGTTAAACTGATACTTTGGTGAGACTTCTTTACTCAAAAGTAGTGGGCAAAAGGAAATACCTGATGTTATATTAAGGGGAAGATTTACTAAGGCATTGCAAATTATTGAATGCACAATTTAGACAGAGCGCCTAAGGGAGTGGCCAATTTTTGCCAGTGATCTACTAACAACACACAAAATTATGAACGCAGACGCAGTCACTTCATTTCAGTACTGCCCACCCAACCACAAGAGCAGTGCAACACTGTGCACAGGCACACCTGATGAGCAAGCGGGTCATCAACACAGGCACAGCCAATTCGGAGGACCATAATATATAAAGCTTTTTTTTAAGCTTTTTTTAAGCATTTGTTTAAGACCAAACCCCACTAAAATAGTTTATTTTTTTGTTCATCATATTTCAAAATTTTGATTTTCATTTAACATGGCAGACGCTTGTTTAATATGCATAAGGTTTTTTTTATCTAATTTTAAAAAAGGACTGCTCATGAACAGTGTTGGGCAAGTTACTAAAAAATAGTAACTACTTACAGTTAATAAGATGAGCCTTTATTAGTCCCACAATGGGGAAATTCCAGGATTGCAACAGCACAGGGATAGCAACACTCAGAGCAACAATCAGAAGGCAAGAGAAAAAAAAATAGTTACTTCTTTTCAAAAGTAACTGAGTTACTTACCAGTTACTGCATGATTAAAGTAAATAGTTACTTGGAAAAGTAACTTTCACGTTACTTTTAAATGCATACTTAAATCATCTTGCACACATAGCAAGATCAAGGGCCCCTAGTTCTCATCAAAAAAAAGTCTCATCTTACAGAGAAAAAATGTCTCAGATTTACACAAAGTATTGTTATCAGTAGAAAGCCAGAAATTTACTAGAAATAAAGCTGTAAATTCACAGAGAAAATTTTGGACCCTGTTGGGCCGTTTTTGGCCCACGTGCCATATGTTTGACACCCCTGGACCAGCCCATTAAAAATGTGTATTTAGAGGATTTATTTTCATGAAATAGTTGCATATCACAACAGCATGTAAATAAGATAAAATAAAACAGAAAGCACAGATAAATGAAAGTTCACCTTAAGCTATTCTCTACTGCAATAAATCAGTCACTTTTTCTCTATGCGGTAAGAAAACATTTACACAACTGCGGACATTAAATGCAGCTTCTTGCTCTAAAAATACTCATGTTTAAGTACAGAGGTAGGAGCTGTTGGGGGTTACTCACCACTCAGACAACAGGTGATAAGGGCTCAATATGAGAAGTCACCACCGCCATGGCATTTCTTTCCACCGGGTGCGGCGTGAACTGGGGCAGGACAGGAAACCGACCCTCAGAGGAGACTGGCGGCTGTGTCAGTTACGTAGGATCAGTTGATATTTATTTGCGCTAAAAATTATCTATCCATATTAATAAAACGAGTAACACATCTGATCAAATTTCAGTAACTGTAATGCATTACTGAATTTTTAAACAGTAATTTTGTTACACAGCATGTTACTGCAAAAGTAGTGGCGTTACAGTATCGCGTTGCTTTGTAATGCATTACTCCCAACACTGCTCATAAATAAATTGATTATTTGACCAAGGTGTTTATTTTATTAACACAAGAACCATCAAGATGGTCTGATTGCGGTGTTACAATTTCAGGGGACGTTTCTATGGATCTGTGCTGGTTTTATTAATTAACTCACTGTTGTTTTCCTCCTATATTGTGTATCCTGAATTGGGAGAGGGAAATAGAGAGACGAGGGAACTGAATTACTGTTTTATGCACAGCAAAAAGAAATAAATATTGAAATATGGATTGGAAAAAAATGAAGAAAATTAAGAATGCGGATGATTTTGCTTCAAGCATGAGGCAGAGCTGATGGATTGATAGGAGAGGAAAACTCCAGAGTCCGAGTCTGAACCTCCGCAGAAAAGAGAAAAAAAGTCACTATCTGCCGACACCATCTGTATGTCCACTGCAGGTAGGAAGGGCTCCTTTATCCTATTTTATGGATACGAAATTCATGCAGTAGGCTATATATAAACAAATGAAATTTTTTTAAAAAACTGCCGGCTGATGTCCAGTTCAGCATAGCACCGATCTCTGTGAGGCCGTTGATATTCGTATTACACACGTGGACAAAATTGTTGGTACCCCTCTGTTAATGAAAGAAAAACCCACAATGGTCACAGAAATAACTTGAATCTGACAAAAGTGGTAATAAATAAAAATTCTATGAAAATTAACCAGTGAAAATCAGACAGTTCTTTTGAATTGTGGTTCAACAGAATTATTTTAAAAACAAACTCATGAAACAGGCCTGGACAAAAATGATGGTACCCTTAACTTAATATTTTGTTGCACAACCTTTTGAGGCAATCACTGCAATCAAAGGATTTCTGTAACTGTCAATGAGACTTCTGCACCTCTCAGCAGGTATTTTGGCCCACTCCTCATGAGCAAACTGCTCCAGTTGTCTCAGGTTTGAAGGGTGCCTTCTCCAGACGGCATGTTTCAGCTCCTTCCACAGATGTTCAATAGGATTTAGATCAGGGCTCATAGAAGGTCACTTTAGAATAGTCCAATGATTCACTCTTAGCCATTCTTGGGTGTTTTTAGCTGTGTATTTTGAGTCATTATCCTGTTGCAAGACCCATGACCTGCGACTGAGACCAAGCTGTCTGACACTGGGCAGCACATTTCTCTCTAGAATACCTAAGTCTATAGGTCTAAGTCTATACATATAAGTCAATAAGTCTTGAGATTTCATTGTACCCTGCACAGATTCAAGACACCCTGTGCCAGATGCAGCAAAGCAGCCCCAGAACATAACAGAACCTCCTCCATGTTTCACAGTAGGGACAGTGTTCTTTTCTTGGTATACTTCATTTTTGCGTCTGTGAACATAGAGCTGATGTGCCTTACCAAAAAGTTCCAGTTTTGTCTTGTCTGTCCATAGGACATTCTCCCAGAAGCTTTGTGGCTTGTCAACATGCAGTTTAGCAAATTCCAGTCTGGCTTTTTACCTCCACCACGGAGGTAATGTTTTTACCGGGGTTTGTTTGTCTGTCTGTCTGTTACCAATATAACTCAAAAAGTTATGAACAGATTTTGACGAAATTTTCAGGAAAGGTGTATAATGGCACAGGGAACAGATGATTACATTTTGGTGATGATCTGAGAGTGCATACCTCCACCAAAGGCTTTGTTTGTATTTGTGCAGCAGGATTACACAAAAACTACTGGATGGATTTGGATGAAATTTTCACCAGAGATGGTTCTTGGGCTAGAGAGGAACCCATTATATTTTGGTGATGATCTGAGAATGCATACCTCAGCCAAGGCTCTTATCTTCTCACAGTGTGTTAGCAACAATACTCCAAAACTGATGGACAGACTTTGATGCAGTTTTCACCACAACTGGCTATAGGCCTACACACAAACCCATTACATTTTGGAGGTGATCCATGAGAAACGGAAGAAGCCTTGGCGGAGGTATCCACTCTATGAGTGCTTTTCTAGTTTATGATTTGTTTTCAACAGTGGTGTCCTCCTTGGTCATCTCCCATGAAGTCTACTTCGGCTCAAATAACGACGGATGGTGCGATCTGACACTGATGTACCTTGACCTTGGAGTTCACCATGAATGTGTTTAGAGGTTGTTCTGGGCCTTTTGTTACCATTCGTATTATCCGTCTCCTCCTGCGGCCACGTCCAGGGAGGTTGGCTACAGTCCCGTGGATGTTAAATTTCTGAATAATATGTGCAACTGTAGTCACAGGAACATCAAGCTGCTTGGAGATGGTCTTATAGCATTTACCTTTAACATGCGTGTCTATAATTTTCTTTCTAATCTCCTGAGACAACTCTCTCCTTTGCTTCCTCTGGTCCATGTTTAGTGTGGTACACACCATGTCACCAAACAGCACAGTGACTACTTGTCACCCTTTAAATAGACCGACTGACTGATTACAAGTTTGTAGACACCTGTGATGTTAATTAGAGAACACATCTTGGTTGAACATGTACCTATGGTCACATTATTTTCAATCTTTTCTGGGGGTACCATCATTTTTGTCCAGGCCTGTTTCATGAGTTTGTTTTTTAAAGTAATTCTGTTGAACCACAATTCAAAAGCATTGTCTGATTTTCACTGGTTAATTTTCATAGAATTTTTATTTATTACCACTTTTGTCAGATTCAAGTTATTTCTGTGACCATTGTGGGTTTTTCTTTCATTAACAGAGGGGTACCAACAATTTTGTCCATGGCTGTATCTGTTCTTCTGTCATGCCAAATAAAGTCACACGCAGAGAGAAGCTTCTGTCTCTTCGGCCACATGCCCTCGGTTCTCGCCGGTGTCTCGGCACCAATGATCGCTATCATGTCAGGCGCAGATGATTTAAGACAGGCTTTTTTTGGATGTTAAATCCTGGCACATTTAGCAGTTGATTGACAACCGCAAACCTTAGTAAATCACCTTGTGCCAGTCATTTAAATACTCTCCTTCCTCAAATTTGCGCGTTGACATGACAACTCCTACAAATACACATACAATGAGGCCAGGTGCAAAATTAACATAGTCCATGCCTTTCCACCGCTAATTTTGCCTGCACCCTTTAGTAAATCCCGACAGTAGTTTTTTTTACGCCAAAACAGGGTTTTGCAATGGTGCAGCACATTAGTAAATCTGCCCCTAAGTGGCAACTGCATAATTACTACACATGCTTACTTTGAAAGTGTATTTGACTGTCTTTAACTCACTTTCCTTTTTGAGTTCTCTTAAGGATTGTACGTGGAATTAATATTAAAAAAAGATAATTGCTTCATCCCTTTAAAAAATATACAGTAAATCTAGATGTTCTATGGGATATGCTTCAGCTACTCTGCAAATGAATGAGAACAAAAAAGTAAATAACAGTTTTTAACAAGAGTATAAACGCATTCATATGAGTTGTTGTGATACACTGAGATTAAGAGTGTGTTCTTCCAGGTCCAACAACTCACAACCATTCTAAGTTTAATGGTACACCTAGAACTTGTCTTGATCCACTTGTTAAATTTCAAGTACATCTAATTCTGTTAACACTTTCCTAGTCACCTACAGCACCCATGTCTAACTCCTAACACTGAGACTGTAACATTGTATAGAAGGCATTAATTTTTATATTCTATGACAAAACGAGTCAGGTAATCACTTTTCTCACAAGAAATAGTTCATCCATGAGCAGTTAGTTTTGGAGAACAGTCTCTATAGTATATTTAGCTTTTGCAACTCAGTAGAGATGAAATCTATTCAGCAAGCAAAACTGTCACTCAGAAAAACAGAAATATCATGTTTACATTTTTTAAATATTCTATCCATACTCAATTGAAAACTGTCATAAAAGCCATAATTTTAGTTATGAGCATGATAATAGGTTTGTACCACCCACTCTGGATTGGCATGTGAATTAAGGATGCAGTTTAATAACAGGATTCAGTCTGATCCTTCCTTGAGCTTTCAAATCAGCCAGAATCACCAAAACGTGAAATGATCAGTAATCTTTTCCTCCTACCAAACCCAGTGAGATAATGCTGCATCAACAGAAATATCTTAACTTTCTACTTGTGCTGATGCTCGTACATTTGCTAACTTTATCTACATACCGTTGCATGACTCTGATTTTTTTGTATTATTTTATTATTTCCCCTCTCTGCTGATTTTATTCAGCCCCTGCCTTTGCCTCTCAATCTCCGTCTCTCTCTGTATCTTGCCCTATCTGTCCATCTCACTTGTTCTTCCCCTTTTCAGACTCTAAGCTTCAGAAGCCTATATGGGAAAGATAGCTGACACGCCAGCGAGATTCTCACTGGGGACATGACAGACGTCCTCTTTTCTCGACTCTGTGTTCATGTTCAGTCGATTCTGTCAGCAAGAGAAGCTGTCCATCATTTTTATTTATTCCTCAAAATACTTGTTGGGGTGTCATTTTAAAAAACCCCTTCACTCTCTGTTATTGGGGAAAAAAGACAACAAAGAACTCTGTTTCCTAACTTTTACTGCACTTACTTGGCTCTCAGTTTACCTAGACCTGGAACCTTTCTGCAAAGAGAATAGTTTTTCACAGTTTGTCCCAGAACACTTTAAACTTTGCATACCTTTTGCTCCACCCCCTCTGCACTGCAGTGGGAAGGCTTTGTGCACAGTACTGACTGTTTGCTTGGGTTTTGTATTGATCTAGCTATAGGCATGCTGCTCTTGAAATCGCCCCAGAAGTGACTGCCATGGGGTGTTGGGACAAATGTCTTCCAGGGACCGAGTGGAAAACAGCTGGATGTTATGTCATTCTACACACCCACCCCTTTCCCCCCACTCTGCCTGCTTGTGTTCCTGTCCAACTCCCGATCCAGGACAAGTTCCACTCTCCGAAAACAAACCTTGACCTTGCACACTGGAGACTGTGGATTACTCGCTGCTGGTTGTGTGTTGGGAAAATCTGGATGCGCTCTTAAGTATGGGGACTGGCCCATAAATCAAAAGGAGGAACGGTTGTTCTCTTTTTCTCCGAGATTATTAATGATGTGTGCTGAGGGAGGACAAACCCAAAAGGCGGCTGCTACCACTGCTGCTGGGACCTACCCTCTTCAGTGCTATGTGGCCTTTGTTGTGTGTATTTAAAACTGAGCCCACGTGTGTGTATGGGGTTGAGTCAACTGTGCACATGCTTGCCTGTTCTTTATTTTTTTGACATGGAAAAAAGGCACTCCCATTGTGCTTCATGTGGAAACAATACAAATCTCATAATCCTCATGGCATGTTTAAAATCAGGCCTTGGAGCAAAATGGAAAGAGACAAAAATGAGTTGATTAACATGCAGATATTCCATCCAAGTAAAGCCCTAGTTTAATGAAAGTGAATGATGAAAACAGTCAAACAGCTAGTTCATGGATCCCCTTGTAAATATTTATTTATTTATTTGTAGATGCTGTGTGCTTTGGAGAAAATAGAGGTGACTCTGCCTGATGCTGTATTGCATGTTCAGACTGAGACGATGGGGATTCAGTTTCCTGTGTGCAGCTTCAGTCTTTGTTACAGAATCCTTTTAACCTACGATATAAGTTCTCTGGGGAGACAAATGCCAGAAAATCCAGTAGTCACAGTTACTGAGATCAACAAGGTCATCACTGACTTTACATAGGTTATATCATGTATAATAGAGAACCATCAGACAAAAGGCAGCAGTCTAATGGGAATATCATATTTACATAATAATCAAAAGCAATACTCAAAAAATTAGGCATAAGGATTATAGTCATAATAACTAATGTTGTTTAAGGAATGCTTGTTAGTCTGAAAGGTCATGAATGTCATTTAATTATTGATTCATGGCTTTTACCCTGGGCATAAATCATTTTGGCATTTTATAGCCTTATTGGGGGAAAATTTATTGTCTCAGTGCCCTTTGATATTTTACCAAGATCGAGAAAATAGGAGACTGCAAAATAAGCTTTTTTTCTGGTTTTCTGACAAATTTTCTGCAGTATAATGAACACCAAGGAAGAAATCACTGAATTATTGTGTGTTACATGTTAAGATCTTCATAGACCACAAGTGATATTTCAGGCTATGTTTTGAAAATACATAAATTCTGGAGATGGTTTTGCTCACATAATTGCCAGGAGAAAAAACATGCAATACTTTAATTTCCCTGTTGGCTCACATATGTTGTAAACAGGATTCATACTGCAAAGGTTAGAAATTATAGTAATAACAGAATCAGGAAAAAGCTCATGCAGTGTTTAAGTAGTTTATCAATTAATTGCTACTCCTTAATTTATGCGCATAAAATGTGTTGCTGGGTTTACTTTAAAAACATAAACCTTATGAAACTAATATAGTTTATTCAACATTCCATGACACAAGCACACTTATGTCATACATCCACACTCAAAGGTAAAGAGATCTGTCGTAATAAAGGACAAAATTGACATATTTACAGCAAATAGACCGTAAATGCAGACACTGAGAGGAGACCGATTTAAAGAATTTGAGCAAGTGATTTTATTTGAGTGATGATGAGAACTGGCAACCCTACAGAATAGGGGAGAGAAGAAAATGTTAAGTATATTGAATAGTGTAAATGGTAATGATAAAACTGAAATAATCTTTCCTTACAGGTGATGATGCTTTATGAAACGGTGAGTATATTACAGGTAGGCTGCTGCTCTTCATCAGCTGGTGATCCTTTCTAGTGTTGGCTTTAGTAGATTGTAAGTCTGAGGGAGGTAGGAGAATTGTGCCCTGAACCCGAGGACTTTAAGGTTAAGCTATTGTGGAAGTGAGTTCTAACTTATCTGGGTGAGATGGTGGATTTCTGGATTGTGGTTTCGCCAGGTAGGGATTCAAGTCCGCCAGCGAATGGTAAGTATATTTTGTCCTGGGAGCTATGGAAGCAGATGAAAAAGGTTAGCGTTTCAAAGTTTGCTCTTATGGCTTCCAGCATTGGGAGAAGGTGGAGGAGGTAGTCACAAGAGCACTGCAGGCTGGCACACAAAAGTTGAGGAGCACACCAAACTGCTGGCATGTAGGGTCCAACATTCCCGTAATGAGGAAGAGGAAACACTCACTTATAGAGGCTGTAGCTGATGAGAAAGAGGTGGTTAATCAGGGCAGCTGAACTAGATCAGGTAATCAGCAGTGGAAAAGTGTGCACAACCCTGAGACACTACAAAAATTGTAGAATAATCATACAATATGATCAAAATATTGATTAAAGGTGATAATAATAGCTGCTTGGGGCAATATCTTCTGTGTGTCATTGATACTGACAAAAACAAACCACAAAGAGAGAAAACTAAGGCACTACCACTTTTTCTAACCAGTGGAGGAGCAAAATGGTCACATCTTCTGAATTATTACACAGCACCCTTTTCATATAAATGTAAAAAAGTAGCCCAATTTCCACCGGCACCCTGTCAGTTAATGGCACTGGTGGTGATCGTTGTTAATCCGGGCCTTGACCGATTTGGTTGGTATGAAAGTCTCATTCATCATGATCCGCATGTTTTCATATAAATCAGTAAAGGTGGTAAGGGGCAATCAAAAGATTTGTTACAATTAATTTTTTCTATTCATGTTAAGAAAGCATACCATACTGTACACTCTATAGAATAAATTTCTTTTTTTGAGGGGGGTGGGGGTGGGGTGTACCATATTGAATGGAGTAGTAATGTTAACAATTGAGTTTTAAATACTTGTCATTAAGAATTACTCAGTTTGAATTAAATCAGTTGTTATTGTGGACCAAGTTGCCAAGTCTGGCTCCAGCATTTTCACTGATGTTGCCTCACCAACCAAGTCATACCTAAATTCTGGAGGAGGGCAACCATCATTGCTTTACCAAAGCCAAACAGACCTGTTGACAACCCAAAGAGCAATCACCCCATCTCTCTCCTCTGTGTCCCCTTCAAGCTTCTCAACCGCCTTCTCCTTGCCTGACTAGAGCCAGTCGTTGACCCCCAACTGCCTGACTCCCAAGCTGGACTCCGCCATGATTGCAGCACCATCCAACAGATTGTGAGGCTGACAAATCTCCATCTGCAGCTTTATCCTTAAGACAAGCAACAGACAATACAGCAGACCATGTCGCCTTATGTGCTACGTCCCCCAGGGCTCAGTACTGGCCCCAATGTTTTTCAGCCTGTAAATCAGCAACTTACCAGCCACATCTCAGCAGTATGGCTATGCTGATGACCTTGCCCTGATTTTTTCTGACCAAAGCTGGGCAAAAATAGAGGATACACTGACTGTGAACATGTCAGATAGCAGAGTACCTCAAGACTTGGCGGCTAAAGCTAAGCATAACAAAAATTACATCAACTGCCTTCCATCTCAACACCAAGGAGACATGCCATCAGCTTAATGTCGACCTTGATGAGACACTGCTGCCCTACAACCCAACTCTAACATACCTTGGTGTCAAACTTGACTGGCAGCTGACATACAGACAACACAAAGAATCCCTGTGTGCCAAGGTCTCTTCAAGGAACAATCTACTACACCAACTGGCAACCTCACCATGGCGTGCTTCTACATCCACTCTGTACACCAGTTCCCTTGCCTTGGTGTACAGCGCTACTGAATACACCTCCCTGGCATGGTGTCAGTGCTCACACACCAGGAAGTTGGACGCAATCATTAATGAAGCCATGAGACTAGTCACTGACTGCCTTTGTGCTGCCCCAAAAGAATTCCTGCCAGTGCTGTCAGGTATTGCACCCGCAGCACTGCGAAGGGAACATCATACATACAGATTAGTTACCCAGGCTCTCCAGGACACTGGACACTCTTTGCACAACACTGTTTAGGAGTCGCAGCATCTTGGACGACAGAGGTTAACATCTCGCCTGCCTTTTTCTCGTCAAGGAGCCACCCTATTGGGCCTCAATTTCGATGTCCTGCAAAGATGGAGAAGAGTCTGGCAGCATAACCCCAGACCAGCTCAATTTGACGTGACTCTCAGATGAAGCTACCACCAGGGGCAGAGCTACCTAGGAGAGAGTGGGTCACTTTCAATTCAATTCAATTTTATTTATATAGCACCATTTCACAACAACAGTCATCTCATAGCACTTTCAACTGTAGGGGAAACCCCCACAATTGCAGAAAGACCCCTGCAATCAGGCGATCCCCTATGAGCAAGCGCTTGGCGATGGTGGAGAGGAAAAACTCCCTTTTAACAGGAAGAAACCTCCAGCAGAACCAGGCTCAGGGAGGGGCAGACATCTGCTGCGACTGACTGGGGGGTGAGGGGATAGAGAAGATGAAAAGAACAGACATGTAGAGAGCAAACAGCACGATGGGGACTCAATCTATGGGAGAGAACAAACAGATGTTAATGACCAGCAAAAAAAAATATTTAGTTGAGAGTGAAGAAAGGAGTAAAGCCTAGTGCAATTATTGGAGGTCCTCCGGCTGTCTAAACCTAGTAGCAGCATAACTAAGGGAGGGTTCAGAAACACATGATCCCTCCCTAATTGTAGGCTATATCAAAAAGGAAGGTTTTAACCCTATTCTTAAAAACAGAGATCGAGTTTCAACCCACTACACTCTGGAGTAGGCCATTTTAATACCAATATGTTTCACTGGGGGCTATGCCCATCTCCAACTTGCACATGTGGTGCGGCACAACAGACAGCCCAACATATCATCCATGACTGTCCTGTCTTCAGCCCATCTGAGCATGTGGACTTCAACAAACCTAATCCTGCCAGTTTGCTCTCCTCCGCAAACTGAGGAGAGCACAAGTCCCACCCCCCATCATGTGCTCATTCTACCAGGGCACCATTGAGAGCATCCTCCCCAGCTGCATCATGGTGTGGTATGGAAGCTGCACCGCCTCCTGCCAGAAGACACTACAACGCACAGTGAAAGCAGCCAGCAAGACCATCGGTGCTCCTCTGCCCCCCTTTTGGACATCTACCTCACCCGCAGGTGACACCTCCCACCCCTCACACTCCCTCTTCAGTCCCCTGCCCTCGGGGAAAAGGTGCTGGAGCCTTCGGGCCTGCTCCACAAGGCTGCTAAACAGCTTTGTTCATCAGGACCCTGAACTCTGTCCACCTCCCTCCCCCCCGGACCATAACGCACCTACCCCCACAATAACTACCTCAGCTGTTGGCACAGAAAGACTGGCACACCAACAGTAATACATTTGCTGCTGTATGTCTCTGCACATTATATCATCCATTTGCACAAATGCCATATCTGCTGCTGTCTGTCATTGCAATACTGATCATGTGCAATCCTATCTGTCACTGTCTGCACTGCACCTATACTACCACATTCAACTTGCAATTACAAGTGTTACTGCTCTACTTTTCTGTTTATAGTATTGCTGGGTTTCATTGTTTATCTTTTATTGGCACTATGGGAGGTCTGGGTCTATCTTTTGTCGCCATTTGCACTACAGGTAGTATTACTGTACATAGACTGCTGTTGTTGTTTTTCCAGCCTTATTCCTTTTTATATATATTGTGTACACCACTGAAGAGAAAGAGAGATGCCATTTCAATTCTCCTGTATGTCCTGTACGTATAGTAGTATTGACAAATAAAATCTTTGAATCTTGAATCTTAAAAGATGGCTCCAACTGCTGCACAGCACTGCTTAGTGTCTCATACGCAAGAAGAAGAAATAAATTGTTCCTTGTGAACTGGAGGGGTTTTTTTCTATGAAATGCACTGGTGTCACCAGTCCAAGTGAGAATGCCATGGCCTAATCTCAGCCATGCTTGATGTACCTAACTGCAATGCATACAAGAGAACAGACATACATGAAACGGTCAAAACAGTGTGCAGTGTGGGACTATTTCAAACTAATAAATGATAGCAAAGAAGCCAAAGATACACAATGTGGTAATATATATTAGTACAACAGCTCAACAAATTCGTTAAAGGGTCCATGGCATGTATTGCCATGATTACCTCCGCCAAGGAGGTTATGTTTTCATTGGCGTTGGTTTGTCTGTTTGTTTGTCTGTCTGTTTGTTAGCAAGATAACTCAAAAAGTTATGGATGGATTTTCATGAAATTTTCACAGATTGTCAGAAATGGGGTATCCTACAGATGATTACATTTTGGTGGTGATCCGGACCACCACTGCCATTACGCAAAATGCCATTTTCGTGAATAACTACTAAACCACTAATCCTATCATTGTCAATCCAATTGCTTGTCATATGTTTTCATGGTCAAGGAATCTGAAAACGTACACACAAACACTGTATGGGGGGAACTGTGGCGCTAAACCGCCATTACGGAAAATGCCATTTTCGTCAATAACTACTGAACCACTAATCCTATCATTGTGAATCCAATTGCTAATCATATGTTTTCATGGTCAAGAAATCTGAAAACGTACACACAAACACTGTATGGGGGTAACTGTTGCGCTTGGCGAAGGTCTGCGCTCTCCGAGTGCTTTTCTAGTTTCTAACTTATCTAGAATGTTACAACAATGAATTGACATGTTAAAAGTGCCCAAAGTTTCAAAAAACAAAATGTATAGTATATTCTGGAGTAATTATGTTATAAACAAACTCATTTTGCTCAAGTCTTCCATAGTCTGCCTTGAGATTTTTTGAAATACATGGCAAGTCTGATGTCTTTGTGGCATGTCCATATAAGCTAGAACTTGCCCGTCATCCAACACTGTAGTTTCCTATTGCCCAGCAATGAGTGAGTAGCTACTGTAGCCAGTTCCTTTTTTCTTTGTATTTCTGAAATGCCTCCACAAACATGTGCTTTTGATTTTGAGGGAAATGAGGCTCAGTATACTGTAAGATTTGCAAAGAGACTAAGTCAGAAAGTTAAGACTGTACTGATGCTACACAGTCATGACATAGAGCCACAACCGGTAAGTAGCATTGGTGCTGAAGTGTTGTGCTAGCATTTGGCATGCTCATGCATTTTAGTGCAAACATCAGTCATCTGGGGTTAACAGTACTTTGTATTACAGCATTTGTTCACTTGGGTGAGAGTTGGTTTTCAGAAAAATATTGTGGCCCTAACTTGTATGGTAGGATTTCTGGTGTTGTCATTGTTGGAAAAAAATGTTTGTTATGGAGTTTCCCTAGCGTCCTGGCTGGTGCAGATTTTGGTAGGCATTCACAACTCAGCTTAACACCGGCAAATGATGCTGTGCATGTTCACAAGCCAAGCTTCTGGGAATTTGACCAATCAGAAATTTGAAGTGACACTCCGCCAAAAATTGACTTTTTTTTTCTTTTGAACATGTCTGTAACATGTTTTATTTATGACTTACAAGATACGTATATCAAGAGCAAAATCATTCAAATTTCTCATGTCTGTTTTCATTTGCCGTGAAATTTTGGTTAAGCTCCTCCCCTTGGAAAAAGGCAGATTGTAGACAGAGCGTTTTTGGTGATATCACTGCAACAGGTCAGTAATGTTGAGCCAGTCAGAATGTAAGACTGTCTCTGGCTTAAATGAAGTTAGTCTCCAGGGCCATTTAGCATTTTTGGACAGCTGCCTTGAAAACTTGACCCAAAAATGGGTTTTACCATTGAACTGCTTTTAAGGACCGATGCAGTTTCAGTCATTATCCTGAGCAACCATTCATACAACTGGGCATATCCTTCAATCAATAAGTCTTTTTATCACGATTTATTCTGTTTAATAGATAGATAGATAGATAGATCTTTAACTGTCATTGTCACAGGTACAACGAAATTCAAAGTGCTCTCCAGTCAGTGCCCCATTTATAAAAACATTGCCCCATTATAAAAAACATAAAAATCAGACAAAATAATAATTAAAAAGAATAAATAACAAGCCACATTCACACAGACATCAACACAGGACATCATGCACACACAGTCATTGTAAGGAGCATTCAACAACATACAATCATGTCCATTAGCACATTACTTCCTCATTTTATTCAGAATGGTTATTGCTGTTGGATAGAAGCTGTGTTTGAGTCTATTTGACCTTGTGTTCATTTGTCTATATCGTTTCCCAGATGGCAGTAGTTCAAACAATGAGTGTCCAGGATGTGAAGTATCCTTTAAAATATTTTGAGCCTTCTTCTGGCAACGGGAGCAGTGTAGGTCTTCCAATGTGAGGAGAGGGCAGCCAATGATCTTCTGGGCGGTGTCAATGACCCTCTGGAGTGCTTTCCTCTGAGCTACTGTACAACTACTGTACCAGATGCATATACAGTATATTAATATGCTTTCAATAGAAGCTCGATAAAAGGACACCAGCAGTCTCTGTATGATGTTCTCCTTCCTGAGAATCCTCAGGAAGTACAGTCTCTGCTGGGCCTTTTTCACCAGCTCAGAGGTGTTCACACTCCAGGACAGGTTCTCCTCTATGTGGACTCCCAGGAAACGAAAGTCAGCTACCCTCTCTACACAGTCCCCGTTGATGATGAGAGGGGAAATCTCTGTCTTCTTCCTCCTATAGTCTATTATCAATTCTTTAGTCTTAGAGGTGTTCAGGAGAAGGTTATTCTCTTTACACCATGACGACAGCCGC
Organism: Pholidichthys leucotaenia; assembly: GCA_020510985.1. Classification (NCBI taxonomy): domain Eukaryota; kingdom Metazoa; phylum Chordata; class Actinopteri; order Cichliformes; family Pholidichthyidae; genus Pholidichthys; species Pholidichthys leucotaenia. The sequence continues at coordinate 118,168,011 of CM035842.1, forward strand.
ACCACCTCATCTCTGTAGGCAGACTCATCCCCCCCCCCCCCCCCCGGAAATGAGACCCACCACTGTAGTGTCGTCTGCAAACTTCACGATGGTGTTATTGTGATGGGCGAGGGTGCAGTCGTGTGTATACAGACAGTACAGCAGGGGACTCAGCACATAGCCCTGGGGGGATCCGGTACTGAGGCTTAGGGCCGTAGATGTATGATGGCCCACCCTGACTCTCTGTCTGCGACCAGAGAGGAAGCTGCTGATCCACATACAAATAGCCTGAGGAAGCCCCAGGTCCCCCAGCTTGACCACCAGTTTGTGTGGAAGAATGGTGTTAAATGCAGAGCTGTAATCCGCACATAGCTCCCCTGCCACTCCAGGTGGGCTAGAGTGGCATGGAGTGCTGTGGCCACCGCATCCTCTGTGGATCGATTCGCTCTGTAGGCAAACTGGTGGGAGTCCATACTGCAGGGCAGGGCTGCTATGATATAACTACGGACCAGCCTTTCAAAGCACTTCATCACCACCGGGGTGAGTGCGACTGGTCTGTAGTCGTTGAGGCTAGAAATGTGAGGTTTCTTGGGTAAGGGGACTATGGTGGAGGACTTCAGGCAAGATGGGACAGTGGACTGTGCCAGGGATTGGTTGAAAATCTTAGTAAAGACTCCAGCCAGCTGATCTGCACAGTCCCTCAGCACACGTCCCGGGACACCGTCCGGACCCGCTGCTTTTCTTGGGTCGATAGACCACAGGGTGCGCCTCACCTCATGTTCCTCCAAAGTGAGGAATGTACTGATGTGGGCCTGGTGTAGGTTGGCCGAGACAGGTGCAGCAACCTCAAAGCGGGCAAAGAAGATATTCATTTCCTCCGCCAGTGTGAGGTCACCTACTGCGGTTCCCGGATTCGTTCGATAGTTGGCCAAGTGCTGGATGCCCCGCCACACCTGCCGGCTATTATTGCTGTCCAGATAGTACTCAATCCTCCTCCTATAGTCTGCCTTAGCCTCTCTGATGCCCCTCTTCAGGTTGGCCCGAGCTGTGCTGTAAAGTTTGCTGTTACCAGACCTGAAGGCGATGTTTCTCTCCCTCAGCAGTTGCTGGACCTCCCGGTTCATCCAGGGCTTCTGGTTAGGGAAGATGCGGATCCGTTTGTTCACTGTGATAGTGTCTATGCAATTCTTAATATAGCACAGCACACTATCTGTGAACAGCTCCAGGTCCTGATGTTCAAAGACTTCCCAATTTGTCCTATCGAAGCAATCCTGCAGCTGCTGGGAAGCATCCTCCAGCCATATGGCAACAGTCCTAGAGATGATGGGAGCAGTTTTCCTGAGGGGGGCATATGCAGGAATTAATAGCATGGACAGATGGTCAGACTGACCCAGATGTGGTAATGGTCTAGCCCTATAGCCCAGTTTGATGTTTGAATAGACCTTGTCCAGAGTGTTCACTCCCCTAGTAGCACACTTGACATGCTGATGGAATTTAGGGAGTGCTACCTTTAAGTCTGCATGATTGAAATCCCCCGCTATAACTTGCACGGCGTCAGGGTAAATACTCTGTGTATGGCTAATGCTAGCATGTAGCAATCCGATAGCTAAGTTAGCATTAACATCCAGTGGAATGTACACAGCCGTTGCCAAAACTACAGTAAACTCCCTCGGGAGATAAATAGGTCTGCACTTAACAGTCAGATACTCTATGTCCGGTGAGCAGTGACTTTCCATGATCACTGAATTAGTACACCAGCTGTTATTAACGTACACACAGAGCCCTCCTCCTCTGCTCTTACCGGAATCCGCTGTTCGGTCATAGCGCTGTGTAGAGTACCCCGCTAGCTCGATAGCCAAGTCCGGGATAGATGGTTGAAGCCAGGTCTCGGTGATAAGAAGAATGCATGCATCCCCAGCACAGTTGTTTACCTTAATCTGTAACCTTAGCTCCTCCATCTTGTTCATGAGAGCTCTGGTGTTTGAAAGGAAAAGGCTGGGAAGTGGAGGTTTGAATGGCTGTTTCCGTAGCCTTACTAGCGCACCGGCTCTACAGCCCCGCTTCTGCTTCCTCTCCCTCCGCCGCCTGCGCCTTCTCCCCGCTGGGATGGTAATCCACGGAGAGCCAGGACTCCTCGCTACTTCCACCGGGATCTTGTGTAAGCAGAGAAACTCACTTGTTACTTTCCCCTCGTAGCATATTCCGATCTTCAGAATATCATGCCGGCTATAGGTGATATTTGCTCGGCAAAATGTGCACAAAACAAACACGTAAAACAAAAAAACCCACATCCAAATACTGCTCCGACTGGTGAACCATTTAGCCGCTGCAACTATGTGCGCCGCCATTGCAGTAATGTAGCGCTAGCCACCATTAGCCTTGTGGTATGTGGCTGGTCTATTCACAGACCCTGGCATTTGAAGGAGGAAGAAAAGTGAAAAGACTTTGACACAAAACTGTAAGACAATGAAAGTTTTTTTGTAGAAAAAAGGGCATAAGCAGTGATGGGAGTAATGCGTTACTGCAACGCCACTACTTTTGCAGTAACTTGTTGTGTAATGAAATTACTGTTTAAAAATTCTGTAATGTGTTAGTTACAGAAATTTGAACAGATTTGTTACTCATTACTCATTCTATTTTTTATATAAATATGGATATATATTTTTAGCCAAATGAATACACAAACTGACCCTACCATACAGTAGCTGAGATGCAGCCATCAGTTGACTTGACCTGTCACAAAGAGTCATGAATCCTCATCACTTTGACCGGATGAAGAGATAAAGCAACTTTGTTTTTGTGGAAATATTATACATATTATACAAAAGTATATTGGGGGGTTGAAATCGAATTGCTGATTGAGTCCAACTGCAATCTCCAAAAGCTTCTGATTAAACAACAACAAGCTCCGATAAAGCTAGTGCTAAGGAATGGCTAGCTATGCTACAACCAACACCATGAAGTGGATCTATGCTATCTGTGTCAGAATTGCCCTTCCGGGGCTTGAAAGAGGACTCAATCGCTGAGCGACATTTGAACATGATTTATTGACTGAAAACAAAGCAGCACAAGGGCTGAAAACAAGGTAAGACATAACAGCAGACACAGCTATAAATCAAGACAACAAATGGAGTGACGTGACCAGTAATGATGAGAGCCCTGTACTGAGGGTGAGGAGCGGTGCTCATAAATATGGACAACATAATCAAGCATGATAAGGAAACAGCCGTGAATAATTGAGAACAAACAAAGACCGATAATGCAGAACAGGAAGTAACTAAGGACACTGTCACAATAAAAGTCAAGACAGGAATGATGAATGCAGACAAGGATGATAGTAACACTAACTAAGGTTAAGCAAACTGAAGACGAGAGCATGATTAATGAAAACAATAATAACAGTGAAAATGATGGAAGTAAATATACTGTAACGTCGGGGCTGTGATAAGGGGGCGGGGATTCTCCCGGCATGCTTGCGCGGCGGAGGATTCAAAGACTATTATTATTTGTGTGTTCTAAGTCAGTGGTTCTCAACTGGTCTTGCTTTGGGACCCACCATCACCCCTCAATGACAAGCCGCGACCCAAATCAAAGATTTTCAAATTCTCAAATTTATTGAATGTAAAGATTGTGCATTTTGAACCTGAGGTAGAAGAACAGAATATCACAGTATACAAACACAAAACAAATTTAATGATTAACCAAAATGACCAGTAAGTGGCAATACAACAGAGGGAACAATTCCCTTTAATGCTGAATTAGCTGCGTTTTAAATTAAAAATTATTATATAGAGAATTATTATATAGAATTATTATATAGAGAATGGTGTTTTGTTTCCAAATGCTGCTTCAGTTTTGATGGCTTCATGCTTTCACATGCCAACACCTCGCTGCACAAAACACACTGAGGTTTCTGTTCTCCTTTGTCCTCGATATAAAACAGGGATGTGATTTGGGGTTGGCGAAATTATCTGAAAATTATCTGAAAAAAGCAGGAGCTTCGGGGGGCAAAGCCCCGAAGTTTTTATGGTTTTTAAGTACCAGAACTGGGCTTAAATGACATAAAACAAACAGCTGAATGCCACTTATTACTGTATAATATTGACATGTTCCAAGAAGATAGCATTCCTAAAATATTCCAACAAGCATTATCCATCACATGCTTTAACACTTGATCAAGTCAAAATCAGTTAATTTTATCTATTCCATAATAGAAATAAAATTCCAACATACATTACTTTTTATAATTTCAGCATTCATTTCAGATCACCAGTTTCAATCTCCATTGAGTCGTGAGCAGTTCATTTTGCACAATCACTGATGTAGCTAAGTCTTAGAAATATTCAAAAGTTATGAGTCAATGTCCACTGTGCACTGTCAATTTCAAACTGTTTGGAATCATAAAAGTAATCTAACTAAATTGTTTTGCTATTTTTTTCTCCTCAACATCAATGTCAGGGCGCTGCGGGAGCTTTAGGGGATGGCTAACTTTTATTACCGTTCCCTCCCCCGCGCAGCCCAGCTCATTACAGCCGTTGTACACCGCACTCAAGAAACGGAAACCGGCGGACAGAGTCGACTGGACTCCTGAGCGGGAGCAGGCGTTCTCTGAGGTTAAAACAGCTCTGGCGAACGCTGCACTACTGGCACACCCAGACCCGGTGGCTCTGATAGCGCTCACTACCGACGCCTCGGACATGGACATTGTGGCTGTTGTGGAGCAATGTGTTGCCGGTTCTTGGCAGCCGCTCACCTTTTTTAGCAGGTCTTTGCACGACAGTGAGCGTAAATACAACGTGGTCGACAGAGAGTTAATGGCTCCCCACCTGGCCATACGCCACTTCCAGTTCTAGCTGAAAGGGCGCACCTTCACTGCGTTCGTGGACCACAAGCCGCTAACTTACTTAACGTACTTCCGCTTTTTTTTATCTTCCAGGAAGATTAAAAAAAAGCAGAATTCCGCGAATTAGTGGAAAAATCACATCCCTGATAAAAAAAAAATCCATATCTCATATAGTCCGTGTCGTATCTGCGTTTCGCCATGCTCAATTAGCATATACAAACAAATGTTGCGAGTCTTCTTCTATGGTGCGAAATATGGTGTCGCCCGCCACCTACTGCCATCTACTGTTAAGGAGTGTGAATTGATGACACTATGTTGATTCATTTCTTGAATTATAACTATTATAACTATTAATATAACTATTATTATAACTATTATGCCATTATAACTATAATGGCACAGCACGGCTGTGCCATTATAAGTATAATGGCACAGCAGTGTTATAAGACCAGTTAGCATTGTTTCCCTGTATGTGATCGATCATGTGTTTGTGTCACCATAAGTGAGACAGGGGTCTGTGTAAATGACCTCCCCTCCTTTCTGTGTTGTGAGAGTGTGTACAAATAAAGCCTGTTTCGTCACAGTCATCTCTTCTTATTGTGTGAGCCCCTTACAACGTCACACTGCTGTCAGAAGTGGGATCATGGAGCAGATGGAAGCCAGAATCAGAGCGGAGATTCAGCAGCTTGAACGGTTCATCGCTCAGCTGGGGATGGAAAACAGAGCTGACACACCGACCCCCAGAGCTGCTCGCTGGGATGAATGGAGCAGCGGACCCGACGGGACCAGCATACCCCGCCTTCTGCCTTTCTCAAGGCAGAGCAGGCTAAGCAGAGCAAACCGGCCCCGCTTCTTGCCCTTTTCAGGGCCGGACGGGCCGGCGATTCCACTGCGACCAGGGGCGGCCATCGACCAAGAGGCAACCGTCCCACTGATCTCCCAACGGGCCAAACTTCCCCTCTTTAAAGGCGAAACCCTGCTGGACGACTGTGTGGTCCAGGTCAAGCTGGTTGCTGCGCTGAATGGCTGGGCATCCGAAGAGACCGCCGTGCAGGTCGCACTGGCCCTGGAGGGAAGGACTCTCCGCACGCTGTCCGACCTCCGGCCTGAGGAGCATTGCAGCTGGCCAGCGCTACAAGGAGCGCTCCGGAGGCACTTTGGGAGAGCAGCCAACACTGAGCACTGCCAGGAACAGCTGGCCAACCGCCGGCGAGGCAGCCAAGAGAGCCTGGGAGCCTACGCGGTGGACATACGGCTGCTGACGCAGTGTGGCTACCCAGATTTCAAGCCGGGGGCAGTGGAGAAGCTCGCCCTCCAGCACTTCATCCGGGGGCTCCGCCCGGCCCAGCTCCAGAACCACATCCAGATTCACGCCATGAGCAGCTGGGAGACGGCTGTGTGGCAGAAACGGAGCGGGTGGGACCGCTAATGGATTATGCAGCTGATGCGTCGGCACCGAGGCAGAGAGCCTTCCAGGCCACAGCTGACAGTGAGGAGTAGGAGGAACTGTGCCGGACCTCAGTGGCACGGCCAGGGAGAAGACAGCAATGGCGTCGCGAGGAAGGATGCTTCTGCTGCGGGGAGCCAGGACACGTCGTGCAGTACTGCCCGGCACCCACCCTGTGACAAACCGGCCCCTCGCTGACTTTAAACTAGAGCAAGGTGGTATGGACAGGGACCTGCCGCCTCCCACAGACATTTTCCCCGATGAACTGTCACCACATTTGGGCTGAATTGGACACTCGCTAGGGATGTACCTACAGTGCAGCCTGGACAACACGCCAATCCGGGCCCTGATCGACACCAGTTCTACCATCTCCCTGGTCCAACCCGGAGTGCTGCCCGGTACAGACGAGGCAGAACTGCAGGGGTGGGAACCCACCGGGCGCTCATCACCACAGCCACCGATGAGCGCACCAGATTGGGAGGGCGGAGAGTTCTTGTGGTGGGGATGGACGGCCAGAACACAAACCACCTGTTTTGGATGGCTGACATCCAAGACCCCTGCATTATTGGACTCGATCTGCTTGCAGCATGGGGCGCAACAATTGACACCACCAGATCGTCCCTTCTGCTGGGGGCTCGGACCATCACGCTCTGCAGCGGGACCCAGAGGAGGAACCCGGGGGCCTGCATGATCGAGGGGCCACCAGAACGGACCAAACCGGGCGGATCGGCGCCAGAACTGAACACAGTGGCACCACCAGCATGAGCAGAGGGAGCGCAATCACCGATAGAGACAACAAGGGGGGGGAGGGCGACAGCGGAGCGGGTCAAGGTGTCAGCAGAAGCACAGCAGGCGGTCGAGGAATTGTTCCAGCAGAGCTGCAGTAGACTAGAATTGGGACAGAGATGCCAGCTGCGGGAGCTGTTGGACTGCTACACTGACGTCTTTGCTGCCAAGGATGAGGAGTGCTCCCGAACCAGCTTGGTGCAGCACAGGATCGACACTGGTGAGACCAGGCAGATCCGGCTCCACCCCCGCAGTCTGCCTTTTTCAAGGTGGGCGGCGGCAAAACAAAAAATACGGTAAATGCTGGAGGCAGATGTTATTGAGCCCTCCAGCAGCCCCTGGGCGGCACCGATGGTTCTGGTTAAGAAGAAGGATGGTTCGTGGCCGTTCAGTGTGGCTTACTGGCGCCTGAATGACGTCACCCGCAAGGACTCCTACCCTCTGCCCCACATCAATGGCGAGCTGGATTACATCACCGGCTCCAGCTGGTTCAGCTCACTGGACCTCCGCAGCTATTGGCAGGTAGAGCTGTCACCGGAGGCCCGCCAGAAAACAGCCTTCTCCATCGGGCAGGGACTGTGGCAGTTCAAGGTGATGCCGTTTGGACTTTACAATGCCCCGGCCACCTTTGAACGTCTGATCGAGCGAGTGTTGGCTCACGTGCCCCGGAGCCGCTGCATTGTTTACCTGGATGACCTGCTGTTTCACGCAGCTGACTGATGGTGCCCTGTCCAACCTCCGGGAAGTATTAGATGCCATCCGACAGGCTGGGCTGTGGCTGCACCCGCAGAAATGCCACTTATTTCAGCAAGAGACCACCTTCCTGGTCACATCGTCAGCACAGCAGGAGTCGCTACTGACCCAGAGAAAGTGGCAGCGGTGAAAAACTGGCCAGTGACACGAGATGAGGGAGAGCTACAGAGTTTTCTCGGACTGGCCTCCTATTATAGGAGATTTGTGAAGGACTTCGCCACCATCACCAGCCTGCTGCATCAACTGACAGAAGGGCCGCACGTTTGAGTGGAGTGAGAACTGTGCTGCTGCTTTTTCCCGGCTTCGCTTGGCACTCATCGGAGCCCCCATCCTGCAGTATCCCGACCTGAACCGCCCTTTCATCGTGGACACGGACGCCAGCAACCAGGGCATTGGGGCGGTGTTATCCCAGGAGGGAGAACATGGAGAGCAGGCAGTTGCTTTTTTCAGCCACACTCTCAGCAGAGCTGAAAGTAATTGTTGTGTTACTCGCTGAGAGCTGTTGGCTGTCATCCAGGGACTTCGTCATTTTCGCCCATATGAGTACGGGGGGTGGTTCCAGCTCAGGACGGATCATGCTTCCCTGACCTGGCTACTGAACTTTAAAGAGCCAGATGGACAGTTGGCGAGATGGCTGGAGGCACTGCAGGATTATGATTTTCAGATTGTGCATCGGGCAGGCCGCCTCCATGCCAATGCTGACGCACTGTCTTGGCGTTCCTGTGCTGCGGAGGACTGTCGTCACTGCCAGCGGGCAGAGGAGTGAGACCAAGCCGTCCCACGGGCTGCTGCTCTCAGGACCGCTGTGAGCAGGAATAACACAGCGGCGCACAGCTCCTCCTCAGATAATCAGGCAACTCTCCCCAGCGATGATGTCATGGAGGCCCTCGGTGCGCAGCAGCTGCAGAGCGAGCAGTACAGAGATCCGGTCATCTCCCAGGTTCGGCAGTGGCTGGACGTGGGCCAGTGGCCCACCTGGGAGGCCATGTCCACACTGGACCCAGAGACCAAGGCCCTACATTCCCAGTGGGCCAATCTCCGCTGTCAAGAGGGTGTTGTGTATCGGCAGTGGCAGGCTCCAGCTGGGCAGCGTCACGTCTGGCAGCTGCTGGTTCCCCAGTGGCTCCGCCCCAACGTGCTCCGGTTGGTCCACGTGGCGGTGGAGGCGGGCCACTTTTGGGGTGACGAAGACTCTGCAGTGTCTTTGGGCCCGGTTCTACTGGCCCGGATGTCACCAGAACATAGAGCTCCATGTCCACTGCTGCGACACCTGCACAGCTCAGAAAGGGCCAACTCAACAATCCCACGCCCCCTTGCAGCAGTACCAGGTAGGAGCAGCGATGGAGCAGGTAGGAGAGGTAGGAGGTCCCTGATCAGAGCACCTTCACCACAGCATCAAAGCTGGTGGATGAGATGTTTTGTCGGTTCGGTGCACCAGAGGAGCTGCACAGCAATCAGGGACAGAACTTTGAGGCAGAAGTCTTTGGGGAGGTTTGCAGGCGGCTGGGCATCCAGAAGACCCAGACTACCCCGATGCACCTGCAGAGCAACAGCCTGGTCGAATGTTTCAATCGGACCCTCACCACCCAGCTCGCTGTCCTAGTGGACCAGCGACGACGAGACTGGGACCTGCATCTGCCCTTTGTTCTGTGGGCGTACCGGACGGCAGCACAGGAATCCACCCGGTGCACTCCTGCAGCACTGATGTTTGGACGCGAGCTGCGCACACCGGTGGATTTGGTGTTGCCCCCCCCACCTCCCCCCCGGAGCCGGAGGTCGAGGGCAAACCGGGGTTGGATTATTTGTTTTGCTTGAAAGAAGACCGCCCTGACACCTGACAGATTTGTGCTGGACTTTTGAGCTGGACTTTATTAGTCTGAGGACAGAAACCAGTCCAGGGGGGACAGTGTGTAACGTCGGGGCTGTGATAAGGGGGCGGGGATTCTCCTGGCATGCTTGCACCACGGAGGATTCAAAGACTGTTATTATTTGTGTGTTTTAAGTGTTATTGCTGTGCCATTATAAATGTGTTCTAATGGCACAGCAGTATTATAAGACCAGTTAGCGTTGTTTCCCTGTATGTGATCAATCATGTGTTTGTGTCACCATAAGTGAGACGGGGGTCCGTGTAAATGACCTCCCCTCCGTTCTGTGTTGTGAGAGTGTGTATAAATAAAGCCTGTTTTGTCACAGTCATCTCTCCTTATTGTGTGAACCCCTTACAACGTCACAATACAATAACATAAGGCATGGTGGGCATGGTCACCCACCACGTCCCAACACAATCTGAACACCCACAGAAGGATGTAAAGGGCAAATACTCTTATCTGAACACCCACGGCTGGATTGAAGACGTGCTATCAACAGTCACTTTCCTTCAGACAACTGAGAGTAATCCACTGAAGTTAAAAAAGCATTTACCCGCTACTTAGAAAAAAGATTATTCAAAAATGCATTTTTATCTCCAAAAGACATTTGAGGGGCTGGATCATGTCTCTGCCGCAGCAGACATTTGGACTGTGGATCATGAACGTTTTCTTTAGATCACTGCACAATGGATTAATTCATCATAAAGGTAAGATAAAGATGAACAGTTTTATGTCCCACACACTGACACATGGTCAGCAACACCAACATAAAAATACAGCCTGTGAAGTTCTGTCTGAAACAGTCCGTTTCCAGCTTACCATTAATAACACAGGGTTACAAAAATAATTTTTTTGTAAGTTGTCTGTGTTTTTTCGACTGATTTAAGACAACTTTACACCGCTGAATCCGAAAATGACATCTGTTTCTCTTGATCAGGTGCTAAGTAAAAACCTTTACTTACTTAGTACTGTGCATGTACTTACCTATAAAGGTAAGTACATGTAAATTGAATGTTACGTCATCATTGTTCAAAATTCAGAGAATTTCAAGACATTAAAAAGAATTTTGCATCATATAAAGCGAAAATACCCGTACATGTAAACAAAAACGTATAAAACAACATGTGGCCATAATTCAAAAAGTTGACCTGATTGAGCAAAACCAATATGATTTTTGGATTCAGCACACCAAAATTGCCCTAAATCAGCTAAAAGAACTTTGAGAATAAATTTGGTGTTGACCAGTGTAATAATAACCGGAGTGGTGGCCTAGTGGTAGAGCATCTGCCCCACAACCATGAGGTTGTGGGTTCACGCCCCAGCCAGTTCATACCAAAGACCATATAAAAATGGTACTTTCCACCTTCTAGCTTAGTGCTCAGCAAATAGACCGGGGAAAGAAAAGTTAACGCACAGAGCTACCAGAGGACTGACCTCCCACTGTAGCTTTCGGTACTTACACTAACTGTGTGGCCAAGGGTTAGAGAAACGGAGATAGGCACCGCCCCATACACCACATGGTGTATAGGGGCTAACCCTAACTAACTTAATTAATAATAATGAGTCCCTAATCTAATTCATTAATTAAATTATATTGCCATTTGTGCAAAATAATTGAAGTATGCATTTAAAAGTAATGGGAAAGTTATTTTTCCAAGTAACTACTTTAATCATGCAGTAATTGGTAAAATAACTCAATTACTTTTGAAAAGAAATAACTAGTAACTGAAATTAGTTACTAATTTTTAGTAACTTGTCCATCACTGAGCATAAGATACCATTTTAGATGATGTAAATTTAGTTTTATAGGGGATTTATATCCACCAGAGTGTGTCTTTAAAGCAATTGAAAAAGTGATCCACAATCCCATCCAGAAATAATTACAGACTACTTGGAGTTATGAGTGTAAAGCTAATCTAGAATTACCCAAAATTAAGTTAAATAGTTGAAAATAAGCATGCCACATCCACTTTAGTTACCACTTAAGTAACTCATTCAGCCGTGCTTCATGGAGTGATTGCTTCTGCTTTGCAGTCAACAATTAACCGCAGTGTTAGGAAGGCAGGTATGTGACAATAATAAGGTGAATAGGAAACTTTTTTTTTAATTTTTCTATTCATAATCTATTTTGTTATGCTGCTAATGTTTCACATACAGCAGTTGAGCCAATGTATATTTTATTTTCATGTTTAACATCAAGAAGCCTACATGTTTTATGTATTTTTCTTTGGAGAATTAAATTTGTTATATTGCTAATGTTTCACATGAAATAGTTGAGCCAGTCCACAATTTATTTTTTATGTTAAAGTAGCCTACATATTTTATTAAATTTTCTATGCAGAATTATTTATGCTACAAAAATGCCATTGTCTGTACAATAGCCTAAATTGTACAGTAAATAATTAAGAAATATGCATTTTTATTCAGCATGTCTCAAGTGATATTTAGCATTTTATGGTACAGATTGACACATAGGGAAATACATGTCCTTAGGAAAATTGCCACTTGTCACTTAATTGTTGATTGTCAACCAGTGAACCAGCTAATGAATTATGAATAGTTGATCATTTGCATCTATAATATTGAGACAGTTTAACTGTTGGAGATAAGAAATTGAGTGCAGAGCATTTGGGGGAATTAACAAGGTAACTGCATGTCTCTTCTTAAAAACTGATAGCTTTGTTGGCTAAACGTGGGCTCTTTGGCCTTATTAATGGTATGGTGACCTATGTGAATACAGTGCTAATTGTTTAAAATATTCTGTTAAGAAAAAGAAGGAACAAAAGGAATGAAAATACGGAACCAAGCAGAACAGGCATAGCAGATGGCACAGGAAGACTCCCCAATGAAAACGACTTTGCTGATGTCTGCTGCGTAATAAATGTCGACGTCTGCAGGTGTCAGCAGAATTTTTTATGGAATGTCCCCGCTCTCAACTGAGTGTCATGGCAGATATTTCATGTCAACGGGTGGATGCAAAGAATCTCCTCAGTCGTGACATGCTCTAACCTCTAAAAAAGGCCGATATCAGCAGGGCAACCCGTCATCCCACATGGATAGACACTGACCTGGCCTGTGTGTTCAGGAGGATCCACCAACCAAAATGCTGTTAAAAGATCTACAATTATGAGTCCACATGCTACATAGCACAACATGTTTAGTTTAGTTTAATGTTTATTTGAAAGGGACATTACATACTAATGAACATTAATACAAATTTAAGTATGCCAGATATAGCAATACTGATAATTTGCATCTGTAGTCCCCCGGCAGGTCACAAGAACACCCAAACAAACAATCATACATGAGCAGAACAACTGCAATGAAATTGTACAAAGTGGATATGCTAAAGTGCAAGAGTTAAGGTGTTACAAAACACAATATTCAAATGTCACACGAGTGAAGTGCTGTGTATGCGTATACACACATGCACCCAAGCACCTCACAGCAACAAACAAGAGGCAGGGCATATGTGTGTGATGCACGGGCACATACAGTGATATGAGAAAGTGTTTGCCCCCTTCCTGAGTTCTCATTTTTTTGTATGTTTGTCACACTTAAATGTTTCAGATCATCAAACAAATTTAACTAGAAAAGCACTCGGAGAGCGCAGACCTCCGCCAAGCGGCACAGTTCCCCCCATACAGTGTTTGTGCGTACGTTTTCAGATTCCTTGACCATGAAAAGATATGACTAGCAATTGGATTCACAATGATTATTTGTTTATTTGACAGGGACAGTGCAATAAACATAGACAATTAATCAATGACAATCAATGTGATAGTGATAGGATTAGTGGTTCAGTAGTGTGAAACGGGGCTATAAGGGACAGCGGGTTAATAAGGGACACTTTTCTGGGAAATGTTTTAAATGTAATTCTGCTTTTTTTATTTTGAGCAGGACGCTGAGTTGTGGTGTTATTGTGAAATATCCATGAATCCTTAATCAAATCTAGGCGGAAGCAAAATAAAAAAAGCAGAATTACATTTAGAAAAGTGTCCCTTATTATCCCGCCATCCCTTATAGCCCCGTTTTACGGTAGTAAAAGCATTGCCTCCTTGGCGGAGGTAATAAACTGAAGTGTTGGTGTGTCCATCTCCTCCACTGACGGATGCAGATTGGTTAGACAGGTTGCCGTGGGTTTTATGTTATATTGGGGTTGCGCTCCGTGGCAAAACAGAATTTAGAATCTTCGCCGGCAGAGAGGTCGTTTTTACGCAGCGCCTATGGCTGGGCGGGGAATTTGTGGCAAATAATCGGGCGGCGGACAGGTGGCCGTGTGAGGTTTTGCAGCGTGGCGCAAAGACAGGGACTCTGGCGGGCCCAGGCCAGCAGTGTTTTCCGCGTGCTTTTGTGGCTAAAACGTTGAAGAAGGCGGAGTTTGTGTTGGTCAGACACGACGCCCAGCGCCCTCCATTGCGCCTGCGCACATGTTGAAAATGGCCGTATGTCACAGTGTGGAAAAATGCTTTAAAAAATTCCTGTATGCAGACGGTGATGCGGATCATCCCCAAAATTTAATCAGTTCTTCCTTGTACCATTTCCAACAACGCCTGAAAGTTTCATGGAAATCCGTCCAAAAGTTTTTGAGTTGTCTTGCTAACCAACAGACAGACAGACAGACAGACAAACAAACCCAGCCAAAAACATTACCTCCTCCTGGCCTTTCGGCCTGGCGGAGGTAAATATTAGACAAAGATAACACAGGTAAATACCAAATGCAGTTTTTAAATGAAGGTGTTTATTATTAAGGGGGAAAAAAAATCCAAACCTACATTGGGTTGTGTGAAAAAGTGATTACACACTAAACCTAATAACTGGTTGGGCCACTCTTAGCAGCAACAACTGCAATCAAGTGTTTGCGATAACTGGCAATGAGTCTTTTACAGCACTGTGGAGGAATTTTGGCTGACTCATCTTTGCAGAATTGTTGTAATTCAGCCACATTGGAGGGTTTTCGAGCATGAACCGCCTTTTTAAGTTCATGCCACAGCATCTCAATCGGATTCAGGTCAGGACTTTGACTAGGCCACTCCAAAGTCCTCATTTTGTTTTTCTTAAGCCATTCAGAGGTGGAGTTGCTGGTGTGTTTTGGATCATTGTCCTGCTACAGAATCCAAGTGCACTTCAGCTTGAGGTCACGAACAAATGGCCAGACATTCTCCTTTGGGATTTTTTTGGTAGACAGCAGAATTCATGGTTCCATTTACCACAGCAAGTCTCCCAAGTCCTGAAGCAGCAAAACAGCCCCAGACCATCACACTACCACACCATATTTTACTGTTGATACGATGTTCCTTTTCTGAAATGCTGTGTTACTTTTACGCTGCATGTAATGGGACACACACCTTCCAAAAAGTTCAACTTTTGTCTCGTCAGTCCACAGGGTATTTTCCCAAAAGTCTTGGGGATCATCAAGATGTTTTCTGGCAAAACTGAGACGAGCCTTTATATTCTTTTTGTTCAGCAGTGGTTTTCGTCTTGGAACTCTGCCATGCAGGCCATTTTTTCCCAGTCTCTTTCTTATGGAGTCATGAACACTGACCTTAACTGAAGCAAGTGAGGCCTGCAGTTCTTTGGATATTGTTGTGGATTCTTTTGTGACCTCTTGGATGAGTCATCACAACTCACACATGTCTGTGTGTAATGCAAATGCAATGTAATGCAAATATAATTATGTATGCTGATGACACTGTGGTATATACTCATGGTAAAACGACTGAAGAGGTGACTGAAAAATTAACACGGGAAATGGAGAAAGTCTCACATTGGTTGAGGAATTCTTGTTTAACCTTAAACGTCGATAAAACTGTGTCAATGTTTTTTACAAATCGCTACAAATCCAAGAATTCTTGTCATATCTTGATAGAAGGACAAAAAATTAAGAATGTGACTGAATTTAAATATTTAGGTGTTACACTTGACTCAAATTTAAGCTTTAAAAAACACATTAAAAAGATGACAAACACGGTCAAATTTAATTGTGCTAATTTCAAACATATCAGAAATTCACTGTCTACTGAAGCATCAAGTATGTATCTAAATGCTATGATAATTCCACATTTTCTTTACTGTATGACAAGTTGGTCACAGGCTTGTAAATCTGCCCTGAGGCCTCTGGACTCATTATACAAGTATTCTATCAAGATTCATGGCAAGAAAAGACGAACGTTCCATCACTGCCCAATCCTGTCCAAATATAACCTGTTGAGCTTTGAAAATCTAATCATGTATACAAATGTGTGTCTTTTGTTTAAGATAATCCATAACTCTGCTGCTCCTCCCTTAAAAAGGTTTGTTTCATTAAGTTCTGTAAATACATCTCGGACAACTCGATCAACAGCACGCGGCGAGTGCAAGATTCCTAAGCACAAGACAACAATAGCAAATTCAACATTTTCATGTGTGGCTATGCGACAGTGGAACATGTTACCAACGGAGTTACTTGCAGTAACAGACTATCACACATTTTCGCGCTAGGTGAAAAAACAGTTAATCTCTAAGCAAACCTGTGTCCATAATGTACTGTGATGTAAAGATGTTAGAGTGTGTGATGTTGACAGTAGGACCAGTAAGAGTCAGTGGTTGGATGTGAAAAATTGTTTATATGGATGGTGTTATAAAAATGTATTATTGTACACTACCGTTCAAAAGTTTGGGGTCACTTAGAAATTTCCTTATTTTTGAAAGAAAAGCATTGTTTTTTTCAATGAAGATAACTTTAAACTAATCAGAAATACACTCTAATATCTAATATACATTGCTAATGTGGTAAATGACTATTCTAGCTGCAAATGTCTGGTTTTTGGTGCATTATCTACATAGGTGTATAGAGGCCCATTTCCAGCAACTATCACTCCAGTGTTCTAATGGTACAGTGTGTTTGCTGATTGCATCAGAAGGCTAATGGATGATTAGAAAACCCTTGTGCAATCATGTTAGCACAGCTGAAAACAGTTTAGCTGGTTAGAGAAGCTATAAAACTGACCTTCCTTTGAGCAGGTTGAGTATCTGGAAAAAAATATTATTTCAAATACAAATCATTATTTCTAACCTTGTCAATGTCTTGACTATGTTTTCTATTCATTTTACAACTCATGGTGGTAAATAAGTGTGACTTTTCATGGAAAACACAAAATAATTGTTTGGGTGACCCCAAACTTTTGAACGGTAGTGTATGTTTTAGTTCTTATCAATGTTTTGGGTTCTTATCAATGATATTAATGTTTGTTTTAATTTTTAGCAATGCTTGGTTTTAGTTTTTTAATCAATGTTTGGTTTTAGTTTTTTTATCAATGCTTACTTGTAGTTTTAGCAAATGTCTGCTTTTTAATGCTAACACCAGCCTGCCCAGGGACTACAGGTGGAAATTAGCACTTGTGCTATAACCTGGTACAATGCACCTTTCCTCTTTAAGGTCAATGTATATTGTGCATGTCCCTGCATAAATAAATAAATAAATAAATAAATAAATAAATAAATAAATAAACACTCTTGGGGTAATTTTGGTCAGCCGGCCACTCCTGGGAAGGTTCACCACTGTTCCGTGTTTTTGCCATTTGTGGATAATGACTCTCATTGTGGTTGACTGGAGTCCCAAAGCTTTAGAAATGGCTTTATAACCTTTTCCAGACTGATAGATCTCAATTACTTTGTTTCTCGTTTGTTCCTGAATTTCTTTGGCTCGCAGCATGATGTCTAGCTTTTGAGGATCTTCTGGTCTACTTCACTTTGTCAGGCAGGTCCTATTTAAGTGATTTCTTGATTGAGAACAGGCATGGCAGTAATCAGGCCTGGGTGTGGCTAGAGAAATTGAACTCAGCTTTCCAAAGATGTGATAAACCACAGTTAATTTATGTTTTAACGGGGGGGGGGGGGGGGATCGCTTTTTCACACAGGGCCATGTAGGTTTGGATTTTTTTTTTTTTTTTACTCTTTACAATAAACACCTTCATTTAAAAACTGCATTTTGTGTTTACTTGTGTTATCTTTGTCTAATATCTAAATCTGTTTGATGATCTGAAACATTTACACTAAGTGTGACAAACATACAAAATAATGAGAAATCAGAAAAGGGACAAACACTTTTTCACACCATTGTGTGTGTGCGTGCGTGCGCGCACACACACACACACACATATATATATATATATATATATATACATATATATATATATATATGTGTGTGTATATGTATATATGTGTGTATGCTGCAGAGCAACCACTAGTTATGGGTGCAGTTTTGGTTTTTTAAAAGCCAATTTTTACAATGCGTCTTAAAAGTATTTGGTGTGATACGTTCTCTGATTGCAGGTGGTATATTCCAGATCTTGGTGCCCTTCACTGATAGCACAGATTGAGCAACTGTGGTGCATCTGTAGGGGACCTCACAGTCTCCCCTTGTGATTGCTCTGGTGGTTGAACCAGTGATGGTTCTCAGTTTAACATATTCTCTCGGGGGGGGGGGCATGGCCATTTAATATTTTATAAATTGAACAGGCAAGTTTGAAAGTTTTATAATTTTCAAAAGACAGAAGATTGTATTTTTTGTAAATGTTGCAACAGTGATATGTGGGATCTTTGTTGTCAAGGACCTTTATGGCATTTTTGTATAAAGATTCAATTGGTTTGATTATGGATACACCAGTGAGTGACCAGTTGGTAAAACAGTCATGGATGTGCGAGACGATCACTGCCTGCAGAATCATTTTGGTTGCATTGTCAGCGATGGTCTAATTTGTTTAAAATTTCTTAGATTGAATTTGATTATGTTTGAGATTTTTTTGGTGTGTTTTTTAAAGGTTAATGAGGAGTCTAAAATTATGCCAAGGTACTTAATTTCCTCTCTGTCATACAAGAGTCATGCCCAGTATTCATGTTAATGCCAGTGTTGTTGTCTTTAACTGGTTTTCCATTTTAATTTGTGTATCTGTAACCAAGGAAGTGTACATTTCTATCACATTAGGGCCATGAAAAAAACCGAGCATCAATTTAAGGAGGAAAAACAACTGACAGAATTTTGTGAGTGGAATCTATTACATTTTTCATCAACTGCCTATAGAGGTGTTTTGAAGTCAATTTTCCAATAGTTTGTTGACATGCCTGTAGTTCTTTTCACAAATCCTTGCAATCAGATATTTTTAATATCAGTGACTCAGAATCGGAACTACAAGTGAATGGTACTTTCACTCAGTTGCTTATAATTGCGATTTAATCGATCTGACATGAATGCAGCATTAATCCAAACATTGATTCACACCAGGTGCTTCAAGGTGGACTGTAAGACTGATTGCTTCCCTCTTTCTCACTCATCTTGTCTATTCTACACATCTATCATGTGAGAATCTGTGTATAGCGTGTGTCTGTGTGTAAGGGCTTTGATCTTTCCCCGGGATGTTTCCTGGTGGGAGGGTGGAAGCTCATTAGCTGTGCCTTTCACCTGCTGTATTAGGCAACAGGACTAACTAATTACTAATTAAGTCACACTTAAATGCCATGTTCTGTTGTGTGGGATAGATATTTGATATGTTTGTGAAGTTCCTTATCCATATACATACATATAGCATGTGTCGTAAACAGATTATGGTAGGCTACATAAAAGTTGACTGTAATTTGGTCTCTACAACCATGAAATAAATATTAACACTTAATCAGAATTATAGCCAATATTTCAAAAACATTCAAATCCTTTTCTTCTAAGGTCTCTGGTGTTAAGTGGCTGGAAAATGGGTGACACAGGCTATAATGAGGCCTGTAGAGTAGGCTGAAAAGATGTGGGCTGACACTGAGTGTTCATTTTTGCAGGGTCCTGGATGATTTGGACTCTTCACTGTCCTTACCTCCGCCAAAGGGGGAGGTTATGTGATCATCGGCATTGGTTTGTCTGTTTGTTTGTTTGTCTGTTTGTCTGTTTTTTTGTAAGATAACTCAAAAAGTTATGGACGGATTTTCATGAAATTTTCACAGATTGTCAGAAATCGGGTATCCTACAGATGATTAGATTTTGGTGGTGATCCGGATCACCGTCCACAAGAAAACCACCATTACGCAAAATGCCATTTTCGTGAATAACTACTAAACCACTAATCCTATCATTGTCAATCCAATTGCTGTGAATCCAATTGCTAGTCATATGTTTTCATGGTCAAGGAATCTGAAAATGTGCACACAAACACTGTATGGGGGGAACTGTGGCGCTAAACCGCCATTACGGAAAATGCCATTTTCGTCAATAACTACTGAACCACTAATCCTATCATTGTGAATCCAATTGCTTGTCATATGTTTTCATGGTCAAGGAATCTGAAAACGTACACACAAACACTGTATGGGGGGAACTGTGGCCGCCATTACGGAAAATGCCATTTTCGTGACTAACTACTGAACCACTGCTTGTCATATGTTTTCATGGTCAAGGAATCTGAAGACTGTATGGGGGAAACTGGCACTTGGCGGAGGTCTGCGCTCTCTGAGTGCTTTTCTAGTTTATTACTGGCATTATACTAACCATAATGTTAGAAAAGCTCATTCTTACCTCCTTGGTGGAGGTAGTGTGATGGAGACGGTCTGTTTGTTTCTTAACAAGAATACATAAAAACTACTGGAGGGATTTTGATGAGTTTGTCACCAGAGGTGGCCCTTGGACTACAGATGAACCCATTAGATTATGGAGGTGATTCGAGGTACTGTATGTGCTCTCTGAATTCCCTCTTGTTTGGTTCTGTCACCATAATGTCCACAATCCGGGGAGTTTATGTCATAACTTGGGAGGAAAATAGGATGATAACGAAGCATTTTGATACATACTTGTGAGCCAGTGATGCTCTTGACATGACATTTTTAATAATCAGCACCATATTGGTACATACACAGAAAGGAACCTACAATTTATTGATGATGAAACACTGCTAATGCTGGCTCCACAATATTATTCTGGGCTGGATGGCTTACACTTGCCTAGTCAGCATTAATGCAAAACGTTCACCTTTAGGAAGAATAAATCCTAATAAATTTACCTTTCCTTCTGGGTCCCTGCACTGAATGCAACAAGCAACATGCTTATTTTCCTTAATTTATGGCTCTGCAAAGTGGTGCACAATAGATAAAGTGAGGTGTGATGTGAGCTTGCACTTGTTGTGGGCCAAGCCCATTGTTTCCGTGTTGTGTGGAGGTCTGCAGAAATGAGAGGAAGTGCATAACACGGCTTTCCAGGGCGCTGCAGTTATATCCTACTTTATCTATCACCTGCTCGTCCTTCCCCTGTTCTCCTACTGAGCCAGATGACTCATTCACTCTGGTGCTCAGATGGCCTCTGCTCTCTTTTTCTTGTACTTGTTCTGTCCATCTGCAGCCCATCTATCTCCCTTTGCATCTGGGCCACAGGAAAGTGTCACTTTTTTTGTTTTAAGTTTGAAAGCTATTCACTGGGACAAATTAGCACACTTTTAGAAATGTTTCATTAGACTCTGGAGTGGTGCGAAGTTGGTGCTAAAAGAAGACAGAGAGATGGAGCTGTCAGATGTAAAAAAAAGAGAAGCAGACTGATAGTGAGTGGATGAGGGGGCCCTTTGTACTTTATTAGCTCCATATCACAATCTTGGTGTCAGCAATGCAGCTCTGTCATGCTTTATCAGCCTCTTCTCCTCCCTATCCACAGAGAAAAGCTCCCAGAAAACCATTTGCTCTTTTTCTTTGATGTGAGGAAACTAATGCCATACTGAGACCTCTCTCCCCACATTAAAATAGAGATTCCAGAGCTTTCAGATAACTATGATAGTAGCTGAATTGCGACTAAGAGCTTCAGAAATGGTCCTGTGGCTAATGAAGTGAACTTGTGTGCACTCCTATTAACTACTTCTTCTTTTTTTGGTGCAGTAACAGAAGGTCATGTGTGGGGATTTACCATAGAGAGATACCCCATATCCTTGAGGAAAGACACAAAGAAGGAAAGATTGATGTCACTAACTGTATTTCCAGAAACAGCTAATTAATTATAGCCATAATGAGCAGAGAAAGAGGCCGCACAAATTCCCCTCTAACCAGTGGTCACATGTTGGGGGACTTGATCTCGTCAGTATTTGTCTTACCTTTAATTAGTTTTCTCCTGTTAGCAAACTAGAATGGCACTCAACAGAGACACAGACCTAAACTTCTCATCTGCATTCTCTATCAGCAGCTCTGAGTAGTTATGGCTTCGGCTTCTTATCTTAAATTCTAATTCAAACTTCGAGGTGATTCTGTTACAGGGATTGTGGAATGAGCGTGGAAACATGGATGTAATAAATACTATCCCATTTTCCTGACTGAACCTGTTACAAGCTCTGAGTAGACTAAAATATACAACGCTCCATATCCATTGTCAATTTATAATTTCAAAATAAAATGTATTTTGCGCTTTAGAAAATACTGTTCACCCATACAAGTACGCATGTAGACATTGAGCTGGACCTGCTGCAAGATAAGAAGTAAAGATTGTTGAAACAGTGCAACATATGGTAAAGCATATTGTATGCAAAACTGCAAAAAAAAAAAATGTGAACACCATTGTAGCACATGATGCTGTCGGTTTTCACTGTTTTGTTAGAATGTATGACAGCTACGCTCCTGTTGAAAATCTTAAGACTGGGGAAAACATTACAAAGTATTCCCATTTTGTGCTACTGGATCATAACCAGGTTGTAAGTAGAGCTTCAAAATGCAAAAAGAAGAAAGAGAGTTGGCAATTTATTGAAAACTGCATTTAAGCTCAAACAGGCTGTTCATCAGCTGATCAAAAGTTTAAGACCATAGCTCAAAAAAACCCCAAAACAGAACTAAAAGTATCCAAAAAAAAAAAAAGGACTCAGTAATGAGAAGCCCTATCATTGTTGGTCACTTCAAAAATTGGTTTAGGTGTGCTTGATGTGAATGTTTCTCAGGCTGGTGGGAACATTGGAAGTGATCGTAATCATGATTTGGCATACAATCTGTATTTTTTTTCTTAGAAGCAAAGATGGGCAGATGATCTCCAAAAACAACAAAATGTTTAGAAATAATTTTCCTCAGAGAAAGATTGGCCTGAATTTGTATATTTCTCCCTTTAGAGTCCAAAATATCATAAAGCAATTGGTGGAATCTGGAGGTGTTTCAGTGTGTAATGGGCAAAGATGAAAGCCTAAGCTGAACACCTGTGATGTCTGATCCCTCAGACAGTACTGTATTAAGAACATCCTTCAGCAGTTGATATAAAGATGTGAGAAATGGATTACTTTGGCAAACTTCAGTCAGGCACTACAATGCAGTTACATTCAGAAATGCCACTTAAAAGGTACTGTGCAAAAAAGAAGCCTTATGTATTGCTGTGTGCTCTCTGTGCCAGTTTGTGTTCCAGACAATGCTTCATTTATCACATTAACTAAACTTTATAACTTTTTAATATGCAACATGACAACATGGTTTCCTTCTGACATTCTATTTACTGTAATTGCCCTCTACTCATGCTCTTCATAGCCCTTCCATTTACACTGAGCTTACACTCAGTGCATTATGTAATATGTGAAATTGATTAAAGTGCTACATAAATCTCTAAAGTAAAAACTTATAGAGACCAACATTTTTAGAAAGGTATAAACTGCTTGAAAACTTTTGACATTTTCCAATAATCTAAGCCAGAGTTCTGCACCACAGGAGTGTGTGATTCCTGTGTGATTTACATGTAGCCCTGTTATGAATCTTCAACGCTGGAGATTTAGTGTCTGACTCTTGCAGCCCTCTGTCAGAAGTGATTTGTTGATTTAATCAATTTTCTACCGGTAGACAGCAAGAAGATTTGAACTGGTACTCATCATCACTGTACATGGGGGGGAGGGGGAAGGGGTGCTTTTTGAATAGGTTTATGATGATGTACATTATCTTTCTACTTTAAAACACATTCAAAGGATTTTAAACACATTATTATCAAAATCGGAGTGGTGGCCTAACAGTAGAGCATCTACCCCACAACTGGGAGGCCGGGGGTCAAGTCCCGGCTGGGTCATGCCAAAGACCATGTAGCGTTGACCTTGGATTCCAATCTGTAAAATCATTCTTTGCTTAAGAAAAATTGTTTCAACTCAAACGTCTGGTCATTAACTGCTTCTCTCATCCAAGGACCAGAGCTGTAACACTATCCATCGGCCATAAAGTGGAAGTTAATCCCTTCTCTAGGAAGGAATGCCCCAAATCAACAGGTTTATGGTTGATATGTTTCAGACTTGTAAGTCCATCCATCCATCTTCTTTCGCTTAATCCTTTTTGGGTTGCTGGGGGTGGCTGGAGCCTATCCCAGCATCTTTGGGCGACAGGCAGGGTACACCCTGGACAGATCACCAGTCCATCGCAGGGCCAACACAGACAGACAACCATTCATTCTCACAGTCATACCTAAGGACAATTTAGAAACCCTAGTTTGATGCCAATTAACCTAACTTGCATGTTTTTGGCATGTGAGAAGAAACCGGAGAAATCCCGGAGTAAACCCACACAGACACAGGGAGAACATGCAAACTCCATACAGATCACTGTTGGTCAGGGGTTGGGATCAAACCCAGGATCCCCTGGCCAAGGGTGAGCTGCTGTGCTTCCACAGTGCTAACCACTCCACCGCCACGCTGCCCTGACTTTTAAGTCAAGATTAAGTCAAGATTCTTCATTAAACAACCAGACAGTTTCACAGTGCCATCTGGTGGACGATTCAGGAATATTTCATTTTTCTCTCCCTGCAGTGGAATTTTGGAATTGTGAACAATCAATTAATTCATATTCTTTCTCTCAAGACAGTATCCACCACTGAAGATGGCTGAACTCTTGGGATGGACAATTGTGGAGAAATGTTTTTATTGATATGATTTAATATGTGTTGCTTTATTTTCAGGAAGAAATTAATTTTTGCATGCTTACTCTCACAAATTAATTACAGTTACAATGTAGAGACATTGTATGTTCCCTTATTATTGAGTAGAATATCTTAGTCACTAAAATTTAAGGAATTTATGCTTTATTCAGCAATATAGGTGTCTTAAGAGGGGTCTCACGTCTTATATCAAATGTCTCTCCCCCTCCTTCCTCTCTCTGCTCTTTGGAAGACCATAGCTGGACTTTAACTGACCAATAGAGCTCCAGGCTTCACTGCATCTCCTTTTTAGGTTGAGTTTATGACTTCTGTTGAACAGGAAGCTCAAATGTAATTGGTTCAGCTCAGTTTCATGAAATTCAGTGAGATTCTGCCACACCCCCAAAAAAACTTTCCTTTGTTCAGTTTTTTGGGGGCATTGGTCAAGCTGTAAGGAGCAGACTTCTCTGCTCTCCCATTTTTTTCTGTCTTCCAAATAGGCCCAGAACCTCCAATGCTCTGTGAAAATTCTTTTTTTTCCCTTTTCTTTGAAGTTCACTTTTTCTTATTTTAATCTTTTTCTTTAAATTACCTTGTAAGAAGATTTTGTTAGATTTTTTTTAAACTTAAACCAACTCATTTAAACCATAAAGATCGGAAGAAGCGGATTTGTGGTGTGTTTTTGCCTCAGTTTGAATTTCTGATGGGATTTCGTACAATAAACCAATTCCTTCTTCAGTGCATAAGAGAAGACTGCAGCCAGCCTGCTGAAGAACCAGCCCTTTTGTGATCTCGGGAGTAGGCCACAACCGTGGTAAGGAGCCTGTCTGCAAGTTTTCCAACAGAATCCATGCCGGTCCAGTTGAAACAGAATCCAGTGGACCGCCTGCTACCTACTGGGACACAATGATTCTACTTGGCTGACGGTCTGTTGTTTAATTTAAACTTAATTCTTCAGAATATTCCTGGTATAAGTTCTTTAAACTTAATTTCATGCAAACCCCCATCAGAATTTCAAAATGCATTTTGTCCTTTCATTAATTTACGTTCTTTTCAGAGTAACACCAATTTTTCCATTTTTATAACTAGTTTAATCATCATTTTCTTCATAAACTTGCATCCACTTTTCTTGACCAATGCTGTTTTATGGTTTTCCAATTTCCAGTATACTGACAAGTTAAACTATGCTTTATCTGGTTCCACAAATGCTTGATTCACAAGTAACTCAGTAATAGTCTATGGTGCCCATTATACATGTTGAATTCTTGTCATGATTCGCTGCCGTTTTAGAGGCAGCAGAGACGAGAAAAACCCAAATGCAGGAGGATGTGGTGTTTATTAATACAAAATGTCCAAACAATAAATCCAAAGAGTCAACAGGAGAGCAAACATGATAAACAGTCATTGTCCCCAGGCGAAATGGTATGGACAGTAGTACCAGAATGAACCCAAATGCTCTGATGCGTAAATGGTGAGCAAGGGTGGAGAATAAATGCAGCCCAGAACGCACCTGAAACAAAAGTGCATCCTGGAGCCAAGCAACTCAAGGCTCGACAGGCTGGACCAAGGTAGCGCAGGGAAACACAGAGAAAAACCTAACACTGTGAACAATGGAGAAGTGTAGGTACTTACATGGATGAGCTCACCAGAGCCAAACAGTGCTCAGGTGAGAGGTTGACAATACAATGCACCGACAATCACAGCAGTGCAGACAGAGCTTAAATAATACCAAACATAATGACTAAAGTGATTGCCTGTGTGCCTGGGTGTGTGTGTCACAGTAGAATTGAATGGGTGTCTGTTGGGTTGAGTGAGAGCAGGTGTGCATGAGTGTGTGTGTGTGTGTAGGAATGAATGGGTGTGTGCTAAGAGTTGATAGAGCGCAGGTGTGAATGATTGTGTGTGTATGTGAGTGTGGCAGACACAAATGATAATGACACTCAATTGGCAGGTGCTGGCAGGAGAGGAGGGCATGGCTCTGAGCTGTCAGGGAGCCAAGACCCCCAAGGGCTCCCAAAGAGGTGCCTGAAGGCAAATAGGGAATCAAAATATATTTGAACACAAAACAGCCACTGTGCCGTGGAACTGGGCAGCCAAGTCCAGCCCAGCCCAGCCCATGATAATTCTCTGTTGTAAAGTTATCCAAATATGTTCACCTATTCTGACATTTCTTATTAAACCATTGAAAGGCATATGGGAGTTATTGTTTGATTTCATGTCCATCTTCTTGATTATCAGCAGACAAGAGCTCACAAGGGTTTTTTTTTTATTATTATTTTTGTTTTGTTTTTTTGAGACTGATTCATCACTGGTACAAATAAAGAATTGTTAATAAAATTGTCCATCATCTGGACTGGTGCCCCAATGAGGATATGAGTGTAATGAAAGGAAATCTTCATTCCTACTCACATTCATATTTATACTAATACTTGTACCAACAATAAAACACCTATAAACCCATTAATCTAAATCCACTACAACCATATAAAAATGGAACTTCCTGCTATCCAGCTTGGTGCTCAGCAATAATGGAATAGAAGAGGAAAATGTTGGTTCCCAGCCACAGGGGGTGCACAAGCCAGTGTACTCCCTGTGCCGGTCTCAAGCCTGGATAAATGGGCAGGGTTGTGTCAGGAAGGCCATCCGGTGTAAAAACCCTCGCCAAAGCAACATGCAGATCATTGCAGTATAAGGTGATGATACGCTGTGGCAACCCCGAAAGGGAGCAGCCAAAAGACAAAAAAAAAAATCAAAATTGTTTTTCTTCATTTTATATCATACACAGTTGACCCATTTTAACATCTGACCCTTGGACTTCATGTAAGTGTGTAAAGCATGGTTGTTATGGAAGATCTTCCCACTGACATGATCACGAATAGCTGATGATACTGTGGGGATCCTCTTTGTCTTGGTTTCCACTGTAAACACTTCTTTGTTTAACAGCAGATGAGATACTGAGTCATATTGGTTCTAAATGAGATCTAATAAACAATAACTGGGTGTTAAAGACCTTCCACACCATGCTTTTTCACATCCAATTGGAGTGTGTCCGGCCACGAAATTGATGGAGCACTTGGATGCCATCTGAAGCACCATCTCACTGTGGTTTATCCCAGTCTCACAATCTAATAAATTTAGATCCTGACTGGCCTTTCAGTTCTTTTTTGCTTATTGATCTCAGGTTTTCATCAGTCTTAAGTATTGAGCTGAGAGGAAGACCGTGAATCTCAGGCCGAAGACCACCACACGCTGTAAGTTATAGCCAAAAACGGGGACGTCTTGACCCGTGGAATCCCAGTCCAAACCTCCCAGACCGAGGCTTGCATTGTAAATCCCAGCCCAAAGCCTGTGATGGATATGTGGGTGTGGAAGTGATGGGTTTAATCCCACCGGACTGACCCGCAGGTTAATTACAATGTGCTGTTTAAGCAGTCCTGCACCAACAGCAGCACACCTAAGAAACACCCATGAATCTTTGTCACACGTATACCACACTGTGCTTTCTGATCATAGGCAGACACAGCATGCAGCATGCACTGGCTAACACTTGGGGATCCCAGGAGATGGAGAAGATTGTCTGTCATCCTGACCTTTCATTATGCTGAGCTAACATGTCAGTTAGTGCCCACCCTTCTGTGGAGGATTACATAGGGGATCACCCACTGTGTTACACATACTACAGCTCCTCTGAAGTTGTGATGCCTGTATCTTAAAATTCTGTTTTATCTCCTTTTCAAATACATTTTTATCCATATTGTTTACATATTTTCCCATTTTGTTGGTGAAAGGTTGTCTTCAGAAACACAGTCATGCATTATGTCTGAACAGTCTCTGGCATGATCACTCACTGTTTGAAGTAGATGAAACAGTGCTGGATTGGAGTCTTCTTTAGGCTTCTTATGTACATGCTGAACATGATCTGTTAAACTGTACCGACGGCACATGCAAAACAAGCCTTCCATGTGAGCCAGATTTTGCTGCATTCCTATTATCTGAAATGAATATGCTGACTAGGCATGCATAATACATGAGAAAATGCGTGCTATTGCAGTGCGTGTTTTTCAGTGGCAGCCCCTTCTGCCTCTCCACATAGTCAAAACGGACACTTACATGCACAAAAGGGGACATCAAAACACTGGAGGCCCTTAGCCCTGGATGCAAGGCCAGGGAGGAAAAAAAAGGGAAGAAGAAGAAGAAGAAAGAAAAGAAAAAAAAACTGAGAAGCCCAGAGCTGCTCCTCATTATGCTTGGCCTCTCTGTCTTCCCTTCTCCTTTTTCCCTGCCTCTCATCCTTTCCTCTGTCAGTCAGCCTATGGCCTTTTTGCAAGCATCCTCCTCTCTCCCAGTGGGTTACCACCAGTCAGTGGATCTGGCCTGGATGCTGGCACTAAGTGCTAATTACAATGTCTCTCTCACCATAGTGACAGCCATGGCCAAGAAGATCTTTGCTTCCTTTTTTGTGCAAATCCACAGCTGGGAAAGTAACACTTCAGTGAATTCTTGCTGACTTGCACACTGGCTAGTTTAAGTTGACATTTAGTGGCGTACATTGGCTGATGGGAGTTCTCAGACCCAATAAATCATCATTTGCTGTATTCCACTAACTGACATCTTCACTCAGTGGAGTTATGACATGCTAATTGTGTGTATGGACATATACTGTAGTAGATGATTAGATCTGATGTCTTATATGGCATGTATAATGTGAAGATGCAAGGCGGAAATCCATCAACAGAATCAGTACTGAGGCAGTTTATTCAGCTGTTCTCCATTTTAACATGACCCTGATACATGACTCTTCTCCGAGGAGACACGGCTTAGCACTCCTGATAAAAAGATCTTGAATCATTTACATTGTAATCCACTTTACCATCCCTTGTTTAGTTGGTAAACTCCCCCCAGTCCTATTACTCTGAATCTTCTTTTCCAACCTCACATTGCAGTTTGCCAAGCTTCTTTCCCATGTCAAGAGAGCTGAGAGGATTAAGGAGACTGCCTTAGTCTGTGTGTCCACACTCTAACGTGACAATGAATGAAGGTAGGGTCACCAAAGTCTGGCACAAAGCTTGGTCGTGCGGGTATTTGTAGCTAAACTTTGATGTCAGAAAGTCAGATGTCAAGGTAACCAGGCCACATTGGTGTTAGTAATGACTAATTAAGTTCTTTGATATAACAGGCATCATGTAACACATTTCCTGTTGTTTTTTGATGTGAAATAGGCTTCTGTACTTGGCTATAACAGTCTATGTATTGCAAAAATCTGCTAGTGTACAAACAGAGTAAAGCACTATAACTGTGGAAGTGTGCTCACTACTGAACCCATGTTTTCTAAAGGCAATTTGCCATATGTTTGTTTTTCTGAGTGCAGAGTGGCATGACCGATAAAAGCAATCTAGTTTCCAGCCACACTCACTCGCTGAAAACTTTGAGTGTGCCTCGGCCCATTTAGTCAGAAGAGGCATCTCTGTTTATTGGAAAACAGTGTCACTAAAATTTGAGCTTTGATCATCAGTTTACTACACTCATGCCTAAAACAAATTAAACTTTCAAATTTTGGTGACCATCAACTCCGGTTAATTCTTTAAAAAAAAACATTTTTTATTTTTTTTTTTTTACCAATTAATGTCTTATTTGCTCTGCCCAACAAACAATAATCTTGGTCTTGGTTACATTAAAGTTTTATTAATTGTTTCATAAACAGTCGAGCTACATAGACAGATTGCCACTTGTGTGCAGAACAAAAAGACTGAACACAGTGGTGACTTGTTATTGTATTAGACGTTTGATATGGCACTACCCACTTGCTCATTACACAGGTGTTGGTAGCGGGGAGATGTCCAATATTTGCTTTTTTTTTTTTTAGCTCTTGTTTGCTGTCCACCAGCTATAAGTGGCAATATCTAGCCCTTTAACCTCTGCATACTCCACAGGGACAATGATCTTTCATTCAAATTTTCTTCATTTGGAATTTTAGTTGCATCAAATGGATTTATCAGAGCTTTCTTCAGAAATGTTCCATGCCATACAAAGACAAACATTTAAGTCAAGAATGTCTTCTTTTTCATTCTGCTAAGCCCTTTCAGTACCAACACAAAGGTCATCAGTGTTCTCCTGTTCTGCTGAATTGCTACAGTACTCTAACACCTTTATTCTCTAACACCTCGTGTCAAGGTCGGTGCCTTTCAGTGAGCTTTAATGAGATTCTTGCTCTGTACTGTATATGCAACTGTGTCTATGGAAACAAAATTGTTTAAGGTGAGCTTGAATCCAGTCTGCCCTGCAGCAGTTTCAATTGTTACTCCAAGTGAGCCCGCAAGGAAAAATGATTATTCTCTCAATGAAATGTTATACTCAGTGAATACTAGGGGTGTAATGATATGCCTAAAATCATGGTTCAGTACATACTTTGGTTTTAAGGTCACGGTTTGGTTCATTTTCAGTACAGCAAGGAAATAAAATGCAAAACATAAAACTGCTTATGTTTTGTATAAACAGGAACAGCTTTATTGACCAAAAAACTGCAAACTGCCAGCAGTAAATTTCCCCAATAAATAAAATATTCTCAAATACACAAAATAAAAATAAAACAAATAAATTATCTTTTAAGGAAATGAACGATGCAGATATGTGCAACAATACAAGTTTGAACAGCCTATTATAAAAAGTTCCCACAGCTAAATAAAATAACCCATGAAACATGAGTTGGAAACTTGAACTTGAGTGTTTGTAGCAACACAGTTAAATAACAGACAATAGTTTGGTTTTTTAACCCCCCCAAAAAAAGAAATGAAACTCAAATATCTGCTTCTGCTGCTGTTGTAAGTTTACTGTTCAAAACAAACTGGAGTAATAATATGAATAATATTCAACTCCATTGAAGTCAAAAAGAAAGTAACAAAGTAGTCCATCTTGTTTGAAACCTTGCTGGGTCTAGAAGTTTAAAAGTTATTTAGACTTCAGATGAAAATTAAAAGAAATATCAGTTTCCAAATACTTTAAGTTACAGTGCAGGAATGTGATCCCTCACTACACATATAGTGAAATATTTAAGCCATTATAATTTGTGATAATTATGGTTCTTTTTTTGTTAAATTACAAATGATGGTATTCTAATTTCCTGAGATGCACTAATATTCAGAATGAGGGTTTATATTAACTTAATCCTCACCTGGCCACTTAAGTTACTGTTTCGGCCAATCGTCTGAAGGCAGGGCGATCTTGGGCTAGGGCAATGATGTCAGTCAGAGGTTATCATTGCAACCTGGGTCATCCAGGACAGTCTGGGCCAACCTCGGGGGTGCTGCCAGCCGGGGGGCGGGGGGGGGGGGCTGGCAGAGAGGGCCTGCTTGACTGGTGTCCTGTCTTCCAACCTGGCCATGTGGCCGAGGAGCCACAGCCTCCATCTTCTGATGACGGTGGAGATGGGGATGGGGCAGCCAGCCCTCCTATAGACCTTATCGTTTGGGGTGTGGTACAACCATCGGATGCCAAGGATGTTATGGAGGCAGGTCCAATGGAATGTATCCAGATGGTGGGTGGTTGTGGTGGAGAGGGTCCAGGTCTTGGACCCATAAAGGAGGACGGGGATCACATAGGTGTTAAAGATTCGCAACTTTGTGGATGTGCAGATCTTCCCATTCCGCCAGACTCTCTGGAGGAGGCTGAAAGTACTGCAAGAAAGCTGCAGGCAGTGAGTAATCTGTGAGTCTGACGAGCAGGAGCTGGTGATCTTAGATCTGAGGTAGAGAAAGTCGTTGACAGTCTCAATCGGCTTGTTGTTGATGGTGATGACTTGTGGTGGTAGTGGCAAGAAGTCTGACAGTGACTGGATCTTTGTCTTTGCCCAGCTGAGGGTGAGGCCCAGGGGTGATGCTTCCTCTGCAAGCAGTTCCAGTGCCTCAGCGACTATGTCTATATGCGTGGCGAAAAGCACCATGTTGTTCGCATAACAGAGGTCTGTGAAGTGGGAGTGGAAGTCAACTCCAAGATTGGGGCAGCGTTCCGTCGCGTTCTTGATCCAGTAGTCAACTGCAACATTAAAGAGGTTTGGCACGGCGACACCCCCTGCCGGACTCCTGAGGCAATGACAAAAGGGTCTGACATGTCACCCTTGGCACGTACCCTGCACGTGGTGTTGGAGTAGAGGTCCCGGAGAATGTTGATGTACTTGGACGGGACTCCAGTGCCACGGAGGAGTTGCCAGAGGGCGTTCCTTTCTAGGGAGTTGAAGGCAGCTTTGAGGTCGACGTAGTCCGCATAAAGAGGTTGGTGATACTCCCTCCACTATTGCGCTAGGACACTCAAGGCAAAGATGCAGTCCACTGTGGACCAGCAAGGGGTGAAGCCGGCCTGCTGGCGGCTGCGCTTGGCAAGGAGCAGGGGGCGGATGTGGCTCAGGATGACAGCAGTGATTACCTTGCCGGGGATGGAAAGCAGTGTGATGGGACGATAGCTGGCTGTGCTCTGATGGTCACCCTTGTTCTTGTAGAAGGACAGAGTTACCCTATCCCTGCAGTCCCCAGGGATGCGTTTTTCTGCCCAAATGAGGGCAGAATGCTTTTTCATAGAGAAGATGAAAAAGAATAAGTTACTCATGTAATTCATTCATTTACTGCAGTTAACACGCTGCCAGCAGAACTGAAACAGTTCAGCCTTCAGCAGCCATTGTCAAAGAGAGATTATTGTCCAATACGTAATGTTAGCACATGCTAACAGTTTAATCAGTTTTCTAAAGCTGAGACAGTCACTCAAAGAAAATAAGAAGCGCTAACTTTACCAGTGTGGTGTTTAGAAGTGGCCCAACTTCAGTCACTCATCCCCATGTCGGAGAGCAGTGGAGGTCCGCTGACAGTCTGCTGGAAACAGGGAACTGAGTGGAGGAGGAGGTGGTGGGATATGACAGTTACACTTTCTGTCCATCACTCACTACAGTCCATGTCCATACATCGGTATGCCTCTGTACTGTACCATGGGGGGTGTACCGAAAAATCCGAATACATGTACCGTTACACCCCTAGTGAATGCAGAACATAACAACACATGATAAATTATTGCTTTTGGTGTACGTATTATTGTGTTTGTTTCACTTTCTTTGTAGTTTCATGTTATGGCACAGTTGTCACCAATAGGCAGACACAGATACTCTCCTATCCGGACCTGGAGCTGTAGTCAACAAATATTTGGGTTTTGTTAAAATTTGGTTGAGTTTACATTTTTACTGGCACCTCTTTTCCTGCATTTATGGTACTTTGCATTAGCTCCGGCAGTGACACTTAAAACAGCAGCTTTAACTTATGTTGCTCTGGACTTTTGCTTGAAGAAATTTTCTCTAATTGGACCTCTTTGAATTGTAATTGATACCCCTGTTTTAGCACACAAAGACAGAAGTTCAGCAGCTGACAACCTCTCACCTCACCGTCTCTGAGACAAGTTGGCTATATATGTGTGTGTGTGTGTCTAAAAATGTCCTGTATATTACTTCTCCTGGAGGATAGATTTTCAGGGACATATACCTTCACACTGACAGGAGTGCTGATCTGCTAACGAGAGTGAGATAGATCCATGTGCCATTCACGACCACATGGGATCTCTTTTTCAAATGCAGATGAGAAAATGAAAGACAGTAAGCCTCACAAATTGGACTGCCCAGTGAGGGTGAAATAATATTAGGAATACTGAAACTTTAAAACAGTTGCTGACCTGTACTGTATATTACAGTGCACCGGCTGTGGAAAAGATCGGTTTGGGTCAGCTCCATCTCCTAAGTCAAGGTGATGTAAAAGAATCCGAGTCCTGTCTAAGTGAAGCCCTGCTGACTGCTGACCTTTGTCTCTTCTCCCATCTATCATGCCAAGTATGTGTGGATGCTTGAGTGCGTGTGCTGGTGGTGATGGGTGCTAGTTTGCGTGCCAGTTGCAGTGTTTGGATGTGCGTGTGCAAGTGAGGCACTTTGAAGGATTTGTCTTTGTCATTGTATTGCGTGAATGAGCAATCTGTCCTGCTCATATTCAGTCAAGCATATCCAGTCCTGGCCCTAGCCCTGCCTATGGTGACAGGAAAACCGTAGCAGTTTAAATTAGTTGACAGCAGGAAATATTTATATGGAAGATTTCTCCGCTTTCTTTTCTGCTTTTCACTGCAAAAAAAAGTGATATATTCGCTGATAGGTATTGTCATTCCAAAGATTAATTAATGTAAAAGAACACATTTTTTAAGTTTATTGTGTTGTCAAAATATTCTTTAGCCTTTCATATATGGATGGGATGGGTTGGGGTTACATAAAATAGGTATTAAGCTTTACAAGAGAATACAAGAAAATAGAAAATTGAACCAGAAAATAGAAGCCTGAAAGGCTCCAGGGGATACACCAAACACCTTTATAGCTATTTCCTTCAGCACTTTAGCTGTACTTGCCCAGTCCTCTGGTAATTCATCTCTACCACCCAGAGCCTTTCTCAACTCGCTTCCTCTTTTTGTTTTCCAAAGTCATCCTTCAGACTACCATCCGATGCTGCCTAGCTGCATTCTCTGTTGACACCGACTTGCAGTCTGCTATCTCGTTCAGATTTCTCCTTCTGCGTAAGATATAGTCCACCTGTGTGCACCTTCCTCCACTCTTGTAAGTCACCCTATTTTCCTCTCTCTTCTTGAAATGCATATTCACCACCATCTTTTTAGCAAAATCAACAACTATGTCCTTCCACATTTCTCTCCTTAACACCATACCTACCCAGCACCTCATCATCATCTCTGTTCCCTTCCCCTACATGCCCATTGAAGTTTGAGCCTACAGTGTATTAGTTAAGCAATATTGGCTGAAAACCATATTGTCCTGCCATACTATAAAGTGGGATAAACAATAAGCTTGCTCAATAAAATCAGCACTAATAAGCTATTAATTTAATCATTACTTCAGCCCTATGCTAATTCAGCTTGCAATAATGTACAATTAAATAATTAATTTGGAAAAATAATAAAAATACACACAGCAGCTGAATAAAGTGATTAAAGCATCTCCAGTATTTATATCATGCACACACTGACAAAAATAGCAATAGCAGCAATCAGCACTAAAGCATCTGCGGAATGCTGAGGTGCAAGTGTCACCTCGGGGGAAGATTAGTGGTGTTCCTCTCTCCCACCAGGATAACAATAGTGTATTCAGTGGAGTGCACCGGATAACAGAGCTCAGACAGACAGTTGGATGTGTTTACCAGTACCAGAGGCATTCCCAAAGGCTCCATATTAATGGCAGTCTTACTCTGCATCTTTATATGGTAGATTTTAAAGAACGGCCAGTTCATCACTTCCTCCATCTCCAGTCTGCTTGATCGCTTCCTTCCTTCTTTTCTTCTAGCACCCTTTCTTCCTCCTCTTTTTGTAATCTGTGCTTTCTCCTCCTTCTTTCTCCCTTTTCCCGTTTGTTCGTCTTTTCTTGCACCTCTTTCTGCAGCGTACCATGGAATACCAGTCATTCTGCCCACTTGTGTGTGAAGCCTATCACTCTAGGCCGATTTACTACACTGAAGGGGGAACAAAGGTGCAGGAAATGGAGGTCAGAACTCATCATTAGTGGCCAATGAATTCTTAATTAGGACTAACAAATGGTGCAGTGCTTCTATTGTGGCTGGAGCATTCCCAAAGCATCAGAGATCACAGGGCACTCACCTACACTGACCGTTGAAGCTGATTATGTTGGACTGCGGCAAAATACTGTACATCATTATTCCACTTTGTCACAGTATCTTGTAGAGTTTAAATAGATTTTAGCTTAAAAAAACAGAAAAGAACCAGTCTTCTTATATTGTATTCAAGGATTAGCACATGGTTGTTTTACACTGACAGACACGGGGAATAAATCAGAGATTAGAGGAAGATCCATCCATTTTAAAGATGCTCGCAGCAGGGTGTGGATGTGATTTTCTATGTGCCGTAAGTAATAATGGGGAATACAGCTGTGTGACTTGACTGTTTATTCACATTTAATGAGGACACAGAGGATGCAGGCGATTTAAAGTACCAAGAGGCCATTATTTTTCTCTTGCTTTTATGTAATTGAAACCATTTCTCAAAAAGGTCAAGACAAATGCTGCAAAGAGAAGCAACTTCACTATTTTATGAAGCTGGAAAAAGGATTAATTAATAGTATGTGTAAGATTGAGCATTTTGTGAAATTACTACATATTACAGGTGGCTAAATTGTCCTGTCTCTTATTAAGAGTGCCATTAAAAATTGGAGCAATAGTTGCATTATATAGCAGAATATTGCAGTTTTCCAGTTTTCTAGCACCCAGTGGGATGTGGCTACTAGGTGCATTTCAATAAATTAGAATATCATCAATAAGTTAATTTATTTAAGTAAGTCAACTCAAAAAGTGAAACTCATATATGGATTCATTACTCACAGAGTGATAAATTTCAAGCATTTATTTCTTTTAATTTTGATGATTATGGCTTACAGTTAATGAAAACACAAAATTCAGTTTCTCAAAAAAATTGAATATTACATAAGATCAATTTTTAAAAAATAATTTTTTAACAACAGACGTTGTACCGGTCTGTTGTGGTGAAGGGGGAGCTGAGTTCTAAGGCAAAGCTGTCGATTTACCAGTCAATCTACATTCCTACTCTCACCTATGGTCACAAGCTTTGGGTAATGACTGAAAGAACAAGGTCACGGATACAAGCAGCTGAAATGAGTTTTCGCCGAAGGATTGCTGGACTCATCAGAGATAGGGTGAGGAGCTCAGTCATCCGGGAGAGGCTCAGAGTAGAACCGCTGTTCCTCCACATTGAAAGGAGCCATTTGAGGTGGTATGGGCATCTTATCAGGATGCCTCCTGGACGCCTCCCACTTGAGGTGTTTTGGGCACGTCCCACTGGGAGGAGACCCCGGGACAGACCCAGGACTCGCTGGAGAGACTATGTCTCCCAGCTGGTCTGGGAACGCCTTGGTATCCTCCCTGAAGAGCTGGAGCAGGTGGCTGGGGAGAGGGAAGTCTGGGCTTCTCTGCCTGAACTGCTGCCTCCACGACCTGGACCTCTGGAAAAGCGGTAGAAGATGGATGGATGGATGGATGGATTTTTTAACAGAAATGTTGGCTGATTGAAAAGTATGTCGGTGTACACACTCAATACTTGGCTGAGGCTCCTTTTGTATGAATTACAGCATCAATGCGGCGTGGCATGAAGGTGATCAACCTGTGTTACTGCTGAGGTGTTATGGAAGCCCAGGTTGCTTTGATAGCGGCCTTCAGCTTGTCTGCATTGTTGGGTCTGGTGCCTCTCATCTCACCTCTCTGTATGGGGTTTAGGTCAGGAGAGTTTGCTGGTCAATCAAGCAAAGTGATACCATGGTTATTAAACCAGGTATTGGTACTTTTGGCAGTGTGAGCAGGTGCCATGTCTTGCTGGAAAATTAAATCAGCATCTCCATAAAAGCTTGTCAGCAGAGGGAAGCGTGAAGTGCTCTGAAAAGTTCCTGGTTCATAGCTGTGCTGATTTTGGACTTGTTAAAACACGGTGGACCAACACCAGCAGATGATATGGCTCCCCCAAATCCAATGCCAAGTCCTGTCATGTGGAAATCAAGGTCCCAGAGTCTGGAGGAAGAGTCTAGAGGCACAGAATCCAAGTTGCTTGAGGTCCAGTGTCAACTTTCCACCGTCAGTGATGATATGGGAGCCATGTCATCTGCAAAAGGAGCCCCGACCAAGTATTGCATGTGTACATGGACATACTTTTAAGCTGGCCAACATTTCTATTAAAAATCCCTTTTTTAAATTGATCTTATGTAATATTCTAATTTTTTAAAAAGCTGAATCTTGGTTTTTCATTAGCTGTAAGCCATAATCATCAAAATTTAAAAAAATAAACAATTAAAATATCACTCTGTGTGTAATGAATCTTTTTATGTATGAGTTTCACTTTTTGAATCGAAGTACTGAAATAAATTAACTGTTCAATGACATTCTAATTGATTGAGATGCATCTGTACTGTATATACACTACCGTTCAAAAGTTTGGGGTCACCCAGACAATTATTTTGTGTTTTCCATGAAAGGTCACACTTATTTACCACCATGAGTTGTAAAATGAATAGAAAATATAGTCAAGACATTGACAAGGTTAGAAATAATGATTTGTATTTGAAATAATAATTTTTTCCAGATACTCAACCTGCTCAAAGGAAGGTCAGTTTTATAGCTTCTCTAACCAGCTAAACTGTTTTTGGCTGTGCTAACATGATTGCACAAGGGTTTTCTAATCATCCATTAGCCTTCTGACGCAATGAGCAAACACACTGTACCATTAGAACACTGGAGTGATAGTTGCTGGAAATGGGCCTCTATACACCTATGTAGATAATGCACCAAAAACCAGACATTTGCAGCTAGAATAGTCATTTACCACATTAGCAATGTATATTAGATATTAGAGTGTATTTCTGATTAGTTTAAAGTTATCTTCATTGAAAAAAACAGTGCTTTTCTTTCAAAAATAAGGAAATTTCTAAGTGACCCCAAACTTTTGAACGGTAGTGTACATTTATTTTGCATTACAAAATTAAAATTGACAGGATTGTCTGTGTTCTATTTCCTTAATCTGTCTCATTGCTTGGTGTTAGTTGGGACAATCCTTCCATTTTTGCACATAAATCATGATTTGAGTCCATTCTGATCTAATTAACACTCCACTTTTCCATGTTTGTCTTGCTAGAAAATTGTAAAGACAAGACAGTGTCATGATACCACTTCTTTTGACAATTCATCACTGCTGCTGTTAAAACTCACCACCTGCCAAACATACACACCATGAGTGTAAAGAGAAAAAAATATACTAGGAAAAGGTGTGCACTTATATTTAACATTCCCTTGGTACATGCGTTATTTTCACCTGTTCTTGCCTCCCTTTCTATCAGCTTCTATACATGTCTTCCTTCCTCCCATCTGTCCTCTCATCCTCATGCGGTACGTCAAACGTCACCAGCCTGGCTGTGCGCTGACAGGCAGCCCACTGACAAGCTCCCAGGCCATTCTGAGGGGAGCCGAGCCTCCCTCCATGAGGCCCTCGAAGAGACACTGTCACAGCAAATCCACTCTGGAGGCTGCCCAGCCCAGTCAAGCTTATTCACACTGCAAACAAAACATAGGAGTTCCAGTTTGAGCGTATGCAATGTGTGTTAAAAAATTACAGTTGACGGCAATTGCAGTGCTACTGTTTTATAAGAAGAAATAAAAAGACAAGCTAAGGTTCTGAGGCTGGCCTCCAACAGAAAAATATGGTTGTTTTTACCAACAGGTGTTATAATCTATAGGTACATTGACATTAAGCGACATGGAAGAGGGTCATGGTTATAATGTGTGTAAAGTAGGACAACAACTTCTTCTAATCCTAGCTCTAAGTAATTCAGATATATTAATCAAGTGCTTAACCCTAAACCTCGCCATATCTATAACCACTTATTTAATGCATAAAGGAAGCAAATCATGAAACGGGAAGTGAGCTGTGAAGGGAAAAGTGAAAGTAAAAGACAGATGACAGTGACAAAAATGCAAAATTGGACATGGGGCTCAAGGGTGGAAATGCAGTTTTTAGTGCTGTCCTCCATTTTTGTACAAGTATTTAAGTGGTTTTGAAATCTGGTCATGTCATGGAAAGCAGTGACCCCACAATATTTAAAATAGGTGTGGGCCAATCCGATACTTAGTATTGGTATTGGGTTCGATCAAGGAAAAAATGATGGATCCATTAAATTCATTAAATTATAAAATAAAGCAATAAACGTCTTTTAAAACTGAAGACAATCTGTAAGCATCTCTTCGACGCAGGCTGTCCTTGCACAGCAGTGGCTGCAGCTCTGCTGTGTGTGGGAGGAGTCTGCATGCAAAGATGTAATATTAAGGGCCAGATGGTTGTTAGCTGATTGTTTTAGGATAAAAAAAGGAGAGAGAAACTAACTATATAAACATATCATTGCAAACAAAAATGTAATTTAAAATAAATGACATAGATGGCTTATAGACACATAGAGAACTGAGTTTATCTGTTCTGCATATTTAAGTCTTCATAAAATCTTTCGAAAACTTTAGACTGACAGTGAACGCTCTTTCTGTAGAGAAGATCTTTGTTGGTTTGCTCCCGAGAATGCTAAATTTTGTCTTAGGGAGGATAAAAATGCTCTGAAATAATGTGAAAAACAGATTCAAGAGAAGTTTACATCTCTCCGATGGCTGTGGTGGTGAGGTGAGCTGTTAATTATTTAAGAAGTTATTAAATTATTCTTTAAAAAAAAAGGTGTTTTTAATGTTGATGTTCACGTACAATGTAGTAGGCATTTCTCCTGAAATATTTCCTCAGTCATAATTATATATTACAGAAAATGACTAAAATATAATTTAACTTTATGTTAGAGCTGTGTTTTACACAATGTCCCGACTTCATTGGAATTGGGGTTTGTAGTACAAAGACAAATTTAGTGCTGCTTAATTCAAACTTTTGATTGTTAACCCTGCACCAAGCAGCAATGGGCCATGCTTAATTGACAAACTCCATCCAAACACTACAAGGGAATAACGCAGACAAATATGAGATAATTAGAAAAAAATAAATTATGATACCGCCATTCACACAAACTGTAACACATCTTGGCACTTTGGTACAACTGACCACACAGCAATCCATAGTGTTTGTGAGATAATTTCACCAACACCACAAATGGTTGAGAGGTCATTGACTTCAATTAGCTGTGGTGAGACCTAACACACTGTCAACAACCACTTGTTGAAGTGGCCACACCACTTAAAAGGTTTTAATGCTCACACAAAAGCAGAAAAATATGCAGTTCAATTTTTCTCTAACTTTTAATCTTAACATGGGAGTCTACAGGAATATTAACTTGCTTTTGGAACCTGCTGCAAATGGCCATTTGTGGAATTTGGACTTTTGGGTTGGCTATGTTTTATTTATTTGCTTTGTTATTTTGTTTGTTTTACTTTTAAATCCTTGAAGGGTTCCTCTTGGGTGCCACAGAACTGTTATTTTCCAATTTTATAACTTTTAATTATGTGTAGTTAGTCTTCATGATTCTAAAAGCATAGTAAGCTCCTAAAGACAAGGTGACTTTGCTGACTTGAGACAACATTTTGATCTACAATCAGAGAGTTTATAGCTATTGCTAATTTTCAACTCTTGTCCCTAGTTGGGCTTATACATGAATATAATTAAGACAATAAAATTTAAATGATCAACATACTAAAACTACATTGCACAGTAAACCAAAATGCATACCACAAAATCAGCACTACCTATCATCAACCA
Organism: Pholidichthys leucotaenia; assembly: GCA_020510985.1. Classification (NCBI taxonomy): domain Eukaryota; kingdom Metazoa; phylum Chordata; class Actinopteri; order Cichliformes; family Pholidichthyidae; genus Pholidichthys; species Pholidichthys leucotaenia. Next base: position 118,209,854 of record CM035842.1, read on the forward strand.
TGACACCCTATAAGTTAAATATATCGCCCATCAAAAGTTAATGGGTACAGCTTTGTTTTTCTTTTAGCCAGCACTTAACCTTTGTTGTAAACAATTTTATATCTTCAGTTAATTTAATTTCAGTTGGCAATGTGTCCAAAGTTTACAGCCCTTAATGGAGAAAATGGACAGTCCAAATGTACATTTATGACGTAGTATTTTACAGTTACCATTCACCATGCCCCTGTAAGCATATTGTTAAGATTGTCAAATTTGCATTAGAACAATGGTATCAGTTCAATTCAACTTTATTTATATAGCGCCATTTCACAACAACAGTCATCTCATAGCACTATCAACTGTAGGGGGGAACCCCCACAGTTGCAGAAAGACCCCAGCAATCAGGCGATCCCCTGTGAGCAAGCACTTGGCGACGGTGGAGAGGAAAAACTTCCTTTTAACAGGAAGAAACCTCCAGCAGAACCAGGCTCAGGGAGGGGCAGTCATCTGCTGCGACTGGCTGGGGGGTGAGGGGATAGAGAAAAAGAAAAGAACAGACATGTAGAGAGCAAACAGCACGATGGGGACTCAATCTATGGGAGAGAACAAACAAATGTTAATGACCAGCAAAAAAAAAATATTTCATAGAGAGTGAGGAAAGGAGTGAGGCCCAGTGCATTACTGGAGGTCCCCCGGCTGACTAAACCTATTAGCAGCATAACTAAGGGAGGGCTCAGAAACACATGATCCCTCCCTAATTGTAGGCTATATCAAAAAGGTAGGTTTTAGCCCTATTCTTAAAAACGGAGATCGAGTCTGACTCCCGAATCCAGATTGGCAGCTGATTCCACAGGAGAGGAGCTTGATAACTGAAGGCTCTGCCTCCCATTGTACTTTTGGAGATTCTAGGTATTACAAGTAATCCTGCATTTTGGGAGCGTAGTGCTCTGTTAGGATAATACGGTAGTATCAGATCTTTTAAATAAAAAGGAGCCTGATTGTTTAGAGCTTTGTAAGTAAGAAGAAGGATTTTAAACTTAATTCTAAACTCTATGGGAAGCCAATGAAGGGAGGCCAGAACCGGAGAGATATGATCTCTCATTCTAGTACCTGTTAAAACTCTTGCTGCAGCATTTTGGATCAGCTGAAGACTTTTTAAAGATGTTTTAGGACAGCCTGATAATAAAGAATTACAATAATCTAATCTCGAGCTAACAAAAGCGTGGATCAATTTCTCAGCATCACTCTGAGACAAGATGCTCCTAATCTTGGCAATATTACGCAAATGATAGAAGGCAGTCTTAGCAACAAATTTAATATGTGAATTGAAGGACAAATCCTGATCAAAAATAACTCCAAGGTTCCTCACAGAGCTATTAAGAGAAAGAGTAACCGCATCCAAACTGAAAGTTTGATTTGGAAAGGAATTTCTAAGGTTTTTTGGACCAACAAGAATGACTTCAGTCTTATCTGAATTTAATAGCAGGAAATTACAAGTCATCCAAGCTTTGATTTCCTTAAGACAGGCTTCTAACTTGGCTAACTGATTACTATCATCTGGCTTCATTGACAGGTATAATTGTGTGTCATCTGCATAACAATGAAAATGTATACAGTGCTTTCTAATAATGTTGCCTAACGGAAGCATATATAAACTAAAAAGAGTAGGGCCTAGCACAGATCCCTGTGGAACTCCATGACTAAGCTTTGAGTTGAAAGAAAACTCATTATTTACATGAACAAACTGGAACCTATCAGATAAATAAGATCTAAACCATTGCAACGAAGTTCCATTAAGTCCAACATAGTGTTCTAATCTATCAAGTAGAATATTATGATCGATAGTATCAAAAGCTGCACTAAGGTCTAAAAGGACAAGTACAGAAACTAGTCCATTATCAGATGCAATGAGGAGGTCGTTAGTGACCTTCGCTAAGGCTGTTTCAGTACTATGATGGATTCTAAACCCAGATTGAAACTCTTCAAGTAAACCATTTCCCTGCAGGTGGTCAAATAATTGCGTAGCAACAACTCTTTCTAAGATTTTTGAAATGAAAGGGAGATTAGAGATTGGTCTATAGTTAGCTAAAGCTCCTGGATCTAGCGTTGGCTTTTTGAGTAAGGGTTTAATTACAGCCGTTTTAAAAGCTTGCGGTACATGGCCTAAAGTTAATGAAGAATTGATTATATGAAGAATAAAGCTGCCAATAAGTGGGAAGACTTCTTTAAATAACCTGGTAGGAATAGGGTCTAAAAGACAAGTTGAAGGTTTGGATGAGGAAACTATTTTGTCTAACTCACAAAGGTCGATTGGAGTAAACTCATCAAGACAGACATCAACAGAAGGAGTTGTAGTAGTTACAGTATTTAAGTTAACTGTGGGAAGAATCTGATTGATTTTATCTCTGATGGATAAAATTTTATTATTGAAAAAGTTCATAAAGTCCTGACTAGTAAGCTCTAAGGGAATGCTAGGATTGACAGAGTCCTGACTCTTTGTCAACCTGGCTACAGTACTGAAAAGAAACCTGAGATTATTCTTGTTCTCTTCTATTAATGCAGAGTAATAACTCGTTCTAGCTTTTCTAAGAGATTTTTTATAAATTAAAAGATGATTTCTCCAAGCTAAATAGATTTCATCTAAATTAGTAGAGCGCCATTTTCTTTCTAATTGACGAGTCTTCTGTTTTAAGGTACGAGTTTCTGTGTTGAACCAAGGAGTTAGAAATCTCTGATTAGACTTTTTCTTTTTTAAGGGGGCCACCAAGTCTAGAGTCTGATGCAGAGAAGCTGAAACACTATCCACCATGTTGTCAATTACAGAAGGAGCAAGCTGTCTATAGCTTATTTCCGTTGTGTTGACACATGGCATAGAGGAAACAATCTGCATAAATTTGGAAACAGCATCATCTGAGAGGCATCTACTGTAATAATATTTTTCTTTAGGAGCCAAATAGTCAGAAATAGTAAAATCAAAGGTTAACAGACAATGGTCTGACAGTACAGGGTTATGAGGAGACACTACAAGACTTTCTATTTCTATGCCATATGTCAAAACAAGGTCCAATGTATGGTGGAGGTAATGAGTAGAATTTCCTACTTTCTGAGAAAACCCAATCGAATCTAATATTGAATTGAATGCCACATTAAGGCAGTCACTATCTACATCCACATGTATATTAAAGTCCCCTACTATAATTATTCTATCAGATTTCAGCACTAAATCAGCTAAGAAATCAGCAAATTCGGATAAAAATTCTGAGTAGGTTGATGGGGGACGATAAACTATGGCAAATAAAATTGGGTTTAACCTAAAATTGCTAAAGTGCCCAATACTGAGGACCAGGCCCTCAAAGGAATTATAACATGTTTTTTGCTTTACATTAACTAGTAATTTGGAATGGTAAATTGTTGCTACTCCTCCTCCACGACCAGAACTTCTAGGATTTTGACAGTTTAAATAACCAGAGGGAGTTGATTCATTTAAACCAACATAATCCTCTTGTCCTAACCAAGTCTCTGTAAGGGAAATTAAATCAATCTGATGATCATTTAACAAATCATGGACTAACAGAGACTTGGGAGTTAGAGACCTAATATTTAATAAACCACATTTAATTTTTAAATTATGAGGAGGAACAGAGGCCAAATCATTCAATTTAGGGGCTTTATGTTTAATTTGAGTTTTACCAATATTTTGCTTTATCACTTTGGGATGCTTATACATTATATTTTTATTCACTTTGGAGGGAGCAGACAACGATTCTCTGATGGGGAAGTCAGGGGCTAAGCTGAGGGGTGGCGGATGAAGAGGAGCTGCAGAGAGGTGTGTAAGACTGCGACTCTGCTTCCTGGTCCCAACTCTGAGTAGTCATGGTTTTGGAAATTTGGATAAAAAAGATGCCAGATTGTTAGATAAATGAGAAGCACCATCCAAAGTGGGATGAATGCTGTCTTGTCTCATAAGACCAGGTTTTCCCCAAAAAGAGCTCCAATTGTCAATGTAGCCCACGTCATTTTTAGGACACCACACAGACAGCCAGCGGTTCAAGGATGACGAGCGACTAAACATGTCATCACTGGTCAGATTGGGGAGGGGCCCAGAGAATACTACAGTGGCAGACATCGTTTTGGCAAAGTCACACACCGATTCTATATTAAGTTTCGTGACTTCCGACTGCCGGAGACGGATGTCATTAATGCCGGCGTGAATAACAATTGTGGAATATTTACAGTTACTTTTAGCCAGCATTTTCAAATTTGACTCGATGTCGCCTGCTCTGGCCCCAGGAATGCATTGGACTATGGCCGCTGGAGTCTCTAGGTTCACGTTTCTGACTACAGAGTTGCCAATGATCAGAGTTTTTTCCTCAGTGGGTGTGTCGCTGAGCGGGGAAAAATGATTAGAAACGTGAACAGGTTGGTGGTGTACCGGGGCTTTGCGACTAGGCTTCCTTCTCACCGTCACCCACCCAGTCTCCTCGCTGCTGAGGAGAGCCGAGGGACCACTGACAGTGGGACCTAAGCTAGCTAGCTCCGCTGCAGCTAATGGGCGTCCGTCAAGATTAACTGGCGCAGACGGTGTTTCAATGCAGCGGAGCCGGGATTCCAAATCAGACAACCTCGCCTCGAGCGCCTCAAAAAGACAACATTTATTACATTTACCGTTATCACTAAAAGAGGCAGAGGTGTAGCTAAACATCTGACAGAGAGAGCACACCAGAGGAGGAGAGGAAAGCGAGCTAGTAGCCATAGCTAGTGGCTAGAGAGCAAACCACAAAGCAAACCACACAGGCAGACAGCAAAACAGGAAGTGACGATACATTACCACAAGGAAGTGACGATCCGATTCCCCACCTTGTTTGACATTTTAAAGGGTTAAAAGAAAGAGGACAATTAAAGCCTGCCACTTGCAGATTGCTAGATTACTTTGGCTGACTGAGATAGATGACATTTTACAGTAAGGTTAGTTCTTCGGAGAGCCTTAATGTCGCTTCTTATGTTGTATGTCGGCCATGCTTGAAACTAAACTGTGGTCTTTATTTCCTTTAGTATTTTCTGTCCTGAGCAGCCGGAGTGACTGTATTTTGCATTCATGCATATGTCTGTTTCCATGTGTGGATCCTATGGCTTCCATCCAAATCTGGATGGAATTTTGCAACTAATTAGTCACTAAAGACTCCAGAGTTTGACTTTGCCCATATTAAATGACAAAGAAATGAATTAATAACAAACAGGATTAAACCCTACCATCTAAACTGAGTTTCTCATTTTGTTAGTTTTGGCTCTAATTTGTCTCATTTGATTTGGCACCACTGTGTCATTTGTCACCGTTTCATTTCAGTTGTGCTATCACTGCCAAACTTTGGGGAGCGTGCCTCTGAAGTAATCTGAAGCGATCAATCTCACTTAACTTTGCTCAGAAGCTTCTCTCTGGTGTGCCCTCGGGGGAGGAATGGGTGTTATGTTGTATGAAAATATGTGTGAGAAAGAGATGGAGAAAGGGTGCGGCGTTTAGATAATGCACTCTCTCCAGCTGTCAAGTCTATGGTTGTTTATGAAGGAATGTGAAGATTTGATTAAAATAAAGTTCTGTCCTGCCGTATCTGATTATCCTCATGCACACCTTCTGAAATGAGACAAGCTTGCTTTACATGCACAAGGACACACAAGCAGTTTTGCAGTATGCACACAGAAGCTCACACATACACACGCACAGTGTCATCTTCAAAGGCACCCAGGGGCGGCAGGGCCGACGTGACAACAGCCCTAATGAGCTCGCCAGAGTGGGTGACCCTGGCGCCTGGCGAGAGGAGTGGTGTCGCCATGGAGATGCGGAGGCGAAGGGTCTGAGTCATGGTGTCATGCAGGTGTTTTTGGAATTGGATTAATCACCTTAACTTTGATTTTGCATTATATGCGAATACTCATATTGCTATCATGGTAAGTAATATGAGTATTTCCTTTTGCATTTAGATTACATCTGACATCCTGACAGATTAGATCTTAATAGTCCAACTCTGCGTTGCTTCTGCCCCTGTCCAAATTACTGCACTGTAATATCAGTTCAGCATTTATTGCAAGTAAGTGGCCACACTTCTGATGAACAATCAAAACCTTGACACCTCTTAAGATCTGGGGTGTAAAATTTTGACTGTGCTCCCAAGTTTTTCTTTGGCAACATGAGAGACAGTGAGAATGAGATGGTGTAAAAGAGAGAGAGAAAGAAGTGCAAGGAATGCAAAGGGCTCCGGGGTCTTCAGTGTGCTCGGTGATGATATGCGGGGTAATGAACTTCCCGACTTTACGCGTCAGAAACATGACGCTCTGCATCGCCTTTACTGTCAGCAATTTCTGCCCCTGTATGGGTGAGACGAGTGCCCCTATAATCTCTTTCCATCCACTCCATACCAGCTTTCGAGGCTTGCTCCGCTGATTTAAAGCCTGCGTTTCATTTGTCAGCCTAATGGTGAATTTGTAAGGAGTTTAAATTTGTGCTGCTCCTGGAGGTGTCGCGTGCAGTTGACAGCATTGATGGAAAGAGGGAAGTTTGCTGCTTGGCGTGAAAAGTAATCACTTTATACTTGGACGAGTGTCTTAACGGAAGCAGGATACATTTCTGTTTGTGTGATGCACCAAATGCAGTGGAATGCACAGATCAACATTTTTTATATAATCCTGTTTGTTAATTACCCGACATAATAGTTCTGGGAAAGACAAGTCCCTTAAACAACCTTGCATTTTTTCCCAGTTTAACCATTCTGACACAATAGATGGAAGAGTAACCTTATGACAGCTGCTGACTCATTCACGACTCTGCTGTTTAAGTGGAGAAAATTGAAAGATTAATTTTGCTTCATAATTAAACTGAATAAGATTTGTTTCCAAAATAAAAGTTAGCCCTTTATTTTCACTTTTTAAAAGCATGTAATCAGTACTGGTTGACAAATATGGTTATGAAAAGCTTTGAAGTGTTTGTATTAATCTTTGTACTCTTTGCTTTGTTTCCCTTCTCGTAATTGAATGGTGGGAATGTGACACGGGTGTAATATGTTTATCCTTTAAACAGAAATAGCCACAGTTGCACTGCAGTGGAGGCATGCACACGAGCATGCACTTTCTGTCAAAGACTTATTTTCTTGGCTTGCAGTGGAAGGAAACCGGCGCCTCTCATCACACATGAATAATTAAAACTGAAACAATGCCTTTGGTTTTTTTCAGGGTCAGCGGACAGTCAGATGTAAAGGTCAAATCGAGGGATACTGTTTGAAAAAGGGGAAGGGGAGGAAAACAAGCTAGGTGTTGTGGCACAGAGATGTGTTGAGATTGAGTGGTGGAAGAAGACGGCATGGGAAATGAGTGCAGGGTTAAAAAAGAGATCGGATGGATTTGGAGTTATTACAAACAAGGAAATGTATCTTGGTTTGAGTGATTGAACTGCAAAATCATCTGCTAAAGTGCTTTTCAAGGCTTTTCTGTCATGTCTCTTTCTACGTTGCGCTTCACAGTTTCAAGCATTTTGAATTTAAACACGCTAATGTATACATGCCTCTTTACATAAAGGAAATCTCAGATTAAAGGGAGGGGTATTTGTGTGAGTGAGCATGTTGTGTATGCGTGCAAGTGAAAATATGGTAATGTGAGTGACAGTCTGTGCATATATGGCATATATGCTCGAGCAAAACTGTGTGTGCTTCCAGTGTTGCCACAGTGGTAAGAGCAGCACCAGTGTGTAGTAGGATATTACAGTGAGCTGCATCAGGTTTGATCCTTTTAGCCTTAGTAAGTACAAATGAAACATGGTATTTGAACATTGCTGATCTAATTATCTCAACATAAATATCTGGGGGAGTATACAGCGGGGAAAATAACTATTTGAACACATCAACAATTTTCTCATTAAACATATTTCTGATGGAACCATTGACCTGAGATTTTTACCAGATATCAGCAAAGCATGGCAGTTTTTACAGGTGCATTTCTAAACTGCTGAATGTTCCAGTGAGCACTGCTGGAGCCATCATTCAGAAGTGGAAACAACATCATTTTACCATAAACCGGCCATGACCAAGAGCTCCTCACAAGATTTCTGACAGAGGAGCCAAATGAATGGAGTCAATGAATAGCTCAATGGGTAAGGCACCAGTCTACAGAGCAGGATTCCTTTAACAGACCTGGTTCAAATCCCGGTGAAGGCAGTAATGATTTGGGCAGCTCGGTGGTGCAGTGGTTAGCGCTGTGGCAGCACAGTAAGAAGGTCACAGGATCGATCCCACCCCTGACCATCGTGGGTTCAATCCCACCCTCTGACCATTGGTGACCGTTCTTTGCATGGAGTTTGCATGTTCTCCCCATGTCTGCGTGTGTTTACCCCGGGTACTCTGGTTTCCTTCCACAGGCCAAAAACATGCAAGTTAGGTTAATTTGAGACTCTAAAGTGGCCCTAGGTGTGAATGTGTCCATGTGAATGGTGAAGGGATTGGCGCCGCACCTTGGCTGCCTCATCCATCCAGGTGGATGCCCTGAATTTCCCTCTTGGATTAATAAAGTATCCAAAAAAAAAAAAAGAATTATCAGAAGAGTTATCCAAGAGCCAAAGACCACTTGTGGAGAGCTCCAGAAAGACCTGGAGTTAGCAGGCACTGCTTTTTCAAAGAAGACAATAAGTAATGTACTCAACCGACAAGGGCTGTATGCCCACTCCCCTCGCAAGACTCCATTGTTGAAGAAAAAGCATGGTGAAGCTCGTTAAAAGTTTGCTGCACAACATTTAGGCAAGCCAGTAACATACTGAGAGAATATAGTCTGGTCAGATTATACCAAAATTGAACTTTCTGGATGCCATAACACACAGCATGTTTGGAGGAAAAATAGTGCTGCACGTCAGCCCCAAAACACCATACCAACAGTGAAGTTTGAAGGTGGGAGCATCATGCTGTGGGGGTGTTTATCAGCACATTGTACGGCCAGACTTCATATAATTGAAGGAATGATGAATGGACAAATGTACAGAGACATCCTTGGTAAGAACCTGTTGCCATCTGCCAAGATGCTGAAGATGAAACGAGGGTGGACGTTTCAGCAAGACAATGATCCCAAACACACAGACAAGAAAACTCTCAACTGGCTCCAGAGAATTAAAATAAAGCTGTTAGAATGGCCCAGTCAGTCACGTGACCTGAATCCAATTGAAAATCTATGAAATGAACTGAAGGTCAGAGTTCATACAAGACACCCATGGAACCTTCAAGATTTGAAGGCAGTTTGTGTGGAAGAACTGGCTAAAATCACTCCTGAGCAATGCATTTGCCTAGTTTCTCCATACAGGAGGCGTCTGGAAGCTGTTATTACCAACAAAGTCTTTTCTACTAAATATTAAATGAAATTTTACTAAGTGTATTCAATACTTATTCCCTGTGTCATTCCACTTTATTAAATAAAACTTGTTTTGTGAACACAGTTGCCTTGATTTCTTTGTATGTATGTATTACTTGGGTTGTTACTGATATCTGGTGAAAATTTCAGGTCAGTGGTTCCATCAGAAATATGTTTAATGAGAACAATGTTGACATGTTCAATACTTATTTTCCCACTGTATGTGTGGGAAATGTAATACACATATTTGCCTCATATACTGTATATTAGCTGGTTTTGTTATGACACTATTATTAGACACTAACCACTATTCTAGATTTTAACACACCTACTTGATGCACCATTTCTTTGCCATGCTTGCTTTTACCTCACACCACACGCTTTTTTATGTGTGCTAATGCTCTTGATTACTGGAGTGGTGGCTCAGTTGGTAGAGCATCCACCCCACACCCGGGAGGCAGGGGTTCAAATCCCGGCCGGGTCATACCAAAGACCAGATAAAAATTGTACTTTCTGCCTTCTAGCGTGGTGCTCAGCATAATAGAATGGGGAAAGAAAAGTTACACACAGAGCTACCAGAGGACTGACCCCCCACTGTAGCTTTCACTACTTGCAGTAGCTGTGTGGCCTAGGGTCAGTGAAACGGAGATAGGCGCCGCCCCATACATCAATTGGTGTTCCACATGCTGTGGAAGGGAATTAACTAACTAACTAACTAATGCTCTTGATTAGACTAGATTTGTTTTATTTTACCCAGTTGTAGGTTTTTGGTGGGACTACTCTTATTCTCTATACTCTTGAGTAATTTGTAACATCTCGTTATTAAAAAAAAAAAAAAAATCCTTTTCAATACTAAAACGGCCACAGCCCTCATAGCCCCATGTTGACCTCCCATGATTCCCTGGGGCAAATATTTCTTGTTTGCCAATTTCATTTATTTAAAAGCAATGATTTCAAGTCTAATGGAAATAAAAGGAAAAAGGTGTGGCTCATTCAGTTAAAAACAGGTCTTTCTTCATAAATGTAACATATACACTACCTTTCAAAAGTTTGGGGTCACTTAGAAATTTCCTTATTTTTGAAAGAAAAGCACTTTTTTTCAATGAAGATAACTTTAAACTAATCAGAAATACACTCTATACATTGCTAATGTGGTAAATGACTATTCTAGCTGCAAATGTCTGGTTTTTGGTGCAATATCTACATAGGTGTATAGAGGCCCATTTCCAGCAACTATCACTCCAGTGTTCTAATGGTACAGTGTGTTTGCTCATTGTGTCAGAAGGCTAATGGATGATTAGAAAACCCTTGTGCAATCATGTTAGGTCTGCAATGCTGTAATTGCTGCAAATGGAGGATTCTTTGACGAAAGCAAAGTTTGAAGGAAAAAATTATTATTTCAAATACAAATCATTATTTCTAACCTTGTCAATGTCTTGACTATATTTTCTATTCATTTTACAACTCATGGTGGTAAATAAAAGTGTGACTTTTCACGGAAAACACAAAATTGTCTGAGGTGACCCCAAACTTTTGAACGGTAGTGTATATATTGTGGGCCACATATGTATAACTTTAAGCTTCACATCTCAGAGTAGAACAAAGGACTGAGCCTCCTGTGAGATAACAGAAGGATGTGAAAATTTAGTCTTTGGTATGCAAGAGACGGCCTTGGGGGATTTCCTGGTCTGCCAGAGACTATGAGGAGGATGTGATAGGATTTAAGGAAAGACGCATTGTGACTTGTGATTGAATGCAATGTGACTGTGAGCTTTGTAGGTCCTGGATATAAAAAGGACGAATGTCTGTGTTTGTTCTCTCTTTCTGCTTTGCTGATGTTGGAAGATGTGAATAAACCTGACTCGTGAGATAAACTCTGCCTCGTCATTTTCACATTTTCCACACTGGTGACCCTAAGACGTATTATGGATGAAAGAAATTCCCCCGGGCCAGCCGAGTCAGGAGCTCCCAGCCAAGCGTATGCCGCTACCGTCCAGCTACCGGACTTTTGGCAGGACAACCCGCGCTCCTGGTTCCACTTGGTCGAAGCAAGTCCGCCCTCTGGGGGATAACGGTAGATGACACGAAGTTCTACCATGTGATCGCAAAGCTCGACAACCGCACGGCTCGGCATGTGCAGATCCTATTGGAGCGGCCGCCTGCCAACGACAAATACGGCGGGTTGAAGGCTGCGCTTATCCAGCGTTTCACTCTCTCAGTCGAGGAGAGAGCAGAGAGGCTCCTGGCTCTGAACGACTTGGGAGATGGCACGCCCATTGACCTGATGGAGAACATGCTGAGGTTGAGAGACTCAGATGGCGACGACTTCCTCTTCACCCACATTTTCCTCAGGACCCTACCGTCGGCCACGAGAGCGACCCTGGCCAGTTCGCCGTTGTTGGACCAGCGGGACTTCCGCGCGCTGGCCCAGGAGGCGCACCGGATTCTCAACGCCAGCAAACAGCGCGCGGCCACCGCGGCAGCGACGGAGTTCGGCGCGACGGCCGGAGATGGCGGGGGGCCAGAGACGGCGGTAGCAGAACCACCGACGACGGCGGCGGCGGGGGCCAAGGATCGCGGAGGAGACACCCTCTGTTTCTACCATCGCCGCTTTGCAGAGAAAGCACGCAAATGTATACCACCGTGCCAGTTCAAGCGCTTGGGAAACGCCAAGACCAGGGGTCGGTAGCAGCTGCGACCCTCGGGGAGGAGAACAAGCTGCTCTACTTTACGGATGTGCACTCAGGGAGGCAATTCCTCATGGTCACAGGCTCCCAAGTGAGTTTCATCACGCCTTCCTCCGCTGACCGGCTGGCGGTTCCCAGAGGTCACGGGGCGTCAGCAGCGAACGGCTCGGAGATTAAGACCTTTGGTGAGAGGGCTCTACTTCTGTCCCTACACGGCCGTACATTTGAGTGGACTTTTGTTATAGCTGCAGTGAATTTCAATATGTTGGGGGCTGATTTTATGTGCTCACATGGTTTGTTGGTTGATCTTGCTAACAGGCGCCTGGTTAATGCACTTTCTTTTTATTCTATTCCCTGTACAGCCCGAGTGACCCCGCCAACAGCACAAGCCAACGTCACAACCGCAAGCGGTAAGTTCCACACACTGCTCACTCAGTTCCCAGCACTCACGGTTCCCACATTTTCAGCAGCCGTCACTAAACACGGAGTGGAACATTTTATTACTACCACCGGACCACCCGTTTTTGCAAAAGCTTGGCGCTTGGATTCAGCTAAACTGACCATAGCGCGCGAGGAGTTCACCAACCTGGAAAGGTTGGGCATCATCAGGCGTTCGAACAGCCCATGGGCTTCCCCACTGCACCTGGTCCCGAAAGCTGACGGCTCGTGGCGACCTTGCGGAGATTTCCGCAGGTTGAACAACGCCACAGCACACGACCGCTACCCAATCCCGCATATCCAAGATTTTTCCGTTCATTTGGCAGGGGCGCGCATTTTTTCTAAGATAGACTTGGTCCGCGGTTACCACCAAGTCACAATGCACGCTGAGGACATACCCAAAACAGCGGTAATAACTCCATTCGGTCTATTCGAATTTTTGCACATGCCATTTGGGCTTAAAGGCGCTGCGCAGACGTTCCAATGCATGATGGACGCGGTGTTGCGCGATCTCCCCTTCGTATTTGTCTACCTGGACGACATCTTAGTAGCCAGCGCGTCCGAAGACGAACACGAAAACCACCTCATGGCAGTTTTCCAGAGGTTGGGAGAGCACGGTTTAATAATCAACCCAGCGAAGTGTCAGTGACGCAGATGGATTTTTGGGGGCATCGCGTCTCTCCAGAAGTGACGGTTCCGCTGCCTGACAAAGTGCGTGCGGTAGCAAATTTTCCCCAGCCACAAACAGTCAAGGCGTTACAAAAGTTTTTGGGAATGGTGAATTTTTATAACCGTTTCCTCCCCCGCGCAGCGCAGCTCATGCAACCATTGTATGCCGCACTCAAAAAACAAAAACCCAAAAATAAGATCGAATGGTCTCCGGAGCGAGAGCGAGCATTCTCGGAGGTCTAAACAGCCCTGGCAAACGCTGCGTTGTTAGCACATCCAGACCCAACAGCCCACATAGCGTTCACTACTGACACGTCAGATGTGGCTTTAGGGGCGGTCGTGGAGCAGCATGTAGCCGGGGCTTGGCAGCCGCTTGCCTTTTTCAGCAGGACTTTGCGCGATAGTGAACGAAAATACAGTGCATTCGACAGGGAGTTGTTAGCTCTCCACTTGGCCATTCGCCACTTCCAGTTCTGGCTGGAGGGACGCCGTTTCACCGCATTCGTTGACCACAAGCCGCTGACATTCGCGATGGCCAAGGTTTCAGAACCGTGGTTGGGCTGGCAGCAAAGACAGCTGGCTGCCATCTCAGAGTTTACTACCGATATTCAGCACGTAGCGGGTAAACTGAATGTAGTGGCAGACTGTCTCTCACGCGCCGTGGCGGCCCCAGTCCGTATAGGGATAGATTATGCAGCCATGGCCACGGATCAGGTTAGCGACGCGGACGTGCGGGCGCTCCAGTCTGGACCAACAGGGTTAAGGCTGGAGAACAGGGTGCTGCAAGATGGTATGCCCCCCCCCCCAATCTGCGATGTCTCCACAGGGCGACCGCGTCCTGTGGTACCGGCCGCGTGGCGCCGCCGCGTTTTTGACTCGATTCATTCTCTGGCGCACCCGGGAGTGCGCGCGTCGGTCAAAATGGTAGGAGAGAAATTTGTTTGGCCGAGCCTGCGCAAACAAGTTAAAGAGTGGGCAGCAGCCTGCATGGCTTGTCAACAAGCCAAGGTACACAGACACACGAGAGCTCCCTTGGAGCCGTTTCACATCCCGGCTAAGAGGTTCGATCATGTTCACGTGGACCTCGTAGGCCCCCTCCCGCCGTCACAGGGGTGCACACACCTTCTGACAATGGTGGACCACACCATGCGTTGGCCGGAAGTGGTCCCCCTGGCGTCAACCACAGCCGAGGAGGTGGCGCGCGCATTTTTAGCAGCATGGGTAGCGCACTTTGGAGTCCCGTCAGACATTACGTCCGACAGAGGTCCTCAATTTGTTTCCGAACTTTGGTCAGCAATGGCCCGCAGCCTGGGGGTAATGATCCACCGCACAACCACATACAATCCGCAGGCTAATGGGTTATGCGAACGTTTTCATAGGTCATTGAAAGCGGCTCTCAGAGCGTCGCTGACTGATGTAAATTGGGTGGACAGGCTACCGTGGGTTTTATTGGGGTTGCGTTCTGCACCTAAAGAGGACTTAGAAGCTTCCCCGGCTGAGCTAGTTTTTGCGCAGCCACTTCGGCTGCCCGGGGAGTTTCTCCCAGATAATCCTGCTCCAGATAGCTCCCCATCTCAGCGGTTGCAGCGTGGCACGGAATCGGGCATGCTGCCTGGCCCCGTTCACCACAGTTTTCTGCGCGTTTTTGTGCCTAAGGCTTTGAAAAACGCAGAGTTTGTTTTTGTCAGACACGATGCCCATCGCCCACCGCTGCGGCCACCTTATGATGGACCATTTAGAGTGCTGGAAACAGGGAACAAACATTTTTTGCTAGATTTGGGGGGCAGGAAGGAAAAGATTGGCATAAACAGGCTCAAACCCGCTTTTGTGGTGGCAGACGAGGATGTGCTGTTGGCCAGGGCTCCTCGGCGTGGCAGACCCCCTCGGGGACGTTCCCCAGAACACCCACAGGGAGTGACAAACAGTTCTCACCCCAAGACAGCAGCTCCCCAGCAGGAGAGCGCCGCAGAAGGGGCGAAGCCCGCTTACAGCAGATACGGGAGGGGACTGAGGCCCAAGCAGCACGTGGGTTAATGTGTAATGATTTTATCATGACATGCAAACTGTTATTCTGTTGTTCCATCTTAGATGTTTGGGGGGGGGGTCATGTGGGCCACATATGTATGACTTTAAGCTTCACATCTCAGAGTAGAACAAAGGACTGAGCCTCCTGTGAGATAACAGGAGGATGTGAAAATTTAGTCTTTGGTATGCAAGAGACGGCCTTGGGGGATTTCCTGGTCTGCCAGAGACTATGAGGAGGATGTGATAGGATTTAAGGAAAGACGCATTGTGACTTGTGATTGAATGCAATGTGACTGTGAGCTTTGAAGGTCCTGGATATAAAAAGGACGAATGTCTGTGTTTGTTCTCTCTTTCTGCTTTGCTGATGTTGGAAGATGTGAATAAACCTGACTCGTGAGATAAACTCTGCCTCGTCATTTTCACATTTTCCACAATATATATATATATATATATATATATATATATATATATATATATATATATATATATATATATATATATATATATATACGTATATATATATATACTGTATATATACAATGGGGGAAAAAAACTATTTAGTCAGCCACCAATTGTGCAAGTTCTCCCACTTAAAAGATTAAAGAGGTCTCCAATTTTCATCATAGGTATACCTCAACTATGAGAGACAAAATGAGAAAAAAAAAAATCCAGAAAATCACATTGAAGGATTTTTAATGAATTAATTGGTAAATTCCTTGGTAAAATAAGTATTTGGTCACCTACAAACAAGCAAGATTTCTGGCTCTCACAGACCTGTAACTTCTTCTTTAAGAGGCTCCTCTGTCCTCCACTCGTTACCTGTATTAATGGCACCTGTTTGAACTCATTATCAGTATGAAAGACACCTGTCCACAACCTCAAACAGTCAGACTCCAAACTCCACTATGGCCAAGACCAAAGAGCTGTCAAAGGACACCAGAAACAAAATTGTAGACCTGCACCAGGCTGGGAAGACTGAATCTGCAATAGGTAAGCAGCTTGGTGTGAAGAAATCAACTGTGGGAGCAATTATTAGAAAATGGAAGACATACAAGACCACTGATAATCTCCCTCGATCTGGGGCTCCACGCAAGGTCTCACCCCGTGAGGTCAAAATGATCACGAGAACGGTGAGCAAAAATCCCAGAACCACACGGGAGGACCTAGTGAATGACCTGCAGAGGGCTGGGACCAAAGTAACAAAGGCTACATCAGTAACACACTACGCCTCCACGGACTCAAATCCTGCAGTGCCAGACGTGTCCCCCTGCTTAAGCCAGTACATGTCCAGGCCTGTCTGAAGTTTGCTAGAGAGCATCTGGATGATCCAGAAGAGGATTGGGAGAATGTCATATGGTCAGATGAAACCAAAATAGAACTTTTTGGTAAAAACTCAACTTGTCGTGTTTGGAGGAGAAAGAACACCATACCTACTGTGAAGCATGGGGGTGAAAACATCATACTTTGGGGCTGTTTTTCTACAAAGGGACCAGGACGACTGATCCGTGTAAAGGAAAGAATGAATGGGGCCATGTATCGTGAAATTTTGAGTGAAAACCTCCTTCCATCAGCAAGGGCATTGAAGATGAAACGTGGCTGGGTCTTTCAGCATGACAATGATCCCAAACACACTGCCCGGGCAACGAAGGAGTGGCTTTGTAAGAAGCATTTCAAGGTCCTGGAGTGGCCTAGCCAGTCTCCAGATCTCAACCCCATAGAAAATCTTTGGAGGGAGTTGAAAGTCCGTGTTGCCCAGCGACAGCCCCAAAACATCACTGCTCTAGAGGAGATCTGCATGGAGGAATGGGCCAAAATACCAGCGACAGTGTGTGAAAACCTTGTGAAGACTTACAGAAAACGTTTGACCTCTGTCATTGCCAACAAAGGGTATATAACAAAGTATTGAGATGAACTTTTGTTATTGACCAAATACTTATTTTACCGAGGAATTTACCAATTAATTCATTAAAAATCCTTCAATGTGATTTTCTGGATTTTTTTTTTTCTCATTTTGTCTCTCATAGTTGAGGTGTACCTATGATGAAAATTGGAGACCTCTCTCATCTTTTAAGTGGGAGAACTTGCACAATTGGTGGCTGACTAAATACTTTTTTCCCCACTGTATAGATACACTACCGTTCAAAAGTTTGGGGTCACTTAGAAATTTCCTTATTTTTGAAAGAAAAGCACTTTTTTTCAATGAAGATAACTTTAAACTAATCAGAAATACACTCTATACATTGCTAATGTGGTAAATGACTATTCTAGCTGCAAATGTCTGGTTTTTGGTGCAATATCTAGATAGGTGTATAGAGGCCCATTTCCAGCAACTATCACTCCAGTGTTCTAATGGTACAATGTGTTTGCTCATTGCGTCAGAAGGCTAATGGATGATTAGAAAACCCTTGTGCAATCATGTTAGGTCTGCAATGCTGTATTTGCTGCAAATGGAGGATTCTTTGACGAAAGCAAAGTTTGAAGGAAAAAATTATTATTTCAAATACAAATCATTATTTCTAGCCTTGTCAATGTCTTGACTATATTTTCTATTCATTTTACAACTCATGGTGGTAAATAAGTGTGACTTTTCATGGAAAACACAAAATAATTGTCTGGGTGACCCCAAACTTTTGAACGGTAGTGTGTGTATATATATACAGTATATACAGTATATATATATATATATACGTATATATACAGTATATAAACACTGTCTTACACTAAAACTACTCAGCAAAAGTACAGATTTTGGGGGGGGAAGTACACTACATGTCTACTTTTCCTTGAATACCTTTCTCATTACTACACACCTCTGTAGTATGAAAGAAACTTCACATAATGGCTGTGCGGGTGGCGCAGTGATTAGCACTGTGGCAGCACAGCAACTCACCCTTGGCCATGGGATTCCTGGTTCAATCCCAGCCCCTGACCAACAGTGATCTGTGTGGAGTTTGCATGTTCTCCCCGTGTCTGCGTGGGTTTACTCCGGGATTTCTCCGGTTTCCTCCCACAGGCCAAAAACATGCAGGTTAGGTTAATTGGAGACTCTAAATTGGCCCTAGGTGTGAATGTGTGTGTGAATGGTTAAGGGATAGCGCCGTACCGTGGCTGCTTCATCCATCCAGGTGGATGCCCTCAATTTCCCCTCTGGGGATCAATAAATTATACAAAATCAAAATACAAAAAAAAAAATAATGATTATTTTTTTCTTACTCACACATGCTTTGCGTTGTAATACAGCAAATATTGCTGCATTCCATACATTTTTGGTCATATGTTTTGGATATGAAAACTTCCTGAAAACCCTCAGGATAAGCCTAACCTGGCAACTTCTTTTAACTGTTGTAACCTGAACTGTGCATTTGACTTACAGGTTTCTGCACTTGCAATAAAATCTTCTTTTATCATTTGACTTCTCAGTACAAGTTCTTTGAAGATTGCCTAATTTCCTTGGAGTAAATGGGAAAAAAAATCCACATTTCTCACAATCCAGCTCCCCACCAGACTTTCACATGACCTCAGATTGGTGCCAGTCCGTGTGTCCATCCTGCTCTCTCTAATCATCAGTCTGCAGCCTGGTTCACCAGCCGCTGGCACCTGTCAGGATGAAAGACATGGATTAGAGACAGAGAGGGAACGTGAAAAGGTTGGGCATACAATACTAGCATCACGTGTTCCGTTGTCAGGGACAGAGAGAGAGAGAGAGAGAGAGAGAGAGAGTGAGAGTGAGTGTGTGTGTTTGTGTGTTTTACCTCCAACAATACTGCCAGGCCTTGCTGTCGGCCCAACAGGATAATATCTAGTGTTTGTGTGTCAATTTCCAGGAGTCGTGCATGGTTCATATAAATGTGTGTGACGTGTAAGAAAGCGTGTGCCTCTTATGCTAAACAACGATCATTAAGCGTCATTCTCGCCCATAGAATTAACCTGCCTTCCACACACAGGCACACACACACATGTAAACACACATCCATGTGCACATCGCTCATGATTATCCCCTCCCTATTTCATCTCTAAAAATAGACCTTTTTTTCTCAATGATCTCTCCGCTTCCCAAAGCAAAGATCTGTGAAGGGAGGCATGTGTACGGGGGTTAACTGCAGCCCATGCTCTGAAGAGCTCTCTCCTTCTCATCACGCCCCACCTCCACCCTCACACATGCACACACACACTCGCACTCGCACATACGCCATCAGAGCAACCCATTCAGGGTGCAGATGGCAGCCAATGTGTGTGAGACAAGAGACCCTGTGCACTCAGACAGTTAACAGGGAATCAGGCTCATTACCATGCAGGCGGTGCTTCTTCTCCAGGAGACTCGCTGTGTAGGGAGCTGGGAGGCAGTTAGCTCACAATCTATGATGGCAGTATCTTCATCACACCCTGGCGTCCTATCACCTCCCTCGAGAGAGGTCAGCCTGGCTTACAATGAGCTTCCAGTGCAGCATACGTGTAGCAGATGAGCAAAGACGGTTGATAAAGAAAAGGTATGAAAAGGATACCTGAGTACAATATTTTTCCTTCATTTTTTGATTCAGCTATAAATTTTAGTAGCATTATCTATCAAGCAAGCAAAAATATTCATCTGTTGTCCATGTTAAAGTATGTGTTTAATGCATCCCCCTTGCATCACTAAACAGCCATTAACAAAAATCTTGAAGACTTCCTATTAAGTACTATCAAGGTCCTAGAAGAAAAATTTCCCATATGAGAGCTGCCAGTTTCTAGTCAGTTACTTACCCCAATTGAAATGGATTGGCAGAAAGACGGTGTACATCTCATTTCACTGGGACATAAAAATATAAAAAACGAAGTTCATAGTCGCACAGGCCTGACCAGCATTGCAATAGTGTCAGCTCATTATCTAGGTTAAACAATGTGGCAGGCTGCTGGATATTGTAATGATACACTGCAGTGGATATAAATCCCCTTAAAAACAAATCTACACTGTCTAAAGTGGTATTTTAGGCCCGTTTTCCTCTGCAAAAAAATCCCTCTTTCATTGCCTTTAGTTGCTTGTGAAAATCTTTTCCTCCTCCTTCAAATGCCAGGATCTAATTAGGCCCACCCACATCCCGGCCACCAGGACACAGAAGTCTGCAAGCTGGAAAATTTGGACAGCAAGTGTTTAGTCCTGATTGGTTCACCTGTTATAGTGACATCACAAAAACGCTCCATCTAAATTTGCCTTTTTCCAAGGGGAGGAACTTAACTGAACTTAAACAGCAGAAAAACACAGACAGGACACCTAAGAGTGATTTCACTCTTTATATGTCGTGTAAGTTATAAAAACATGTGACAGACATGTGAAGAAGAAAAAAAAAACCTTCATTTTTATCATTTTGTCACTTTAAGGAATTTGCAGAAACCCTGAGATGAACATATGTGCGAGACGTGCAACATCCAACATCACTCACAGCCATAGCCTCTGCTCCTGGTGCAACAATGGCCAATGGCCTCTGCAGATGGCCTTGCTGTCACCACTGGGTTGGACTTAACTATTTCAGGTTTGTGTTTGACATTACAAAAACTCAAACCAAACAAACACATTTTCTGTCAAAACAGGCCTCGCCCCTTCACAACGCTGCTTTAAGAGCACCCCCTCCTTGTCAGCAACATCACACTTTGTGTTTACTACTGCCAATAACAGCTTGCCAGTGGCAAAGCAACAATTTCCTCTCATAATAAGTGTTGTCAGCAACCTCTAAAAAAAGGAAAATAAATATGAGTGGATATGAACCTAACAATAGAGTCACATATCAATGTGATTAAACCTTATTAAAAATTCTACTGAAAAAAAGGAGGTCAGAAAATATAGACCCCTCCCTCCACCCCACAATGTTCTGCTATGCATGTGCAAAGTTTTGCATTAGTAGAGTTTTCATTTATTGCTCAGTCCAGGGTGAACAATGGCTTATCTTTTCAATTTCAAGACAAATGTGGTTCTTTTTTTTTTTTTTTGTCACTGCGATAATTTATGCTGACCTCAAAACCTGATTGGGACCATAAGTATTGAACACATCAACATTTTTCTCATTAAACATACACTACTCACAAAAAGTTAGGGATATTTGTCTTTTGGATGAAATCTATGGAAAATATAAAAAGTTCACACTACAAGTGAAATATCATGAAAATAGGGCATTTAAGTAGAAGCATGCAGTGGTGATTTCCTCATCTCAAACAATTTATTGAAACAAAAGCCAACAACAGTGGTGGGTATACCATAACAAAAAATGTCAATGTCTCAATAACTTGTGCCCTTGAGCATCAGTTACAGCTTGACGACGTATCATGCTGTTCACAAGTCAAACTTATTGTCTGCTGAGGCATGGCATTCCACTCTTCTTGAAGGGTGGCCCTTAGGTCATTGAGGTTGTGGGGTGCAGGGTTATGAGCCTCTACACGGTGACTCAGTTGATCCCATAGGTTTTCTATGGGATTCAGGTCTGGAAAAAGTGCAGGCCACTCCATTTGAGGTACCCCAGCCTGCAGCAGCCATTCCCTAATGATGTGACCTCAATGAGCTGGAGTATTGTCGTCCATGAAAATGAAATTAGGCCTGTGTTGTTCATGCAGGGGCACAATGACTGGATTACTGATGTTATTCAGGTAATATTGGCTTGTCACTGTACCATTCACAAGGTGTAGGGCAGGTCTGTATTGACTAGACACACCTGCCCAGACTGTAACACCACCACCACCATCAAAGGCTCGTCTGGTGGCAACAGTGGCTGATGCATAGAGCTCTCCTTGTCGTCTCCAACATCACTGGCGGCCATCATTTCTGCTCAACATGAATCGACTTTCATCAGAGAATAGCACTGTGGCCCACTGGTCCCTTGTCCAGCGTAAATGCTCCATGGCCCATGAAAGACAATGATGCCTGTACCTAATGGTGTGATCAGGTACCCTTGCAGGTCTTCTAGCATGCAGACCACGCTGATGTAAACAGTTTTGAATGGTCTGATGTGACATTTGGGTGCCTCTCGCCTCTCCTAAATATGCCTGGAGTTGAGTGGCATTCATCATCCGGTTCCACAGGGCACTGTTCACAATGAAGCGGTCATCAGCGTGGGATGTAGCCAAAGGACGTCCACTTCTATGGCTTTCTGTGACTCTTCCAGTCTCTCTGTATCTCTGTTGCAATCTGCTGATGACACTCTGTGACACTCTAAGCTCAGTGGCCACTTTCCTCTGATAACATCCTGTTTGAAGCCTCACAATGGCGAGGTACTATTGCTCAGTTGTTAGGTATTGTCTTGGTCTCATGATGTCAAAATTTCAATTCAATTCAATTCAACTTTATTTATATAGCGCCATTTCACAACAACAGTCATCTCATAGCACTATCAACTGTAGGGGGGAACCCCCACAGTTGCAGAAAGACCCCAGCAATCAGGTGATCCCCTGTGAGCAAGCACTTGGCGACGGTGGAGAGGAAAAACTCCCTTTTAACAGGAAGAAACCTCCAGCAGAACCAGGCTCAGGGAGGGGCAGTCATCTGCTGCGACTGGCTGGGGGGTGAGGGGACAGAGAAGATGAAAAGAACAGACATGTAGAGAGGAAACAGCACGATGGGGACTCAATCTATGGGAGAGAACAAACAAATGTTAATGACCAGCAAAAAAAAAAAAATACTTCATAGAGAGTGAGGAAAGGAGTGAGGCCCAGTGCATTACTGGAGGTCCCCCGGCTGACTAAACCTATTAGCAGCATAACTAAGGGAGGGTTCAGAAACACATGATCCCTCCCTAATTGTAGGCTATATCAAAAAGGTAGGTTTTAACCCTAATCTTAAAAACAGAGATCGAGTCTGACTCCCGAATCCAGATTGGCAGCTGATTCCACAGGAGAGGAGCTTGATAACTGAAGGCTCTGCCTCCCATTGTACTTTTGGAGATTCTAGGTATTACAAGTAGTCCTGCATTTTGGGAGCGTAGTGCTCTGTTAGGATAATACGGTAGTATCAGATCTTTTAAATAAAAAGGAGCCTGATTGTTTAGAGCTTTGTAAGTAAGAAGAAGGATTTTAAACTTAATTCTAAACTCTATGGGAAGCCAATGAAGGGAGGCCAGAACCGGAGAGATATGATCTCTCTTTCTAGTACCTGTTAAAACTCTTGCTGCAGCATTTTGGATCAGCTGAAGACTTTTTAAAGATGTTTTAGGACAACCTGATAATAAAGAATTACAATAATCTAATCTCGAGCTAACAAAAGCGTGGATCAGTTTCTCAGCATCACTCTGAGACAAGATGCTCCTAATCTTGGCAATATTACGCAAATGATAGAAGGCAGTCTTAGAAACAAATTTAATATGTGAATTGAAGGACAAATCCTGATCAAAAATAACTCCAAAGTTCCTCACAGAGCTATTAAGAGAAAGAGTAACCGCATCCAAACTGAAAGTTTGATTTGGAAAGGAATTTCTAAGGTTTTTTGGACCAACAAGAATGACTTCAGTCTTATCTGAATTTAATAGCAGGAAATTACAAGTCATCCAAGCTTTGATTTCCTTAAGACAGGCTTCTAACTTGGCTAATTGATTACTATCATCTGGCTTCATTGACAGGTATAATTGTGTGTCATCTGCATAACAATGAAAATGTATACAGTGCTTTCTAATAATATTGCCTAACGGAAGCATATATAAACTAAAAAGAGTAGGGCCTAGCACAGATCCCTGTGGAACTCCATGACTAAGCTTTGAGTTGAAAGAAAACTCATTATTTACATGAACAAACTGGAACCTATCAGATAAATAAGATCTAAACCACTGCAACGAAGTTCCATTAAGTCCAACATAGTGTTCTAATCTATCAAGTAGAATATTATGATCGATAGTATCAAAAGCTGCACTAAGGTCTAAAAGGACAAGTACAGAAACTAGTCCATTATCAGATGCAATGAGGAGGTCGTTAGTGACCTTCGCTAAGGCTGTTTCAGTACTATGATGGATTCTAAACCCAGATTGAAACTCTTCAAGTAAACCATTTCCCTGCAGGTGGTCGAATAATTGCGTAGCAACAACTCTTTCTAAGATTTTTGAAATGAAAGGGAGATTAGAGATTGGTCTATAGTTAGCTAAAGCTCCTGGATCTAGCGTTGGCTTTTTGAGTAAGGGTTTAATTATAGCTGTTTTAAAAGCCTGCGGTACATGGCCTAAAGTTAATGAAGAATTGATTATATGAAGAATAAAGCTACCAATAAGTGGGAAGACTTCTTTAAATAACCTAGTAGGAATAGGGTCTAAAAGACAAGTTGAAGGTTTGGATGAGGAAACTATTTTGTCTAACTCACAAAGGTCGATTGGAGTAAACTCATCAAGACAGACATCAAAAGAAGGAGTTGTAGTAGTTACAGTATTTAAGTTAACTGTGGGAAGAATCTGATTGATTTTATCTCTGATGGATGAAATTTTATTATTGAAAAAGTTCATAAAGTCCTGACTAGTAAGCTCTAAGGGAATGCTAGGATTGACAGAGTCCTGACTCTTTGTCAACCTGGCTACAGTACTGAAAAGAAACCTGGGATTATTCTTGTTCTCTTCTATTAATGCAGAGTAATAACTTGTTCTAGCTTTTCTAAGAGATTTTTTATAAATTAAAAGATGATTTCTCCAAGCTAAATAGATTTCATCTAAATTAGTAGAGCGCCATTTTCTTTCTAATTGACGAGTCTTCTGTTTTAAGCTACGAGTTTCTGTGTTGAACCAAGGAGTTAGAAATCTCTGATTAGACTTTTTCTTTTTTAAGGGGGCCACCAAGTCTAGAGCCTGATGCAGAGAAGCTGAAACACTATCCACCATGTTATCAATTACAGAAGGAGCAAGCTGTCTATAGCTTATTTCCGTTGTGTTGACACATGGCATAGAGGAAACAATCTGCATAAATTTGGAAACAGCATCATCTGAGAGGCATCTACTGTAATAATATTTTTCTTTAGGAGTCAAATAGTCAGAAATGGTAAAATCAAAGGTTAACAGACAATGGTCTGACAGTACAGGGTTATGAGGAGACACTACAAGATTTTCTATTTCTATGCCATATGTCAGAACAAGGTCCAATGTATGGTGGAGGTAATGAGTAGAATTTCCTACTTTCTGAGAAAACCCAATCGAGTCTAATATTGAATTAAATGCCACATTAAGGCAGTCACTATCTACATCCACATGTATATTAAAGTCCCCTACTATAATTATTCTATCAGATTTCAGCACTAAATCAGCTAAGAAATCAGCAAATTCGGATAAAAATTCTGAGTAGGTTGATGGGGGACGATAAACTATGGCAAATAAAATTGGGTTTAACCTAAAATTGCTAAAGTGCCCAATACTGAGGACCAGGCCCTCAAAGGAATTATAACATGTTTTTTGCTTTACATTAACTAGTAATTTGGAATGGTAAATTGTTGCTACTCCTCCTCCACGACCAGAACTTCTGGGATTTTGACAGTTTAAATAACCAGAGGGAGTTGATTCATTTAAACCAACATAATCCTCTTGCCCTAACCAAGTCTCTGTAAGGGAAATTAAATCAATCTGATGATCAATTAACAGATCATGGACTAACAGAGACTTGGGAGTTAGAGACCTAATATTTAGTAAACCACATTTAATTTTTAAATTATGAGGAGGAACAGAGGCCAAATCATTCAATTTAGAGGCTTTATGTTTAATTTGAGTTTTACCAGTATTTTGCTTTATCACTTTGGGATGCTTATGCATGATATTTTTATTTACTTTGGAGGGAGCAGACAACGATTCTCTGATGGGGAAGACAGGGGCTAAGCTGAGGGGTGGCGGATGAAGAGGAGCTGCAGAGATCATCATGCTGTGAACAGCATGATGAAGAGGACTGTTTAAATACTAGGGGTGTTGAAAAAAATCTATTCATACATCTAGACTCTTTTACACAATTCAGAACCAATCACAAAAATTAAGAATTGATTTTTTAATTATTATATATTTTTGCGGTGGTGCCAGGGTCCCATCACATGACACGTACTGCTGCTTCGTGATACGCAATTACACCTTCACGCTGCCGACACAGGAGAACCACACAGAGTTGCTTCCTAAACTAGCAGATGGATGAAATGGTCGGAATAAAGAAAAAAATTGAACTGCATGAAATTTGGGGCAGGTCCCTCTGCAGCTTGTAGACTCCGTCAACACCCCTTCAACTAGTTACGCTCCCTCAGCAAGTTACACCCCCACGTTATGGCACTCCACAAAATGGCTGGCCATAGCTGACCGTGCAAATATGGCTGAGCCAGCACTGGGCTGATCATACACAAATTCAGGTGTTGTAGCCTTGTAGACGGGCCGACGGTAGAGTTTCGGCCATAGACGGTAAAAAAAAGTTTATGGTCTAGTCTTTGGATGACATTTGTTTGCGTGACCACGTGCTAGCCCATTGCCCAGCAGCCCTGACAGCCGCAGCTGAGGGGTTTTTTTCTAGCATTTTTTGGCAGCGATGGAAGCAGTGTTCTTTTCACCGGCTGCACGGTGGCGCAGTGGTTAGCACTGCGGCAGCACAGTTTACCCTTGGCCGGGGGATTGTGGGGATCGTGGGATCGTGAGTTCGATCCCAGCCCCCGACCAACAGTGATCTGTGTGGAGTTTGCATGTTCTCCCCGTGTTGCGTGGGTTTACTCCGGGATTTCTCCGGTTTCCTCCCACATGCCAAAAACATGCATGTTAGGTTAATTGGCTGTTCTAAAATTGTCCCTAGATATCTGTTTCCTATAGGCCCTTAGAATAGAGGGTTAGTATTAATGAAAGCGCTTTGAGTGGTCTTTGTGACTAGAAAAGCGCTATATAAGTGCAGGTTAGTTAGTTAGTTAGTTAGTTTTCATTGAATAAAAAAACAAATGTTGTTATTGACTAAAAGTAGACAAAAACGATTAGTAATGAACATAGGTGGTGGGCCAAGTGCGTTTTTCGTGTCATGGATCAATCCACAGCAGAAGAGTATGCCATTTTTTAAATATAGTCTTTTCTATTTTTGGTAAATCTGAGAAAATTTGTTAGCAGCCTCGGTTTGCTGGCATTTTTTTTTTTTTGATAAACTTACATTTTTATCGTCAATCCTCTCCGGCATCTCTCAGAACAGCTTTAGCTGATGAACCAATCAGGTTGCGGTAGGTGACTGCATACACCAATCACATTCGACTTAATCAGGACACACCCCGCCCCCCAGCCCCACCTCCAGGGTAAAAAAAAAAATCAAAATGCAGCGGGTGTGACGTGAATATTCATTTTCAAGAATTTAACTAGCTTACAAAAAAAATCCTGTATTGACTGTTGAAAAACAACCAGACAAGTGCAAAATTATAGAGCATAATACATTTATAAGCCTTGATTCATTACCTCACAAATTATCACATACATTTTCAGGTTTATTCTGTGAGCAAAATATATAATACCTGCGCATAATACCGCACCATGTCGCCAACCCACAGGGAAGCGTGTCCTCTTTCCCTGGTGATTTTTTTTTTTTTTTTAATTTTGTATACTTTATTGATCCCCAGAGGGGAAATTGAGGGCATCCACCTGGATGGATGAAGCAGCCACAGTACGACACTATCCCTTTACCATTCGCACACACATTCACACCTAGGGCCACTATTAGAGTCTCCAGTTAACCTAACCTGCATGTTTTTGGCTTGTGGGAGGAAACCAGAGAACTCCCGGAGTAAACCCACGCAGACACAGGGAGAACATGCAAACTCCACACAGATCACTGTTGGTCAGGGGCTGGGATCGAACCAGGGATCCCATGGTCAAGGGTGAGTTGCTGTGCTGCCGCAGTGCTAACCACTGCACCACCACGCCGCCCAATGGGTCTGACTGGTCTCCACCAACGATCCGGTCTTCTCGTAGACCCGGTCCATGTTATCCATGGCAGACCGTCTCTGGTCGTCCCGCTGCTTGCATGGACTGTGATCCCATCGTACTCGAGCGTCAACCTTGGTCTTCGAGGGAGCCCTGTTCCTTTTATCCAGATCACCAATCCTGCGACAGTCCTCCATCACCGATCGCTCTGGCTTGCGGGCTCGTTTCGGTCTCCTCTTGGCAGGCCGTCGCTGGGAGCATTTTACGATCACCACGCTCTGCGGTATAGCCCCCTAATCTGCCACTTGGGAAACAGTCTCTCCATGGTCGTCAGGTTCAGGACAGAAATAACCGCTCCAGTATCCACCAAAAATGGAACCTCGACGCCATCTAGCGTAACGGTGCAGCCGATCCTCCCTGTCATCTCCACGGAGACCGCATGCACCACTGTCGGAGTCTTCTGCGCAGCACCTGGTTCACTCCTACGGCTCCTGGGTACGAAGTTGTTGCACACCCTGGCAAAATGGTTCAAAACACCGCACTTGCCACAACGCTCTCCTTTCGCCGGGCACACCCTGGACTTACAGCGGTGAACAGTGGACCCACACCCATAACACTTTGGCTTAACTGGGGCAGACCTTATCCTGACCACGGAGGCAAAATCTTCCTCTCCACATTCGCCATCACAAGGGTCCCAAAACAGTGCCTTAGCGCAAGACTCATCCTCACCCAGAAAAGCCCCTTCAGGAGAGCCTCTCACGATGGTCTCTGCTGCCTCAAACCGCTGGGTGAGCTCAATAGCCATGGCCAATGTCAACTCTCCTGGATACTCCAACAATCTGGACCGGACTAGTTGGTCCCGAATCATGTCCTCTTCCAGGCGTCCAAAATCACACCCCTCCGCCAGCCTTTGGAGCTCATCAACGAACATGGTCACTGGCTCTCCCAAACTCTGGCGGCGCTGTCGAAACTGGATGTGCCGGACTGTGACACTCTCTTGAGTGCGTAAATGGCATGCCACGAACTCCACAACACCATCGAAGCTATCACTGCCCCCCAGGCTCTCCAATACTTTCTGCCCCACTGTACCCAACTTATGGACTAACACAGCTCTTGCACGAAGCCTCTCATGCTTGCCGAGGTTCAAAACCATGAGGTAGGTGGTAAAAGCAATGAACCAACAAGGCCACGACACGGGTGGCCTGCCCGGGGCCTCCAAAAATGGCCAAAACTCAGCAGCACACTTTTCCATTCCCGCTTTTACCTCGTCGCCAAATGTTGTGTCCATAGTTGGGTAAAAGCAACACACAAGTAATGTAGTTTATGGAGCTTTATTACACTGAAGGCCATATACATAAAAAGGCTTATGGCACTCGCCTGCTTGCCAGGTGGCTCCCGCGAAGAAAGAGGCAGAGCCTCTTCCGCCCACTTCCTTTATACCTTGGGCGGCGTCACCACTGGAAACTGGTAGTAGCCACCCTGGTCTAGCCCATGACCAACCCGGCCGCCATCTTTGTAATACAGCCTATTTACATACACAACAATACCATTAAGAGCAATGTCTCACAACATCCTTAGGAAATTTGATATTTATTCCTAATATACTATTACACCAGCATCACTTCTTGTATTTAGATCTGATCAGAATGTTAAAATGAACTAGTTTTTCCCACCCTTATGTCTGCTGCTCAATTTCTTGCTTTGGTATGCACCTATCTTTATTTACATGTCAGTTATGTCAAGTCAGACACGTGCTTTCATTAGCTACCATTCGCCCTTTTCACATTCCCCACAATGCAATGCGCAACCGGCAACATCCGGTAGTTTGTTTACACTGGCTCACATGAGACAGAGTTCAAGATACGTCGAAATAAAGCCACAAATCAGGGTTCCAGATGCGTAGTACCTTTCTGTAGTAATCGCCAGGGTACAGACAAGGAACAGGGCATAAGAAGATCATACTATAGGTTTCCCAGCGGTGAAAAAAAAGCAGATCTTCGGTGAATTTGGGAGAGCAAAATCAGGCGTGAAGGATGGACTGCAAGTGCCAGTGACAGAATTTGTTCAGACCATTTTCAAGGAGGTAAGAGCACTGTTTGAATAATATATTTATCTATATTGTATTACCTGTTATTATTCAATAAAATATTAGCATTTAGTCTAATTTTAGGTTCCAAACTAATCACTGATCAAATCCAATACAAAGTTAACATAGTATCAATTTTCTTTATTTTATTAGTTAATATAGTCTTGTCAGACTTCTGCATTATAAATTATATAGTTGTATGTGTGTGTATTTTGTTTGTTTATTTACATATATATATGTATTTGAACTTTATACATATATAATAAAGCTGTCAGTAACTACTGACACTGCCTCCTTTTTTTATTTAAATTCTGGCATAATTAGTATCTGTTAAACTAATTTCTATTTTTATCCAACAGGTGTACGCACACACAAGAAAGGTTCGCTGGGATATATTCCCACCACACCAAATATGACTATAAACTTTGTGTCGAAGGCATATGGTGGCCGAGCCAGTGGCAAACATATCACATTATCTAGTGACCACTTCCTGAATGCTTTGCCACTTAATTCTTCAGTTATGGCTGATAAGGGTTTCAATGTGTCAAGGGAGCTTAGAGACAGGGGGGTGAAACTGATTCTCCCTAACTACAAAGGTAGTGACCGGTCGCAGATGTCGGTGGAAGAAGCTGCAAACTGCGAGGCAATCTCGAGCACACGTATTCATGTTGAGAGAATTATCCAGAGAATACGAACATTTCACATTCTGGATGCCACTCTGAAAATTTCACAACAGGATGTGACAGAGCAAATGTTTACAGTTTGTGCCTACTTGTCTAATTTTCAAATGCCTATTGTTAATATTCACAGTGTTCTAGCAAGTCCAGTATCAGAGTCTGAAAGTATCTTTGATTTCATTTAATTTGCTTTTTGAACAAGTGGGCAGCTATTTCTTGTAATCACTAGACAACACACTTAAAGACTGTAGTAAAGTAAAATAGTTTTTATTAGATTTCAGAAAAAGAATTTCAAGACATATACAATCAATATTTCTGTACAGCTGTATATAGGATATTGTGGAATGTTAGTCAAAACTGTATTATGTTTTTGTTAATAAATGTATCCATGGTCACTATGGTGTAAACTTTAAACAAAGATTTATTGTTTATATTGTGTATTGTATTTTTGTTCTAGATAAGAATTTGTAGTAATAAAGACCAGTTTATTCAACCTGACAAATTTGTATTAAATGCATACATGTATAACACAAAAAAAGGAATGTAATACCTACACAATCAATGCTAAACATATGTGCACTTTTATAGTACAATCATGGAATGATAAGTCCATGGTAGAAACATCCAATGACTAGCTACAAAAAGCCAAAATGACTTGAAAGCTAAAAATATTTCTCATAAGAACTACATTTGCATCATGACAAAAACTAATAACGTTTCTGAAAATGACTATCTATTCACATGAATAAGAACATCACAGAAATTATAGCGCCATCCATCAACAAATACTAAACATTCATGTAAACATTTGGACAATTCCTTACACAGGATATGCAAAACCACGGAATATCTTCATCTACCATGTCTTGGTTATAGTTCGCACATCTCCAGCATGACCAGGAATCACAGTTGCATGGACATTCACACCCTACACTTGCATCTGAGTTGTCTGGCTTAATGTTCTCCGCTTCAGGCAGCACCTTGTTGCATGGTCCAACACACCGGACTGGCGCTGTGTTGTCTGTAGTCTCAGCACATGGGTCACCAACTGAATAAAGTGCATCCCAATGGCCGCACTTTCTCTTCTTTCTCTCTGGTTCATCAGTTGTCTAGAATAATTTTGAACGGCATATGTAACTGTGTTCCTGCTTTATAAATTATTTCACATACAATAATAGGCTATTTATATACTTAGCATGCCTTCAACTTCCCCTGGAATCAGTTGTGTGTCTTCATGATTTGTGGTCGTTAAAGCCTAAAAAAGATAACAAAAGCAACATTTAATTAACTTTCCCAGTCATTTTCTGCTAGAATCCATACGACATTATGCACCTGCAAGAAATGAGGAAAAGATGTCACATTGTGTATAGATAAATGTATGTATAATACTATATATATGTGTAACCACTAGTTGAAAATAAACGTTTAATGTACATCAACACTGAGCAGCTGATAACCTGCTGACATGCACTCACATGGGTTATGCCTCATGAGTCATGGGTGCAACTTACAACTTCTAAATATGTCACAAAAACACGCTGCATATGCGATTAGCATAGCATGGCATACAACCAAAACACAATAGAAAGCTCGAAAATATTACTAGGTATATTACTGCAGCTTGATATGTATAGAAAAATGTTTAACTTACCACAAATCAGTAAGAAAATCGCTCCCCCGTTGCTAGATTCAAGCGTGTTTATGTTGGGCGCTGGGAAACCGGATGTTGCCGGTTGCGCGAGGAATTGTGGGATTGTGAAAGGGGCGAATGAATATCAGGGACAAGTATAGAGTGCTGTATGCATATTACAAGCTCTTTAGAAAATATAATTCAATTTGAGACAGGAGTTGGAAAAAAATGTGCAGTGTTCAATAGAGTGGGTAAATCTTGATACAAAGGAAAGCAAAATAGCTGAAAAAGTGATAGTGTGGCGATGGTGAAACAAGGCACGGCGAACTGGAGTTTAAAAGGGTGTTTTATTCATCGCCATCACAGAACTCACTCCAGCACTGTATAAGCGTACTGGAGCGAGCCCTCAGGCTCTCGTGAAACAGGGAATGCGTGTAGTCAGATGAGCAGTGAGAGAGAGAGAGGCTAAGCGATATACAGTTGCTTATATACCCAGCTACAGACAATACATGCACAGCAGTAAGCATGGACATTTGCATTTGAGAGTCACACATAACAATAGCAGGATTACTGGCCAGAATTCCTCTCCACCTATTGATAACAGTCCATACATCTCACTGTTCTGTTAATTGCTCCAGCTGAGTGCTCTGCTTGTCTGTAGGCTGTGGGGGTGACCCACAATAGAAAAATATAATTTGCATAATACCCACCCTTCAGATGTGTCACTTAACATGGGCTATCATAGACAATGCTACATGCAGTATGCTAATACAAGAAATATTGAAATAGTCCAAGAAAGGACACAAAAATCAGTACACGCAAGTGATGGTGAGTATTCATTTTAAATCTAATGAAATCCATCTGAACTGATCATGTACATTAATGAATGTAAACATTAATAATCAATTTAAGACAAGACAGAAAGATCCAGACAGGTCCAGGAGTGTGTCAGGAATGTCTGAGCAGCTGGAGTTACAGTACCTGTAGAACAGAAAAGACAATGTTAACACAGTGTAGTTATCTTTAGAATGAACACCTATGCAGTAAATATATAGTTGTCCCAAATTAAGCATCCCACCCAATTTTGTCTCCTTTTGTGGAGAAAGGAGGCAGGCGAGGCAACGAGCTGGATGGCACAGTAACTTTATTCCTTCTCCAACATATCTTACAGCAAAAGAGAGTCCCGGGTCTCTGTGCATTCCCCTTTTATATCTTTATTCCCATGCATCGAGACCTGGCACTTCCGACCATAACAAATTGTTGTTTGAACAAAGAATTGTGTGGCACATGAACAAAACGCCGGCGCCACTCCAACACACTACTTCTTCCAGCGACTCCGGCATTTACTCCTCTCCCCGGGGGGCACATAGTCCTTACTGTCCCATCTGATACCCACCGGTGACACCTCCTCCTTCGGTCTATTGTCCTCTGGGTGGAGAAGTCCAACACCATGCCCCCACACAGCCCCCCCCCAACACCCAGAAAGGGCACTAAACCCCCCCTTCCCCACCCGTCCTTTAGGCTTGAGCTGGCACCCATAGCAGCTGTAGTGGGGAGTTGCCGATCTAGTCGAACCGCCCTGCTGGCGGGGTGTACAGGAGGGCACGTCAGTCTGTGGAGGGAAAAAGGAAGGGGGAGAAAACACAACAGCTTCGCAAGCACAGGTCCCTGCCGAGGGATCACCAACTTGTGGAGCCACCAAAGGTGGGCATCCGCACCGGGGAGCTTAGGCCAACACCACCTGCTCGTCTGCCAACACAAAAGCGGGCTTCAGCCTGTCGATGCAGATGGTCTCCCTACGTCCCCCCAGGTCTAACACATAATGCTTCGCCCCAGGTTCCAACACCCTGAACGGTCCATCGTACGGTGGGCGCAGCGGGGTCCGGTGTGCATCGTGCCTGACAAAAAAAAAAAAAAAAAAAAAACTGGCATTCTGCAAGCTTTTTGGGACGAATGTGTGGGGAAAACAATGGTGGGCTGGGCCCGGTACATTAAAACCCTCCATACTGTGCAAAAATTGTGCAGGCGGATCAGCCTTGGGTGTGGGGTTTTCCAGTAAAAACTCTCCGCAGTAGCTGAGAAAAAAACGAGTTCTGCCGGTGAGGCTACCAAATCCTCCTTAGGTGCGGAGCGCAACCCTAAAAGAACCCAGGGCAGGCAGTCGACCCAATTTGTGTCCGTGAATGAAGCTCTGAGCGCTGCTTTAAGCAACCTATGAAAACACTCGCATAACCTGTTAACCTGGGGGTGGTACACGGTAGTGTGGTGAATTTTGACCCCCAGGCTCTGGGCCACCACGGACCAGAGTTCTGAAACAAATTGTGGAACCCTGTCGGACGTGAACCAGTGTGTGGTATGGCCCACGATTGTTAAAAGGCGCATAAAACCTTGCGATGGCGGGGTCCCACCAAATCCACGTGGACGTGGTCGAACCTCCTGGCCGGGATTTGGAACGGCTCGAGGGGAGGCTCTGGTGTTCTTGTGCACTTCGGCTCACTGGCACGCGATGCAAGCTGCAGCCCACTCTTTCACGTCCTTGTGCAAGCGCGGCCAGATGAATTTCGCCCCCACTAGCTTCACCGAAGTGCGCACTCCTGGATGCAAAAGGGAGTGGACCAACTCAAAAACACGATGACACCAACAGCTTGCAACTACCGGGCGCAGGTGGCTGGTGGAGACGTCGCAGAGCAAGGGAGGGCACCCTTCTTGCACCATCCTGCTCTCCAGCCTTAACCCAGTTGGCGCAGACTGGAACGCACAAATGTCCGTGTCCCCGGCTTGCTCCCCGGCCATCGCGGGGAAATCTATTCCCATGTAGACCAGGGAGACTAACGCGTGCGACAGACAATTGGCCACGGTGTTGAGCTTACCGGCGATGTGTTGAATGTCGGTAGTAAACTCCGAAATTGTGGCGAAATGCCGTTGGTGCCGGGTTGACCACGGTTCCAAGGCCTTGGCCATCATGTACGTCAGCAGCTTATGGTCCACGAACGCGGTGAACTCGTGCTCCTCCAGCCAGAACTGGAAATTTCTCGTCGCCAGGTGGAGAGCCAGCAATTACCTATCGAACGCGCTGTATTTGCGTTTGTTGTCACGCAAAGTGCAGCTGAAAAATGCAAGCGACTGCCATGAACCTGAGACGCACTGCTCCACCACTGCCCCTATGGCAACATTGACTAACAACCCATGAGCACATAAAAAAATCTGCGGCAAAATGGGGCCAGAACATGCAGCTATCACAAAGTCCTGCTGAAAGTTGCGACCGTGTAAGCATATCGTCAGTGTCTGCTCGCCAAATGTCCTGATGGTGGCTCTGTTGTTGGCCATGAGCTCAGGACTGCTGCATCCTGCCACCCTGTCTGCGTTGACCAGCAGGATGAGGCTCTTCTGGGAGCTGGGATAGACACCAGAAGATGAAGGAACGGGGCAATCTGTTTTTATCATTACAGTTTCGGCTCAAATGCCCAACGCTGCTTGTCGCCATGCCAATTCAACAAGACACGAAGATGGCACCTGCGGAATTCAGTGGCAGCCGCGACCAATGGCAACAGGAACAGACTGCTTTATGTTACGGACACACGTTCGGGGAGACGGTTTTTGGTGGACTCCGGCTCCCAGAAGAGCCTCATCCTGCCAGTCAACGCAGACAGGGTGGCAGGACGCAGCGGTCCGGAGATCATGGCCGCCAACGGATTCACCGTCAGGACATCTGGCGAGCGGACACTGACTATATGCTTACACGAACACAACTTTCAGTGGGACTTTGTGATAGCTGCATGTTCCGGCCCCATTTTAGGAGCAGATTTTCTATGCACTTACGGGTTGTTAGTCGATGATGCTAATAGGAGATTAGTGGTTGCTGTCTCTTTTACCTCACTGCCCTGTACAGCTCGGGGAGCTGGGTCGACAACACTGGCTAACGTTATAGCTCCAGGGGGTAAGTACCAACATTTTTTCGCACAGTTCCCAGCACTCACAGTCCCAACTTTTTCGGCTACAGTAACAAAACACAGGTTTGAGAAATTTATAACTACAAAAGGCCTGCCGGTGTTTGCGCATCCTCGGTGTTTGGACGCAGCTAAACTGGCCAGCGTGCGAGAGGAGTTTGCCAACTTAGAGCAGTTGGGCATCGTCAGGTGCTCCAACAGCCCGTGGCATCCCCGCTATACATGGTGCCTATAGCCGAAGAGTCATGACGACGATGTGTGGCGATTTCCGGCGCTTGAAAAATGCCACCAATCCAGGATTTTTCCGTGCACCTGGCCGGAACGCATGTTTTTTCGAAAGTGGATCTGGTCCGCGGATATCATCAGGTCCCAGTGAGCACGGAAGACGTTCCAAAACAGCGGTAATAACTCCTTTTGGCCTTTTCGAATTTTTACGTATGCTGTTCGGATTAAAAGGTGCAGCACAGACTTTCCAGAGGATGATGGACGCAGTGCTTCACGACTTGTCCTTCATTTTTGTCTACTTAGACAACGTTCTGGTAGACAGCGTGTCCGAGAAGGAGCACATCGCCCATCTCAAGACGGTTTTTCAGAGGTTGGAGGGCACGGGCTGATAATTAACCCGGCGAAGTGCCAGATCGGCGTGCCAGCGATTGATTTTTTTAGGCCACTGCATCTTACCGGAGGGCATGATTCCGTTACTGGATAAGGTGTGCGCTGTGTCGGACTTTCCGCACCCACAGACCATAAGAGCACTACAGGAGTTTTTGGGAATGGTTAATTTTTATAACCGTTTCCTTCCCCGGGCAGTGCAGCTGATGCAGCCGTTGTATGTCGCGCTTAAAAAAAAGAAGCCCACAGAAGCCATCGGCTGGACTCCTGAGCGAGTCCAGGCTTTTACTGACGCCAAAACAGCGCTTGCAGAGGCCGCGCTGTTAACCCACCTGGATCCGTCTGCACGGATAGCGTTCACTACGGATGCGTCTGATGTTGCCATTGGATCTCCATCGGACATCACGTTCAACAGGGGTCCACAATTCATTTCAGAGCTTTGGTCTGCGATGGCTCAGAGCCTGGGGGTCACAATTCAC
Organism: Pholidichthys leucotaenia; assembly: GCA_020510985.1. Lineage (NCBI taxonomy): Eukaryota > Metazoa > Chordata > Actinopteri > Cichliformes > Pholidichthyidae > Pholidichthys > Pholidichthys leucotaenia. Next base: position 118,247,294 of record CM035842.1, read on the forward strand.
CGTACTACCGCATACAACCCCCAGGCCAATGGGTTATGCGAACCTTTTCATAGGTCACTTAAAGCAGCGTTCAGAGCTTCGCTCACGGACACAAATTGGGTTGACCGCCTGCCCTGGGTTCTTTTAGGGTTGCACTCCACACCTAAGGAGGATTTGGCAGCCTTCCTGGCAGAACTCATTTTTTCTCAGCCGTTGCGGGTCCCCGGAGAGTTTTTACTGGAAAACCCCGCACCTGAGGCTGATCCACCCACGCAATTTTTGCACAGTACGGAGCCTTTTAATGTACCATTCCCCCACACTTTACAATATTTTAGATGAAGAACCACATACTTCCGCTACAATTCCCCAACCAAATCGGGTTCTCCAGTCAACAAAAACAGAGGTTTCAGTCCACCTAAGAAGAGCACATCTGCTCCCAAGGCAATGCATATTACAGTATGCAGAAGGGAAAAGTATACAACTCAAAAATATAATCGAAAGCGGCTAAGAGAGAAACTTAAACAGTGAAAATACTACTGTCCAACGAAGAACATTGTGTGTCATGAAAGACACTGGGAAAATCTTTTCAACTACTTCCAGAACAGTATGAGGCCATTGAAAAATTAACTTGTGTTCTGTATGACCTCAAAGGCTCCAAGGATGTGAATTACACAAGACGCCAACTGTTAAAGAGTGGCAAGTGCACAGACAGAAGTCTTCCACCAAACAGAGACTCACTATATAAACACATTCAGTGAACAAACTACCAGGCAGCCATCTATAGAAGATTCTTGCAGAGTCAGCCAGACATACCGCCACCAATGGCCCATGGTTGGAAGACTGAGGGAGACTCCTTTGAGATCGACTGCATGACTCTTGCCCCTGCACCTCTCAGCATTTTGGAGCTTGTATACTGCTCCTGTAAAAAAAAAACACACCGTGTGAAAGGGAGATGTACGTGCAGACAGAACAAGTTTCCATGCACAGACATGTGTTACTACTAACTAACTAACTAACCTGCACTTATATAGCGCTTTTCTAATCACAAAGACCACCCAAAGTGCTTTTACTAGTACTAACCCTCTATTCTAAGGGCCTATAGGAAACAGACATCTAGGGACAATTTAGAACAGCCAATTAACCTAACATGCATGTCTTTGGATTGTGGGAGGAAACCGGAGCCCCTGGAGTAAACCCACACAGCACAGGGAGAACATGCAAACTCCACACAGAAAGGTTCCAACCCCTGCCAGCCTGGGGATTCGAACCAGGAACCTTCTAGCTGTAAGGCAACAGTGCTAACCACTGCACCACCGTGCTGCCCACCGTACTGTGTTATTGCTTGGACTGTGAGAACATTTCTGACTAGGCCACATAGACACACACACTGTGTGTTCTGTATATACTTTTGGGTGTGGTATGTTGTATTGAGTTTTCTTGTGCTTCACTTGTCCTTTGTTTGTTGGTAATTTTGTGGTGATTATAACACTAATAAAAATGTTAAAGCTAATTTAGAAAAATGAGCTACTCCTGTTTGAAATGTTTAAATCTTTAACCTCTTAAAATTCCAGTGTTCCACCTGTGGATCCTTTCACATTGGCTGGAAACTTGCTGGAATGCTTTAAAGCCTTTTAGTGTGCTATAATTTTAATAGTTCGCCTGGTGCTTTTTACCTTTTTTTTTTCTCAATAAATATGTCATAAAATGTCCTTTGTGTAAAATATTTTGCCCTGCTTTTCAGAAGTGTACATTTCAAAATCTGGCAAGCATGTGTCAATAATATATGTTTTAAATGCTTAAAACAGTGTGCAATTACAAAAAAAATAAAATTGAATTTTCACCTGTTTTCTCTTTATAAATATTTCAAATGTACATGAACAAAAGTTTTGCAATGACAAAAATTAAACTGAACCTCTTATACATGTTCTCAAATATTTGTGTTTGCCCAGAACGTACAGTGTCCAGTTTACAGGCTGTTTTATGTGTCCATGTCTAGGCATTTTCTTAGCTCTGTGGTAGTCCAGGAATCAGTTCCTCTCCAGCTGTTCCTGTTCCACTGCTGGTCCTGGTGGATGGCTCTTCATCTGAAGAATCTCTAAAAATATAAATATATAGCAAAAGATTAGTGTATCATCATCTCACTTTGGCTCATCGATAGAATTATTCTTCTGCTTAAAGACATTGTTTCACCCAGGAAAAAGACAGCAAGGAAACATGCTCTTTTACCCCAGGCTACAACTGAACTCACATTCCTTTGTAAAAACCAGTCTAAGGAATTCACCCTAATGCATTTCCTGTTTTGACTTTTATGGCCCCATAAACATGGAAACATGGAACAGGCCCCTGGAGCCCCTCATGGCCCGCGGACATCCACAGCTCAACATTGCCTTAAACTCTGGGACATGCCAAATTTAACCAGCAAACCTTTTAACCACATCTTTAGGACTCACTTTTCAACATCTCTCTTCTTTTTCCAGGACCCCAGGAAAAGCAAATGGACTCTTGATGTTTATTCTGGACAATCAATAATAGGTTTGAAATGTATTAATCCATAATTTTAGATATGTGCATGTTAAAATGTTTAGATGAATGTTTATTCCTGCATGTTAATTTATAAGCACTGGGTATAAGTTACATTAATCACTAAGGTTAGCTTAGTTTATACATAAGGGTATAGAGGAATATTCCAGTATTAAAATGTGTATTAGATTTGCAAAACGTCTCTCAAATCATGTGACTGCCAGCAGTCAGTCGCTGCTTGACAACAGCTCTCTCAAAGTGCAGACAAAAGACTGTTTGCTCATTGGACTAAAGTTCATAAAGCCCGCCCACGAAGGAAGCCTATTTGCTGAGCTCCTGTCAACCCGGAAGCCCGTGAAAGCTCGACTGAATTTATAAAAGGAGGGAGACCCCTTGCTACTTCTCTCTTTTCGCCGCCGTTTTTCGCCAGATCTCTCTTTTGGCTTTTCACTTCTATTGTCTTCATCTCTACACAGCAGAGAACCACTGGAGAACAAAGGGACTTATCCCACGTGTTTTCTTTCCTACGATCACAGAGCCTGAAGTATCCTGTTTTTTGTAATCTCTTTGTATCTTAATGTTTCTTTAAATGCCTAGGAATTCTTTCTCTCTGAGCTCATTCTAATCAGGAGTTAAACTCCAATCCTAGACGTTTATTTCTATCACTTTTTCCTGTTAAACTTTCTGTAAAACCACCGTTTTTAATTTTAATGTAAGCTTTAATCATGATTTTATTTTTATAATATTTTTGTTGACCCATCCCACACCAGAAGCTCTTTTATTTAAAGTCCGAAACTCTTTTAATTTGAGATCAGGTTAGATAATTTTAATTATTATCGAATTCCCTGAGAAAGCCACTTCCCAACGAAGAGGAGAGAAGACGCAGCTCCCCACGATCACGCGTGCTGAAAGAATCCGCACGCCACAAAGATTAGACACCTCGGCTGGATTTCAAACATTGGGATCAAACATACCAATCTCATCCCTCGTCAAAGAATATTTGCTGGTCAAATATTCTGACTTTTGGAGCCATCTAAGAACTACAGGACAACACAGAAGGACCTTCAACATCAAACGCCCGTCACGTGAGCTGAAATGTTATTCATCTGCTGAATTAAATTTCTGAGGTTAGATAATAATTTGATATCTAATCAGATGCAAATTAAGGAGCCATTAACATAACTCCTCTTTTCATTAAAATTCCATTTTTATTTTCTTAAGAGTAATCCAGAACTTTTCATATAATTAGTAAAACTTTCCCCATAAATTTGTGTTGTCTCCCACAATCTGTTAACTTCAAACTGATCTAAATTAATTTCACAGTTAACCCTGGTTCTGCAAACGTTCAGTGTTAATCTATCATTTACGAGTTTAATTTTATGGTTAATGAGATCACTGCAATGTCCTTTAATCATCATTTCATTTAATAAATATGTGAAAATGAGAGAAGTTGTTGAGAATTTATTTCAATCTGAGTCTGGTTCAAGTCCCCAGTATCGAATTCACTAAAATTTTGAGACTGATTATTAATTAATTTATTGAGTGATTAAACAAGTATAAAGTGAAATTAAAGATTAAATTGCTTCTTAGAGATGGGGGGGGGGCCATCTCTAAGATGGCCCATCTCGTGGGGCACAAAAGCTGGTGCCCCACGAGTGTTATTAACTTTTCAGGTGTATATGAACCGAGAATTCATTTCAGGTTCCAATACATTAATATAAATTAGTAATAAATAGTAGTAAAGTAATAAATATAACGATGACAAAGCAATATGAAACAAAGCTAATAAGAAAAAAATACACTAGATAATTGAAAAAAATAGAAATAATATAGATATTAAAAAAATATTGTAACAAAGCTGGGAATAAATACCCAGTGACACAAACTGTATCACTGTGGTTGAGATTGGGACACTTCTCCTGAGAGTTCCTCCTCTTCCACAGGGCTGCCTTCTTTCTGGCTGACCTCAACATTTTTTGCTAAGCTATTTAAAAATTATTACTTAAAAAAATCTATAAAAACAAGAAATAAAGCAAAAAAGACAAACAATATGAAAAAAGACACTGCTCCAAAAACACGACAAAATGCATAACAAAAACAGTAAACACTCAAAAACTCTCACAATACTAAAACTACTATTTACAATACTAAACTATTATTTATTGGTGCTGGTCTGATGCTGTTGTATGCCGTTTTTTTCAGCAGGGCTTCTTTAACAGCAGGACAACGCAAAGGACATGTAATTACTTTATTTAGCGATATGCCACACAAAACAAGGGACAATGAGGAACAGCACTTGGTTGTAATATTAACTATGGAGATCTGTAACACAAAAAGAAAACACAGGGACATAAATATAATGTTGTTATGCTTACTTAGCTGGTGAAATTGCAGCCTTGTCAGCCCATCTTTCTATATGGTTACTTCCAACAATGACGCAGCTCATTGGCCAAACTCAAGTCAAGTGATCATGGAACGCCGTTTTGATTGGTTAAGCATATAGAGGTCCTTAGTGATCACCTCAGAACCGCCTTATCAGGTTTCATCACTAAAGTTTAATTTTCATAAAAAATATGCACATACTCAGCCTGCCAACAAACACATTCATGTTTTGAAAAATGTGAGTTAGCATATCTGTGAAACTCAGCTGTTCTCTAGATGGGGATCGATCATTTCAAAAACTAAAGCAGATAGAGCCACTCGGCCCACCACCTAACACACTAAAATAAAAATATAAAAATAAAATCATCACAATAAATCTAGACTCAAATTGGCTGTCAAAAGTAAAATTCATAAATTGTCATTTTAGTTTAATTCATAGCTTTAAATGATGAAAAAATAGATATAGTTTTAGTTGACGAAATTAACACTGGATGGAAGTTTATTTTTGTTTATTTGTTTGTTTTAAATTATTGCATTTACTTTGACTTTTACTGGAGAAGCTCCACCAGGCAAAGGACCATGACCAGGTAATCAATGAGTAGAAAGAAGTGGAAAAAGTTGTAAGTCCTCCTGCTGAACAACGCACACTGCACCATTTTAACAAACTCCCAGCAAATTCTGAACTGACAAAAAAATCTCTAAAACTGTTAACAGCACTTTATTTTGTTTTATAACTTGAATTTTTTATTTTTTTTTTAAGATTCCGAAGAATTTAGATATGCAAGTTTATATTTGTGCAGGTTTAAAATTAATGCTACTTATCTTATGCATCAATTGCATTCATTTCTTATTGAATCTGTTCATTGCATTAAGTTACTGTATAGGTAGCTGTACATTGACTGCATACAGTCAGGTAGCACTACTATTTACATGGATGTTCAAAGTGTTGAACAGTGATAGAATTTACATTTTGTTTTCAATGAATAGCCTATATTTCTAGAATGCTGGAGGGCAACCAAATCTGCACACTGTGTAAAAGCTGTTAGGAATTGTGATATGCTGAAAAGGAAAATTTTCAAAATTTATTCCACTTGTGTACAATTTCATTTTTGAAACTCACAAGTTTTCAAAAAATAAAAAAAACAGGTACTAACCTAAGCCTACTTTTTCATTTAACAGTATTTTATGCAAATCAGTTGATGTAATTTAAAAAAAAAAATATAACCCCCCAAAACATCAACATACTGTACTCTGCTTTCAAGCTTACCTCAGTATTTTTTGCAGTGCAGTGGACTTTTTTCCCCTGAGATTAGTGGGTTTTTGTATTGAACTGAGAGCCAAATGTGAATCGAAAATCGATATGAAATCGAATTATGATCCAAAAACCGGAATTGAATTGAATCGTGTGACTGCTAAAGATTCACAGCCCTGTTAAATACCAATTCTAACTGAACCAGAACATTTATTGGTCGATTCATGGATCAAACACTTGTTGTGGATTTTGCCGTTAAGCACCTTGTTAGAGAACAGCAAGTTATACAAAAAGTACTAAAACACTGAACAGTTGGACATGTGCATTCAAAAAGTGAGAGAAGGTCAAATTAAGTTCACCTGTAAAGGTTACAGTGCATTTTAGGTGCATCCTGAAATTTCACCTGAAAGCTGAATATCCCTAACTCTTTGTGAGTAGTGTATTTCTGATGGAGCCGTTGACCTGAAATTTTCAGTAGATATCAGAACAACCCAAGTAATCCATACATACAAAGAAATCAATGTGACTGTATTCACAAAAAAAAAGTTATGTTTAATAAAGTGGAAGGACACAGGTAGGGCTGCAACTAACAATTATTTTGGTAGTCAACTAATCTAACAACTATTTTTTCGATTAGTCAACTAATCGTGATCATTTAAGATAAGATAAGATAAGATAAGCCTTTATTAGTCCCACAACGGGGAAATTCCAGGATTGCAACAGCACAGGGATAGCAACACTCAGAGCAACAATCAGAAGGCAAGAAAAAAAACAAGCAAGCAAGAGCAGCTAATATACATATGTACATATTACTATAAGATATATACGTATATATATACACACATTTCTCTCGTGTCCACCATCCCTGCTTCCTGTTGGGGCTCTAGTGCATATTTTACCTCACCTGCTGTTTAAGCCGGCACACCTGTGAAAATCACCTTGTTGTCAGTCCCTGCTTTAATATAACATTTTATAAGCAGTTTCCAGAGTTAAATACAAAAAACCATCACTTGATGGGGCAAGTTGTTTGTGGGGCGAGTTGGTAATGGGGGGACTTGACGGTAAATCTTAGCCATGACTTAAACAGCTCAGCCCTCAGCAACAAAAGAGCTTATTGTCAAACAGGTAAGCTAATATGAACAGCATGTACTAACAGTGTTGTCATTTTTCTAAAGCTTGAAGCAGTTGGCCATTGAAAATAAACGGTTCTAGCTTTCTTTACTCGCTAAAATTTACCAAGCAGATGTTAATGTCGCAGCTCCCGGGTGCCATCATTTCAGACGCTCATGCATCACTGTAGTACTGCCATGATAGAAAAGGTCTGCCTTGCAAAGTCTGCATTTTACTTGTCTCATTTTTTTTTGTTTTCTGTGAAATGTTCCCATACTACAGAAACTTTGGGTCTGCCCTTTTTTTTTAAGCTTTGCTCCACTTCTGCGTATTTATCCTTCCACTTCGCCATGCTGTGCTCCTCTTCTTCTTCACTGGAAATTTGTTCATGCATGCCGGACAACAGAGGCGCTACTGCCAGCAGCAGTTCCGGTCGTGCATTGCAGTTACAACTGAACATTTCTGTGGCATGCATATTGTGGGCTATATTAATCATATATTCCATAACCTACATATGTTGAAGCATGTGGGAATGTTTGGTGATTACATATGTAAGGCGACTTCACACCTCTGAAAGAACAAAGACTCTCAACCGCCAGTGAAGAACAAAAACGTTCCCAGACACTGCGGTGGAGACCGGAGGAGCTACCCTCACCCCCCCAGGGCGAAGAGAGGAAGTACCAAGACAATGGGGGGATTAAGATAATGAGGGATGTCAGCCTTTGATATGCATGTCTTTTGTTATGTGCAAGTATAAAGTATTCGGCCTCTTTTTCCTTCTGCTGCTTCTGCACTTAGATGAGACTTGTTAGGAGAGCTGATAATAAACTTTGGTTTATATATCATACCGCCTCGTTCTTTCAAGCTCTTCTACACTGGTGACCCCTGACGCGAGTATGGACCTGAGGCGTTCCCCCGCGATCGACTCATCTGTGGCGACCCAGGCAGACGCCAGCGCCCACGCAGACAGGGGAACAGATGGACGACTTTCCCCCCCGGCAGAAGGGATTGAGAGGGCTCAACCGAGCACCAGCGCCGCTGAGAGAGCCGAAGCAAGGCACTCTCACCCTGCGGACACATCAGTAACGGTCTACACGAATGCCGTCGCTGTCAAGCTGCCGGACTTCTGGCAGGAGGACCCCGCCTCGTGGTTTCAACAAGCTGAAGCCCAATTTACACTGGCGGGCATCACGGCTGACGATACGAAATTCTATCATATCGTCTCCAAACTCGACGCCGCCACTTCGAGGTGTATGCGGAGCATGATCCGGCGGCAGCCGGCCCAAGACAAATATGAAACACTGAAAGCAACCATCGTGGCAAATTACGTCCCCTCAGCTGAAGAGAGAGCCGAGAAGATCCTGGCGGTCTACGGCCACAGAGGGTGCAAACCTAAAGCCCTCATGGAGGATTTGCTGCAGCTTAAAGAAGAGGACAATGACAACCTCCTCTTCCAATTCATATTCCTCAGCACGCTGCCGCCACACATGAGAGGGACACTCGTCAACATGAGATGCAGCACCCAGCAAGACTTCCGCGTGCTCGCCAACGAAGCTCAACGGCTCGTCAACGCCTGCAAGGAGCAGACACCCACAGCAGCATCCGCAGACCTCAACGCTGATGCCCAGAACCACGAAGAGCCACAACCCACTGAGCAGATCCAGCCCGCGGTGACAGTGACACGGCCAAAACGTAACAGACGGAGCGATGTCTGTTATTATCACCACCGCTTCGCCGAGAAGGCCCGCAAATGCGTTCCCCCCTGCAAATTTACGATTTCGGGAAATGCCAAAGCCGAGAGCCGTTAACAGCAGCGGTTCTCGGCGAGAAGAGTAAGCTGTTATATGTGACGGATGGACACACCGGCAAGCAGTTCCTTATTGACACAGGAGCTCAGCTGAGTTTCGTCATGCCCTCCCAAGCAGATCGAGCCATGGGCACCCGGGGCAACGGAGCGGTGGCAGCCAACGGCTCCAACATTGACACTTTCGGCGAAAAGAGCCTGCACCTCCACATCCACGGCCGCAACTACAGATGGACATTTGTTGTAGCGGCGGTGAGTTTTAACTTGTTAGGCGAAGATTTTTTGTGTGCACATGGGTTATTAGTGGATCTAGCGAATAGACGCTTGGTTAATGCACTGTCCTTTGCTTCTATTCCCTGCTCAGCCCGAGTTTCTCCACCACCTGTGCAGGCTAGCGTCACCACGGCAGGAGGTAAGTTTGAGCAACTCCTCACCCAATTTCCAGCACTCACAATTCCCAAATTCTCAGCCACTGTGGCTAAACACGGGGTTGAACACTTTATTCCCACAACGGGCCCACCCGTATTTGCCAAAGCTCGCCGCTTAGACGTGGCCAAGCTCAACATAGCTCGGGACGAGTTTACTACCCTTGAAAAATTAGGCATTGTTAGACGCTCGAAGAGCCCTTGGGCCTCACCACTTCACATGGTTCCGAAACCCGACGGTTCTTGGAGACCGTGCGGAGATTACCGCAGATTAAACAATGCGACAGCGCATGACCGCTACCCAATTCCTCACATTCAGGATTTTTCACTACATCTGGCGGGTGCGCGCATTTTTTCAAAAATAGACCTGGTCCGCGGTTATCATCAAGTCCCAGTTCGAGCAGAGGACATTCCTAAAACAGCTGTAATAACCCCTTTCGGCCTTTTTGAATTTCTGCGAATGCCTTTCGGCCTCAAAGGCGCTGCTCAAACTTTTCAGCGGATGATGGACGCGGTATTACGCGACTTTCCTTTTGTTTTCGTCTACCTTGACGACATGCTGGTAGCCAGCTCGTCTGAGGAAGAACACGAGCAGCACCTCACTACGGTTTTTCAGAGACTAGAAGAGCACGGGTTAATAATCAATCCAGCCAAATGCAAATTCGGCGTGTCACAAATTGATTTTTTAGGACACAAAGTCTCTCCGAAAGGGGCAGTTCCACTTCCAGACAAAGTTCACGCGATAAAAAGTTTCCCACGGCCACAAACGGTCAAATCGCTGCAAGAATTTTTAGGAATGGTTAATTTTTACAACCGTTTCCTCCCCCACGCAGCTCAGCTCATGCAGCCCCTATATGACGCACTCAGAAAAAAGAAAGCTTCCAACGTGGTCGAATGGACCCCGGAGCACAAACGCGCCTTCGCGGAAGTAAAGAGTGCTCTAGCTAATGCCACATTGTTAGTTCACCCCGATCCCTCGGCCCGCATTGCGCTAACCACAGACGCTTCGGACCTAGCTATAGGGGCAGTTGTAGAACAACATGTCAGCGGGATCTGGCAACCTTTAGCATTCTTCAGCAAATCGCTAAACCAAACTGAGCGTAAGTACAGCACTTTTGACAGGGAGCTGCTAGCACTTCATTTATCCATCCGCCACTTCCAGTTCTGGTTAGAAGGGCGGAGTTTCACGGCTTTTGTAGACCACAAACCGCTCACCTTTGCTATGGCTAAAATTTCAGAACCATGGTCAGGCAGGCAACAAAGACAGCTGGCTGCGATTTCAGAGTTCACCACAGACATTCGACATGTGGCAGGCAAACTTAACGTGGTAGCAGACTGCCTCTCTCGCGCTGTGACATCACCAAAGCGCGAGGAGACAGATAATACTGCCTCAGCCGCAGAACTTTTCACTAACGCGGACACATACGCAGCACCTATCCATGCAGGGATAGATTATGCAGCCATGGCAGAGGAACAAAGCAGTGACGCGGACGTGCGCGCACTCCTGTCTGGACCAACAGGGTTAAGGCTGGAGGAAAAGGGTTTACGCGACGGCGTGCCCCCCCTAATATGCAATATTTCAACCGGCCGACCTCGCCCGTTAGTCTCAGCCACATGGCGCCGCCGTATTTTCGACTCAATTCACTCCCTCGCGCACCCAGGTGTGCGCGCCTCGGTTAAAATGGTCGCCAAAAAGTTTGTGTGGCCAGGCCTGCGCAAAAACGTAAAAGAATGGGCAAAAACTTGCATTTCTTGTCAGCGCGCCAAAATACACAAACACACAAAAGCCCCTCTGGAGCCTTTTCCGATCCCAGCTAGAAGGTTCGACCACATTCATGTCGACCTCGTGGGGCCACTACCTTCCTCCCAAGGTTTCACACACCTGTTAACAATGATAGATCGCACCACGCACTGGCCAGAGGCAGTCCCTCTAGCGTCAACTACAGCAGAGGAAGTTGCTCGCGTTTTTTTGACAAACTGGGTGGCACGTTTCGGCGTCCCATCGGACATCACGTCCGATAGAGGACCTCAATTTGTCTCGGAGCTTTGGTCAGCCATGTCCAGCAGCTTAGGGGCAACAATTCATCGCACCACCGCTTATCACCCTCAGGCTAATGGGTTATGCGAGCGTTTTCACAGGTCTTTAAAAGCCGCCCTCAGAGCCTCACTAACGGATACAAATTGGGTAAATAAACTTCCCTGGGTTTTATTGGGGTTGCGTGCTGCGCCTAAAGAGGATCTAGACGCCTCTCCGGCAGAATTAGTTTTTGCACAACCTCTCAGGCTCCCAGGTGAATTTTTACCAGAGAACCCAGAGCCAGGGCATCTTCCAGTCCCGAGGTTTTTAGGCAGCAACGGACCAGACTCTCTCCCCGGTCCAGCTCATCACTCCTTTCCACGGGTTTTTGTCCCACAAGCTTTAAAGAACGCTGAGTTCGTTTTTGTTAGACATGAAGCTTTAAAACCAACTTTCCGCCCACCATACGATGGGCCATTCAGAGTGCTGGAACCTGGTGATAAACACTTTGTGCTCGATTTTGGGGATAGAAAAGAAACAGTCAGCATTGACAGACTTAAACCTGCCTTCTTGTTGAAAGACGAGCCTGCACTGTTGGCGAGAGCACCTCGGCGGGGTAGACCCCCCAAGAGAAAAGACTCAGCCCCCCTGCAGGGAACAATTAACCACTCTCCTTCCCACGCTGCAGATTCCTTACAAGAAGGTCCCAGCAGGACGCCTAAACGAACCCACAGCAGTTTTGGGAGAAGATTAAAACCCAGACAGCACAGGGACTGATGCAAACTACTCCACAGTTGTTCACTAATTGTGCTGTAACAGTTTAGGACTGACTTATGATTTTACTATGCTGTTATGATTACCACTGAACTCTCTTAGGAGCATGGCTGCTGGAAAGTTTCTTCTGTGGCAAGAGGTGTAACAGTTAGTATGTCATAGTAATTATCTTAAACTGTGAATTTTTCTATTGTCTTTTCTTAGTCGTTTGGGGGGGAGGCTGTGGGCTATATTAATCATATATTCCATAACCTACATATGTTGAAGCATGTGGGAATGTTTGGTGATTACATATGTAAGGCGACTTCATACCTCTGAAAGGACAAAGACTCTCAACCGCCAGTGAAGAACAAAGACGTTCCCAGACACTGCGGTGGAGACCGGAGGAGCTACCCTCACCCCCCCAGGGCGAAGAGAGGAAGTACCAAGACAATGGGGGGATTAAGATAATGAGGGATGTCAGCCTTTGATATGCATGTCTTTTGTTATGTGCAAGTATAAAGTCAGAGAGCCGGAGGTATTCGGCCTCTTTTTCCTTCTGCTGCTTCTGCACTTAGATGAGACTTGTTAGGAGAGCTGATAATAAACTTTGGTTTATATATCATACCGCCTCGTTCTTTCAAGCTCTTCTACACATATAAACTTTATAATTAAACAATTTGTTGACAATAAAAACCTTTGTTGACAAATTTTTATTGTCAACGTTATCGACAACGTCGACTAATCGTTTCAGCCCTAAACACGGAATAAGTATTGAACACATGAAGAAAAAGAGGTAAAAAAAAAAGGATAGAAAGCCAAGAAACCAGATGAAATCCATCAGAATTTAGGAAGCCATCCCATCCCCCATCAGTGCAAATTAATTTTAGCTGGTTAAGTCCTAACTTAAAAAGGTCTGTGAATATCAGATTGTCAAACCACAAAGAACTCATGATGGGTAGAAGCAAAGAACTCTCTCTAGACTTTCACAGCCTTATCGTTGCAAAACATAATGATGACAGTGGTTACAGCTGCATTTCAGTTCCAGTGAGCACTGTTGGAGCCATCATTCGAAAGTGGAAAGAACATCATTTTAACATAAACTGGCCACGACCAGGAGTTCCTTGCAAGATTTCTGACAGAGGAGTCAAAAGAATTATCAGAAGAGTTATTCAAGAGCCAAAGACCACTCGTGGAGAGCTCCAGAAAGACCTGGGGTTAGCAGGTACTGCTGCTTCAAAGAAAACAATAAGTAATGCACTCAACCAACATGGACTCTATGCCCGCTCACCTTGCAAGACTCCATTGCTGAGGAAAAAGCATATTGAAGCTCATTTAAAGTTTGCTTCACAACATTTGGGTAAGCCACTAAAATACTGGGAGAATAAAGTCTGGTCAGGTGAAACCAAAGTTGATTTTTTTTGGATGCCATAACACACAGCATGTTTGGAGGAGAAATGGCACTGCACATCAGCCCAGAAACACCATACCAACAGTTTAGAGGTGGGAACATCATGGTGTGGGGGTGTTTTTCAGCACATGGTACAGGCAGACGTTATATAATTGAAGGAAAGATGAATGGACAAATATACAGAGACATCCTTGATAAGAACCTGTTGCCATCTGCCAAGATGCTGAAGATGAAACAAGGGTGGACATTTCAGCAAGACAATGATCCCAAACACACAGCCAAGGAAACTCTCAACTGGCTCCAGAGAAGGAAAATAAACCTGCTAGAATGGTCCAGTCAGTCACCTCACCTGAATCTAATTGAAATTCAGTGGAGCAAACTGAAGATCAGTGTTCATAGAAGGCACCCACAGAACCGTCAAGATTTGAAGACAGTTTGTGTGGAAGAATGGGCTAAAATCACTCCTAAGCAATGCCTTCGACTAGTTGCTCCCTACAGGTGGTGTCTGGAGGCTATTGTTACCACCAAAGGCTTTTCTACTAAATGAATTTCGCCAAGGTTGTTCGATACTTATTCCCTGTGTCATTCCACTTTATTAAATATAACTTGTTTTGTGAACACAGTTGCCTTGATTTCTTTGTATGTATGAATTACTTGGGTTGTTACTGATATCTGGTGAAAATCCCAGGTCAATTGCTCCATCAGAAATATGTTTAATGAAAAAAAGTTGATGTGTTCAATACTTATTTTCGCCGCTGTATGTGCAAAGAGTTACCTGAACCATTAAACACCCCTTTTCATGTGGCTGCACACAGGTCCCTATTACTTTCATCAGTTTTTTTTTCTTTTCTGGTGGCATATTGTGTATTTTCACACTTTGTGTCCTCATCATCCAAATAATGTCAACTGTGCACTATGCTTTACACTGGTCGAAGTGGACTGTTTTAAAAGGGGTGCAGCTGAACACAAAGTGTGTCTGTTTTCTGCCATTGCATCTTTGACCAACAAAAACTACTTTTAAAGTCAGTTTTTGTTGTCAGTTTTATAAAGACAGTTTTATAAATTGTGGTTTAAATGGTGCATTTCAAAAACCTGCACGTGCATATTCCTCATTCTGACACGGGCACACAAGCAACTTCTTCTTTTGGCTGCTCCCTAAGGGTCGCCACAGCGGATCAACTTCCTCCAACTCACCCTATCCCTTGCATCTTCCTCTGTAACTCCACACCTGTCCGTGTTTTCCTTCACTACATCCATGAATCTTCTCTGTGGTCTTCCTCTTTTAATCCTGCCTGGCAGCTCCATCTTCAACATCCTTTGTCCAGTATATCCACTATCCCTCCTCTGCACATGTCCAAACCATCTCAGCCTTGCCTTGTTTACTTTGTCTCCAAATCTCTGAACCCAAGCTGTCCCTCTGATATACTAATTTCTAAACCTGTCCCTCCTCGTAACTCCCAGTGAAAATCTTAGCAAATTTAACTCTGCCACCTCCAGCTCTCTCTCTTGTCTTTTTTTTTTCAGTGCCACTGTCTCCAAATAATACATCATAGCAGGTCTCACAACTGTCTTGTAAATCTTCCCTTTCATGGCAGATCACTGATTTACACCATCATCACCCCATTAATATACTTTTGAGAACTTGTGTAGCTCTTATAAAAGTGGGTATCCAGCTTCAATTATTGACATAACTGCAAAAGATGATATATTCTCACTGCCAATGAAAACACAGCACTCTAGAAAAGTTTAATATTTTTAGTAATTTTTACAGAAAATGTCATTTAAAGGATGCAAATTATTTTTAGACATCTTCAAAACAATAATAGATATCAACGAGTGAAAATCTGTGTCAGCAATTTTCAAAATTGAACAAAACAGAAGCACCCTGACTTTCCAAAATCACAATAAAACGTCTGGCTTAAAAACAAAGTTCAATATGGAGTATATCCTCCATTTGCATTAATGCAGGCAGTAATCCGCCTCCACATGGACCTCACAAGCCATCTAATGTTCTCCTGGGGGATATTTAGCCACTCCTCCTGCAAGGCCATGACCAGTTCCCATCTGTTCTGCAGGGCTGGTAATCTGTCTGAAACATGTTGTCCAAGTTCATCCCACAGGTGTTGAATGAAGGATAAATCTGGAGAATAAAAAGGCCAAGGAAGGACATCAAAGTTTTGCTGCTGGAGATACTCCCTGGTGACTTGGGTGGCATGTGAATGAGCAGTGTCCTGTTGGAACACCTGGAGGTCAGGGTAATCCCAAAAGAAGGATGTCACAACAGGTTGCAGAATGTGGTCTACGTACCATCGGGCAGATAAAGTGCCATCAAGGATGACCAACTGTGTCCTGTAGTTACGTGAAATGCCGGTCCACATCATGACGGCATGATCATCATCAGCACCATCAACAGCATCATCAGCGCCACCCCATCGGTTGACCTGTCGGACATAACATGGGGCCCTGGACTGACAAAATTAGGATTTGTCAGAGAAAAGAACAGTGTTCCACTGCTGTAGGGTCCACCTGTTGTGCTGACAAGCTCACTCGTGGTGATTTTGTTGTCATTCTGCCATCAGGATCATCCCTCAAAAGGGGCTTCAGGCTTGTAGATCTTGATGCCTGAGCTGCCTCCTCACGGTATTGGCTGAGATCCTTGCTTGGCCTCTCTCTGGAGTTTCCTGGGCCATCTGGGTGGCTGTGCGGAACCGTTCTCGGAGGTGCTGCAGCACGATGTACCGTCTTGCTCCGGGGTGGTGACACGTGCTTGTGCTGGACATGATCTATTGGCCACGGACCCAGTTGCATCCGAACAATGGTTGATGCATTGCAGCCCAATTGGAGCGGCACTTGTTGTGCTGACTTTCCGCCCTCCAAAAGGCCCAAAGCATAATTACCTTTGTCACGGGACAGTTGTGGCATCATGGAGATTTCACAACATAGTGCAATGCATTTTTGTGCATCTTTATATGGGGAAGATGACCACTCTTTAAAATCACCCATTTCTGACTTTTGAGTACCCAAAACAATGTACTCAAAAAAGACTATAGAGCCAGAGCTCAAAGGCAGTGAGCTGTGAGTACAACCACAAAAAATGAGTTCTAGATGTATTTTGAGTCATACAAACACTATTACTCAAGCTCAGGTAGGATGGACCAAAAAATATTTATACATTGTGTTGTGTTGCGCTTTCATTGGCGGTGAATATAGTATGGGCCTGGAGTGACAACTTATTGGAGACAACAAGACTGGCTTTAGGGTTGACTTAGACAATGAAGTTTCAGAATTAGTCTTACCTTGTGATAATCAATTGAAACAAATGAACAGCTTATTGTGTTTAAGCTTTGATGGAAGAAAAGTTGCCCCCTTTTTCCCATTTGGACACTGATGGAGCCCAAAGAAAAATAAGGATGACTTTTCTTCGTTCCTTTATCAAATCAATTTATGTGCATTCAGTGTTGGTGGAAACCTCTAAAACAACACTAAGTGAAAAGCACTCTTTTACACAAGTATCTGGCATCATTATTAGGAGGAAAAGATATGTGTGAGCTAGTAACTTTTACAGGTACAGAGAATGATTCCCATTTCCCTGAGTATAAGCAAACAGGATTAGTACAGTCAAACAGTCTCTTAAACAGTCGCAGCGTGACCATGGGGACTTCAGAGGAATGTAGCGATTTTGTGTGTCCTTTCCAAGCTGTATCTTAGTGTGTAGGAGGCTTTCTTTATAAAAATGCCAGGCTGTCAACAAGAAAACCAGCACTTTTCTCCTCTTTTTGCCTTTGCACATATTCTCCTCAGTCACACCTTTCCTTTAATCTCCTTTGGGTTGCTTTGGATTGTAACTTATGAGCCATGTCGAAACAAAACACACACACAATAAAACACAAACCCTCCCTCATACTCACTTCCCAATTAGTCACAGCACTCATGTTCACATCTTTTTTTACTGCCTTACACGGTCGTGTTAATTAATAAAATTGTCATCCCTCGTAAATTAGGATAATTGCTGGACTGTGTGTACGAGCGTTTAATCGGTGCATCTCTGGTTAACCAGTGGGAGTACCATGTGTGTAAGCAATAGCTGTGCTATAAAGTGCCATCTATCACTCTGTTCAGTGAGGCTTCAATAATGGGTTGGAATAAATGGGCCATGATTTTGGAGCAGAGAAGGGGGGGAAAAAAAGAGGAACGATTGCCAGCAAAAACAAAGCAAGAGACAATTCAATAACTAGGCCCCACCCAGACAGGGAAGAAGCAGAGCAGTGAGGCAGAGGCTGCAGTCACAAAGCGGATTGATGTCCTGCCGCTGGATAGGGCCAGTTCTGAATAATGATATATCTGTTACTAAGACAGGGAGGAGGCTGTGGCCCTGAGCAAGTGAGACAGAGTGACACAGCAGACCTCGGCAGTATTTTTACCAGTAATATACAGCGGACCTCTGGAAGTGTATCATTTTGTCATTGGAACGTTGACAGTGCTGATTGTTTTATATACAGAATTCTCATCAAATCCACAGATATCTGTAAACTGAGTTTATGGGAACTTTCATCTGAAACCTTACCAAATTATGGACTGTCACAATGGTGCAATTACAGAAATATTACAGAGCTGCACTAATGTTATTCATTAAAGGAATACAGTGGTGTGAAAAAGTGTTTACCCCCTTCCTGATTTCTCATTTTTTTGTATGTTTGTCACACTTAAATGTTTCAGATCATCAAACAAATTTAAATATCAGACAAAGATAACACAAGTAAACACAAAATGCATTTTTTAAATGAAGGTGTTCATTATTAAGGGTAAAAAAAAAAAATTAAAACCTACATGGCCCCGTGTGAAAAAGTGACCCCCCCCCCAAAAAAAAAACAAAAAAAAAAACATAAATTAACTGTGGTTTATAACATCTTTAGAATGAGTTCAATTTTTCTAGCCACACCCTGGCCTGATTACTGCCACACCTGTTCTCAATCAAGAAATCACTTAAATAGGACCTGCCTGACAAAGTGAAGTAGACCAAAAGATCCTCAAAAGCTAGACATCATGCTGTGATCCAAAGAAATTCAGGAACAAATGAGAAACAAAGTAATCAAGATCTATCAGTCTGGAAAAGGTTATAAAGACATTTCTAAAGCTTTGGGACTCCAGCGAACCACAATGAGAGCCATTATCCACAAATGGCAAAAACATGGAACAGTGGTGAACCTTCCCAGGAGTGGCCAGCCGACCAAAATTACCCCAAGAGCGCAGCGGCGACTCAATCCAAGAGGTCACAAAAAACCCCACAACAACATCCAAAGAACTGCAGGCCTCACTTGCCTCAGTTAAAGGGCCTATATCATGCTATTTTAAGCCTTTCAGAGTAAACTATATGCATGTATGTGATAGTATATTACTTTTGGTACACTGGAGAATGAATTTCTTATGAAATATGAGTTATTTTCATGAGCTACTTTTCCAACCCGCAAGTAAGATGCCTCGATCTCTGAGGCTTCACCTCTCCTTCTTGTGGCTGCTGCCCATTTCATGACGTAACCCCTGAGCCGGCTGCTGCAGCGTGTCGCTGGGTTCTGCCCACAAAAACTTAGAAGACATTGTCTTACGTAAAAAAGCAAATAGTTGTTGTCACTGAGCAGATTAGGTGTGAGAGGAACTACTTCTTCACAACATCAATGCTAAAGTGAAAGAGTTTTGCCGATCACCGCTCCGTTAGCTGCGCGGAGAAAGTGGGTGTGTGCGTTAGCTTGGGGGCAGTGCTGGCAGCACAGGCACTTCCTGGAGTGGGCGGCTTACCCACGTTCATACGTATGAACATGGGGACCCAGTCATTATCAGGGACAGGGCGGAGCAGCAGCTCAGAGAGCAGGGTTGAGGAGGAATACTCAGAGATGTGTGAATGGAGCAAAATACCACTTTGGGGGTGTTTTTGGTGAGGAATTAACATTATAACATGCTTAAAAGCTCAAAAAAGTCAATTTTGCATCATATAGGCCCTTTAAGGTCAGTGTTCATGACTCCACCACAAGAAAGAGACTGGACAAAAATGGACTGCATGGTAAGTTCCAAGACGAAAACCACTGCTGAGCAAAAAGAACATAAAGGCCTGTCTCAGTTTTGCCAGAAAACATCTTGATGATCCCTAAGACTTTTGGGAAAATACTCTGTGGACTGACGAGACAAAAGTTGAACTTTTTGGAAGGTGTGTGTCCCATTACATCCGGCGTAAAAGTAACACAGCTTTTCAGAAAAGGACCATCATACCAACAGTAAAATATGGTGGTGGTAGTGTGATGGTCTGGGGCTGTTTTGCTGCTTGAGGACCTGAAAGACCTTACTGTGGTAAACAGAACCATGAATTCTGCTATCTACCAAAAAAATCCTGACGGAGAATGTCAGGTCCATCTGTTCAAGACCTCATGCTGAAGCGCACTTGGGTTCTGCAACAGGACAATGATCCAAAACACAGCAGCAAGTCCGCCTCTGAGTAGCTCAAGAAAAACAAAATGAAGACTTTGGAGTAGCCTAGTCAAAGTCTTGACCTGAATCCGATTAAGATGCTGTGGCATGACCTTAAAAAGGCAGTTTATGCTCGAAACCCTCCAATGTGGCTGAATTACAACAATTCGGCAAAAATGAGTGGGCCAAAATTCCTCCACAGTGCTGTAAAAGACTCATTGCCAGTTAATGCAAATGCTTGATTGCAGTTGTTGCTGCTAAGGGTGGCCCAACCAGTTATTAGGTTTAGGGGGCAATCACTTTTTCACACAGCGCCATGTAGGTTTGGATTTTTTTTCCCCTTAATAATAAACACCCTCATTTAAAAACTGCATTTTGTGTTTACTTGTGTTATCTTTGTCTAATATTTAAATTTGTTTGATGATCTGAAACATTTAAGTGTGACAAACATACAAAAAAAAGAGAAATCAGGAAGGGGGCAAACACGTTTTCACACCACTGTATATATCTAAAGGAATATAGCACTATATGTAGAGGGGGGTAGTAACTACTTACATTTACTAAAGTATATGTACTTAAGTACCTTTTAAAAATTGTACTCATCCAAGTAGTCTTATAATATGATGTGTGGAGTGGTGGCCTAGTGGTAGAGCATCCGTCCCATAGCCGGGAGGTTGTGGGTTCAAGCCCCAGCTGGGTCAAACCAAATACCATATAAAAATGGTACTTCCCGCCTTCTATCTTGGTGTTCAGCACAGTAGAATGGGGGAAGGGAAAGTTGTTTGTGGTGGTGCCTTGCATGGCAGCTGTCCCTCTGATTCTAGATGTGATTAGCATTGAGTGTAGATAGGAGAAATGCAATTTTGTTCTACTGTACATGATTGGCTGTATGGATTGAATGACAATAAAGTTGGCTTCTTCTTCTTCTTTACTCTTGACTAGACTGAAACAGTACTCTTTCTCAAGTATATTTGGTTACCATAACTAAATTTCTTTTTTTTTTGTAATTTCAGTGAATTTATAATTTCATATCATTGAAATACAAGTTGAAATTATTGTATTTCTATTCTAGCCCAAGAAATATTGTATTTATCACTGTCTACTGTGTCTAGATATTATATGTTTTGAATTATGATTAGGATTATTGAGGGGGATTGATGTTATTCACATTTCCTATGATTCCCAGAGAACTTTTTTGCGAAGTGGGGGATTTTCTATCTTCACAGTGTTTCTTGGTTTACACTCATTTTAGGGCAGGGACATTCACATAATTATGTAAAAGTTGCTTATAATTAGGGCTTGACATTAACCTTTTTGCTCACCAGCCACTGTGACTAGTGATTTTCCAAAGTTGCTAGTCACTCAGCCTTTTCACTAGCCACAATTTTGTGGTTGGAAAATTACAGTCATGTGAAAAAATTAGGACACCCTGTATCAGCCTGTGGTTTTTTTTGTTGTTTTTTTACATATTTGGACATATGGATATTTAATATCAGTGTTTAAAATACTGGGAGATTCACGTAATGCAACTAAACAATTAAAAATGAATTAGACTTTTTTCAAATTTTCTGCAAAATGTAATTCTAAGCAAATAGTGAAGAATAAATTAGGACACCCCCCATCTTTTTTAGGACACCCCCACATTCATTCCCACTTAAAATGGTTAAAATATTTTTTTAAATGCAAATAAAAACAAAAACAAGGTTAGACATAGATATGTAAAATTTCTTAATAAAGAACTGAATATTTAAAGGGGTGTCCAAATTTTTTCACATGACTATATCTTTAATATGATCAAATTGGACAATCACATGCTAAAATTCACTTGAACTAAAATGTACAACCATTTTAAATGTAAATGACCCTTATACATACATTTAAAAAGTTGCAAGAGAATTAATCATTTATGAACAGCAGTAAATACTGCAAAACAGTATCTAAAAATATTTGTATTGTGAGAATAGAGTACAGGTAGAGTTGGGGTCCATCCCAATTCTCATTTGTACCCGTACCCCTTCACCTACCCCTGTGAATTGGGACACCCCTTCATGGCTGCGCTATGTCAGTAGTAGTTGCTGATGGATTTAACCTCACCTGTTTTCACCAGAAAATATAACGGAAAGAAAAAGAAAACTGATTAGAAAAAGTCTCATCTTAAGGAGAAAAATATCTCAGAATCAGAATCAGAATCAGATTTATTGCCATTGTTCATGTAGTACACAAACTAGGAATTTGTCTTGGTGCCATGCTGCAACATTAAAAACATGATGAGATAAAGAGATAAACTAAAAAACTAAAGGACTAAAAGCTAAAGGACTAAAAACGTGCAATAAGTGTAGAAAAATAAGTAATAATGATAATAATAATAATAATAGTAATAATGAGTAATACTAGTAAGGCAGTTTTAAAAAAATTAGCAAGTAGCAGATAATATGGGGTACCACAGTGCAGTTGATAATGCAACAGAAAAAACAGTGATGAATGACATGAGTCTGGTTGAGCTGCTGTACATAGTGCACGAGAGTCAATAAGTCACTTAATGTTCAGCAGTCTGATGGCAGAGGGGAAAAAGCTATTCATGTGCCGAATTTACATCAAATTTACATGAACAATTCTTATCAGTAGAAAAGGTCAGAAATTTACTAGATTAAACTAAATGGAACACCTGAGCAAGCAAGGAGTATAATGATCAGAGATGCTACTGACTTGAATAAATACAGATGAACACCGATTAAAAAATTATGAGTCAATGATAATCCATATTCATACACACGATAAGAATAGTTCTTTTGATACACCATGCCAAAGTACTTTAAAAAAAAATAAGCAAAATAAACAAAAACTTATGATCGACTCGAGTAGACATCAATTATCCCCAGCTGGAGGAAGTCATCTGACACAGAGTGAGGAAACTCAAATTCTGAAAATATGCCACTATGCTGAACATAAACCACAAGAGATGGAGAATGATATTGATCCTGATAACCACTTTTTCAATAATATTCATAACCACTGTGAATATTACACTGAAAAGCAATTCAAAAGTCAAGTGCAACTAGATGGTAAACTGTCAATAATACACTTCAATAGCAGAAGTCTTAACAAAAACTTCCCACAGATTCAGGACTATTTAAAACAACTAGACAGAAAATTTACAGCTATTGCAGTCTCTGAAACCTGGCTTAATGAAGAACAGGCTCCCCTGATGGCAATAGAGGGATATCAGATGTTTTATATTAACAGAACTCAAAAAAAGGGTGGTGGTGTTGCACTGTATATTGATGACCTGTATAGGTGTAAGCTTGTAAATGAAATGTCCTTTGCACTACCAGGGATCTTGGAATGTGTCACTGTCGAGATTGACCTAGACAAAACAAAAAATCTAATCATAAGCTGCATATATAGAACACCAGGAACTTGCATTGAGACATTCAGAGATAAATTAGTCGAGCTGTACAATAATATTACTAGTAAGAAAATGGTAGCAATTTGTGGAGATTTCAATATTGATTTACTGAATCCACATCAACAAAATGTAGTTACAGAGTTCATGAACTCTATGTACAGCATGAGTCTATATCCCACAATAACACATCCCAGTAGAATCACAGTTCACACTGCTACACTTATTGACAACCTGTTTGTCAATGTTATCGATAAGAAAATAGAAAGTGGATTATTGATAAATGATATAAGTGACCACTTGCCAACCTTTGCACTTATCCATGGCCACACGGGGCCCAACGCAGAAAAAATTTCAAAATCGTTCAGATACAAATCACCAAATGCAATCAATTCTTTTAAAGAGGACTTGCTGAAGCAAGACTGGACAGAAGTCTATGTATCAGATGTAAATGAAGCCTATGACACATTTATAAACATTGTAACCACTCTTTATGAAAAAAACTGCCCATTAGTAAAAAAAAAAGCTTAAACACAAATTTGCTGATAAGCCATGGTTAACCAAAGGACTACAAAAGGCGTGTAAAAAGAAAAATTTATTATATAAAGCTTTCCTAAAGAAAAGGACAAAAGAAGCAGAGCAGCGGTATAAAACATACAAAAATAAGTTAACATATATAATAAGATGTATTAAAAGAGACTATTACAGTAAAGAACTGGAGAAAAACAAAGACAATATTAAAAATACATGGACAATACTCAACAGTATCCTTGGAAATAAAAGCAGAAATACAAGCAACCCAACTAATATTCCAAAAAATAATAAAACGACTCAGAGTGTGAATGTAGCTTCACCTGCAGATGAATTTAATAATTTTTTTGTTAACATTGGACCTAATCTGGCCCGAGAAATACCCACTACGGTGCCTACAGGTGATACAATATGCAATAACACTGCTGTAAAAGACTCCATCTTCATAAAGAACACAGACGAAAGAGAGGTCATTGAAATTGTTAAATCGTTCAAAAGTAAAACATCTACGGACTGTGATGGTATTGACATGCTATTAGTCAAAACTGTTATCGAATGCATAGTAAAACCACTGACGTATATCTGTAACCTGTCTCTCCAATCAGGTATATTTCCCAATGCAATGAAAATAGCTAAAGTAATTCCGATATACAAGACGGGCGACAGAGGGGAATTCTCAAACTATAGACCAATTTCACTATTACCGCAATTTTCCAAGATACTTGAAAAAATATTCTATGAGAGAATTGACAACTTCATACTGAAGAATGATTTATTGTGTGAGCAGCAATATGGGTTCAGACACAAGAGGACAACTGCATATGCCCTAATGGAATTTACAGAAAAAATATCAACAGCCATTGAAAATAAAGAGTATTCAGTTGGAGTATTCCTAGATCTTAAAAAAGCATTTGATACAGTAGATCACAATTTATTATTAAAGAAACTACAAAATTGTGGTATTAGAGGGGTAGCACTGTCCTAGTTAAGTAGTTACTTAAAGAATAGATATCAGTATGTATGTGTTAGCAACAAAAACTCAGAGTTACTGAAGGTCACCTGTGGAGTCCCACAGGGTTCAGTTTTGGGACCATTATTATTCAATATGTATATAAACGATATATGTAAAGTTTCAGAAAAAATGGACTTAATACTGTTTGCCGATGACACTAATCTGCTATGCAGTGGAAACAATTTGGAACAACTTCTGGATACACTCAGAAAGGAATTAGGAAAGCTTAAACTGTGGTTTGATTCAAACAAATTAACGCTCAATTTAAGTAAGACAAAATTTATAGTTTTTAACAACCATCACAACAACCCAGTACCCAAACTCAGTGTAAATGGTGTAGAGATTGAAAGGGTATCTGAAACTAAATTTCTTGGAGTAATAATTGATAACAAACTGTGTTGGAAGTCACATATTAATTATATTAAAGGCAAAGTATCCAAATCAATTGCAATATTACACAGAGTGAAATATTTGCTGAATCAACCCACACTATACACCTTGTATCATTCATTAATACTCCCATACATGACATATTGTAATGAAGTATGGGGAAATACATATAAAACAAACATATATCCACTCTTTATGCTTCAAAAGAGAGCTATTAGAATAATAAACAAAGCAGCTTACAGGGAACCAACAAACCCACTTTTTCTTAAACAAAAAACTCTCAAGTTGAAAGATCTGGTTGACTTTAAAACCGCAATAATAATGTTCAAAGTGAAGAATTTATCACTGCCCGCAAATATCCAAAAGTTGTTCCAAACAAGGGAGAAACAATATCACTTCAGAGGAACATGTATATTTCAAAAGCCTACAGTGAGAACAACCACCAAGCAACACTGTATTTCAGTGCAAGGAGTCAGATTATGGAACGATTTTGGACCTGAATTAAAATCATGTACAACGCTTGGACAATTTAAACAAAAACTAAAGGAAGAAATACTCCAAACATATTTACAAGACGACATGTAAACTCACATAAGGATTGACATATCCAGCCTGTGTTGTGTTGTAGCTTAGTTTTTTTTTTTCTTTTTTTTCTTTTTTTTTTTTCTCTGTGACATTTTGTCTTAGATTTGTTTTTGAATAGTAACCGCTTAACTTAGCCTAGCTTAGTTTTCTTTTTTTCTCTCAGTCACATTTTGTCTTAGCTTTGTTTTAAATTGTAATCGCTCTTGTCTTGTTTTTCTCCTTTTTCTCTTTTGAATTCTTGGATGGAATATGGGTGGACAATATAAGCTGCGGCTTCAGCCATCACCCATTTCGGATAACTTACGTGGAATTGTATAGTAGGAGGAGTCTTTGTCTAATTTGACCTTGTTGTTATATTATACAGTTTCTTTTAACCTGTACTGTACTATCCGAAATAAATTCATTCATTCATTCATTCATTCAGAAAGAGTAAATTCACAGAGAAAATTGGACCCCCTGGTAGCCATATGTTTTATTTCATTTCATTGAACCTGTAACCACGTGACTATGACCCTCGGATCAGGAGCATTATACCAAATTAATCACACCTGTGGATGCACACCTTATATATACCCCTTGCATCCACCCATTTTTCCTTTTTCTATCCTCCTGGTCAGTAAGAGCTTATACCAGTCTGTTTAGCGTGAGGTATGTACTACCCTTACCTGCTTAAGGTTTTAAATGTATTTTTGTGGCTTCTCTTAAGGCAGAAGAACTGTTTAACAGCTTAACAGCACATGATATGTTTTATCTGCTTGGGATATGTGATATAGTTTGCCTTCATCAAGCAAGAATTGCTTTATCAGTTTAACAGCACGGTATAACTTGCCGTTAATTCTGTATTGTTTTCTTTTTCTCAACTGACAGTCGTTTTCTTAAAAAAAAAGGCTGCGCACGCAGTCCTTTCATCATCCAGGACCATCTAGGGTGAGTGTCTGGAGACCTGTTGAGGGGTGTGAGAACCCACAACGGCTTTGTTTCACAGAGCCAGGTTCCTTTCAGAGCTCAGATCACCCGAAGTGGAGGGCCTCTCTGCAGCGGGCGCAGGTTCAGCAGCACTCATGTCCGCGCTCTCAGGAGTGTGTAGGCCATGGTCCTGCCAAGCCCCGCCAGCGTCCCTGAAGGGACGCTTCCCCTGACATCAACCTTCTCCGCAGCGAATCTCAGGAGTTGGCATCAGTGCACCTCATGTCCACGGGTGATCGATATACTGGATTATGGATACCACCTACAATTCAAATCTTATCCCCCCAATTTCAATGGGGTTTTAAGACAAAAGAAAAGGGGGACACTCTTTCCGCAGTTCTGGGCGCCAAGGTATCTGCCCTACTGGGGAAAAAAAAAAACGCAATACGGTCTCTGTCTCCAGGGGAAGAAAGGCGAGGCTTTGACTCGACCTATTTTCTTGTTCCCAAGTGAACCAGGGGTTTCCACCCGATTCTAGATCCGAGGTGGCTGAACGAGTATCTCAAGGTGCTCCCCTTCTGGATGCTCAGGCTGAGGACATTTTTTCAGGTTATAAGGCCAGGTGACTGGTTCACAACAATGGACCTTCGTGATGCCTACATATTTCCATATTCCCATAAATCTGGCCCACAGAAAGTTCCTCAGGTTTTCCTTTCAGGGCAAAGCCTTCGAATACAACGTCCTGCCATTTGCTCTGTCCCTGTCGCCTCGGATGTTCACCAAGTGCATGGGCGCCGCACTCGCCCTACTGCAGCAGAAGGGCATTTATGAAGGGCATTTGAGTTTTCAATTATCTGGACGATTGGCTGGTTTGTGTGCCATCAGAAGCCATAGCAAGGAGCCATATAGAGACCATATTGACTCACCTTGTGGCACTTGTGTTGCATTTTAATGCGGAGGCACTTGTGTTGCATTTTGATGCGGAGAAAAGCTGCCTGGTTCCAACCAGGGTTGTCAAGTACTTGGGGCTCACCCTGGATTCAGTTGTCATGAGGGCATCCCTGACTCCAAAGAGAGGGCATACTATCAGAGAATGTATCAAGAGCTGCATTTCACATAGAACTGTGTCAGTGCAGCAGTGCCAGAGGATCTTATGTCTCTTTACTGCAGCTGCCCAGGTGGTGCCACTGGGTCTTGTACATACTCGTCCCCTTCAGTGGTGGTTCGCGCTTCAGAAGGTGGTTTTGCCCAGAGGCAAGAGGAGGAGGCTAATTCTTTCTGAAAGGGCCTCATGGTTCTCAGGTGGTGGAGACACTCCTCAGCAGTCCGAGATGGTGTTCCCTGGGCCAAGAGGGCTGCAGGGTGACCATTACAACCAGCGCCTCCCTAACAGGCTGGTGTGCAGTCTGAGAAGGCAGGGTTGTTCAGGGCACTGGACTCTGGCTCAGCAGTCTTAGCATATAAATCATCTCGAGATGGAGGCAGTACGTTTGGCTCTGAGGCTTTTTCTTCCGGTCATTCAGGGCAGAAATGTTCTGGTACGAACGGACAGCACAGCTGTGGTGTTGTATATCAACCAACAGGGCGGTCTGAGGTCCCCCTCTCTCCACGTGGGGGCATCCCATCTGCTCTTGTGGGTTCAGACCAAAGGTATGTTTCTGAGGGCTTTTCACCTGCCATGGCCCCAGAACATAGCGGCAGATTTGCTGTCATGAGGGGGGTCCCCATCCTGGTGAGTGGCGACTGCATCCAGAGATAGTTGAGCAGATCTGGCTTCGGTTTGGTCAGGTGGAAGCAGACCTGTTTGCGACAGCAGAGAACACCCATTGCACTCTCTGGGCCTCAATGTACAGCCTGCCAGGTCCGCTTGGTACAGATGCTCTGAGCATTGCCTGGTCTCCAGTGAAACTGTTTGCCTTTCTGCCACTGCCTCTTCTGCTGGCTTTCCTCTCAAAGTTGAGGCGACTGTGTTCAAGTAATTTTGATAGCCCCGAATTGGCCACAAGACCATGGATGGCAAAGATCCACGAGATGTTGTGAGGTCATCCTTGGCCTGTCCCAGTCAGACAAGAGATGCTCTCACAGGCACAGGGCAGGATTGGACAAAATCCCCAGCTCCTGAGGCTTGATGTATGGCCATTGAATGGAAACAATTGTATAAACTTGGCTTGGACAAGGAAGTTGTAGACACTGTGTAGGCTTCACGGGCCCCGTCTACCTAGCTGCAATACAGTGGGAAGTGGAGAGTGTTTTCAAACTGGTGTCAGACCAAGGGGGAGAATCCCTTGACATGTCACATCTGTCATCTTGTCTTTCCTCCAGTACCTCTTCACCCTAGGTCAGGCGGAGTCGACTATCAGGGCCTACCTGGCAGTGGTGTCAACTGTCCATGAGAAATGTGATGGCTTGTCTCCTGGGGCGCATCCCTTGGCTAAGCAGTTTTTGAGAGGCGTGAGACGGAGCCGTCCATCTCGGCGTCCGTTGCTACCTACTTGGGATCTCCAGACAGTTCTTAGGGCTCTGTGCTTTCCACCTTTTGAGCCACTCCCCAGTGCTGACCTTCGTCTGCTCTCTTGGAAGACTGCTTTTCTCTTGGTAATTTTCAGCCAAAAGGGTCGGTGAACTGAAAGTGCTGTCTGTGGAAGCAGCATACCTTATGTTTGATGGTGATCGGGTGGTTCACCTGCAGCCCAGCACAGCTTTTCAGCCCAAGGTGCTGCTTAGTGGGTTTGTTTCCTACCCTCTTGTGCTCGAGACCCTCTACCCTCCCCCACACACCTCTTCAGAGGTTGAGAGGCTCCATAGTTTGTGCCCAGTAAGGGGCCTTAAGCTTTATGTTGACCGTACGAGGTCTGTCTGTTTTTCAGACAAACTTTTTGTGTCCTATGGAGAATCCACGATCGGCAGGACTATCTCGAAGCAGCGCCTGTCCCATTGGATAGTCAACCTGATTGCTTTCGCATATATACAAGTTGGAGCGGAACCACCAGATAGGCTGGTGGCTCACTCGACTTGGAGAATGGCCACTACGTGGGCGTTGTTTAGGGGTGCACCCCTGGAGGATGTACACTACCGTTCAAAAGTTTGGGGTCACCCAGACAATTATTTTGTGTTTTCCATGAAAAGTAACACTTATTTACCCCCATGAGTTGTAAAATGAATAGAAAATATAGTCAAGACATTGACAAGGTTAGAAATAATGATTTGTATTTGAAATAATAATTTTTTCCTTCAAACTTTGCTTTCGTCAAAGAATCCTCCATTTGCAGCAATTACAGCATTGCAGACCTAACATGATTGCACAAGGGTTTTCTAATCATCCATTAGCCTCCTGACGCAATGAGCAAACACATTGTACCATTAGAACACTGGAGTGATAGTTGCTGGAAATGGGCCTCTATACGCCTATCTAGATATTGCACCAAAAACCAGACATTTGCAGCTATAATAGTCATTTACCACATTAGCAATGTATAGAGTGTATTTCTGATTAGTTTAAAGTTATCTTCATTGAAAAAAAGTGCTTTTCTTTCAAAAATAAGGCAATTTCTAAGTGACCCCAAACTTTTGAACGGTAGTGTATGCGCAGCTGCTGGCTGGACTTCTCCCTCAACGTTCACTCACTTCTATAGGCTCAGTCTGGCCTCATCAGTCATCCCCTTATCTGTTCTGGGGGTCACAGCAGATTCTTAAGTTGTATCTTAGTTTTTCCCTCATTTGAGCCGGCAGCAGTACCTTGTGCTCGGAATGTTTTTTGTTCAGCTCCGGTTACCTGGAGGAACCGGCTTAACTTGTATGCATCCAGTTAAGTACGATAAGGAGTCAAACTCATCTTTTTGTGTTTGTGCTTAATGGCTTGATTGGGGCATTGTGCTCCTTTGGCCTGTGGGTGACACCACCTCCATTCTCCTCAGGACTCATTTGGTATATGGTTGCCATGTGGTTACAGGTTCACTGAAATGAAATAAAATGTACGTTTACGGATGTAAACGTGGGTTTATGAATGAAAATGAACCTGTAACCATTCATTGTCCTTCGTCGGCGGAGGCAGGCTCCTCCCAGTCATTAGAAAAAGAAAGAATGGGTGGATGCAAGGGGTATATACAGCCGTGGACAAAATTGTTGGTACCTATCTGTTAATGAAAGAAAAACCCACAATGGTCACAGAAATAACTTGAATCTGACAAAAGATAAAAAATTCTATGAAAATTAACCAATGAAAATCAAACAGTGCTTTTGAATTATGGTTCAACAGAATTATTTTAAAAAACAAACTCATGAAACAGGCCTGGACAAAAATGATGGTACCCCTAGAAAAGATTGAAAATAATGTGACCAAGATGTGTCCTCTAATTAACATCACAGGTGTTGTAATCAGTCAGTCGGCCTATTTAAAGAGTGACAAGTAGTCACTGTGCTGTTTGGTGACATAGTGTGTACCACACTAAACATGGACCAGAGGAAGCAAAGGAGAGAGTTGTCTCAGGAGATTAGAAAGAAAATTATAGACAAGCATGTTAACCCCTTAACGCCTGAATTTATTTCCAATTATGAAAAAAAAAATTTCACTTGTTTTTGCTTTCAAGTAGATGCTAAATTAAGTTGAGAAAGTTAATTTGACTATAGCACATAAAATAGATATAATTTTAGGTATGATGCAAATTAGCGACAACAGGCATCTATGGCAAAAAAATGGTAAAAAAGCACCTGTTCCCATCTCAAGTATAAAGTCTTTTATTTATGCAACAAAGTTATTTTCAGTATTTTCAACTCTCATGACTGCCAAACTATAACCCTAACCCTAGCAATCAGGAAATGGATGGTGCTCCGTCTCTGACCGTTCCTACGAGAAACTAATGCTTGCAAAAAGTTCCTAGGTATGTGTTGGAAGTGCTCCAACCGGAAGTGGAGGAATACAGACGGTATTTTGGTTGCATTTGTAGCGGAAGCGGTTTGATGCGAATTCGCGACAACAGGCGTCAAGGGGTTAAAGGTAAAGGTTATAAGACCATCTCCAAGCAGCTTGATGTTCCTGTGACTACAGTTGCACATATTATTCAGAAATTTAAGATCCACGGGACTGTAGCCAACCTCCCTGGACGTGGCCGCAGGAGGAGACGGATAATACGAATGGTAACAAAAGAGCCCAGAACAACCTCTAAACACATTCATGGTGAACTCCAAGGTCAAGGTACATCAGTGTCAGATCGCACCATCCATCACTGTTTGAGCCAAAGTGGACTTCATGGGAGACGACCAAGGAGGACACCACTGTTGAAAACAAATCATAAAAAAGCCAGACTGGAATTTGCCAAACTGCATGTTGACAAGCCACAAAGCTTCTGGGAGAATGTCCTATAGACAGACGAGACAAAACTGGAACTTTTTGGCAAGGCACATCAGCTCTATGTTCACAGACGCAAAAATGAAGCATCCCAAGAAAAGAACACTGTCCCTACTGTGAAACATGGAGGAGGTTCTGTTACGTTCTGGGGCTGCTTTGCTGCATCTGGCACAGGGTGTCTTGAATCTGTGCAGGGTACAATGAAATCTCAAGACTATCAAGGTATTCTAGAGAGAAATGTGCTGCCCAGTGTCAGACAGCTTGGTCTCAGTCGCAGGTCATGGGTCTTGCGACAGGATAATGACCCAAAACACACAGCTAAAAACACCCAAGCATGGCTAAGAGCGGAACATTGGACTATTCTAAAGTGTCCTTCTATGAGCCCTGATCTAAATCCTATTGAACATCTGTGGAAGGAGCTGAAACATGCCGTCTGGAGAAGGCACCCTTCAAACCTGAGACAACTGGAGCAGTTTTCTCATGAGGAGTGGGCCAAAATACCTGCTGAGAGGTGCAGAAGTCTTATTGACAGTTACAGAAATTGTTTGATTGCAGTGGTTGCCTCAAAAGGTTGTGCAAGAAAATATTAAGTTAATTAAGTTAAGGATACCATCATTTTTGTCCAGGCCTGTTTCATGAGTTTGTTTTTTAAAATAATTCTGTTGAACCGCAATTCAAAAGCATTGTCTGATTTTCATTGGTTAATTTTCATAGAATTTTTATTTATTACCACTTTTGTCAGATTCAAGTTATTTCTGTGACCATTGTGGGTTTTTCTTTCATTAACAGAGGGGTACCAACAATTTTGTCCACCTGTGTATAAGGTGTCCATCCACAGGTGTGATTAATTTGATATAATGCTCCTGATCCAAGGGTCATAGTCACGTGGTTACAGGTTCACTTTCATTCATAAAATCGCGTTTACATCCGTAAATGTACGTTTTGACACCCCTGGACCCAACCCATTAAAAAATACATATTTAGAGGGCAAACAACAACTTGCTGCTCTAAAAATAATCACGTTTAACCACAGAAGTAGGGCCTGGGGGGTGGGGGGCACAGGGATTAGCTACACTTTTTTTCACATTGTCATTTTGGGGTATTGTGTGTAGAATTTTGAGAAAAAGGGAATTTAATCCATTTTGGAGTAAGGCTGTAACATACCAAAATGTGGACAAAGTGAAGCGCTGTGAATACTTTCCGGATGCACTGTATCTGTACCATGTGTTTTATGCATGTCTTACATATATTAAATCTACATATGTGAGAAGCATTTTTTTATGAGGGCGATAAATCCTTAATGTGAGCCAGTAAGAGGGCAATGTTGTTACAGGATAACAAAAAGGCTGAAGGTATAAAGAAAGGAACAAAGAGGTCTGACTGAGCAAATGTGAGTAGAGTAGTCATAAATTGTACTTAAGTAAGAGTAATATTGCATAATGATGATAATTAGTCAAGTATAAGTAAGCGTAATCACCAAAAAGCTTACTTGACGTGCCTTGTATGGCAGGAACCCCTCTGATTCTACATGTGGTTAACACTGTAGATAGGAGAAATGTAATTTTGGTCTACTGTACATGACTGGCTACATGGACTGAATGACAAGAGAGATGTCTTCTTCTTCTACTTCTTCTTCTTCTTCTTGAGTAAGTGTTAACACAGTTACTTGAGCAGTAATTTTTGTTTTTGCAAGTTTATGGGTATGGGGGATTTAGACATTTAAATTTACAATATCAAATCACAAATTCATTTGTTAAAACTCCCATTACTATAAAATTGTGTTTTTGTGAGTTTTAATCTTACAAATATATTCATGGATCACATTTATATTGTGGCAGTATCAAAACACTCACTTCACAAAGAAATACACACTGTTTTATTTAAACTATGGTCACAAAGATTCTTACAAACAATGGATTTGCAAGAATCTCCAAATTCCTATGAATTCTGGAGTTCGCAGACCTTTGTGGAGGGAGGCATAGTTCTTATGGCTGCCGTTCAATCAGCAAGAGCAACTTGAGGCATTCTTGAGAAATGGCACGGTGGCGCAGTGGTTTAGCACTGTGGCAGCACAGTTTTACCCTCGGCCGGGGGATCGCGGGGATCATGAGATCGTGGGTTCGATCCCAGCCCCCGACCAACAGTGAGCTGTGTGGAGTTTGCATGTTCTCCCCGTGTTGCGCGGGTTTACTCCGGGATTTCTCCGGTTTCCTCCCGCACACCAAAAACATGTAGGTTTAGGGCGCTCGCGCACGCAGCGACCAGCAGCCGGTGGCTTGTCACCAGACTGCAAACCAAGTCTACCTACGGGTACAAATAAGTAACAAAAAAAAAAAAATGAAGTGCTTTTCTGTCATACGATGGCCATCAAGTTCTAACCATCTTTGTAAGGGTGCCTCGGGATCTTCCTACAGCATACTTATTGCCATCTTACTGTTAAAATACCGTGAAAATTTTTGTGCAACTCATGGCACTCTTCAGTCATTGGTAGGAAGATCTTACGGCTTTCGCCACATTTTGTCAGCACAAATGTCGCACAAATGACATACTTCCTCCTGATGAGCACCTCACTATTGCTTTACACACGCTGTACGAATTGGCATTTCCTACAACCGCTGTAAGGTGTTCTCAAGAACACCTTAAGGTATGTCTTGAGGTTATTCCTAAGGCATTTGTATGACTACCCTACGATGGGGGTTTTCATGGAGTGTTAGTAGAAATCTTAGACAAGACCATCGGCCTGGCCACAAACATACATATGTCTACGAATACTGGATTCTCCAACAGCTGCCTTAAGAAGGCCGTATAAAATGGTCCAAAAATTGTTCGTACGATGTTCGCAGCCCTAAGGGTATTTTGTGACCATAGCTATAGTTAAATTCCTAAAGAAATGAGCGGATTGCACATCCTGGGTTTTGTGATGTTAACAAACCAACAAGTCCTGCCTTCATTTCACTAATACATCTTTTCTACCAGCATGGCAAGAGTGCTGGTGCTGGAGCTGATGATAAGCTCAACTCTTGAAGATAACCAGGTTGCTTTTCCACCAGTGAAGCCCAGTTTTACAGACATAGATTGTAATGATGCAGAGCGTGGCACAGACCTGCGCTCGGGTCTTTGTGTTTTTTCTCTTTTTCTGTATTTGTATTTAGTCTTGATTTTTTGTCCATTATGTTATTATATTTGTGCTTTTATTTTGACAGCGCAGTCTGTGACTTCCTGCTGTCAAGTCTTTTCGCTGGCTGTCACAGCTGTTTTGGATTCTTTCATCACTTTGACACCTGATTCATGTTTGGGGTTTTCCTCTTGTATTATTTAAGCTTGCTGGCGAGGTTTATTCCTCGCAGCAACCTCGCCTTTGGCAGACTGGAATCCTCACACTTGATTCCAGTCTAACTTCTGCTCTGTATTCAGCCTTGTCTGTACCACTGTAAGTTTACCTTTCATGGTTTGCATTTTCTGTAATCACCCTTTGTGGTCTTGGTAAATAGTCTTTTGTAATTCACCTTTGTGGTCCTCAGTTATTGCCTTTTTGTATTCACCCTTCTTGGCTATTATTTTGTGTTTTTCCATAATTAAATGTGCAAAGTCACTGCTGGCGATTGGTGCCTTATTTTTGCCCTGAAAGGGCCGATTATGACATAGACTTCAGTGTTTCCTCTGGCTTAAAGACCTTGGCGCGGTGGCAACATATTTTTCCCGGGGGGTGGGGGGTAAACATACCGGAATATGTTAATTTTACACTATTTATTTCTTTTTAAAATTTTACACAGTAACATTGCATATGGAACTTACCATTTGAAGTATTTCAAATGGTAATCTGCAGCCCAGATTTGAAGTATCTGGGCTGCACGGTGGCGCAGTGGTTAGCACTGCGGCAGCACAGTTTACCCTTGGCCGGGGGATTGTGGGGATCGTGGGATCGTGGGTTCGATCCCAGCCCCCGACCAACAGTGATCTGTGTGGAGTTTGCATGTTCTCCCCGTGTTGCGTGGGTTTACTCCGGGATTTCTCCGGTTTCCTCCCACATGCCAAAAACATGCATGTTAGGTTAATTGGCTGTTCTAAATTGTCCCTAGATATCTGTTTCCTATAGGCCCTTAGAATAGAGGGTTAGTATTAATGAAAGCGCTTTGAGTGGTCTTTGTGACTAGAAAAGCGCTATATAAGTGCAGGTTAGTTAGTAGTTAGTTAGTATTGTACAACCGAGGCTTGAATACTGGGCCGTTTGGGGTCCCACCCAGACATCCAGTGTTTAGACGTTTTAGTGGTGTTATCCTTCTCCCCTTTTTCTGCCTGAACACTTCCCTCTCCTTGGCTCCTCTCTTCTATCTCATCTTGCCCTCTCTGAGCTCTGTCTAATTCAGGTTCTCTCTCTGTCTATGGTGGTATACAAACAGGTTAGAAAATATCAAGTGTCATGTTTTGTCCTGCAGGATTTTTTTGTCATGGTTTACATAAATGACAAAAATATGTGTGTTTTTTGTATTTTTATTCTAGTGTTTCTTTTTTTTTTCTCCATTGAGAGAGTAGGGAAGGTAAAGAAACGTTCATAATAGTAATGTACTCATGAATACTTAAATTATATGATCAGGTGGGTATAGTAACCAGAAATTCTACCCATGTAAAAGCAGTGCTTTGAAATTAATAATTAAAAGTAGACAACCAAAAATATCTAGTTGAGTTAAGGGTACAAAGAGCACCCACTTAAAAACATGAGTAATGACTTCAGTCTTGAAGGTTTGAGGTTTTTCTCAAAAATTTATAACAATTTTCTTATAGTTTTCTACTTTTCTCTGTAAATCAAAAATTGAAACCCTGTTCCTCAAATTTGTAATTTCCTCTTGTAAAACTGACTTTTCTTGTACATTTGAAACTTTATTATAAATTTGTGGATTATTTTATGACTAATTTTTGCCTGTTTTTTAAAATAAAATTACTGGGGTGTTTTTTTAGATAAATTTGAAACAGACTGTGGTCATTTTTTTTTTTTACTTTTTTCTAATAACAATTTACATTTTTGACCATAACTTTGCAGTTAGACCAGAACAATAATTTAACACTGATTACAAAGAAAAAATATTAATAAAATTGTGTTTAATGAAATAAATTAACTTAAATGATCAAGGATGCTGTTATTTCTTTTATAATATTTCTTTATATTTATAGGTTTGTTTGGGTTTTTTTTTTTTAGAAATCTCTTCACCACCCAGACAGCAGGAAAAACCTTCCTTATTTTGAAATCAAATGTTGACACGTGTAGAAG
This sequence comes from Pholidichthys leucotaenia, assembly GCA_020510985.1. Taxonomy (NCBI): domain Eukaryota; kingdom Metazoa; phylum Chordata; class Actinopteri; order Cichliformes; family Pholidichthyidae; genus Pholidichthys; species Pholidichthys leucotaenia. Next base: position 118,284,840 of record CM035842.1, read on the forward strand.
AGCTTGGAAATGAAGAGGCGATTTGGTTTATAAGCAAAGCTTTAATATTCAGCTCTTCCAACAAGTCTCATCTGGTGCAGAGAGTGGCAGAAGGGAAAAGAGACAGAATCTTTCCCACTCGCTGATTATATACGTACATGCACACAACAAAAGACATGCATAACAAAGGCTGACATCCCTCATTATCTTAATCCCCCCATTGTCCTGGTATTTCCTCTCCTCGCCTTGGGGGGTGAGGGTGGCTCCTCCGGTCTCCTCCGCCGCGTCCGGGAACGTCTTTGTTCTTCACTCGGCGGGTGAGAGTCCTTTGTCCTTTCAGAGGTGTGAAGTTCTTTACATATGTAATCACCAAACATTTCCACATGCTTCAACATATGGCCCCCCAAACAACTAAGAAAAGACAACAGAAAGGTTCACAGTCTAAGATAGTTATTATGACATACTAAGTGTTACATCTGTTGCCACGGAAGAAACTTTCTAGCAGCCATGCTCCTAAGAGAGTTCAGTGGTAATTATAACAGCATAGTAAAATCATAAGTCAGTCCTAAACTGTTGCAGCACAATTAGTGAAAAATTGTGGAGTGGTTTGTAACAGTCCCTGTGCTGTCTGGGTTTTAATCTTCTCCCAAAACTGCTGTAGGTTGGTTTAGGCACCCTGCTGGGACCTTCTTGAGAGGGACCTGCAGTGTGGGAAGGAGAGAGGTTAACTGTTCCCTGCTGGGGGGCTGAGTCTTTTCTCTTGGGGGGTCTACCCCGCCGAGGTGCTCTCGCCAACTGTGCAGGCTCGTCTTTCAACAAGAAGGCAGGTTTAAGTCTGTCAATGCTGACTGTTTCTTTTCTATCCCCAAAATCGAGCACAAAGTGTTTATCACCATGTTCCAGCACTCTGTATGGCCCATCGTATACTGGGCGAAAGGTAGGTTTTAAAGCTTCATGCTTAACAAAAACGAACTCAGCGTTTTTTAAAGCCTGAGGGACAAAAACCCGTGGGAAGGAGTGATGAGCTGGACCGGGGAGAGAGTTCGGTCCGTTGCTGCCTAAAAACCTTGGGACTGGAAGGCGCCCTGGCTCTGGGTTCTCTGGTAAAAATTCACCTGGGAGCCTGAGCGGTTGAGCAAAGACTAATTCTGCGGGAGAGGCGTCTAGATCCTCTTTAGGTGCAGCACGCAACCCCAATAAAACCCAGGGAAGTTTATTTACCCAATTTGTGTCCGTTAGTGAGGCTCTGAGGGCGGCCTTTAAAGACCTGTGAAAACATAATCCATTAGCCTGAGGGTGATAAGCAGTGGTGCGGTGAATTGTTGCCCCTAAGCTGCTGGACATGGCTGACCAGAGCTCTGAGACAAATTGAGGCCCCCTATCGGATAATCCATTAGCCTGAGGGTGATAAGCAGTGGTGCGGTGAATTGTTGCCCCTAAGCTGCTGGACATGGCTGACCAGAGCTCTGAGACAAATTGAGGCCCCCTATCGGACGTGATGTCCGATGGGACGCCGAAACGTGCCACCCAGTTTGTCAAAAAAACGCGAGCGACTTCCTCCGCTGTGGTTGCCGCTAGAGGGACTGCCTCTGGCCAGCGTGTGGTGCAGTCTATCATTGTTAACAGGTGTGTGAAACCTTGGGAGGAAGGTAGTGGCCCCACGAGGTCGACATGAATGTGGTCGAACCTTCTAGCAGGAATTGGAAAAGGCTCCAGAGGGGCTTTTGTGTGTCTGTGTATTTTTGCGCGTTGACAAGAAATGCAAGTTTTTGCCCATTCTTTTACGTTTTTGCGCAGGCCCGGCCACACAAACTTTTCGGCGACCATTTTAACCGAGGCGCGCACACCTGGGTGCGCGAGGAAGTGAATTGCGTCGAAAATACGGCGGCGCCATGTAGCTGGTACTAACGGGCGAGGTCGGCCGGTTGAAACATCGCATATTAGGGGGGGCACGCCGTCGCGTAAACCCTTTTTCTCCAGCCTTAACCCTGTTGGTCCAGACAGGAGTGCGCGCATGTCCGCGTCACTGTTTTGTTCCTCCGCCATGGCTGCATAATCTATCCCTGCATGGACAGGTGCTGCGTATGTGTCTGCGTTAGTGAAGAGCTCTGCTGCTGAGGCAGTATAATCTGTCTCCTCACGCTCTGGAGGTGTCACAGCGCGAGAGAGACAGTCCGCTACTACGTTAAGTTTGCCTGCCACGTGTCGAATATCTGTGGTGAACTCTGAAATCGCAGCTAGCTGTCTTTGTTGCCTGCCTGACCATGGTTCTGAAATTTTAGCCATAGCAAAAGTGAGCGGTTTATGGTCTACAAAAGCCGTGAAACTCCGCCCTTCTAACCAGAACTGGAAGTGGCGGATGGATAAATGAAGCGCCAGCAGCTCTCTGTCAAAAGTGCTGTATTTGCGTTCAGTTTGGTTTAGCGATTTGCTAAAGAATGCTAAAGGTTGCCAGACCCCGCTGACAAGTTGTTCTACAACTGCCCCTATAGCTAGGTCTGAAGCATCTGTGGTTAGTGCGATGCGGGCCAAGGGATCTGGGTGAACTAACAATGTGGCGTTAGCTAGGGCGCTTTTAACTTCCGCGAAAGCGCGTTCGCGCTCCGGGGTCCATTCGACCGCGTTGGAAGCTTTCTTTTTTTTGAGCGCGTCATATAGGGGCTGCATGAGCTGAGCTGCGTGGGGGAGGAAGCGGTTGTAAAAATTAACCATCCCTAAAAATTCTTGTAGCGATTTGACCGTTTGTGGCCGTGGAAAACTTTCTATCGCATGAACTTTGTCTGGAAGTGGAACTGCCCCCTTCGGAGAGACTTTGTGTCCTAAAAAATCAATTTGTGACACGCCGAATTTGCATTTGGCTGGATTGATTATTAACCCGTGCTCTTCCAGCCTCTGAAAAACCGTAGTGAGGTGCTGCTCGTGTTCTACCTCAGACGAGCTGGCTACCAGCATGTCGTCGAGGTAGACGAAGACAAAAGGAAGGTCGCGTAAGACCACATCCATCATTCGTTGAAAAGTTTGAGCAGCGCCTTTGAGGCCGAAAGGCATTCGCAGAAATTCAAAAAGGCCGAAAGGGGTTATTACCGCTGTTTTAGGAACGTCTTCTGCTCGGACTGGGACTTGGTGATAACCGCGGACTAAGTCTATTTTTGAAAAAATGCGCGCACCCGCTAGATGTAGTGAAAAATCTTGAATGTGAGGGATTGGGTAACGGTCATGCGCTGTAGCGTTGTTTAATCTGCGGTAATCTCCGCACGGTCTCCAAGAACCATCGGATTTCGGAACAATGTGAAGTGGTGAGGCCCAGGGGCTCTTCGAGCGTCTAACAATGCCCAATTTTTCAAGAGTTGTAAACTCGTCCCGTGCTATGTTGAGCTTGGCCGCGTCTAAGCGGCGCGCTTTGGCAAAAACGGGAGGTCCCGTTGTCGGAATGAAGTGTTCAACCCCGTGTTTAGCCACAGTGGCTGAGAATTTGGGGATTGTGAGTGCTGGAAATTGGGTGAGGAGTTGCTCAAACTTACCTCCTGCCGTGGTGACGCTAGCCTGCACAGGTGGTGGAGAAACTCGGGCTGAGCATGAAATAGAAGCAAAGGACAGTGCATTAACCAAGCGCCTATTTGCTAGATCCACTAATAACCCATGTGCACACAAAAAATCTGCGCCTAATAAGTTAAAACTCACCGCCGCTACAACAAATGTCCATCTGTAGCTGCGGCCGTGGATGAGGAGGTGCAGGCTCTTCTCGCCGAACGTGTCGATGCTAGAGCCGTTGGCTGCCACGGCTCCGTCGCCCCAGATGCCCGTGGCTCGATCTGCGTGGGAGGGCATGACGAAACTCAGCTGGGCTCCTGTGTCGATGAGGAACTGCTTGCCTGAGTGTTCATCCGTCACGTACAACAGCTTGTTTTTCTCGCCGAGAGCCGCTGCCGTTAACGGCTCTCGGCTTTGGCGTTTAAATTTGCAGGGGGGAACGCATTTGTGAGCCTTCTCGGTGAAGCGGTGGTGGTAATAACAAACATCGCTCCGTCTGTTACGTCTTGGCCGTGTCACTGTCACCGTGGGCTGGGTCTGCTCCGTGGGTTGTGGCTCCTCGTGGCTCAGGGCGTCAGCATTGAGGTCTGCGGATGCTGCTGTGGGTGTCAGCTCCTTGCAGGTGTTGATGAGCCGATGAGCTTCATTGGCCAGCACGCGGAAGTCTTGGTGGTTGTTGCACTTCATGCTGGCGAGTGTCCCTCTCATGTGTGGCGGCAGCGTGCTGAGGAAAATAAACTGGAAGAGGAAGTTGTCATTGTCCTCTTCTTTGAGCTGTAGCAAATCCTCCATGAGGGCCTTCGGTTTGCACCCTCTGTGGCCGTAGACCGCCAGGATCTTCTCGGCTCTCTCTTCCGCTGATGGGACGTAGTTCGCCACGATGGTTGCTTTGAGCGTCTCGTATTTGTCCCGGGCCGGTGGTCGCCGGATCATGCTCCGCACACACTTCGAAGTGGCGGCGTTGAGTTTGGAGACGATATGATAAAATTTGGTGTCATCAGCCGTGATGCCCGCCAGCGCAAATTGGGCTTCAGCCTGCTGAAACCAAGAGGCGGGGTCTTCTTGCCAGAAGTCTGGCAGCTGGACAGCGACGGCATTTGTGCACACCATCACTGTTGTGCCCGCCGGGTGAGAGTGCCTTGCCTCGGCTCTCGCGGCGGTGCTGGTGCTCGGTTGAGCCCTCTCAATCTCTTCTGCTGGGGGGAACAGTTGTCCATCTGCTCCCTCGTCTGCGTGGCGGCTGGCGTCTGCCTGGGTCACCGCGGATGAGTCGATTGCGGGGGAACGCCTCAGGTCCATACTCGCGTCAAGGTCACCAGTGTAGAAGAGCTTGGAAATGAAGAGGCGATTTGGTTTATAAGCAAAGCTTTAATATTCAGCTCTTCCAACAAGTCTCATCTGGTGCAGAGAGTGGCAGAAGGGAAAAGAGACAGAATCTTTCCCACTCGCTGATTATATACATGCACACAACAAAAGACATGCATAACAAAGGCTGACATCCCTCATTATCTTAATCCCCCCATTGTCCTGGTATTTCCTCTCCTCGCCTTGGGGGGTGAGGGTGGCTCCTCCGGTCTCCTCCGCCGCGTCCGGGAACGTCTTTGTTCTTCACTCGGCGGGTGAGAGTCCTTTGTCCTTTCAGAGGTGTGAAGTTCTTTACATATGTAATCACCAAACATTTCCACATGCTTTAACATATGTAGGTTATGGAATATATGGTTAATATACTGTAGACCACAACACGTTTAGTTTGTCTGAAGGCAGCTGACAGATTAAAGTCATTGACTTCATTAATTTTGGTCATCTTAACCTGCCACATACATAATAGGGAACTGTAGCGGACTCTAAAGACATAATTCACCACAATATGTGTTCATGTACAGAATGATCTGTTTAGGCAGTTATAGTTGTGCTCTCAGGCTTTCTCATCAGGCACCTCTCTAGGCAGCCTCTGAAGGACCTCAGTTTAGCGTGAAAAGAGAGCTAGCATTTTCAGCTGTTGCTTTTTGTCAATACCGCTGGAGAATAAAAACGGCACACCTGCTCGTGCGAGAAAAGAGAGAAATTGCCAGTCTCTTCATTCCTGCAATTCCTACAGAACATAACTTAATATTGTAGTGGCTGGTGAAATATATCCTCAGCAATTCATCAGCCCCCCTTGCCTTTCCCTTCATATGAAGCTGGCTGCATATGGATCTCTTAGCTAAGCGACTCTTCCATTATTGCTCCTGTTAACAGCGGGTTAAAACCATGATAAACTCTTCCAGTGCTTACATACCTCTAATGATTTTTTCCACATTTAAAGTACATTAACAAACTCATGTTTCTGTCTGACAGTCACGCTTAGCGGGACAGTGTTTGCTGACTGACTGGAAAACTTGCGTGGGCGGAGCGCTTCTAAACTCTGCGTGGATGACGGCCACGCGCATTGTTTGTGTGAGCACTTGCGGAAAGTCATTGCTTCATATATTTTTCTTAATAAATTAATATCTCCCTAGCAAGGTGGTAAAATTTCTGGCACGGTGGGCCACCACCGAGAAATGTTACCAGAGGAAACCCTGGACTTGCTCTGGGAAAAATGGGTTTCCCCCCCATTGACCCGTGACATATCTGGTGCTGTAATTCTAGATCACCTTTGTACTTGGCTTGGGACAACATGTATCGGCACCAGTTTCACAGGAATGAGTGTTTTTGTGGTGAAAACGTGGAGAACAGTTCTGAGCCTGGCTCTGACAACAGCACGATGTGCTATAGGAAAGGGGTATAAGTTTGCAAATCAAACATACTCTGAGCCATATTACAGTGGCACAGTGCGTGATCAGTTGTTTGACATGTGGGGTGCATTTATAGGCATTTCCTATTTCATTTCGCTATTACAGCAGTGTAAAAATGAATTTTACTCTCATTCAGTTTCATAAACCGGGCGCAAGATCAAAGGTTTAATACTAATATAACATCATTTAATTGGAGGACAAATGCATTTTGTGATGAGGACAATGCGGGCTCATTCACAAAGTGAAAATGCTTCTAAGGGCAATGAGCTTTAAAGGAGTTTTTTAACCTCTTCCACAGCCCTGCTCGCACTGGGGAGACTTGATCATAATTACACACGGACGAGAGCTGTACAATTCAGAGACTATACCAGTGTTTCTCTTTGATTTGGGGAGAGTTGTAAAATTTCCTTCAGTTACATTATCATTCATCTGAACCTCTCTTTTAACCCCTTGCACTCTGGTAAATTTCCCTAAAAATGCCAAAAAATAACGTACCCAAAGTAAATCAAAAGCTGTTCTTCAACCCTTTGCAGCATCTTCCTGGGGTTGGTCTCATTTAAAGAAAACACTTTGAATTTTTTGGCAAAACAGTCATAATCTCTAAGTGCTCCTGCCACTGAGTAACAGTCATCTAAACATACTGAACTTAAAGAAAATAAATTCCGCCTGGGTGTTTTTTTGGATACAAATGCTTGCAAATAACACACAGCTTCAGATCCGGGCTGGAAAATGCAGCAGAAATGTAGAACCAAGTGTTATCCAGCTGAGGTCAAAATTTTGTAGCAATACCACAAAAAATGAATATATTACACAGCTTTTTTCTTAGGTTGTTTTTGAACTGTGCCAAATTGTGCCAAATGGCACAGTTTGGAAAAACGTCTGTAACTTTTGAATGATTCAATATAGAAGCTTCATCTTGGGCTCTAATGAAAGGTGAAGGGCTGTGTGTGTGTGGGGGGGGGGGGTTGTTTATTCATGAATGAATGAATGAATGAATGAACAAACAAGCCCCCACACACATGCCACGTAAAAAATGTGTGGCTTTTTTTTACATGAAAAAATGACCTACAATGCACTAAAAATTATACTAGAATATTTGTAATGTAGAAGATAACAACTCCCCACCCCCACCCCCACCCCCACTGCAGAGGATGGACATCGCCCATCGCCACATGACAGAAAGCGGTGACGGTGCGCCGCGGTCTAATATGCACAGTTGGACTAAAATATCTGCAATATATCTGCAATCCGCTACAGAACAGTAGCGGGGGGGGGGTGCGTTCACGGTCCGGACGCGGCGCACGAACCGTGTCCAGTCCGTGTGCCGCGGTACACGCTCTGTGCGCCGCGGTCTAATACACACAGTTGGACTAAAATATCTGCAATATATCTGCAATCTGCTACAGAACAGTAGCGGGGGGGGGGGGGCGTTCACAACATGACGGGGGGGCCGTTCGCAACAGAGCGGTCCGGGTCCGTCATGTTGCGATAACACACAGTTGTAATTTACCGATCGGTCAAAAGTCATTTTGATTACAATTTTCAGGGATAAAGAATAATTTAGCTTATAACACTTACCTGTCCACAACAGCAGCGTAGCTGGCGAACTTCTCTTCCTCATTGTCAGACGAACATGAAGCTGGTCCGCTTGTTACGGACTCGTGGTTCTGGTCACGTGACCTGGTCAAACCATAATTCCATTATTGCGGTTTTGCGCTTCCATGATTGCGGTTTTGGCGAACGATTTTTCAAAACAAATAAAAACAGTAGTAAGAAAAAAAGACTGGTGAACACCTGTGTGTCACCCAGCCTTACACAAAACAGCTTTCGAACTTCTGTGCTTCAATTGGCTCGCTGTATTCGCAGCCGTTGGTAGGTGGGTCCTTCTTGCTAGGTTTTCAGTCATTGGTTCTTCAAGGTTTCAGAAACCCAATTCAAGGCTCTTATTAGTCGAATGAGAGGTCAATCACATCTAAACCAATCAAAGCACTCCTTTGGCTTTTTGTTCGCGGCTGTGTCTGTAGTGGAAGAACGGAAATGCAGGGTTTTTTTTCTCTTCAGTGCGCCCTAGGATGCACAGTGTGCGGCCTAGGGCGCCCTCGTGCGCTCTAGGACGCAGAGACGTGCCCGCCTGCGGTACACCGGAGCGCAAGAGGTTAAACCAAGAAAGAGTGACTCGTTCATCTCAGCTGAGATCTATTAATCTGTTCTGTTGAATGCAAAATTCTTGTTTTAATTCAAAACGACTGTTGGGATATTTTCATTTTGAATCATTCTGTTAAAAAATGACAGTAAATAAGGTTAAAAAAAACTGTCATCATTAGATAATGATAAATGTCAGTTTTGTGTGCACCTGTTGGCTCTTTGCCAGGGCCATGGTGACAGCTGTTTTCCCTGGTATAGGACAGACTGGTTTCACTGCAGTCCGGTAGTTAAATTAAAAAGAGGACTCTGTGCAGTGAAAAACTCTGCTGTGTCAATTTAACTATCCTCATTTAACAGAAAACAGCAGCTGAGTGTGTTTTTCATTAATCAGGATGCACAAGCACAAATGAGCACAAGATATGATGATGTGATATGATGACTGAACACATGACAGATTAGGGGACAGAATAGTTTGTCACAGAAGAGAGGTCTGTCATTTAAAATTTGTGGACTCACAGTATCCCACCACGCCTCCCCTTTGTACCGCATCTACACGCTCCCTGTTCATTCATTTATTTCCTAAAATACTAATATATTAATGCTTAATCTATTGGCTAAGTCTGCAATTAAAATAAAAGTGTGGCTGGAATAAAAAACTATTATGTGTATTATCATATTATAACACAACATAACAAAGATAATTTTTTTGTAAGTTGTCTGTGTTTTTTCAACTGATTTAAGACAATTTTGCACTGCTGAATCCGAAAATGGCATCCGTTTTTCTCGATCAGGTCAGGTTTTTATGCTAAGTTGTAAGCAGTTGTACAGCAGTTGTACAGTTGTACTGTAAATTCAATAGTAGACACTGATAAAGGTAAGTACATGTAAATTGAATGTTACATCATCATTGTTTAAAATTCAGAGAATTTCAAGAAATAAAAAAGAATTTTGCATCATATAAAGCAAAAATACCCGTACATGTAAACAAAAACGTAAAAAAAACGTGGCCATAGTTCAAAAAGTTGACCTGATTGAGCAAAACCAATGTGATTTTCAGATTCAGCACATCAAAGTTGTCCTAAATCAGCTAAAAAAAAAAAGACAGACAATAAATTTGGTGTTGACCAGTGTAATTAAAATGATGGGTGATTAGATTATAACTGTTACAATGCTCTCCATTAAAATAACTGAAAATCCCAGCCCATGTTGTGCTCCTGTCAGGAGCAGCCGCGTGATTTTAAAACATGCCATGGAAATAACATTAAAGAATGCACTGATGATACACCTTTTTCCTGATCAAAAGTACATTGTCATAAAATACACCAAAAAAAATGATGCATATGAGATTGTGCGCTGCCATACCTCTTTGAAATGAGCGCCATTCCTCCCAGCGCAAAGCCGGTGCACTGTCTGCTGTTAATTAAATGGCATAATGCAAAGTTTAAAATACAGACATTGCACTGACAGAAATTAACAAAAGCACTGGTTGCAAGGCAGGAATTGTGGTGCAAAAACCTGCTGTTTATTGTTGTAATAGGGCCCTCTAACTTCTTTGTAATTGGTCAATTCAAAATACCTTTACCCAAACAAAGTAGTGGCTCAGAGTTAGTAGAGCAGGCTTAGGACTGAGTGTTTCAGACAGTTTTACAGACAGCTTTTTTTTAAGAGTTGTAAAATTAATCTCTGAAAAAGCATTATATGGGACCTTTAAATTTCACAAGTTAAAATAATAAAACTGAAAAATTTGCCCCACAAAAGTTGCCTATTCACAAGATAAGAAATATATAAATTTAAACAGATCACAATCTCAAATTTATGCACTCTCTTATTTAAAAGGGGAAAAACGTTTGCAAAGGTGCTAGAGATAAATGATGACATCAACCACACATCTTGAGAGACACTAGCCCAAAACAGGTCAGCCTGGCATGAAACGGTTGCCAAAGGAGCTGACGTCTATGAAGCCCAGCGTATCGAGGCAGCTAGCCATTTCAGCTGCAGCACATCAGCTTCTGTGGTTCCAGTGTTGTTGGCCTGTCCACAGTGCCCCAGAATGTTCCAGGCATTGATAGGCCTCATTAGCCATCTCCATACCCATGCAGCTCCCGGGTCAGACGACGACTGAAGATGATCCTCTTCCCCAAAGAAGGATGAACTACGACTACTATTAAAGAAAAATAACAAAATTATAAGCAAAATGTTCCAAATTTGAAATTAAGATGTTGCAGCCTTCTGAGAATAAGTCTGCACATTTAATTGGAAAAAAACACAAATTTATAAGAAAAAAGTTGCAAATTCAAAGCAGTTCACAAATTCATTGAAGAAAAGTGTATTTAACAAGAGCAAATATCAATTTTACACCTTGCTGCAAAAAGGAGGCATTTTCAGTCTCAAATACATTGATATTTAGGTAGAAACACTTGACTATGTTAAGCCTTTGCCAAAACGCTTCAGACTCATGCTTACCCATGTTACTCACCCATTGTATACAAGGATGAAAACAGTGAGAATGTGTACTACTGCAGATCATTTTCCAGAACAAAACCACCTTCCTCCTGTGGCTTTGAATCTGGAAGGAGATTAGTGCTCGTTTTCTTTCAGAATCTTTCATGGTGTGAAACAGAATAGTGGCCTGAATACAGTACAGCAATGTGCTCCATTGCCTAAAGTGGGGGTTTTTGAAGTCACAGATAATCAGCTTTTGGAACAATGAGATAGTGTTGCTTTTGATTCAGCTCAGTGAAGCCATGCTCTAAGTGAGAAGCGGGAGATAGCGTGGATCAAACATTATATTGTGTTGAGTCCCAAAATTTTACAGCTCTTTAAAATCTCACCGACTGAATATTCCCCTACTATTGTGCTGACTTCTTTGGAGATGAAATTGGGTGTTTTTTGGGGGAGGGTTAATCCTCATGATGTGCTAATCAAACACCTGTGTATTGTAAGCCATGGCCCATTAGAAAATGGCAAGAAAGGCCAAATACAGTATATTAAAAGAGATCTACTACCATTATTTCAGCTGTGTCACAATAATCATAATATTTCCCTTTTCATAAATAATATTTTTCAGTAAATTTTACAACAGAGGGCTGTCATTTTTAAAATACACTCTAAATTATGGTTTAGATAATATATAGTTATTAATATAAATGTGGCTGTAAACTAAATCATATGTAATCACTAAAAATGGTTTCAAAGTAAAGTGTCTACAGTGCGTCCGGAAAGTATTCACAGTGCTTCACTTTTTCCACATTTTGTTACGTTACAGCCTTACTTCAAAAGGGATTAAATTCATTTTTCCCAAAAAATTCTACACACAATACCCTATAATGACAGCGTGAAAAAAGGTTTTTTGAGATTTTTGCAATAAAATTTTAAAAATTAAAAAAAACTAAGAATTCACATGTACATAAGTATTCACAGCCTTTACCATGAAGCTCAAAATTGAGCTCAGGTGCATCCTATTTCCACTGATCATCCTTGAGATGTTTCTACAGCTTAACTGGAGTCCACCTGTGGTACATTCAGTTGATTGGACATGATTTGGAAAGGCACACACCTGTCTATATAAGGTCCCACAGTTGACAGTGCATATCAGAGCACAAACCAAGCATGAAGTCAAAGAGGTTGTCTGTAGATCTCCGAGACAGGATTGTCTTGAGGCACAAATCTGGGGAAGGGTACAGAAAAATTTCTGCTGCTTTGAAGGTCCCAGTGAGCACAGTGGCCTCCATCATCCATAAATGGAAGAAGTTCGGAACAACCAGGACTCTTCTTAGAGCTGGCCAGCCGTCTAAACTGAGCCATCGGGGGAAAAGGGCCTTATTCAGGGAGGTGACCAAGAACCCGATGGTCACTCTGTCAGAGCTCCAGCATTGCTCTGTAAAGAGAGGAGAACCTTCCAACCATCTCTGCAGCAATCCACCAATCAGGCCTGTATGGTAGAGTGGCCAGATGGAAGCCACTTCTTAGTAAAAGGCACATGGCAGCCCACCTGGAGTTTGCCAAAAGGCACCTGAAGGACTCTCAGACCATGAGAAACAAAATTCTCAGGTCTGATGAGACAAAGATTGAACTCTTTGGCATGAATGACAGGCATCATGTTTGGAGGAAACCAGGCACTGTTCATAGCCACGCCATTGTTGGTGGCAACATCATGCTGTGGGGATGTTTTTCAGCGGAAGGAACTGGGAGACTAGTCAGGATAGAGGGAAATATGAATGCAGCAATGTGCATTGACATCCTGGATGAAAACCTGCTCCAGAGCGTTCTTGACCTCAGACTGGGGCGACGGTTCATCTTTCAGCAGGACAACGACCCTAAGCACACAGCCAAGATATCAAAGGAGTGGCTTCAGGACAACTCTGTGAATGTCCTTGAGTGACCCAGCCAGAACCCAGACTTCAATCCAATTGAACATCTCTGGAGAGATCTGAAAATGGCTGTGCACCGACGCTTCCCATCCAACCTGATGGAGCGCGAGAGGTGCTGCAAAGAGGAATGGGTGAAACTGCCCAAAGATAGGTGTGCCAAGCTTGTGGCATCATATTCAAAAAGACTTGAGGCTGTAATTGCTGCCAAAGATACATCAACAAAGTATTGAGCAAAGGCTGTGAATACTTATGTACATGTGATTTCTTAGTTCTTTTTTTATTTTTAATAAATTTGACCAAATTTCAATAAAACGTTTTTCACATTGTCATTATGTGGTATTGTGTGTAGAATTTTGAGGAAAAAAATGAATTTAATCCCTTTTGCAATAAGGCTGTAACATAACAAAATGTGGAAAAAGTGAAGTGCTGTGAATATTTTCGGGATGCACTGTAACTTGAATGTTATGGAGCAATCATGGTTTGCATAATCCTAGATTATACATACAGTGTACAGTGTACATACCAACAAGTGTAAATCTCTATCCTTTTCCACTGCTGCAAAATTGTGCTTTGGAAAGCTGTTTCTTCAGCCTCTACCCTATAAGCTCAGCTTGATGCACAACTGTGCAACAAATAATCATGCTTTTTTAAGGTTTATTTTTGGGCATTATATGGTGAAGATCAGGGACTATACATGCAAGAAAGATCGCTCTGGCAGGGTTTTGAATCAGGGATTGCAACATGCTCTGATGGTGTGTATCATAAATACTAGGCCAGTGAATGCCTTACAGTCATGCTGTTTAATCAGCATCTTGATATGCAACACCTGTCTGGTAGACTTACGGTGGTGTGAAAAAGTGTTTGCCCCCTTCCTGATTTCTCATTTTTTTGTGTTTGTCACACTTAAATGTTTCAGATCATCAAACAAATTTAAATATTAGACAAAGATAATGCAGGTAAACACAAAATACAGATTTAAATGGTGTTTATTATTAAGGGTAAAAAAAAAAATCCAAACATGGCCCTTGTGAAAAAGTGATTACCCCCCCTCCCAGTTAAAACATAAATTAACTGTGGTTTATCACATCATTAGAAAACTGAGTTCAATTTCTCTAGCCACACCCAGGCCTGATTACTGCCACACCTGTTCACAATCAAGAAATCACTTAAATAGGACCTGCCTGACAAAGTGAAGTAGACCAAAAGACCCTCAAAGGTAGACATCATGCTGCAATCCAAAGAAATTCAGGAACAAGTGAGAAACAAAGTAATTTAGATCTATCAGTCTGGAAAAGGTTATAAAGCCATATCTAAAGCTTTGAGACTCCAGCAAACCACAGTGAGCACCATTATCCACAAATGGCAAAAATATGGAACAGTGGTGAACCTTCCCAGGAGTGGCCAGCTGACCAAAATTACCCCAAGAGCGCAGCGACGACTCATCCAAGAGGTCACAAAAGACCCCACAACAACATCCAAAGAACTGCAGGCCTCACTTGCCTCAGTTAAGGTCAGTGTTCATGACTCCACCATAAGAAAGAGACTGGGCAAAAATGGCCTGCAAGACAGAGTTCTAAGATGAAAACCACTGCTGAGCAAAAAGAACATAAAGGCTTGTCTCAGTTTTGCCAGAAAGCATCTTGGCAATCCCCAAGACTTTTGGGAAAATACTCTGTGGACTGACGAGACAAAAGTTGAACTTTTTGGAAGGTGTGTGTCCCATTACATCCGGCATAAAAGTAGCACAGCATTTCAGAAAAGGAACATCATACTAACAGTAAAATATGGTGGTGGTAGCATGATGTCTGGGGCTGTTTTGCTGCTTGAGGACCTAGAAGACTTGTTGTGATGAATGGAACCATGAATTCTGCTTTCTACCAAAAAATCCTGAAGGAGAATGTCCGGCCATCTGTTTGTGACCTCAAGCTGAAGCGCTTTTGGGTTCTGCAGCAGGACAATGATCCAAAACACACCAGCAAGTCCACCTCTTAATGGCTTAAGAAAAACAAAATGAAGACTTTAGAGTGGCTTAGTCAAAGACTTGAATCTGCTTGAGAAGCTGTGGCATGACCTTAAAAAGGCGGTTCATGCTCGAAAACCCTCCAACGTGGCTGAATTACAAAAAATTCTGCAAAGATGAGTAGGCCGAAATTACTCCACAGCACTGTAAAAGACTGGTTGAATGCCGGTTATCACAAACACTTGATTGTAGTTGTTGCTGCTAAGGGTGGCCCAACCAGTTATTAGGTTTAGGGGGCAGTCAAGTTTTTCACACAGGGCCATGTAGATTTAGATTTTATTTTCCCTAATAATAAATACCTTCATTTAAAAACTGCATTTTGTGTTGTATCTTTGTCTAATATTTAAATTTGTTTGATGATCTGAAACATTTAAGTGTGACAAACATACAAAAAAATGAGAAATCAGGAAGGGTGCAAACACTTTTTCACACACTGTATCTTGCTGAACATCATTTTCTGTTTTGGAATATCTTATGTTGATCTTCCTATTGAACGTAATAACATGAACACATGCTGAATTAGATTTATTTGACACTATAACACTCTCTATTTGTTAATAATATTGTTAATTTGAGACAGGATTTCCCAAAGTTATCACAGCCCTAGTGTGAGGTTGGCATGTCTAGAGGGATAATAGTTGTTTTTGAATTGCAAAGTAATCTACCAAAAATGTGCCCATGGCTGATTGGAAATGGTGGGTCCTTGCCAGAAAATACCACAGTGTGATTCTGTGTTTGTAGTCTGTGTTGGCACCCACTCTGTACCATGATGACTGGCCTCATTAAAGTGAATGAGATGGCTGCATGTATTTCCTCAGTGCAGTTCTTTGTATACATATACTGCCTGGCCAAAAAAAAAAAGGTCACCACCTGGATTTAACTAGAAAAGCAGTCAGAGAGTGCATACCTCCACCAAGGCTGTTTCAGTGTACTTGGTGTACTTGGCTTCCCATTGGTCAGGTCTAAGTTCAGCAACATTATGTGCCCAAAGAATGATGTCAGCTGAGTACCTGAATATATTGAATGAACAGGGGCCTCATGTATAAAGGATCGTGCAGCTTTCATACTGAAAGATGGCGTACTCACAAAATTTGAAAAGTACGTGTGCACAAAAATTTTCAGATTTATAAAACTGTTTGCATGCCTTATTGTCGCTCCTTCTCTTTATACCCACCTCACGTGAAAAGTCAGCGCACATGCACGATCTCTTTACTCCGCCTCGGTTCCTCCCACTAATGACTATGTAAATGAAGAAAAATGCCCCTTCTGTCACTCTTCTGTCAAACAGTGATTGTCAATCCTGCAGAAAAGCACAACATAAAAAAAATAATAATTTCATGGAGTGTAACACTGTGGTGTTGATAACGGAGGTGGAGGTCAGAAAAAAATATTTTATTTTGTTCTGATCCTCTGGAATCAACAATAAACCTGTTTACCGAGTGGACTGTGTTACAATGACAGTTCATTCATTAATTTTTTAAAAATTTCTGTCAGGTCATAACAAGACAAAAAGAAAAGGAAAGAGAAAAATAACTCATACAGTGGTGTGAAAAGTGTTTGCCCCTTTCCTGATTTCTCAATTTTTGTATGTTTGTCACACTTAAATATTTCAGATCATGAAACAAATTTAGATATTAGACAACGATAACACTAGGGTGAGGCTCCTTGGTTCATCCGGGAGAGGCTCAGAGTAGAACCGCTGCTCCTCCATATTGAAAGGAGTCAGTTGAGGTGGTATGGGCATCTGATTAGGATGCCTCCTGGACGCCTCCCACTTGAGGTGTTTCAGGCACGTCCCACTGGGAGGAGACCCCGGGGCAGACCCAGGACTCGGTGGAGAGACTATGTCTCCCAGCTGGTCTGGGAACACCTTAGTATCCTCTCTGAAGAGCTGGAGCAGGTGGCTGGGGAGAGGGAAGTCTGGGCTTCTCTGCTTGAACTACTGCCTCCGCGACCCGGACCTCCGGAAAAGCGGTAGAAGATGGATGGATGGACAACGATAACACAGGGCAGTGCGGTGGCGGAGTGGTTAGCACTGTGGCAGCACAGCAACTCACCCTTGGCCGGGGGATCCTGGGTTCGATCCCAGCCTCCAACCAACAGTGATCTGTGTGGAGTTTGCATGTTCTCCCCGTGGCTGCGTGGGTTTACTCCAGGATTTCTCCGGTTTCCTCCCACATCCCAAAAACATGCAAGTTAGGTTAACTGGCATCAAACTGGGGATTCTAAATTGTCCTTAGGTATGACTGTGAGAGTGAATGGTTGTCTGTCTCACTGTGTTGGCCCTGTGATGGACTGGCGATCTGTCCAGAGTGTATCCTGCCTCTCGCCCAAAGATGCTGGGATAGGCTCCAGCCCCCCGCGACCCGAAAAGAATTAAGCGGAAGAAGATGGATGGATGGACAACAATAACACAAGTACAGTAAATACAAAATGCAGTTTTTAAATGAAGGTGTTTATTATTAAGGGAAAATAAAATCTAAACCTACACGGTCCTGTGTGAAAAAGTTGATTGCCACCTAAACCTAATAATTGGTTGGGCCACCCTTAGCAGCAACAACTGCAATCAAGTGTTTGTGATAACTGATAATGAGTCTTTTACAGCACTGTGGAGGAATTTTGGCCCACTCATCTTTGCAGAATTGTTGTAATTCAGCCACATTGGAGGGTTTTTGAGCATGAACCGCCTTTTTAAGGTCGTGCCACAGCATTTCATTTGGATTCAGGTCAGGACTTTGACTAGGCCACTCCAAAGTCTTCATTTTGTTTTTCTTAAGCCATTAAGAGGTGGACTTGCTGGTGTGTTTTGGATCATTGTCCTGCTGCAGAACCCAAAAGCGCTTCAGCTTGAGATCATGAACAGATGACCGGACGTTCTCCTTCAGGATTTTTTTGGTAGACAGCAGAATTCATGGTTCTGTTTACCACAGCAAGTCTTCCAGGTCCTCAAGCAGCAAAACAGCCCCAGACCATCACACTACCACCACCATATTTTAGTGTTGGTATGATGTTCCTTTTCTGAAATGCTGTGTTACTTTTACTCCAGATGTAATGGGACACACCCTTCCAAAAGTTCAACTTTTGTCTCGTCAGTCCACAGAGTATTTTTCCAAAAGTCTTGGGGATCGTCAAGATGTTTTCTGGCAAAACTGAGACAAGCCTTTATGTTGTTTTTGCTCAGCAGTGGTTTTTGTCTTGGAACTCTGCCATGCAGGTCATTTTTGTCCAGTCTCTTTCTTATGGTGGAGTCATGAACACTGACCTTAACTGAGGCAAGTGAGGCCTGCAGTTCTTTGGATGTTGTTGTGAGGTCTTTTGTGGCCTCTTGGATGAGTCGTCACTGCGTTCTTGGGGTAATTTTGGTCGGCCGGCCACTCCTGGGAAGGTCTCCACTGTTTCAAGTTTTCGCCATTTGTGGATAATGGCTCTCACTGTGGTTCACTGGAGTTCCAAAGCTTTAGAAATGGCTAGAAAATTGAACTCAGCTTTCCAAAGATGTGATAAACCACAGTTAATTTATGTTTTGACAGGGAGAAGGGGATCACTTTTTCACACAGGTTTGGATTATTTTTTTTTTACCCTTAATAATAAACACCTTCAATTAAAAACTGCATTTTGTGTTTACTTGTGTTATCTTTGTCTAATATTTAAGTTTGTTTATGATCTGAAACATTTAAGTGTGACAAACATACAAAAAAATGAGAAATCAGGAAGGGGGCAAACACTTTTTCACACTACTGTATTTCGGACAGAAAGCGTGTAGGCTGAAGCAACAACTTGTGTCTACACCTCAGTTAATGGAGCTGGCTCAGACTGAAATAAAATAAAATAGCTCTAAAGTTAATGTCTATAGACAGATCACTATATGACAGTGTGATGGCGGCCAGGGGCGGGAGCTGACATGGAAAAAAATGCTATGAAAGAAAGCCCTTAGTAAATAAGTAAAGTAAGTAAATAAAATAAAGTAAATAAACACCACTGAATACCACTCCAATCTTACAGCTGTATTTATAGTTACAAATCAAATCTGTGTCAGAATTCAAATTACGCACAACAGCCAGGGCCTTTTATTTCCAGATTGTAATCTCCGAACAGATATTTTAGACTATGGAAACATCTCTTCACTCCGATACAGCTGCAAATGTCATTGCTGCAGCTATCGGGGTTCACCTGCAGGGATCCGCAATCCAGTTGCCTCCAAGTAGTCTGCAGTTAGGGGCTTCTCGTTGCCTCAGCACATCTTGTGCAGCAGCTGGGGCTCAATTAGAGGACATTTTGCTGAACAGAATTCCTCCCAGGAGAGATGGTTTTGTGCACATTGCCTCGTGAGTCAACTGTTTAGTCTCTGGTAAATATTTTTATCTGTATGTTGTGG
Source organism: Pholidichthys leucotaenia (assembly GCA_020510985.1). Lineage (NCBI taxonomy): Eukaryota > Metazoa > Chordata > Actinopteri > Cichliformes > Pholidichthyidae > Pholidichthys > Pholidichthys leucotaenia. The sequence continues at coordinate 118,304,034 of CM035842.1, forward strand.
GGGCACTGTGTTGGACTTCTCCACCCAGGGGACAATAGACCAAAAGAGGAGGTGTCACCGAGGGTTAGCAGACAGGACAGTAAGGACTATGCGCCCCCCGGGGAGAGAAGTAAATACCAGGCCACTGGGAGAAGGATGTGAGAGCGGCGCCGGTGTTATGTCATGTTAATGTGCCACACAGGCTTTTTTCTAAACATAATGTGTTATGGTCGGAAGTTCCAGGCCTCAATGCATGGAAATAAAGATATATGGAAGGGATGCACAGAGGCCCGGGATGCTGTTTTGCTGTAAATTATGTTGGAGAAGGAATAAAGTTTCTGTGTCGTCCAGCTTGTTGCCTTGCCTGCCTCCTTTCTCCACATTGGTGACCCAAGACGTGCCATGGAAAGCGAGCCGGGCACAGCCCCGGAGACTGCCTGGAGGGAGAGCACCAGCGCCACATGCATGGTCTCAGTCGAGCTCCCAGACTTCTGGCTTCACAACCCGACAGCGTGGTTCTTGCACATAGAAGCTCAGTTCGCACTCCCCGGGATAACAATGGACGATACCAGATGTTACTATGTGGTCGCTGCGCTAGATGCGCGCACCACGCAACAGGTGACAAGCCTGCTCCAGGTGCCGCCGGCCCAGGGAAAATATGAAGCGTTCAAGAGGATGCTTCTCCAGCGCTATACCCTTTCCAACAGTGAGAGGGCAGAGAGGCTGCTAACGTGTTCGGAGTTAGGGGGCAAGTCAGCAGTGGAGCTGATGGAGAGCATGTTGGCACTGAGGGGGAAGGATGACAAATCTTCCCTATTCGTCCACTTGTTCCTCAGGAACCTACTAGCTACAGCGAGGGCCATCCTGGCCAACTCGCCGCGGCTGGTTGCTAAGGACTACCGTACCCTGGCGAAGGAAGCAGACCACATCATCTTTTCGACCAGAGCTCCCAGCGCACAGACAGTGGCACCGGCATCCATGAGGGACTCCAGCGAGGTCCAGGAGCCATTCATGGTAGCTCGTTTTTTCTCAACCGCTGCAGATCCCTGGGAAATTTTTACCTGAAAACCCCGCACCCAAGGCTGATCCGCCCATGCAATTTTTACACAGCACAGAGGCTGTGAGCGTACTGGGCCTGGCTCACCATTGTTTTCTCCACACATTTGTCCCAAAAAGCTTGCAGAATGCCAGTTTTGTTTTTGTCAGGCACAATGCACACCGGACCCTGCTGCGCCCACCGTATGATGGACCGTTCAGGGTGTTGGAACCTGGGGCGAAACATTTTGTGTTCAACTTAGGGGGATATAGGAAGACCGTCTCCATCGACAGGCTGAAGCCCGCTTTTATGTTGGCAGACGAGCAGGTGGTGTTGGCCCAAGCTCCCCAGCGTGGATGCCCACCGTTGGTGGCTCCACAGGTTGGTGATTCCTCGTCAGGGGCCAGCGCTCGCGAAGCTGATGTGTTTTCTCCCCCTCCCTTTTTCCCTCCACAGACTGGCACGCCCTCCTGTACACCCCGCCAGCAGGGCAGTTCGACTGGATTGGCGACCCCCCGCTACAGCCGTATGGACGCCAGCTCAAGCCCAAAGGACGGGGGAGTTAAGGCCCATTCTGGGTGTTGGGGGGTGGAGGGGGCTGTGTGCTTCTCCACCCAGGGGAACAGTGGACCAAAAGAGGAGGTGTCACTGGGGGGTATCAGACGGGACAGTAAGGACTATGCGCCCCCCGGGGAGAGAAGTAAATATCGGGCCGCTGGGAGAAGGATGTGAGAGCGGTGCCGGTGTTCTGTCATGTTAATGTGCCACATAGGCTTTTTTCTAAACATAATGTGTCATGGTCGGAAGTTCCAGGTTTCACTGCATGGAAATGAAGATATAAGACAGGGATGCACAGAGGCCCGGGATGCTGTTTTGCTGTAAATTATGTTGGAGGCAATTATGTTGGGGCTGCACGGTGGCGCAGTGGTTAGCACTGCGGCAGCACAGTTTACCCTTGGCCGGGGGATTGTGGGGATCGTGGGATCGTGGGTTCGATCCCAGCCCCCGACCAACAGTGATCTGTGTGGAGTTTGCATGTTCTCCCCGTGTTGCGTGGGTTTACTCCGGGATTTCTCCGGTTTCCTCCCACATGCCAAAAACATGCATGTTAGGTTAATTGGCTGTTCTAAATTGTCCCTAGATATTTGTTTCCTATAGGCCCTTAGAATAGAGGGTTAGTATTAATGAAAGCGCTTTGAGTGGTCTTTGTGACTAGAAAAGCGCTATATAAGTGCAGGTTAGTTAGTTAGTAGTAGTTAGAAGGAATAAAGTTTCTGTGTCGTCCAGCTCGTTGCCTCGTCTGCCTCCTTTCTCCACAATGTCACATTTACAGAGAGAGACAGGACCCAGTTTCTAGTGGTGCTGGTTTTGGTCTATGAACAAGGAAGGTTATTTTTCATTGGGTTTTCACTGTGCTCAATAAGCTGAGTTCCATCCATCCATCTTCTACCGCTTTTCCGGAGGTCCGGGTCACAGAGGCAGCAGTTCAAGCAGAGAAGCCCAGACTTCCCTCTCCCCAGCCACCTGCTCCAGCTCTTCAGAGAGGATACCAAGGCATTCCCAGACCAGCTGGGAGACATAGTCTCTCCAGTGAGTCCTGGGTCTGCCCCGGGGTCTCCTCCCGGAGGGACGTGCCCGAAATACCTCAAGTGGGAGGCTTCCAAGAAGCATCCTGATCAGATGCCCATATCACCTCAACTGGCTCCTTTCATTTTATCTGAAGTGACCCACCTGCACATTAGGTACATCTCGTCTAGAATGACTGGCTTTGGAAGAACCTATGAGGATCTTCTGCATTTAGAGGAAAGACTGGGAACCAAGGAGCCTCTCAGGGAACCACAGAGGTGCACTTACCCACACAAGTACACAAAGAAGGTGTTGGAAGGTGACATTGACCAACAGTTAACCCCTGAAGATTGGGCATCTATTGGGAAAAATATGCACGCAACCACAGAATCGAGGAAGCTGCATGGTAAGCAAGATGAAGACGAGGGGGCAGATGGAGACACAGAAGAGAAATGCACCATCTGCCTGTCGATACTGGAGGAGGGTGAGGATGTCAGACGTCTGCCATGTATGCATCTCTTCCATCAGCTGTGTGTGGATCAGTGGCTTCTCACCAATAAGAAGTGTCCCATCTGCAGAGTAGACATTGAGGCGCAGTTGTCTGCCGAAAGTTGATGCTGTCATCAACTTTAAGCTGAGTTGTGGAGATAAAGCTTGTAGATAATAATCATGTTTTTCAATCACTATTTCGTAGACAAATAATTTTAACTGAAGTAGAAACATTTTAACACATTCTGTGAGTTTCAGCTGTTTTGTAGTTTAACAGACCCACCTGATAGAGTCAAACAGAATTTAGCGGAGCCCACAACTTCTCATGGCAGGTGGAAATTTTGCGGCTCAGCTCGCAGATTCTCACATCATGTTTGTTTTTATACATCCCACTGTGTGCATGAAAATCAGCGTACGCCGTATTTTTGTGCATGCGCACCGTTTATACCTGAGGCCCCAGGTTATTCCATCAATAGATTTTTTCTTCCCTGATGGCACAGGCATATTCAAAGGGACAATACCAGGATTAATCAGGCTCAAACTGCGAAAGAGCGGTTCAGGGCGCATGAGACATCATTTTCACACATGGATTGGCCATCACAGAGTCCAGACCTTAACCCCATTGAGAATCTTTGGGATGTGCTGGAGAAGATTCTTCCATCATCAATACAAGATCTTGGTGAAAAATTAATGAAACTCTGGATGGAAATAAATGTTGTGACATTGCAGAAGCTTATCAAAACTGGCATCGTTGGGTTGCTAACGGTGGTCCAATGAAATATTAGGGTGTGTTGTGGAGAAAGGAGGCAGTTGAGGCAACGAGCTAGATGACACAGTAACTTTATTCTTTCTCCAACATATTTTACAGCAAAAGAGATTCCCAGGTCTCTGTGCATTCCTCTTTTATATCTTTAGTTCCATGCATTGAGACCTGGAACTTCGACCATAACACTTTGTTTGAACAAAGAACTGTGTGGCACATTAACATAACATAAAGCCGGCACCGCTTCAACACTCTTCTCCTCCCAACAGCTCCAGCATTTAATCCTCTCCCCAGGGGGCGCATAGTCCTTACTGTCCCATCTGATAACCCCCGATGACGCCTCCTCTTTCGGTCCATTGATCCCTGGGTGGAGAAGTCCAACACCATACCCCCACACAGCGCCCCCCCCCCCAACACCCAAAAAGAACCCCTCCATCCTTTGGGCTTGAGCTGCTGCCCATAGCGGCGGTGGTGGGGGGTCGCCAATCCAGTCGAACCGCCCTGCGGGCAGGGTGTACAGGACAGCACGTCAGTCTGTGGAGGGAAAAAGGGAGGGGGAGAAAACACATCAGCTGCGAGAGCGCAGGTCCCTGACGAGGGATCACCAACCTGCGGAGCCACCAACGGTGGGCAGCCACACCGGGGAGCTTGGGGCAACACCACCTGCTCGTCTGCCAACACAAAAGCGGGCTTCAGCCTGTTGATGGAGATGGTCTCCCTACGTCTCCCCAAGTCTAACACAAAATGCTTTTCCCCAGGTTCCAACACCCTGAACGGTCCGTCGTACGGTGAGCGCAGCGGGGTCCGGCGTGCATTGTGCCTGACAAAAACAAAACTGGCATTCTGCAAGCTTTTTGGGACAAATGTGTGGAGAAAACAATGGTGAGCCAGGCCCAGTACGCTTACAGCCTCTGTGCTGTGTAAAAATTGCATGAGCGGATCAGCCTTGGGCATGGGGTTTTCCAGTAAAAATTCCCCAGGGATCCACAGCAGTTGAGAAAAATTAGTTCTGCCAGGGAGGCTGCCAAATTCTCCTCAGGTGCAGAGTGCAACCCTAAAAGAACCCAGGGCAGGCGGTTGACCAAATTTGTGTCCATGAGCGAAGCTCTAAGCGCTGCTTTAAGTGACCTATGAAAATGCTTGCACAACCTGTTAGCCTGGGGGTTGTACGCGGTAGTGCGGTGAATTTTGACACCCAGGCTCTGGGGCATTGTGGACCAGAGTTCTGAAACAAATTGTGGATCTCTGTCGGATGTGCTGTCCGATGGAGAGCCGAAACATGCAACCCAAGCCGACAAAAAAGCACGTGCCACTTCCGCAGACGTGGTAGAAGCCAGCGGGACCACTTGAGGCCAGTGTGTTGTGCGGTCCACGACTGTCAAAAGGTGCGTCAAACCTTGCGGCGGCAGGAGTCGTCCCACCAAACCCACGTGGACGTGGTCGAACCTCCTGGCTTGGGATTTGGAACGGCTCTAGGTGGGCTCTGGTGTGCTTATGCACTTTGGCCCACTGGCACGTGACGCAAGCTGCAGCCCACTCTTTCACGTCCTTACGCAAGCACAGCCAGATGAATTTCACCCCCACTAGCTTCACTGAAGCGCGCACTCCCGGATGCGAAAGGGAGTGGACCAACTCAAAAACGTGATGGCGCCAAAAGCTTGGAACCACCGGACGTAGGCGGCCAGTGGAGATATCGTAGAGCAAGGGATGGCACACTTCTTGTACCACTCTGCTCTCCAGCCTTAACCCAGTTGGTGCAGACTGGAGCGCGCAAATGTCCACATCCATGGCCATGGCAGGAAAATCAATTCCCATGTAAACTGGGGAGACTAACACATGTGACAGACAATCGGCCATGACGTTGAGTTTACCGGCGATGTGTTGAATGTCGGTAGTAAACTCTGAAATTGCAGCCAATGCCGTTGCTGCCAGGCCGACCATGGTTCCGAGACCTTGGCTATCACGTATACTACCGTTCAAAAGTTTGGGGTCACTTAGAAATTTCCTTATTTTTGAAAGAAAAGCACTGTTTTTTTTTCAATGAAGATAACTTTAAACTAATCAGAAATACACTCTATACATTGCTAATGTGGTAAATGACTTTTCTAGCAGCAAATGTCTGGTTTTTGGTGCAATATCTACATAGGTGTATAGAGGCCCATTTCCAGCAACTATCACTCCAGTGTTTTAATGGTACAATGTGTTTGCTCATTGCATCAGAATTCTCCAGATTACCTCAACAAATTAACAGCTAGAATGCCAAAGGTCTGCAATGCTGTAATTGCTGCAAATGGAGGATTCTTTGACGAAAGCAAAGTTTGAAGGAAAAAATTATTATTTCAAATACAAATCATTATTTCTAACCCTGTCATTGTCTTGATTATATTTTCTATTCATTTTACAACTCATGGTGGTAAATAAAAGTGTGACTTTTCATGGAAAACACAAAATTCATAAAAAAATTGTCTGGGTGACCCCAAACTTTTGAACAGTAGTGTACGTCAGCGGCTTATGGTCCACGAACGCGGTGAACTCGCGCCCCTCCAGCCAGAACTGAAAATGGCACGTCAGTCATAAAGATCGTGCTCCATGGTATTATTCAAGCGCCGGAAATTGTCGCACGGTCGCCACGACCCGTTGGCTTTAGGCACCATGTGTAGCAGGGATGCCCTCAGGCTGTTGGAGCACCTGACGATGCCCAACTGCTCTAAGTTGGCAAACTCCTCTTGCACGCTGACCAGTTGAGCTGCGTCCATACGCCAAGGACGCGCAAACACTGGCGGGCCTTTTGTCGTTATAAAGTGCTCAACCCCCTGTTTCATTACTGTAGCTGAAAAAGTCGGGACCGTGAGTGCTGGGAACTGCGAGCAAATGTTGGTACTTCCCCCCCCTGGAGCTAATAACGCTAGCCAATGTTGTCGACCCAGCCCTCCGAGCTGTGTAGGGCAGTGAGGTAAAAGAGACAGCGTCCACTAATCTCCTATTAGCAACATCAACTAACAACCTGTAAGTGCATAAAAAATCTGCTCTTAAAATGGGGCCAAAACATGCAGCTATCACAAAGTCCCACTGAAAGTTGCATCCTTGTAAGCATATCATCAGTGTCCGCTCGCCAAATGTCCTGATGGTGAATCCGTTGGTGGCCGTGAGTTCGGGGCCGCTACGTCCTGCAACCCTGTCTGCATTGACCGGCAGGATGACGCTCTTCTGGGAGCCGAAGTCCACCAAAAACTGTCTCCCCAAATGTGTGTCCGTAACGTAAAGCAGTCTGTTCCTGTCGCCATTGGTTGCAGCTGACACTGAATTCCGAACGTGCCATCTTCCCGGCTTCTTGAATTGGCATGGCGACAGGCAGCATTGGGCATTAGAGCCAAAATGGCAATGATAAAAACAGATCGCCCCGTTCCTTCGTCTTCTGGTGTCCGTCCCGGCTACCACGAATGGCTCCTCGACCTCGCTGCAGTCCCTCATGGATGCCGGTGCCACTGTCTGCGCGCTGAGAGTTCTGGTCGCCAAAAGGATGCGGTCCGTTTCCTGCGCCAGGGCACGGTAGTCCTTAGCAACCGGCCGCGGCGAGTTGGCCAGGATTTCCCTCGCTGTAGCTGGTAGTTTCCTGAGGAACAAGTGGGCAAACAGGAAAGATTTGTTGTCCTTCCCCCTCAGCGCCAACATGCTCTCCATCAGCTCCACTGCTGATTTGCCCCCTAACTCCCAACGTGTTAGGAGCCTCTCTGCCCTCTCACTGTCGGAAAGGGTATAGCGCTGGAGAAGCATCCTCTTGAGTGCCTCATATTTTCCTTGGGCTGGCGGCTTCTGGAGCAGGCTTATCAGTTGTTGGTTGGTGCGTGCATCCAGTGCATCAACCACGTAGTAATACCTGGTATTGTCTGTTGTTATCCCACGGAGTGCGAACTGGGCTTCTATGTGCAAGAACCACGCTGTCGGGTTGTGAAGCCAGAAGGCTGGGAGCTCGGTTGGGACCACGCATACGGCACTGGTGCCCTCCCTCTAGGCAGTCTCTGGGGCGGTGCTCGGCTCGCTTTCCATGGCACGTCTTCGGGTCACCAATGTGGAGAAAGGAGGCAGACAAGATAACGAGCTGGATGACAGTTACTTTATTCTTTCTCCAACATATTTTACAGCAGAAGAGATTCTCAGGTCTCTGTTCATTCCTCTTTTATAATTTTATTTCCATGCATCGAGACCCGAAACTTCTGACCATAACACATTGTTGTTGGAACAAAGAACTGTGTGGCACATTAACATAACATAACGCCGGCGCTGCTTCAACACTCTTCTACTCCCAGCAGCTCTGGAAATTACTCCTCTCCCTGGGGGGCACATAGTCGTGACTGTCCCATCTGGTATCCCCCGGTGACACCTCCTCTTTCGGTCCCTTGTTCCCTGGGTGGAGAAATCCAACACCTTGCCTCCACAATATCACGATTGTTATGTCATGCCTGTAATTTTGTAAAATGATTTGTGTCTTTTGGTGTTTTTGAAAAATATAACTACATATCATCAGCATAAGAACAAAAATGTATGGAGTGTTTTTTGATAATATTACTTAAGAGACGCATATAGATAGTGAAGAGTATTAGACCTAATACAGAGCCCTGTGGGATGCCATGATGGAATTCTGAATTTAAAGATGATTCATCATGGACATGAAAATCAGTTGAAATGGTTTAAACAGGGCAGAGATGTTCTGTTACATACTAAAGTGTGTTTCAGTCTATGGAGTAAGATCTTGTGATCATTTGTGACAAAAGCTGCAATAAGATCTAGAGCCACAGATCCTTTACTAGAATTATTTCAATGCTATGATAAATGGTAAACCCTGACTGAAACTTTTGACTGAAACAAGTTGTTTCTTGATTATACTCCATCTTGTAATATGATTGGATGAAGTCTGAATGGATACAGAATCTACCCCATGATTAATCCTTTCAATAACAGTGCAAGTTACGGCCGCAGGTTATTGTAGGCTGTAATGTCAAGCCCTTCTAGGCAAAATTTCAATTACTGACTTTATGCTTTTAACCTCTTGATACTGAACTGTTAGATGTTAAATCTATGCTATATATAGATGCACTCAATTGACAGAACAGCATGAGCATTAAGAGTATTCCCAGAATTTGAGAGTGAGAAGAATATGTATTAATTTGTTCACATCCACCGCCAACTTTGCAGTTTTTAATGTCATTTTCAATAAACCTGTATGCTCAAAACAATTTGGGTGACCAGCATGGGTGTTGTGCATCTTCTTTAAAGAACCATAGATCTCAGCTGTCAAACATGAATGGGGAGAAAATCCAATTATACCATGTTACTGAGAACCCCTCGTAGTCAACAGACAGTCAGATTCTGTGGATCATCTTCATAATCATTCTCTAAGAAAAACTTAAATTGAACTCTTGAACCTGCTTTGACAATAGCCTAAAATATATTGTGGGCACCAACTCGGTATTCAGTTTCCCCTCCTGAATGTGCTTACCAATAAGAAATAATTATTTATTAGTTGCATTTAGTCCAGTACATACAGTGGGGCAAACAAATATTTAGTCAGCCACCAATTGTGCAAGTTCTCCCACTTTAAAGATGAGAGAGGTCTCCAATTTTCATCATAGGTATACCTCAACTATGAGAGACAAAATGAGAAAAAAAAAATCCAGAAAATCACATTGTCTGATTTTTAAAGAATTTATTTGCAAATTATGGTGGAAAATAAGTATTTGGTCACCTACAAACAAGCAAGATTTCTGGCTCTCACAGACCTGTAACTTCTTCTTTAAGAGGCTCCTCTGTCCTCCACTCGTTTCCTGTATTAATGGCACCTGTTTGAACTCGTTATCAGTATAAAAGACACCTGTCCACAACCTCAAACAGTCAGACTCCAAACTCCACTATGGCCAAGACCAAAGAGCTGTCAAAGGACACCAGAAAAAAAATTGTAGACCTGCACCAGACTGGGAAGACTGAATCTGCAATAGGTAAGCAGCTTGGTGTGAAGAAATCAACTGTGGGAGCAATTATTAGAAAATGGAAGACATACAAGACCACTGATAATCTCCTCGATCTGGGGCTCCACGCAAGATCTCACCCCGTGGGGTCAAAATGATCACAAGAACGGTGAGCAAAAATCCCAGAACCACACGGGGGGACCTAGTGAATGACCTGCAGAGAGCTGGGACCAAAGTAACAAAGGCTACCATCAGTAACACACTACGCCGCCAGGGACTCAAATCCTGCAGTGCCAGATGTGTCCCCCTGCTTAAGCCAGTACATGTCCAGGCCCGTCTGAAGTTTGCTAGAGAGCATTTGGATGATCCAGAAGAGGATTGGGAGAATGTCATATGGTCAGATGAAACCAATATAGAACTTTATGATAAAAACTCAACTTGTTGTGTTTGGAGGAGAAAGAACACCATACCTACTGTGAAGCATGGGGGTGAAAACATCATGCTTTGGGGCTGTTTTTCTGCAACGGGACCAGGACAACTGATCCGTGTAAAGGAAAGAATGAATGGGGCCATGTATCGTGAGATTTTGAGTGAAAACCTCCTTCCATCAGCAAGGGCATTGAAGATGAAACGTGGCTGGGTCTTTCAGCATGACTATGATCCCAAACATACCGCCCGGGCAACGAAGGAGTGGCTTCGTAAGAAGCATTTTAAGGTCCTGGAGTGGCCTAGCCAGTCTCCAGATCTCAACACCATAGAAAATCTTTGGAGGGAGTTGAAAGTCCGTGTTGCCCAGCGACAGCCCCAAAACATCACTGCTCTAGAGGAGATCGCATGGAGGAATGGGCCAAAATACCAGCAACAGTGTGTGAAAACCTTCTGAAGACTTACAGAAAACGTTTGACCTCTGTCATTGCCAACAAAGGGTATATAACAAAGTATTGAGATGAACTTTTGTTATTGACCAAATACTTATTTTTCACCATAATTTGCAAATAAATTCTTTAAAAATCAGACAATGTGATTTTCTGGATTTTTCTTTCTCATTTTGTCTCTCATAGTTGAAGTATACCTATGATGAAAATTGGAGACCTCTCTCATCTTTAAAGTGGGAGAACTTGCACAATTGGTGGCTGACTAAATACTTTTTTACCCCACTGTACCCTGCTTGATAGTAATGGATAGCTTTTATTATTATTATTATTACTTGGGTTGTGATACATGTGGCCTTCACAACCTGTAATTTAGATTTAGGCTGAACATCAGTTCTGATCCTTCTGTTCTCCTCCCTTTTTGTATGGTAATATTTGAGAGGTAGGCATGAAGCTGAATGACATTTCTGCATTACACTGAATACAAGTGGTGCTGTGTAGAATACCAACTACTGCATTAGGATTTAAGGGAAGAAAAGGACAAATCAAAATGCTGCAGAATGTGTCTGAAAAGGGATCAAAACAAGCTGTTTCTCATTTAACTCTCATTAAGGCAAATTGCTTTGAGAAGCAAATCATAATAAGATTTGCGTACTGTACACTGTACACTGCTCACTCCTCCTTAATGGTAAAACAGAGAGTAAAGGGGGAAGAAAAACTGGAAGAGGCAGAGAACACAGAGTCCTAAGCACACATGTCCAGGCCCTGTAATGGAAACAGGCTGCTTCTCAGCCCTGCCACTTTGAAAAGAGCCCCAGACCATCAACTATGCTTTAATCTTTAGCAGGTGCACAAACACAGGCTTGCACTGAAAACAGACATGAGTAAAGGGGAAACAAAGGTTAAGTGGAAAGAACGCTGTACATAATAGAAACCATGGCAACTTGCTGCAGGTATAAAATGACTGTTTATTACATAATACACCTAAATGGGCAACCACTCAGTCACGCACAGTAGCAATAACAAGCAGCATTTCAACATTATTGGTCTCATTTAAAGTAGCAATTAATCGTTAGTACAATGATAACTGTTTTTATTCACTCTGACTTTTTATTAATCTTCTATCGTAATGACTTCTATTTGTACAGTGTGAAATTTTTAGAAGTTCTGATATATACAAACACACACACACTACTCACAGAAAGTTAGGGATATTTGACTTTCAGGTGAAATTTATGGAAACTGTAAAAAGTTCACGCTACAGTGATGGATGGATGGATGGATGTACTTGATTGATCCCAAACTGGGAAATTACAGTGTAACAGCAGGATGACACAGCAGACGACCAAAATGAAACACACACAGCATAATAGAAAAATGAATTACCCAGGGAAAGCAAAACTGCCTAGATAACTTTATATACATCGCAGACCAACTCTAAGATGAATAGATGATGACCCATATTCAAAGATTCATGATTCAAAGATTTCATTTGTCAATACTACTATACGTACAGGACATACTGGAGAATTGAAATGCAGTTTCTCTCTCTTCAGTGGTGTGTGCAATACAGTGGTGTGAAAAAGTGTTTGCCCCCTTCCTGATTTCTCATTTTTTTGTATGTTTGTCACACTTAAATGTTTCAGATCATCAAACAAATTTAAATATTAGACAAAGATAACACAAGTAAACACAAAATGCAGTTTTTAAATGAAGGTGTTTATTATTAAGAGGGAAAAAAATCTGAACCTACATGGCCCTGTGTGAAAAACTTGATTGCCCCCTAAACCTAATAACTGGTTGGGCCACCCTTAGCAGCAACAACTGTAACCAAGCGTTTGTGATAACTGCAATGAGTCTTTTAGAGCGCTGTGGAGGAATTTTGGCCCACTCATCTTTGCAGAATTGTTGTAATTCAACCACACTGGAGGGTTTTCAAGCATGAACCGCCTTTTTAAGGTCATGCCACAGCATTTCAATCAGATTCAGGTCAGGACTTTGACTAGGCCACTCCAAAGTCTTCATTTTGTTTTTCTTAAGCCATTCAGAGATGGACTTGCTGGTGTGTTTTGGATCATTGTCCTGTTGCAGAACCCAAGTGCGCTTCAGCTTGAGGTCACAAAGAGATGGCCAGACAGTCTCCTTCAGGATTTTTTGGTAGACAGCAGAATTCATGGTTCTGTTTACCACAGCAAGTCTTCCAGGTCCTGAAGCAGCAAAACAGCCCCAGATCATTACACTACCACCACCATATTTTAGTGTTGGTATGATGTTCCTTTTCTGAAATGCTGTGTTACTTTTACTCCAGATGTAATGGGACACACCCTTTCAAAAGTTCAACTTTTGTCTCGTCAGTCCACAGAATATTTTTCCAAAAGTCTTGGGGATCGTCAAGATGTTTTCTGGCAAAACTGAGACAAGCCTTTGTGTTGCTTTTGCTCAGCAGTGGTTTTCATCTTAGAACTCTGCCATGCAAGCCATTTTTGTCCAGTCTCTTTCTTATGGTGGAGTCATGAACACTGACCTTAACTGAGGCAAGTGAGGCCTGCAGTTCTTTGGATGTTGTTGTGGGGTCTTTTGTGACCTCTTGGATGAGTCGTCACTGCGTTCTTGGGGTAATTTTGGTCGATGAACTTTTATCAGTCCACAGCAGTGTTTCCTCTGGCTTAATATTCCTCTGGCGCGGTGGCAACATATTTTCCGGGGGGGGGGGGGCGGTTGCGGTAAACATACCGGAATATTTTGCTTTTATACTATTTATTTCTTTTAAAAAAATTTACACAGTAACGTTGCATATGGAACTTACCATTTGAAGTATTGTACAACCGAGGCTTGAATATTGGGCCAGTTGGGGTCCCACCCAGACATCCTGTGTTTAGACTTTTTAGTGGTGTTATCCTTCTCTCCTTCCTCTGCCTGAACACTTTCCTCTCCTTGGCTCCTCTCTTCTGTCTCATCTTTCCCTCTCTGAGCCCTGTCTAATTCAGGTTCTCTCTCTGTCTTTGGTGGTATACAAACAGGTTAGAAAATATCAAGTGTCATGTTTTGTCCTGCAGGATTTTTTTTGTCATGGTTTACATAAATGACAACAATATGTGTATTTTTTTGTATTTTTATTCTAGTGTTTCTTTTTTTTTCCATTGAGAGAGTAGGGAAGGTAAAGAAACATTCATAATAGTAATGCAGTCATGCATACTTAAATTATATTATCAGGTGGGTATAGTAATCAGAAATTCTACTCATGTAAAAGCAGTGCTTTGAAATTAATAATTAAAAGTAGGCAACCAAACATTTCTTGTAGAGTTGAGGGTACAAAGACCACCCACTTAAAAACTTGAGTAATGACTTCAGTCTTGAAGGTTTGAGGTTTTTCTCAAAAATTTATAACAATTTTCTTATAGTTTTCTACTTTTCTCTGTAAATCTAGAGTTGAAACCATGTTCCTCAAATTTGTAATTTACTCTTGTAAAATTTACTTTAATTGTACATTTGAAACTTTATTATAAATTTGTGGATTATTTTATGTCTAATTTTTTTCTGTTTTTTTATTTTTATTTGTTTTGGGGTTTTTTCAGTTAAATTTGAAACAGACTGTGGTCATTTTTTTAACTTTCCCCTTATAACAATTTACATTTTTGACCATAATTTTGCAGTCAGAACAGAACAATAATTTAACTCTGATTACAAAGAAATAATATTAATAAAATTATATTTAATGAAATAAATTAACTTAAATGACCAAGGATGCCATTATTTCTGTTTTAATATTTCTTTATATTTATAGTTTTTTTTTTTTTTTTTAGAAATCTCCTCACCACCCAGACAGCAGGAAAAACCTCCCTTATTTTGAAATCAAATTGGCATCAAAACTGGGGATTCTAAATTGTCCTTGGGTATGACTGTGAGAGTGAATGGTTGTCTGTCTCTCTGTGTTGGCCCTGCGATGGACAGGCGATCTGTCCAGGGTGTACCTTGCCTCTTGCCCAAAGATGATGGGATAGGCTCCAGCGCGCCCCCCCCCCGCGACCCGAAAAGGATTAAGCGGAAGAAGATGAATGAATGAATGAATGAATGAATGAATGAATGTTGACATGTTTAGTTTGTCTGAAGGCTGCTGACAGATTAAAGTCATTGACTTTGTGAATTTCGATCATCTTAACCTGTCCGGTACATAATGGGGAACTGTAGCGGACTCTAAAGACATAATTCACCACAATATGTGTTCATGTACAGAATGATCTGTTTAGGCAGTTATAGATGTGCGCTCAGGCTTTCTCATCAGGCACCTCTCTAGGCAGCCGCTGAAGGACCTCAGTTTAGCGTGAAAAGAGAGCTAGCATTTTCAGCTGTTGCTTTTTGTCACTACCGCTGGAGAATAAAAACGGCACACCTGCTCGTGCGAGAAAAGAGAGAAATTGCCAGTCTCTTCATTCCTGCAATTCCTACAAAACAATATTGTAGTGGCTGGTGAAATATATCCTCAGCAATTCATCAGTCCCCATTGCCTTTCCCTTCATATGAAGCCGGCTGCATATGAATTCTAACCACATCTCTTAGCTAAGCGACTCTTCCATTACTGCCCCCGTTTCCAGCGGGTTAAAACCATGATAAACGCCAGTGCTTACATACCTCTTATGATTTTTTTTCTGCGTTTAAAGTACTTTAACAAACTCATGTTTCTGTCTGACAGTCACGCTTAGCGAGACACTGTTTGCTGACTGACTGGAAAACTCGCATGGGCGGGGCACTTCTAGACTCCGCGGGGATGACGGCCACGCACGTTGTTCGTGTGCGCGCTTGCGGAAAGTCAGTGCTTCATATATTTACCTCCGCCAGGCCGCAGGCCAGGAGGAGGTTATGTTTTTGCCAGCGTTTGTCTGTCTGTTGGTTAGCAAGATAACTCAAAAAGTTTTGGATGGATTTCGATGAAACTTTCAGGCGTTGTTGGAAATGGTACAAGGAAGAACTGATTAAATTTTGGGGATGATCCCGATCACCATCTGGATACAGGAATTTTTTAAAGGATTCTTTAACATTGTGAGATACGGCCATTTTCAACATGTATGAAGGGGCAATGGAGGGCGCTGGTCGTCGTGTCTGACGAACACAAACTCTGCGTTCTTCAAAGTTTTAGGCACAAAAGCACGCAGAAAACAGTGGTGGGCAGGGCCCGGCAGCGTGCCTGTGTTTGCGCTACGCTGCAAAAGCTGAGACGGGCAGCTGTCCGGCGCCGGATTATTTGGCAGAAATTCCCCGGGCAGCCATAGTGGCTGCGCAAAAACGAGCTCTCTGCCGGGGAAGCTTCCAAATCCTCTTTTCCCGCGGAGCGCAACCCCAATATAAAACCCACGGCAACCTGTCTACCCAATTTGCATCCGTCAGTGAAGCCCTCAGTGCTGCTTTCAGTGATCTATGAAAACGCTCGCAGCCTGGGACTTTGCAGATGGAGGAGATGGACACAACACCAACACTTCAGTTTATTACCTCCGCCAAGGATGTAATGCTTTTACTACTGAACCACTAATCCTATCATTGTCAATCCAATTGCTAGTCATATGTTTTCATGGTCAAGGAATCTGAAAACGTACACACAAACACTGTATGGGGGGGGGGGAACTGTGGTGCTTGGCGGAGGTCTGCGCTCTCCGAGTGCTTTTCTAGTTTTCTTAATAAATTCATATGGCCTTGGGGTGGTGGTAAAATTTCTGGCGAGGCGGGTCGCCACTGAGAAATGTTACCAGAGGAAACCCTGCACAGAGTATTTTCTCTAAAGTTGGGGATCATCAAGATGTTTTCTGACAAAACTGAGATGAGCCTTTGTTCTTTTTGCTCAGCAGTGGTTTTCGTCTTGGAACTCTGCCATGCAGGCCATTTTTTCCCAGTCTCTTTCTTATGGTGTTATGTTTGTCAAACTTAAATGTTTCAGATCATCAAACAAATTTAAATATTAGACAAAGATAACACAAGTAAACACAAAATGCAGGGTTTTTTTTAATGAAGGTGTTTATTATTAAGGGGGAAAAAAATCCAAACCTACATGGCCCTGTGTGACAAAGTGACCCAAGGACCCAATTTAATGACCTCAATTCTGTCTTTTTTTTTCAACATCAAATTTAAAGTGATATTTTAAATATGAACACTGAAATGATAATTTTGTTCTTGTTGCAGCCCTGGTTTGTGAGTTCTTGCATCTTATTCTTGACACATCATCATGGCAGATCTTTTTTCTTGCATGATGTTCAAGAACTATTGTGTAACTGGTCAGAAATATGAAATTCCCAGGAGTTCTGCACTTGAGTTTCTTGTGAAGTATGAAATGTCCTCGCCAAAAAGAACTTTGTTCTTGTTCTTGCCACTGCAAGAAAAATATTTTTTTTTTCTGTTCTTGCAGAGTATGTGAAGGCCTTAACTCTGATTGCAGCTTTCAGTTTTGTTGAGTGAAGTTACAAGCACAAAGCCTGGGTCATTGTGAATGAGCTTTGTAGGCCAGCCCCTGTACTTGCAAGAGTGAGAGGTGGAGGTGGTGCCCCTTTAGGGAGTTCTGTGCTACCACTGTCATTGCAAACTCTCCACTTTGTCACTGATGGAGTTTGTCAGCCCTCAGAGGGGCCCCCATCTGACCTGTTGCAAGTATTTGCCTGCCTTGCCTGCTGATCTGGAGTACCTCTGGGTGGGCTCTGCTTCATGGTTGTTACTGCACGGACACTGCTCAAAAAGCACAAGATGGCGACATCCAAAATCCAGGAAGTAGAGGTTCAGTTCTGGGCAATGAATGTAAGTGGCAGCTCATTGTCCATTTACATTGTGTGATTCAGACTCATCACAGCTACGACCGCTTTGGAAGAGAAACTGGCACACAGCCCTTCTCAGAAATTAATTAAGTGACTGGCGCCTCAATTCACTTAGAGTCCACAAGGTGTTTCTAAAACTGAAAGTTTCTGTGTGAGTGCTCAACTTTTTGCTCCTTACAAAGTCAAGAAAAACCGAATATGCTGTGTTTGCATCATTAATATAAATGATAACACCATCTGTTTGCTGCCGAAGTGACAGTTTCAAAGCCAATTGGCTAATTAGCCACTTCACCTCTGGGGGTAAATATCCAAACACTGATCATTATTTTTAAAAGAAAAATTAAAACCTAAATCTTCAACAAATGATAACTTGTTAAGCTGAACATCAGACAGCGTCTATATGCCTCATCTTTGCTGATCTTTTAACAACTGCTGCTCAGGTCCAGTTTAGACTTGGATAGCATGTTATGGTGGTTTAAAGTAAATTTATTGACAGCAATGAGTTATGGTTTCTTTCTGGTTTTGGCTTTATACAGCTACCTTTTATGATACTAACATGCACATCAAGGCTTAGCTGCTGATGACTGTCTTACAGACTACAAACTATATTTTCCACAGCAGCTATTTTTAGAATGTAAATAGCAGCATTAATTGACTGCATAAATCATGTCCGTTCTTTGCATACCATACCACAGCAGATGGATTGTTCACTGCTGACTGTATGTCACCTGTAAGTTAGTTACCATAACAATATTTAGGTCTGTGTACAGGCAGAATGCTTGCTTGCGTGCTTGTGTAGGGTAGTATGTTTGCAGTCTGGATTGCCCCTGGCATTTCTCTGAAATAGAGCGGTGGATGAGAGATGAGGATGGCACACTAGCCGCAGCTGAGCTCTGGCACTGATGAGCAAAGCAGTAATCGAAGAGACATGAAAAAGAGGAGATGCTCCAGATTTGTGATAGTAAGAAACTAACAAAGGATGGAGAGAGAAGGGTCGTTTGTGGCATTTTTTACAGCACTGTATTTTATTTTTGATGTCAGCAGTGGTGGTTGACAAGCGTGGTATGATGCCTTACTGGAAAACTGTCAGTCTCAGTGTAAGTCCCGGTGTTCCAGCTGGCAAACCAGATCTCAGGTTTTATATCTTGAGTCAGCTAAGGAAGAGTAAGAAAGCCAGTCAGCAGTTATTATACTCCTGTAATTGGCAGGTCGGTCTCTGCATGAGACCCAGCCGCTCACACGAGCAACAACAAGCTAAGCAGGTGCAGTTTGGAGCTCATCATGCAAGCAGTGCATGTGTTACTTGCTATTACTCAAATTTGCTTAGAACTGAGTGGTGGAGTAGGTGTTAAAAGCATTTAGAACAAGCTGAGGATCTGCTCACACCTTGATGGTCTTCCAGCTGTTTGTGTAAATGTAGGCCATGCATTGCCCTATGTACATACATATTTAAAGCAACACTGTGATTTTATCCTAAAAATATGTTTCCAAAATCATTTTGATGGTACATCTACCTTTGACCAGGGGAATGTCACTTCCACCATAGCCTGAGTGGGCCTGCATCCTCTGCAACAGCACTGTTCCTGAAATGAAAACTTGAAAGACTGCAGCTGGAATGTTTTACAGCTTCAGTCCCATTTGCCAATCACAGGGCATGACTTAAGCCACCAATTACCAAAGCACCCTATAATTGGTTATAAGGGCTCAAGTCTTAAAACATGCTAGTGGTAGCCTTTTTAGTGTTTCTACAAGGAGCAGAAAAGTTACATAATGTTGCCTTAAAATGACCGGTAAAAGAATTGTCATGATAAACAGAGGAGGACCCAATAGCAGACACACCACACAGAGGCCAGCACATGGAGGCAAGTATTTGTTTTTATTGAAAAGTTTGAGGGTTTGGTGATTTTCCCACATAGTGGAATACTCCTGTAGAAAGGAGAAAGGACACAGTAAGTGACAGGAGAATATGACATATGAATTTATGTTCTGTTACTGAGGCAGAGTTCTTATGTGTAAGCTTGTGGAGCAGTCCAGGAGAATGGAGTTGGTGAATTTGTCCAGAGAAGGCAGTGAGTATAAATGGTTTTGGTTGTTTTGGGCTTTCTTGTTGTCCAAGGGGAAAGTAATGGCAGATCCAAGAGAGAGTTTGCAATCCAGAGATCATGGGCCAGAGAGCGTCCTAAGGCAAGGGTGTGTTTGAACTGTTTGAATGTTGCAGAGGTTGCTGACTTCAGAGTTCCAAGGGGAAAGGAAGTCCAAGGAAACAGGAGGCTGGGAGAACAAGGAGGCAGTGGGTGAGTGCATGGGAGCTTGAGGAGCAGGAGACGACACAGTAGTCTGGCAGAGAGAGCTGACCAAACATGAGGATCTAACACTGCTACAAGCAAAAGTGGCACTTAACTTGCAATATGGGACAATCAGAGCCAGGTGGAGGTAATGAGGACAGCTACAGGCAATTGGGGTCCTTGCAGCTTCTGGAGTGAAAGTAAACAAAGAGCTAGAATAGGCAGAATGTGCTGCACTCACCCAGGATCAACATGAATCATGTTGGTTGGTATTGAGCCCAACCAACATGATGTGGGGTTGTCTAAATGGGTTAGGACGTGCTGGGGTGGAATGCAGAAATGAGCACCTACATTTCCACTGAAATACCCCACTCATAGCACAGTGTCTCTCCAATAGCCTCTTCTAACCAAATCCTACTGTCTGGCTTCTCGTGCCGACCCTGTTTTCACTAAATGACAGAGGGTGTCAGCAAGTCTCTGGCGCTATAACCAGGTTGCTCTGGGTAGGTGGGGCTCGTCAGACTTGGGTGTCAGTCCACTTAGAAGGACCACTCTGATTTCAAATCCGGGCAGGTGGTGCCCGTTAGCCTTGGCCGGCAAATTACCTAGGAGAAGGTAAACTCTGATTCCAAACCTCCGCTGCCTTGCGGCTATACCTGATTACAGGAAAGGTTTCGGGAGTAAACCTCAAGGATAAATCCGGAGTGGAGCCCTAAGGCGGTTGGCAGATGCTCAGCACTACTTCCGGCAACTCCTGCAGTGGAACTGGTCCCAAACTGTACTGGATTATCCTTTCCTTTAGACTCAGCCAGTGACACCGAGAGGGGGATACTTACGTATGGGCAACCCAGTGTTTCCATACTACCCCGCCCAGGCTTTTTAGCGCAAACTGGAGAGGCCACTCCAGCAGTGTCTCAAGATTCCGGCACAACACGGGACGAGGCAGTTACCGGTTATAAGCTCCAACTGATTGGTGTAGGGAGGAGCGCCAGGGGTCTTGTCCGATGGTGGGAGAAGCCTTCGCAGCTTCATTGGGCAGCTACCGCCTGCCTCAAGCTGGGCAGCCTCCAGCCAGTAAGGTGCCGCCCTACCATGGCTTGCCTGCTCTACTGGGTGCATAGAGCTTAGGGGTCTCTCCCGACAAGCAAGCATCAATCTGCACCAGGCAGTCAAAAGGAGAAACATACAAAGACTCCAGCTCTTCAGTTTGCAAGCTGGAACGCTCGCACCATACGCCCCGGACTTACCGCTGGTCTCCAACAAATGGATGCCTCTTGCAAGACCGCCATCATCAATAAGGAACTGGCACGACTTAACATTGATGTTGCCTGCCTTCAGGAAACCCGCCTGGCCAACAGCGGCTCTCTTAGAGAATCAGACTACACCTTTTATTGGCAGGGCCTGTCCCAGGACGAGTCCAGGCAGCATGGTGTAGGTTTTGCAGTGAGGAACTCACTGATCGCCACCACAGAAACCCCTACAGGAGGGTCCGAAAGAATCCTCGCCCCTCCGCATGAAGACCTCGTCGGGCTTAATGAACATCCTTTCTGTGTATGCCCTGACCCTCATGTCCAGAAGCCAAATATCAGTTCTATGAGGCTCTAGAGGAAGTGCTATCTAGAATCCCCTACTCTGAAGGCTTATTTTTGCTTGGCGACTTCAACGCTCGCGTCGGAGCAGACTGACAAGTGTGTCCATCCTGTCTTGGCCACTTTGGCATAAGCAGGATGAACGAGAGCGGACAGAGGCTGTTGGAATTCTGTTGTCATCACGGCCTCTGCATTACAAACTCCTACTTCAAGTGTAAAGAGCTGCGGAAAGTGTCTTGGAGACACCCCCGGTCCCGTCACTGGTACCAGCTAGATCTTGTCATCACCAGAAGAGCGGACCTCAGCAGTGTTCTTCGCACAAGAAGCTATCACAGCACTGATTGTGATACAGCTCATTCCCTTGTTGCCAGTAAGGTCAGACTGAAGCCAAGGAAGATCCACTATGCCAAGACTAAGGGTCGCCCCCTCATCAACAACTGCGGAATTTCTGATCCGATCAAGGCTCAGACCTTTGCTGACAGCTTTCAGAGGAAACTTGAAGCTCACCTCCAGTCCGATATCCCAGGCGACGTGGTCACCAAATGGAACCACCTTCGCGACGCCATCTATGACTCAGCCATGACCGCATTCGGAAAGAAAGAACACAAGAATGCTGACTGGTTTGAGGCTCACTGGGATGAAATGCAGCCAGTCACAGAGGCCAAAAGAGAAGCACTGCTGACTCTCAAGCAGAACCCTTGCCCTGGCACACGCGACGCCCTTCGAGCAGCAAGGAGCAAGGCATAGCAGATTGCCCGCCGTTGCGCCAGTGAGTACTGGCAGAACCTGTGCACCAACATCCAGGTAGCTGCCGATTGCAGATATGCCAAAGGAATGTATGAGGGCATCAAAACAGCTATCAGCCCCACAAGCATCAAAACAGCACCGCTCAAAGCCAAGACAGGTGAAGCCATCACCAACAAGAGCAAGCAACTTCAGCGTTGGGTTGAACATTATCTTGAATTGTACTCGACCCAGAACATCATGACAGATGTTACCCTCGATGCCTTGTCTGGCCTACCAGTCATGGAAGAGCTTGACAAAATGCCCACACTGGAAGAGCTCAGCAAAGCCATAGACTACCTCTCCTGTGGCAAGGCTCCAAGGAAAGATGGTATCCCCCCAGAAGTTCTGAAACATGGGAAAACAGCAATCTTACAACCACTATATGATCTCCTCTGCCTTTGCTGGGAGCAAGGTCACATTTCCCAAGATATGAGCGATGCCAACATAGTCACGCTGTATAAGAACAAAGGCGACCGCAGTGACTGCAACAATTACCGCAACATCTCTCTTCTGAGCATAGCTGGCAAAGTCTTCGCCCGGGTCACCCTGTTCTGCCTGCAGAGCCTCGCTTCACGAGTCTATCCTGAGTCCCAGTGTGGCTTCAGAGCCGGAAGGTCCACAGTGGATATGATCTTCTCCCTCCATCAGCTGCAGGAGAAGTGTCAAGAGCAGCAGCAACCATTGTTCCTTGCGTTCGTGGACCTGACCAAAGCCTTTGACTTAGTTAGTCGAAGCGGGCTCTTCCAGATCCTTGCGAAAGATTGGTTGTCCCCCAGAGCTCCTTGCAGTCATCTCCTCCTTTCACATGGACATGTACAGTACTGTTTGCTTTGATAGAGCCACCTCAGATGCCTTCCCAGTCAGCAGTGGAGTGAAGCAGGGTTACGTTCTAGCACTGACTCTCTTCGGGATTTTTTTCTCAATGCTCCTCCACTACGCCTTCGCCGACTGTCCTGAAGGTGTCTACGTCCGCACGAGATCAGATGGAAAACTCCTCAACATCGCAAGACTTCGTGCTAAAACCAAAGTCTACGAGGTCCTCATACGTGAGCTGCTGTTCGCAGACAACGCTGTTCTAGCATCGCACAGCGAGGAGGGTCTGCAGCACCTGGTCGACAAACTGTCCCACGCCTGCAAGGAGTTTGGGCTCACTATCAGCCTTAAGAAAACCAACATCATGGTGCAAGATGCTGTCTCCTCTCCTGTCATTACCATTGACAACACACAGCTGGAGGTTGTGGACACCTTCACCTACCTAGGGTCCACTGTTTCAAACACACTCTTGCTGGACACCGAGATCAGCTCCAGAATCGCCAAAGCAGCTGCTGTCATGGCCAAACTCAACAAGCGTGTGTGGAACAACAATCTGCTGAGTTTGAAGACCAAGTTACTCGCATACCAAGCTTGCGTCCTGTCCACTCTCCTGTACGGCAGCGAGTGTCTTCGGCGCCTTATGAACATCAATTGGCAGGACAGAGTCCCCAACACCGAGGTCCTTGAGCGCGCTGACTTGCCAAGCATCCCTGCATTTCTCAGCCAGAGACAACTCCGATGGCTCGGCCACGTGCACCTCATGGAACCTGACCGTCTGCCGAGAGAAATCCTTTATGGAGAATTGCGGGTGGGCGTCCGCCGTGTGGGCCAACCGCTGTTGCGTTTTAAAGATGTCTGTAAATGTAACATGCGGTGTGCGCAGATCAACACCAATAACTGGGAGGTTCTTGCCAAAGATCGAGCCACCTGGCGCCACAGTGTCAAAGATGGTGTTCTCAAGATGGAAGAGAACATGAGAGTCCAGATGGAGACGAAGCGTGTGGCGAGGAAAGAACATGCAGCATCAGCACGTGCACCATCAATCTTCATCTGTGCCAACTGCTCCAAAGACTGCCACTCAAGGATTGGGCTGTATAGTCATTCCATGTGCTGCTCTAACCCTTGACGCGCTAACCATCGCCTCTTCGAGACGAGGATGCCAGAGAGAGAGGTATTGAGCCCTCTATGTCATGCTAACAAGCATGGAAATAGAGAAGGAAAGGTTTTAGTTTATGGGTGTGTATATATTCACATATTAATTTCTTCTTCTTCTTTTAGATTTGATTGGTGGTTGGCAACCAGCTTACAGATGCATTACCACCACATACTTCACTGTTCTTCTTTTCCTTCAGTCTTCTTTAGACTTGACTGGCGGTCATCACTCTATACATAATTCAAGAAATCCATATTAGTTTATGTAACTGTAATTTAGGCTTGAGGGTGTCAGCATATGAATTTACCCATTTGTTTTTATCTTTTCTTCCCAGGTACAAAGTTACACTAAGATGTTGCAACTTCTGTTTTGGTTTGAGTTTGTAAATTCACATGAATGCAACTGTCATGAACAGGGTTGATGTTTCAACCCTGTTCCACCTGTTCCATGACTTGTGGCTGTAGTTCCCTGTTGCTGTTAATTATTTCCAGCTGGCAGGATTTGGAGCCTCTGAGCCTGGGCTCCCTGCCAGTCTACAGTCACTCCTCCTCCTCTCCTTTCCAAGCATTCACCAGCTGTTGCCATCACCCTTTGTGTTTCACACATACACATACATGCACACACACATATATTCATTCTCTCTTACATATGCACACACATATATGCACTCACATGCATCTTTCT
Source organism: Pholidichthys leucotaenia (assembly GCA_020510985.1). Taxonomy (NCBI): domain Eukaryota; kingdom Metazoa; phylum Chordata; class Actinopteri; order Cichliformes; family Pholidichthyidae; genus Pholidichthys; species Pholidichthys leucotaenia. The sequence continues at coordinate 118,328,803 of CM035842.1, forward strand.
GCACACACACACACAGGCACGCTATCACACATATACTCACACCCACGCACTTTCATTAGTCCCACCAGTTGCCATCACACACCTGTTTCCACTTGTCACTCATTAGTCTACAGGGTATTTATGTGTGATGGTGGGAGCACTCGGTGTGGTGGCATTAGTCAATAGTCAACAAGTCTACATTAGATGACCAGGCTCACCCACGGTTGGTTTCTCCACTTCACTTCCGCCCTCCCAAGAGAGTAGACGCTTTTTCCTCCTCTCCTGCTCTGACTTTTTTTCCTTCCCCCCCAACTACTGGATCCCAGCTTGCTGTTGTCTGTCTGCGTCTAACTGCGACCGTCGAAAGAAAGAAATTATGGAGTTAATAAGCTGGGCTTTGAACACAATTGACACTATTTTTTCAACAAGGAAAAGTGCTCCGGGGGAAGCTGTCTGCCCCGCAGGAACGGCTCCAGCGGGCTATTTACGTGACACAAGTAATTGGAAAATCTTGTGTCTCACTAATCTCTCTATCGAAGATTGAAGATTTGTATGTCTTCGTGATAATGGTGATCGGGATCTTTCTGATTGGAACTGGGATTGTCCTGGTGTACCGCAAATTGCTGAAGATGGATACAACCTATCAAAATGCTGGCCAGGCGAGGTGCATCTGTCAAATTGAAAAATTGGAGAAGACCCTGATAGCGACAAATGGAGAACTGTCTCGGAAGGTGGATTACATCATGGTCTCGCTTAGGTCTTTCCACGATGGATTTAAAGCCCCGCAATGAAGGATTAAGTACTGAATCTACAGAAGAAATAAAAAGCCTTTTCTGTGATCAGTCCGATTTGGCTCAATTTCCCCATGAAAATTCCTCCTGGCTGTCTGCAGTCTGTGTTTTCAAAATTATCGAGCATAAGGCCTTGGACAGCCATCTGGACAGCCTGCCAAGATAAGGACTCGGCGGCAGCCAGACAAAACATCTCCTGCCAAGTGCCCTTGTGTTCTCTTATTATCATCAACATTGCCTCAACAGCGCACACACATTGATCCATGAACTGAATAAAGATACACACACTGCTCTCTTGTGTCTTTGTCTTGTGAATCCCTGTTTTGCGTATGTGCATCGAGAGCTTTTTTTTCCCTTGTAATCATAATATTGATTGATTATGCAACGAGTATTATGAATCAATGATTTTTTTGCTCCTTCCTATTGTTCCTCGTATTATTCTTATTCTTATGCTACCTGTACCCTCTATCCTGTGGGCAGGCGCGTCCCCGATGCAGCCGTGTCACTGGAAATGCAGGTTCATTTTCTGTGTCAAGTCAAATTCTCTCGTATGTTATCAGTGATCTGTTAATGTACTTGGCAATAAATTTTTTCTGATTCTGATTCTGATTCTGATTCTCTCTACTTTCATGGTGTCATTGTTTCCAGAGCCAGTAGTGCTCCGACCATTTGTAAGAAATTTGCCCACTGTCCCATCCAGTGGCTTGCTATTAATAATTATTTTCCCTTCCTCTCCGCTCCAGTTCCGTCTGAGAGTGCGTGGGGCTTGCCAACGGGTTTGGTAGCCGGTCATCTTAATCATCACCCTTGTTGGACTGTACTCATGGACATTTTTGTTTGTAAATTTTCTGTTCAATAAACACGTTCACCTGCATTTTGGCCTCACATTAACTCATTTGTGTGCTGCGCCATTACGCAGCAGACATGACAGTATGCCGCCACCAGCAAAGAGCCCAGCGGTGAAGTACGTGTTGTTGTTTTTTCACCCTTTTTGTGTTTTCTCCACCTCCCTGCAGCAGGCTTTTCCTGACCTGAGGAGGAGGGCTTTCCGCGCTAAGCCTAAGCGGAGGCGCTCATCTCAGCCAGCAGCCTTTCCTTCCTATGCTTCGTCTCCAGCTCCAGCAGCCCAAGCCTCCGTGGGTGCTGTGTCCCGGCTGGGGACCATCATAGGTGCTGCATTCCATCGTCAGTCCCACATGGGTGCTACGCTCCAGCCTTGGTCCGCCATGGGCATCATGTCTCAGCCTGAGGCCCACCAAGGCCGCTGCGTTGGCCCAGCCAGGGCCCACCGAGGGTGCAGCAGTGATCCAGCCAGGTCCCACCGTGGGTGCAGCAGGGGCTCAGCCGGATTCCATCATGGATGCAACCATGGTCCGGTCGGGGTCCACCGAGGGTGCAGCAGGGGCCCAGTCGGGTTCCACCATGGGTGCGACCATGGCCCAGTCAGGGTCCTCCGTGGGTGCAACACAGGTCCAGCCGGGTCTCACTGTGGGAGCAATGAGGTCCCAGGCCGGGACCACCGCTGGTGCAACTCTGTCCCAGGCGGGACCACTGCGGGTGCAGCCATGGCCCAGGCCAGGTCCACCGTGGGTGCGACTGAGCTCCAGTCCCAATCTGGGACCATCAAGGGTGCTGCCGGCCAGTCTGAGGACACCGGGGCCTCTTCTCCCCTTCCTGAAGCCCTCGAGGTGTCCCTTTCTCCTCCACCGGGCACCGCCGTGGTCCACCTGTCCCTGCCACCAGAAACTGCTAGGGTCCTTCTTCCCTGGTCCAGCCACCTACCTCTTAGCCTTCCGGTGGGTAGGCCATCACCTTGTCCACCCATCTGGTACTGGTGGCTCAACTGTGTGGGCCAGCCACCTGAAGGACTGGGTTTCTTAGCCAGGTGGCTCGTTTGCCCTGGCAGGCCACCTGACACTGTTCTGTGGGCCGCCTGCTGGGCCCTGGACTTTGGTTGACCCCCTGAACTTTGGGACTCTTGGGTCTTGAGGGGGGGCTTAGTCTTTGTATGGGGTTGGGAGTTTTTGTTTTCCTGTGTTGTATTGTTGTATTATTTCTTGTTGGTTAATTCTCTCCTGACCTGTTTTCCCCCACCTCCTGCCCTGATTAGTTGTGATGGGTTCTAGGTGGGAAGGGAGGCAGGTTTTCTTTTTTGTTCTGATGGTACGGTGGGTGTCTGGATTCCACCCCTTGGGGTGGGGGGGGGCTCTGTCATGAACGGGGTTGATGTTCCAGCCCCGTTCCATGACTTGTGGCTGTAGTTCCCTGACTGTTGTTAATTATTCCCAACTGGCAGGTTTGGAGCCTCTAATCCTGGCTCCCTGCCAGTCTACAGCCACGCCCCCTCCTCTCTTTCTGCCAGGCATTCACCAGCTGTTTTCCATCACCTTTGTTGTTTCCACACATTCACACACTTAAGCGCACACACACACATTCATTCCTACTTACATCCTCACTCACTCACCGGATGCCGTCGCACCTGCTTCCACTTGCTGCCTCATTAGTCCACAGAGTATTTATGTGTGGCAGTGGGAGCATTCAATGTGATGGTGTTAGTCAAAGTCTAAAGTCAGAAGTCAATTCAAGTCTACTCAACACTCAGTCTACGTTGATGTCCTGGAGCTGTTGGTTTCCCTACTCATTGGACTACGCAGGTGTTGTTTTCTCAGAGCCAGCTGCACTCCGACACCTTTTGTAAGTCTTCCTCACTATTATTAATTGCCCTTCCTCTCTGCTCCAGTCCCGTCTGGGAGCGCGTGGGGCTCCTCCTCCTGCCAACTGAGCTCGGTCATCCGTCACTTTGTGTGTTCCAGACAATTTCTCATTGAACATTTTGTGTATTTTGTGTTCTCCGTTCCTTTGTTAATAAACACATTCACTTCACCAGCGGTTGGGCTCATATCAATTCATTGGTGCGCTGCGGAATAACGCAGCGTACATGACAGCAACTGCTTGGATATTAATACAACTTGATCAATAAAATGGAGTAAAAAATTAAATGCTTTATAAATAGATGATTTATTAGGTTGTACACACTTTATAAATCATTAATAAGCTGTTATAACTATGAGATAAATAGGTAAATAACCGTTTTGTTTTTTGGATGGGCAAAGAGTGACCTACTTATCTGTTCTCACAAAGCTCAGATATCAGTATAATTACATTATTTTATTTTCTCATTGGGTAGATTTTTACCATCAAAGGACCACAATGGAAATATGTGTTTTCACTTTCATATGTCATCCTGGATTTTGTATAATGTTTCATATGTACAGCAGGGAAAATAAGTATTGAACATGTCAACATTTTTCTCATTAATATTTCTGATGGAGTCATTGACCTGAGATTTTCAACAGATATCAGTAACAACCCAAGTAATCCATACATACAAAGAAATCAAGGCAACTGTGTTCGCAAAACAAGTCATATTTAATAAAGTAGAATGACACAGAGAATAAGTGTTGAACACATGAAGAAAAAGAGGTAAAAAAAAAAGGCATAGAAAGCCAAGAAACCAGCTGAAATCCATCAGAATTTAATTCAATTCAATTCAACTTTATTTATATAGCGCCATTTCACAACAACAGTCATCTCATAGCACTATCAACTGTAGGGAGGACCCCCACAGTTGCAGAAAGACCCCAGCAATCAGGCGATCCCCTGTGAGCAAGCACTTGGCGACGGTGGAGAGGAAAAACTCCCTTTTAACAGGAAGAAACCTCCAGCAGAACCAGGCTCAGGGAGGGGCAGTCATCTGCTGCGACTGGCTGGGGGGTGAGGGGATAGAGAAGAAGAAAAGAACAGACATGTAGAGAGCAAACAGCACGATGGGGACTCAATCTATGGGAGAGAACAAACAAATGTTAATGACCAGCAAAAAAAAAAATATTTCATAGAGAGTGAGGAAAGGAGTGAGGCCCAGTGCATTACTGGAGGTCCCCCGGCTGACTAAACCTATTAGCAGCATAACTAAGGGAGGGTTCAGAAAACACATGATCCCTCCCTAATTGTAGGCTATATCAAAAAGGTAGGTTTTAGCCCTATTCTTAAAAACAGAGATCGAGTCTGACTCCCGAATCCAGATTGGCAGCTGATTCCACAGGAGAGGAGCTTGATAACTGAAGGCTCTGCCTCCCATTGTACTTTTGGAGATTCTAGGTATTACAAGTAAACCTGCATTTTGGGAGCGTAGTGCTCTGTTAGGATGATACGGTAGTATCAGATCTTTTAAATAAAAAGGAGCCTGATTGTTTAGAGCTTTGTAAGTAAGAAGAAGGATTTTAAACTTAATTCTAAACTCTATGGGAAGCCAATGAAGGGAGGCCAGAACCGGAGAGATATGATCTCTCTTTCTAGTACCTGTTAAAACTCTTGCTGCAGCATTTTGGATCAGCTGAAGACTTTTTAAAGATGTTTTAGGACAACCTGATAATAAAGAATTACAATAATCTAATCTCGAGCTAACAAAAGCGTGGATCAGCTTCTCAGCATCACTCTGAGACAAGATGCTCCTAATCTTGGCAATATTACGCAAATGATAGAAGGCAGTCTTAGAAACAAATTTAATATGTGAATTGAAGGACAAATCCTGATCAAAAATAACTCCAAGGTTCCTCACAGAGCTATTAAGAGAAAGAGTAACTGCATCCAAACTGAAAGTTTGATTTGGAAAGGAATTTCTAAGGTTTTTTGGACCAACAAGAATGACTTCAGTCTTATCTGAATTTAATAGCAGGAAATTACAAGTCATCCAAACTTTGATTTCCTTAAGACAGGCTTCTAACTTGGCTAATTGATTAGTATCATCTGGCTTCATTGACAGGTATAATTGTGTGTCATCTGCATAACAGTGAAAATGTATACAGTGCTTTCTAATAATGTTGCCTAACGGAAGCATATATAAACTAAAAAGAGTAGGGCCAAGCACAGATCCCTGTGGAACTCCATGACTAAGCTTTGAGCTGAGAGAAAACTCATCATTTACATGAACAAACTGGAACCTATCAGATAAATAAGATCTAAACCACTGCAACGAAGTTCCATTAAGTCCAACATAGTGTTCTAATCTATCAAGTAGAATATTATGATCAATAGTATCAAAAGCTGCACTAAGATCTAAAAGGACAAGTACAGAAACTAGTCCATTATCAGATGCAATGAGGAGGTCGTTAGTGACCTTCACCAAGGCTGTTTCAGTGCTATGATGGATTCTAAACCCAGATTGAAACTCCTCAAATAAACCATTTCCCTGCAGGTGGTCAAATAATTGCATAGCAACAACTCTTTCTAAGATTTTTGAAATGAAAGGGAGATTAGAGATTGGTCTATAGTTAGCTAAAGCTCCTGGATCTAGCGTTGGCTTTTTGAGTAAGGGTTTAATTACAGCCGTTTTAAAAGCCTGCGGTACATGGCCTAAAGTTAATGAAGAATTGATTATATGAAGAATAAAGCTACCAATAAGTGGGAAGACTTCTTTAAATAACCTGGTAGGAATAGGGTCTAAAAGACAAGTTGAAGGTTTGGATGAGGAAACTATTTTGTCTAACTCACAAAGGTCGATTGGAGTAAACTCATCAAGACAGACATCAATAGAAGGAGTTGTAGTAGTTACAGTATTTAAGTTAACTGTGGGAAGAATCTGATTGATTTTATCTCTGATGGATGAAATTTTATTATTGAAAAAGTTCATAAAGTCCTGACTAGTAAGCTCTAAGGGGATGCTAGGATTGACAGAGTCCTGACTCTTTGTCAACCTGGCTACAGTACTGAAAAGAAACCTGGGATTATTCTTGTTCTCTTCTATTAATGCAGAGTAATAACTCGTTCTAGCTTTTCTAAGAGATTTTTTATAAATTAAAAGATGATTTCTCCAAGCTAAATAGATTTCATCTAAATTAGTAGAGCGCCATTTTCTTTCTAATTGACGAGTCTTCTGTTTTAAGCTACGAGTTTCTGTGTTGAACCAAGGAGTTAAAAATCTCTGATTAGACTTTTTCTTTTTTAAGGGGGCCACCAAGTCTAGAGCCTGATGTAGAGAAGCTGAAACACTATCCACCATGTTATCAATTACAGAAGGAGCAAGCTGTCTATAGCTTATTTCCGTTGTGTTGACACATGGCATAGAGGAAACAATCTGCATAAATTTGGAAACAGCATCATCTGAGAGGCATCTACTGTGATAATATTTTTCTTTAGGAGCCAAATAGTCAGAAATAGTAAAATCAAAGGTTAACAGACAATGGTCTGACAGTACAGGGTTATGAGGAGACACTACCAGATTTTCTATTTCTATGCCATATGTCAGAACAAGGTCCAATGTATGGTGGAGGTAATGAGTAGAATTTCCTACTTTCTGAGAAAACCCAATCGAGTCTAATATTGAATTAAAAGCCACATTAAGGCAGTCACTATCTACATCCACATGTATATTAAAGTCCCCTACTATAATTATTCTATCAGATTTCAGCACTAAATCAGCTAAGAAATCAGGAAATTCGGATAAAAAATTCTGAATAGGTTGATGGGGGACGATAAACTATGGCAAATAAAATTGGGTTTAACCTGGAATTGCTAAAGTGCCCAATACTGAGGACCAGGCCCTCAAAGGAATTATAACATGTTTTTTGCTTTACATTAACTAGTAATTTGGAATGGTAAATTGCTGCTACTCCTCCTCCACGACCAGAACTTCTGGGATTTTGACAGTTTAAATAACCAGAGGGAGTTGATTCATTTAAACCAACATAATCCTCTTGTCCTAACCAAGTCTCTGTAAGGGAAATTAAATCAATCTGATGATCAATTAACAGATCATGGACTAACAGAGACTTGGGAGTTAGAGACCTAATATTTAATAAACCACATTTAATTTTTAAATTATGAGGAGGAACAGAGGCCAAATCATTCAATTTAGAGGCTTTATGTTTAATTTGAGTTTTACCAATATTTTGCTTTATCACTTTGGGATGCTTATACATTATATTTTTATTTACTTTGGAGGGAGCAGACAACGATTCTCTGATGGGGAAGACAGGGGCTAAGCTGAGGGGTGGCGGATGAAGAGGAGCTGCAGAGAGGCGTGTAAGACTGCGACTCTGCTTCCTGGTCCCAACTCTGAGTAGTCACGGTTTTGGAAATTTGGATAAAAAAGATGCCAGATTGTTAGATAAATGAGAAGCACCATCCAAAGTGGGATGAATGCTGTCTCGTCTCATAAGACCAGGTTTTGGTTACAGGTGCATTTCTAAACTGCTGAATGTTCCAGTGAGCACTGTTGGAGCCATCATTCGGAAGTGGAAAGACCATCATTTTACCATAAACCATCCATGACCAGGAGCTCCTCACAAGATTTCTGACAGAAGAGTCAAAAAGAATTATCAGAAGAGTTATCCAAGAGCCAAAGACCACTCATGGAGAGCTGCAGAAAGACCTGGAGTTAGCAGGTACTGCTGTTTCAAAGAAAACAATAAGTAATGCACTCAACCGACATGAGCTCTATGGCCGCTCATCTCACAAGACTCCATTGCTGAAGAAAAAGCATGTTGAAGCTCATTTAAAGTTTGTTGCACAATATCACAGTAAAATACTGGGGGAATATAGTCTGGTCAGATGAGACCAAAATTGAACTTTTTGGATGTCACAACACACAGCATGTTTGGAGGAGAAATGACACTGCACATCCCATCATGGTGTGGGGGTGTTTTTCAGCACATGGTACAGGCAGACTTCATATAATTGAAGGAAAGATGAATAGACAAATGTACAGAGATATCCTTGATAAGAACCTTTTGCCATCTGTCAAGATGCTGAAGATGAAATGAGGTTGGACATTTCAGCAAGAAAATGATCCCAAACACACAGCCAAGGAAACTCTCAACTGGCTCCAGAGAAGGAAAATAAAGCTGCTAGAATGGCCCAGTCAGTCACCTGACCTGTATCCAATTGAAAATCTATGGAACAAACTGAAGATCAGAGTTTATAGAAGACACCCACGGAACCTTCAAGATTTGACCGTTTGTGTGGAAGAATGGGTTAAAATCACTCCTGAGCAATGTCTGCGCCTAGGTTCTCCATACAGGAGGCATCTGGAAGCTGTTATTACCAACAGAGGATTTTCTGCAAAATATTAAATGAATTTCATCAAGTGTGTTCAATATTTATTCCCTGTATCATTCCACTTTATTAAATATAACTTGTTTTGTGAATACAGTTGCCTTGATTTTTTTGTATGTATGGATTACTTGTGTTGTTACTGATATCTGGTGAAAATCTCAGGTCAATGACTCCATCAGATATATGTTAAATGAGAAAAATGTTGATGTGTTCAATACTTACTTTCTCCACTGTATATTTACACTTTCTGTTTGTATACCATATTTAGTGTCACTTTTATCTGGATAAATAAATAAGTAAAAATAAAATCAGATATTAAGTTACCAGCATTGAAGCACTGTCATTGAACATTGAAGCCTGATATATTTCATACAAAATATGTCTTGCTACTTTAGAATTGCTTATTAGTTATTATTTATAAAGCATTTATAACCTGATTAATAACCTTGTTTATAAATATGACAGTCTTATTGTAAAATGATACCATATTTATTTGCTATGGCATAGAAGAAGCACTTTCTGTAAGTGTGAAGTCATAGTTTTTACCCATCTAATAGCCTTTAGCCTTTTAGTCAGACTCACGAAATCCAGAAGAGCTGCATGAAGTTTTGACCCCTTAAGCAGACAGTATTCAAATCAAAGAAAGAATAAAGATAACTCCAATACAAAATGTGCAGCCCATACAGCTTTCTATTTTCTAAATTGCTTTACCTGAGGCCAAACTTTAAAACTGAGAAGAAAAGAATAGAAAGTGTGGCACAAGTTGAGTGTGTAGTTGTACACTCTCAAGTGAGCAAGAGAATGAATCAGAAGTGGCTCCCATGAGTATGAAGACATCCATGAATCATCACTTATGGGGCTGAGTTACAATTTGTGCCCGTGTATTGGCCATTTGTTTTTGTATTATATAATTTTCGTCAGTCCCCAATATACCTGAATCACTCTCCCTGAAGATGGACTTCAAGACATCCTGTGTCACAAGTTGTCCATAAGCAACAGCTTCACTTTTTATCACAAACTTTCCTTTCATTGTCGTTGAGAGGCCAAAGTAGGACAGGAACACTGGGACATCGGGCAGCAGAGAGGGGAAGTTCATTGGCTGATTAGAGATGTCAGTCCTGAGGGAACACTCTTAGCCTTTCAGCAGAAAAAAAAAGTGACTGACAGTGAGTGTTTTCTTGGGTGACAGACAATGGCACCCAGAGGAATGTGGGCGGAGGGGCCAGAATGGCAAAAGAGGAGCTAGAATGAAGACAAAAAAACAAGGTCAGAAAAACTGTGTCACCCTCAGACCTTATGAAGGGCCAAAAAGACATTTGAGGTTACGGATGCAGTTATGAACACACATTTGAGGATAGATACGCATGCTGTTTTTTGTTTATAAGTGAATAAACTGAAACTTTGACATAATGAAAAATAAAGAAACAAATATGATCTTGAAGGAGAATTATCAAGCTAGTTTGTAAAATTTATTGCTGCTTTATTTTACAGTGCAAGTTTAGCTTCACCCATAATCAAGGTGCTTCAAACCAAATGCGAAGCAAATTTTTCCCAAGGCATGAATACATGTAAAGTTAATGTAAACATGTGAATGTACTTGCATTCGCATCTGAGGGAGGTGGTCCTGATAGCTAATCGGCTTTGAGGTTCCACTGTCACCAGAGTAAAAGTATCAACACTGCCAAATAAACTAGTTTGAAAATGAGACTACCACTCACCTGCAGACAGATGGACCAGGAGTTCTGCAGCTAAAACAGAGTGTTTGTTGTTTATCCACCCATGTACTCCTGCTACGGATGTGCTAACGAGGGCTAGCAGGTTAGCCATGTAAATAACCATCATTCAGGTGCAGTTTCTGGAGGAGGCAGTGACATATTTTCCCAGCTGTGCGCCCCGCCGGATAATGCCGTAAACCTAAACATGACAGCATTTTTGCAATTTCCACAGCAGGTAGAAAACAGGTGCAGAAGTTGTGAAGGCAACCCTGCCCCTCTGCAACTCGCTCGGACATACGTAAATTTGCATCTATATACATATTTACATTGAGTTAACATGTAATCACGCTGCATGAAAAATTCGCACTTTCACATTTGGTCTGAATGCACCTTGATCATCACATGGGTCTGCATCCAGGTTGTGCTCAAAGAAAATGTCAAAGGTCAGGAGATCTAAGCACTTACTGTATGTGATTTCAGAAAAATTGCTAATCCTCCTAGGTAATTGCCCTGAATCTCACCAAACTCACTCACAATGATCCTTCGGTGGGTTTGCATCCAGGTTAAGCTCAAGTTAATCTGGGCATTTATAGATTTAACAAAAATCAGTACTCCTCCAAGGCAATTGCCCCAATGTTTGACAAACTCACGCACCATGATCCTCAGGTGGGTCTGCATCTGGCCTGTCCTCATGGACAAGGGGTCAGGAAATCTGAGCAGTCTTTGGGTGATTTCATCAGACTGGAATGAGCCACTCTGTCACTCTGACAGTCTGGTTAAAATATATCTGATCTGAACATTAAGGATACACATACAATATATTGTTTGTCAGTTATTTGGCTGTTTTTTCACAGTCCAAAATTAGCTGTTATTTTTGTATACTTTGTATACTTATACATTCAGTATTTACTAAAAAAAAAAAAAAAGGGAATGAGTGATGTAATTATTATTTTTTGTTTTTCATATTCTCTACAGATATTGCAATAATATTATCACAATTTTCCAGGCCATAATAATCAGGTATTGCAACTCTGATATGACATATGGAAAATAATGTTGGTCTATCCTTTCAGTATGAGCAGTGGAAGAAGAGCTAAGAAAAAGACTAGCAACTCAAAAGTATTATGTCACAGAGTAAACGGGACTATTTCACGCAGTATTTAAAAGCTATGTAGAACATGGCCTACATTGCTGCACATGAATATGACTGTTCCAAAAGTGCAAAGCTAGGCAGATTCATCCAGACATCTTCCAGTTCCACCTCAGTTCTGATGAATTATACAGCTGAGGATCATCTTAAATGATTTTGGGGCATTTGAGTTTCTTCTCAGTGGTCCGGGTAGTAGTAAACACTGCATGATTTATCAAAGGGTAGAAACAGCATGTTGTCTGCTGCAGGTCCCCTGCAGAGGAGAGCAACTTGCATTAAAGTGTTTGCTGTTTCTTTGCTAATGTTGGATGGCGTGCATGAATGAGATCATAGCCACAAACAAGGAAGCTGTGGTGAAGTCACGTCTGGCTAGCTGGAAGAGACAGTGGTCCAAGAGAAGCGTGTGTGTGGCCATCATACACAGCTCCGTTTCCCCTTTCCTTCTTCCTTTTTTCCCCTCAGAGTAGCTCTTATTCTTGATCTTGTAAGTGCAGTTTTCTTCCCCACTTATCTTTTCTTACATTTCTTTTGTTCAGACTTTGTTCCGATTCATGGCACCAGGGATGAGGTATATAGGTGATGTAATGCAGGTCTGCTCTCATGAATGTTTGAGCAGAGATTTCACACTCTATTTCAGTTATGTGAGAAGCCAGTCTGAATCAGGGAGTGTTTTCAAAAGTAAGTGTGAGAATGTGGTCCAGTCCTTTGCTTCCACTAAAGTGAAAAAGTAAACATCTTAAAAGTTGCATATATAAAGGCTCCCGTGAATTATTTTGCCTACATTATAATTCGTCTATAATCACTGCATATAGAATACATTACGTATGGAAGAAACGGCACATGTGTAATTTCACTGAAGCATGCACGTTTTGTGCAATGCATCTATTTGCATAAGTTTGTATATATTGACTATGTGCAGAGAGATTATTCAGTGATGCTGTTAGAAATTGAAATAGGATATCTGAAAGAAGCTAAAAAAATCAGATATTTGCTCTTAAGATGGGATGATTTATTGCTTGTCTATTCATTTTCACATTTTTCAAAGCAGTGTAGTATCGTGATTGTATCCACAATACTGTATTGATTCAGAGAAACCAATATCATGATACTTAAATAAAAATATTAATAAATGTTGCAAACACAGATTCAGTTTTTTGAGTAGTAGAGTAATAAAAAACTTTAGACCTTTCAGACCACTTGATACTTTGCAGAATTGCTGGACTCACCCTTAGAGATAGGGTGAGGAGCTCAGTCATCTGGGAGAGGCTCAGAGTAGAACCGCTGCTCCTCCACATTGAAAGGGGCCAGTTGAGGTGGTTTGGGCATCTGATATGGATGCCTCCTGGATGCCTCCTGCTTGAGGTGTTTTGGTCACATCCCACTGGGAGGAGACCCTGGGGAAAACCCAGGACTCGCTGGAGAGACTAGGTCTCCCAATTGGTGTGGGAACGTCTTGGTATCCTCTCTGAAGAGCTGAAACAGCTGGCTGGGGAGAGGGAAGTCTGGGCTTCTCTGCTTGAGCTGCTGCTTCCGCGACCCAAACCTCCAGAAAAGATGGATGGATGGATGGATGGTGACCACTATAAGGTGCTGAATTCTCACTGTCTGGATAGGTCAGGAAAGGAGTGGCCCCTGAGATATAGGCAGGAGTTGAACACGACAGAGCTCAGGATGGGGAAATTATGAGATTGCAATACTCAGCCTATTGCAAGATGGTGATAATATTGTAGTATTGTGATAGTATTGTGTCGTGGTGCCTCTGGTGATTCCCACCCTAATTGTCTGGTCCAGATGTTTTTCTCTATTAAAAACTAAAAAAAAAAAATAGCTTTAAAGTCTACCCAAGGTCCCCATCTCAACATAGCATGGGCAAAAAATATTACTCTTTTATATTTTTTTCATAATTTTCTAGGTCATTCCAGCAAAGGTGAAATGAACTAATGCCACGGTGCTGCCTCCACCCATATGTCTGTGTTAGGATTGCCTTTCCGAAGTAAGGAAGGAGAGGAGGACCCAAACGGCGGGCGAATCTGGTAAACCATTACTTATTCACAAACAGAAAATAGAAATCAGAGCTGCTCGTGGGCAGAAACAGAAACAAACTCAGGCTTGGCAGGACGGAACAGACGAGGCTACAAAACAGACTTGGCAGGAGCATATGTGAGATGCCAACATAAACCAAGGACACCACACAGGACACAGGCTGAGACACACATACAGTATATAGACAGAGGGGATAATCACGGGAACAAGGAACGGGTGGCACAATCAAGGGCAATCAGAGATGCAGGGAATGGCAATAGATATGGAAAACATGAAGAACAGAGACAGAAGGTAAACAGATACATACGCAGACCCAGGACCAAACAGGGGATGACACAGACGACAATGACAGGGGACTCAGAAGACCACAGAGGACAATAAATGCAAACAGATACTCATGATAAATCCAAATCAGGGGAAAAACAGAACAAAACTGAACATAAAGCGTGGGCATGATCACAGGATCATGCCCCGACTATGACAGTCTGTCCCTCTACACTGTTGGAGAATCACTACTCTTAAGGAATTGCCCAGATCCTGATCAAATTTACACACAATTATTCCCAGTTATACTGCATCCAGGTTGTGGTTAAGGTCAAAGGACACAAGCTATGAGTATGTGTCATTTGTACATTGAGTAAGCCTGAGCTATATACTACATTTATATAGAGAGGAAGAAGTGGAGGCTTTTGGTGACCTCAAGGCTCACCTCACTGCCCTTTGTAGGTTAATTGGAATTGTTCCTATTTTCTAAAACAACTATCTCAAATATTTCAATGCAACTAACAATTTTAAACCACATTACTAATACTGATGATGATTTTCAGCTTAAAAGGTTTATTGAGAAGAAAAGATTGTCTTTGGAAATTTGGTGTGCACTTCAAACGAATACAGTCAACAGAAGTTGTGCAAATATTATGTGAAAATGATATCACTATGAAAGCTTCTTTATGGCAAAAAGGCAAAGAAAGAAGCTCCAGTAACCCACAGACAGAGCAAGTGAGACGGAGAGGGAGGGAGGAAGAGTACAGTCATTGCTAGATGTGTGATGTCTCCCAGGGGGAACCCCTGGTGCACTGTGCTTCAGGATTAATCGTTTGAATAAAAGAAAACATAATTAAAGCTGCTAGCAGCGATAAACGGGCCCTCGCGTCCTCACTAGACCTAGGCCTTGCCACTCAGAACACGTAACTCCGCGCAGGCTCCATTCCTCCCTCCCCAACTCTCTCCCTCCCGCTCTTTGTCCGTCCGTCCTTCCATAACACCATACGCCCATCTATCCGCCATCCATTCATCCATCAATCCATTCGTCCGTCCATCCGTCCATACCACCATCCATCATCAGTCCGTCCATCTGTCTATCTGTACATTGCAAGAGAGCGCCTTGGCAGAGGTACTGTATAAACTTGTGGATTACCTCAGAAATCTAATATGTTAATCCATAGCTTAAAGGCCACTTCAGATGAAAATTTCACCAGGAAATTTGTTTGAATTTAGACAAGCTATTCCATTGCTATAAATGTTTTTGTTTTACCTAGGGGGCACTATAGCTATATGTGGCATAGTCATATAACTGGGGCAGCATGGTGGTGCAGTGGTTAGCACTGTTGCCTTACAGCTAAAAGGTTCCTGGTTCGAATCCCCAGGCTGGCAGGGGTTGGAACCTTTCTGTATGGAGTTTGCATGTTCTCCCTGTGCTGTGTGGGTTTACTCCGGGGGCTCCGGTTTCCTCCCACAATCCAAAGACATGCATGTTAGGTTAATTGGTTGTTCTAAATTGTCCCTAGATATCTGTTTCCTATAGGCCCTTAGAATAAAGGGTTAGTACTAGTGAAAGCGCTTTGAGTGGTCTTTGTGACTAGAAAAGCGCTATATAAGTGCAGGTTAGTTAGTTAGTTAGATAACTCTGTTCTGGGTGGTACCAATACCTTGTTTATCAAGTTTGGGTCCATTTGGATGATGTATTTGTGAGTTATGACAACTTCCTGTCCATTGGCAGTAAGGGGCGCTACTGCTGCGTCTCATTGTATATTATCGAAATGTTCACCATTGGCTGCCTTTTCAACACGCTAAATTTGGTTGACTTCGGACAAAGTATGCCAGAGTTATTAAGCTTTGTTATTCTGCTAGGGGGTGCTAGAGCTATGTGTAATTGTTCATTATAGAAAGGTTCAGAGTTGGTTAACCATGGACCACACGAAATTTGGTTGAATTTTGACTACATATTTTAGAGTTATAACGCTTTGTTTTTTCTGCTAGGAGGCGCTATAGCTGTGTGTCATTTTTCATTATACAAAGGCTCAATGTAGGCTAAAGATGCACCACACAAAATTTGGTTGAATTTGGACAAAGTATGCCTGAGTCATAAAGCTTTGTTTTTTTTCCTAGGGGACACTATAACTATGTTTGTTATCATTACAAAAATCTTTTCTGGGTCTGACTAGTATCATATATATAAAGTTTAGCAGCAATCGGACAGTCTACATGTGAGTTATGGCAACTTCCTGTCCATTAGCAGTAGGGGGCGCTGTCACTATGTGTCATTCTTTATTATAGAAATTATCAGTATTAGCTACCTATTCACCATACAAAATTTGATTGAAATCAGTCAATGTATGCCATAGTTAAAGCAATTGGTAGGGGGATGGTGATACCGCAACACCCCACGGCCACGCCCCTTATGCCAAACCGTCGGGCATTTGGAAACGTTTTCAACAACTTTTGATGGCATATGAGTATAGATGATTGTCACCATAAATGGTACCAATCAGACTATTTATTTCAGAGATACTGAAGAAAACCTTTGGTGTAACCTTCATGTCTCCAAGAGAGCGCGCTATTGCTACTTATGAATATTCATAGCTATAATTGTTCGGAGGCATACCTATATACATCGTACCTATCTTGGTGTCAATCCGACATTCCATTCCCGAAGTATTAAAAAAACAACATGATGCAAACTTTCTGATGCAAAACTTTCTGCTTCCTGTAGGTGGCGCTGTAGATTTCTATGAATATTGTTCTATAGAACTGTTTGGAATTGGACTAATATCCATAATATTGAATTTGGTTGAAATCCGACAATGCATACCAGAGTTAATGCTGTCAGAATGGTCATAGAATGATCATGGCGAGGCATCAAACTTTGCCACAACCCTACGGCCAAACCGTTGAGTGTCGTGAAAAGTTTTCACTAACTTTTAATGGCACATGGGTATAGATGATTGTCACCACAAATGAGCTCAATTGGACTAAAATCTTAGGACGAGGTCGATCAAATGCGCGAGATGGAAATAAGGTCACCGCCACTTCCTGCCAAAATGGCCAACTTCCTGTTGGGTGTAGACCATCACTTCTATGGAGTTTTTGCATGTCTTGACATGATAAACATCTTACCCGATTTTCATCTTTCTATGCGAAAGTAAGCGTGTGCCACTCCCCATTGACTTCACATGTTAGGTGGCGCTGTAGAGCCATTTTTGTGGGGTCATTCATATTTCCTCAAAAATATTAAATTTTTTGCCAGTCTTGAGGTCCCTGCAAAAAATGGTGAGTTTTCATACACGTTCACTACCCCAAAAATGAGATCTTAGATGGAGAAGAAGAAAGAAAAATACTAACAATTACAATAGGGCTCTCACCCACTGACGTTGTCAGTGGCTTGGGCCCTAATTAAAACCTTCCCCTGTGCTCAGACAGTCAAGAGAGAGAGAATGGGAGTGGGGCACTTTGATGAATAACCAATTTCAACCTCCTTCCACTCACACCACAAATACAACATACCTTAGGTGAGATGCAGAGCACTGATGGCTCCTGTCTTTCAAATGTAGACAACTTCAGGTTTTCCCATGTCATTATAACATCCATGGGAACTGAAGTTTTAATTACCACATGAATCAGACTGTACAGAAGAAGTTAGGAAGAGTGGAAATTCTTTTTTCTGTGAGACTGAAAGACTGCTGGTACATTAGTTAGAAGGTCCAGAATGGGATTTTTTTGAATTGGTGATAAATTTTGATTGTAACCTCAGTAATGCAAGGTATTTAATTTTAATTAGTGGTGGGAAACGATTAAAAATCTCAATCTCGATTAATCTCCAGAAACAAAATTGTGTTTATTAGCAATTAATCGCAGTTGGGGGGGGGGGGGTCTATGGGAGTGGACAAATATGCTTGCTTTCTGCAACTACGGGCTTATTTAAAGCTTTCAACATGTCAAAAATGACAACAGCTATCCAGAATATTCTCAAAAAAAGCCTCTCAGCAGTTACATGGCACCACATAAAAAAGTCAGCTCCAGCATACACACAACAATCACACACATCATCCAGCCACAGAAGTCTCTCACCGCCCTTTTACATGTGATTTCCAGTAGTAGATAGTCCAGTTTGTTTTCTTGTGAGCGGACATTTGCAAACAGAGTTGATGGAAGGAACACCAGTTCATGCGCGGTTAGCTCTTTTCTCACATCTGCTTTTCATGGCACAACACTGGGCTTGACTGTTTGGATTACAGAGCATCTTTCATCTTTAAAGAAACGAACCGCTGGACCAGCACCACCCACGACTCGGTCCTGGACCCTAGAACCTCCACACCCAGGAGCCTCTCCTCTCAACTCTGTCAGCCACTTCTCTTCTCTCCAGTGTTCAGGTTGGGATTGTGCATTGATACGGTCCATATGTCCACACAGTATAACAACTATACTTCAGCAACGGATTTGAACAGCCAGAATTAAATAAAATGAGGAATTTGTGCCGTGAATAGGGCTTCGTGCATCTGTTTTGAGTTGTGCCATAAGCTGTCCTACAGCAACAGTACCTATGTTTTGAGAGTTCCACTTTTTTCATTCCGCTATGATTAATAGTGCGTAATCATGAGCCAAAAAATTGTTGGGGCATTGTGCTATCACTTGATTAACGCAATAATGTGCCCAACACTAATTTTAATATTTAATGTTGTTCTGTGCTGTTTAGGCAAATAGGGGGACAGCTCTCATGAACCATTACGGATGAATTTTAGTGAATACAAGTTTTTCATTTCAAATTATTTGATATTTTTAAAGAATATCCAACATTTGTCACAAAGCACAACTAGACAGAACAACTTGTAAATTTATGGTGGCAATGCATTTAGGTTGCTAATATTGATGGCAGTACTAAAGTGTTTATGTAAAAAAAAAAAAAGCAAGGGGTGCACCAAATGTCAGAAGTTTTAACTTTCATCTTTGATCACCAATGTTTGCTAATTATCATCACTACAGATTTCCAATCTGATTATAGCAGAAGACTTCGATTGTTTTTGATTGGTTTGTACTCCCTGCTGTTTGCATGATCTGCCAATTAACACATTGTCAGTTTCCATGAAGAAATTGCAATAGCAATTTTATTTATAGAGCACATTTTGTTCCTTGTCAGCTCATGTGTTGAATATCAGAAAAAACTTTTGATTCATATGTCAAACTTGTTTCTCTTTTGGTAGAAAAAAATCTGTTGTCAGTGAAATGTATGCTTCTTGTTTATACTATAGATATCCTTGTTCAGTGCCTGTAGGCAATTATACCCTCTAATACAGCTAATATACAGTGGTGTGAAAAAGTGTTTGCCCCTTTCCTGATTTCTCATTTTTTTGTATGTTTGTCACACTTAAATATTTCAGATCATCAAACAAATTTAAATATTAGACAAAGAAAACACAAGTAAACACAAAATACAATTTTCAAATGAAGGTGTTTATTATAAAGGGGAAAAAACCCCAAACTACATGGCCCTGTGTGAAAAAGTGATTGCCCCCTGAACCTAATAACTGGTTGGGCCACCCTTAGCAGCAACAACTGCAATCAGGCATTTGATCACTGCCAATGAGTCTTTTCCAGTGCTGTGGAGGAATTTTGGCCCACTCATCTTTGCAGAATTGTTGTAATTCAGCCACACTGGAGGGTTTTCGAGCATGAACTGCCTTTTTAAGGTCATGCCACAGCATCTCAATCGGATTCAGGTCAGGATTTTGACTAGGCCACTCCAGTCTTCATTTTGTTTTTCTTGAGCCATTCAGAGGTGGACTTTGGTGTGTTTTGGATCATTGTCCTGCTGCAGAACCCAGGTACACTTCAGCTTGAGGTCACGAACAGATGGTCGGACATTCTCCTTCAGAATTTTTTGGTAGACTGTAGAATTCATGGTTCCATTTAGCACAGCAAGTCTTCCAGGTCCTAAAGCAGCAAAACAGCCCCAGACCATTACACTACCACCACCATATTTTACTGTTGGTATGATGTTCCTTTTCTGAAATACTGTTACTTTTACACCGGATGTAATGGGACACACACCTTCCAAAAAGTTCAACATTTTGTCTCGTCAGTCCATATTTTCCCAAAAGTCTTGGGGATCATCAAGATATTTTCTGGCAAAACTGAGATGAGCCTTTACATTCTTTTTGCTCAGCAGTGGTTTTCATCTTGGAACTCTGCCATGCAGGCCATTTTTGCCCAGTCTCTTTCTTATGGTGGAGTCATAAATACTGACCTTAACTGAGGCAAGTGAAGCCTGCAGTTCTTTGGATGTTGTTGTGTGGTCTTTTGTGACCTCTTGGACGAGTTGTCGCTGTGCTCTTGGGGTAACTTTGGTCGGCCGGCCGCTCCTGGGAAGGTTCACCACTGTTCCATGTTTTCACCATTTGTGGATAATGGCTCTCTCTGTGGTTTGCTGGACTCCCAAAGTTAGCTTAAGTTAGCTTAATGCTACCTGAAGCGATTGCTAAGCTAACACTAGTTAGCTTAATGCTGGCGCCAGTCTCTAAATAACTAACCTACAGCGATCGGATATACCTCCGGTGGATTACCCCTTTGATCGCTTTTATCCGGCCACTGTGAGTAAACTGACCAGCGATTCCAGCGCTTCCTTGTGATTCACTGATGTGCCCTACCTGAAGCGATTGCTAAGCTAACGCTAGTTAGCTTAATGCTGGCGCCAGCCATTCCACCTAACACCAGCTTGAATCAAAGCCCAGCTGCGAGGCCCAGCGGAGATACTACCAGGCAGGCGGCTATTTGTTGACGGGGCTCAGCAGAGATTTCACCCAGGCAGACGGCGGTAGGCAGCGGTGCCCAGCGGAGGACTTACCGTGACTGCAGCGGCGGTGTGCGACGAGACTACCCGAAGCGATTGCTAAGCTAACGCTAGTTAGCTTAATGCTGGCGCCAGTCATTCCACCTTACACCAGCCTGAATCGAAGCCCAGCTGCGAGGCCCAGCGGAGATACTACCAGGCAAGCGGCTATTTGTTGACGGGGCTCAGCAGAGATTTCACCCAGGCAGACGACGGTAGGTGGCGGTGCCTAGCGGAGGATTTACCGTGACCTCAGCGGAGCTCGGTGGCAGCGGCGGTGTGTGACGAGACTCGGCTGGAGGAGCGGGACGGGAGACCAGTTACGGCGACTATGAGCAACGAGACCAGCAACGGAAGGGGCTAGTTGGCTAGCTGAGGCCCAGCTGGATTCGAGGACGATCGGATCAGATTCTGGCGATATAAGCAGAATTTATTATACTATCCACAGATTTTCTTTTTCCTTCTTTCCAAGAAAGACTGAAGATGGCTGCCACCGGATTAAAAAGTGGGCTGATGGGCACCACTAATAAGCCTTCTCTACTTCTCTACTTCCTCTTCGTTTTGTCTTTGTGTGTCTGGACCTGCAACAAGAAGGATTTTCCGACAAACTCAACCAAAGGTGAAGTTAAAAAGTTTTATCTGTATGGATTTGGGCTTGGACATCTCACCCTACACTCTATGTGGTCTTTAAAAGCCCTGAGCAAAAACTTCCAAATTAAGGCAAACATGGCTGTTAAGCAAAAATCACAATATGGCAGAGGATATACAGTTAAAGTTCTGTTAGTTCTGCTACTTCTGGCAGGAGATATTCACCTTAACCCTGGACCTGCCACTATTAAACAGCAGACCACTGGGTTAGCACAAAACCGAGCTGTACAAAAGCAAAAACAACATTTATTTTTCCAAACTGTTAATCATGCACGAGTTCTTTGGGACACCAAGGCTAAACCAAAGGGGATCCTCGGCGGTCATTTAAACATACGGAGCATAATCCCCAAAAGAGATGAGATTTCGGTGTTGCTGTTGGACTCAAATCTGGACTACCTTTGTCTCTCAGAAAGCTGGCTACACAGTAACATAGACACTAATATGATCGATATTGTGGGCTACCAGTGTTTTAGAAAAGACAGGCAGGTAGGGAGGGGAGGAGGTGTTTTAATTTACATCAAAGAGAAATATAAATGTCAACTGGTTGATTTGAATACTTCACTTGAATGTTTAGCTGTTAATGTATGTCTCTCTCCGGTAATGAATTTCAACATTGCAGTAGTGTACAACCCACCGTCACACAACTCTTCCTTTTATAATGAATTAAGTGATCTGGTTAAACAACTTGAGAAGAACAGAGAAACAATAATTCATGGTGACTTTAATATCAACTGGTCTGATAAAAAAGACAAACAAAAACTGAAAAGCCTCATGACTAAATTTAATTACCAGCAAATCATCAAAGGACCCACCAGGATAACCAAACAATCCAGAACACTTATTGACATGGTATTTACTAATAAACCAGAATGAATAACCAGAACCTATAATCTTGTAACTGGTCTCTCAGATCATAACATGGTTCTTGCTGTCAGGAAACTTACTAAAAAGCGACTACAGTATTTTGGGGGAGTCGATATTGACAAATCAAATTTTATTATCCCCAAATCAAAAAATGAGGAGTTTGAACATTACTTAGAGAATCAAAATTGGGAGCAGCTCATGTCAACATGTGAAGTAGATGATTGTTGTAATTTTATAACTGCAACAATCACAAAGTCTATAGAAAAATTTTCAAAGCAAATTAAAAGTAGACAACAGAAGATTAGCCTACCATGGTTAAATAATGAAATAAGAAAACTTATGAAGAGGCGAGACTATGCACTGAAAACATCACTAACCTCCAAACTACAAAATGATCACCTTGTGTACAAAAGTTTAAGAAATAAAGTGGTACATGAGCTGCGAAAATCAAAAATATCTTATTACAATAAACTGATAGATCATGCAAAGGGTAACAACAGTTCCCTATGGAGGCATTTAAATAACCTAACTAATAAAAAAAACGATCAGAAGGGGGTAAAGGAACTTAGAATCAATGGCAAGACCGTCAGTGACAAGGCTACTTTGGCAAATGAATTTAATTCACACTTTGTGGGCTCTGTGGAAGACTTAACAAAAATTTTTGTGCTGCCAAATGTGCTCAACAACACAAATTCCATACTTCCAACAGATACTTTTCACATCGATGAGGTAAATGAGAAGTTAATTGCTGGTATTGTTAAAACACTGTCAAACTCAAAAACTAATGATATCTACAATGTGAGCACCTCCTTTCTCAAAATGCACAGCAAAATATTAATCAAACCACTGACTCATCTCATTAATCTCTCCATTAGGTCTAGTACATTTCCATCTGGCTGGAAAAAAGCTGTCGTCATACCAGTTCATAAATCAGGCAGTAAAGACGATATATGCAATTACCGCCCAATCTCTATTTTACCAGTCCTATCTAAGGTTCTTGAAAAAGTTGTAGCTACACAGCTGATAGACTACTTACAAGACAGTCAACTTCTTCATCCACATCAATTTGGTTTTAGACCAGGATACTCAACAGAAACAGCAAATTGTTGCCTTATTGAAAACGTCAAACAGTCCTTGGACAGGGGTAATGTGGTAGGAGCTGTTTTTCTAGATCTCAAAAAGGCTTTCGATACTGTAAACCACAGTTTGCTTTTATCCAAAATGGTATCTTTTAACTTCTCCCCAAATACATTAGAATGGTTTGCATCTTATCTCCAGAATAGAGAACAGTGTGTAAAAGTTCACCAGGATAAATCCTCATTTTTAAACAACCGCATGGGTATCCCACAAGGGTCCATTCTTGGTCCTTTACTTTTCAGCATTTTTATTAATGACTTGCCGTTACACTGCTCAGCTGCAACATGCCAACTTTATGCAGATGATGTAGTTATTTACACAGCTGCCAAGACTCCAGCACAGGCTGCAGATGTACTGTCTACAAGTATGGTTGATGTCCAAGAGTGGCTCCTCAAGAACCATCTATTGCTGAACCTTCAGAAAACAGTCTCAATGTGCTTTTCAATCAAAAAATGTAACCTGCAACATTTTAAAGTTAATATACATGATCATGACATCAGTTTAGCTACAGAATTCAAATACCTTGGCATTGTACTAGATCCTCAACTCAAATTTAATCTTCATATAAAGAAAATTTCAAAAACAGTAAAAAAAAATCTGAACTGCTTTAAATTAATTAGATATTACATACCTTACGAAGCAGCTGCACTGTATATGCATTCTATGGTTTTTTCTCATATATCATACTGTTTGACAGTCTGGGCTCAAGCAGCCCCTTCCACAATAAGACATATAGGTTCATTATATAATCAAACCCTAAAAATCTTGGACAAAAAGCCCATTAGGTGGCATCACTGTAATGTTTTAAAAAAATACAACCTATTGAGTTTTGAGAGCTTCATTGACCTCTGTCTTCTGAAATTAACGTTCAAATGTTTCCATAAATCAGCACCCGAGCCACTTGCTGGTTTCGTCCAAAGACAGGACAGCAGCAGAGCCACCAGGAGTTCTGTTAACAATAACTGTAAAATATTCCACCGCAGAACCACATTTGGACAAACAGCTTTCTCTATAAAGGGCAGTCACATCTGGAACACAATGCCAAATGAAATTAAAATAATAACGGACTTTAAAACATTCACTAAAAATGTTAAAAACTGGCTGAAAAATAAACAAGAATGTACTCATGTATGAATTATTTGTCTGCAAAGTGAGAGTGAATGAAGGGAAGGAATAAATGTGTTTGTTTATAGTGAGTGACGGAGGGAGGAAGGCCTGAAATAGGCAAATGTGAGTTATATGTGTTAAATGTGAGTCAGGCTGTTATATTTGTGTATTTATAATATTTATAATATTTATGTTAAATGTGAGTCAGGCTGTTATATTTGTGTATTTATAATATTTATAATATTTATAATTGTGTATTTATAATTTTTCTGCATTGATGTATGTGGTTATTGTGTATATCTTTTATCTTGATTCTTTTTTCTAAAGCCCATCCAGGGACAAGAGTTGCAAATTAGCTAATAGCTATACACTCTATGTGCAACACATCAGATTGATTGTCTTTGATTAATTGTCTATGTTTATTGCACTGTCCCTGTCAAATAAACTAATCTACTACTACAAAGCTTTAGAAATGGCTTTATAACCTTTTTCAGACTGATAGATCTCAATTACTTTGTTTCTCATTTGTTGTTGAATATCTTTGTATCACAGCATGTCTAGCTTTTGAGGATCTTTTGGTCTACTTCACTTTGTCAGGCAGGTCCTATTTAAGTGATTTCTTGATTGAGAACAGGTGGGGCAGTAATCATGGCTGGGTGTGGCTAGAGAAATTGAACTCAGCTTTCCAAAGATGTGATAAGTCGTCTGTAGCAAAGTTTTATTTGTAACAAAGCAAAGTTTATTTGTGTAGCACTTTTCACAGATATATATCACAAAGTGCTTCACAGCAAGTTAAAATTTACAAATACATACTGTAGATGCGCTCACCTCCTCGGAATTCCCCCACATGTACTGAGCCAGCCTTAATTCTAAACAAAGGGGAGTAGCTATATTGGTAAACAGAACAATACGCTTTGTTGTGAATACCATAGCAGATCCG
This sequence comes from Pholidichthys leucotaenia, assembly GCA_020510985.1. Taxonomy (NCBI): domain Eukaryota; kingdom Metazoa; phylum Chordata; class Actinopteri; order Cichliformes; family Pholidichthyidae; genus Pholidichthys; species Pholidichthys leucotaenia. The sequence continues at coordinate 118,354,391 of CM035842.1, forward strand.
GAAGGTAGATTTATAATATTAAAAATCTCAGTTCAAAATTTGGATCTATGTATTGCCAGTGTTTATGGCCCAAATGTTGACGATCCATCCTATTTTCACACTTTCTTCACTTCTCTTTCTGAGCACTTGGACACTACACTCATAATAGGAGGAGACTTCAACCTGGTACTAAACCCTGCAATCGACAGGCTCAGTGCATCAAGGAATTATCGAAACTGGCAGGCTACTGATTCTCTCAAACAATGCATGAATGATTTTGATCTTTGCAATGAATGGCATTCTCTTCACTCAACTTTTCGGGAATACACTTTTTTCATCAGTTCATAGCTCATATTCAGGTTGAAACTTCTATTCTATCAGAGAGTGATATATGTAGTTCAAGTGTTTATTTATTTTAATTTTGATGATTATGGCTTACAGCCCATGAAAACCCCAAATTCAGTTTCTCAAAAAATTAGAATATTACATAAAATTAATTTTAAAAAATATTTTTTTAATAGAAATGTTGGTCGACTGAAAAGTGTGTCTATGTACACACTCAATACTTGGTCGGAGCATTTACTGTATCAATGTGGCGTGGCATGGAGGTGATCAGCCTGTGGCACTGCTGAGGTGTTATGAAGGTCCAGGTTGGTTTGATAAGGCACTTTTCCACTTGGAACCCAAAGGCCTCGTTTGGCCTTGGACCGAACAGTCCTGTTCCGGCACTGGTGGTTTTCCACAGCACAAGGCTCACTGTAGTATGGGTGGGAGAAGGAGGGAGTTGGAGGCGGGGTTTTGAGGGAGTTGGAGGCAGTGCTACACTCCCCTTTAGGCTGCGCCACTTTCCCTGGACCAATTAGTAGTCCAAGAGCTATTTAATATCATTTTGGTGGTGAGGCTGCTGTGTATTATTATGCATTACTCATCTCATGTAACCTTGTGCCATTGCAATGACACAATTTTTTCGTATATTTAATGTGGATGTGTGGATCTTTAATATCACAGTTACAAGTACTGGGACAGCCATCTAATAAAAAATCTCTTACAAAATTACAAGTCCACATTTTCTTTAAAGTGTACTTGTTAATGCTGAGTACAGAATTGGGTGAGGCGCACCAAAACAGTTGTTGCTGTACACCCCACACTCACCCGTCCTTACAATGGCTAAGTTGAATATTTTGTGCAGATAAAACCATTACCTGGGTTGGCAATATGAACATTTCCAAATACAGAACTTAAAATATTAGGTGTCCCTGTTGTTGCACATGGATATAAAGCTTGGTCAGTAGTGGCTGGCTTTTAATGTATGTGTCGGCAGTTATTGGACTCCATAACACACTGCAATGACAAATTTTTCCCAACCTTTTTAAGGGTTTTAAGACAGTGTAAAACTTAGTAGTAACAGACAACACATGATGTCAACAGTCACGGGTTTATTCAACGTTATTAACACTGGTCATTGATTAATGTACAGTATATACATAATAATGGTTGGGAAAACGGGTCACACACGCCGTGCGAGGGTTTCAAAGACTGCCATGAGAGTGTTATTGAGGGCAGCATTCTGCGCAATTTCCTCCCTTCGTACAGCAACTTCGGCCTCCCTGGACTGACGGACCTCATCCACAAGCAGTGAATTGAGTTCCAACTGTTGCCGCTGGAGCTCCCTCTGCTCACGTTGATGTTCCCGCTGAAGCTCCATCTGTTCACAGTGCTGTTCCCTTTCTGCTTCTTGCATCGATGCAAAAATAGTTGAAAGGTCTTGTTTTGTGTTGCTCCGCTTCCTCTTACCTACAAGACAGAAATGTGAGCTGGTGTCAGTAAAATCAACCTCAAAACATGTAGCAGTACATCCCCAAAAATTAATACAAAAGTTAAATATTTTTGGACACATGTCAGAAAGTGAGACCCATATATTATGCAGAATCATTAATCAGACAGTGAAGTATTGTTACATTTTAATCATTTATTGGCTCACAGCGCATGAATATCCAAAATTACTTTTCTCAAAAAATCAATGGTTATGTTAAAAATAGATATTAAAAAAAAGAGGAGTGTTCTCAAAAGTATGAGGATTTCAATTCAATTCAATTCAACTTTATTTATATAGCGCCATTTCACAACAACAGTCATCTCATAGCACTATCAACTGTAGGGAGGACCCCCACAGTTGCAGAAAGACCCCAGCAATCAGGCGATCCCCTGTGAGCAAGCACTTGGCGACGGTGGAGAGGAAAAACTCCCTTTTAACAGGAAGAAACCTCCAGCAGAACCAGGCTCAGGGAGGGGCAGTCATCTGCTGCGACTGGCTGGGGGGTGAGGGGACAGAGAAGAAGAAAAGAACAGACATGTAGAGAGCAAACAGCACAATGGGGACTCAATCTATGGGAGAGAACAAACAAATGTTAATGACCAGCAAAAAAAAAAATATTTCATAGAGAGTGAGGAAAGGAGTGAGGCCCAGTGCATTACTGGAGGTCCCCCGGCTGACTAAACCTATTAGCAGCATAACTAAGGGAGGGTTCAGAAACACATGATCCCTCCCTAATTGTAGGCTATATCAAAAAGGTAGGTTTTAGCCCTATTCTTAAAAACAGAGATCGAGTCTGACTCCCGAATCCAGATTGGCAGCTGATTCCACAGGAGAGGAGCTTGGAGAAACGGAGAAACGGAGAAACGGATTTCATTTTCCAGCTGGAGTGACCATCGCCCCACAGTGCCTAAACAATCAAAACCTGGTGTAATGGACAAGGCATCACTGTGTTTGATTTGGCCAGGAAACTCTCCTGACATAAAACCCATATGGATTGTCAAGATTATGACAGATACCATCTTATATGACTTTCACTGTCTTTTGTGAGTCACAAAAAACACACTGTACCATGACATTGCAGTTATTTTGAGATGTACCTGTACAAGGGACACACACTGGTGAAAGTCAAGTGCTGGGTTTGAAAAAATTACTTTTTTTTTATGAGTATCACAACTGTGTATTTGTACAATACATTTAGTAAAAGCTGGGTTTATGTTTCAAATGCCTAGCTTTTTATGGTGGTCAAAAAATTCAAGAGGTGACCCAAATTCTATGGTGGAGAGACCCAGCTGGTCTATCATCTCTGAAGAGCTGGAGCAGGTGGCTGGGGAGAGGGAAGTCTGGGCTTCTCTGCTTGAACTGCTGCCTCCGTGACGCGGAGAAGCAGTAGAAGATGGATGGATGGAAAAAATTCTGAATGCATTTATACAGTAGGCTCAACTGAATCATGAAAATGAAGCACGCTGACTTTCAAATAATGAGTTTTGTGCTACAACAGCTCATTAGCTTTTCCATGCCTGTGATTAAATATGCAATTGCATTGCTGGACTTTTTTGATGTGCTTTACATGAAACAATAAACTGTACCGTGAGTATTACATTATTACAACATAATATAATTATATTATTTGACTATTGGGCTTTACCTGTGCGTGAAAGTGTTGACGGAGATGTGCCAAACTGTGAGCGAGCTGGACTTGGTTCTGGTGCCGGATGATCTAGATCCGTAACAGGAGAAGCCGGGGTGCTCGTATCGCGGGAGGTGGGCTCCGTCGGTGTGGAAGCATAATCTAAAAAAAATAAAATAAAAGCACTTGTAATAGTTAACACGACAGTGCAACATGTACGCCAAGTTTTTTTGTTTTTTTTTTAAAAACCGTGATGGCGAGCTAGCTAGGGCGGCGACAGCTACGATCCACTCGTGAGCCACGATAACGGCGTGGGACTTGTTATTTATTTATTGTTATACATAATTATAGTTAGCATGAAACAGGCTGGATAAGGTAAAAACATTAATGTCAAGAAAAAAAACACTCACCGTCTGTGGTTAACGTAATTGTCGCCGAGGGGTCCACTCCCAGCTCACGTCCATTGCTCGCTGGCCGGTTTCCATAAATTTGGTCCATGAGATCGAACCACTTCCAATGCTCGCGGTTTGCCCCACTTCTAGTGTTATGATCCTTTATGGATCGGTACGAAAGTGCAACATGTAAAAAAAAAAAAAAAAAAAAACTTTTAACCAGGATTACAACTAACTATTTCATCAGATATTGTCAACACAAAAAAACAACATACAAGGACGGACATAGCATTAAACTAGGTCATCGTTTAAACACGATTAAGTTTTCGTCTGTCCTAAGTGAACTTTCCACTGTTGGAAAAAATAACATAAAGCATGAATATCAGATCACTTACCGTCCTGTATATCACAATATCACATCTTCAACTGCTGAAGTTGGGTGCGTCGCGGCTGCACATTCAATTCAATTCGGGTGGCTGGGTCTAATTCCCGGTGCGTCTCCGTGTAATTTCTGGTGCGTCTGTTTGTGCGCCCCACTGCAGGCTCAGTCTGCTTCCCTCTGTATTCTCTCATCAGCCGAAACGCACAGGAAACTCTGCTGGACTGCGGTGTTAGATTTCTGCTGATTTCTGTTAAGCCATTCTATCACAATATCACGGCTTCAACTGCTGAAGTTGGGTGCGTCGCGGCTGCACATTCAATTAATTTCTGGTGCGTCTGTTTGTGCGCCCCACTGCAGGCTCAGTCTGCTTCCCTCTGCATTCTCTCATCAGCCAAAACGCACAGGAAACTCTGCTGGACTGCGGTGTTGGATTTCTGCTGATTTCTGTGAAGCCATTCTCTCGTTGTGGTTTATAATATCACTTGTTCGCGGGCTCACTGACGAAAAATTGCAAATGGCGACCAGCAAGCGATTCTGGAAAGTCAGTGTAACGCCCACATAACGCCCACTCTCATGACGCTACGCACAGACCAATGAATGACCAGCAGTGGCGTGACGAAACGGGGCCGGGAGCCTTCGGACCTGCTTTTTACGGTGCCAAAAAAAGTGTCAGTTAAACTGGAACTGTTCCGAAAAAGGGAACTGTGAGGCCTTTGGGTTCCGAGTGGGAAACCGGACAATGGAGGCCGATCGGGGCCAAACAGAGCCTTTGGGTTCCAAGTGGAAAAGCGCCTATAGTGACCTTCAGCTCATCTGCATTGTTGGGTCTGGTGTCTCTCATCTTCCTGTTGACAATACTCCATAGATTCTCTATGGGGTTTAGGTCAGGAGAGTTTGCTGGCCAATCAAACACAGTGATGCCATGGTCATTAAACCAGGTTTTGACACACTTGGCAGTTTTTGTGTGTGTGTGTGTGGGGGGGGGGATTACCAAGTCCTGCTGGAAAATGAAATCAGCTTCTCCATAAAGCTTGTCAGCAGAGGGAAGCATGAAGTGCTCTAAAATTTCCTGCTAGACGACTGCACTGACTTTGGTCTTGATAAAACACAGTGCACCAACACCAGCAGATGACATGGTTCCTCAAATCATCACTGACTGTGGAAACGTTACACTAAACCTCAAGCAACTTAGATTCTGTGCCTCTCCACTCTTTATCCAGACTCTGGGACTTTGATTTACAAATGAAATGCAAAATTTACTTTTATCTGAACAGAGGTCATCTGCTGGTGTTTGCCCACTGTGTTTTATCAAGACCAAAGTCAGCACAGTTGTCTACCAGGAAATTTTAGAGCACTTCATGCTTCCCTCTGCTGACAAACTTTAAGGAGAAGCTGATTTCATTTTCCAGCAGGACTTGGCACCACCCACACACTGCCAAAAGTATCAAAACCTGGTTTTGTTTCAAGTTTCAGTCTCTGTGTAATGAATCTATATAATATATGGGTTTCACTTTCTGAAATGAGTGACAAAAATATTGAACTTTTTCATGATATTCTAATTTTTTGAGATGTACCTGTATTAGCGATCACCATCCAGTATCTGTTACACTAGTAAATAGGAAAGCTATAAGGAAAACTAGGAGCTGGAAATTTAATACATCACTACTAAAAGACAAAGACTTTATTACATACTTTGATAAAGAGTGGGAATCATATCTGGAGTATAATGATGTGCCAGGAATATCCCCATGTGTTCTTTGGGAAGTAGCAAAACCGGTCATGCAAGGTAAAGTAATCTCTTACTTTTCATATAAGAATAAAAAAGAAAAAGCACTGGTACTGGAGTTAGAACAGAAAATTAAATCACTGGAGACGACTTGTGCCGTTTCTCCACAGGAACAGGCACTTAATAATCTGAGAAAATTAAAGCTGGAATTAAAAGAAATTACAAACAAAAGAACACAGTTCTTAATACAAAGACTGTGTCTTGAGAAGTTTGAACACAGTTATAAATCGGGGCGATAGCTTTCGAACCAGCTTAGATTGAACAAAGAAAAAACAACTATCCACTCTATTAAGTATATAGATAGATAGATTAGTTTATTTGACAGGGACAGTGCAATAAACATAGACAATTAATCAATGACAATCAATCTGATGTGTTGCACATGGAGTGTATAGCTATTAGCTAATTTGCAACTCTTGTCCCTGGATGGGCTTTAGAAAAGAGAATCAAGTAAAGAAAAGAAAAGAAATAAAGAAAATACACAATAACCACATACATCAATGCAAAAAGATTATAAATACACAATTATAAATATTATAAATATTGTAAATACTATAAATACACAATTATAAATATTATAAATATTATAAATACACAAATATAACAACCTGACTCACATTTGCCTATTTCAGGCCTCCCTCCCTTCGTCACTCACTATAAACAAACACATTCATTCCTTCCCTTCATTCACTCTCACCTTGTAGACAATCAATTCATACATGAGTACATTCTTGTTTATTTTTCAGCCAGTTTTTAACCTTTTTAGTGAATGTTTTAAAGTCCGTTATTATTTTAATTTCATTTGGCATTGTGTTCCAGATGTGACTGCCCTTTATAGAGAATGCTGTTTGTCCAAATGTGGTTCTGCGGTGGACTATTTTACAGTTATTGTTAACAGAACTCCTGGCTGGAGTTCTATGACTGGGAATATTGCCCATGAGCCTGAAGAAATAAATAACTCCTTTAGAAAGTTTTATGAAAACCTTTACTCTTCTCAGGTTAACCCATCTGACTCGGAGATAAATAAATTTTTGGACGATATTAACTTACCACAATTAAATAATGAACAGATTGCAGCTCTGGATGCACCTCTTCTGGTGTTCGAACTCCAAGAGGTACTTAAGCACATCCCAAACAACAAAGCCCCGGGACCAGATGGCTTTCCAGTAGAATTTTATAAAGAATTCTGGCTTGTGATGGCACCTACTTTCTTTAAAATGGTGAACCAAATTAAAGAAGATAATGTAATCCCTCCAAATATGAATTTGGCTAGTATTATCTTGCTCCTTAAACCTGGAAAGGAACCTACCCTTCCATCCAGCTACCGTCCCATCTCACTTATGAATGTTGATCTTAAAATAATTTGCAAAGCTCTCAGCAAAAGGCTGGAAAGGATAATTCCGGTGATTATACATCCAGATCAAACAGGTTTCATCAAGGGTAGGCGCTCGGCTGATAATACACGCAGGCTATTTAATTTAATAGACTACTGTAAGATCAATAACTTAGAAACTACAATTTTATCTCTGGATGCAGAGAAAGCCTTTGACCGAGTTAACTGGAAATTTCTTTTTTATGGTGTTAAATAAGTTTGGGTTTGGTTCATCTTTCATAAACTGGATTAAAACACTATATAGCTGTCCAACTGCGTCTGTCCAAACAAATGACCAGACCTCCTGAAGCTTTAATCTCCAGAGAGGTACTAGGCAGGGTTGTCCACTCTCTCCCTCACTTTTTACCATCTTTATTGAACCATTAGCAGCAGCCATACTACAGAATGTTGATATCAGAGGTATTCAAACTGGAGAAAAAGAACACAAGATAAGTCTTTATGCTGATGATGTATTGATTTTCCTTGAAAACTCACAAAGATCTCTTCTTCAGACAGTGGTGCTCATTGATCAAGTTTCATCATTATTAGACTATTAACTGGGGTAAATCAACAGTTTTACCTATAAATTGTAATTTCTCAAATACATCCATTATTCCAATACAACCAGGTAATATTAAATACTTAGGAATATATATTTCCCCCAGGCTCTCAGTATTATCACGACTAAATCACCTTCCCCTTTTAAAAACAATACAAAACGACCTTGCTCGCTGGAGGACAATACCTATACCACTAATGGGAAGAGTCGCAACCATCAAAATGATGGTCCTTCCTAAAATCAACTATTTGTTCTCAATGATTCCTACCCAACCATCTATGGCCGGGTTTAAGTCTTTAGACTCAAATATAAGTAAATTTTTATGGAAGGATAAACCATCACAGATCAGTCTAAAAACTCTTTAAAAAGCAAGAGTGCGGAGGTTTAGATCTATCAAATTTTTTTAATTACTTCTCAGCCAATAGATTGCAGTTTGTTTCCAAATGGACAAAATCAACCTCACTAGGAAACCCATGGTTAGATGCTGAACAGGCTCTCTGTGGATTGCTAAATATCTCTGACTTACCTTTTATGAGTCCCTGTATTAAATGCCATTTTTTTTTTTTTTTTTTTTTTGTTACTTATTTGTACCCGTAGGTAGACTTGGTTTGCAGTCTGGTGACAAGCCACCGGCTGCTGGTCGCTGCGTGCGCGAGCGCCCTAAACCTACATGTTTTTTTGGTGTGCGGGAGGAAACCGGAGAAATCCCGGAGTAAACCCGCGCAACACGGGGAGAACATGCAAACTCCACACAGCTCACTGTTGGTCGGGGGCTGGGATCGAACCCACGATCTCATGATCCCCGCGATCCCCCGGCCGAGGGTAAAACTGTGCTGCCACAGTGCTAAACCACTGCGCCACCGTGCAGCCATGACTGTTTTAAAAGCATTAATATCAGCTCCTCTCTGACAGCTTGATGGAAATTTTTAAAAATAATGGGGTCTTCACTTGTCCCTTGTAAACTCACACCCATTTAGAATAATCTTGGTATCTTGCAACAAAAGAGGACATTAAACTTTCCACTATGGCAAGAGAAGGGAATGAAAAACTCAGAGCATCTTATTCAAGGTGGAAATTTTATCCAATTTCAGGAATTAGTGTCACAGTATGATATCAGCGATAAAAGGTTTCTTGAGTACCAACAGCTTAAGTCCATAATAAAAGCAAGATTCAGTCTTAATCAGACAGATTTAGAGATACCAGTTAAGGTGGCAGAGTTTCTAAATCTTTGTTCCTCTAAATTGATATTGAAAATATATGGACTATTATCAAAACTGGATGAGTCAGTGTCTCTTCCAATATCAAAATAGGAGACAGACTTATCGATCAATAAGGATGAAAGCTTCTGGACACAAATATGCTGAAACACTTTTAAGATGACTAAAAACTCTAATTTACAACTCATACAGTATAAAGTTCTACATAGAATTCATTACACAGGACAAAGGATGCTCAAGATGGGCCTGAGTCACACATATATCTGCTTCTACTGCACCAGCAACATCCTATATGCATGGTATGTGGTCCTGTGCACCTGTTCAAAAGTTCTGGCGGAAGACATGTGAGGACCTGTCGGCATGCCTTGGGTATCGTGTCCTATCCTCACTCACACTTTGCATATTAGGTGATTTAAGTGAAATAAATATAGAGGCAAGGATGTCACACATGGTTCTCACCACCTTATGTGTTGCAAAGAAAACTATCCTCATGAACTGGAAATCAAGAAATAACTTATGCATGACTCACTATAATAACTTACTATTAGATTATATTAGCCTGGAGAGGATGTCTGCCTCCTCAAATAATCAACTGGTTGAATTCAATTCTCTCTGGTCCCCGCTTATTAATTTTATAACCTGAGGGGTGGCGGGCGGTGGCTCACTCTCCTTGGCGCCTCTGGTGGCTGGCTGCACCCCGACCATGAGGGGTCGGTGTCCGGGGGGCCTGTTCTGGGGTGGCCGAGTGTCTGGCCCGGGCAGTTGGTTGGAGGGGGCTGCGGGGTGGGCCGTGGCCCCTGGCCGGCTGGCCTTGCCTCCCAGGAGGGGCTGGGTCTGGCCCTCCTGTTCCCCCCGGGCCGGGATCGAGTGTGCGCCGGTGGTGCGGGCCAGCCCCGGTGCGTCCTTGTGCAGCGGGGTCGTGTCCTGCCTTGGGCCCTGGCGGCACCCTGGGGCAGGTGCCTACGTCCTGGGGGGTTGCCCTCCCCTTCCTCTGGGGCCTGTGTGTGTGTGTGTTTGTACGTGTGTGAGTGGGTGCGGAAGTGGGTGTGTGTGTGTTGGCATGTGGGGCTGTGTGTGGGTGTAGGTGGGCATGTGTGATGTGAGTGTGTGTGTATGTGTGCACATTAGAGTGGGCGAGGGTGTGTGTGTGTGTACAGGTGCAGTTACCTGTGGGTGGATGTGTGGGGATGGTGGATGTATGTATAGGTAGGAGATCTTTGTTGGGTGGCAGGGGTGGGGCAGTCCATCTAGTGGAATGGGGGTTGGCTATTCGGGGCCTGCTTGTCCTGGCCACCCTGCTGTTGTGTCGCGGGGCTGGGTTCTTTGACGCATTGCCCCTGGTGTCATTGGCGGCAGGTGTGTGTGGGTGCTCTGGGGTGGTTGGGGGGGCCGTCGGTGCATGCTGGTGGCCGTGTTGCCATCGGGCTGCTCCGGGGTGGCTGTGGCTGCGGGGCAGCCTGCTGCTGTTGGTGTGCATCTGGGGTGTGTGGTTGGTGGGCTTGCATGGGCACTCGGGGGTGTCGCTTGGCATGTGGGGCGCCATGTAGGTCCGGCCCATTGTTCACTATTGTGACTATTGTTGTGCATGTTTGTATGTGCAAGATGAGTGGGAATGGGTGGGGCTGCGCCATCATGTTTGTGGTGCTGGGAGCACCAGGGTGCAATGCTGGTGGGTCCTGGGCTGCTCAGCCTGGCGGCCCTTGCCCTGGATTGGGATTTGGGGGCAATGGATGACCTCATGAACCAGTTAGCGAGCTGGTTTCTGGGGGGGACAGCCTCGCTTTTTGACCGCCTCCCTCCCAGTCTCCCCGCCCAATTCTGGGTGGAATATACATGATCTTGGATACATTTAGGGCTTTGGGGCGGGGGTGTGCCATACTGTGTTGGTGAAGGGGATACCTCTGCTGCACGGTAGGGCTGCCCTCACCTCAATTTTAATTGCATTTTAGACACTGAGGGCTTGGGGGGATGGGGGCCCCGCTGCCTATCACAGTGGCTAGTGGTGCTCCAACCACCATCCCCCCAATTTTAACTGCACTATGGTAGTCCACACATTTACACACAATCACATCATACAACAGACATACACCTACCATATTTTGTACAAGGGGGAGGGGGGTGGGGGTCTTCCCCCACCCCTGTTGTCCTCCTCCTGCTGGGGGCTTGGGGGCCCAGCGGGGGGCCTGGGACCCGTCATATTGTCAAAATCCCTGGGTGCTGCTGAATGTGTAGATGCAACCAAGGGAGTGTGAGAGGGACTGAATAAGAGCGTAAGCAAGAGTGAGGGAGTGATGAATGGAGGTGGTGATGGTGAGTCGGTTTTGTGTGGCACTTTGCGCGTCGGGTGGCATCTCGGGGCGCCTGCAGTGATCTGCTTATCAGTCGCTCGGGTGGGTGCTGGGGGTTTGCTTCTGTGGCCACAGCTGCCCTTGGGTGGGTCTGTGGGGGGTGGCCGTTGGCCTGCACCGGCGTTCCCCCCTGCCGCTGCCGGGCACTGGTGCACGTTCAGGTTTGCTGCATCTGCATCGCGGTCACCCTAAGAAATAAGGGTTAATGAGGGTGGGTGAGTGTGAGGGGGACAGCACGAATGGATGTTAGTAGGTCGTAATGTGAGTGAGAGTGCATGCGTGGTTGAATGTGAGTGGGTGTGGGTGACCCTGAGGGTGAGTGGGAGTGAGACTGAACGGGTACAGGAGTGAGAGAGAATGGGTGGGTCCGGGAGTGTGAGAGTGAGTGAGTGAGAATGAGGGAAAGCATGTGGGTGTGTATGAGAGCATGAGGATGTGAAGGTGTGGAGATGGGTGTGTCTGCGAGTCGGGAGGTGCTGGATTGAGGAGGGTAGTGTCTCTTGGTTATGTGGGCTCCCCTGGACGGGGGGGACTTCTTTGGGCATCGGGGTCCCCGGGGTGTGTGGTGGTGGTGCTGGTGGGGAGGATCTGTTGTGACGGTGCCTGAGGGGGCTTATGCCAGGGGGCCTGGGCCAGTCTCCAGCCCGGGGGGTTGGAGACTGGTCAGAGACCTGCAACCCGGGGACTGACGTTGGCCCCGCTGGAGGGGTGGGGAGTTGGTGGGCCTGGGGGTGTGGTCCTGCCGCATTGGCCACCTGGCAGCCTGGTCTCCCTCAATCGTCCCTGCGGGGGCGGATGCCTGGCTTTCCTGGGGCTTGTTGACCTCGGACATTTGTGCCCTGTGGGAGTTGGCGGCGCTGCCTTGCCTGCTCGGGATTCCCGGGAAGAGAGCTGCTGCGACCGGCCTCCCTCTTTGTACGTTTCCTGACAAACCACTCACATGCACACACTTATTTTGTGCACGCTCTCATAAATACGCACACAGACGCACACGCACAAATGTCTCACTTTTAACAGGTGCAGATACCAGACTTGTGTTGAGACATCTTTGGTGGAAGAAGCAGTTTATCTTCTGTTTGTTTTAATTGTTGGTTTGTTTGTCTTTTTGTCTGTTCCCCTCCCTTTTCTTCCCCCCTCCACACACTTCGTTTCCCAATTCCCCATCCTGTCGGGTCCTCCATTGGTAAAATAATTTAAATAATGTATTAAAAGTTATTGTGGGCAGTGCGGTGGCGGAGTGGTTAGCACTGCGGCAGCACAGCAACTCACCCTTAGCCGGGGGATCGTGGGTTCGATCCCAGCCCTCGACCAACAGTGATCTGTGTGGAGTTTGCATGTTCTCCCCGTGTCTGCGTGGGTTTACTCCGGGATTTCTCCGGTTTCCTCCCACATGCCAAAAACATGCAAGTTAGGTTAATTGGCATTAAACTGGGGATTCTAAATTGTCCTTAGGTATTACTGTGAGAGTGAATGGTTGTCTGTCTCTCTGTGTTGGCCCTGCGCTGGACTGGCGATCTGTCCAGGGTGTACCCTGCCTCTCGCCCAAAGATGCTGGGATAGGCTCCAGCACCCCCGCGACCCGAAAAGGATTAAGCGGAAGAAGATCAATGAATGAAGTTATTACAGGAGTTTACAACAATATACAGTACATAGTTAGGTACTGTATAAAGCTCCTTTTGGCAAAGTAAATCTGTTTTGACACAATAAGGGTAACAGATCTCTGTTCTACTTACCTAGCTGCCTGACAGGACTAAGGAAAAAAAAATTCCACTGAAGCAGAACCAATTACTACACAAAATATTACTTAATATGGGTGGTTTAAACTCTACATGCCTTCTGGCTCTTTAAAAAGCTTCCACTGCAGTCTCCTTAATTACTTGGCAAGCTACAATCCAGCACTTCCTGAATATTCATGAGGCGATTCTATGGTCCATATGTCAACATGGGGAGAACACATCATTCTGCTCCCAATCTTTACTGTCCATGTGTGGGAGAGGAGAAACTAATGTTGTCGGCTTCTCTCTGCATACACATGGCTTTATCTCTGTGCTTGTATAAATGTGTATGTAAGGTGCCCTGAGATGTTCTGATATATAAATAAACTGGAGTTGAACTGAATTAAAAGAGCAGCGTTTCTACGCAGAGGACATCCCCAGTCAGCTGTGTGAGTCGCTGCAGGAGAGGACTGAGGGTGGGGGGACAGCTGCTCGCTCAGGTCATATGAACCCAAATCTCTGTTTGGATGGAGACCAGCTTGTTTCCAGTTGAGCCTCCTAAGGCCATAGGAGAGCTCCCAGAGCAGCCTGAGCCTGTACAACTATCGCTGGAGAGTCGCTGCACCAATTTTATGTTGTATACAGTATGTTGCAATGATGGAACCCCATGCAATGTTTCTCCTAAAAGGATCAGCCTGAAGTAATCCACATGAACCACAAGCTCAGGTGTTAGACTTTTCTAAATACTCCATTTCCCTTTTTTGCAACTCTTGGGTCTGTATGATGTCATAGAGTTTCATCGGGAGGGGATATTGTGAAAGTGGCAGCCTTCCGAACATGCTGACTAAAAAAAATGTGGAAAAAGTTGGTTTAAAGCTGGCTAAAATTGCTTATTTCTGACAGTGGAATGATGCCAATGCAGTACCAGCATGCTTAATGTGGATTAATTTTAAACTTTATAATAGAAATGTACTGACGTATTCCTGTAACTAACTGAAAAATGCAGGTTAATGCAAATATTAAAAAGGAAGAAATTATATAGCACAAGCAGGAGTTTGATATGATTACCTCAGTGCAGTGGTTTTCAACCTTTTTTGAAAACACTAAAAAAAAAATCCTGAGGAACACCACCAACCAAAAATGTTACACAATGTCACGAACCGAGCCAGTGTTGTCCTTTAGGCTCGGTTCTGACCATTCTCTGTGGCTCAGGTTTGGTATATTTGTGTATTCTGTTAACTTTTGAGTTCTTGTAGTTTCTATGTCTTTTGTTCTTTTCTTTTCCATGCCTATAGCCACCGCTCTGGCCGGCAGCTGTTAGGCAGCCTCCTTGACCTACATTCATGTGAGCGTTGTCTAACACTTACCGGTCTGACCACGCCCCCTCCCTCTTGACAGCCAGCTGATTCCACTCCGGTAATTGTCTTTCCCGCGCCTCATCCAGGTGTTTGTGGTGCCAGCAATGCTTGTACTTAAGCGGTCTTTGCCAGTCAAGCATTGCCGGACCATTGTGTGTGCATACTCATATGGATGTGAATCGTCATATGGATGTACTGTCTGATGAGGGTGTTGGAAACTACACTGTCGCTACTCCCTTCAGTGTAGCTATTGCGTGTGTGTGCTCGCTGGGAGACTTGGACTACTCGGACTGCTCCTGCTCTGTGAGTACAAACTGTTAGCGTTTCCCCTTGCAGTTGTGCTGCTACGCTTTGGCACTTTGCCCAGTTACTTTCTCCTGAGTCAGTTGAGCGTGCTGGAGATCTCTGAGTTTACCCGAGCTATTTACGTTATTTTGTACTGTCAGTTTTGTGGCCACTGTGCACTGTGGTCTGCCCACTGCACGTTATCGTGTGAGCCCTTTAGTGCACCTCGTAGCCTTTCTGTATGTCTTTATTTTTGGAACCGTTTCCCTTTGTGTCAATAAATGTGTTTGTTGTGTAACCTGCGCGTAAATCCATTCTTTCTCCTTCACTCCTTGATGCGCTGTGTAATAGCGCACGAGGAGGATTGTCACACACAATGCCACATTGTATTCTATAACAGCTTATGTAATTTTAGTGTTCTCGTGCAGTGTGTCGAAACTCGGACTAAACACCAAGTTAACCCCTTGCACTCTGGTCAATTTCCCTAAAAACGCCTAAAAATAACGTATCCAAAGTAAATCAAAAGCTGTTCTTCAACCCTTTGCAGCATCTTCATGGGGTTGGTCTCATTTAAAAGAAAACACTTTGAATTTTTTGGCAAAACAGTCATAATCTCTCTAAGTGTTCCTGCCACTGAGTAACAGTCATCTAAACATACTGAACTTGAAGAAAATAAAGTTCGCCTGGGCGTTTTTTTGGATATAAATGCTTGCAAATAACACACAGCTGTCAGATCCGGGCTGGAAAATGCAACAGAAATGTAGAACCAAGTGTTATCCAACTGAGGTCAAAATTTTGTAACAATACCACAAAAAATGAATATATTACACAGCTTTTTTGTCAGGTTGTTCCCAGGCGTTTTTGAACTGTGCCAAATTGTGCCAAATGGCACAGTTTGGAAAAACGTCTGTAACTTTTGAATGATTCAATATAGAAGTTTCATCTTGGGCTCTAATGAAAGGTGACACTCAGGGCTGTGTGTGTGTGTGTGGGGGGGTTTATTCATTCATGAATGAATGAATGAACAAACAAGCCCCCACACACAAAGAAGCATGCCACGTAAAAAATGTGTGGCTTTTTTTTTTTTAAAAGAAAAAATAACCTACAGTGCAATAAAAATTATACTAAAATATCTGTAATGTAAAGCTCTCACTCGACCTATTTATTCATCCTTGGAAAAAATGTTGATGAAAGATAGTAAAAGAAAGGGTATTATTTCAGAGTTTTATAACTCATTGACACTATCTTCAAGTGAAAATTCACTGAAAAGATTAAACTACTGGAAAGAAGATCTGCAAACTGAAATTTCAGAGGAACAATGGGAATTGACTTGTACAGAAGCTCAAACCAAATCAATAAATGTACGCCTTAAATTGATACATTTCAAATGGTTAATGCGGATGTATGTTACACCGGAGGAGTTAAATAAATATAACAAAAATATACCAGATACATGCACAAAATGCATGGAAAGTAAAGGAACTCTATTTCATTGTGTATGGGAATGTAGATTAATAAGAATGTTTTGGGAAGAGGTGAGGGTAACAATTGAAAAAATAATCTCAAAACAAATCATATTGAATCCTAAATTGTTTTTGTTGGGTCTGTACCCAGAAAAGCATAATTTTAATAAAAGTGAAAGAACATTCATAGACCTCAGTTTGCTTAATGCCAAAAAATGTATTGCACTATTATGGAAAAAGACTCATAGACCAGATGTGACTCAGTGGTTAAGACAGATGTTAACAAACCTTCCATTAGAAAGAATAACATATATACTGAAATCAAAGGAAATTGTGTTTGAGAATATATGGAGACCTTTTATTGATTATGTAAAAAATTTAAACATAACTTTTGAAGAAGAAGGTGAATGATGTGTGTGGACCTTGTAAATTCCAAACTGGTGAATGTATAATATGTATACTTATCTAATGGATTGCCTAGACTAAACAGAGGAGCATTGTTGATGACTTGCTTTTGTTGACAAGATGCTCCTAATCTTGGCAATATTACGCAAATGACAGAAGGCAGTCTTAGAAACAAATTTAATATGTGAATTGAAGGACAAATCCTGATCAAAAATAACTCCAAGGTTCCTCACAGAGCTATTAAGAGAAAGAGTAACTGCATCCAAACTGAAAGTTTGATTTGGAAAGGAATTTCTAAGTTTTTTTGGACCAACAAGAATGACTTCAGTCTTATCTGAATTTAATAGCAGGAAATTACAAGTCATCCAAACTTTGATTTCCTTAAGACAGGCTTCTAACTTGGCTAATTGATTAGTATCATCTGGCTTCATTGACAGGTATAATTGTGTGTCATCTGCATAACAGTGAAAATGTATACAGTGCTTTCTAATAATGTTGCCTAACGGAAGCATATATAAACTAAAAAGAGTAGGGCCAAGCACAGATCCCTGTGGAACTCCATGACTAAGCTTTGAGCTGAGAGAAAACTCATCATTTACATGAACAAACTGGAACCTATCAGATAAATAAGATCTAAACCATTGCAACGAAGTTCCATTAAGTCCAACATAGTGTTCTAATCTATCAAGTAGAATATTATGATCAATAGTATCAAAAGCTGCACTAAGATCTAAAAGGACAAGTACAGAAACTAGTCCATTATCAGATGCAATGAGAAGGTCGTTAGTGACCTTCGCTAAGGCTGTTTCAGTGCTATGATGGATTCTAAACCCAGATTGAAACTCCTCAAATAAACCATTTCCCTGCAGGTGGTCAAATAATTGCATAGCAACAACTCTTTCTAAGATTTTTGAAATGAAAGGGAGATTAGAGATTGGTCTATAGTTAGCTAAAGCTCCTGGATCTAGCGTTGGCTTTTTGAGTAAGGGTTTAATTACAGCCGTTTTAAAAGCCTGCGGTACATGGCCTAAAGTTAATGAAGAATTGATTATATGAAGAATAAAGCTACCAATAAGTGGGAAGACTTCTTTAAATAACCTGGTAGGAATAGGGTCTAAAAGACAAGTTGAAGGTTTGGATGAGGAAACTATTTTGTCTAACTCACAAAGGTCGATTGGAGTAAACTCATCAAGACAGACATCAATAGAAGGAGTTGTAGTAGTTACAGTATTTAAGTTAACTGTGGGAAGAATCTGATTGATTTTATCTCTGATGGATGAAATTTTATTATTGAAAAAGTTCATAAAGTCCTGACTAGTAAGCTCTAAGGGGATGCTAGGATTGACAGAGTCCTGACTCTTTGACAACCTGGCTACAGTACTGAAAAGAAACCTGGGATTATTCTTGTTCTCTTCTATTAATGCAGAGTAATAACTCGTTCTAGCTTTTCTAAGAGATTTTTTATAAATTAAAAGATGATTTCTCCAAGCTAAATAGATTTCATCTAAATTAGTAGAGCGCCATTTTCTTTCTAATTGACGAGTCTTCTGTTTTAAGCTACGAGTTTCTGTGTTGAACCAAGGAGTTAAAAATCTCTGATTAGACTTTTTCTTTTTTAAGGGGGCCACCAAGTCTAGAGCCTGATGCAGAGAAGCTGAAACACTATCCACCATGTTATCAATTACAGAAGGAGCAAGCTGTCTATAGCTTATTTCCGTTGTGTTGACACATGGCATAGAGGAAACAATCTGCATAAATTTGGAAACAGCATCATCTGAGAGGCATCTACTGTGATAATATTTTTCTTTAGGAGCCAAATAGTCAGAAATAGTAAAATCAAAGGTTAACAGACAATGGTCTGACAGTACAGGGTTATGAGGAAACACTACCAGATTTTCTATTTCTATGCCATATGTCAGAACAAGGTCCAGTGTATGGTGGAGGTAATGAGTAGAATTTCCTACTTTCTGAGAAAACCCAATCGAGTCTAATATTGAATTAAAAGCCACATTAAGGCAGTCACTATCTACATCCACATGTATATTAAAGTCCCCTACTATAATTATTCTATCAGATTTCAGCACTAAATCAGCTAAGAAATCAGGAAATTCGGATAAAAATTCTGAATAGGTTGATGGGGAACGATAAACTATGGCAAATAAAATTGGGTTTAACCTGGAATTGCTAAAGTGTCCAATGCTGAGGACCAGGCCCTCAAAGGAATTATAACATGTTTTTTGCTTTACATTAACTAGTAATTTGGAATGGTAAATTGATGCTACTCCTCCTCCACGACCAGAACTTCTGGGATTTTGACAGTTTAAATAACCAGAGGGAGTTGATTCATTTAAACCAACATAATCCTCTTGTCCTAACCAAGTCTCTGTAAGGGAAATTAAATCAATCTGATGATCAATTAACAGATCATGGACTAACAGAGACTTGGGAGTTAGAGACCTAATATTTAATAAACCACATTTAATTTTTAAATTATGAGGAGGAACAGAGGCCAATTCATTCAATTTAGAGGCTTTATGTTTAATTTGAGTTTTACCAATATTTTGCTTTATCACTTTGGGATGCTTATACATTATATTTTTATTTACTTTGGAGGGAGCAGACAACGATTCTCTGATGGGGAAGACAGGGGCTAAGTTGAGGGGTGGCGGATGAAGAGGAGCTGCAGAGAGGCGTGTAAGACTGAGACTCTGCTTCCTGGTCCCAACTCTGAGTAGTCAGGGTTTTGGAAATTTGGATAAAAAAGATGCCAGATTGTTAGATAAATGAGAAGCACCATCCAAAGTGGGATGAATGCTGTCTCGTCTCATAAGACCAGGTTTTCCCCAAAATGAGCTCCAATTGTCAATGTAGCCCACGTCATTTTTAGGACACCACACAGACAGCCAGCGGTTCAAGGATGACGAGCGACTAAACATGTCATCACTGGTCAGATTGGGGAGGGGCCCAGAGAATACTACAGTGGCTGACATCGTTTTTGCAAAGTCACACACCGATTCTACATTAAGTTTCGTGACTTCCGACTGCCGGAGACGGATGTCATTAATGCCGGCGTGAATAACAATTGTGGAATATTTACAGTTACTTTTAGCCAGCATTTTCAAATTTGACTCGATGTCGCCTGCTCTGGCCCCAGGAATGCATGTGACTATGGCCGATGGAGTCTCTAGGTTCACGTTTCTGACTACAGAGTCGCCAATGATCAGAGTTTTTTCCTCAGCGGGTGTGTCGCTGAGCGGGGAAAAACGATTAGAAACGTGAACAGGTTGGTGGTGAACCGGGGCTTTGCGACTAGGCTTCCTTCTCACCGTCACCCACCCAGTCTCCTCGCTGCAGAGGAGAGCCGGGGAACCGGTGACAGGGGGACCTAAGCTAGCTAGCTCCGCTGCAGCTAAGGGGCGTCCGTCGAGATTAACTGGCGCAGACGGTGTTTCAATGCAGCGGAGCCGGGATTCCAAATCAGACAACCTCGCCTCGAGCGCCTCAAAAAGACAACATTTATTACATTTACCGTTATCACTAAAAGAGGCAGAGGTGTAGCTAAACATCTGACAGAGAGAGCACACCAGAGGAGGAGAGGAAAGAGAGCTAGTAGCCATAGCTAGTGGCTCGAGAGCTGGAGAGCAAACCACACAGGCAGACAGCAAAACAGGAAGTGACGATACGTTACCACAAGGAAGTGACGATTAAACAGAGGAGCATTGTTGAAGATTTGATTTTGCTGGTGGTTGTTGGTGTTTTTAGTGCATCTTTTTTTTTTTTGTAGTACTTTAGTGTTAGTGTTTGATTGTTTGTATCATGTTTGTTAAAAAAAAAAGGTTCAATAAAGATATTGTGGGAAAAAAAAAAATATCTGTAATGTAGAGGATAACAACTCCCCTCCCCCCCGCTACAGAGGACGGACATCGTCCATCGCCACATGACGGACCGCGGCCATGCGCCGCGGTCTACTACGCACAGTTGTACTAAAATATCTGCAATAATATCTGCAATCCGCTACAGAGGAGTAGCGGGGGGGGGGGGGACCGTTCGCGGTCCGTCATGTGGCGATGACGCACAGTTGTAATTTACCGATCGGTCAAAAGTCATTTTGATTACAATTTTCAGGGATAAAGAATAATTTAGCTTATAACACTTACCTGTCAACAACAGCAGTGTCGCTGGCAAACTTCTCTTCCTCATTGTCAGACGAACATGACGCTGGTCCGCTTGTTACGACTCGTGGTTCTGGTCACATGACCCGGTCAAACGATGATTCCATTATTGCGGTTTTGCGCTTCCATGATTGCGGTTTTGGCGAACGATTTTTCAAAGCAAATAAGAACAGTAGTAAGAAAAAAAGACTGGCGAACGCGTGTGTGTCACCCAGCGGCTTACACAAAACAGAGTTTACGCACGGGACGCACGCTTTCAATCGTCGAACTTCTCTGCTTCAATTGGCTCGCTGTATTCACAGCCGTTGGTAGGCGGGTCCTTCTTGCTAGGTTTTCAGACATTGGTTGTTCAAGGTTTCAGAAACCCAATTCAAGGCTCTTATTAGTCGAATGAGAGGTCAATCAAACCTAAACCAATCAAAGCACTCCTTTGGCTTTCTGTTCGCAGCTGTGTCTGTAGTGGAAGAACGGAAATGCAGCTTTTTTTTTTCAGTGCGCTCTGAGACGCACAGTGTGCGTCCTAGTGCGCACGAGGGCGCGCTAGGACGCAGAGACGTGACCGCCCGCGGTATCCCGGAGTGCAAGAGGTTAAACCATAGTCAATGAAGACAGAGTTGTTGTAAGATTGAACTTTTACTTAAACACTTCTTCATTAATGTTTGGTGAAAACTTTAAACAAAATAATACAAAATGTTCAGTCTCTGTGTTTTTAACAAAGATTTATTTCTCTGTACATATTTGTTAACCATGAAGTTACATAACTATGTGCACTTTACAGTGGATCCGGAAAGTATTCACAGTGCTTCACTTTTTCCACATTTTATGTTACAGCCTTATTCCAAACTGGATTACATTCATTTTTTCCTCAAAATTCTACACACAATACCCCATAATGACAATGTGAGAAAAGTTTTTTTGAGAATTTTGCAAATTTATTAAAAACAAAAAACTAAGAAATCACATGTACATCGGTATCCACAGCCTTTGTCATGAAGCTCAAAATTGAGCTCAGGTGCATCCTGTTTCCACTGATCATCCTTGAGATGTTTCTACAGCTTAATTGGAGTCCACCTGTGGTAAATTCAGTTGATTGGACATGATTTGGAAAGGCACACACCTGTCTATATAAGGTCCCGCAGTTGACAGTGCATGTCAGAGCACAAACCAAGCTTGAAGTCAGAGGAATTGTCTGTAGACCTCCAAGACAGGATTGTCTCGAGGCACAAATCTGGGGAAGGGTACAGAAAAATTTCTGCTGGTGGAGGAGAGATGCGGGCAGTGAAGATGGCTGCTTAAGTGAGGAGCTCCGCAGTGCAGACAGCCTTTTTACTTCTACAAGGGCGCTTTTCTCTTGTTTCCTTGGCTGAAACTACTCTACACTTTGCATTGAGACTGCATTTGTGGAGAACAGGATTAAAATGCCAACGCAGCAACAGA
The DNA here is from genome assembly GCA_020510985.1 of Pholidichthys leucotaenia. Lineage (NCBI taxonomy): Eukaryota > Metazoa > Chordata > Actinopteri > Cichliformes > Pholidichthyidae > Pholidichthys > Pholidichthys leucotaenia. The sequence goes on from CM035842.1 coordinate 118,376,704, forward strand.
AACGTAATATTCGCTCCAAAGCCGGTGCTAGCAAGGAAAGTTTGGCTAAAGCTAGCGATACTGCAACGAGCCCTCCTTCCTCTCCGCCACCTTCAACAGATGCAGGTGTTTCTTAAGACCAAACGGCGGAGGACATTTCTAAGATTTATGCACTGCTGAAAGAAATATCGGAGAGGCAAGACGCTAAGCTTAACTCTATAGAGGTGTCAACGAGGGCGGTGAATACCAAGTTAACGGAGTTAGCCACCCGGCTGGGAGACGTGGAATCTCGCGTTGCCTTTCTTGAAGATGCAAATGTAGCTCTGGATGCTAATCCTCCCGCAATTCAGACGCAGGTGGAAGATTTACTTCTGAAGCTGGATGACTTGGAAAATTGATCACGCCGAAACAATCTACGTTTTGTCGGCTTTCCAGAAAACTGTGAAAAGTCAGATGCCCTCACCTTCATGCACAAAGCTATCCCAGATCTGCTGAAAATTGAGTTTCCTGGAGGGCTGGAAATTGACCGTGCGCATCGGAGCCTTGCTAGACGCAAACCAGACGGCCAGCCACCCAGGGCTATCCTGATTCGACTCCTGCGCTTCCAGGATAGGGAGCGTATTGTGGAGGCAGCACGCGGGATGGGAAAGCTGGATTGGAATGGTCATCATATCATGATTTTTCCGGATTACTCCAGATGAGTGTCCGAGATGAGGGCGGCATTCAAGCAATGTAAACACCTGCTGCATCAGAAGAAAATTGCATTTTCTCTCAGGTATCCTGCAGTTCTCGTTGTGAAGATGGCAAGTGGTAAACAGGAGTTCACTGATCCTAAGAAAGCATTGAACTTGATTCTTTCACTACCGTGAGACATTGATGAACAATGGTATGAATACATGTTATATGTTTATTTGCTATATATTTTTTTGACGGAGGATTTGATGCAGTATTAATGTAAGGTTTCATTTTTTCTTTTACTGCCTGCACTTTATTATTTGTAGGCATGAGGCTGCTGCGATGTTGCGGCTCTCCCTAAGTTTGTTGCACTGTTCACAGTCACGGTCCTAGAGTTTTTTCTTTTCTTTTTTTTGGTTGGTGCTGTTCTTATGCACCGATGGGTGACATTGGTTTTAGGTCACCATTTATGTTACTTTATGATTAAGTGGTTTTCGTTTCTTTTTTTTGTATTTTTAATTTTTATTGTGTTTGTCTTTTGCCCAGTGAGGGGGTTTTTGGTGGAGAATTGTTGGATAATTTGGATGGTAATATGGACCGTTTATGATGTTGGCTAATTATCAGAGCTTTCTTAACCTTATTACTTGGAATGTTAAAGGTCTTAACCACCCAATTAAGAGGAAAAAAATTTTGGCGTTTATTAAATCAAAAAAAGTGGATGTAGCATTGCTTCAGGAGACTCACCTCACTAAAACAGAATCTAAAAAACTCTGTCGGGATTGGGTGGGTCACGGGTTTGCATCTTGCGGTAATAGCCAGAGCAGGGGAGTGGCAATCCTTTTTCATAAACATTTGCAGTTCAAGTGTCTAAGAGAGGTTAGTGATGATGATGGACGACTCCTCATAATTCTTATAGAAATTCAGGGCCATAGGATGATACTCGCTAATGTTTATGCACCAAATATAGTTGATAGTGCATTTTTTGCACAACTGGAACACGAACTAAGCGAAATGGGTAATTATCCCATTTTAGTAGGTGGGGATTTTAATCAGGTCATGGACAACATTTTAGATCGGAGCACCCCCTCACAGCGTTTATCTAAATCTGGCTCTATATTGAAAGACATGTGCAATGCAATTGGTTTGGTGGACGTTTGGCGGCTTTTTAACCCGTCCACAAGGGATTACACTTTTTATTCCACTGCTCATAATGTGTTTTCCAGGATTGATTACTTTCTAATGTCAAAATCTTCTGTTTTCTCTGTAAATTTGAGCTCCATTGGTAGCATACTACTATCAGACCATGCCCCTGTTTTTTACATATGATCCCGCCTTGTCAGTTAAAAAAAAATTCTAGATGGAGGCTTAATTCAAGCCTTCTTCTTAATCCAGAATTTGTGTCCTCTTTGAAAGCAGAGATCTCCTTATATCTTGAGACAAATTGGGATTCTGCTTCCTCTGCTAGTGTTGCTTGGGAGGCCTTTAAGGCATTTATCAGGGCACATATTATTCAATATGCATCTTTTAAAAAGAAAGCTAACATTGCTAAACAGATTGATTTGGAGAGGAGAATAGCTATATCAGAGACTGCATTCAAACAGGACACAAACTTAGTAAATCTGTCACCCCTTGTGAAGCTTAAGTATGAGCTGAATTCAATCCTAACACAAAAAGCTGAATTTTCCCTATTTCGCCTTAGGCATAAACAATTCGAGGAGGGGGACAAAGCTGGCAAAATGCTGGCTAGATATATTAAAATGAAAGAAGCTCAGTGCATTATATCTGCTATATCCCCTGACTGCACAACAACCACTGCTGCCTCTAAAGACATCAAGTCCTGCTGCCCACTCCCCACTCCACCAACACCCCCCCACTCCCAACACACAGCCCCCCAACCTGACCCTGACCAAGACCCAAGTGAGGACGGAGCTGAGGAAGATCAAGGCGAGGAAGGCGTCGGGACCAGACGGCGTCAGCGCAAAGCTCCTCAAGTCCTGTGCAGACCAGCTGTGTGGGATTGTGGCGTACATCTTCAACCTGAGCCTGAAGCTGGGGAGGGTACCACAGCTGTGGAAAACATCTTGTGTGGTACCTGTACCAAAAACTTCCCACCCCAAAGACCTGAACAGCTACAGACCGGTGGCCTTGACGTCCCACTTGATGAAGACCCTGGAGAGACTGCTCCTTGCTCACCTCCGCCCCCTGGTGGGACCAGCGATGGATCCACTCCAGTTCGCCTACCAGCATGGCATTGGGGTGGAGGATGCGGTGATCTTCCTCCTTCACCGTTCTCTGTCCCACCTGGAGAAGCCCGGGAATGTGGTGAGGATCATGTTCTTTGACTTCTCCAGTGCTTTCAACACCATCCAACCGATGATCCTGAAGGACAAGCTGCTGCGCGCAGGGGTGGACCAGCACCTGTCATCATGGATCCTGGACTACCTCACCAACCGGCCTCAGTTTGTGAGAACCCGGGACTGTGTGTCCGACACGATCATCGGTAGCACGGGGGCCCCCCAGGAAACGGTGTTGGCTCCCTTCCTGTTCACTCTTTATACTGCGGACTTCTCACACAACACAACACACTGCCATCTACAGAAGTTCTCTGATGACTCTGCGATCGTTGGCCTCATCTCCAACGGAGATGAAGCTGAGTACAGAGGACTTATCCAGGACTTCGTGGACTGGTGCCATCGGAACTGCCTCCAGATCAACGCGAGGAAAACTAAGGAGCTGGTGGTGGACTGCCGCAGGCATGGACAACCCCTCACAGCACCAGTAAATATACAGGGAACAGACATCGAGATGGTGACATCCTACAAGTACCTGGGTGTTCATCTGAACAATAAACTAGACTGGTCACACAATACTGACGCACTCTACAAGAAGGGACAGCACAGGCTGTTCTTACTGAGGAGACTCAGGTCTTTTGGTGTACAAGGGGCGCTGCTGAAGACATTCTATGACACGGTGGTGGCATCAGCCATCACTTTTGGAGTGGTCTGCTGGGGCAGTGGCATTACCGCAGCCGATAGGAAGAGACTGAACAAACTGATCAAGAAAGCTAGCTCTGTCCTGGGGCAGCGCCTTGACCCGGTGGAGATAGGAGAGAGAAGGACAGTGGCTAAACTGTCATCTTTTAACACCTCCCTTAAGCAATGTCACGTGCCCACCTGCCTCAAATCCTCCACCATCATCCCTGTCCCCAAGAAGCCACGAATTACTGGACTTAACGACTACAGACCTGTAGCGCTCACCTCTGTAGTCATGAAGTCCTTTGAGCGCCTGGTCCTGTCTCACCTCAAGTCCATCACCACTCCCCTCCTGGACCCGCTGCAGTTTGCCTATCGTGCCAACAGGTCTGTGGACGACGCAGTCAACCTGGCCCTCCACTCCATCCTGCAGCACCTGGACTCCCCGGGAACCTACGCCAGGATTCTGTTTGTGGACTTCAGCTCTGCATTCAACACCATCCGCCCCGCTCTGCTCCAGGACAAGCTGTCCCTGCTTGATGTGCCTGACTCCCTCTGCAGGTGGATCACCGACTTCCTGACGAACCGGAGGCAGCATGTGCGGCTGGGGAAGTCTGTCTCGGACTCTGTTAGCATCAGCATCGGATCACCCCAGGGCTGTGTACTTTCCCCCCTACTCTTCTCCCTTTATACCAACTCCTGCACCTCCACCCACCAGTCTGTTAAGCTGATTAAGTTTGCGGATGACACCACCCTCATCGGGCTCATCTCCAACGGCGACGAGTCTGTCTACAGGAAAGAGGTGGCCCAGCTGGTGTCCTGGTGCAGCCACAACAACCTGCAGCTGAACGCTCTGAAGACAGCGGAGATGATTGTGGACTTCAGGAAAGTCACAACCCCCCTGCCCCCCCTCACCATCACAGGCTCTCCCATCACCATTGCAGATTCCTTCCACTTCTTGGGCACCACCATCACCCGGGACCTCAAATGGGAGCCAACCATCAGCTCCCTCATCAAAAAGGCCCAGCAGAGGATGTTCTTTCTGCGGCAGCTGAGGAAGCTCAAGCTACCCACCAAGATGTTAGTGCAGTTCTACTCGGCCATCATCGAGTCCATCCTCACCTCCTCCATAACCGTGTGGTACGCAGGAGCCACTGCCAGGGACAGACTAAGGCTGCAGCGCGTCGTGCGCACTGCTGAGAAGGTGATCGGCTGCAAGCTCCCATCTCTCCAGGACCTGTACATCTCCAGGACCCGGAGGCGTGCTGGCCGGATCATAGCCGATCCTTCACACCCTGGTCATGTACTGTTTGCCCCCCTTCCCTCAGGTAGAAGACTTCAGTCCATTCAGACTAAAACCTCCCGACACATGAATAGCTTTTTCCCCTCTGCCATCAGACTGCTGAACATTAAGTGACTTATTGACTCTCGTGCACTATATACAGCAGCTCAACCAGACTCATGTCATTCATCACTGTTTTTCTGTTGCATTATCAACTGCACTGTGGTACCCCATATTATCTGCTACTTGCTAATTTATTTAAAACTGCCTTGACTAGTATTACTCATTATTACTATTATTATTATTATTATTATTATTACTTATTTTTCTACACTTATTGCATGTTTTTAGTCCTTTAGTTTTTTAGTTTATCTCTTTATCTCATCATGTTTTTAATGTTGCAGCATGGCACTGAGACAAATTCCTAGTTTGTGTACTACATGAACAATGGCAATAAATCTGATTCTGATTCTGATTCTGATCTCTGCTGGAGTCCGAGTTCCACCCTATGCAGGACATACTGAATGCACTGAGGAGCTCATTTAGCAGCAGACTACATCATCCCAGGTGCACAACCGAGAGGTTTCGCAGGTCCTTCCTACCAACGGCTGTCAGACTGTACAACCTAAGCAGGGCTGCTCGCAGAGATAACAAAAAGACGTAACAACCTAATAGTTTTGAATGCAAAAGATGCAACAGACTTACACAATGGTCCCCTCTGGCATACAACTAGGAAAATACCGGTCACTATGGAGAGTGAGAATATGTATGGGCACATAATCATACCATGTAGGATAACTAAGTAGACGGTTGTGCTGTTTCATCCCATCTAGCTACAATGCTCCGCACTGTGTGTGTTTATATATTTACATATTTATTCCACCTAGCTGCAATGCTCCGTACTGTGGGTGTTTATATATCTACATATTTATTCCATCTAGCTACAATGCTCCGCACTGTGTGTTTATATACTCATATATTTATTCCATCCAGCTACAATGCTCTGCACTGTGTGTCTGTGTATATATAGTATATACAGTATATATACAGTATATATTTATAGTAGTATGTATATATGTATATTAGCTGCTCTTGCTTTTTTTTCTTGCCTTCTGATTGTTGCTGTGAGTGTTGCTATCCCTGTGCTGTTGCAATCCTGAAATTTCCCCATTGTGGGACTAATAAAGGCTTATCTTATCTTATCTTATCTTATTAGGGCACAGGATGGTACTCTGGTGTCAGACTCAAAAGAAATTAATGGTGCTTTTAGAGAATTTTACACTTCGCTTTATTCTTCTGAAATGGAGGCTGGATCTCAAGAGATTTATGCATTTTTGTCTTTCCTGTCTTTGCCCTCCCTAACGAAGGAACCAATAGACCTGCTTGACGCCCCAGTTACTAAAGATGAAATTGTGAAAGTTATTAAGAGCCTTCCGACTGGAAAGGCACCGGATCCTGATGGATTCACTGTAGAATTTTACAGGGCCTGTGTTGATGAGCTTTCTCCTTTACTTTTAGAAATGTTTGCGGAATCTTTTGAACAAGGCCTTCTGCCCCCTTCTTTAACAGAGGCTTTAATTTCGCTTATTTTAAAAAGCAATAAAGACCCGTTAGATTGCAAGAATTATAGACCAATTAGTCTTATAAACTGTGACTGTAAAATTCTTTCCAAAATTTTGGCATTAAGATTAGATAAAGTAATGATATCTCTTATAAATCCTGATCAGGTGGGTTTTATTCGTTCCAGGGGTGCGGCAGACAATATTAGGCGATTTATTGATATTATATGGTCAGTTCAAAATGATCCCTCACTTGCACACCTCTCTCCAGTGGCAGCCCTCTCCCTGGATGCTGAAAAAGCATTTGACAGGGTTGAGTGGCAGTATCTTTTTGCTACTCTAGAGACTTTTGGTTTTGGTTCAAAGTTTCTTTCCTGGATTAAATTACTATATAATGAACCTAGAGCTTCAGTGATATCAAATTGAGTTACATCACAGCCTTTTAGACTCTATAGGGGTACGCGCCAGGGCTGCCCTTTAAGTCCCCTCCTTTTCGCTTTGGCATTAGAACCATTAGCTGTTGCTATCCGCAAAGACGGCAATTTTCCAGGTGTTCAGGTCCATGGCAGTACCCATAAGATAATGTTGTATGCTGATGATGCACTGGTACTGATTACACAACCTCAAAAATCAATTCCAGCTCTCCTTAAAATTATTAACCAATTTTCACATCTGTCTGGTTATAGAGTTAACTGGATAAAATCAGAAATTCTCCCTCTAACATCTTATTGCCCTAAAACACTGTTTACATTTGGTCAAAATATAGGCTTTTCTTGGCCAAAATTAGGAATTAAATATCTTGGCATCCTGTTTCCTCACACTTTATCGGATCTGATTCAGATTAATTTTGAGCCTTTGCTCGAAAAATTTAAAATAGTCATAGAGAGGTGGTTGCCTCTTTTTTTGTCTCTTTGGGGCAAGGTCAACGTTATTAAGATGATTTGTGCACCCCGATTTAATTACCTTCTACAATCCCTTCCTCTTAAGATTCCAGTTGGTTATTTTCGGCAATTTGATAGGTTGTGCAATAAGTTTTTATGGAATGGTAAGCGCCCTAGATTAAAGTTGAAAAGATTACAAAAGCTACAGATTCAGGAGGTTTGGGGGTCCCAAATCTAGTTTTATATCATTACGCTTTTAGTCTTAGACATTTGATTCATTGGGCTCTCCCCCCTGAGAGAGCTCCCCCTTGGTTTTATTTGGAGAGTTATCTGAGCAGCCCTCTTCCCTTAGTACATCTAATCACAATCAAACTTCCTCCTGAATTTCAGTCGCATCCTATTGTATCCTTTTTACAATACGTTTGGAAGAGGGTTGCTTCTATATTAGGGTTTAGCTCTCATCTGCATTCTATGGCTTCTATTTGGCTTAACCCAAGTCTCCACATTGGAAAATCCCCATTTATTTGGAAAATCTGGGTGAAAAAGGACATCTTGATGTTAAAAGATCTATATGAAGGGGGAGCTCTCAAATCATTTGATGATCTATGGGCACAGTATGGTCTACCACAGAATCAGTTTTGGAAATATTTACAACTTCGACATTTGCTGTGTCAAGTCTTTGGATCTACAACTACCCCTCCTCCTGATGCAGATTGGCTCATCCAGGCATTGAGTTCCTGTGGTAAAAGATGTAAGGCCTCAAATTTCTATTCAATGCTCCTTAAGAGCTCAAATAAAGATTTTTCATCCCTTAAACTCGTATGGGAAAAAGATCTGAATTCACAATTTACTGATGCTGAATGGGCAAATATTTTAAGGAATGGGAAGAAAGTGTCTAGGGAATTGAAAACCAGACTTGTTCAATTTAAAATTTTGAATCGATTCTACTGGACACCTCGTAAAATGTTTAGAGCAAATCTCATTCATTCATCAAGCTGCTGGAGATGTCTACAGGGGGAGGGTACATTTATCCATATGATCTGGAGTTGTCCGGTAATACAGGACTTTTGGTTGGAGATCCATAGACATATTATGACAATTGTTAAGCAAGAAGTGCCATTCACTCAGAGACTTTTTGTCCTTGGGGATCCATCAACTATTCAGGACCCAATCTCTGACGCCGAGTGGATTCAGACTGCTTTGATGGTGGGCCGAAAGTTGATTATTTCTTATTGGAAATCTTCCTCTGCCCCACCCGTAGCTCAATGGCTCAGGGAGCTGGGCAGGCTTGCTGCACTAGAACGCCTTTCATATAAACTTTTGGACAGGATGGACAGCTTTTACAATAAGTGGGGATCCTATCTCACCTTTATAGGTGTTATAGATTAAGCCAATCATCTTAGGAGTATTAGGGTGGAACTGGAATGTTTTATCCTCTCATTTATCTTTTGTTCATATGAAAGACAAAAAATAAAATAGAAAGATGTCTTTACCTTCTTTACATGTTTCAACTGCACTGCAGCCTTCGTCAGAAGACTTCTGACTCATCCTTGAGAGACTTCTGACGAAGGCTGCAGTGCAGTTGAAACATGTAAAGAAGGTAAAGACATCTTTCTATTTTATTTTTTGTCTTTCATATGAACAAAAAATAAATAAATAAATAATTAAAAGAAGACAAAATGAACCTATTTGACATTTTATCCTCTCACTGAGTATATTTGTTTTTGATGTTTTTGTTTTGTTTTTTTGTTTTTTGGCCTGTTTGTTTTTTTGTTTTTTTTTTTGCTTTATTTTCTAAATTGAAAACCCAGTAAAATTCAAATTACAAAAACAACAAAAAACTAAGAAATCACATGTACATCAGTATCCACAGCCTTTGTCATGAAGCTCAAAATTGAGCTCAGGTGCATCCTGTTTCCACTGATCATCCTTGAGATGTTTCTACAGCTTAATTGGAGTCCACCTGTGGTAAATTCAGTTGATTGGACATGATTTGGAAAGGCACACACCTGTCTATATAAGGTCCTGCAGTTGACAGTGCATGTCAGAGCACAAACCAAGCTTGAAGTCAGAGGAATTGTCTGTAGACCTCCAAGACAGGATTGTCTCAAGGCACAAATCAGGGGAAGGGTACAGAAAAATTTCTGCTGCTTTGAAGATCCCTATGAGCACAGTGGCCTCCATCATCCATAAATTGAAGAATTTTGGAACCACCAGAACTCTTCCTAGAGCTGGCTGGCCATCTAAGCTGAGCAATCAGAGGAGAAGGGCCTTAGTCAGGGAGGTGACCAAGAACCCGATGGTCACTCTGTCAGAGCTCCAGCATTCCTCTGGAGAGAGGAGAACCTTCCAGAAGGACAACCATCTCTGCAGCAATCCACCAGTCAACCCTTTATGGTAGAGTGGCCAGACGGAAGCCACTCCTTAGTAAAAGGCACATGGCAGCCCGCCTGGAGTTTGCCAAAAGCCACCTGAAGGACTCTCAGAGAAACATGAGAAACAAAATTCTCAGATCTGACGAGACAAAGATGGAATTCTTTAGCGTGAATGCCAGGCGTCATATTTGGAGGAAGCCAGGCACCGCTCATCACCAGACCAATACCATCCCTACAGTGAAGCATGGTGGTGGCAGCATCATGCTGTGGGGATGTTTTTCAGCGGAAGGAGCTGGTGGACTAGTCAGGATAGAGGGAAGGATGAATGCAGCAATGTACAGAAACATCCTGGATGAAAACCTGCTCCAGAGCACTCTTGACCTCAGATTGGGGCGACGGTTCATCTTTCAGCAGGACAACGACCCTAAGCACAGAGCCATGATACCAAAGCAGTGGCTTCAGGACAACTCTGTGAATGTCCTTGAGTGGCCCAGCCAGAGCCCAGACTTCAATCCAACTGAACATCTCTGGAGAGATCAGAAAATGGCTGTGCACCGACGCTTCCCATCCAACCTGATGGAGCTTGAGAGGTGCTGCAAAGAGGAATGGGTGAAACTGCCCAAAGATAGGTGTGCCAAGCTTGTGGCATCATATTCAAAAAGACTTGAGGCTGTAATTGCTGCCAAAGGTGCATCAACAAAGTATTGAGTAAAGGCTGTGAATACTTATGTACATGTGATTTCTTAGGTTTTTATTTTTAATAAATTTGCAAAAATCTCAAAAAAAAAAAACTTTTTTCACATTGTCATTATGGGGTGTTGTGTGTAGAATTTTGAAGGAAAAAAATTAATTTAATCCATTTCAGAATAAGGCTGTAACATAAAATTTGGAAAAGTGAAGCACTGTGAATACTTTCCGGATGCACTGTAATTAGCAATGTGTAGCTAGTTTCATACATTTTTTGGCATGTTTTTAGCTGTAAATAAATGTCCTTTTAAATCTCTCATTAAGTTACAATTTTTTGACAAAACGTCACTATTTATGATTTTAAAATACTTAGCATTAAATCAATGAACCTACGGCATTGCCTCTGTGATGTTCGATAGTGGATGGTGACAGATTAAATTCAGACAGGAAGTAGCTTAACAGGATGTGATATCAACTGATGGCTCATTTCAGAATAAGATTACATTTGCAAGCAAATTAAAACTTGTGGCAATCATTTAGTTTTTTTTAACCCAAAATGAGTGACATAAGATCAATTAAAGAAAAATACGTAACTAAAAACTAAACAAATGCCTTAAGAACATCACAGTAATGACAGTTTTGTCTTCTAATTTGATTATATTCATTCAGAGTCACACACAAATTTGCATCTGCGCAAATTGGATTTTGTTCAGCTCAGGTGAAAAATTTTCTTCACCTTCAGTTTGAAAATGAGATCACCACTCACTGGAGACAGATGGACTGGAGGTCCTTGACAATGTGTATCCACCATTTGGTTAGTGCTGAAAACAACCAACATCATGATGCAGTTTCTGGAGGAGGTAGTGGCATTTTTCCAGCTGTGTGCCCCTCCACATAATGTTGTGAACTCAAACATGACGGCATTTTGGGGGATTTCCACAGCAGGTACACAGTGGCTGCAGAAGTTAAGACGGTAACCCTGCCTCTTTGCAGGGCAAATTTGCTGTTAAGAAGAAGAAGAATGATAGCCTTCATACTGCCACCTGCTGACATGGTAGACCCACTACAGTGCAGCACAAAAGTACTCCGGTTAATTATTTTGACCAATTAAGTGAAATTAGAGAATTTCTGATGATCACCTGTTGATCCCTCACTGTACACTGGTGGGCTGCAGCACGGTGGTTGAAAATCACTGCATTAGAGTGACAGTTTACACTTTAAATATTAGGCTTGAAAACAGAACATGTTTGAAGATAACAGATAAATTATTTTAAATTAGAAAGAAACCAGCTGTTCAAGCCCAGTCAACAGTTAGCATCAAAACCTGATTAAGGAAGACAAAGATTTTATGTTAAGTTTATTTTTATATTATACACAGAGCTGTTCAAAGTCTTAGACCTATATTCTTCATAATAACAGACTTTTTTGGCAGGAAAAGTGCAAGTACGTCAGCACTGTAAGAGGAACGCAGGTGTGAACTGAGCAGCAGGAGCTAGTCCAGCGATCGTATAAGTGAAGGAAAATAAACCTTTTTTTACACATGAGGAGCACAAGAAAAATATGCTTTCCTCACAAAACATGGAATAGAGTTGGTGAGGCAACAGCAGCATAAAACAGGTGAAATATTTGGGGCGCTAAAGTGGAAACACGTTTTCTCTATTGCACTCATGTTGTGCATTTTAGAAATGTTCATAAATTTGCACAAATACACAGCAGACTGTTGAAGGCGATAACATTTAAAATGAACGGTGCTTCTGTCACATGGAGTTTGTCCATCTTTAAAGGCTTGGAGGACTTTTCAGTGCAGTGCCCCCAGCAGTTAGGAGGTGCTAAAATAACAGTTACCATAGTAACTACCTCTAAGGACTACAGCATTAAGATTAAGGCCTGACTGTTGTCTTGTCTTCCTTTCCCTAAAATGACGGACAGAGCAGCTCCTGCTTCCTCCATGTCACAGAAGAGGTGATGCAGCTCAGCTCACAACAGGCGTCCTCTTCCCATAAAGGCGGACACACTCGCAGCATTCCTGCAAGAGCACCAATATGCACTGTGAGGCTGCAAGTTAGAGAAGTTTTACGGTGAGATCAAAGTTTATCTCATAAAAGAGACTGGAAAAGCATTGAAGACTGCAGCATGGTGAGGTCCTGACAGCCTTCAGGAGTTTTTGCAATGTTGGACTTATTTTGAAGATTTTCTTTTCCTGACATTAGCATCCTGGATACCAACTGTAGATTTAATGGACTGAAAATGAATTATCTCGCCTCACTGAAAATCAACACATAGTTTTGAAGTTGTAAATGCTACTGTTTTGTTTTTTTTTAACAGTGAGATGAATCAGCTGAAGTCAGGCAAAAGGCTGCATGTGTATTGATTGCAGAATACCATTAAGCCATTTAAGTATTCAGCTGCATCAGCAGCTTCGGGCTACACCAGCCAACTCCGCCCTGCTCTTCTTGAACAGGCCTTCCTCCCCCCTCTACAACCATTTCTGACTCTTTGTTTTTGGATTTTGCTTTTTTCCATGTTATATTTGAACATCATCAACACTGTTTTACTGGGCGGAGCCTCCAAACGCAGCGTGATGATTATGTTGTAAAACCGCGGCGGTGATACCTTTGGCTGCAGCCACGAGTTGGCAAGAGACAGCAGAGACTCATTAGCACAGTGGACACTTGCAGCATGTCAAAGCTTGGCTGCTGCCATCCAACTCACAAAATTACACCAGAACCATCGGGGAGAAAAGCCATTGATCTCCTCCGATTCTGTAGGATATCATGCACACATCTAACGTGCTTCACACCCAGACAACTCCTGGCACACAGAGCGGGAGTTCTGCTGTGTGAAGGCAGCCATTCTGGACTGCTTGGAAGGAGGGTCGAAGACCGGATTTCTCAGACTAATTAACACCTGAGCGTCAACAGCACCATACGTTCCAGCACCAATTCCCAGCAGCTCTGTTTTCACTGAACAAACTAGCAAAGGAGCAGGACAGCACATGTGTTTGAAGGCTTCTGACTGTGTTGCACATGTGTTGTATAAGTCATTTTGGGAAAGTGCTGCCTTCTAACACACTTGGGCTTAATGTTACCGTCTGCATCATATTGCCCAAATCACAAATTGGAGATATGAAAATATGTTTCAAAGGAGGTAGACATATGTAGGCGTGTGAGGCTTGGTAATAAATATGATCAGATTTAAAGATTAAAGTGAACTTTGAGCCTCCTTAAGAGCTCATAATTAGGCATGATTACCAAAAGGGACAAACACAAGAAGGTTGTTTTAAATTATATTAGTAGTGAAACACAGATATTATGGAATTTGTAAGGACCCCTTTACACAGACGGAGATCGTTGGGTGACCATTGAGAGATCAAAAATAGGTCCAATCTCACAATTATCTCCTAAAGGCTCGAAAAATGAGTTTCTGTGCAAAGGATTGGGAGATCACTGTGCAGTTTTCATGACGATCTATAGATCGCTGAGGGACCGTTGAGAGTTTCTTGAGTGATTGAAAAAATGACAAGATCTCTCAATGATCATTCAGTGGCCTCTCAGCAATTGCTAAGATCTCTCAATAATCTCATGGGGGTCTTCCCTTTGAATCTCAATGATCAAAAGGGATGTGAGCTCTCAAAAAGTGCTCAACAATCTCATCCATCTCCCAATGATCTCTCTGTGATCTCTGTTGCAGTCTTTCACTGAACTCTACTGATCTTCTATTGAACGCTCAGAGACCTCTCACTGATCTCTCAGCCATCTCTGCCTTTGTGGTGGAAAAATTTTGCGTTCATTGAAAGATCACTGAGAGATCATTGGGATCTTCCAATGATCTCTTAGTAATCTTTCAGTGAGCTTTCAATAAATGCAAATTTTTCCACCCTGAAGGTAGAGCTAGCTGAGAGATCAGTGAGGGATCACTGAGCATTTGATGAAAGACCAATAGAGTTCATTGAAAGATCACTGAAAGATCATTGGGGGATCAGTTGTTGAGCACTCCTCAAGAGTTTGTTGAGAGTTTGTTTCCCTTTAGGGACTGTTGAGAAATTGTTTGGGAATGAGTCAAAACTTTGAGGACCATGTGTGGTGTTTGGACGTGGTGGCTTGCCGTAGGTGACGTCATCACGTGGCAAACTGGCCGTGGCACCATATGGCGCCACCCTTCTGTATATAGTTCAGTTGTGTGTTGAATAAAGGAGAGTGCAGTTTATATCCGCTGTCCGCACCTCATTCCCAGACAATACAAATGGCGACGAGGATAAACCCTAACAACTCCGACATGAAAACATGCTTGAATCCCCCGCAGCCATTCCTCGCTCTACCAGGTGAGCCACCAATCCCGTGGCCCCACTGGCATAAGATATTTCAGAATTATATCGCCGCTACCGGCTTGAACAATGCTAACAATAAGAAGCTAAGAATGCTAACCTGCTATCTCGGCACCGAAGGACAGTGGATGCTTCACTCTCTGGGCCCTGAGAACATGTACAAACACTATGTGGCTGCGATGAACACACTTTACGCTGACTATAACAGTGTATCGGCACGGAGAGCAATGTTCTTTCAGCTCTGCGAGCATGAGGGTAAGTCACTCCAGCATTATATAACAGAGCTCCGGGACCTAGCAAGCACCTGTGATTTTGGTGGGTTGAAGGAAGAGATGATGTGCGATAAGCTAGCGGAAAGTACTAACAACAGGAGACTGCAGAGTAGGCTGTTTTCAACAACAGACAAGCTAACACTGGACAAGACTGTGAAATTGGCATCCCAGATGGAGGCAGAGGACGAGTTTTTGTCACAGCTATCGCTGCCTAGCCAACAAGCACCTTGTCCGACCCCACAAACACAGGTCGTCGCTGCCACCGCCCAGCACTCCAGCCCCGCACCTCCCCGCTGCAACCGAAAGAAGAAGGGTAGGAAATGAGACAATGCAGATGAGCGCCCACGCTGCAGTGGTTGTGGTTCATCTAAACACCAGACTCAGTCACCCACTTGCTGAGCCAGAAGGGTGAAATGCTACCACTGCAGGAAGCTGAACCATTTTGCCAGGGTCTGTCACTCAACCTGCACAGACTCAACGGCCCGCTCACCGGGCTCGGCCGCTGTTCACTCAATTGACACCAAGTAATCATTGTTCAGGCGATGCATGGTGGAACTGGACGGTGTTGACATGCCACTGCACTGGATATGGGGGTCTTGAGGTCCCTTTTGAGCGTGTCTATGGTCAGGAAGCTGTTCCCTTGGAAAACCATTGCAGCTGATACAGAGGACTTATTTGGTTATTGCCACACCAGAATCGGTATGGTAGGGACGGTCAGTTTTTCTGTGGGGTACGGCTCCAGGGCCGTTCCATTGTTCATCTTCCAAGTGATGCACCAGAGGGCCGACCTGATGGGCATCAAGCTGATCAGCGAGCTGGGTTTCTCCATCACCGACTCAATGGACGCCATTGTTCTGGCGGTCACCTCATCCTGGCAACACCGCTGCCCAGTGCTTTTCATAGGGCTGGGCTGCCTCACCTCTTTCAACCACTGACCGCTCATTGACACGACAGTGCCCCTGAAAGTTCAGTTTCTGTGCCAGCTACCCCTTGTACTATGGAACGACGTCGCGACAGAGCTGCAGAAGCTGTTGGACGCTGGCATCATCGAGTTGATCAATGCATCCCCCTGGATCTCAAACCTGGTGGTAGCAAAGATGAAGACGGGTGGCCTAAGACCGTGTATCGACCTCAGAAGGGTAAACAAAGCAGTGATCCCGACAAATATCCCCTGCCCATGACAGAAGAGCTGACGGCAGCGTTCCATGGTTCGAAGGTTTTTTCCAAACTGGGTCTCCGCCAAAGCTACAGTACCTACAGGTTCCCCTTCACCCGAACAACTGCGACCTGACAGCCTTCATCACCCACATGGGAGTATTCAGGTACACCCACATGCCCTTCGGCCTTAGTTCCACTCCGAGCTGCTTTCAAAAGATAATGGCTACCATCTTTGCCAGTCTCCCAGGAGTGGTGGTGTACTTGGATGACATTGTGGTGCACGGCGCACCATCGGCTTCTCACGACACCCTCCTTGATAAAGTCATGGAGGTACTGGCAAAACACGGCCTCACACTTAATGGGGAGAAATGCATCTTTGGAGCAATGACCGTCGAGTTTGTGGGTTTTCGCCTGTCTGCTGAGGGCCTGAGTCCCCTGCACTCAAATGCCGAGGTGATACTGCAGCTACCTGAACCATCATGCCCCGTGCAGCTTTTGTCCTTCTTAGGTATGGTACATTTTTATGGGCTTTTTATCCCTCGGTACTCAGAGACGACAGAGCCACTACACACACTCCTGAAGCAGGATGTACCTTGGGTATGGACCCCAACGTGCTCCGCCGCCGTCAGTGATTTGAAGATGCAGCTCACCTCCCCACCAGTGCTCACCCACGTCAACCCACAAAGACCAACATTCGTGATGTGCGATGCTTCCAACACAGCAGTAGGAGCTGTTCTATCACAGCTACAAGGAGGAACTGAGTGCCCAGTGGCGTTTGCCTCAAGGTCACTCACCTCAGCTGAGCAGAAGTACTCAGTGGGAGAGAGGGAGGCACTGGCGTGCGTTTGAGCATGTGAATGCTGGTACATGTACCTATATGGATGATGTTTCATGCTGCGGACAGACCACAGAGCCCTCACAGCACTGCTGGAAACATTGGGGTCGGGGCACAGAACCCTGCACATCTACAGGTGGACAGAAAGACTACAGGGGTACAACTTAACACCTAGTTTACACTGGGCAGAGAAAATGTGGTGGCTGACCTCCTGTCCTGGGCCACACCTAACCCCACTCCAAACGGTGACCGAGACCCCCTGGAGTCAGAACTGATTCACATGCTGCATAGGCCACTCCAAAATGCCGTCTCCCTACAAGAGCTCCAGGAGGCGTCTGAACAGGATCCGACACTAACCCAGCTGCACGCCTTCATTCATGAGGGCTGGCCTGCCAAGGTGCTGGGGGAATTGGCACCTTTCCACAGAGTCGGAGATGATTTATCATGCTGGAACAACGTCAGCATGGCAAGGGGACACTGCACGGTGATTCTGGAGGCACTTAAAGGCCGCATCTTGACCATGTCACACGAGGGCCACCTGGGCATCATCAGGGTTAAACAACGGTGTAGAGGCTCAGTATGGAGGCCAGGATTCGACAAGGACATGGAGATCATGGTGAAAGACTGTGCGCCCTGCCTGGCCAGCGGGAAAACTGGAGTGCCACCAACTCCACCCCTGCAGCCACTGCCATAGCCATCAGTGCATGGAAACACGTCCAATTGGACATATGCAGCAAACTACATAGTGCCTCTCAGCACCTACGCTTTCTATTAGTGGCCTACGACCTCCACTCACAATGGCCCGAGGTGTGGCCCACTGGCTCAGTCTCACCGACGTAGTCTCCGATTTCCTCATCTCCCTTTTCACCCACTGGGGTGTGTCGGATGCAATCACAGCGGACAACGGACCACAGTTCACCTCAGCAGATTTCGAGGCCTTCGTGAAAGAAAGGGGCATCAAACACATAAAGACCGCCTTCCACCACCCTCAGGTGAACGGGGGGTGGGGTGGGGGTCAAGAGATTCAACCAGACCCTCAAGAACAGTCTCAGGGCACACCTAGCAGATGGGCTCCCATTTTCAGCCGCACTACAGCGCACCCTGCTACATTATAGAGCAACACCTCACACCATGACGGGCAGCTCCCAGGCATTATTGATGCCGGGATGCAAGATGAGCCTTCCCCTAGACCGACTATGCCTCCCATTGGCTCCCACACCGCTGGAGGTACCCTCACCTAGAGGGAGGGTGGTCAAACAAGAACAACGGATGAAGCAAAGGTTTGACAAGAAGTGCAGGGCGAGGCAACCCGAGCCTGCAATGCTGGACTGGGTTCGGATCCGACATCTCAACTGCGCCACAAGTTGCAGTCGTTTTGGACAACGCCGATACAGATCACAGCACAGTTGGGCCCAGCCACCTTTCGTCTCACTGATGGGTCACAGTGGCACACCAGCCGTCTCAGAAAAGTGACACCGGCTTCGGCTCCAGATCAAGAGATGGCAACGGGCATGGCCAGGTCAGGCTGAGACTTTGTTGACACAAGACCCACAAACCCCGGCAAACAACCATCAGATCCAGCGATGGTGACACAGCCCAAGAGCCACTCAGCCCGGGTTCAGCAGAGACCCCGCTACCTTAGGGACTTTGTAACTAATTTGAAATAGTCGACTCTTAAATGTAGCCAGGATGTGACCGACAACAGTGGCAGAATAATCCACTTGGTCACGTGGGCATACCAGTAGTACCCGGGTGTCCAGGTAGTTGTACATAGCTCTTTGGTTTGTTCTGGGGGGGTATATGTGGTGTTTGGACATGGTGGCTCACCGTAAGTGACGTCCTCACATGGCAAACTGGCCGTGGCGCCATACGGCACCACCCTTCTGTATGTAGTTCAGTTGTGTGTTGAATAAAGGAGAGTGCAGTTCATATCTGCTGTCTAAGCCTCATTCTCAGATATAATACCATGGAGATCACTGAAGATCATTGAGAGATCATTGACTCAGTGATTTTTCAACGATCTCCACCCCTGTATAAAGGGGGGTTAACACTTTAACCTATCTTGAAATCAGTCCTTTATTTTAGATAGAACTACATAGATTGATTATAAATACAAAAGTTGCACAAGCGTATTTTTGGAAATGTAGACTAGAGTACAATAAAGTGCACAGCAGGAAAACATCCTCTAAGCAATGCCACTTCCTAAAAAAAGGCAGCAGTAAAAGCACAGCAAAATCTGACTTTCCCCTTTTTAGGGCTGTGGAAATCGACAGCCATGTGAACCACGGCAGAGAAACATCACGTTAGAACAGGAGCAGGGTAGAGGGATGAGCTGGAAATGAGAGAGGTGGGGTGAGATTAGAGGTGAAGAAATGGTGAAGGTTGACAAAGGAGGCAAGCTGAAGAAATGAGCGCATACATCTAATTCTTTTGCTGTGTGTGATTCATACAGAGTCCAAAGGTAAAACGCAGTGAGAGTGAGATAACAAGATGTAGCCGATGAATCCAGGAGTGGTGACAGAGATGGTCCAGTCCTTCCCCAGGATTTAGAAAGAAGCAGATTCACCAATTAAAGAGGTGATACTTGAATAGTTCTTTTTTTTTTGTCTTTTTTTAAGCCAGTACTGTTATTTATTTAGTGGCAGCCCACTCAGCTGCTCAGTTAAGGGGAGCTTCCTTTATTCTGCCAGATGGGTATTATTTTCTCTTCCCGTGGGCCTCTGGAGTGATTCATAGACTTCTGTATATGTGGCTGCATTTCAGTGTGGGTCGCTATAAATTAACGTCTCTGTCTCCCCCGCCTCTACGTTCTCCACCTTGCACTCCAGCCACCCTCCACCTCCTAAATCAGCACGTCTTCAGTTGGCCGGCAAGCGGCTGTGTGTCCAATTAGGACTCGCCAGCCGCCGATTTTTATTGGCTGTGTAATGGTGTGGAACCTCAACATTTCTCAGAGTCAATGGCCCGTGTGTAGTACAAGCTATTAGGGACAGGAGGGGAGAGGAGGCAGAAAGTTTGAACAAGCACGAGATGTCAGAATGAACTGCCTCCTCTGAAGGGAAGTTAAAGATGTCACAAGGTTTCTTTTTCTCTCCTCACAGCAGAAGAAGGGCGCGTACCCGTTACCTGCTTCATAAATTCTAACAGCCTCACCCTGACTAACTCGAGCGGACATCAGGTTTTGGGTTCAGGTGGATTGTGTCCTCACCCAGTTGCCGGCTGTCCCGCTCTGAACCTCTACTTGACAAATGTGAGTATAATCCGCTAATGTTCCTAATCCCTGGGCCACGCTAAAAAATGGATGAGAAATTAATCTGCTGTCAGGACTGTCAGGTATATTCTGTCAGTGCCGGCTCTCATTGTCAACCAAATCCGCCTGGACGGGCCAGCGCCACCTAACCTCCAACCAAACCAGCCGACCAAATCCTTCAGAGCAGACTCCACTAAACGCCTTCTGTCCTCTTAGTCCTTGTGCTGCTGGAGAAGTTTAAAGGCACAGATCACAGGGTGGAGAAGCAGATGAGACTGGAGACAGACTGGAGACTTTTGCTCCTCTTGTGGACAGAAAGCCATAAACTTGGGTCACGCAGTGCCAATCCTTTAGCGCCTCCTCGCCCACGTGGATGCAAACATCAAGTGGATTTTGTTTCAGCGTTTGCCATATCTGCCCCCGCCATGCCGTCCGTGCACATGCACCACTGTAGCTGGTATAAATTCATTGCTTCTGGCTCGGCGGATCAAAAAGAACCGTGGTCAGTGTTTTGCTTTCATTTGCTCCCCCATTCTCAGGCTCATCCTCATGAATTAAACCATCCGCCCCACCTCCCACCCCCCCAGAGCCAGCCTTGTCTTTTCAGTTTGGAGCTGAAATCAGGAGGAAATGCTTGTTTTGGGGGCAGGGGGATCCAGGAAACAGTCAGGTTAAACTTCTGCATTTGAAGCCGCACAAATGGAGGAATTGTATAGTGACTATGCAGTTCCTCCATTTCAGGGGTGTAGCCGGGAAGGGGGAGGGGGCTGAGGGGGCTGCAGCCCCCCCAAAAAAAGAAGAAAAAAGGGAGAAAAACGAAAAGAAAAATGTAAATAAAGAGCAGGTTTTGAGTAATTTGCATTGAAAATGTTAAGAAATCTGTAGTTGACAGGGGGCTGAAGCTAAAGCTTCGCCCCGGGCGTTCAGAATGGTGGCGGTGGTTGGAGTTCAGCCCCCCACTTCACAAATTCCTGGCTACGCCACTGAGGTGTGTACCTGAGAGGATAATTGGGATTTAGTCCGTTCACATTTCACAGGAATCACAACTCCTCTGAGGCATTTGCACCACCAAACCCACTCACAATGATCATCAAGTGAGCTCAGGGTCGAGCTTTACAGTAGGGAGATCTGAGCACACTCAGGGTGACTCTATCAGGCCGGGTTGAGTTTGCAGTTTTACGTTTTGAAATCTTTTTCTCTGCTATCCCAGGAGGGGTTAGCATGATGCACATTAGTGACTGCTTGTTCCCAATCAGCTTCCCTTTTCCCCCCTATGAATCTCACCAGTTAAACATCCACAGTGCTGGTCAAAAAGAGAACTAAACACTTGAATTTAGCAACTAATCACACCTTTATTAGCAGAAGTCATTTAACGCTTTATAGCTGAAAATCCGACCAGCGCAACTGTTTTTGTTTCACCTTGCAAGATGTTATTTAGCCCAATTATTTTCTTTTCTCTTACCTGATCACTGAATGAACATTCCAGTCAAAAGGGCACTCCTTGGCTGCTCAGCAATCCCATCAATCTCTCCGTGATCTTTCTGTGATCTTTCAATGAACACCAAATTTTTCCTCCTTGAAGGTTGAGATGGCTGAGAGATCGGTGACAGATTACTGAGTGTTCAATGAAAGACCAACAGAGTTCATTGAAAGATTGCTGAGAAATCATTGGGAGACGGATGAGACTGTTGAGGGCTCCTTGAGAGTTTGTTGAGGGATTGTTTTTCTGTGGGGATTGTTGAAAGATTGTTTGGGACTGAGTCAAAACAATTTCTCAACTGTGGTGACTGTAGAGATCACTGGAGGATCATTGAGAGATCTGGCTATTTTTCATCTTTCAGTGATCTCTCAGTGATCTCCACCCCTGTGTAAAGGGGGTAGAGAAACACTCAAAACCTCTTAAATATATATGCACCTCTTTGGTTGGCAAAAAAAACTCTCAATGATCCCTCAGTGATCTCCTCTGGTATCTCAGTGATGTCTCTAGGATCCTTCAAAGATCACTATGAAAATCTTCCACTGATCTCCCAAACATTTACACAAGAACAGCTTTTTTGAGGCATTTGGAGATCGTTGAGCGACCGGGTCAGTTTTTGATCCCTCAATGGTCACCCAACGATCTCCGTCTGTGTAAAGGGCCTTTAACAAAAGAAAATTAAAGACCTTTCCATCATGCCTGAAAATGAGTATGATGGAGAATGAATTCATTCCTACTCACTGCATTTGAACTTAGATGTGATGAAAGTTTGAATCAGCAATTTTTATTTCAGATGTCTCTGGAAGTCAGTCAGCAGGACTTGTAACAGGAGAGCCCTGTTGCTAAAATTGAACAACCTGTCCCAAACATTTTCACATGCATAGTCACACGTTCAGGAAATATGCCAAATACATTAGACAGAATATCTGAGCTCAGCAAAGTGTGTTCATAGATATGAATATTCATGAAACTGAAACATTCATAGGAATTATTAACTCGTGCAGCTACATTTTTTTTATTTATTTTATACAGTTTTACAGCTGCTCCCTTCTGGGGTCACAACCCTGCCCATTTATCCGGGCTTGGAGTAACCAACTCTCCATTCTGTTATGCTTAGCACCAAGCTAGAAGGCAGGAAGTACCATTTTATATGGTCTGCAGTCATACAGAGCACCACTCCAGTCACAGTTTTACAGTAATTACTGTTATTATATTGACTTTTTTTTTAATGTGTGACTCCCACTAAAGAGATAACTCTGCCTTCAGCCTGAAAACCTGCAGCCACATCACATCGGAGGTGTTACTGCAGGTTTTTTTTTTCCTCCATAGCACCATGAATCAGTTCACATGAGTCCTCTTCTGCAGGTGTTAACAGTGGCTACACAAGTCACTCTGTGTGCGTTACACCTGTTTGTCCTTGATGGATAAATGTCCCACAAGTTATTCCTCGCATGACCAGTAAGCCTTCTGCGTGTCCAGTATTCTGGCTGGCATGACCACAGAAAAGAAAGAAGCAGACGCACAGGCACAGAGTAATGTGATGTAGGTGCATGGCAGCATGCATAATTACATTCAAACATACCCCAATAATTTTGGAACCGGGTTAAATGATACGATAAATGAACCAAAACTCCAATACCAGTTGTGCTAAAACACTGTACACTGTGTGCAAGGGACTTTTATTTGAGTAGATCACTCACTCTTTTAACTTTATAAGCTTCCCTGCTTGTTAAATTGAAGTTTTGTTGTTGGCCAGTTAAGAAATAACCACTTTTAACAGCATTGCACAAGAGTGAAGTGGAGGAATTGCTCTTCTTTCTTCTGTTTTTTTTTTTTTAAATCCTGGATTCGGAGATAAATCTGTGGTCCCTGGTGAAGATGGATGTGCAGGTGCTCTCTGATCCCCCCCCCCCCCCCATCCTCCGCTCTGCAGAGTCACCATCATGAGGAGACCAGCAGCGTTCCTATATCACCTGAAAACACGCAGCTGCAGACATCCCATAGCATCTCTATGCGTCCTGCCCACTATCTCTCTCCCTGTGTGGCCTTACAGGGTTTTTTTTTTCCTCTCTCCCATCTTTTTTGTTTTCCCTCTGATCTTCACAGGGTGCACACACAAGCCCCCCCCCCCCCCTCCTTTAGCCCAGGCTGCTCCCTGTCTCGATTAAGGGATGAGCAAATCCCAGGGAAGTGGAAAAAAAAAATGTTATCAGTCAAAATTAATGTGAAAGTTATGTATTAATTTCACAGTGGAGTGACTAATGCTGCATCCGTGCCTCATGGATGTAGGGTCAGCGTGGCCACACGTTGCAGAGTGGTGAGATACTGTACAAGGTGTGTCCTGCAGTATTTTTCCCCCTGAGTAGGTGTGGCTAATATCTTCACTGCACCAAGGCAAAACTTCCACTACATATCAGACACAAAGTACTGCACCTCACACATGTCTGGTGTACAATAATCCCACTTTTATTTTTCCACAGAAAAAAAAAAAAAGATGTTTGGTGTGTTTTTTTTTCTGGTTGGTTCACATTTAAAACCATTCTATCAAAACTGTAGCACCAGAGCAGATTTCTATTGCCCGTTCTTTGATAAAAATGTCAATTTGTGCTGTTTTTTTTCCCAGTTTTGACCAGCTTTGTTAGGGGAGATAAATTTCTTTGTTGTATATAAAATAAGACTTGCACTATGATTCTTCTTCCAGTCATTTTGCAAAATAAAACAGGAAAAACTGTATATCTCATGTCCTTCATTGAAATCACAGCAGATAGAGCAAATTTAAAAAAAAAATCAGCATAATCAAAGCAGGGAATCAGCTTCCATGATGGTTACTATATATTTATATATATATATTCATATGTATACATATATATTATGTTTATATACAAGTATGGCACTTGATTACACAAAAAAAGCAAGAAAACACTTCACAAATAAAAGCAGTGGGCGCTTTGGTGTGTCATAAATTAAGGAGGTCACAGACGTTAGTGTTTGCAGCAGTTTCACCAGATAGTTTTGCAAGTTAGCTGTGAAGCAGTGGAATGGTTACTAATGTTAAGGTCAGTGGTGCAACACAGGCCAAGAAAGAAAGGGGGGGAAAAATAAAACCATGAATGAAGCTGATGTGTTTTAATCATTAAGGATTTCTATATGAATCTGGACACTATGGTGCCATTTAATCAGATTGGTGCCAGATATCAGGTGCGTCAGGTCAGCAGCACATTTGGATCAGGTCAGGCTCTCAAGTGTTCACCTCTTAGTGCAAATGTTTTTTTGTTTTTTGTTTTTTGTTTTTTTGCATTTACTCCCTTCAAGTACAGCAGAACAGCCGACAGTAAATGAGTGAACACGTCCTTTAACATGGTCTCCGTTCAGCGTCTTACAGAGTATAAACGTACTAAAAAGTTGCATCAGTGCAATAACAAATAAGTAGACAAACGTGGAGTCCACGCTTGCTGTGAAGTCCGTAAGAGACAAAAAAGAAAGAAAGAAAAAGAAAGAAATCTGCCCACTCTTTAAATTCATGACGTGAATTCAGCGTGCGGAGTTGTCCATCACAGTTTGTTTCATTTTTCATATTAAGTTCTCTCTTTTTTTTCTCCCCCCCCCCCCCCCTCACACATAAGCGGAGTCGCTGGACTGCGTGCGCCCGAAGTTGGGCACGCTCATCCGAGGCAGGTCCTTATTTCTGATCTCGTAGATGGACTTCCTCCGGGCCTGCACGCCGCGCACGGCCGTCTTGATCTTCCTCCAGCCCAGGTGGTTGAGCTCAGCCAGGTTCAGCACCACGCAGAACCCGCTGACGGCGAACATGAAGACCAGGAACACGGTCTTCTCCGTGGGTCTGGAGACGTAGCACTCGACGTCTTTGATGCAGGGGTAGCGGTCACATTCATACACCGACGGCACGTTGAATCCGTACAGGAAGTACTGTCCCACCAGGAAGCCTATCTCCAGCGCATTTCTGAAAACCACCTGGATGATGTAAAACCGGGAGATGCCCTCCTGCCTCCTCATTTTGGACTTTGTAGTTCTCATGGCCGAATTGGGGATCTCTTTCACTTCCAAACACTCCGGCTCGGCTTCTTTGGTGGAGTTCTCAGTGTTCTGGAGTACTCCGTTCACTATGGTGTTCTTTATCTTTTTGCTCTCGTCTCGCTTCAGCGAATCTTGATCCTTATCTAGCGTCAGATAGACTGTTGAGTACCGCCGCTCCTTCTGCTTGGCCGACTGATGCACCGAGTATGTGATAAAGCAAAGGCTCGGGGTGCACACCATGATGATCTGAAAAACCCAGTATCTAATGTGTGAAATGGGGAACGCCTTGTCGTAGCACGCCTGGTTGCAGCCCGGTTGCAAGGTGTTACAAACAAACATGGTCTGCTCGTCATCATAGACAGTCTCTCCAACTATTGCTACGATTAGAATCCGGAAGATCACCACCACTGTTAGTAGGATCCTAAAAAGCAAGCAAACACACAACGTGAAAATAGGTGTAAGTACGTGTAGTGGATGTGGACGTGGAGGTGGTTGCGTTGTGCGCTGCCTCGGTGGCTGCTGCGCTCAGAGTCAAAACCAGGCGTGTGGATGAAAGGAGCTGTCCAGTGCTGAAACAGGACGCTCGGAGATCTTATGTGCGTGAATGAAGGGAGCTGTCCAGTGCTGAAACAGGACGCTCGGAGATCTTATGCGTCTCCTACAAATGAGCTTGAGCTTCTCTGTGTGCGTTTAATGACTTGCTGACAATGGCATGCGCTGCTGTGAGTGTACCTGTCTGAGCTTTTTTTTTTTTTCTTCCTAATGCAATGAGGTGATAACGCCGACTCTTGCTCAATCTCTCTGCCACCCCGAGTGCACAACCACCACTCAAACTCACCAAGAAACATCAAAGAGTTAAAAGGGATGAACACATGAAACGACACATGAATTTGTGATTTAGTTTAGGCTTGTTTGACTTCGCAGCACCATCCCAGGTTGTAAAAAAAAAAAAAAAAAAAAAAAAAGACAGCTGCCAATTGATTTGTTCAGCTGTCTTGTCTACGAGGAGGAAGACAAAAAAAGGAAACTGTGGAACAAGACAGAAAAATCCACAACACAGACACGAAGCACTGGACACTACCACCACCACCACAGAAGATCCTGGAGTCACAAGACAGAAACGGGGGGCTGGGGGCCATGCTAAAGACGATCCTGGAGGCTGCTGCGTTTCTTCGGTTGTTCCTGCTTTTTGTTGATCACCTTACCTTCCTATCATAGTAGAGTGCTGCTGGACAGCAGCCTCCAGGAGCCTCTCTAGTATAGTCCATTCCCCCATTTCTGAGCATCCGGAGAGGACGAAGTCGAAACGGCACTCTGCTCAAATCCCTCCAAAAAAAAAAAGCACGTTATTCCCCGCCCGGCTTCTCTCTGTCTCTCGCTGGTGTCAGTCTCCACTGGATCCGGGTTTAGCTAAAAAATGCATCTGTCACGGGATGCTGCTACCGTCCCCGTCTCTTTTTCCTTGCGCGCTCTCTGGTTGGTCATGCGCCGAGCGCGCAGCGCCAGTCCTACTGTGTGCCTAGCGCTCCCACAGCGGTGCCATGCTTTTCCTTGTCATGAGAATCTGAAGGGCTTATTACTGTAAGCCCTCCTATTTTCGATCTTCAGATCAGTTTGATGGGCTGCGCGCTGTGTCTGGATGCAGGGAGGTTGGATTTAATGTCTTGCCAGCGTTAATCCGCCTTTAAGTAGTACCCCCCCCTCCCCTCCATGCGTCACGTACGCGCAGACAGGTCGGTGGAGCGCAGCCAGGAGGACCAGTACTCCTGGTTTTCACTGTATATTAGATTTTTAATATACCTGTACCATTTAGCACATTCCACTGTGCACCGTTGTGTCCAGGAGCTAAAAGCCTCGAGAGTTTAGGCACGAGTGTGTCCTCGTGGGATTTGACCCAAACACTGTGCTGTTCTAGTCTCCATAGATTTACACCTGCACCACATATCACAATATCCATCTTTCCAGGACGGGGATTGTACAAACATAGATCAAGGTGACTCTCCTAGGTTTATAACTTAATACGAATACAGGAAAACAAAGGCAAGTGTGTGTAGCTAATATACATACAAATATTTCATGTTGTATTCATTCATTTGCACATTTATAAATGGAAATAATGTCAGTCCTGGGGCGGACAGCCATGCGCGCCCAGAGGACTCCCTCCTCATGTGGCAGGCTGCTGGCCCGGCTGGTGGAACAGCGTCCTGCTCCCCGGGCAAAGATGACGCTCTGGATACGGTGACAGAGTGAAACTACCATCCGAGTTGCTAATCGCTTTACAAGGCAGCCTGCTCGCCTGTCTGCCTCTCTCTCTGTGTGGAAGTTTAAAAATAGAAGCAAAATATGTGACCCCGCCCTGTATATTGCTCTGAGATTTCGACTTATGGCGCTGCAGTGTGCGTAAAGCAGCCTAATGTTAGATGAGACCATTTTCTGTTCAGTGTCTTAAGCTGTAACACGATTGTCCTTTTGAAGAACTTGTCTTCAGTGTGAATTATAAAGGTTCTCAACCGAGACAACGTGGGGGGGGGGGGTTTACTGGTCAGGCGACAGCGAGATTTCACTAAGATAAACTTTGTGGAGTTAATTTCTCATAAGGTGTTTTTGCACTAAAGGACAGAGCTGCGCTGCTTTCGAGAGACAATGACAGCGAAAAAAAAGTTGAGCTATTTTATTTAAAAACTTGTACATTCACATATACATGTAATTTGTAAACAAAAAATTGACATTTTCCGTTTTTGTTTTTTTTGTTTTTTGGCGCTTAGAAGCATTTCCTGTGGACGATGGAAGGTCCAGCCTCATCATACTCCTGCTTGCTGATCCACATCTGCTGGAAGGTGGACAGAGAGGCCAGGATGGAGCCCCCGATCCACACCGAGTATTTCCTCTCAGGGGGTGCGATGATCTGTTCACAAAAGATGGGAGTTAACCGGGCACGTGTTCTAAATCTGAACGATACATGTCACTCAGGCGGGCTGTACCTTGATCTTCATGGTGCTGGGGGCCAGAGCGGTGATCTCCTTCTGCATGCGGTCAGCGATCCCTGGGTACATGGTGGTGCCGCCGGACGTCACGTTGTTGGCGTACAGGTCCTTGCGTATGTCGATGTCGCACTTCATGATGCTGTTGTAGGTCGTTTCGTGAATGCCGGCGGATTCCATCCCTGCCCAAAACACAGCGGACGACTGAGTGAGTTTTTGAAGCCCCGCGCAGCCAAGAGCGCGGCGGCCGCAACAGGTGCCGAAGCGGACCGCTCGTCCGGCAGCCGCGCCCGCCGTGGACCTGGGCCCTGCTGGTCACTGGTGGCCTCCAGAGATGGCCAGTAAACACATTTGCATCAGAGAAACCAGTGGCGGCCCTCATCGCCCGAGTAGGTCTAATATGTCAGCTGTGAGCAGTGAAACAAAAGCTGTAGTGTATATATTGCCTGGTAAAATGTTTAAATCTCATTTAAAAAAAATACACTATAACACCCCAGTCCAAAGCTGTAGCGAAGGGCTAAAGACTTAAAGTTACTGATGTGCGTCATGTGCCGTGGAGGCAGTGTCACGTCTAAATCAGTGCTTGGGTGTCTTGGGCTTTACGCACCAATGAATGAGGGCTGGAAGAGCGTCTCCGGGCAGCGGAAACGCTCGTTGCCGATGGTGATGACCTGGCCGTCGGGCAACTCGTAGCTCTTCTCCAGCGAGGAGGAGGACGCGGCGGTGGCCATCTCGTTCTCAAAGTCCAGAGCGACGTAGCACAGCTTCTCCTTGATGTCACGCACAATCTCGCGCTCAGCTGGGTGAGACCAGATGTTTTAAAGTTACTCACGTGCACCTTATGTGAAGTCTGGAAAACGTTGATTTTTTTTTTTTAATTATGAAACCTTTGATGTTGCTTCAAAGTCACAATAAAATTTAAAAATATCTGCTGTGCGTTTGTTTTCACGACTTTTCGTGCGTGAAGAGACAAGTGGAGCATGGTCTATTGTAACAGTGCAAGAATGCTGAGTTTAATTTTCACTGACCGGTTGTAACAAAAGAATATCCACGCTCAGTCAGGATTTTCATGAGGTAATCCGTCAGGTCGCGGCCGGCCAAGTCCAGACGCATGATGGCGTGAGGAAGTGCGTAACCCTCGTATATGGGCACGTTGTGGGTCACACCGTCACCAGAGTCCAGGACAATACCTGAAGAAGAGTCATGCCAATATTCATCCATTTTAGTTCATAAAAAGCAACATATAGCACTGGTGACGGCCTTTAGCGTACCTGTGGTGCGGCCGGATGCGTAGAGTGACAGCACGGCCTGGATGGCCACGTACATGGCAGGCACGTTAAAGGTCTCGAACATGATCTGCGTCATCTTCTCTCTGTTGGCCTTGGGGTTGAGGGGAGCTTCGGTCAGCAGGGTGGGGTGCTCCTCGGGGGCCACGCGCAGCTCGTTGTAAAATGCGTGGTGCCAGATCTTCTCCATGTCGTCCCAGTTGGTGATAATGCCGTGCTCGATGGGGTACTTAAGAGTCAAGATACCCCTTTTGCTCTGGGCCTCGTCACCCACGTAGGAATCCTTCTGGCCCATGCCAACCATAACTCCCTGGAAACAGCAAGAACCAGTAAACGATGAGGAGGCTGTAAAGTGTACCTGAGTTAAACACCGATTTGCTTGGGGGTGAGACACGGATGCATATTACTGTGCGCATTGACGCATGGATCATTTGTCCTTGAAGCCAAACTTTAAGTTTATTAATGTGATCAAAGTGAGGTTCAGTCATAAATTGTATTATGTGCTTCTTCTTTTTTTTTCTTTACCTGGTGACGTGGTCGACCAACGATGGACGGAAACACGGCGCGAGGTGCGTCATCGCCGGCGAAGCCTGCCTTCACCAGGCCGGAGCCGTTGTCGCACACCAGCGCTGTGGTCTCTTCGTCGTCGCACATGTCTGCTCTGCAGCACACAGCACGGTTGAGTTCAGTAATTAGCTGTTTGTCTGGATGGAGTGACTGGAGCTTAGACAGACAGCAAACATCACACAGGAGGCTGTTTTTGATGGATGAACAACCCTGGAAGTGGTGGCTAGTTGATGGTTATGCAGAATTACATGGATATTATGTGCCTCAGCGACACAGAAATTAATTTTGATTGTTTATATATATATTTTTCTTTTATCATGTCAGTATTAGTGTTGTGAAAGTTAATATTTTGTTAGTATTTTGCACCAGCTGTAATCCAAAAGAAAAGTACTGCAGCAGAGGTTGGTGAAGTGAGATAATCCGTTTCACTTAGATGATAGCATTCGGTTAGTCAAAGGTGAATGCAGCTGCCCTTAGTGTTAAAATGCTGTATCCATCCTCTGGTATTAAATCCACTTTGGTCGGGTTGTCCCGGTGAGCTCAGCAGATCAGCCGCCTGGGTACTCACCAGATCCGCACCAAGGGCCGTCCAGATCCCGAGTGTTTGTGGCATGCAGGGGCGATTTATACCCTGACAAGCGGCCTTGAGACGAGGCCAAGCAGTGCCACCCCTGCGCCATATTTGGTAACCCATTGCCCCGTAGACAACAGCTGCACCATTAATGGCAGGACGGGAGAGGAAAGCCCCGCTGACATCTGTGCCTGCTGTCCGTATATGGGGGACAGAGGTGAGGACAGACATGATGACAGGTTTCCTCCTGATGCTTTTTCTGGTAAGTTGGTGAAAATGTACGTGTGTTATAATATATGGTCATGGATTTCAAGTATAAGAATATTATCTTCATCAAAGAGAAATGAAATTGACCAGAGGACAAATGCAGACAATAATCAATAAAAGGCACTTGACTTATTTTACCACTTTATTCTTATGAGTCTTAAAGCAGCACTGTGTAACTTTTCTACAACAACTGGCATGTTTTACAGCCTGAGTCCCAACAGCCAATTACAGGGTGCTTTGTTAGTAGGCGCCCTATGGTACTCAGGCTGTAGAATATGGCACTTGTCTTTTGCGTCTTCCTAACAGGAAAATTAAATCGTGCTGTTTCAGGCAGCACAGGCTCATTCAGGCTATGGTGGGCATGACACCCGCCTGCTGAAAGGCTGATGGACCATCACAGGGATTTTGGAAACATTTTAAGCTGAAAATCTTACATGGCCTTGCTTTAGTAAGAACACTCTGGGAGGAGTCTGTTGAAAACCTACCCACGTATATATTTAGTTATTTACACGTTGTTTACATGTTTGTTGATGAACACTGTTGTAAACATGCATGGTTATTACAGCATTGTTAATTTTTCATTCTGGGCAGGTCACATAAAAAAGAACGACAACAAAAACCAGCAGAAGACAGCAAAAACAAATACATGCGATACCTCTAAGCAGAGTTAAAAATGATCACAGATTTTTCTAACAGGCAATGCTTAAGCTGAGCTTCAGCTGTGTATAAAGACTGTCACCTCAGCGGGTTGCCACTTTATAGACGCCTTGTGATGGAGCGGTTCGCGTGACCTAATGAGGTCATGAACTATGTTGTCTGGGGCAACTTGCCCTGGTTGGGTCTCCCAAAGTAAATTGGTCCTGGGTAAAATTACAGTCTCAGAGCGGTCCAGTGGAGCCATGAAAACGTTAAAACAAGGATCCAGTGTACCATGCCTGGCATAGGGTTGCTGGGGCCTCTTCCTAGAGCCAGCCGAGGAGGATGGGCTCAACAGCAAGAATCTGGCGACCTGGTTTCAGCCTATCGGACCCGACTGGGCTCAGCCCAAATGAGCCACATGAGTCTGCCCTCCAGTGGGTTCACCACCTGCAGGAGAGGTCATGGGGGCTTCTCTGCTGAGACGTGCACCCATGACCCAGACCCCCAGATAGAAGATGGATTTGATGGGTGGGTGGATAAAGGAGATAAGTAAACAGCAGGACACATGTAAGCTGGCAGGTCAGAGTGGATTATATTATTATTTTTATTTTAGAAGATACTGAACTGGCAGTAGCCCTGCAACATGCTGTATATACACACATGAAATTTGTTATAATTTGTGGATGCTCACATTTTCCTGCATTCAAATTCAGTGAATTCACCAGAAAAGTCACACAAGTTTAAACACAGAGAGATAACCAATAAAGTATACAAAATAATTAAAAAAAAAACAACTTGGTCTTTGTATAAATATCAAAGGTTACTGCAGTGTATTGACTATTCTAGATGACGTTTAAGATATAGCCCTCAGACACTGGTCTAATAATTACCTTTTGATTTAATAACAGCAATGTCAATGTATTAACGTCTATAAGAAACCTTTGCAGAAGAATTAAAAGTAGTACCAATTGTGTGCTTTGCCCCTCAACATCAAAACAATAAGACAAAAGAAATGGCTCCTGTTGTGACATGTGCCATCTTCTTTTCTTTACTCCTGCACTGATGAAAGAACAAGACACAAGAAATGACATTGCCAGTTTACTTGAAACAGACAGAGACCAAGTTCTGAAGGCTGAAAAAAAATAATACTGGCTAAGAGCAGTGGATGGTCCCACCACAAGGAGGACAAGACAAAAGGGCACAGCTAGCCATGAATCATATGCTGCTGTCACCCGACCCCGAGCCATAACCCTTCACTATGTGACTCTTTGTTTGGGTCTTATGTAATAATTGGAAGGCAGTGGGCTGCTTTAAGCATCCCCTTGCCCCAGTATTTAAATATATTCCCAATTATTATTATTTTCACCTCATCTCAGTCAAGTCTGTCTATCAGGAACAGCACTATATTAAAAAAAAGAGTAAAACATTTTGCTCTAAAATATTGCATTTTCAGTGTTTACGGTTATTTTTCAGTGTATCTGCAGGTATTCAAACTATGAGAGAATGAGCTCAGTATATGAAGGGTGTAGTGTTCTGGTAAAATTACTGTGATTTCTTCTTCAAATATCCATGGTGTGAAAGGCTCATGCCAGAGCCAGGATTAGACACAGAGGCACTTGGAGGCTGCTCAAATAGTCCTGCAGTGTGACTTTCACTTTAGCAGTTGCTACTGAGATTAAATCATTGTGGCATGATCATTCTCCTCCTACTCACAACCCCTCTGGAAATTGGCCTCATTACTCAGCAGAGGAGATGAGATAATAAGGACAAAACTGTTGCGAACAAAAAAAAAAAGTATTGATTTTGCTATGGAAGCTTTGCAACATATAAAGAGTACAAGACTTTTGAAAGAACTCCAAAGGGAAGTTATTCACCTGATGCAGGCAAGGTTTTGTACTAGACCTGAAATGCATTCTGTGTAGGATTAAAGCATTATCAATTTTTCAACACTTTTTTGTTTCCAACATTCCTCTGCATTGAACACCAGAGGTCATTTCGAGGTCACAGCAGAAAGACGATTGGAAACATATTCCTCATTCGAAGAAAATAATTTGGCGTCTTCTTTCTGGCCCATGCTCTGAATTCTGAGTGATGGGGCTGCTCAGGGATTGGATCACAGCCACAACGACTGAAGTTACACTGCAAGCATTAACTCATTCAATATCACTGATATTTTGGACAGTAAACCACACTTTCCTAAAATACACAGTTTCCATTTTTATACCTCATGAAAATCTGCCAAATGATAAGCTTGAAGCCATGTTGGAAATTAAATTTCAATTTAAAAGGATGAATGAAGGCACATTTAAGGTTTGCTTCTATCTGTTAACCTTTAACATTATATAAAAACAACAACAACAACAACAACAACAGTGAAATATTTAAGAATTCTCAAATTTTAGAATTGTGGATCCAGAGAAGACATATGATAGGGTGCCAAGAGAGGAAGTGTGGCACTGTATGAGGAGGTCAGGAGTGGCAAGAAAGTATGTGAGGGTGGTGCAGGACATGTATGAGAACAACAGAACAGTGGTGAGGTGTGCTGTGGGAGTGACAGATGGATTCAAGGTGAGGGTGGAATTACATCAGGGATCAGCTGCTACCCTCTTCTTGTTTGCCATGGTGACGGACAGGCTGGCAGATGCGATCAAGCAGGATTCTCCATGGACTACAATGTTCACAGATGGCATTGTCATCTGTAGTGAGAGTGGGGAGCAGGTGGAGGAGAGCCTGGAGAGGTGGAGGTGTGCACTGGAGATAAGAGGGATGAAAGTCGGTAGAGGCAAGACAGAATACATATGTCTAAATGAGAGGGAGGCAGGTGCAATGGTGAAGATGCATGGAGTAGAGGTAGCGAAGGTATTCATCCATCCATCCATCCATCCATCCATCCATCCTCTACCACTTATCCAGAGGTCCAGGTCGTAGAGGTAGCAGTCCAAGCAGGGTAGCCCAGACTGCCTCCCAAGTCACATAGTACCATGATCCCCATGATTCCTCCTGCAGGTAGTGAGCCCACTGGAGAGCAGACCCATGTGGCTCCTTTGGGCACACTGGGTCCTTGTTGTAACGTTTTTCATAGGGATCTACTGGACTACTCTTGGTCTGGCCCTTCACCCAGGACCAGTTTGCATTGTGAGACCCTACCAGGAGCAAGTTGCACCCTACAATATAGCTCCTAGGACTATTACAGCAAGCAAACCCCTCCACCATGATAAGGTAGTGATCCACAGAGGGGGGCATTGAAGGTAGATGAGTTTAAATACCTGGGGTCTTACCATCCAAAGCGTTGGATAGTGCACAAGAGAAGTGAAGAAGAGAGTGCAGGCAGGGTGGAGTGGGTGGAGATGAGTGTCAGAGATGATTTGTGACAGAAAGATAGTAGCTCGGGTGAAAAGGAAGATTTACAAGATAGTAGTGAGACCTGCTATGATGTATGGTTTGGAGACGATGGCACTGATGAAAAGACAGGAGGGAGAGCTGGAGGTGGCAAAGCTGAAGATGCTAAGATTCTCACTGGGAGTGATTAAGAGGGACAGGATTAGAAATGAGTATATCAGAGGGACAGCTCAGGTTGAGCGGTTTGGAGACAAAGTAAGAGAGGCAAGGCTGAGGTGGTTTGGACATGTGCAGAGGAGGGATAGTGGATATATTGGACAAAGGATGCTGAAGATGGAGCTGCCAGGCAGGAGGAAAAGAGGAAGACCACAGAGAAGATTCATGGATGTAGTGAAGGAGGACATGGAGAGGGTTTGGTGTGAGAGAAGAAGATGCAAGGGATAGGGTGAGATGGAGGCAGTTGATTCACTGTGGTGACGCCTAAAGGGAGCAGCTGGAAGAAGAAGAAAAAGAAGAAGAAGAAAAATGTATGTATGCTCATGTCGGATGAAAGTCTTTCTGCTTTTGTGGGGGTTTTCTCTACAGTTTGACAGTGCTATGAGATGAGTTGTTGTGAAACGGCACTATATAAATAAAGTTGAATTGAATGAAAGAAGAAACTAGTTGGAGGAGCTACTCTGAGCTGATACTCAGAGAATGCAGAAGAGAGGTGCAGGCCTGCAGTTCTAGTTTAATGTAGGCATCGGTTGCCACACTTTGTAGGAATCTTCCCCACATGTTATAGCCTGTAATGAGTGAGGGATTGTCAGTTAGCAGTGAGCTCTAGGAAAGGAGCGTAACAGAATTTTAGTGTAAAAATGAATTATTCATATATCAAATCTGAATAAGCTACAACACTGACAATGACACAGATTTGTAGGTAGGCTGCTCAGTGAGAGTATTCTGGCAAGTGTTTAGAGGGCTTCCTAAGTAGTGAATTCTGAGCTATTTTTGATGCTATAGCTGAGAATGCATTATGCTACTTAGAGATGATAGGAAAAGTACACACACACACATCGTCTTAAAGAAGTTCAACTAAACAGGATTTTGCTTTCTAATAGTCTCAGTTCAGCTTCTATAGCAAAAAATATGTAAAAAAAAAATCCAACCTCCTGTTTGTATTGCAAAATGCATCCAACGTGTTCTCGCCATAGATGCTGTTATAAAGGTAACTGTCAGCCTCACACAATAATGAGGCCTATGCAGGTGTGTGTTTCTGCTCTTGTGCACCACTCTTTGCTGCTGTGTGAATTCATCTGAACTGTAATTCTCTTTTATGTGGTTCTACCTTCTCACCACCAGCTTCATAAGGCCCATATGTAGTCTAAGATAAAAGCAGGAAAGGTGTTGGATCTCAGCCGAATTTTGATGTGAATGTACTGCAGAGTTTGCCATAAGCATATAGTAGATTTGAGATTTTTCTACTGCCTTTAACAACACTAAAAAGATTTAAATGTTGTTAAAAATGAACAGATTCACAAGATTTGACAGTAGTATCAGCCATGAATACGTTCCATGGCAAATCTAAAAGTTGTACCCAACAACAAACAGTTTAAAAGCAGACAAATCTGTTGTTTTGCTTTATAACTGACAGCCAGAAAGCACTCAGAGAGCACATACCTCTGCAAAGGGAACCCTGTCCCTTTCATGAAGCGATTAACACGATTGTATAATCTTGTTTATTTAACCTTTATTTATCTAGGGAAGGTCCATTGAGAGGCAGGCTCTCTTTTTCAAGGACACCCTGTTCACATTCACTCTTGGAAGCTGCCCAGTACAACCACAGACTGACCTGTGGCCACGGAGCAGCTCCACTGGAGCAGCTGGGGCTAAGCGCCTTGCTCAAGGGCACCACAGTGACGTTCAGGAGGGTGGGGCAAACACTGCTGTGTTATCTGTCCTACCCAGACCTGATCCTGCTGGTCCAGGGATTGAACCAGCGACCCTCCGGTCACCAGTCCACATTACACATTATTATGGTGGATTCACACTGAACTCAGTGATTTTTTTTTTTTTGCATAGTGCTTTTCCATACAGAGCCAATGGATAGCTGCAGTTACATACACATTTTCTCCAGGTAATGTAAGTACACACAAATCAGCATCTGTGTGAGTTGAATTTTGCTCAATTTGGGCAAAAGATTCACTCGAGGCTTGGAAATAATCAGCATCGAGATTCTGTCATCACCAGGAGCAAAAAACAATAATGGAGGATAAACTGTTATCACCTCAGCCAAGGAGGTTACGTAATCGGGGTGGTTTGTCCGTCCGTCTGTCTGTCTGATTGTGAGCAGGATTACGCAAAAACTACGGTATGGATTTTGGTGAAATTTTCACCAGAGGTGGTCCTTGGGCTAGAGAGGAACCCGTTACATTTTAGTGATGATCCAAGAACGCAAACCTCTGCCAAGGCTCCTGTCTTCTCACACTGTGTTGGCAAGAATCCTCCAAATCTACTGAATAGACTTTGATGCAGTTTTCACCAGAACGGGCTCATGGCCTGCACATGAACCCATTACATTTTGGAGGTGATCCATGAGGGACGGAAGGAGCCTTAGCGGAGGTATGCGCTCTCTGAGTGCTTTTCTAGTTGAATTTGAAAATGGAATGCTATGCACACAGGAGATGGAGGGACAGATGCGCCACAGCTGAAACGGAGTGCTGGTAATTTGTGTCCGTCCATACTAATATCACTAGAAACCAAGGACATGCACAGATATGGGTTATTGTTGCCTGGGCAACGGCCACATGCCATCTTTGTTGAGCTGCATCTCCAGAGGAAAAAAAAAACTGTAATAATTTAAAAAGGGGAAAAAATACTGTTGTGCCTCATTATTCTAGTAGCCTATAATCAATTTGTTTCCTTGTAAAATTTTAGCCATTTTCTTTCTAAAAAAAAAAAAATTTCTCGTAAGCCAAAAAAAATGGCATTTTTTTCCTTCATCTCTCATAATTGTTCTTCATGCAACTTTAAGACTTTATTCTTGTATTTGTACTGTTTTATAGTAAATCTGGAACTTTTTAATCATGAATTTGTGACTTTTTTTTCCCTGAAATGTACATGTTTTGGTAAATTATGTATTTATGTTTTTTGTTTTTTGGTGAATTTGTGTATATGATTTTGGAACATTCTCATAAACTGGCTTTTTTCTTTTCATTTTTGTCATTGACCCAGGTTGCAAGGTCACAATAAACTGATAAATAAACTAATAATGGCAATAATCAGTTTTGTCATGTTTACATGCACTGAATAAACAATTATTGGAGGGTAAACAACTTGAGTTAATGACCTCACTTACGTGGCATTTATTGGATTATTCTGTTTATATGGCCACTTGAATAATCAGATAACTCCAGAAATCCTATCATAATTGGTTTATTCATGTGCATGTAAACATGGTCAGTGTTTTTCTTTTTTTCTTCATTTTTGAATTTGTAACTTTTGTCTCATAAATTCACATCTTTTCTTCTTCCAATTTTGCAGCTTTTCATCAATATTCCCCCTTATGTCTTTCTGTTTATATCTTTTTCTTTGGAAAAATTAAACATTTTTTTCTTGCCAATGTGTTACTTTTCTCTTGCAATTTTGTGAGTTTTTCCAAGAAAATGTAAAAAAAAAAAATCCTCACAAATCTGGCACATCTATTTAATAAATTTACCATGATTTCTTATTGTACATGTGATGTTTTTCTTCATAAATGTGCAACTTTTCTGATTAATCTGTGACTTTTGTCTTATAAATTTGCATTTTTTCCTTCAAGTTTGCTCTAGTTTCAGGTTAGATCAACAGCCCCTTAAATGTCTTTGCATTTCCCTGTTAGAAACCTTAAATCTTGAGTTTTCTACCATTTATGCTTATATACAAAATCCATTTCACTAGACTATTAACTACGGAGTTAAGCTCTTCCAAACTTAATTTACTGTAAATGCTTTGTAAGATAAAAACAGAAAAGAAAGAAAGATTTTAGCTTAAACCTTTTGCCATAAGAGATCAACTCATAACCAATATTACTGCTGTTCTCTTCAAAGCAAACCCAACTGACCCTGCAGCAGCAACACAGCAAAAGGTGACTTACAGTCGCTAAATGAGTGTGTGCCAGCTGGAAATGGTAATTTACCATGATATTCCTCTAAAATGTTTGGTCAAGCACAAGCATTCCCAACCCTATTTGTCATGATAGCTCAGGGCACATGTGGCTGAGTCAGAGGGTTGAAACTAACAATTAGCCTCAAAGAAATGGAATTAAACATTGGCTAATGTCCCTCTGAGACACTGTAGGGGGTAATAGCGTGGACCTAAGTTGACTTGAGGTCAAAGGTGAAAATTCATGGCAGTGAATTTAACAAAGATAGAAATAAAATGGAGGGCAGCGAGGTCAGAACAATGTGGGACTGTATCATACATGAATAAAACATGAACAGTGATAAGACTGGAGTTAAAATCACAAAGAGGATTGAAAAATGGGAAAAATAAGTTTTCATTGAATAAATATTGAAACACTGACATTCCTTATGAATAACTTAAATTCTTACTGGTAATGAATAGTTTAATGACTTTACCCTCGGCCGGGGGACCGTGGGGATCATGAGATCGTGGGTTCGATCCCAGCCCCCGACCAACAGTGAGCTGTGTGGAGTTTGCATGTTCTCCCCGTGTTGCGCGGGTTTACTCCGGGGTTTCTCCGGTTTCCTCCCGCACACCAAAAACATGTAGGTTTAGGGCGCTCGCGCACGCAGCGACCAGCAGCCGGTGGCTTGTCACCAGACTGCAAACCAAGTCTACCTACGGGTACAAATAAGTAACAAAAAAAAAAAAAAAAAAATGACTGAAATAATGAAACAGACTTGAATAATTAAGAACATAAAAAAGTTATTTTTTGTTTAACCTTTATTTATACAGGGGAGATCCATTGAGCGGCAACCTCTCTCTCTTTTTTGTTCCAAGGACGCCCGGTTCACACTCACACCAGGAAGCTGCCCAGTACAGCCCCAGACTGACCTGTGGCCACTGAGCAGCTCCACTGGAGCAGTTGGGGTGGAAGGGCCTTGCTCAAGGGCACCACAGTGGGGCAAACACTGCTATGTTATCTGTCTCGCCCAGCTCTCACCCTGCCACTCCAGGGATTGAACCGGCGACCCTTCTGTCACCAGCTCACATCACTAACCATTAGGCCACAGTGGCGAAGATAAAAAGGTAGCACAGAATAATATTTTGTCTTAATATTTAAAGAGTAGTATTTTACCAATTTCCCTGTTGTAGTTTTTTAAAAATATTCCTTGCCAATATTTGTTTTATTATTTTCAGACTGCATTAGTGAAAATTCAGAATAATCTTTATCTCTTACTGTATCTTGGTAGTTTCCTAGTTTTTTTTTCAGTATGTATCATATTATAATGTCTAATATCTATTCCAATATTAATTTTGGATTAAAGGCAAATTTACAAGAAAAACATGCACTTTTATCAGAAAAAATGTGAAATTTGTGGGAAAAAATGTAAATTTACAAGAAAATGATACCTTGGTAAATTGTGGTTTTGGTCAAGAAACTATTTCTACTTTACTTTGTGAGGATGGATTGAATATTGGTCAGTTATATCTTCAGTGGATGATGTAATTTATTCATACTTTACAGTTAAATTTAACAAAAAGGAAATCCAGATTATTTAGTCCACATCAAAGGTGTTTTTTTTCTTTTTTCAGAAAAAATGGCTACTTTATTCTTGTAATTTTGTCAAACTGTCAAAATTCTGTAATTTTCCCTTCATAACTTTGCTGCTTTATTATTGTAAATTTAACCCCCGCCCCCCCCCCCCCCCCCCCCCCAGAAAGATGCCTCGTCTCTTTGGTGAGAACATCAGGGTTACTGTGACTAGTGTGTGCATAAAATAATCTAAAAATTTGTCTCAAACCTGGATTTAGAGCTATGCTGATTTTTATTGTTTGAAACCCATCTGTCCATTACAGAAAATAAGGAGCCAGAGTTGCAGCGACAGCTTTTGGGTTGGGTTTTGTTTTTGTGCCACATGCCTAAAACATGGATGTTTGCCTCAGGTCTCTGGTGAACATTTTAACATTTCAAAGGGTAAAAATTAGCTGCTGATAGCCTCTCCCCTGCCCCCATGTGGGCCACTGCCAACCTGGGATGTTGAGGATTAATTTACTAATCTTCAAAGGAATGCTCACCAAATTCTGTTTGAATGAGCGCTCAATGGTATATTATCCCAAAGGCATCTTAAAATATATATTAGCCATTAGTGTAATCTAGCAGACACAGTTTAGAGGATAATGTGCATTTTGGTGCTCTTACTATGCAATCAGCCAGCACACGCTTTTATGTCTTTAATTTAGCATGGCTGTGGAAGTGCTACAAAGCACAAAAAAATCTCAGCAGACGACCCATTATCCAATTATCAGCTCAAGATGTCAGATAAATGAAAGTTGGCCCACAAGCTTCCTCTGGGTTCACGTTCAGCTTCTCCTCTGGGTTTTGGCTTTCAAGATTCAAGAACTTTCTCATGACTGAACCCACAAAGTCAGTGTCTGTGCATTTTGAGTAACTTGATCATAACTTTTTAGAGCTTTTTTTCTTTTTTCCCCTCCCTCCAAAGTTTGTGGTCCTCACTTAAGATGTATGCTTTCAAAGAGTCCATGCTTTGAAACTGGAGTCTAACCACTGAACCACAACTTCACATCTTTCACAAGAAGTTCACTTGTTTGTAGCAGTAATAAGTCCCGTCTGATTAGAAACAATACTGCGATAAAAATCAACCATCTTTGAAGGTGTTTAAGCTTCATTCAGCTTTTGGTTCGAGAACTTCTCAAACTTTTAATGGTTTTCAGTTTTTGCTGACTCCTGCTGCAGCTTTACTGTGTTTGTCTGCTTGTCTTAAACTGGTCAGTTGACTGCTTATCTTTTTCTTTTCTATTTTAAAATCTGGATGATTTTTTAAAAATCTGAATTCAATTCAGTTAAACTTTATATAGGACATATTCACAACAACAGTCATCTTATAGCACTTTCAACAGTAGGGCAGACCCCACAACTGCAGAAAAGACCCCAACAATCAGGTGATTCCCTGTGAGCAAGCACATGGCAACAGTGGAAAGGAAAATCTCCCTTTTAGCAGGAAGAAACCTCTGGCAGAACCAGGCTCATGGAGGGGCAGTCATCTGCTGCGACTGGATGGTGGTGGTGGTGGGGGGGGGGGTAGAGAAGAAGAAGAAAAGAACAGACATGAAGAGAGCAAACAGCATGAGAGGGACTCAATCAATGGGAGAGAGCAAACAGATGTTAATGACCAGCAAAGATATCACATTGAGAGTTAAGAAAGGAGTGAAAGCCCAGTGCATTATGGGAGGTCCCCCAGCTGTCAAAAACGTATAGCAGCATAACTAAGGGAAGGTTCAGGATCATCTGATCCAACCTTAAAACAGAGATTGAAGTGCAAGTTATGCACCTGATGTGACACAGCTGCGACAGCGATGGGTGCAATGGTGTTGATGCAGCATCGACGCAGCAGTGACATGCATTCCTATTGCATCGCCTGACATGCACCTTTCCAGAAAGTAGGGTTGCACGTCAGTGGCGCAGGCCATAAGAGCTGTGATTGGTCCACTTTGTCTACTCCTTCACAATTCCTGGTTCTTGCTGCTGCCTGTTCAGAGGCACTTCCAAAGCGAGTTGGTTAAACAGTGGTCCAAATTCAAAAGAATAGTGAGGAAGTAAGCACATACAGAGCATTTTGTGGCATTTTGTGGCTTGTCATAACCCCAGTAATTACATAGATTGTCAAATAGTGGTAGTGGCGGTGGTCGCATCCACCATTTTCTCCGACTTCTTCTCTTTTTCTCTGTGCAATAATCATATGAAAAGTTGCTTTTTCTTAACATTTATTAGCTCCAACTCCATCACAATCTGCTCTTGTTTGTTGCTATTTCATAAACAAAAACACACAACAAACACAAATCACTCTACACATCGGCCGAAACCCGTTTTGGCAACGGAGCAACGCATTTCACCCAACACACTGCGTCGGCAACAGACGTCAGTACTGGTGTCGACGTGATGTGGGTGCATAAATCCCGCTTGAGTCTGTCTCCCAAACAGATTGGCAACTGGTTCCATAGGAGAGCAGCCTGAAAACTGAAAGCTCTGCCTCCCATTGTACTTTAAGCGATTCTAATCCTGAATTTTGGGAGAGTAGTGCTGTGTTAGGATGATAAGGTACTAGCAGATCTTTTAAATAACAAGGGCCCTGATCATTTAGAGCTTTGCAAATCAGGAGAAAGATTTTAATTTTAATTCTAGATTCTATGGGAAGGCAAAGAAGGGAGGCCAAAACCGGAGAGGTGATCTCTCTTTCTAGTACCAGTTAAAACAACAGCAGCATTTTGGATCAACTGAAGACTTTTTTTAGAGACATTTTAGGACAGCCTGATAATAAAGAATGACAATGGATCAGTGGATTAGTTTCTCAGCATCACTCTGCGACAGGATGATCCTAATCTTGGCAATATTACGCAAATGATAAAAAAGCTGTCTTTGAAAGAAGTTTAATATGTGAATTAAAGGACGACTCTTGATCAAAAATAACCCCAAGGTCCCTCAAAGAACTACTAGGAGAAAGAATAATACCATCTAAACCAGGTGTCTGATTTAGGAAAGTATTTAAGGGTTTTTCGGGCCTACTAGAATAACTTCAGTCTTATCTGAATTTAATAGTAAAAAATTACAAGTCATCCAAGCTCTGATTTCCTTAAGACAAGCCTCCAATTTGGTTAGTTAATTACTGTCATCTGGCTTCAATGATAAATTGCTAAATGTAATTGTGTGTCATCTGCATAACAATGGAAACCTATGGAATACTTTCTAATAATACTGCCTAACAAAAGCATACAGGTGCACCGCAACAAATTACACTACTCACAAAAAAGTCATGGATATTTGGCTT
This sequence comes from Pholidichthys leucotaenia, assembly GCA_020510985.1. Lineage (NCBI taxonomy): Eukaryota > Metazoa > Chordata > Actinopteri > Cichliformes > Pholidichthyidae > Pholidichthys > Pholidichthys leucotaenia. Next base: position 118,421,105 of record CM035842.1, read on the forward strand.
TTGGGTGAAATTTATGGAAAATGTAAAAAAATTCACACTACAGTGACATTATATCATGAAAGTAAGGCATTTAAGTAGAAGCATGCAATGGTGATTTTATCATCTCAGTTTATTGAAACAAAAGCCAACAACAGTGGTGGGTATACCACAACAAAAAATGTCAATGTCTCAATAACTTGTCATGTGCCCTTGAGCATCAATTACAGCTTAACGACATATCATGCTGTTCACAAGTTGACTTATTGTCTGCTGAGGCATGGCATTCCACTCTTCTTGAAGGGCGGCCCTCAGGTCATTGAGGTTGTAGGGTGCAGGTTTATGAGCCTCTACACGGTGACTCAGCTGATCCCAGAGGTTTTCTATTGGATTCAGGTCTGGAGAAAGTGCAGGCCACTCCATTTGAGGTACCCCAGCCTCCAGCAGCCATTACCAGATGATACGACCTCAATGAGCAGGAGCATTGTCGGCCATGAAAATGAAATTAGGCCCGTGTTGTTCATGCAGGTGCACAATGACTGGATTAATGATGCTATTCAAGTAGCACTGGTTTGTCACTATACCATTCACAGGGTATAGGGCAGTTCTGTATTGACCAGACACACCTGCCCAGACGTAACATGGTGACAAGAGTGACTGATGCGTAGCGCTCTCCTTGATGTTTCCAGCATCATTAGCGGCCATCATTTCTGTTCAACATGAATCAACTTTCATCAGAGAACAGCAATGAAGCCCACTGGTCCCTTGTCCAGCGTAAATACTCCCTGGCCATGCAAATGATGATATGATGCCTGTGCCTGGTGGTGTGGTCAGGTACCCTTGCAGGTTGTCTAGCACGCAGACCACGCAGATGTGAAAGGTTTTGAATAGCCTGATGTGACACTTGGGTGCCTCTCACCTCCCTTAAATGTGCCTGGAGTTGAGTGGCATTCATCATCTGGTTCCGCAGGGTGCTATTCACAATGAAGTGGTCATCAACATGGGATGTGGCCAAAGGACGTCCATTTCTATGCCTTTCTGTGACTCTTCCAGTCTCTCTGTATCTCTGTTGTGTGGCCACTTCCCTCTGACAACATCCTGTTTAAAGCCTTGCAATGGGAAGGTACTGTTGATCACTTGTGAGGTGTTGTCTTGGTCTCATGATGTCAAAATGTGAACAACATGATGAAGAGGACTGTTTAAATACCAATTCTAATTGAACCAGAAAATGTATTGGTCGATTCATGGATCAAAAACCTGTTGTGAATTTTGCTGTTAAGCACCTTGTTAGAGAACAGCAAGTTACGCAAAAAGTACTGAACATTGAATAGTTGGACATGTGCATTCAAAAGGTCAGAGAAGGTCAAATTAAGTTCACCTGTAAAGGTTATAGTGCATTTAGGTGCATCCTGAAATTTCACCCGAAAGCTGAATATGCCTGACTTTTTGTGAGTAGTGTATGTCATCAAAAAGTTGATTTATTTCAGTAATTCAATTCAAAAAATGAAATTTCTATATCATATAGATTCATTACACACAGAGTGAGATATTTCAAGTGTTTATTTCTTTAAATTTTTGATAGTTTTGGCTTACAGCTAATGATGACCCCAAATTCAGTTTCTAAAAAAAATAAATAGAATATTACATAAAATTAATTTTAAAAAATGGATTTTGTTGGCCAACTGAAAAGTATGTCCATGTACACACACAATACTTGGTGGGGGCTCCTTTTCCATGAATTACTGCGGTGTGCTGAGGTGTTATGGAGGCCCAGGCTGCTTTGACATCGGTCTTCAGTTTGTCACAACCTGACATAGCACCGGCCAAATCTAAAAGCAAATGTGGCTTGTGCTGACTGGCGTCTTTAAAGCTACCCCAGTTGATCATATATGATTCATATCATTGATCTTCTCTCATTTGTTTCACACTCATTCATGTTGTTCCTTGCAGGTATACACAGGCACTTTATGTAGTCTATATTTATGGTTCCAACATAATGATGTGGTATATTATAAGCTACATACTAACAAATAGCTGACAAAGTTAGCAACTGATAGGCAAAAATCTTTTATATCTTATGGGCTTGAAGATTAGTCGAAGTTTTCCTCCGAGAGTCTGTCGGGATTAGAATTAATCAAATCAGTACATAAATATTTAGGGATTTTTGTTTCCTTTGTGCTTTGCTGCCAACTTTTGACCAAAAATCCTGCTCTAAAAAAAGTCCATATTTGTGTGCAGCTGTGTGTCCTGAGCTGGGCTTTGTGTGACCTAGAAAGTCGTCCTATTCATTTTGAGATAAGCCCCAACAGTCTGTGACCCCGAATCTGTAAAAACAGGTAAACAAATGCATCTTTTCCTATTGGCAGCTTTCTCTCGCTTCCTTTTTATAATTAAGATTTGACAACATGAATTTTCCACAAAATGCTGTATTGAATGAGGTAATCAACAAGCACAGAGGGCAAGTTCAAAGCAGTTTTAATCGCATTATGTTTCCAGTCATTTACAAGTCTAAACATTTCTATTGTTAAAATGGCATTTACATTCTTATCTTTTCCACACAGTGTCATCATGAATTAAACTGCAAACATAAACCATAAAGACGCAGCCTTTTTTTCTTTCTGACATCCCATAGAAATGTTAAACCAGTGGTTAATTGCATATTAACAGTTGGGACTGAATATATTTTTACAGACCTTTGGCACCTCTTTGTTACATGAGTTGCAAGAAAATTTCTCTGTCAATTGAGTGCCAGTCATCTTAGATCTTTCACATCCATGGTTCCTCTTTTTCCTTTGACGAAAAATGACCTTTGACCCCTGTGCTGTCAGCCCTCTAACACAGAGGTTTGCTGTGCCTCATGTTATTGGCGCAGGTCCTCCCTATGCTGGCCCCCTCCAGGAGCAGATCAGAGAGCCGGTCCAGGCCAAGGCAGGTGGTGAGAGGACTGATGAGTCCATAAAGACCCCCTAAGGTGATACTCAGGGGCCAGCCTACAGACAGCAGAACCACCAACCATATGATGCACCAGAAACACGACCCACAAGTGGCCATCCTAGGCTGAAAGATAGAGACAGAGAATGAAAATTTATTCAGAGCAAAGCTGAGAATCTGAACCAACCTGCATGACAACCAACTGCAACATTTAGAATATGGGAGGAAGTCTGCCTACGGAGCACTTTAGACTGAGCATGCATGCACCCTCAGCGATAATGAAAGACTATCAGATTGAAATGAGCCTCGTTAATGATATGGATGCGCAGGATTAGGCAGGGGTCTTAACAAATCCCGATAAGCTGGAACAAACTCATGCAATAACCACCAGTCGTGTTTGCATTGCTGAGGTCAATAGACCGCCCACTTAAACTGTGCTGAAGACTGGAGCTGGCACATTAGTCACCCACTAATAGCAGATCAGCAGAGATCATGCACAACTTCGGTAATGAGCTTTACTGTCAACACTGATAACAAACGGAGGCCGTGGGTATAATGTGCTGCTATTCTGAGAGTCAAAAAAAAGTTTTATTTTAATGAAGCCGTTGATAGGTGTAGTCAGAAGTATGTAGTGATGAGTTAAAGTGTGTAGGATATTTTTTACTCTTATACTTGAGTTCATTTATGAACAAAAACCTGTACTTTTACTCAAGTCCATATGATTATACCTTGAGTTACTTTGATTTCATTGAACATGTGCTTTATATGCCCATCTTTAGTCATTTCTTGTTAATTTATTTCATTTAAATCATTGTTATACTGTGGTTCATCAAATATTCTATTTATGACTGCTGCTTTATTATGATTTGTATCATATTAGAGTTTACATAAACATAATTTAGATTCTACTTTCCTCAGGCTAACACTTTTAAAAGAAAAATCTTCCAAAATTTACAACAAAAAAAGCCACATATTTACTGTACGATTAAATACTTGCTAATTTATTTTGAAAGAAAAAAACATTTATCACAACAAAAAAAGTGCCAAATTTATAAAGTTGTACATTTAACCCCCAAATCTCAAATCTATGAGAAAAAACACATTTCTGAAGACAGCCACCAATGTACATGAAAAATATCACGTTTTTAGGATTTTCTTTTTGTGCATTCATATTAAAAATGCAAATATATTATGTAAAAAGTTGATTTTTTTTTTTTAGAAAAAACACTGCAAATCTATGAGAAAAGAGTAAAAAAGAAAAAAAATTAAGAGAAAAATCTACTGAACTGGTGAGTTACGAGGGCTGCTCATTAAAGATTTCTCCTGACCCACATCTGGTTATTATAGAAAGGTGAACTTGCAGATGTATAATATTCATTCACTTCACAGACAATAGTAGCGGTAAGCTGCTACTGTAGTCACAGCTGCCCTGGGGCAGACTGACGGAAACATGGCTGCCAATCCACGCCAACGGCCTCTCCAACGACTACTGAACATTTATACACATTCACACCCAGTGCCATGGACACTGGAGGCAAGGTGGGTAAAGTCTCTTGCCCAGGGACACACTCTGGGCAAGACACTCTGGTTAATAGGGCTCCGTATGGGGAGGATCCCCCATTATATGGCATTGGCACCGACAGTTCAAGTGTGGTGGGACATCAGTGGAAATGGCAGCCATTCCCAGGCGACCACAGTGCACCACTGATGAAGACCTCATCAGGCCAATGGAGGCCACCATTTTTGAGACTTGCCGATCAACCATTTGCCAACTAGCTCAAGATGTCAAGATCAATGTGGAGGCTGTGGAAAAAAATCATCCATGATCATTTGCACATGTGGAAGTTGTCTGCACGATGGCTGCCCTGGGTGCTCACGTCTTTTCAGAAGGAACGAGTCACGTGCCCCCAGGGTCTTTTCACCAAGTGCCAAGAAAACCAGGATGATTTCTTAGACTATGACTCACCACCTTTGAAGGCACGTGCCCAACCCTCAGTGAGGAAGGTCATGCTCGTGGTGTTTTAGGACCAGCATGGAGTATTGATGGTGGATTTCCTGGCAAAGGGTATCACCTTTACTGGGACTTACTACGCTTCACTGCTGCACAAATTGCAGAAGGCCGTCAAAAGAGAGGTGTAATATGATGACCAAAGGTGTCCGCCTCCTGCACAACTCACGTTGCCCAGACGGAAACGCGGTCCTGCAACTATGAAATCCTACCCCCCGACTCTCCTGACCTCGCACCTCCTGCCTTCCACCTCTTTTCAACCATGAAGTCATTTTGGAAGGGCAAGCACTTCCCAAGACGAGACACTGATTTCCAAGGTCAAGTTGTGACTTCTGACATATCCTGCAGACTTCTACAGGTGAGGTCTCCACAGCTGCATAAAGTGATGGGAGAAGTGTGTGACCCTTGGTGGTGCCTATGTAGAGAAAGACTAATAACTGTGCTAAGTTTGGTTCCTCTCAGTTTATAGGGAATGGAATGAGGAAATCTATAATGAACAGCCTTCATAAGTTATTGCTTTTAAGTATTTTTCTCTTACTTATATTTGAATAAGTATATAACATGAAATCCCTTTTACTAAAGTGCAATTTCTTAATGCTGCACCCATCTCTGACTATAATAGAGAATCGTGTGAGCTTATGCAGACTTACTGCTGTGCTGCAATGCAATATTAACAGAGAAGGGCAAGATTGTAAATCCTTGCCAGAGCTCAAGAAAAAAAAAAAAAAAAAATCTACCCCGAGGCCCACCCGAATGAAGACCTGATGATTTTATGAGAGTGAAAGCGTTGTGTGCTGTCAGAGTGATTCCCTGAGAGGAGTTTTGGCTTTAAGACTCAACGATCACATCCTCCTCTCCTCCAGGCGCTGCCGTCTTGACTCTATGCAATTTCCTGTTGTGACACTACTGTCATGTAGGGTTGGGCAATAAATTACACATTCAGCACGAGTGCATCCCATGGCGTATCCCATGCTTTTTGATAAACACCCTCACACTAAACAATAACAACTTCAACTTGAATTCTCCCTCATTTTCCAAATTTTATGACATGCACAAAACCAGAGGTTCACTGTAAAACCAGCTGAACAGTTGACTAGTCCATCCGTAGCACTGCAGACATTAAATTACCAGTCATTATACAGTTCAGTTTTACTGCATGCCGTTAGTGTATGACAAAGTTCAGACCTTAGCAAAGGTTAGAGCAGAGAGCTCTGCAAAGTAGCTATTAACCCAATGAATACCTGTCGAGTCAGTATAAAAGACATGTTCACCTTCAGCACAGGCTCTGGAAGAAGCGAGTGTCCAGTCCCCTCTTGCCTGTCGCAAATCTTTCAGATCCTGCTCGAAACTTCCAGAGGAGATGTTTGTGTGAGCAGTGGCCACTTCCCACCAGTTAGCTCCAACTGAGTACAACAAGGTATCACAGGGAACTGAATTCACGTGAAGCCAAGTCAACTGGAAGGCTAAACCGAGGGAGGACATTACACAATGCAGACATTCATGTGACTCAAGAAAAAGTATGCCTGGTCATGGGTTCCTGTGAGGCTGCCATTATGATAGAGCATGATACCTCTGAGTCATGAGTACATTTAAGTTCATTATAAAAATATATGAAGAAAATTATCTGATAAACAGTGCTTTGCAATCTTCTTGGCTGCATGCCAAAACCCATTTTAATCTTTTCTACAGCTGGCAGACAGCCACACATACGCCATGACTTCAAAATACTCGTGAACCTCGATCTGCTCTCCACTCAACAGACAGAGAAAGACATTTCATGGCTCTACACTTGACTGAATGCAGAAGACGCGTCTCTCCACATCCATCAACACATGGTCCTCCATCAGGTCTTCTAACTAGCCCAGGCACAAGCAGCTGTGCAGCTGACCTGTTCCATCAGCCTGCCTGAGGAATGATTTTACAATAAAAAAAAAAAAACCTCTGGTGCATGATAATGAATACATTTCCAGCCTGTGCTTTTGGCTTCAGGGCTGTGGCCTTTGATAACCTCTTAACTTTAATTAGTTTCATTTATTTATGCTTACATTTATAAGTCCCAGCTGGAACTTGTCTGTTATAGCAGCACAAATATTAAACCTCATATTGCTTTAACCCTGAACACTGAGCCAGCTTTTTGCCATTAATAGCGTACAAAATTGTGAATGGGATAGGATTTAAAGTTCTGATATTGTGCAAAATAGCGTTCTGCAGATTTGAACCTTATAATATGAGTTTAGGGGTAACATGTATGCCATTAAAAAGACCACAAATGCACAGTATTTATTAAATGCTTTAAAGAAATTCTTGGATTGCACTTCCTAGGTTTTATTATGTCACAAACCAACAAGCCCCACCTTCAGTTCTTTAACCTCTTGCACTCCGTTGTACCGCAGGCGGGCAAGTCTCTGCGTCCCAGCGCTCTCGGACGCATGATGGAGCTGCATTTCTGTTCTTCCACTGCAGACACAGCCGCGAACAGATTAGATCATCTGATTGACCTCTCATTCGACTAATAAGAGCCTTGAATTGGGTTTCTGAAACCTTGAAGAACCAATGACTGAAAACCTAGCAAGAAGGACCTGCCTACCAAAGCTGTGAATGCAGTGAGCCAATTGAAGAAGAGAAGTTCGCAAGCTGCTTTTTTTAAGGCCGGGAGAAGACAGACTGCTGCAGCAGATAACAAAACAATGTCCTTAGTAAAACAATGTCCTGTGTCACAACTTGGTTGCAGGAGTGCTGTCTACAGTTAAATGTTTCTAAAACTGTAGGCATGTATTTCACTAAAATAAATAGAGTGTCACCTGACCCTGACATACATGTTAATGGAGGAAAAATACAAATTGTTAGCCAATATAAATATCTTGGGTTAATAATAGATTCACAGCTTTCCTTTAAAGCCCATATTGCTAAATTGTGTAAAAAAATCAAGTTAAATCTTGCAAATTTTCGTGCAATTCGAAATGAAATGTCAACTGAAGCCGCAAAAATATACTTGCATTCAATGATTCTGAGTCACTTCAACTATTGCCTAACTAGCTGGTCCCAGGCGGGTTTGAGTGCAAAAAAACCATTGGAAGTTTTGTACAAACAAGCAGTTAAAGTTATGGATAAAAAACCTAGGCATTATCATCATTGTGCAATTTTTAAAAAATACAGTCTTTTAAATTGGGATAGTCTTCATACATTTGCAAATTTAAATTTGATTTATAAAGTACTGCATGATTTGGCTCCAGATCCTCTGGCAGAGTTCATCAGCCAAAGAAACAGCTCTGAGCGTGTCACTCGAGGCTCTGTCAGAGGTGACTGTTTCATTCCTCTGCGCAGGAGCACTTTCAGTAAGTCGGCCTGGTCAGTGAGGAGCGCTAGTGAGTGGAACTCAGTACCTGAGGAGGTTAAACTGCTCACAACATTCAAGGCCTTCACAAAAAAATTGAAAATGTGGCTTATAAACACCTACAGCTGCCAACACTAAAAGATAAGTCTGCTGTGATGTTTGATGTTGTGTTTCAATGTACGGTTTGTTATGTATATATTATTTGTTACATTAGTGCCCTCTTAAATGTCTAACCATGTTTTTTTCTTGTAGATGCATTTTACTGCTTTTTTACATCTTGGCCAGGGGACTACAGATGAAAACTAGCCTTTTGGCTAATTCTGGCTTTTTTAACCATGTGTAATCATGTGTTTTATGAAATTGCATTGTCCCTTTTCAAATAAACTAAACTAAACTAAAAAGGACCCGCAGGAAGAACCCCACAGACCCAGCAGCACGGAGACCATCCACAAGTGCAACCTTTGTGACAGCGACTGCGATTCGTGCATCGGCATGTTCGGCCAGGCGGTGCTTATTTTGTTTTTGTCCCAGCAGAATAGATATTAGGATTGTCTTCTATGGTCATCATAGACCGACGGAGGCCGACGATGAAGGCTGAGTGACACACACGCATTTGCCAGTCTATTTTTAATTACTACTGTTATTTGTTTTGAAAAATCGTTCGCCAAAAACCGCAATCATGGAAGCGCAAAACCGCAATAATGGAATTATGTTTTGATCGGGTCGCGAGACCAGCGTCGCGTTCGTCTTACAATGAGGAAGAAGTTCGCCAGCTCTGCTTCTGCTGTGAAGAGGTAAGGTGTTCCAAGCTAAATTATTCTTTATCCCTGAAAATTGTAATCAAAATGACTTTTGACCGATCGGTAAATTACAGCTGTGCGTCATCGCTGCATGACGGACCGTGGCGCAACAGGCGATATCCGTCCTCTGTAGCGAGGTGAGGGGGACAACCCCCCCCCACACACACACACACAGCCCTTAATGTCACCTTTCATTAGAGCCCAAGATGAAGCTTCTATATTGAATCATTCAAAAGTTACAGACGTTTTTCCAAACTGTGCCATTTGGCACAATTTGGCACAGTTCAAAAACGCCTGGGAACTACCTGAGGAAAAAGCTGTGTAATATATTCATTTTTTGTGGTATTGTTACAAAATTTGGACCTCAGCTGGATAACACTTGGTTCTACATTTCTGTTGCATTTTCCAGCCCGGATCTGAAGCTGTGTGTTATTTGCAAGCATTTGTATCCGAAAAAACACCCAGGCCAAATTTATTTTCTTCAAGTTCACTATGTTTAGATGACTGTAACTCAGTGGCCGGAGCACTTAGAGAGATTATGACTGTTTTGCCAAAAAATTCAAAGTGTTTTCTTTTAAATGAGACCAACCCCATGAAGATGCTGCAAAGGGTTGAAGAACAGCTTTTGATTTACTTTGGGCACGTTATTTTTTGGCGTTTTTAGGGAAATTGACCGGAGAGCAAGGGGTTAACTTAGCAAAAAAAAAAAAAAATGCATCCCGACTGCTTCATTAGACTGACTGGCCCACTCCAAAAAAAAAAAAAAAAAAAAAAAAATCACCTTATCAGACTAAGGGTGTTAATATTACTAATTAGACCGTTTTGGACAGAACTGTAAAGACAAAAATGAAGTCAAAATCTAAAATGAATCTCTGGAAAATGCACAATATGCAACGTTTAAGGCCTGCTGGTTCAGTATGTACATAAAAAAGGCAAGTTCAAATTCAACAGCCTGCATACTGGCCCTTTGATGAAGCAACTGACTTACAAATGCAACTTATATATAGCATGTAAGGCTGGTATAGACTTAGCAACCAGGTGTAAGTCCTGCTGAACATACAGAGGAAAGTGGATGAATGTATGGCGATAGACTAAAAGGAAAAGTATTGGGTTAGGTATACCTCTTAATCATTACTATAAGATGTTTCAATTCAGGAAAACTTGATGATTCAACTTATAAAAGATTTTGGACAATTCTATCTTCCAATTTTGTAGGAACAGTTTGGGGAAGGCTCTTCTTCTGTTCCGGCAGGACTGTGCCCCAGTGCACAAACTGAGGTCAATAAAGGCATGGCTGGATGAGTTCTGTGTAGAAGAACCTGATGAACCAATACAGAGACCTGACCTCAATGCAATCCAACACCTTTGGGATGAACTAGAATGAGGGCTGTGAGACTGGTTCTCCCACAAATGCTCTGTTGGATGGAGGGGCAAAATTTCCCAACAATTTCCCAAACACACTCCAAAATCTTATATAAAGCCTTCCCAGAAGACATGAATCTGTCATAGATGTAAAGGGGGAACAACTCCATGGGATATCATTAAAGGAAAAAGTAGGTTACTCGATACTTTTGTCCATATAGTGTATTACAATAATCTTAAAGTTTATCTTAGAGTTTGGGTATGACAGAGAAATAATAACACTGTTTCCACCAAAGGAACTTTCACTGGAACTCAACCCGTGGTGTGCGTCTTCACTGAAGGAACCACCATTGGTAGGGAAACTTTTGAGAACCCATACAGGTGAACTCAGTCCCTGCCTCAGGGTATTTACTTCAGTTCAGCCCCAAAAAGCTGTTGGGTGGGGCTTGGGATTGACTCGGTGCTGACTGGAAATAACTCGGAGTCAACTAAATGACAGAAGCCAACAAGAAGCACCATTTTTAAAAGGCAACAGAAGAGTCTACAGAAGAATAGCAAAGCAAAGACCATTGAGAAAAAAATCATCATCATCATCCATATTTATTTTAGATAGGACACAATTGATCCCTGAGTTGGGGTGGGTCCTGCTTGACTGCACTTCTCAGAGTCCCACTCCAGTAGTTGCTGTTCACTGATTCAACCTGGGCCAGTTGTAGCTTGACCCGGTCCACACAGACGCCATCTAGCCATGTCTTCTTCGGTCTTCCTCTTCCTTGACCCTCTGCTGCTACCAGGATCGACCTCCATAACCTTCTTAATCCAGCCAACACTCCTCTCCACATGGCCGAACCAATGCAAACTGTGCGTGCGGAGCACATCCTCAAGGTTGCCCAGCTGCAGCCTAACCAGGAGTGCTTACGAGCTGACCTCATCCTCAGTGGAGATGCCACATATCCAGCGGACCATGGCCCTGTCATTCCACCGCAGACGGTTAAGACAGGCAGCAGTCATGGTCCACGTCTCGCAGGTGTGCAGCAACACGCTCCTCACGCAGGAGTTGTATATACGGCTTTTAGAGGTTGGGGGGAGCCAGCGTGTCTCGAGAATTTGGAGCACTTGCCTGAACTTGTTCCAGGCAGCCTGGCATCTCGTGATGGTGGCAAGCTCAGATCCACCACCAGCAGAGAGCATGTCACCCAGGTAGCAGAAAGATGCCACCGCTTCCAGCTTGTCATCACCAACAACCAACCGTGTCATAGGTCGACCATCGACTGGCCTGACCTCCCCATGACAGCGCTTACATCGGAAATCTTGGTCATACGCCCGGCCACCAGAGAGTCCACTGCATCTCTTGTGCACCCATCTCGACCAACCACTGCAAAAGACGGAGCCATGGCCAGTGCCAGTGAGACACACAGCACATGGATACTTGCTGGAATTCTGGAGACATCCAGGCCTGGGCCGGAGATCATGAGCTTAGTCTTTCCCATGTTTACATGGAGTCCTTTGGCTTCCATGCCATTCTTTCAATGAACTAAGCTTCACAAGCATCTCCTCCAGCGTATCTGCGATGATGACCAGGTCATTGGCGTACAGGATTCCCCAGGGACAACCAGTACGGAACTCACAAGACAGGGCCTCCAGAACAATGATGAAAAACAGTGGGTTCAGACAGGAGCCTTGGTGCACACTGACCTTGACCTCAAACTCCTTGCTCAATCCATCAACAACGTGTACTCTGCTACGGGCGTTCTCATGCATGCACTGGGTGAGTTGTACAAGCCACTCCTCCACACGAGTTTCCCCATCGCCCACCAGATGACTCGCCTGGGAACTTGGTCAAACACCTTCTCCAGGTCAACAAAAGCAATGTTACAGGGGCTTGTTGACACCAAGGTACTTCTCCTATAGCTGGCGCACAATGAATATGGCGTCTGTTGTTCCACAACCAGGCATGAAGCTGAGCTGCATTTCATCAATGCACACCTGCTGCCTGAGGAAGCTCTCGGCCACCTTCTCCAACACCTTCATAACCTGGTCGAGCAGCTTTAAGCCGCGATAGTTGCCTCGCTCAAGCGCAGCACCCTTGCCTTTGTATAGGCCAACAATGATACGCTCCTCCCAGTCAGCGGGGATCCTCCCGTACTTCACGACTGATGCGATAAGATCGCAAATCAGCATGGCACCATTGTTGCCAGAAGCTTTAAGCATCTTGGCAACAAAATGCAATGGCCCGGCTGCTTTGCCATTTTTCATCTCACCAATGATCTTGGACACCTGCTCCAATGATATTTGAGGGGCAGGGCCTTCAACAGGAAGCTCCACCAACAGGGTGGTCAGGATCCCAGTCGAATTCCACATTGGCCAAGGCCTCATAGCACTCCCTCCAGGCTACCTTCCTCGACTCCTCATCCAGGCACATCTCACCCACATTGTTTAGTACAGGCTTTTCACCCTTGACATTTTGGTTCTCCCACCACATGTGGTTGGCAAGACGGAAAATGTCAGAGCTGTTAGGGTCGATGTCCGCAAATGCAGCTTTCTCGGCCTGGGATTTGGCTAGGTAGATGGCACGCTTGGCCAGGTTCTTGGCCATGTTGTATGTTGGAGATGAGTCGGCATACAGAGATGAGGTCCAGAAACTGGTGAGATGGTGCTCAGATAATAATCTGCTATTGATTACAAAAAAAACAAAAGAACTCATTATTGATTTTAGGACGCATAGCAGTGAGCCGCCTCCTCTATATATAGGCAAGGAGTGTGTGGAGAGGGTGGAGGCTTTTAAGTTTCTGGGTGTTCATATTTCTCACAACCTTACCTGGGCAGTTAACACCATAGCTACGATAAAAAAGGCTCAACGTCTACACTTTCTGAGGCTCCTCAAGAGGAATGGCCTGAATGCACAGTTGCTGGTTTTATTTTATCGTTCTGCTATTGAGAGCATTTTGTCATATGGCATTTCGGTTTGGTATGAGGGCTGTTCAGCCGCAGACCGCAAAGCCTTCCAGAGTGATCGAGACTGCGCAAAAAATCACTGGGTGTTCTCTCCCTTCTCTGGAAGAGATTTCCAGGTCTCGGTACCTCAACAGAGCTACTGCCATTATTAAAGACTGCACTCATCCAGGCCATGATTTCTTTCACTTGCTCCCCTCAGGAAAGCGGTACAGATCCCATAAAACCCAGACTACCAGGTTTAATCAGTTTTTTCCCAGCAGCAGTACGTATTTTTTTATGCAACACGTACAGACTGCTGATATTATTTTAGGTTATTTTGTGGCAATAACCCTGTGTGTATAAGCTGGTCTTATATATTTATTGCTCAGTATGTTTTTATTATTGCTATGTACATATCGTATTCAACTTTTAGGTAATATTGTTTCAAGCATTATTTATTGTTGTAATTATGAGAATGTTAAATGCATGAATGAACTGTGAGTGTGATAGTTTGTTTTTAGGGAGCAGTATCTCAATTTCGTTGCATTGTTTATTAGCAATGGAATGACAATAAAGGCACTTTGACTTTGTAATCAGCTCTGCTGGCGCCCTTCTTGCAGGCCTTCCAGCCCCTGCGTTTCTCCTTCACTGCATTGTCCACGACATCGTTCCACTACCAGGTCTGTCGACGCCACTGATGCTTCTTAGAGTAACCACACACCTTTTCAGTGGCACCCAGCAGGCCAGCCTTCAGTCTGGCCTATGTCTCTCTCATTCGGACTCTCTTCCATACTTGCACTTGTGTTTGTTCCAGCAATGAAAACCTCGCGGAACTCTTGCTTGACCACAGGGCACTTGAGTCGCCAGGTCTTAAGTCAAGGCAGAAACTTACACTTGGGCTGCGGTGGGATGACAATCTTGAAGTCGCAGCATATAAACAAGAATATTTGATACTATTAATATTTGCTTTGGCATACGGGATCCTGGGTTCGATCCCAGCCTCCGACCAACAGTGATCTGTGTGGAGTTTACATGTTCTCCCCGTGTCTGCGTGGGTTTACTCTGGGATTTCTCCGGTTTCCTCCCACATGCCAAAAACATGCAAGTTAGGTTAATTGGCATCAAAACTGGGGATTCTAAATTGTTCTTAGGTATGACTGTGAGAGTGAATGGTTGTCTGTCTCTCTGTGTTGGCCCTGCGATGGACTGGCGATCTGTCCAGGGTGTACCCTGCCTCTCGCCCAAAGATGGTGGGATAGACTCCAGCCCCCCGCAACCCGAAAAGGATTAAGCAGAAGAAGATGAATGAATGAAAACTGCTGAGCCTATATATAACTTTGCGGTTGAAACGGTTGCATAACAAATCGTGATTGTGACCTGTGGAGACTGGTGGCTCCTACCCCCACAATGGAGACACGATGGGTAAAAGGACCAGCTACAGCAATGGCCCTTACTAAAGTTTCATTCATTTTGTTTAAGCCATAGTTCCTTCAGCGGAAACAAGATCACAGATCACTCATTGTATCTTGATTATCATGAGCTTTTGTGGTTGGATTAGCCAAGTAAAAATCCTGCACACAGTACAAGCAATGTAATTTTTTAATAAAGTACTTTAACAAAAAAGAAAAATCTGATGCTTTAGAAAAAAAAAAGTTAACATTAGCATATTCTTTTAGTAGAAAACAAATGTCAAACCACATTTTTAAGGGAATCCACTTGGTCTCCAGCACTAGTCTCTACTATTCCTGCTCCTCTGAGCTGTCCTCCCCATCACTGTCACTGTCTCTGCCAGGATGCTCTGGCATCTTAACATGGCTGACTGCATCCTCGTTTCCCTCTTTCTCGTTGGTGTCCTCAGATTTTGGCTCTGAGCTCGCCTCCACTTTTGGATTTTCCTGCTCCATGGGAGTTTCTTCCTGCGGTTCCTCGGAGCGTTCTGTGGTTGAAGGAGCATCAGCACTCGTGTTGGATTGTTGAGGAGGCTGAGCCAGTTTCTGCTGCTGCTGCTGAGAGGAGGACAACATTCAAAACAGAAGAAAAATAATTATAGTTAGCTTGCTTTCTTTTTTCACAGATACCAGCATTAGCAGAAATAAATATGGACAAAGCAATAGAAACACATCATTATAATGTATATTAAAAAACTGCTTGTAAATTAATGTTTAAAATTTCAAAAAGGAAGCGGTAAAACTTGTGGTGAGTAAGAATATGTATTTCAGATATTTTTCAACAGAAATATATTCTTTGATTAGAGGATTATAGCACTTTGTTTTGGAGTAAAAGATCTTACTAGCTTAGAGTATAATCTTATTTATGTAATTTGTAACTCTCCTTTTTGAATATGCAGATGAAACATGACAAGATGCTGGTTTTGAGCTTGACTTCACATTTGACTTATGGCCTGATAAAAAGAATTCTCACATCTGACCTATTTATTATACTACATTAAAGGTTAAAAGCTTAAAAAAAACAACAAACAAAAAAACATAAATGACCAAAAAAAAGGAGGTGACTGCTGCCATGAAGTTAATGACATTTATAAATGTGTTAACATAGGAAAATTGCCTGTTTTAATTTGCCTCACATCTATCAAAAGAAAATTTCACGATGCTACAAAAGTATTTTCATTGCTGACAGTACTGGTAAATATCGATATCCATTTTTCTTTACCTGTCTATACTGCTGGGAGGTTTTGATCATGTGCATGTACATACTATACACCAGGTTGGCCATTTCAGGCATGTCCTTCACAATCTGATCCGGTCGTCCTGAAGCATCTCTCTGAAGGAGGGAAAAAAGCATTAAGAGAAAGTTGTTTTGAATCCAGGACAAGGTGTGAATGGAATGTTAATGAAAAATGGTAACAGCCTCGTTAGCAGTCACACTGGAGAAATATTGATCTGGGTTAAAATGTGCTCAGGAGTTACAATCCACATTCCCACTGCCAGATTTTTTTTTGTTATTTGAAAGCAAAGGATCACTGCTCACATATCCAAGGGAGCTGAGAATGCAGAGTTTGTAATATGACAGAATCAGTATGCAGACGGAGTATAAGCGGATAAACTAAAGGGTGAGGTGAGTAGAATAAGAAATCTGCTGGGCTGCTGCCTTCTAAATACAGGAGTGATACTCAAAGAGGCCCTGTGGGTGTCATGTCAAATCAGATGAGACCAGCAGCATCACTATTGTACATCACAACTATGCGGTTTCATTACACACTTAAGAGAAGAAATGGATGGATGAGGCTGGATATGACTATAGATCAAATATGTATGCAGTCATGTGGAGCATAAAGAAGTGGCGTCTGATTAGCACCGGCGAAAAGCCAGTGGCATTTGTGTTCAAGTGTTACCGGATAAAATCTGACTTTTAATCTGCACGTGCGTGTAAGCAGCAGGAGTTTACTGACATTACAGAAAAGGGTTAAGCAGGGGCCACATGTGTGTGCTCAAAAGCACTGTCCCCCACAGGGATGACGCTATGGTGTCAGAGGAAGTGTCGGAGGCTGCAGGGAATTTTAGACATCCCCGTTGCCACACACGCCAGTCAGCGAGACACAATGATCAGACAATGGTGGTCACATGCTGGTCAGTTGGAACTGTGGAGAGTTGTTTCATGTTATGACCTTTGAGGGTTAATTATAGCCAGGCCTGTGTTTCCCCTGCTTGCAGATGCCCCCAGCAAAATTGTGCTAACAGGCTGGGGCCTGTAGGTAAAGCCACTGTATGATTTTGAACTAGTGAGGACTAAGAGGACCGGAGATTCCCTTCAGAATACAGGCACAGGATTAACAGCAGTGGTGTGGTGAGCCGCTGGATATAGCAACAGTTTTGTGGAGATCGGGACTAGCATGAAAGTGGGAAAGTAGATTAGTTTTAATCAGCAAACCAGGTGCTTTATAGTCAGACAGAACAAATAGGGTAGGCGAGACAGCTGTGTTTATACATGTGTTTGCTTACAGGGTGTTCCTGGTTGTAGTACTCATGCGGTCTGATGTGCAGCTGCAGTGGTCTGGCGGTGAGCTGGTTAAAGGCAGGAGTCAGCTCAAAGCAGTTCTGGAACAGTGACACACGGGCAAAGATGTACAGGCCCAGTCTGGCTCTTGACATGGCTACCACCAGACGCCTCACATCCCTGAGGACAGAGAGAGAGAAAAAGGATTGACACAAGGGTGAAGAGGGGGGAAAAAAAAGCAAGCAAGAATCAAACGGACTTGAAAGGGTGGAGAAAGAAGTGTGAAATTGTAGAAGAAATTGTGTGTAGGAGCAAAAACAAACACTTCAGTGGATGTATTATGTGAAATGACTGAGCGAAAAGGGAAGTGGGGAAGGCAATGCCGAAAAGGAGGACAGTTGTTCACTGTAAGATAAGGAGCACTTTATGAAATGTGAAGCTGAGAGGAAAAGTGAAGAGATGGAAAGCAAAGACCAAATAGAGCCAAAGAAAATGAGAGGTGGGAAGGTACTGGAAAGGGTAGATACAGAAGGCCAATTTTTGTTGCCATCAAGTAGAATCAAGAGATTAGCGACAGAGGAATGTTTTCTGTGGGAATGGGGGAAGCCTGCTCGGGTTGCTGCAAGAGTCAAAATGGTTGTTCAACTGTCTCGCTGTGGAGACACAAAGTCTTTCATCTGTACGTCAAAATCACAAAGCATGAAACATAAACAGCATTTAATAGGGACATTACGTAAGGTGAAGCAGCTATATGTAGTTTTTAATTATTTCCAACAGTCAACACTGGGAGGGAGAAGTCTGCCAAAAAGGGACCAGGCAGATCACTCTAAATGCTGCTGAGGCCAATGACACTCACAACCCCCTGCAGCCAAAACAGTAATATTACAGGGTATCAGGCCCAGCTCTGGCTTTAAATTCACGACCAATCTCTTTAATGCAATACACTGGTATCTTTGGTATAACATCATAACTGTTGGTTCTGAGCACTTTTGTAACTACAGTGATTTCTAAATATTTCAAAGTAGAAAAAAACTATAAATAGCTCCTTTGAAGTGATAGTTAACATACAGTGCATCCGGAAATTATTCACAGTGCTTCATTTTTTCCACATTTTATGTTACAGCCTTATTCCAAAATGGATTACATTAGCTTTTTTCCCTCAAAATTCTACACACAATACCCCATAATGTCAATGTGAAAAAAGGTTTTTTTTTTAGATTTTCACAAATTTATTAAAAAATAAAAAACTAAGAAATCATATGTACATAAGTATTCACAGCCTTTGCTCAATACTTTGTTGATACACCTTTGGCAGCAAATACAGCCTCAAGTCTTTTTGAATATAATGCCACAAGTTTGGCACACCTGTCTTTGGGCAGTTTCGCCCATTCCTCTTTGCAGCACCTCTCCAGCTCCATCAGGTTGGATGGGAAGCGTCGGTGCACAGCCATTTTCTGATCTCTCCAGAAATGTTCAATTGGATTCAAGTCTGGGCTCTGGCTGGGCCACTGAGGGACATTCACAGGGTTGTCCTGAAGCCACTGCTTTGATATCTTGGCTGTGTGCTTACAGTCGTTGTCCTGCTGAAAGATGAACCATTGCCCCAGTCTGAGGTCAAGAGAGCGCTGGAGCAGGTTTTCATCCACAATGTCTCTGTACATTGCTGCATTCATCTTTCCCTCTATCCTGACTAGTCTCCCAGTTCCTGCTGTTGAAAAACATCCACACAGCATGATGCTGCTACCACCATGCTTCACTGTAGGGATGGTATTGGCCTGGTGATGAGCAGTGTCTGGTTTCCTCCAAACATGACGCCTGGTATTCATGCCAAAGAGTTCAATCTTTGTCTCATCAGACCTGAGAATTTTGTTTCTCATGGTCTGAGAGTCCTTCAGATGCATTTTGGCAAATTCCAGGTGGGCTGCCATGTGCCTTTTACTAAGGAGTGGCTTCTGTCTGGCCACTCTACCATACAGGCCTGATTGGTGGATTGCTGCAGAGATGGTTGTCCTTCTGGAAGGTTCTACACTCTCCACAGAGGAATGCTGGAGCTCTGACAGAGTGATCATCGGGTTCTTGGTCACCTCCCTGACTAAGGCCCTTCTCTCCCGATCGCTCAGTTTAGATGGTCGGGCAGCTCTACGAAGAGTCCTGGTAGTTCTGAACTTCTTCCCTTTATGGATGATGGAGGCCACTATGGTCACTGGGGCCTTCAAAGCAGCAGATATTTTTCTGTACCCTTCCCCAGATTTGTGCTTCAAGACAATCCTGTCTCGGAGGTCTACAGACAATTCCTTTGACTTTATGCTTGGTTTGTGCTCTGACATGCACTGTCAACTGTGGGACCTTATATAGACAGGTGTTTGCCTTTCCAAATCATGTCCAATCAGCTGAATTTACCACAGGTGGACTCCAGTTAAGCTGTAGAAACATCTCAAGGATGATCAGTGGAAACAGGATGCACCTGAGCTCAATTTGGGCTTCACGGCAAAGGCTTTGAATACTTATGTACATGCAATTTGTTAGGTTTTTATTTTTAATAAATTTGCAAAAAATCTCAAAAAAAACTTTGTTCATGTTGTCATTATGGGGTATTGTGTGTAGAATTTTGTGGGGAAAAAGTGAATTTAATCCATTTTGGAATAAGGCTGTAACATAAAGTGTGGAAAAAGTGAAGCGCTGTGAATACTTTCCAGACGTACTGTACACCCATCAGCTCCACTACGTTTTACATTTATACAACGTACATAAATTTAAAAAAGCACAAGATGTGCCCATTTCAACCTGTTTTGCATATAATGGACCCGCGGGGCGATGAAAAATAATCTAATGAATTTTGGAGTATGAACAAATAGATTTTATAAAAGGAGAAGAAGGATTTCATTAACAAGCTGCTCTGGAAATATTAAAAACAGTCTTTGCTTTAAGGTAGGATTAGCTGGAGCTCATGTGTATATTGATACTTTAGAAATGCACACCAACACATACAACATGGGAACTGAAATGCAGCCAAAAAATGTAGAATATGTAGTCCACCAGCGCACTTCATGAGATTAAGAGGATTACTCTTTGCAGTATGCACAATGAGCTCCATGAATGTGTCGGGGAAAAATAAAGCTATGGGGAAATATTGTGAGGTGTATGAGTGAATAAACATGAGCAGTTGGAAGATTAATATGGAAATTTTGCTACAGTTAAGGGGGAAAAAAGCATGATATAAAAACACAAAGCCTGTGAACACGTCAAGACTGGGAGACGCCCACCTGTGCTGTGACATGACCGAGCAAAGTGGACAAACCCACATCTGTGTCCCCCCCACATCAATGTGTGCCAGAGCATCTATGCTTCCCTGTCAAAAAGTGAGCTTCTGCATGTGAAAGCTCTTGAGTGCGGGGGTCAGTTCATCATATGGCCAGCTGTGACCCCTGTGGCTGTCACAGTAGCAGACTGCCATAAAGAGAGATGCAGGAACAAGGGATGTTGGCGGAGAAGGATTCTGAGATAAAAGAAGATGGTACACCGCAGCGACCCACATTACAGGAAAACACAACAGTAGAAGAATTTCCCATAAAACTGAACTACAAAGCAAACCACTGACCACTCCAAGGTCATAAGGGACAAAGTATGAATCATGAGGTTAACCTCTTGCACTCTGGGATACCGCGGGCGGTCACGTCTCTGCGTCCTAGCGCGCCCTCATGCGCACTAGGACGCACACTATGTGTCTCAGAGCGCACTGAAAAAAAAAAGCTGCATTTCCGTTCTTCCACTACAGACACAGCCGCGAACAGAAAGCCAAAGGAGTGCTTTGATTGGTTTAGATTTGACTGACCTCTCATTCAACTAATAAGAGCCTTGAATTGGGTTTCTGAAACCTTGAAGAACCAATGACTGAAAACCTAGCAAGAAGGACCCGCCTACCAACGGCTGCGAATACAGCGAGCCAATTGAAGCAGAGAAGTTCGACGATTGAAAGCGTGCGTCCGGTGCGTAAAATCTGTTTTGTGTAAGCTGCTGGGTGACACACACGCGTTCACCAGTCTTTTTTTCTTACTACTGTTCTTATTTGTTTTGAAAAATCGTTCGCCAAAACCGCAATCATGGAAGCGCAAAACCGCAATAATGGAATCATGGTTTGACCGGGTCGCGTGACCAGAACTACGAGTCGTAACAAGCGGACCAGCGTCATGTTCGTCTGACAATGAGGAAGAGAAGTTCGCCAGCGACACTGCTGTTGTGGACAAGTAAGTGTTATAAGCTAAATTATTCTTTATCCCTGAAAATTGTAATCAAAATGACTTTTGACCGATCGGTAAATTACAACTGTGCGTCATCGCCACATGACGGACCGTGTCCGGTCCGTGCGCCGCGTTCGGACCGTGAACGCCACCCCCCCCCCGCTACTCCTCTGTAGTGGATTGCAGATATTTTAGTACAACTGTGCGTAGCAGACCGCGGCGCACAGTCCCCGCGGTCTGTCATGTGGCGATGTCCGTCCTCTGTAGCGGGGGTTGTTATCCTCCACATTACAGATATTTTAGTATAATTTTTATTGCACTGTAGGTTATTTTTTCTTGTAAAAAAAGCCACACATTTTTTACGTGGCATGCTTCTTTGTGTGTGGGGGCTTGTTTGTTCTTTCATTCATTCATGAATGAATAAACAACCCCCCCCACACACACACACACAGCCCTGAGTGTCACCTTTCATTAGAGCCCAAGATCAAGCTTCTATATTGAATCATTCAAAAGTTACAGATGTTTTTCCAAACTGTGCCATTTGGCACAATTTGGCACAGTTCAAAAACGCCTGGGAACAACCTGACAAAAAAAGCTGTGTAATATATTCATTTTTTGTGGTATTGTTACAAAATTTTGACCTCAGCTGGATAACACTTGGTTCTACATTTCTGTTGCATTTTCCAGCCCGGAACTGACAGCAGTGTGTTATTTGCAAACATTTGTATCCAAAAAAACACCCAGGTGAACTTTATTTTCTTCAAGTTCAGTATGTTTAGATGACTGTTACTCAGTGGCAGGAGCACTTTGAATAAATGAGACCAACCCCATGAAGATGCTGCAAAGGGTTGAAGAACAGCTTCTGATTTACTTTGGGTACGTTATTTTTAGGCGTTTTTAGGGAAATTGACCAAAGTGCAAGGGGTTAAACTATAAAAAAAAAAAAAAGTCTTCAAAAGTGAGATTAAAAAAGAGCAAACATAAAGGGAAGGTGTTACCAAGAACTAACATTTATAAACAGTTCATGTTCATTAATTGTAGTTGGTGGCTTTTACCTTTTTTCTGCCATATATACATTGTTGCAGTGGTATGCGCTTATGTCAAACATGACCATATTTTCAAAAACTGACTTCTGACAGCTTAAAATCTTTTTCTGTCAGTTTTTCTGGTAAGCATGATGTCATCCTAACCACAGTCATTTCTCACAACGACTTGAGGTTGATGACACCTATAACACAGCAGCCATGTCCTCCAAGTTGTTATATTGATGATGAGAACCTGGTGAGAAATAAAGTGGCTTAAAGTGACCTAAAACAGTGTCAGACAATGTAAAAGTTGGGGGGAGAGCAACAACACCCATTTTACCATAAATTGGGATTTTTTTGGTCCATTTTGGTAAAGCTTGTCTAGAAGAGTTCAAGAGCTGGGAATGAGCATGTTATGCTTTCCTCTACTAAGAACATAACACAACCAAAGGCCAAACAGGGATAAACTGTATTGTTGTTAATGAAGGTGACAGTTATTGATAAGGGTGGAGAATGAATGCATCGATTGTGATACCAAAAATAAAAATACAGTCCATTTAAGGGTGCTCTGTGTGTGTGTGCTCACCGTTCAATTACAGCAACATACATTGCAAGAACTTCATACTAATTTGTGACCGTCTGGATTCTGATGTGTCTTACTAGTACAATCTAGGGCCATCGTTTTTGTCCAATTCCCACAGATTGAACCACATTCATCATTCATTATACTGAAACTTAATAAGGCCACAACTCATGAGGATCAGCAGCTCATTTCTTATTTATATTTCTGAAATCACTTGCAACTTAAATTCCCAACAACCCTTAGTGTAACATACATTAATGGCAAAATATGCAAACATTTAAAGTAGGTATGATTTATTTATTGCAACTTTTACAGTATGTGCATAAACTCATCTAAACTTTAATTTTTTTTACAATCCCATTAACTACAACATTGAGTGTTGGCCTTCTATAATGCATCCATGGGTCACATGTCTACCATTAAAATATTAAAACACTCAATGAAGAAAACCACACTGACTTTATTTAAGTAAGCTCTTAAATAAATGAGTGGATTGCACTTCCTGGGGTTTATGACAACACAAACTGTCAAGGCCCAACTTTAGCAAAACAAACACCCTGACGGTCTCCTTACTTATGATTGACCCACTTTGAAACACTTTACCTAATGAGACTTGGGATTTATTAAAATTGGGGCAGCTCGGTGGAGCAGTGGTTAGCGTGTGGCAGCACAGCAAGAAGGTCATGGGATCGAGTCCACCCCTGACCACCGTGGGTTCGATCCCACCTCCTGACCATCGGTGACCTTTCTGTGTGGAGCTTGCATGTTCTCCCCATGTCTGCGTGGGTTTACTCCGGGTACTCCGGTTTCCTCTCACAGGCCAAAAACATGCAAGTTAGGTTAACTGGCATCAACTGGGGATTCTAAATTGTCCTTAGGCATGAATGTGAGAGTGAATGGTTGTCTGTCTCTCTGTGTTGGCCCTGTGATGGACTGACGATCTGTCCAGGGTGTGCCCCGCCTCTCGCCCAAAGACGCTGGGATAGGCTCCAGCCCCCCCGTAGCCCAAAAAAGATTAAGCGGTAGAAGATAGATGGATTTATTAA
Organism: Pholidichthys leucotaenia; assembly: GCA_020510985.1. NCBI lineage: Eukaryota > Metazoa > Chordata > Actinopteri > Cichliformes > Pholidichthyidae > Pholidichthys > Pholidichthys leucotaenia. The sequence continues at coordinate 118,445,296 of CM035842.1, forward strand.
AATTAATTAGCAAGATGAAAACTGAGTTTCAGACAGAGCTTGACCTTTGCATTTCATGGAGCGGCAAATGCTGAGGAACGTTTATGAATGTTGCGCTTTTTGGGTTTCATCAAGGGTTTATCAGTTTGCCAACAGTTTTTTTGTTTTTCAAAATTTTGAACATGTTTGTGGTCTATATTAATCATATATTCCATAACCTACATATGTTGAAGCATGTGAGAATGTTTGGTGATTACATATGTAAGGTGACTTCACACCTCAGAACAGGACAAAGAGTCTCAACCGCCAGTGAGGATCAAAGAGCTTCCCAGGCACTGCGGTGGACACCGGATGGATTGCCCTGACCCCCCAGGGCCAAGAGGAGGAGTACGAAGATAATGGGGGGATTAAGATAATGAGGGATGTCAGCTTTTGATATGCATGTCTTTTGTTATGTGCGAGTATAAGTTCATAGGGCCGAAGGTGTTCGGCCTCTGACTTCTTCTGCTGCTGCACCTAGATGAGACTTGTTAGAGGAGCTGATAATAAACTTTGGTTTATGAATCACATCGCCTCGTTATTTCAAGCTCCTCTACAATGTTTAATTTTTTTAACAAGTGTATTTTTCTGCAAACAGTTGCAAAATACTTGTAAGCATTTGCAAATGGTTGTAATATGTGTTGCTTAAGTTCTTTTTGGTTCACCTAGTAGTAAACACTATCAACTTACAGAGGAAAGCACTTGCCTTTAAACAGGGGTCTGTTTCTGAGCTACAGGTTGCCACAAAAGAGCTGAAGGCCGAAATTTTAAGAGCAAAACAGAATTATAAATCAGAGTTGGAAAGCAAAATGGCAACAAAGAAACTTGGTTCAGCCTGGGCCAGTATGAAAACTATTGCAGGCCTTCAGAGCACAGAGCGCAGTAATTGTGTGTGTTTTTAGATGGTTTTAATTCAGACACAGAGCTGGCTAATGCTCTTAATTGTTTTTATGGTCGTTTTGACTCCTTTGATTTTAGCACAGAAACCCAAAATTTGAAACAGAAACTCAAAGACAATCAGCACTTTAATACTGAGGTGCAGGATGTTAAAAGGGAGGTCTGCGCTGTAAAAGTGAACAAAAGTCAGGGCCCTGATAATATATGTGGGCGCTTGGTAAAGTCCTGTGCACAAGAACTGAGTCCTATATTTCATTACATTTTCAATAAGTCCTTACAGACACAACATGTGCCTAAGATCTGGAAAGAAGCCGTGGTTGTTCCTGATCCAAAATCCAGCTGTCCTAAAACGGTAAACAATTTTAGACCAGTTGCTTTGACTTCAATTTTAATGAAAATTTTTGAAAAATTGGTCAGATGTGAGGTCCTAAAGCAGACTGAGCATGCATTAGATCCTCTGCAGTTTGCCTATAGGCCTCACAGAGGAGTGGAGGACGCCACTGTCACTCTGTTTAACATGTTTTTAAACATCTGGATTTTAATGGGACACACGCCAGGCTTTTATTTGTGGACTTTTCCTCCGCCTTTAATACAATCCAACCTCATATTTTAGTTGAAAGGCTCCTGCAACAATTTGATTTGAGCAATAATCTGGTGGGTTGGATTCTGGATTTCCTAACCAACAGGATGCAGACAGTAAGGGTCAATGGTACATTCATTGTCTGACCTAAAGTGCTCTTCTACTGGCTCTCCTCAGGGGTGTGTGTTGTCACCACTACTCTTCATCCTGTACACAAACATGTGTCGGAGCAGACATGACAACAGACACATTATAAAGTATGCTGATGACTTAGTTATTGTCAGTCTCCTCCAGGATGGTGAGAGTGGCCACGGCCCAGTAGTTGATGATTTTGTTCACTGGTGTGAGGATTCCTACCTCAGAATCAGAATCAGAATGAGAATCAGGTTTATTGCCATTGTTCATGTAGTACACAAACTAGGAATTTGTCTCGGTACAGTGCTGCAACATTAAACATGATAAGATAAGAGAAATAAACTATACATGTAATAAAGTGTAGGATAAGATTAAGTGATACTGGTCAACAGTTAAAATATATATTAGCCAGCAGCAGATACTGTGGAGAACTATATAGTGCAGTCGGTAATGCAGGAAGAAAACAGTGATGATTAACATGAGTCTGGTTGAGCTGCTGTACATGGTGCACGAGAGTCACTTAGTGTTCAGCAGTCTAATGGCAGAGGGGAAGAAGCTGTTCATGTGACGGGAGGTTTTAGTCTGGATGGACCGAAGTCTTCTACCAGAGGGGAGGGGGGCAAACAGTACGTGACCAGGGTGTGAGGGATCGGCTATGATCCGGCCAGCACGCCTCCGGGTCCTGGAGATGTACAGATCCTGGAGAGATGGGAGCTTGCAGCCGATCACCTTCTCAGCAGTGCGCACGACGCGCTGCAGCCTTAGTCTGTCCCTGGCAGTGGCTCCTGCGTACCACACGGTTATGGAGGTGGTGAGGATGGACTCGATGATGGCTGTGTAGAACTGCACTAACATCTTGGTGGGTAGCTTGAGCTTCCTCAGCTGCCGCAGGAAGAACATCCTCTGCTGGGCTTTTTTGATGAGTGAGCTGATGGTCAGCTCCCATTTGAGGTCCCTGGTGATGGTAGTGCCTAGGAAGCGGAAGGAATCAGCAGTGGTGATGGGAGAGCCTGAGAGGGTGAGGGGGGGCAGAGGAGTAGTGACTTTAATGACTTGCCGTTACACTGCTCAGCTGCAACATGCCAACTTTATGCAGATGATGCAGTTATTTACACAGCTGCCAAGACTCCAGCACAGGCTGCAGATGTACTGTCTACAAGTATGGTTGATGTCCAAGAGTGGCTCCTCAAGAACCATCTATTGCTGAACCTTCAGAAAACAGTCTCAATGTGCTTTTCAATCAAAAAATGTAACCTGCAACATTTTAAAGTTAATATACATGATCATGACATCAGTTTAGCTACAGAATTCAAATACCTTGGCATTGTACTAGATCCTCAACTCAAATTTAATCTTCATATAAAGAAAATTTCAAAAACAGTAAAAAAAAATCTGAACTGCTTTAAATTAATTAGATATTACATACCTTACGAAGCAGCTGCACTGTATATGCATTCTATGGTTTTTTCTCATATATCATACTGTTTGACAGTCTGGGCTCAAGCAGCCCCTTCCACAATAAGACATATAGGTTCATTATATAATCAAACCCTAAAAATCTTGGACAAAAAGCCCATTAGGTGGCATCACTGTAATGTTTTAAAAAAATACAACCTATTGAGTTTTGAGAGCTTCATTGACCTCTGTCTTCTGAAATTAACGTTCAAATGTTTCCATAAATCAGCACCCGAGCCACTTGCTGGTTTCGTCCAAAGACAGGACAGCAGCAGAGCCACCAGGAGTTCTGTTAACAATAACTGTAAAATATTCCACCGCAGAACCACATTTGGACAAACAGCTTTCTCTATAAAGGGCAGTCACATCTGGAACACAATGCCAAATGAAATTAAAATAATAACGGACTTTAAAACATTCACTAAAAATGTTAAAAACTGGCTGAAAAATAAACAAGAATGTACTCATGTATGAATTATTTGTCTGCAAAGTGAGAGTGAATGAAGGGAAGGAATAAATGTGTTTGTTTATAGTGAGTGACGGAGGGAGGAAGGCCTGAAATAGGCAAATGTGAGTTATGTTATATGTGTTAAATGTGAGTCAGGCTGTTATATTTGTGTATTTATAATATTTATAATATTTATGTTAAATGTGAGTCAGGCTGTTATATTTGTGTATTTATAATATTTATAATATTTATAATTGTGTATTTATAATTTTTCTGCATTGATGTATGTGGTTATTGTGTATATTTTTTATCTTGATTCTTTTTTCTAAAGCCCATCCAGGGACAAGAGTTGCAAATTAGCTAATAGCTATACACTCTATGTGCAACACATCAGATTGATTGTCTTTGATTAATTGTCTATGTTTATTGCACTGTCCCTGTCAAATAAACTAATCTACTACTACTACTACTTTCCTGAAGTCTACAATCATCTCCACTGTCTTCAGAGCGTTCAGCTGCAGGTTGTTATTGCTGCACCAGGACGCCAGCTGGGCCACCTCTCTCCTGTAGGCGGACTCGTCGCCGTTGGAGATGAGCCCGATGAGGGTGGTGTCGTCCGCAAACTTGATCAACTTGACAGACTGGTGGCTGGAGGTGCAGGAGTTGGTGTAAAGGGAGAAGAGTAGGGGGGAAAGTACACAGCCCTGGGGTGATCCGGTGCTGATGCTAGTATAGTCTGAGACAGTCTTTCCCAGCCGCACATGCTGCCTCCGGTCCGTCAGGAAGTCGATGATCCACCTGCAGAGGGAGTCAGGCACGTTGAGCAGGGACAGCTTGTCCCGGAGCAGAGCGGGGCGGATGGTGTTGAATGCGGAGCTGAAGTCCACAAACAGGATCCTGGCGTAGGTTCCCGGGGAGTCCAGGTGCTGCAGGATGGAGTGGAGGGCCAGGTTGACTGCATCGTCTACAGACCTGTTGGCTCGGTAGGCAACACCTACCTACCACTTACCTACAGGCAATACCTGTAGCTGAATATGACAAAAACTAAAGACATGATTATTGACTTTAGGAGGAAAACTCCCAGGCACAAAGTCACCGTACTAAAAGGCCAGACCACCGAATGTGTACAATCCTACAAATATCTTGGGACGATTATTGATAGTAATTTAAACTTTGAAGAGAACTGTGAAAGGGTGTGCAAAAAGGGTCAGCAACATTTGCATTGCTTGAGAAAACTTGCACGCTTCCAAATTGACCGAACCATAATGACAATGTTTTATCGGGCTTTTATTGAATCTGTTTTATCCTTTTCTTTAGTGTCATGGTTTGGTCAGATAAAACTGAAACAGAGGAAATCCTTGGATCACGTAGTTAGATGGTCCAGTCATTTGCTTGGTGAGTCACAGCTGAGCCTGACATCCCTGTACACCAGACAAGTACAGAGGATTGCTACCTCCATTTTAAATGATGACTCCCACCCTTTGCACTGCAACTTTCAGCTTCTTCCCTCAAGACGGAGGTTTGCTGTCCCAAAAAGTAAAACCCAGCGCTACAAAAACAGCTTTGTTCCTGCTGCTGTCAAAGAGTTGAACAAGTTGTAACAATATATTGCACATAATTTAGGTACCTATTTATTAACTCCATTTTATATTTACTTATTTTTGTAGGATGTTATTTGGGTTCTAAATATTTTATTGGGTTTTAGACCTTTGAGTTTTTAACCTCTTTGACTAGTTTTTAACTTTTTAATATGACCCTTCTCTCTTACCTCTGTTTTTTCTCTCATCTCTTTGTCTTTATACCCTGATTGATGGAGCTTTAAGTATTTTTATCATGTTTATAGTCAGCTTCATGTGTGCCTGTGTTTGTGTCTATGTTGAATGTAATTTGTGGCTTGTAAATATGGATGTCACCAGACTGCAAAACAAATCTACCTACGGGTACAAATAAAGTAACCTGAACCTGAACTGTTTCAGACCCTTCATGAACAAAACTGTTGAGACCATAAAAACTGTTTGCAAACTGCTTTGCAACCTTTTATGAACCCTGATGGAACCTAAAAAGTGCAGCATTTGTGAATGCTCCTCAGCATTTGCCACTAAATGAGATACTAGCCTGATCATTTGTCAGAAAAGTTGGCAAATCCAAAAACCACCACGTTTGTCAGCATTTGCCACTCCATGAGATACTACCACTTACACACAGCTTTTTGATGGGCTGCCTGAACTACACAGAAATGGTTTTGAGCTTTAAAATTACATATACTGTATGTGTCAATGACAATGTCAAGACTTTAAATTAATTGCTAGAAAATGCAAATTATGGTACCTTAAAAGCATTACATTACCTTTAACCACAGACCCAGCAGCACGGAGACCACCCACAAGTGCGACCTGTGTGACAGGGACTGCCATTCGCGCATCGGCCTGCTCAGCCACAGGCGGTGCTGTTCCAGCAGAGTAGACGTTTAGGATTCACTTCCATGGTCATCATAGACCGACGGAGGCCGACGACCTTTAACTATGCCAGTAAATTCTGTAGCAGCATATCAGCACATGAACAATAGTTAAAAAAAAAATAATCTTAACCCCTTGACGCCTGAATTTATTTCCAACTGTGAACAATTTTTTAAATTTTTTTTAAAATTTTTTTCATAATTGAAAATCATTGTTTTTTTGTTTTTTGTTTCTTTTTTTTTGGATTGATGCGAATTCGCGACAATAGGCGTCAAGGGGTCCTAATGCATAAGAGAAGCTGCAGCTCTATGGCATGTTGCTATACTGAATAAAGGCTACATCAAGAACGTGTAAAAGGCCCAGTGTAATACCCAGTGTAGAACAAGATCAAATGGATGATACAGTGAGGAGAGCAGCTACTGCCAGCAAGATAAAGTACCACTTTCTGCACTCTGCTACACTTTTTCATTCTCGGCTACATCAATTCATGGCTTTATCTCCGAGATGAGGAAAGAATAAAATAGAGTTTTTAAGTGTTTTCTCTGCTGGCTAAAATTGTCTGCTAAAGGGAGGGGTGAGTTCAGGGCTACAAAAGGAATAGCTCATAATTTGCTCTGGGGTTGCAATCTGCAGTCTGTCCAACTCTGTGATGAAGTTGTGACCAGTGCAGAGGAGCATTTACAGTACGTCACAGACAGCCGCCAGCCTGGCAAACGGAAGCACTGTGGAAGAGAGCAGCCTCAAATGTCTGGTATTAAACTGTGGCCTAATAGTATAAAGAGCTTGTTGGGATCTGGGGAAGCTGAAAAAGAAGTGAAAGGCTATTTGAAAACAAATCAATTGAATGAAATGAGGAAGGACATAGAAGAAAAAAGGAGCAGAGATGAGCAGGAGACTAAGAAGAGGGAACAGCAGGGGAGTACTATCAAAGAGAGTGTTAAAAAGACATCAAACCGACGGCTGCAAATTGGTTATCCATCCTGCCTCTTATGGACTTCCATAGTTCAGAACTGGGCTCTTTGTCTGTTATTCTCAAACCAATTATCAGAGCACAATGGCCTCTCTAAAACTACTGTCCACACTAGGGAAAAGTCATTGTCCTCAAGGACCTTTATCCTCTTTTCATGCATACGTCAACACAGTGCCCTGTTATTCCCTCTTTTTTCAGAAAACTTCATTCAGTAGACACACATGACAAAAAGGGAAGGCCTCCTGAGAGCAGCTGTCTCAGGAGAGTTACGTGCCAACATTTCTGCTGTTTTGTCTCCCTGGAGGATGTTTATCTTAGATGTAGTTTCTATTCCACATTAAATATTTTATAGTAGAGTAACTGCTGGGAGCTGGAGGCTATTTTGGATGCATAATACATTTTTCTGCTTGGCATGCACTGAAGTAATTACCGTAGGTGTCCCACAGCTTTGGTGCGGACCAGTGAGAGGATGATGTAGTCGTTCTGCTGACCCTGGAATCTGTCCACTGTTGTGACCTGTGTACACACAAACATATTTATTGTTCAAGGAATCAACACACAAATGCACATAAATACCAATGATATGCTAACTGAGCTAAAACAGCTGATATGGTTTGCAAAGTAAATTGAGTCTTTGCATTTTAGGTAGGTGGAGGGATTTAGGTGAAGTGTTTAGAAACACGAGAGAGACTGTTTTCCGTCTTAAATTCTTTCTCTCCATTCTATTCGGTTCCGAGGAGGAAGCGGCGGCGCTGTGTTATCGCTATGGGCCACATGGGCAGCGAGCAGGGTTAATATGGCTTAGAGGGCATTTGAAACCACTAGCCTCATACCTGGATACCTCCCCCCCTCCCCAAAAATCAGGGCTATGGTACCGGTAGTGGAGCCACCCTGCTTGACTGGATCAGAGATTATGTCAGGGAGACGAAGAATGGAGAAGAGGCTTTTTCCAAAGCAAAAAAAAAACAACTTGTCAGCCAGTTGGCTTTTTTTTTTGGCTGGTAATCCTGTTTTGCTGAGAAGTGTATTTATTCCGGTACATGAAGAACAGAGCTTTTTGACTTTGTCAGTGATGCCACCTTACATAATAAGGACAACATAAAGCACTCACCCTTCAAACTTAATACAAGTCCAGGGAAATGGATTAGATGTAACCCTGCAACAATTTTCATACTAGACTAGTTTAAACATTAACAGGCTACGGTCTATAATCCTTTGTGAACAGGCTGTGACAGTGCTGAACTAAGAATCGTACAGACAGTTGTGATTAAATCACAAGAGCTCTTCTCAATCACTATCTATAGCTCTGTTTCCACAACAGGAACTAGGAACCAATTTTGTAGGAACTTTCCCTATGGTGCGTGTCTCCACTACAGTAACTTCTCCATAAGGGGGCGTTTTCAGGAACTTGTAGTGGCCAAAATAAGGCATTTGTCAGGGGTAGGTACTTCACAGGGGCCCTGAAAACTGCTGGGTGGGGTTTAGGATTGCCTCAGTGTTGATTGGATAAAACTTGCCATCACAGACTAGAGTGCCTCGTGAACTAAGCACAAAGAAATGAAAAGCAGCAAATTTGACCAGAAAAAGATAATGGTGAAGACCTAATGCTTAAAAAATTATAACGCTGTCGTGAGCATGGATAGTCTACCGCTGTCGTTTGCGAGGATGTAAGCACACACAGCCCGGCCAACAGGAGAGGGAGTTCCCATTCCTCCTGGTGTGCTTGCACGGCCATGGCATTTAATTCTATATGCCTAAAATTTTACACGCTAATACCACCATAATTGTGGAGAGGAACGGCCAGATACACAGTATGTGGCCACACATGCACCGGGGTAGCAGGTACAGAGTAGAGCGGGATGGCACAGGATAGGCTGCTTGGGCTGTTTGCAGCCAGAGTGTGGACGCACACAGTCGGTCATCCAGGGGCAGAATTCCTGCTGGTGCTACTGGTGCAGCTTATGCCCTTTAATCAAGTAGTTCTTCTCCACAATTATTAGACAACAATGGCAGCAAGCAGTCCACTCTACATTCATTTTGCACATAAAAATTTCTGTATGATTTCAGCATATTTTAATCGGATTTTACTTTGCTGTGGTCCGTCGGGGCTGAAACTGTCATCAGCAAATCCTCTAGAGACCAATGGTTCCTATCCCCATAATGGAGCCATGACAGGGGAAAGGGCCAGATACCAGGGACGGCCCTGAACAAGATCCTGTCCCCTTCCTGTCCTAGATATAAAACCAGAGTAATTACTGTGGATATCCAGAAAAAGTCTCAATTTTTTTAAGCTCCATGGTATTTTGTAATGTAATACTTTAAAATAATTTTATACGATACACAAAACCGGCTCAAATCATTAATAGTATAAGCCTGTATAAAATGAGAAGTTAACACATCCAATGTTTAAGATGCATTGCACCAAGAAACTTCAAATCACTGCACTTTAGTAAAACAGGCACTTGAAGTAGAAAATGGACCATGCATTTAATTCCTGTGCTGTAATGTTTTGGTTATCAATCCAACCCATAATTAATATCCTATGCAATACCAAGTATGGCTGGGTCTTGTGACTATGATATGACGGAACACAGTTAATAACAACTAATAAAAAATGTTATAGAACGATCTAGGGATTATTGGCTGATCTATACTATGTTACTTTAGAAATTAACAAATGAAAAACTGACACTGTAACAACTCAAAGTCATCTTAATGTGCTTCAAACATGAAACCCCACAATATTAGATAACAGATTCCTACAATTTTAACAGTAAAACAAACCAAAAAAAAAAAGCTGTAAGAACCAGATTTGGAAAGAAGCGTCAATCTGATGTGATCCATAATGAGACATCTCTAACCGGCACAACTACATATTTGATAATAGTAGAAATCATAAAGGCTACTGAAATAGAACATACATAAACACAACAATTATCAATCCTCATTTGTTACTGTAGAGAAAATTCTTCTTGGCAGTAACATAAGACAAAAGGGGGATGGTGGCCTGTCCTGTATAGATCCACAAGAGTGGATCAATAGGACATCACCTACAATCAAGAAGTAACAGAGGCCCAGGATGACAGCACCAACCACCTGCCCTGCTAAATAAATAACTGTGGTAGTAGTTGCCTCCTATTTTCAAATGCAACTCTTAAGAGAACCTGGAAGCCTGGCAGGAAGTGAATGTGAAAAGAGAAGAGTGTGTGAATGTGTAAAAAAGGCGAGTGAATGGCTAATGATGTGTTTATTTACATCTCCCTATGCTTCTCCTTGCAATGCATAACAGGTGCAACACCAGAGGCAAAAATGTTAGTTTTACAATAGCATGAAGTGCTGTGGGCTTTATGTTCAAGTGTTTAAATCCAAATTCATGGTATTCATTTGTCCATAAAACAACAAACCTAGGTTTGCATAAAGTGGGGAACTTAACAGCTTGAGTTATTTTTAGCCCAAAGACAGTGACAACAAAGCCCTGATCGACAATTCTTCCCCCAAAGGCATAGCATTTTGCACGCTGTTTAGTTATTTATGAGAAATCTTCTAGGGGCAGAATTACAGAGGTCATGTCATTGTAGCACATGCATGTCTGACTACAAGGAAGGACAGAAACTGAATACTAGTATATTGCAAGCCACACAAACAGCTATTTCACTGAGATTCAATTTCGTCCATCTTGTCCTTCTCTCATTGTTATGAAGACAACAGCACACTGTCACACAGCTGACAGTCAACTATGGATCTCTTCTACCTTCTTCTACTACTTTATTTATTCTCTGCAGCCTGGGTCTCATTCATTGCAATTACAGAGTGGAATGTGCTTAAGTGAGTCTGCTAAATTATTCTATTTTCTACAAGAAGGGGGAGGAACAACACACTAATGGTATCTGTTGCTTTTGAATTCATGTTTCCCCAATACTGAAACATTCTCAATTTCCTGTTTTTTTTTTTTAAATTAAGTTTCTTAAATAACATCTCCAAGAATGTTTGGTGGCCTAGTGGTTTCATACCACAACAAGAGCATCTCTCTGTCTCAGCGGTATCTGTCAAACAAGAGCACTCTGAGGCGAGTGCAATATCCCCCGCCTCTATTTTCTTTGAAGATCCCAATACTTACTGACGGAGAGCAGTTGTCCACTTTTCAATATAATTACTGTGGCAGAACCAAATTATGATGAGCCCATCATCCACAAATATACAACAAAGTATGCAGCCCACAGGGAATAAAGCAAAAAAATTTCCTGAGCCTGAACTTTTTTTCGGGGGCAGGGTCATTGGGATGGACACGCACACATATTATACACTACCGTTCAAAAGTTTGGGGTCACTTAGAAATTTCCTTATTTTTGAAAGAAAAGCACTTTTTTCAATGAAGATAACTTTAAACTAATCAGAAATACACTCTATACATTGCTAATGTGGTAAATGACTATTCTAGCTGCAAAGGTCTGGTTTTTGGTGCAATATCTACATAGGTGTATAGAGGCCCATTTCCAGCAACTATCACTCCAGTGTTCTAATGGTACAATGTGTTTGCTCATTGCATCAGAAGGCTAATGGATGATTAGAAAACCCTTGTGCAATCATGTTAGGTCTGCAATGCTGTAACTGCTGCAAATGGAGGATTCTTTGACGAAAGCAAAGTTTGAAGGAAAAAATTATTATTTCAAATACAAATCATTATTTCTGACCTTGTCAATGTCTTGACTATATTTTCTATTCATTTTACAACTCATGGTGGTAAATAAGTGTGACTTTTCATGGAAAACACAAAATAATTGTCTGGGTGACCCCAAACTTTGAACGGTAGTGTATATACGTGGACAGAATTGTTGGTACCCCTCTGTTAATGAAAGAAAAACCCACAGTGGTCACAGAAATAACTTGAATCTGACAAAAGTGGTGATAAATAAAAATTCTATGAAAATTAACCAATGAAAATCAGACAATGCTTTTGAATTGTGGTTCAACAGAATTATTTTAAAAAATAAAAACTCATGAAACAGGCCTGGACAAAAATGATGGTACCCTTAACTTAATATTTTGTTGCACAACCTTTTGAGGCAAACACTGCAATCAAACGATTTCTGTAACTGTCAATGAGACTTCTGCACCTCTCAGCAGGTATTTTGGCCCACTCCTCATGAGCAAACTGCTCCAGTTGTCTCAGGTTTGAAGGGTGCCTTCTCCAGACGGCATGTTTCAGCTCCTTCCACAGATGTTCAATAGGATTTAGATCAGGGCTCACAGAAGGCCACTAGAATAGTTCAATGTTTCGCTCTTAGCCATTCTTGGGTGTTTTTAGCTGTGTGTTTTGGGTCATTATCCTGTTGCAAGACCCATGACCTGCGACTGAGACCAAGCTGTCTGACACTGGGCAGCACATTTCTCTCTAGGATACCTTGATAGTCTTGAGATTTCATTGTACCCTGCACAGATTCAAGACACCCTGTGCCAGATGCAGCAAAGCAGCCCCAGTACATAACAGAACCTCCTCTATGTTTCACAGTAGGGACAGTGTTCTTTTCTTGGTATGCTTCATTTTTGCATCTGTGAACACAGAACTGATGTGCCTTGCCAAAAAGTTCCAGTTTTGTCTTGTTTGTCCATAGGACATTCTCCCAGAAGCTTTGTGGCTTGTCAACATGCAGTTTGGCAAATTCTAGTCTGGCTTTTTTATGATTTGTTTTCAACCGTGGTGTCCTCCTTGGTCGTCTCCCATGAAGTCCACTTTGGCTCAAACAATAACGGATGGTGCGATCTGACACTGATGTACCTTGACCTTGGAGTTGACCTTGAATGTGTTTAGAGGTTGTTCTGGGCTCTTTTGTTACCATTCGTATTATCCATCTCTTCCATTTTTCATCAAGTTTCCTCCTGCGGCCACGTCTAGGGAGGCTGGCTACAGTCCCATGGATCTTAAATTTCTGAATAATATGTGCAACTGTAGTCACAGGAACATCAAGCTGCTTGGAGATGGTCTTATAGCCTTTACCTTTAACATGCTTGTCTATAATTTTCTTTCTAATCTCTTGAGACAACTCTCTCCTTTGCTTCCTCTGGTCCATGTTTAGTGTGGTACACACCATGTCAACAAAAAGCACAGTGACTACTTGTCACCCTTTAAATAGGCCGACTGACTGATTACAAGTTTGTAGACACCTGTGATGTTAATTAGAGGACACATCTTGGTTGAACATGTCCCTATGGTCACATTATTTTCAATCTTTTCTAAGGGTACCATCATTTTTGTCCAGGCCTGTTTCATGAGTTTATTTTTTAAAGTAATTATGTTGAACCACAATTCAAAAGCATTGTCTGATTTTCATTGGTTAATTTTCATAGAATTTTTATTTATTACCAATTTTGTCAGATTTAAGTTATTTCTGTGACCATTGTGGGTTGTTCTTTCATTCACAGAGGGGTACCAACAATTTTGTCCACGTGTGTATATGTAACAGCAACAGTGAACTTTATATAATACTCTAAGCATTATTTCTATAATAATTGTTGTGTTCCAAAGAAATAATCCCTAGGCTTCAAAAACTTACTCTCTATCCTAAGGAATGTATGAAAGGTTTTGTGTATATTGAAGGATGAAACACTCGCACAGGGCCAGAGTAGGACCAATTTTCAGCCTGGGAGTTTCATGCCCAAGACCAGCCCACTTCTTGCCAAGTAAAGGAAATTGGAGCAAAAGTTCTATTTCTATCCAATAATTTTTATTGCAGATATGTTTTGACAAGAATATAGAACTTAGTTCACCTCAGTAAACCAGCTGACAAATAAATGAGAACCTTAAAGATAAATCACAAACGGGAACATCAGTTCACTGGCATAAAAATTCTACAGAAACAAAATAGCTATCCATTAGACAAATGTGTATTTACAACATTTATTTGTATAATGTAAAACTTTTTTGTTGTAAATTTGCCAGTTTTCCCTCATAAATCTGTTTTTGCATCTTAAATCTGTAATTTTTTTTCTTGTAAATTTGTAACCTTTTTACAATGTGAGTTTTTTTCTTGTAAATTTACATATTTTTTCTCACTAAATTTGCAACTTTTTTTCTAGTAAACTTGACTTTTTGTAAATGTGCAATTGTTTCTTTTAAATTTGCAATTTTCTTTCTCATAAATTTATGACTTTTTTCTTGTAAATTTGCAGTTTTTCCCATAAGTGTACATTTGTACATTCTTTCTCATAAATTTGTGACTAGCAACAATAATACTTACAATAAAGTACATTGATCTATCTACCTATCTATTCTTGACCTTTTAACCCCAAACCCATAGTCAGAGGTCAGAATCCCAAAGTGAACTTGTGTACCAAGTTTGGTGACCCTAGCTTTGTTTGTTGTTAAAATATAGTTTATAAGCCATTTTGATGTTGACCTTTGACCTTGCGATCCAAAAACCATAGTCATACTTCAAGGTCACAGGGTAAACCTGTGTACCAAGTTTGGTGACCATGACTTTACTTGTTGTACAGTAATAAGGCATAGGGAATGTTAACCTTGACCTTTTGACCCCAAACTCATAGTCTGAGGTCAGGATCCCAAGGTGAAGCTATGTACCAGGTTTGGTGGCCCTAGCTTTACTTGTTTTATAGTAATAGTGCAAATGGAATGCTAACCTTGACCTACGACCTTTTGACCCCAAACCCATAGTCAGAGGTCAGTATTCCAAGGTGAAGTTGTGTACCAGGATTGGTGGCCCTAGCTTTATGCGTTGTACAGTAATAAGTCATAAGGAATGTTAACCTTGACCTTTGACCCCAAACCCACAGTCAGAGGTCAGGATCCCAAGATGAACCTGTATACCTGGTTTGGTGACCCTAGCTTTACTCGTTTTATAGTAATAGTAAATGTACCATTTACCATTATGCAACTGCAATGTTAACTTTGACCCTTTGACCACAAACTCATAGTTAGGTGAGGGTGTAAGTCGTCCAAGATATGTATTAGATACAACTACTCTATTTGAAAAGCCTACATCATTTCTTTCAGCAGTTATTATGTTTAAAAGATTTAGAGGAAAATCTAACCTCTGACCTTTGACCTCAGGGTCATCCGATGAGAGTCAAATTGCAATATGTGTATCATCAGAGTATATCAAACCATGGTACCAGTTTCAAAATAATCAAAACAAAACTGTAGGATGAGTTGATCTGACAAAACAGTTACTGTCTATGAAGTGAGGTGAAACAGGAGGTCATAGGTCAGGGGCTACAATTCCTGCAAACATCATCTGATCAGAACCAAATTGCAATATGTGTATCACCACAGTATATGAAACCATGGTACCAAGTTTCAAAACAATTGGGCCAAAACTGTAGGAGGAGTTCATTTCACAAAAGTGGGACAGACGGACGGACAGACCCATAACATAATTCCTCTTGTCAACCCCTTTGGGCTTCGATCGGCGGGGGATAAGAAGGTAAACATGCCCCCTGCACTTAAAAGAAAATCCTCTAGATTTTATTTATGTACAGTTGAAACCACAAGCTTACATACACTGTATAAAAAGAAAACTTTTTTCTCACTGTCTGTCATTAAATCAGACTAAACTTTTGTTTTAGTTCAGTTAGAATTACCAAAATTATTTCTATTTGCTAAATGCCAAAATAATGAGATTTTTTTTTTTTTTGAGAATTTTTTTTTTATTACTTTCTTCAAAGTCAGAAGTTTACATACACTTCCTTAGTATTTGGTGGCACTGTCTTTAAACTGTATGACTTGGGTCAAATATTTTGGGTATCCTTCCACAAGCTTCTCACAATAGTTTGCTGGAATTTTGGCTCATTCCTCCTGACAGAACTGGTGTAACTGAGTCAGGTTTGTAGGTCGCCTTGCTCCCACACATCTTTTCAGCTCTGCCCACAAATTTTCTATAGGATTGAGATCAGGGCTTTGTGATGGCCACTCCAAAACACTGACTTAATGATCATCCTTAAGCCACTTTTGGGACTAATTTGGTGGTATGCTTCGAGTCATTGTCCATTTAGAAGACCCATTTGTGCCCAGGCTTTAACTTCCTAGCTGATTTCTTGAGATGTTGCTTCAATATTTCCACATAATGTTCTTTCTTCATGACGCCATCTATTTTGTAAAATGCACCAGTCCCTCCTGCAGCAAAACACCCCTACAACGTGATGCTGCCATCCCCGTGCTTCAGAACTGGGACGGTGTTCTGAGGCTTGCAAGCTTCTCCCTTTTTCCTCCAAATGTCATTATGGCCAAACAGTTCAATTTTAGTTTCATCAGATCACAGGGCATGTCTCTAAAAATTAAGGTCTTTGTCCCTGTGTGCATCTGCAAACTGTAATCTGGATGTTTTATGTTACTTTTGGAGTAATGGCTTCTTCCTTGCTGAGTGGCCTTTTAGCCCATGATGGTACAGGACTCGTTTCACTGTGGATAATGACACTCTTACCAGCTTTAGCCAGCATCTTCACAAGGTATTTTGCTTTTGTTATGGGGTTGATACACACCAACACATTCACACCAAAACACGTTCATCTTTGGGACACAGAACCTGTCTCCTTCTTAAGTGGTATGATGGCTGGACATTCCCACACTGTTTGTACTTGCATATACAGTGGTACCTCTACTTACGAAATTAATTCGTTCCGGAAGTATTTTCGTAACGTGAAAATTCCGTAAGTAGAGACGCGTTTTACATGTAAATGCCCTAATCCGTTCCAAGCCCCCCAAAATTCGGACATAAATTTTTTATAAATCATAAAAATGCATCAAAACATGTAACAAATACATGTTACAATTAGATTACTGCACAATAAACATAAAATGAGAGTTGTACATAATTTAAAAAAAACAAAGAATAAAGTAAAGAATATTAAAAAATTATGTTCATTTACCGTTTAACTGCTATCGTCGTCGTCGTCGTCACCTTTTGCCTTCTTTGGTTCATGTTCTCTCTCATCAGTGGTTTTTGCCTGACGTTTTGTGAAGAACCGATCCAAGGACGTTTGCTTTTGTCGGCTTTTAACAATCCTTCGGCTTCCTTTTGTTTTAATACCGTGCCGATCGTAGATGTATTACGGCCATATTCTTTGGCGAGATCAACCAAACGCATCCCTTTTTCATACCTTTCTATTATCTCTTGCTTTGTTTGTATGGACAAAAAAACTCTCTTCTTCTTCTTTTCTCCTTTTCCACTTATCTCCATCACTTTCTTGGGGCCCATAGTGAATAAAAGTTAATACTGTACTGTACACACACGTAAAACTGCCCGAACTTCCCGAACACTTCGTGGCCAATGGGATACCAGGAAGATGCTAGACGATAGCCAATGGCAGAGCAGCTACAAGTATGTTTACGTTCGGTAAACTACGGGAGCTGCGAGGAGCGCGTACTTTTTTGCCTTTCGTATCCTGAAATTTCTTTCGTAACAAGAGGCAATATTTTCCCATTGAGGCGTGTCGTAACCTGAAAATTCCGTATGTAGAGACGTTTGTAAGTAGAGGTACCACTGTAATTGTTTGAACAGATGAAGGCTGCACCTTCAGGCATCTGGAAATTGTACCCAAGGATGAGGTCCACAATTCTCTTCCTGATATGTGGGCTGATTTGTTGAGTTTCCCATGATGTCACACAAGGAGGCCGTGTTTGAGGTGTGCCTTATAATACATCCACAGGTGTGCCTCCAATTAACTCAAATGCTGTCAATTAACCTATCAGAAGCTTCCAAAGCCATAACATCATCATCTGGGCTTTCCCAAATTGCTTAAAGACATAATAATCTTAGTGTATGTAAACTTCTGACTTTGAGGAAAGTAATAAAAAAAATAGTCTCTCATTATTTTGACATTTAGCAAATAGAAATAATTCTGGTAATCCTAAATGACCTAAATCAATAAAAGTTTAGTCTGTCAGACAGTGAGGGAAAAAAGGTTGTGCATTTTATTATACAGTATATGTAAACTTCTGGTTTCAACTGTATGTGTTTATGTTGTATGTGCAGTGTTTTTCAACCAGGGTTCCATTGGAAATTGTTTAATTTCACTTCCTTACCCTCCCCCCCCAAAAAAACAAAACCAAACAAAAAACCATGCACTGATACAATCAGTATTAGGTTTTTTCCTCATAAAATTATAACCCTTTTCCAAAATTTGTGAGATTTTTGCTATAAATTTCTTGGTTTTCTAATAAAATTGTCATTTTTTCTTTGAAAATTTGTTACTTTTTCAGTCTCTTTCCACGTAAATTTATGACTTTTTTTCTCATAAAAATGCAATGTTTGTGATTTTTTCCCCCAGAAATCTTATGATTTTCATGTCTTTTTTTTTTTTCAACATCTGCAAGTGTTTTCAACTTTCCTCCCCTAAATTTGTCATATTTCTTGCATAAATTTCCTACATTCCGAATAAATTTGTTCTATTCTCCCTTGTAAATTTGTTACTTTTTTCCAGGTAAATTTATTATTTATTACTATTTCTTTCAAATTTGTTGTGAGAATTTTGGGCATAAATTTCCACCTCTTCCTATAATTTTTTATTCTATTTTTTTAAAATCAAATTTACCATTTTTTCCTCACAAATTTGTATCCTCTTTTTACTGAAAGTTTTGAATTTATTGTCAAGGTCTCAAGGAGCCACTGGCTCTGGGAAAAAGAGAGGCAGTATTGAAAGCTGGCTGTTGGCATTTGCTTAGTTTTTAGCCACAGTGACGCACTGTGAGACACACTAGACCCAATGCTCAGCGCCGTGACCTTTAAGCCGCTCAGCATTTCCCCACAAGTACCCCTCCATCATTTTTTTTGTTTCCTTCCCTCTCCAACGGTATTTCATCTCAGCACATCTAAACAGCCTGTCACTCCTGTCACTTTATTACCAGGCATGCATACTGACTAAGGATATGAGCACAATGAATGATGCTCAACGTTTTGACATTACAGGACACTTTTACATGGCTAAGCACATTCCCTGGCAAGCTGTCAGTACAGTGAACATACTTCAAAACAAAACAATGAGGTAGGGCTGCACAGCACAAAATACAGCCACAACAGCAGGGAGTTAGAAAACATTCCAACACTCTGAGTGCTGCTGTCTGTGTGGTATTTGTTGAGAGATGAGAAACACACTTACACATAGGGTGACTTGTATCACTGAAATACAATATTGAAATTTACTGTGATAATTAGAAACCAGAGATTGTAGCAATGCAGAGCAAAGCTCATTACACTAACTCCGGATGCTTTCCGTTGCAGATGTAGTGCTGATGCTCATCCCTACCAGCTCCGTTTGTGTTTTGCAGCAGCATGGATGAGAACAGAGTGCGAAATACAAGATCATGCGAGAATTATACAAAATAACGTGAGCTCTCGAGAAAGACTCGAGAGTGACCAAGATAAACCGATCACGAGATAACAAGTTAGTGTGACGTAGCAGCTCCCTACCAGGCTCTAAATAAAACGCAATTAGCCTGTTAATTTTAATTCTATGAAGCGTTTGCATGTTAAGTCAAGCTTTTACCTTCTCTGACACAGTGGTGGAGGAACAGACCTCAGAAAATAACGGATGATCCTTAAATAATTTTTGATGAACAAACGGGGCTATCAAATACCACAAGATACTGCGGGATTTCCTTGCGGAGTGGATCCGGCATCTGTCAAAAATAGACGTTGCATTTCATTAGCAAACCGAATTTGGCGAGCCAAATTCGTTCTGCAGGGGACAGGACCAGGTGGAGATTAGAAAATTGATGAGAATGGGAACTATTTGCTGCAGAGGCCGGACCGCAGCCGTAACATACTGCATCCAGAGTCGGTGTAAATCGGGGGGAACAACCCTCAAAGAAGAGTGGAAAGTCGATCAAAACTGGTGCTGTACATAGAAATATCAAGACTACTTGGATAGCAACATAAAAACAATAAAATGTGCCAAAGACAAGCCCAGAAACATGCCTAAACGAGCCAAAACATGCAAAAAAAGGGGGGAGGGGGTTAACAGACATAAAAATAACAAAAATATAACAAATAAAACATTAAAACAAATCAAAAAATGCCCACAACTTGGCAAAAATATAAGGAACTCTACTTGGAGGTTCAGACCCACACCAACCCTTTGTGATCTTTGCCTTTGACCTGTTAATCTCAAAATTGTATGAATACATGTTTGCAAGTTGTTTTTCTTTATTGTACTATTTGTGTCTAAATTTTGTTGAAGAAAATGGAAAATTAGACAATTGGTGACTCTGAACTTTAAATTTTTCAAATCAAAAAGAATAAATGTCTAGAACTTTGAATATACTATTCCTGACCTAAGTTTAGTGTCAATATCTGCTGCTATTCTTTATTAGCCTGTAAAATCTTTAAATTGGACCTTAACATTTTCCCATGCCAATACCTGGCCAGTGCATAAGCTCGTCTCTGGGTCCAGAAAACCCAGATGAGTTCATAAAAATTATAATACAACAAAGAAGCTAGGCTTACTGTACTTGTTTTCAAGACTCAGCCTGTTAAGAGAACCTGGGACTGCTCAAACAGTCTGATATTGTGTGAAAACTAAAGTCTGTGTAGACTAGAGAACAGAGAGTAGAAAGAAGGCAAGGAAATGTGGGTAGACACAAAGAATGTAGAGACAGGAAAATGTAACCTGAGGCTAGTGAGTAAAAGCATTTAGCAGTACAAACAGACTAGGAATGGAAAACTGTGCCAGCGGGTTGCTGACTTAACATGGTATAAAGGAAGGAGAAGGAGAGACAAGGGAAGTTCAGGGGAATAGTGTACATAAGATGAAGGCAGCCTAACCGCATCCCTCAGGAGTGAACACAGCTACGAAGTTACACTTTCTTCTACAACTACACTGATGTAAAATCTTTCTTCAAATGCATATCCAAAGAGAAGTCCTCACAGTTCAGTTTAAAAATATTTGCAGTTACCTGCTTTATAGAGACTCTTTCATCTTAGATTGACCAAAATTGAGATATTACTAATTGTGACATGACAAAAACATAAGGATGGGGACCATTTGATGTTCAACTGAATGCACTAGAAAAGATAGAAGAGGGCATATATTTGAAGCACTAAAAGCCACATGAGAATTGAGAACTGTGATTTTTTTTCCCCCCAGTGCAAACCAAGGATCAGAAGTTTGTGTGTTGACTTCAGCAGACACTGAAGGTGAGAAAAAAATACTCACATACACGATAGGGATATTCCGCTTTCAGGTGAAATTTCAGGATGCACTTAAAATGCACTATAACCTTTACTGGTGAACTTAATTTGACCTTCTCTAACCTTTTGAACGCACATGTCCAACTGTTCAATGTTTCAGTACTTTCTGCATAACTTGCTGTTTGATCCATGAATTGACCAATAAATTTTCTGGTTCAATTAGAATTGGTATTTAAACAGTCCTCTTCATCATGCTGTTCACATTTTGACATCATGAGACCAAGACGATGCCCAACAATTGATCAACAGTACCTCACCATGGGAGGCTTCAAACAGAATGTTCTCAGAGGTAAGTGGCCACTGAGCTTAGGGTGTCACAGAGTGTCATCAGCAGGTTGCAACAGAGATACAGAGAGACTAGAAGAGTCACAGAAAGGAATAGAAGTGGACGTCCTTTGGCCCACCCGTTGGCCCACCCCACGTTTCATTGTGAACAGAGCCCTGCGGAACCGGATGATGAATGCCACTCAACTCCAGGCACATTTAAGAGAGGTGAGAGGTACACAAGTGTCATTTATTTATCTTTTGTTCTTATAAAAGACAAAAATATGTCAGACCATTCAAAACCGTCTACATCAGCTTGGTCTGCATGCTAGATGACCTGCAAGGGTAACTGACCACACCACCAGGCACAGGCATCATCATCTTGCATGGGCCAGGGAGCATTTACGCTGGACAAGGGACCAGTGGGCTTCAGTGCTGTTCTCTGATGAAAGTTGATTCATGTTGAACAGAAATGATGGCTGCCAATGATGTTGGAGACGTCAAGGAGAGCGCTACACATCAGTCACTGTTGTCACCATGTTAACAGTCTGGGCAGGTGTGTCTAGTCAATACAGAACTGCCCTACACCTTGTGAATGGTACAGTGACAAGCTGATACTACCTGAATCACATCATTAATCCAGTCATTGTGCACCTGCATGAACAACACAGGCCTAATTTCATCTTCATGGCCGAAAATGCTCCAGCTCATTGAGGTCACATCATTTGGAAATGGCTGCTGGAGGCTGGGGTACCTCAAATGGAGTGGCCTGCACTTTCTCCAGACCTGAATCCCATAGAAAACCTATAGGATCAGCTGAGTTGCCATGTAGAGGCTCGTAACCCTGCACCCCACAACCTCAATAACCTGAGGGCCGTCCTTCAAGAAGAGTGGAATGCCATGCCTCAGCAGACAATAAGTCAACTTGTAAACAGCATGAGACATCATTGTCAAGTTGTAATTGATGCTCAAGGGCACATGACAAGTTATTGAGACATTGACATTTTTTGTTGTGGTATACCCACCACTGTTGTTGGCTTTTGTTTCAATAAATTGTTTGAGATGAGGAAATCACCATTGCATGCTTCTACTTAAATGTCCTACTTTGATGATACATCTTTGTAGCGTGAACTTTTTACATTTTCCATAAATTTCACCCGAAAGCCAAATATCCCTAATTTTTTGTGAGTAATGTATACGTATATGTGTTCTCATCACACTGAGCAGCTTACACACAGTATATATGCATTAAAAACATGTCTGGAGGGGAATGTTGTTTCCAAATGTGTTATATTCACATCTTATAGTGTTGCTATACAAACACTGTCCGTCTGTCCGAGGCGCAATTTAAGCAGAGAAGCCCCAACTGCCGCCCAATCCACATAGTACCCACAATCCCACTGATACCTCCTGTAGGAGGTGTGACCACTGGAGGGCTGACCTATGTGCAGCCAGATCCCATGGTGCACCTCCCCCTGGCCTGGATCCAAGGCAGGGCCCGGAAAACCCCATACCAGGGTACACTGGATTCTTGTTTTTAACTTTTTTTTTTTCTGGGTACCCACTGAACCACTCTTGACTTGATTTGCACCCTGGACCAATTTACCTTAGAAGACTCTATTAGGGGCAAGTTGCCCTTGACACCATAGCTCCTGGGATCATTAGGGTACGCAAAACTCTCCACCACGGGATGCATGCATTGTATAGCGACTATAAAAAATACACATAACAAAACTGCTTGACACCCCATTAAATTATTATCAAGTATCATAATACCACATATCACATTTTACTCTCAAGGCTTACAACCATATTTTTATAATATAAAGCTTTGTCTTTGCTTTACAGCAATTAAAATCATTGCTTCTCATAAATTAATTATTGCATGCATGGGATTCTTACTTCTTATAGTGGTTTATTCCAGCATACTTACCTTATTAGGCTGGCTGAAGAAGGGATTTCCAGCACAACGTTGGTTGATGACATCTCTGATCAGGTGTTTTTGTCCGTTGTAGGTGGTGAGGATGCTGATGCGGTCAGAAGGGTAGCCCAACAGTCGCATGTACATGTAGAGAGCCACACAATACTCCGCTTCTGCTAGGTTCTTCACAAGAGAAAGAAAAAGATATGGTGAAACATTACAAACACACTGCTTGATAAACAAATGGCAGCATACAGTGTATCCGGAAAGTGTTGACAGCGCTTCACTTTTTCCATATTTTGTTAAGTTACAGCCTTATTCCAAAAGGGATTACAATTCATTTTCCATCCATCCATCCATCTTCTACCGCTTTTCCGGAGGTCCGGGTCGCGGAGGCAGCAGTTCAAGCAGAGAAGCCCAGACTTCCCTCTCCCCAGCCACCTGCTCCAGCTCTTCAGAGGGGATACCAAGGCGTTCCCAGACTAGCTGGGAGACATAGTCTCTCCACCGAGTCCTGGGTCTGCCCCGGGGTCTCCTCCCAGTGGGACGTGCCTGAAACACCTCAAGTGGGAGACGTCCAGGAGGCATCCTAATCAGATGCCCATACCACCTCAACTGACTCCTTTCAATGTGGAGGAGCAGCGGTTCTACTCTGAGCCTCTCCCGGATGACTGAGCTCCTCACCCTATCTCTGAGGGTGAGTCCAGCAATCCTACGGAGAAAGCTCATTTCAGCCGCTTGTATCCGCGATCTCGTTCTTTCGGTCATTACCCAAAGCTCGTGACCATAGGTGAGAGTAGGAACGTAGATTGACTGGTAAATCGACAGCTTTGCCTTAGAACTAAGCTCCCTCTTCACCACAACAGACCGGTACAACGTCCGCATCACTGCAGATGCTGCTCCAATCCGTCTGTCGATCTCTCGCTCCATTTTCCCCTCACTCGTGAACAAGACCCCAAGATACTTAAACTCCTCCACTTGGGGCAGGAGCCTGTCCCCAACCCGGAGAGGACAATCCACCTTTTTCCGGCTGAGGACCATGGACTCGGACTTGGAGGTGCTGATTCTCATCCCAGCCGCTTCACACTCAGCGGCAAACCATCCCAGCAAGAGCTGTAGGTCATTGCTGGATGAAGCCAACAGGACAACATCATCTGCAAACAACAGAGATGAGATCCTGTGGTCACCAAGTATGACACCCTCCATTCCCTGGCTGCGCCTAGAAATCCTGTCCATAAAAATTATGAACAGGACCGGTGACAAAGGGCAGCCCTGGCGGAGTCCAACTCTCACTGGGAATGACTCCGACCGAGTGTTGGCAATACGAACCAAACTCTCACAACGGTCGTACAGAGACCGAATAGCTCGTAACAACAAGCCCGATACCCCATACTCCCGAAGCACCCCCCACAAAAATCCACGAGGGACGCGGTCAAATGCCTTCTCCAAGTCCACAAAACACATGTAAACTGGTTGGGCAAACTCCCACGAACCCTCAAGAATTCTCGAGAGGGTAAAGAGCTGGTCCGATGTGCCACGGCCAGGACGAAAACCACATTGCTCCTCCTGAATCCGAGGTTCGACCAACGGCCGGACTCTCCTCTCCAGTACCTTGGCATAGACCTTCCCAGGGAGGCTGAGGAGTGTGATCCCTCTAAAGTTGGAGCACACCCTCCGGTCCCCTTTTTTGAAGAGAGGAACCACCACCCCGGTTTGCCATGCCAAAGGCACTGCCCCCGACCTCCACGCAATGTTGCAGAGGCGTGTCAACCATGACAGCCCAACAACATCCAGGGCCTTGAGGTACTCGGGGCGAATCTCGTCCACCCCCGGGGCCCGGCCACCAAGGAGATTTTTAACCACCTTGGCGACCTCAGCCCCTGTGATAGGCGAGTCATCCCCCTTGTCCCCAAACCCTGCTTCCTCTGTGGAAGGCGTATCAGTGGGATTGAGGAGATCCTCGAAGTATTCCTTCCACCGCCCGACGATATCCCCAGTTGAAGTCAACAGTGTCCCATCCGCACCATACACAGTGTGGACGGGGAGCTGCTTTCCCCTCCTGAGCCGCCGAACAGTTTGCCAGAATCTCTTTGAAGCCGACCGAAAGTCTTGTTCCATGGCCTCACCGAACTCCTCCCATACCCGGGTTTTTGCTTCAGCAACCACCCGAGCTGCACTCCGCTTGGCCTGCCGGTACACCTCAGCTGCTTCGGGAGTCCCACAAGCCAACCAAGCTTGATAGGACTCCTTCTTCAGCTTAATGGCCCCCCTCACCACTGGTGTCCACCACTTGGTTCGGGGGTTGCCACCACGAGATGCACCGACCACCTTGCGGCCGCAGCTCTGGGCCACCGCTTCAACAACAGAGGTGGAGAACATGGCCCATTCAGACTCCATGTCTCCAGACTCCCTCGGAATGTGGTTGAAGTTCTTCCGGAGGTGGGAGTTGAAGACCTCCCGGACAGGGGCCTCAGCCAGACGCTCCCAGCACACCCTCACTATACGTTTGGGTCTACCAGGTCTGAATGGCTTCCTCCCCTGCCATCGGATCCAACTCACCACCAGGTGGTGATCAGTTGACAGCTCTGCACCTCTCTTTACTCGGGTGTCCAAGACATACGGTCGCAGGTCTGATGATACGATAACAAAATCGATCATCGACCTGCGGCCTAGGGTGTCCTGGTGCCAGGTGCACATATGGACACCCTTATGCTTGAACATGGTGTTCGTTATGGACAGACTGTGGTTAGCACAGAAGTCCAATAACTGAACACCACTCGGGTTCAGATCGGGCAGGCCGTTCCTCCCAATCACCCCCCTCCAGGTTTCACTGTCGTTGCCCACGTGCGCATTGAAGTCCCCCAGTAGGACAATGGAGTCTCCAGGAGGAGCACCCTCCAGCACCCCAGTCACAGACTCCAAAAAGGGTGGGTACTCTGAAACATCATTTGGTGCATAGGCACAAATGATGGTCAGGACCCGTTTCCCAACCCGAAGGCGCAGGGAAGCAACCCTTTCGTCCACCGGGGAAAACTCCAATATAGAGGCAGCAAGGTGGGGCGATACAAGAATACCTACCCCTGCTCGTCGCCTCTCGCCCGGGGCAACTCCAGAAAAGGCCAAGCTCCAGCCCCTCTCCAGGAGACTGGTTCCGGAACCGGAACTGTGTGTTGAGGTGAGGCCGACTATATCTAGCCGGTATCGCTCAATCTCGTACACCAGCTCAGGCTCCTTCCCCACCAGAGAGGTGACATTCCACGTACCAATTCCGGTCCCCCCCTCATGGATCGTCACCTTATCGTGGTGGGGGGGTTTGCGTGCCCCAGTGATCCCAGGAGCTATGTTGTCCGGGGCAATTTGCCTCTGATAGGGTCTCCCAAGACAAACTGGTCCTGGGTGAAGGGCCAGACTAAGAACGATCCAACAGACTCTCATGATAAATTGTATATCAAGGATTCAGTGTACCCCGCCCGGTATGGGGTTACCGGGGCCCCACCCTGGAGCCAGGCCTGGGGGAGGGGCTCGAAGGCTAGCGTCTGGTGGCCAGGTTTCCACCCATGGGACCCGGCCGGGCTCAGCCCGAAGGAGTTACATGGGTCCGCCCTCCAGTAGGTTCACCACCTGCAGGAGGGATCATGGAAGTCCGGTGCTATGTGGATTAGGTAGCAGTCAAAGGCGGAGACCTTGGCGGACTGATCCCAAGCTTTCTAAACTGGCTTTTGGTACAATTCATTTTTTTCCTCAAAATTCTACACACAATACCCCATAATGACAACATGAAAAAACCTTTTTTTTTTTTCTTTTTTTTTTTAGATTTTTGCAAATTTATTAAAACTAAAAACTAAGAAATCACATGTACATAAGTATTCACAGCCTTTGCTCAATACTTTGTTGATGCACCTTTGGCAGGAATTACAGCCTCAAGTTTTTTTTGAATATGATGCCACAAGCTTGGCACACCTATCTTTGGGCAGTTTCGCCCATTACTCTTTGCAGCACCTCTCAAGTTCCATCAGGTTGGATGGGAAGCATCGATGCACAGCCATTTTCAGATCTCTCCAGAGATGTTCAATTGGATTCAAGTCTGAGCTCTGGCTGGGCCACTCAAGGACATTCACAGTTATCCTGAGGCCACTCTTTTGATATCTTGGCTGTGTACTTAGGGTCATTGTCCTGCTGAAAGATGAACCATTGCCCCAGTCTGAGGTCACGAGCGCTCTGGAGCAGGTTTTCATCCAGGATGTCTCTGTACATTGCTGCATTCATCTTTCCCTCTATCCTGACTACTCTCCCAGTTCCTGTTGCTGAAAAACATCCCCACAGGATGATGCTGCCACCACCACTGGCATGGTTATGAGCGGTGCCTGGTTTCCTCCAAACATGATGCCTGGCATTCACACCAAAGAGTTCAATCTTTGTCTCACCAGACCAGAGAATTTTGTTTCTCATGGTCTGAGAGTCCTTCAGGTGCCTTTTGGCAAACTCCAGGCCAACTGTCATGTGCCTTTTACTAAGAAGTGGCTTCCGTCTGGCCACTCTACCATACAGGCCTGACTGATGACTGATGGATTGCTGGAGAGATGGTTGTCCTTCTGGAAGATTCTCCTCTTCCCACAAAGGAATGCTGGAGCTCTGACAGAGTGACCATCGGGTTCTTGGTCAACTCCCTGACTAAGGCCCTTCTCCCCCAATTAGTCAGTTTAGACGGCTGGCCAGCTCTAGGAAGAGTCCTGGTGGTTCTGAACTTCTTCCATTTACAGATGATGGAGGCCACTGTGCTCATTGGGACCTTCAAAGCAGCAGAATTTTTTCTGCACCCTTCCCCAGATTTGTGCCTCAAGACAATCCTGTCTCGGAGGTCTGCAGATAATTCCTTTGACTTCATGCTTTGTTTGTGGTCTGACATACACCGTCAACTGTGGGACCTTATATAGACAGGTGTGTGCCAAATCATGTCCAATCAACTGAATTTACCACAGATGGACTCCAATTAAGCTGTAGAAACATCTCAAGGATGATCAGTGGAAACAGGATGCACCTGGGCTCAATTTTGAGCTTCATGGCAAAGGCTGTGAATACTCATGTGTCATGAACGCCCCTCTGGGGCGTATAAACAAGCTCAGGCGCTTAACTGAGGCAAAAAGTGACAGTCCAAGAATAAACTGTGCAGGCAGTGCAAAAAACCAACAAGGTACACTTACATGCAAAAGGATCACAGGAGGGGGAAAGCGACCATAGGAATAAGGTCTGGTCTGAACATGGATGTGACTGCGACAATTGTGGAATAGAGAAGCTGGGTATAAATACATGTTAGTGATGGAATGCAGGTGTGTGTTAATGGCAGAGTGGAGGCAGGTGAGTGGCTGAGCTGCATATGCGCTGATTACCAGCTGCCCACAGCAGCAGCAGGCTGTGAGCAGCCAGTGGGGAGTGTCTGGAGAAAGAGAGAGAGGCAACCCAGGCAGGGATGCAGACAGAGACTTAAGAGCAGACAAAAACAGATACAAAATACAACAGTAACCTGTGCCTGAGGTCTAGAATGACATAGGACCTCAGACACAAGACAGAGCGTCCCCCTCAAGGGGTGGATTCCAGACACTCCCCGGTAACACCAGAAGAACACCTCCCCCCCAACAGGAGAACAGCAAAAAAACACCCAGGGAGGGAAGTGGGGGAACCCCAGCTAGGAGGGGAAACAATGGTCACCCCAACAAACCCCTAAGGCCCCGTAGTCCCAGGGCTCCAGGGTTTGGGCGGCCAGCCAAAGTTCCAGGCCAAGCAGACGGCCCGCAGAACAGAATCAGGCAGCCTGCTGGAGAATATGGGCCACCCGACCCAAAGACCCAGTCCGTCGGGTGGCCGGCCAGTGCTGTTGAGCCACCAGGACCGGAGGGGTGAACGAGGAGGAGGCGGCTTACCTACTGGAAGGCTCAATGGTGGGAAGCCGAGCCGGAGGAGGGGAACCCCCATGGCGACCGCTGGCAGAGGAAGGGGGGCCATGGCAGCGTCTAGCAGAGGAATGTAGGCTCCGGCGTCCTCCAGCTGGCCGGCAACACCTGTGGTGGTCCCGGCTGGGGACACAGCTGCACCCGCGGTGACTCCCAGCTGGGCCATAGCTGCACCCACGGTGGACCCTGCTTGGGACTTGGCTGCACCCGTGGTGGGCCCAGGCTGAGCCAACGCTGCACCCTCGGTGGACCCGGGCTGGGCCAATGCTGCACCCACGGTGGGCCCCGGGCTGAGGCACGATGCCCATGGCGGACCTGAACTGGAGTGCAGCACCCACATAGGACTGATGCTGGGGCGCAGCACCCACGATGGTTCCCGGCTGGGACGCAACACCTACGAAGCCTCAACCCGAGGAGGTGGAACCCAGATAACGGCCTTGGGCAGAGGGGAAGCTGCACCCACAGTGTCTTCAGGTGGTGAGCCTGGATCCACGGATTCGTCCGGCGGTGTTGGATTTTCTCCGGCGACACAGAACAAGAGGAGATGTCAGGGTTGCTGGCAGCAGTGGAGCCCCGCGAGGCGAGCTCAGATGCAGCGGGTGGCTGCACCTGGCTCTCCTCACCAAGAGTCAGGCAAGATCGCTTCAATACTGAGAAGAGGAAGACAAACTAGAGCACTTGCTTGAGCTCAAGCTCCACCGCTGTCCAGGACTCCGACGATCCGGGCGAAGATGGAGGTCCGGGCTCAGTTTCTGACTCTGCTGCGGCAGCCTCCGCAGCAGGCATAATGGTCATTGCAGTCTTCGGACCCCCAGGCAATGTTCCCCATGTTGGTGACTCAACTGGCATGGTGGCTGAGGGCTGCCTCACCACTGGTCCTGGGACAGGATCCTCCAGGGCCTCAGGTTCCTCCATCGTCCAGTGGTTCTGGTCTGGGACAGGTAGACACTCAGAGAGAGACGGAGGAGACATGGGAAGAACTGGTGAGCTTAGATTGGCTGCAGCAGGTGGAGAGGTCTCTGGAGACTGCATACCCAGAGACTCTCTACCAGGAATCAGGCAAGATATTTCAACAGAATTAGAAGAGAAAAAGGAGGAAACTTGCCTGTTCTCCTGGTTAACGACGTCTCCTGCTGCAGCTGGCGAGGAGTCGTCCCTCTCCGTGGCTGGAACGATTCTGGGCCCCCCTGAGGATCGTGGAGGAGCCGCCCCTCCGGCCACGGGAACGAGAGTTGCCGGTGAAGAAATTAAACACCCCTTGACAGTAGGAGGAAGCACCGAGGGAGGAGGCCTCACAGCAAAAGTGGAAGGAGATTGGGGAGGCGGAACTGCTGACGAAGGAATGGAGGAATGAGAGTCTGCTGCGGGAATAGCTGGGGTCAGTGCAGGGGAAGTGGCTGCCAAAGAGGCTGGATTATTCTTCCGGCGGTTCGAGACAGGACAACATTGTCTTTTGCGTGCTGGAATAGACTTAATTGGAGCGGGAATGGGCACGGGGTTCTGGGGAGAAACAGTCACAGCAGAGACTCGGGAGCGCCCTCCCTTTGGAGTGAGCCTGACCTTCTTCGGGGACTTCCTCCCCCTTTCACCGTTCTAGCGTCGTAGCGCTGCCCAACGGGTTATCCCCTCAGCTCCCTCGGAATGCTCTGAGAGCTGAGGGCACCGCCGAATTGCTGCCTCCGCCAGGTCCACATACCAGAGAATATCTTCCGGGGTGGAATATTTGCTAGCCGAGGAAATTAACCCGTCGATTTCCATAAGGGCTCGGCAGCACTCCCAGCCCAGGCTCATTGGGTAGCCTTGACCCAACGCTGTCTCCAAGAAACAGGTGAATGGGAAAAAATAACACACAAAAGATGAAAAAATGCCTCACTGCAGAAGCTGAGCTCTTAATTTGGTTGCAGTAAACTATCAAGAACGCCCCTCTGGGGTGAATAAACAAGCTCAGGCGCTTAACCACAGTGAGGCAATTTATTGAGGCAAAACGTGACAGTCCAAGAATAAACTGTGCAGGCAGTACAAAAAACCAACAAGGTACACTTACATGCAGAAGGATCACAGGAGGGGGAAAGCGACCGTAGGAATAAGGTCTGGACTGAACATGGATGTGACTGCGACAATTATGGAATGGAGAAGTTGGGTATAAATACATGTTAGTGATGGAATGCAGGTGTGTGTTCATGACAGAGTGGAGGCAGGTGAGTGGCTGAGCTGCATATGCAATGATTACCAGCTGCCCACTGCAGTAGCAGGCTGTGAGCAGCCAGTGGAGAGTGTCTGGAGAAAGAGAGAGAGGCAACCCAGGAATGCAGGCAAGAGACATAGGAGCAGACAAAAAGATATAAAATACAACAGTAATCTGTGTCTGAGGTCTAGGATGACACAGGACCTCAGACACATGACACTTATGTACATGTGATTTCATAGATTTTTATTTTTAATACATTTGCAAAAATCTAAAAAAAAACCAAACTTTTTTCACATATATCTGTTACCTCTGATTTTGCTTTTTTCACTGTGTTCGCCGCTGTTACCTTTTGTTACTGTCAAAATTTTTGACTCTTCCTTATCTTTTGGGTAATTTTTGAGATCTCCAATGGATGTATTAGGAACACACATTCCAACATAAATTATACACATGGACTAACCATTAAAATGCACCTATCTGCAGTATTTTTGTATGTAAATGGAGCATAAAAGAGCCTATCGTCTCAGATACCATCTGCGCAAAATATGGGTCTGTGTGATACATCAATACAGACTACAGGCGCAGAGCTAGAAAAAAAAAAAATCAGATCAGTCTCACATTAGGATAAAATAAAATAAACTTCAACTCAGCAATGTGAACGTAGCCATTGACATGTAGAAATTGTTGATATGTTAAAAACTTAATTTTGGAATAATTCAAGCATAAAAGAAACTAAACCACAGTTTTTTCCTTTGAGTAAATATCAAGGCCAACAGTTTTTCAGCAACTTTACAATCAAATTCCGCTGCTTGTACATTCTGGCTCCAAGGTTGCATGCTGTCCCTAAAATGTAAAACATGATGCATTATTCATCCAGTTTTAATTAAATGAGGACTCCAGTCTCATATCTTTGATACTAATTTATGCAGCTTCATCCACAGATCCTGATCCAGTTGCACTGGAGTCAACACATCAAAAACAATGACAAACCTTTGTTCTTCATTCTCTATTACCTGCCTCCATTGGGATGCATTTATATTTTTAATAATTACAACAGGTTTCTAGAGAGAAGCTGTATTCAAAACAGCAACTTCTTCATCTTTGGACTGCTCCCTTTAGGGGTCACCACAGCGGATTCTCTGCCTCCATCTCACCCTATCCCTTGCATCTTCCTCGGTAACACCAACCCTTTTCCATGTCCTCCTTCACTACCTCCATGAATTTTCTCTGTGGTCTTCCTCTTTGTCCTCCTGCCTGGAAGCTCCATCTTCAACATCCTGTTTCCAATATATCCACTATCCCTCCTCTACACATGTCCAAACCATCTCAGCCTTGCCTCTCTTACTTTGTCTCCAAACCACTCAACCTGAGCTGTCCCTCTGATATACTCATTTCTAATCCTGTCCCTTCTAATCACTCCCAAGGAAAATCTTAGCATCTTCCACTCTACCACCTCCACCTCCTGTCTTTTGTCAGTGCCACTGTCTCCAAACCATACATCATAGCAGGTCTCACTACCATCTTGTAAATCTTCTCTTTCACTCTTGTTGCTACCCTTCTGTCACAAATCACCCGTGACACTTGTTTCCACCCACTCCACCCTGCCTGCACTCTCTTCACCTCTCTTGTGCATTTTCCATTGCTTTGGATGGTTGACCCCAGGTATTTAAACTCATCTACTTTCACTACCTCTACTCCTTCCATCTTCACCGTTGCACCTGCCTCCCTTTCATTCACACTCATGTATTCTGTCTTGCTTCTACTGACTTTCATTCCTCTTCTCTCCAGAGCATACCGACACCTCTCCAAGTTCCCTTCCACCTCCTGCCTACTCTCACTACAGATCCCAATGTTGGCTGCAAACATCGTGGTCCATGGAGGCTCCTGCCTGACCTCATCTGTCAGCCTATACATCACCATGGCAAACAAGAAGGGGCTCAAAACAGCAACTGATTATCTGAAAACCTAAAAATATGTTTCAACATTTCTAGTTATTTACTTGAAAGTTGTTAATATTTGCAGGGTATGAGTGGCACTGAGTATGCATAGTAAGATTGCAATTAAAAATAAAAGAATTAAAAAAATTTAATTTAAAAGAATTTAAAAAAGCCAAAAATATCCAACACAATATTCCAAAGTTCAAGATTACCTCATCAGATGTATTGGTTTGTCAAACAAATAGTTCAAAACCAAAAAATGTTTAACATATAATACAAAAACAAGAAGAGTGGCAAATCTTAGAACCTGAAAACAATAATATTTTTCGAATTTTTACTGGAAAAGGGTGCATAGGTGATAAGTGGATTATTAAACGAGTTGTTGATTAATTTTGTGTACAATAAAATCGACTAATCGATCAATTGACTAATTGTTGCAGCACTAATGTACAGCACGACACATTCAGACTGACGGGAATTTAAGAAGTGAAGACACAAATCCATCCAAAACTGAAAGTGTAGCTTCTTTTTGTAATTTCTTTTCAGTTGTTCATTTGAATGAAATAAAAAGTGGTTTTAGCAATCTTTTTTGTCTCTAGCTAAACATGCATATCTCAGACATACACATGCACAAAGAAATAGATATCAAAGTAAGACATCTGGTTGACATTTAAAGCATTGCTTTTTATGAGTATGCTTAACATTAATAGGACCTAATGCCCTACAATATGAGAGAAGGTGGTAACCATGACAACAAGGTTGGACTTAACCCACTGAAGTTTGAGCCAATGGCTGTAGGCTATGCAGACTGGAGTGGATAGAAGGTTGTAAACAGAAATGCACAGAAGAGAGGCTAACACACGGTAGTGGAGATGCAAAACACTTCATGGGTAATAAGGGGTATAAGTCTAGGGTTCCTGTAAGTGAAATCCACCATGCCACTTGATGTTACGCAATTTAAAATGTAGCTTGTGAAGCACACAAAAAGTGCAGACTAACAAGCTAAGAGGCTGAGAGAGGCAACTTTCAAACAACAGAAGACGTGGATTTAGATAACCATCTTAGTCTTCATGAGCCATTTGACAGCAGTCAAGTAATACCAATGGGCTGAAACTTAATGTGGAAAGTGCTTTAGCAAATGAGGTAAAAAAAAACATGGAAAGACCTTTGCACTATGGATTAACAGTGTATCTGCATGCATGCAGGCAGACAAACACAGATGTGCACAGGCACATTCATGAGTTTTGGTTATATTGGTTCAGCAGCAGCTGTGACATGTATTCAGAATTCACTGGATACGATTGCTTCTCCAGTGTCAAATTTATCCCCCCTGGTTTCCAGGAAAACGCATCTGTGTGCAGATATCTGGGTCTCTCGCTCTGTGTGTGTGTGTGTGTGTGTGTGTGTGTGTGTGTGTAAGGCATAGTGAGTGATACTGGCAATTCCCTTGAGGAGCCTGAAAATGGCAACTGGCAAATGGAGTTGAGGTTCATGTGACCCAGTGCCTCGAGAAGCACACATGGTCTGGTGTTCAGAACAATAAGACGCTTCAGGGACTCCAGCATGCACAGAGCTGAATGCAGTGGTAAACATATGAGGCACTGCAATCTTAAAACTAAAAGTTTTTGGAAATGTTATATAT
The DNA here is from genome assembly GCA_020510985.1 of Pholidichthys leucotaenia. Classification (NCBI taxonomy): domain Eukaryota; kingdom Metazoa; phylum Chordata; class Actinopteri; order Cichliformes; family Pholidichthyidae; genus Pholidichthys; species Pholidichthys leucotaenia. The sequence goes on from CM035842.1 coordinate 118,480,353, forward strand.
ATAGTATAATCAATTTTTACAGTTATTTTAGTTTCATATTTCTTACCTAAAATGATTCTGAACCTTGAAACATAAAAGTAAACACTCTTTGCCAATACTCTTTTTGCCTCAGCAATATTGTAATGAAACACGATCTGTCTCCTGGTGTGAAGGACAAACCTAATGGTCTATGCTGGGCAGCCAACGCTAGCTGCACACCAAGCACAGTGATGAATATATTATATGAACTTGTAGCTGAACCACTGAAAATTAAAAATTAATGAGCAGCTGCACATCACCCAATTTAGAGGAAATTGAGGACAGGGAGAGTATTGTTCAGTGCTCTGGTGGAAGTGTGTTTCTGTGTTAAGAAGTGTATCAAGTTATGTTTAAAAAGTTCCACATGGTGCGTGGCATGAATCATTTCAGCTGTGCTAACATTGTATGCCACGGTAAGAGAGAATTTATTGTGGCATGAATTGAGATAGCTGTAATGCAAATTGAAAAAAAATGGAGAGCAATGCATTTCTTCATTTTCCTCTTAGGACTCAATTCTAGTATAAAGTGATCCAGTTTCTACTTAGAAATGCTTTTTGAAAATTGTTCATGTATTTCAATTTTTTGTGGATTTTATGTGTAAAGACAACTTTGAACATGCAATACAACTAGCAGGCAAAAGAAATCAGCATGCAAATACACCTTTAAATGAATCTAGTGCTCTGTGAATACTGACCTGGTAAAAGTAAGGGGTAGGCTCAGATTCTCCCACACCATTGAAGTCTTCCACATTAATTAGCTGGAAGTCAAAGGTCAGGCCAGGGTTAGGCACCTGGAACTCAGGCAGCTGCTGAACGTGAGGCAGGTTCCCCAGATGTTTGTAGCGCCAGTTGTACAAGTTGCATAGGCTGTGCAGGAGGAGAACAGAAAAGCATAAAGTTACATTTTTGTTGCTGTATGCAAAAACCTTGTGTCCAACCTTGTGAAAATTAAGTTTTTCAACTGCTACATAAGGTTTACCAGGACTCTGAAAGCTAAGGGTTAAAAAGATCAAATTTTTTTTGTTTAATAACGTGGGCCAAAACCACACTTTTAGCTGTGGTTTTGGGTTGGCTCACTGGTCATTTAATTTTTACAATTTTGCATACATGTTTAGAATGTGCTGTATATTATAGAGCAGTGTTTTTCACCTTTTTTGAGCCATGGCATATTTTTAACATTGAAAAAAATCCAGCGGCACACCACCACCCAAAATGTTACAAAATGACACAATGTAGCTTAGTACATACAGCATATGTAATGACAATTCAGTCTTGTAATTTGTTTACACTCACTCATCCATATTGTCACCGCCACCTTTCTGGCTTCATGCTTTGCACATCTGGTTGAGTGTGAGGCAGCCGAAATTACCACGTTGACTGTGCACACTGACTACACATGCGCAAAGATCCAACCTCCCATTCAGAAGGTGGCACTACCGACACAGCATACAACGATAAAGAACACAATATTCTTGTGGCACATATTTTCTCTTTTTTTTTTTTTAGCTTCTTCTGCCAAAAGTAGAAAACACAGGCGCTCCTTTTCACGCCTACGTACATTCACCATTGTCATGACAAAATGCACGGGGCTTTTGCTTTACTTTTTTGTATAGCTGGTGAACAAAATGGCACGTCAGCGCATTTGCACTACCTTTTGGGCTGGGGTGAAACTGCAAATGATTGTTATGTGCATGTGTCAAATGCTTGGTCAAACAGATGCAAATAATCCATAAATAATTATTTTTTGGGACCAATTTAGCAAAATTAGACAATTTCCTGTGGCACATCTGACGATTTCTTACAGTACACTAGTGTGCCGAGGAACAGTGGTTGAAAATACCATAACAGTTTTTAATCCCGCAGTGAATCTTAATTGTGTATTATTAATAGACATGAGGAACAATCCATTACTCAAGCAGTGACCTCTTAATGAGATTATTTGACAAATATAATCAATCAAATCTACTGTATTAATTAATTCACCTTCATATTAAATACTGCTTCATGTTTGGGTTGATTTACCAAGAGATGTTAAATGCATGGATAAGATTGGATAAGATTAATAGCCAACTGTATTTCTTTCCAAAATATGTAAAGGATGATTGCAATAAAGAATTCTTTTTATTCACACAGGGAGCAATGAGAGAGAGGACTAACTGAAATAAATTTCACATTCAAATCACCTCAGTTACATCTGCATTGTTATTTAACGTAGTTTCTATTCTAACAAATGTCTACTGTCTATACAGTCTAAGTGGCTTCCTATTTTTCTCCTTGTATTGAGTTTCATTCAAATGTCTGTTTTTGCCTCATTTGTTAGTGAATGTATAGCACTTCTTGTTAATGTGGCCAAACTTTATTAATCTCTCTCTGGTAAAGCGATGTGGGGTGTGTTGCCAGAGATGCAGTAACCCCAACCATTGTCCCTAGCTTCACATTTTTTGGCACAGACTGCTTAGAAAAGGCTAAGCCCAATTGCATTTTTAGATACCGCTACCCTTTAGGGTTAAAGCACTTGCTCATCAGGGCCAACAAGGACAGGTTGTGTTAACTGAAAATTGGCTGTCATTGACTGACCTTCTTTTTTTAGCGACGACAGAAAAATCTGAAGGCTGTCTATCATTTTGACAGATTACACTGGGAGTGATCCAATGTGTCCACTTTATAGGGAATGAGCACGTGATGTCACCTGATGAATAAACTGTAAGGAATTGTTGGAAAAGTGGTCTGCCTGTCTTTGTTCAGTAGTGAACGACAAAAGCGGTTAAGCTGAAGTTTCTGACAGAGTTGCTTCAGTGTGTTATTATTCATCCAAATACCATGCAACGTTAGAATGGGGAGGTTTTGCTGTATTATTAAATGCAACAACATTGTGATTTGTAGTGAGACGACACTGTGATCTGTAGTGAGAATAGGGAGCAGGTGGAAGAGAACCTGGAGAGGTGGAGGTATGCTCTGGAGAAAAGAAGAATGAAAGTCAGTAGAAGCAAGACAATACATGAGTGTGAATGACAGGGAGGCAGGTGTAATGGTGAAGATGGAAGGAGTAGCGGTAGTGAAAGTAGATGAGTTTAAATACCTGGGGTCAACCATCCAAAGCAATGGAAAATGCACAAGAGAGATGAAGAAGAGAGTTCCGGCAGACAAGTGTCAGGGGTGATTTATGACAGAAGGGTAGCAGCAAGAGTGAAAGGGAAGATTTACAAGACGGTAGTGAGACCTGCTATGATGTATGGTTTGGAGACGGTGGCGCTGACAAAAAGACAGGAGGTGGAGCTGGAGGTGGCAGAGTTGAAGATGCTAAGATTTTCATTGGGAGTGACTAGGAGGGACAGGATTAGAAATGAGTATGTCAGAGAGACAGCTTAGGTTGAGTGATTTGGAGACAAAGTAAGAGAGGCACAGCTGAGATGGTCTGGACATGTGCAGAGGAGGGATAGTGGATATATTGGACAAAGGATGTTGAAGATGGAGCTTCCAGGCAGGAGGAAGAGAGGAAGACCACAGAGAAGATTGATGGATGTAGTGAAGGAGGACATGGAGAGGGTTGGTATGACAGAGGAAGATGCAAGGGATAGGGTGAGGTGGAGACAGATGATTCGCTGTGGTGACCCCTAAAGGGAGCAGCCGAAAGAAGAAAAAGAAACTGCCTACGGGTGTATGCGCTGGCCCCACAAACCAGGTAGGCAAACACATCTGACAGTGTGAGGCAGTTGGTCGAGAGCCGTGGTCCATTTCTTGTGCTCATACCGATCGTTTATTTCTTTAATTTTTTTGGAGGTAGCACTCCTTTGCTTCCTTATTCAGCTTCTCTGAATAAGGAATTTTAATTTTCTGTTTGCTGTGTTTCATCGCAGGTATGTCTGTCTCCGTTAACAGTTGCAGTAGACTACAGGTAAACAAAGAAGCCAGACCGCGACAATGGCGACAATGGCCCAGAATGCAGCGCGGCATGATGTCAATGCCCATTCTCTATAGCAAAGATTAAGCTGTGATTTCTGGTATTGTCTTGCCTTTTATTTTACTGTGGTTAAGTGTTTATGACCATTCTCCACCTGTGTGCAGCTACACACAGTCTTTACTGTGCTACAATGGCCAAAAAAAAATAAATAAAATCAAAGCAGCTGAGCCTGAAAAGTTTCTTTAAACAGCCAAACAGTTTTGATGTTAAATAAAAATGGTAAACAATTAGGGACTGATAAAGTGGAGAATGAAATACAAACATGCACTGAATAATCTGAACATGTGAACAACAACAAAAGCTATTTAAAGTGTTATATGACAATTGAAATGACAGGTAATATTAGATTATGAATTTTTTCAACCTTGTCTGTCAAAATGACCAATAAAGAGAAAGTCCAGTGAAACTCTGCCAACAAGCAAATCTGATATCTTAGTTTTTTGTACAATAGAACATAAAGCAATATATTAATAGCACACTTACACTCATAACGTGATGTCATTACGTGACACAAGTAATTGGAAAATCTTGTGTCTCACTAATCTCTCTATCGAAGATATTGAAGATTTGTATGTCTTCGTGATAATGGTGATCGGGATCTTTCTGATTGGAACTGGGATTGTCCTGGTGTACCGCAAATTGCTGAAGATGGATACAACCTATCAAAATGCTGGCCAGGCGAGGTGCATCTGTCAAATTGAAAAATTGGAGAAGACCCTGATAGCGACAAATGGAGAACTGTCTCGGAAGGTGGATTACATCATGGTCTCGCTTAGGTCTTTCCACGATGGATTTAAAGCCCCGCAATGAAGGATTAAGTACTGAATCTACAGAAGAAATAAAAAGCCTTCTCTGTGATCAGTCCGATTTGGCTCAATTTCCCCATGAAAATTCCTCCTGGCTGTCTGCAGTCTGTGTTTTCAAAATCATCGAGCATAAGGCCTTGGACAGCCATCTGGACAGCCTGCCAAGATAAGGACTCGGCGGCAGCCAGACAAAACATCTCCTGCCAAGTGCCCTTGTGTTCTCTTATTATCATCAACATTGCCTCAACAGCGCACACACATTGATCCATGTACTGAATAAAGATACACACACTGCTCTCTTGTGTCTTTGTCTTGTGAATCCCTGTTTTGCGTATGTGCATCGAGAGCTTTTTTTTTCCTTGTAATCATAATATTGATTGATTATGCAACGAGTATTATGAATCAATGATTTTTTTGCTCCTTCCTATTGTTCCTCGTATTATTCTTATTCTTATGCTACCTGTACCCTCTATCCTGTGGGCAGGCGCGTCCCCGATGCAGCCGTGTCACTGGAAATGCAGGTTCATTTTCTGTGTCAAGTCAAATTCTCTCGTATGTTATCAGTGATCTGTTAATGTACTTGGCAATAAATTTTTTCTGATTCTGATTCTGAACATCAACTTGTCAAAAAAAATGTGTAAAATCTGAACAGCTCTGGTAACAACACCTAAGATATTGATAAACACTTTTATCTGTCCAAAATATTAATTCCTGCACCTATTCTGTGTTTGCCAGGGTAACCTACCTTGCACGTGCACGCCCCTGTGCATCCAGGTCTATGGTGGGCACCCCTAGGCGTACAAATCGGGTGAAGAGAGACTGCTCCATGTTGGAGTATTTCTGGAATGCCATGTTCTTAATGACTGGGGGCAGCTGGTGGTGGTCGCCAATCATGATCCAACGCTTGAGTCTGCTGTAGCCATCCTCTGGGTTCTACAGGGATGAAGAGAAGAATCAAAGGTGGTGAGAACATCTGCCACAAAAATACACATGCATAAAACTTACATTTTGTGCAGCACAGGTTTGAGAGTTAAATCAGCTTAATTTTTGCCTTTCAATGGTCATACACTACCGTTCAAAAGTTTGGGGTCACCCAGACAATTTTGTGTTTTCCATGAAAAGTCACACTTTTATTTACCACCATAAGTTGTAAAATGAACGGAAAATATAGTCAAGACATTGACAAGGTTAGAAATAATGATCTGAATTTGAAATAATATTTTTTTCCTTCAAACTTTGCTTTCGTCAAAGAATCCTCCATTTGCAGCAATTACAGCATTGCAGACCTTTGGCATTCTAGCTGTTAATTTGTTGAGGTAATCTGGAGAAGTTTCACCCCACGCTTCTAGAAGCCCCTCCCACAAGTTGGATTGGCTGGATGGGCACCTCTTGCGTACCATACGGTCAAGCTGCTCCCACAACAGCTCAGTGGGGTTTAGACCTGGTGACTGCGCTGGCCACTCCATTACAGATAGAATACCAGCTGCCTGCTTCTTCTCTAAATAGTTCTTGCAATTTGGAGGTGTGCTTTGGGTCATTGTCCTGTTGTAGGATGAAATTGGCTCCAATCAAGCACTGTCCACAGGGTATGGCATGGCGTTGCAAAATGGAGTGATAGCCTTCCTTATTCAAAATCCCTTTTACCCTGAACAAATCTCCCACCTTACCAGCACCAAAGCAACCCCAGACCATCACGTTACCCCCACCTTGCTTGACAGATGGTGTCAGGCACTCTTCCAGCATCTTTTCAGTTGTTCTGCGTCTCATAAATGTTCTTCTGTGTGATCCAAACACCTCAAACTTTGATTCGTCCGTCCATAACACTTTTTTCCAATCTTTCTCTGTCCAATGTCTGTGTTCTTTTGCCCATATTAATCTTTTTCTTTTATTGGCCAGTCTCAGATATGGCTTTTTCTTTGCCACTCTGCCCTGAAGGCCAGCATCCCGGAGTCGCCTCTTCATTGTAGATTTTGACACTGGCGTTTTGCGGGTACTATTTAATGAAGCTTCCAGTTGAGGACCTGTGAGGCGTCTATTTCTCAAACTATAGACTCTAATGTTCTTGCTCAGTTGTGCAGCGGGGCCTCCCACTTTCTCTTTCTACTCTGGTTAGAGACTGTTTGTGCTGTTCTCTGAAGGGAGTAGTACACACCGTTGTAGGAAATCTTCAGTTTCTTGGCAATTTCTCACATGGAATAGCCTTCATTTCTAAGAACAAGAATAGACTGTCGAGTTTCACATGAAAGTTCTCTTTTTCTGGCCATTTTGAGCGTTTAATCGACCCCACAAATGTGATGCTCCAGATACTCAACCTGCTCAAAGGAAGGTCAGTTTTATAGCTTCTCTAACCAACTAAACTGTTTTCAGCTGTGCTAACATGATTGCACAAGGGTTTTCTAATCCTCCATTAGCCTTCTGACGCAATGAGCAAACACATTGTACCATTAGAACACTGGAGTGATAGTTGCTGGAAATGGGCCTCTATACACCTATGTAGATATTGCACCAAAAACCAGACATTTGCAGCTAGAATAGTCATTTACCACATTAGCAATGTATAGAGTGTATTTCTGATTAGTTTTACGTTATCTTCATTGAAAAAAACAGTGCTTTTCTTTCAAAAATAAGGAAATTTCTAAGTGACCCCAAACTTTTGAAGGGTAGTGTATATTCTGCAAAATGGTGTTTTTGTAGGCTTTAATATTATGAAATACAGACATGAGTCACATATAAACCAATAAAACATTAAAATGACAACTTCAAAAAGAAATACACACCACCCATATTTAGTTAAATTCTTAGACGAACAAGCACAAACCAATAAGCCCTCGCTTCAGCTCTCTTGAATTAGCAAAACAAACACACAGTTGTGTTTGCTTTCTTACTTATGACTGGCTTACTCAAAAAAACTGAGTGGGGACTCTTTAATATAAATGAGCAGGCCTAACAGACTGCTTTAAACATAATTAAAGATGTGTTCCAAGAATGTCGGACTTCTGAGTAAAAAGGTCAGAATGATGTCACCTCTATAATAACTGCATTCCAGCAAAATATGTTGCTATTGTGTTTTTCAGTGCAAATTACAGTGTAGTATGTTGTTTTTGGTCAGTGCTGACTCTTTTGTTAGTTAGCCATTTGTAATGCTTGTAGAAAATAGCACACTATGTGGTAATTTGTGCATTAAAAAAACACCAAAGGCAAACACCACCTGTATGTATGGATCCCATTCATCAGAAGATACCTGCAAAGTCAGCCAGCAGTGGACTTCAAACAACATATAGTATTTACTTGGAGAGCTTCATTTGAAAAGCCAGTAATTTTGAAAGGGTAATTAATCCAAGATTAATACCTTAATCTTCCAGTCTTATTCATAAAGTTTCATTACTATGCATGTGTTTAATTAGGAGAAAATTACCTGTAACAGCAGTGGGATGAAAGTCTCGATCTCCAGAATCTGTGCAGCTTCCTCCATCAGAATGTTGTCATACTAATAAAGAGAATGATCAATTCAACACAAACACAGACTCTAACCACAGTAAGTACTCAGTAAACAAGGCTTCCAATCTGTTGTTGTTATTGTGAAAATTATACCTTAAATCCTAGCTCCACCAAGTCATGACGTTTGAGTGCAGCATGTGTGCAGGTCATGGCGATGATTTTGGCTTCCTTCACGAGCAGATATTTGGAACGGTCCAGTCCACTTCTCAGCAGCTCAAAGGCCCTGAACTCCTTTGAGGTTAGGCGAGAGATTTTGAGGGTCAGACAACAATTTGTAGTACACACCATTATTTAAAAAAAAGGGGGGTGGGGACTATTCATTAGGAATTATTAAGGAAGCTAGAATGTATTCATCTGTTTACATATTTAATCTGGTGTACAGGGGAAACCTACAGTGATGAAACAAGTACAAGCACTCAAATATCTCCACCTGAATCTGAATCGTTTCTATTGTTTCAACGTGATACTAAGGAGATGAGCTACATCTCTGAACATCAAAGATCCTTTGCAGCATCTTGCTTTTAAACAACCATTAACATAATCTCTCTGCTTTCTAGTTTAAAGATTGAATGTCTTGGGGTTTTTTTTTTATCATGACACAGTGAAATTTAGACCAGAATGGCTTTTTTTTGTAGTATTTTTTTTCTGCAATAATAGCAGCCCTAAGGGCACCTGAGCACATTTCATACAAAGCTTATAACACGTTTAGAAATGTAATGCCAGTTTTTTTTTAATAAAAATTTGTTCACTTTAAAAAAAATTGTGATATCATGACTAAAAAAAACACCAGGGAAGCTCAGGGGGAAATATGAGTAAATAGGCATGCTATTTTCAGGTTTCCACTCCAGCAGGATAGTGGTGAAAAAAAGGGAACTATATGGAGGAGAGAGGGAGGAAAGGATGTGGAGACTCAGACAGTACAGGAGTATAAATATTTTATGTGTTACTATTTTAGCATTAATATTAAACTAATCAAAACATGCAATATTGATGAGGTCTATTTTTAACCCCTATGGGTCCAAGGAGGTGGAAATGCAAAATCAAGACGGCAGGTATTTGTGCACACAGAGATAAAGAGGAGTAGAGGAAATAAATATTTAAAAATAAAGTAGTTGAGATAATGTCACACTACAGATGAGTAAACACGAGAGAGAAATGCCACTGTGTCTGTCTAGCAATAAATTCACAGGATATCGTGCTATGGTAACTTATGTAATAATAAAAATGCTTGTAAATGTGAACAGGTAAACAAGTAAATTCAGCAGCATGATCCCATTGCTACCCTGCCCATATGCACCAGTACATACAGCAGCCTCTTAATGGGTGTACAGACTACACTGCAGTACGGGTGAGGCTCAGGGAGGGGGGGAAAGGTGCTGTGATGCAGCGATACAGAGGCCAACCAGATAAATCAAGGTCACCACACATGTTGGGATATTACCTCTGGCCAATAACTTCTTTATTGCTTTTTGGAGTCCTTCTTGGTCTTCCCATAAATCTGAAATGTTTTTGTTATCCCTACAGAAAGTGTTGGTGGGTTTAGGAGGCATAATAACACCATGCAGCTTTGCTTGTGAGTGTGAAGGTGTGAAGAAGTATGACAGGGGAAAACAAGAAGCAAGAGCCTTTTTAATTTTGTTGCTTGCTGCTAATTTCAACAGGTTTGCAAACATATCTACACACATACAGTTGCAATCAAAATTATTCAACCCCCATTGCATTTTAGTTTTTTGGGGAAAAATTTAACATTTTTCAGGTGTTTGTAATAACCAAATTACACAGGAACAGTTTAAATAGTTAAATAAAACTAATATTACAAGGATTTTATCCAAATTCAACACTAAATCCTATTTTCATTGACTACTGCAGTCTTAAAATTATTCAACCCCATAAATAGAATTCCTCCTAAGAAAAGAGATCATTGCCTTGCACAAACAAGAAAAAGGATACAAAAAGATAGCAAAAGCACTGAATGCTCCTAGAGATAGAGACGGAAGCACAGTTCGCAAGTTGAAAGTTAAAGGAACAGTGGCTACACTACTTGGACATAGCAGAAGGAGGAAGCTATCAATAGCTGCCACCAGAATCCTAGCTTTAAAACCCTCAACTGACTGCAAAAGACCAGCAGCAAGACTTGGTGGCTGCAGTCACTGAGGTTTCAGTTTCTACAGTAAGGTGCATACTAAACGCTGAAGGGCTCCATGCCCGAACTCTAAGACGAATATCACTACTGACCCTATAAGCACAAACAAAGTCGGCTCCAATTTGCTCAAAACTATATAAATAAGTCAAAGTGGTTTTGGGATTCTGTTCTGAGGAGCAATGAAACAAAACTGGAACTTTTCGGGCCTATGGCTCAGTGGTATGTCTGGAGGAAGAAGAATGAAGCATACGCTGAAAAGAACACCCTGCCTACAGTGAAGCATGGCAGTGGCTCAATGATGCTCTAGGGCTGCTTTGCTTCCTCTGGCACTGGAAACCTGCAGTGTGTGGAGGGCAAGATAGATTCAATCAAGTATGAGGAAATCCTGGGAGAAAATGTCATACCATCTGTTAGGAAGCTGAAGCTTGAGCGTTATTGGACTTTCCAACATGACAATGATCCCAAGCATACCTCAAAGTCCGCCAATGCTTGGTTTCAGAAGAAGTGCTGGAAGATACTACAGTGGCCATCACAGTCACCTGACTTGAACCCCACTGAAAATATCTGGTGGGATTTGAAAAAGATGGCTGCAGCATGCAAACTGAAGAATATTAGTGAACTGGAGGTCTTTGCCCATCAGGAATGGGCTAAGATTCCTCAGGAACACTGCCAGTAGCTAGTGTCTGGCTATGCATCACGTTTGCAGCAGGTCATAACAGCAAATGGGTGCTCTACTAAGTACTAAAGATGCTTGTCATGAAGGGATTGAATAATTTTGAAACTGTAGTAGTCATTAGAAGTGGCACTTTGTGTTGAATTTGGAGAAACCACTTGTAATATTAGCTCTGTTGAGCTATTTAAGTTGTTCTTGTTTGACTTGTTTATTGCAAACAGCTTTTACTTTGTACATTTTGCCAATAAACCTAATTTGCAGAGGGGACTGAATAATTTTGCAACTGTACAATGTAAGATGCTCCATTATACTGTTAATCCACAAAAAAGTACAGTAAGAAACATACCTGGAAAGACAGGTATTATGAGTAAAATATCAACATTTTAGAAGCAATAACATGCTCCACTGATTAAAAAAAAAACAACTTTCGTTATTGCAGTCATATAACCTCTGAACATCCCACAAATTGACGCTTAGTTGTGAGACCTTCTTACCTCCAACTGGGTAAATATTTTCTTGATGTGGCGGTAGCAGCCCTCCGCGATGTCCATGTCCTCTGCATAAGAATGGCCTTTAAACACAGGCTGGGGAGCATTGGAAAAATACTTATGGAAGGGAAAGTGTGCAGCAACAGCCTCCACATCCACTTCTTTGCCCTGTTTAGGCTTCACTTTGCTCATGTACTGTTCCCAGCGAGAAATGACCTGCATTTTGGAAAGATAAGAGTCACTGAATGCCCTTTTTACTGTTACACACCTTTGCACAAGTGCAAAAGAGCAAAAAGTCTTGGAATGGTTTAAGCAAAAAATAGTGTGTTTTAATCAATGATTTAACCTAATAGTTACACTGAAATTGTACATATATTTCCTTGTGCTAGTGCTCACTGATTTATGTATGCTAACAGCATTTTTGGTAATCAAACCATCCTAACGACTCCCTGCCGGGCCTAAATGATGTATTCTATACTTTTTCAATGACAAATTTATTATAGCTAAAAAACTAATTCAACAAAAATGATCAAATGAGAACATAAAGCTTCACTCTTACAGAGGTTCCCCCCACTGAGTGGCTAATAAACCAGCCTCAACCAAACAGCAGGGGAACCTAGTTCTATAAATAAATACAGCAGTGGAAAAAAAAGAAAACATTAGGGACAGCATTAATGAGTCTGCTGGAGGACTCAGCTTAACTGCATGAAAACTATCTATCTGTATGGACTATTAAGACCACCATGGAAACCTCAAGTATATGAGCATACACTGCTATTAATATCACTCATATCACAAGACTCCAACCACCAAGCTAAGGTATTCTTGACAACTTCAACTATCATATATTGCTTCTAGTTTGGAGCAAAGACAGATACACAATGTTGGCAAAGTGTGGGTTTACTCTTTCTGAAGCATCAAATTAATGAGAAGCAACAGTGATTAAGCAGATATTAAAACAAAATGTGAAAAAATAAAACAATGCTGACAAGACATCTAAGAGACAATAACCATGCATTTTCTAAATGATTATTTCAGACCATTATTTGCATAGGCCAAGTATAGTACAGCTCGGGTAGCTGCTGAAGCAAAAACTCAGGTGTGGGAGGAATTTGGCGAGGCCATGGAACAAGACTTTCAGTTGGCCTTGAAGAGATTTTGGCAAACTGTCCGGCGGCTCAGGAGGGGTAAGCAGCTCCCTGTCCACACTGTGTATGGTGCGAATGGGGCGCTGCTGACTTCAACTGGGGATATCGTCGAGTGGTGGAAGGAATACTTCGAGGATCTCCTCAAACCCACTGACACGCCTTCCACAGAGGAAGCAGGGCTTGAAGACGAAGGGGACAACTCTCCCATCACAGGGGCTGAGGTCGCCGAAGTGGTTAAAAACACTCTTTGGTAGCCGGGCTCCGGGGGTGGACGAGATTCGCCATGAGTACCTCAAGGCCCTGGATGTTGTAGGGCTGTCATGGTTGACACGCCTCTGCAACACTGTGTGGAGGTTGGGGACAGTGCCTTTGGCATGGCACTCTGGGGTGGTGGTTCCTCTCTTCAAGAAGGGGGACCGGAGGGTGTGTTCCAACTTTAGGGGGATCACACTTCTCATTCCTCCCTGGGACGGTCAATGTCAGGGTACTGGAGAGGAGAGTCCAACTGCTGGTTGAACCTCAGATCCAAGAGGAGCAATGTGGTTTTCGTCTTGGCCGTGGCACATCGGACCAACTCTTTACCCTCTCGAGAATCCTCAAGGGTTCATGGGAGTTTGCCTAACCAGTCCACATGTATTTTGTGGACTTGGAGAAAGCATTTGACCATGTCCCTTGCGGTCTCTTGTGGGGGGTGCTGTGGGAGTATGGGGTATCAGACTTGTTATGAGCTATCCAGTCTCTATACGACTGTTGCAAGAGTTTGGTTCGTATTGCCAACACCCAGTCGGACTTGTTTCCAGTGAGAGATGGACTCCGCCACAAGCTGCCCTTTGTCACTGATCCTGTTCATAATTTTTATGGACAGGATTTCTAGGCACAGCCAAGGAACAAAGGGTGTCATGTTTGGTGACCACAGGATCTCATCTCTGCTGCTCGCAGATGATGATGTCCTGTTGGCTTCATCGAGAAATGACCTACAGGTCTTGCTGGGATGGTAATCAGCACCTCCAAGCCCGAGTCCATGGTCCTCAGCCGGAAAAGGGTGGATTGCCCTCTCCGGGTTGGGGACAAGCTCCTGCCCCAAGTGGAGAAGTGGTGGCCTAATGGTTAGGGATGTGGACTGGTGAGCCGAGGGTTGCGGGTTCGATCCCTGGACTGGCAGATTAGATCTAGGTGGGACAGGTAACACAGCAGTGTTTTCCCCACCCTCCTTAACCCCACTGTAGTGCCCTTGAGCAAGGCCCTTAACCCCAACTGCTCCAGTGGAGCTGCTCAGTGGCCACAGGTCAGTCTACGGTTGTACTGGGCAGCTTCCTGGTGTGAATGTGTAACTGTGTGAATGAACAGGGTGTCCTTGAAAAAGAGAGGTTGCCTCTCAATGGAACTACCCTGTATAAATAAAGGTTAAATAAAAACGTATCTCGGGGTCTCATTCAAGAGTGAGGGGAGAATGGAGCAAAAGACTGACAGAAGGATGGAAGCAGTCTCTGCAGTGATGCGGATGTTGTACTGGTCTGTTGTGGTGAAGAGGGAGCTGAGCTCTAAAGCAAAGCTGTCAATTTCCCGGTCAATCTAGGTTCCTACCCTCACCTATGGTCATGAGCTTTGGATAATGACCGAAGGAATGAGATCGCGGATACAAGTGGCTGAAATGAGCCTTCTCCGTAGAATTGCTGGACTCACCCTTCGGGATAGGGTGAAAAGCACAGTGATCCGGGAGAGGCTCAGAGTAGAACCGCTGTTCCTTCACATCGAAAGGGGCTAGCTGAGATGGTTTGGGCACCTGATAAGGATGCCTCCTGGACGTCTCCCACTTGAGGTGTTCCGGGCACGTCCCAGTGAGAGGAGACCCCGGGGCAGACCCAGGACATGCTGGAGAGACTATGTCTCCCAGCTGGCCTGGGAACGTCTTGGTATCTTCTCTGAAGAGCTGGAGCAGGTGGCTGGGGAGAGGGAAGTCTGGGTTTCTCTGCTTGAGCTGCTGCCTCCATGACCTGGACCCCCAGAAAAGCGGTACAAAATGGATGAATGGATTTGCACAGGATGTAGTTTAAGGTAAGAACACAAAGAAATGCTATGCCCCAGTGTATGTTTACACTGTTTTTCCCGATATAATAATAATGCATCAGATTTACAGTCGTGAAAAAATTAGGACACCCTGTATGAGCCTGTGTGTTTTTTTAAACGTATTTGGACATATGGATATTTAATATCAACGTTAAAAATATTGGGAGATTCATGTAATACAACTAAACAACTAAAAATGAATTAAAGACTTTTTTTTTCAAATTTTCTGTAAAATGTAATTCTAAACAAATAGTGAGGAATAAATTAGGACCCCCCCCCCCATCTTTTTAGGACGCCCCCACATTCATTCCCACTTAAAATTGCTAAAATAAATGTTAAAAAAAATTCCACTAAAAACAAAAACAAGGTTAGACATAGATACGTGAACATTTCTTAATAAAGAACTGAATAGTTAATGGGGTGTCCTAATTTTTTCACACGACTGTATATAGCACTTTTCAGAGACACTCAAAGATGCTTTACAATGGATACATTATTCATTCACTCCACAGACAGACACTGGTAGTGGTAAGCTACAGCTGTAGCCACAGCTACCCTGGGGCAGACTGAGAGAAACATGGCTGCCAATCCGCGCCAATAGCCTCTCTGACCACTACTGAACATTTATACACATTCATGTCCAGTGTCATGGACACTGGAAGCAAGGTGGTAAAGTGTCTTGCCCAGGGACACAACAGCAGGATGTCTGGAGAGAGCAGGATTCGAGCCACCAACCCTCCGGTTATTAGACGACCCGCTCTGCCTCCTGAGCCACTGCCGCTCACATTTCCCTCCTCTGTTCCATTTTTTGTTGAGCACCAAGCTGGACGGCAGGAAGTTCCATTATTTTATGGTCTTTGGCATGACCCAGCCAGGACTTGAACCACAACCTATGTCCATAACAATTCCTCTATCCAGACCACGGTTAGCTATGGAGTTCCGCAGGGATTGGTACTTGGACCAATACTGTTTACATTATACATGCTGCCTTTGGGAGACATTATGAGGAAACATTCTATTCATTTTCATTGTTACGCTGATGACACTCAATTATATTTATCCATCAATCCAGATGATCCCAGCCATTTGGGCTCACTCCAGGAGTGTCTTAAGGATATTAAAACCTGGATGAACTACAACTTTCTATTGCTGAATACAGATAAAACTGAAGTCATTGTTATTGGCCCCAAACATGCTAGAAGTACTCTTTCTAGTAAGATAACAACACTAGATGGCATTGCACTGGCTTCTAAGTTTTCTGTTAGGAATCTTGGAGTTGTCTTTGACCAAGATATCTTTTTGCTCTCATATACAGCAAACCATTAAGACTGCCTTCTTCCATCTGTGCAATATTTTTAAAATTAGATCCATCCTGTCTCAGAAAGATGCAGAGAGACTTGTCCACGCCTTTATCACCTCTTGGCTAGACTACTGTAATTCACTTGTATCAGGCTGTCCTAATAAGTCCATAAAGTTTCTCCAACTCATTCAGAATGCAGCTGCACGTATCCTGACGAGAACAGGGAGAAGAGATCACATTAACCCAGTTTAAGCTTCTTTACACTGGCTCCCAATAAAATATAGAATTGAATTCAAGATATTACTCCTAACTTATAAAGCACTTAATGGTATGGCTCCTTCCTACCTGCAAGAACTCATAGTTCCCTATTATCCAACCAGAGCTCTGCGCTCCCAAAAATCCAAACTACTGGTGGTCCCCAAGGTCTCCAGAAGTAGATTGGGAGGTAGAGCTTTTAGTTATCAAGCTCCCCTCCTGTGGAACCATCTTCCCAGTTCAGTTCGGGAGGCAGACACTCTCTCTTTATTCAAGAGTAAGTTGAAATCTTTTCTCTTTGATAAGTCCTATAGTTAAAAATGTTACTGCTGCCAGGCCTTCATACGCATGTGGAGCCTAACACGGCTTGATACTGGAAGGTCTGGCTGTGAATGTTAATGTTGAATTGTATTTGTTACGTTTGTTTTGAATGTAGCTACTGCCAGGCCTCCTACTTTTTACTTCTTTTTCAACCCAGCTGGTCGAGACAGATGGCCGTCCTCTATGAGCTATGGTTCTGCTTGAGGTTTCTGCCCGTTAAAGGGAAGTTTTTCCTCGTCTGTGTCACCGCAGTACTTGCTTTTAGGGGTCTCTGCTGGGTTCTATAAATTTGAGAGCGTGGCCTAAACCAACTCTTTTTTGTAAAGTGCCTTGAGATGGCCTATGTTGTGATTTGGCGCTATATAAATAAAACTGAATTGAACCTCCTGGTTGTGGGGCGGATGCTGTACCTCTAGGCCACCACAGTAATGTGTCCCATTATTGCTGTTATTTTATATTTAACAGGCAGCTGCTCTGTATTTTTAAAAAAACTTATTCTGTAATGTCTGATTCAAGAAGACAGCTTGACCTTGTTACAAATGTTGTATGTAGTTTACAAACACTTAGAGTGAAACTGTTATTTCAAGTAATTGGCTCCACTGGAATTTCTCTTATAGTCCATGGTGGCGGAATTAATGAGATGACTGCCCAAGGATTAACGACATTTCTAAATATTTGCAGTCTAAACCAAAGAGCAGTGCAACTTGGGAAATGGATGCTTGACTAATGTCTGAGTTACATGAAATCCATTCTAATTTATTCTACTGAAAATCTCCTGGATTCTTAAGTCTCTGTTAAAAGAAAAAAATCAATGTCAAAATCAAAACAGAAATTTAAGGATGCTTAGTAGAAGAATCTAAAGGACTATCTGGCTTTAAAAAGGAAACTTCTTTAAATGAAATACAACTTTAGTCAATACAATAATATGGACAACACAGACAACAATACAAAATCCACTCAACATTGATTTTTTTTAATCAATTCTGCATGTTTCTGATTCTTCTTTCTTCTTCCGGCTTTCAGAGAGAGCAGACGCATTTCTTCTCCTCTCCCCCTCTCCTCCCTTCACTGATCCCAGCTTGCTGTGTCCTGTCTGTGTCTTGCTCTTCTTCTCGCTGATCTCGAGCCAAACGGAAAATTATGGAATTGAGCTGGGCTTTAAATGCAATTGACACCACTTTTTCAAACAGAAAATCGGGCCCGGGGGAGCCCAAGTATGTGAGAGACTCATGGGACAATTGGATTGAAGATGTGGAAGACATCTACCTGTTTGGCTTCATGATCACAGGATTTCTGCTGTTTGGCTTTGGAGTTTTCCTGGTGTATCGGAAATTAATGAAGTTGGAAGAGCTAATCAAAATGCGGACCCGGCGAAGCTCCTTCAACAACAATTCGACCAGCTGGGGAGGGCACTGATAGCGGCAAATGGCAAACTGAATCGGAAGGTGGGAAACATCTCGGAGTCGCTGGGTGCTCTCCAGGGAATGATTTTGAAGCCTGTGAATGTTAATGTAAATTGTGATGCACAGAATCGCATGAGAGATGAAAATTCTATGCTCTAAGTGAACTGTGCTCATCAGGCCTTGATTCGGTGTCCTTGGGAGAACTCATTCCTCCAGGAGAAAAGATAAGGCAGAAGGGAGTTTTGGCTTCTCTCTAACCCAAACATTCTGATGTGCAGCAATCTGAACTCTCCAAGGACAGCGTCATCATGTGACTAACATGAAATTTTACCATCTGACATGCACTGAAGAGAAATGAACTCTGTGGACATGTTATCTATGTTTTAGAACACCATGGACATAACATCTAGCCGTTGCCTAGGAGAGGATTTTTGTTGTCCACCAGTAACTGATACTTCACACACTGCATTCACACTGATATCACACGACTGACATACACACACTGGTCTCTCTCTTGCTTTGTTAATGTGTGGATCTGTATCTTGTCTGCTAAGTGTGCAATTAGAGGGTTTTTTTCTATGTGATCACAATCTTGCTCACTTGAGCTATATTTTGATAACTATGTTTTTCTCTCTGCCTAATGTGTCACCCCCTCCCCCTCCCCCTCTTTACCCCCCACTGTATGAGGCGCCTGTATGGCTGCCGCGTCATTAGGGAGCGCTTAACACGAGCGCACCCTAGTGATAAGTAAAATTCCTTGTATGTGTAAGCATACTTGGCAATAAAGTTGATTCTGATTCTGATGTTAAAAAACCCTCCTTTTTATCACCAAGTGTGCATGTGTTATTGAGACCTTTAAAGGTCACATTTGAAACATTTTTGTTTCAAATGCGTGTTTCAAATGTTTGAATGGGCAGCGCGGTGGCGGAGTGGTTAGCACTGTGACAGCACAGCAACTCCCCCTTGGCTGGGGGATTCTGGGTTCAATCCCAGCCCCCGACCAACAGTGATCTGTGTGGAGTTTGCATGCTCTCCCCGTGTCTGCCTGGGTTTACTCCATGATTTCTCTGGTTTCCTCCCACATGCCAAAAACATGCAAGTTAGGTTAGGACTGAGACGTCTGCTGTTTGCAGATACAGAAACAACAATTCTAATAAGGTAATGACACACTAACACAGTAACTCAATCCTGATACTAATGGATGCTAACAACACACCCACCAACACAAAGTTAGGCAATTAGAACTCCTTAAACACACCTTGATACTAGATACTAAAACTAATGAGTACTAGTAACACACACTAGGCAATTTGGACAGTTAAAGCAATTAAAGCAGTCAAGACAAGAGGAATGAAATTGAAAATTCACTGGATGAATAAAGTGATAGTGGTATATTGATATCAGAGATGATGTGAACCTGAGATGGCATAAACCTACGAGCAGTGTATGATTACAAATTAGCACCCGGTGCTAATTTCTCTGTAAAGATAGTACCAGTAGACCGTACATGATAAATAGCAGCAGAGATTTTTTTTTTTTTTTAAATTACTTATTTTGTACCCGTAGGTAGATTTGTTTTGCAGTCTGGTGACAAGCCACCAGCTGCCGGTCGCTGAGTGCGCAAGCGCCCCGTATCCCTAACCTGCATGTTTTTGGTATGTGGGAGGAAACCGGAGAAATCCCGGAGTAAACCCACGCAACACAGGGAGAACATGCAAAGTCCACACAGATCACTGTTGGTCGGGGGCAGGGATAGAACCCACGATCTCACGATCCCCCGGCCGAGGGTAAACTGTGCTGCCACAGTGCCAGCCACTGCACCACCGTGCACCGTGCAGCAGAGATGATATGGACATCAGATGGGTGAGACTATACCTACTGTACAGGTGAGTAGTGTGCAAATTTAGCAACCGGTGTGTGAGTTCCTATATGCAAAGCTGTGTTGCAGAGTTTTGGGAGTTGTTATTTGTTCAGGAGTCTGATGGCAGTGGGAAATATATAGTGTTATGGAAAACAAGGGTTTTTGTCACATGATTAAAACACTGGAGCCCAGGTATGGGATTTTATCTCACCATTACTTCACTGATTATTATTTATTTTAAGACTATATTTTATTATCAGTTGAACATTTATTTTAAGAGCATCTGTTTTTTCATCCGCTGCCATCAGTGTGTGAATGTGTGCATGAGTGGGTGAATAGCAGGATCTGTAAAGCGCTTTGGTCATCCAGAGATAAGTACAAAAGCGCTATATAAGTGAACACCATTTACCGTGAAATTGTCCGGTTGTTGCCCATTTGGACCGAATACTTTATTATATGAAAGAGATGTCAACAATTTTACTATGGGACATGATATGAGGTTGGATAAGGTGAAAAAAGTTTTAAATATATGGGATCATGATACTCGATTATCGTGATGATCATTGAATCGTGACCTAAGTATTGCGAGGTCCCTTGCGATTCCCACCCATGATACAAATCCTGTACCACTATTATATACTTGTCTGCCACTCCTGACTTTCTCATACAGTACCACACTTCCTCTCTTGGCACCCTATCATATGGTTTCTCTAGATCCAGAAAGACACAGTGCAACTCCTTCTGACCTTCTCTACACTTCTTCATCAACACTCTTAAAGCAAACATTGCATCTGTAATACTCTTTCTTGGCATGAAACCATACTGATGCTCACTGATTGTGACCTGTCTTCTTAAACTAGCTCTAACAACTCTTTCCCATATCTTCATAGTGTGACTGATCAACTTGATGCCTCCGTAGTTACTCCAGCTCTGAGCATCACCCTTGTTCTTGAAAACTGGTACCACAACACTTCCTCTCCACTCCTATTAGCAGTCAACACTACATGTTATATAACTTATCTATAAAATGAAGTGTTATTTTTTAAACCAGAGATGGTAGCAAAGAATACCAAAGCTCATCTGGGACCACTCTCAAAGTTGACTGGAAAGTCACAGTTACTGTTTTATTCCATCTTATGCAAGGTACATCAATATATGGATACAAGTATCAAAACAACTTAGATGTGTGTAAAAAAAAACACTAATATGCCAAAGACAGACCCAAAAACAGAAAAAAAGCATGCTCCCCCAACAAATATGCTCATGACATGACAAAACTTTAAGGCAGACCCACACCATCTCTACAAACTTTGAACTATTGACCTCAGAATGAATGCATATCGAGAATTTTGCATGTACAACTCCTGCACCTCATGTTGTGTTGATATCAGCAACCATTTTTGGTTTAGAGTCCCCAAAATCTGGCAAATGTTTGATGACGCCTAGCTATGGTCTTACCTGGTAGAGGTAGAAGTGCCCAGCAGTTTCACAGGTGTAAGAAACGTCTCCTGGTACATCCAAGCTCTCCTGTAACCGCCCCACTTCTTTGAGGAGCTCCAGTCTTCTGGCTAGGACATAGTTTACTCTTCCATACCTGGAGGCAGTGCCACAACATTAGTCAACAAAAACAGCAAAACACTGAGTGTAAAGAGCAGAGTTAACTGCCCATGACTGTACTTGTTTAACTAAATAATGTAATGGTGCTTAAAACTAATTTTCAGATAGCAATGAGATAACGTCCACAGACAGGAAGTAGGAGGGGGGTTATATGCGAACACTAGAGGTGAACACTATTAATATTAAACTCCAGAGGCATCCATGTTTTCAATTCAATACAATTCAATTCAATTTTATTTATATAGCGCCATTTCACAACAACAGTCATCTCATAGCACTATCAACTGTAGGGGGGACCCCCACAGTTGCAGAAAGACCCCAGCAATCAGGCGATCCCCTGTGAGCAAGCACTTGGCGACGGTGGAGAGGAAAAACTCCCTTTTAACAGGAAGAAACCTCCAGCAGAACCAGGCTCAGGGAGGGGCAGTCATCTGCTGCGACTGGCTGGGGGGTGAGGGGATAGAGAAGAAGAAAAGAACAGACATGTAGAGAGCAAACAGCACGATGGGGACTCAATCTATGGGAGAGAACAAACAAATGTTAATGACCAGCAAAAAAAAAAAAAAAATATTTCATAGAGAGTGAGGAAAGGAGTGAGGCCCAGTGCATTACTGGAGGTCCCCCGGCTGACTAAACCTATTAGCAGCATAACTAAGGGAGGGTTCAGAAACACATGATCCCTCCCTAATTGTAGGCTATATCAAAAAGGTAGGTTTTAGCCCTATTCTTAAAAACAGAGATCGAGTCTGACTCCCGAATCCAGATTGGCAGCTGATTCCACAGGAGAGGAGCTTGATAACTGAAGGCTCTGCCTCCCATTGTACTTTTGGAGATTCTAGGTATTACAAGTAATCCTGCATTTTGGGAGCGTAGTGCTCTGTTAGGATGATACGGTAGTATCAGATCTTTTAAATAAAAAGGAGCCTGATTGTTTAGAGCTTTGTAAGTAAGGTTTTCACCAAAGTGAGTACTTTCATTCACTTTCCCCTTTAAACAACAATGTGGTCATGTCTCTATCCTATTGATATGCACTCCTGAACAAAATCCTCAGACTGGGGGAAAATTGCAAGCACCTGCATTTCACGCTGGTGGATCATAACCAGGTTGTAAGGAGAGCTTCAAAATGCAAAAAGAAGAAACAGGAGCAAGACACAAAAAATAGAGAGTAGGTAATGTATTGAAAATTACATTTAAACTCAAACAGGCTGTTCATCAGCTGATCAAAAGTTTAAGACCACAGCCCCCCCCCCACCACCACCACCACCACCAAAAAAAAAAAAAAAAAAAACCCTCAAAAACAGAACTGTCAAAAATGGACTCGGTAATGAGTAGCCCCACTGTTCTTGTTGATCACTTCAAAAATTTGTTTAAGCATGCTTGATGCAAGTTTTTCCAGGAGGCTGATGGGAACGTTGCGCCATGTGGCAAAGATGGCTTCATGAAGGGCATCCACAGTCTGAAAGTGACGGCTATTTTGTAAACTTCCCTTGCCATCTGTCACCAAACATTCTCAGTGGGATTTAGCTCAGCAGAATGGTCCAAAAGAGCTGAACCGGAGGATCCAATGGGCTGCCCGTGAAGACACAGTCTGATCCTCAACCCAACTTAAGGCCCTTAACTGATGCTGAATACAACCCAATAACCATAAGACGACATGTTCAAAAGAAGGGCTTAAAGAACCAAAAACATTTTCAAAGGCCATGTCTCCTCCCATGTCACAAACTTGTCCATTTGAACTCTGCAAGAGAGCACCAAACATGGGACATTGAAAGATGGAAGAAAGTTTTATTCACTGACGAGAAAAAAAATTTAACCTGGATGGTCCTGATGGTTTCCAATGTGACTGGCATTGACAAGAAGATCCCACTGGAGATGTTTCCTATGTGGCACAGTGGAGGCTCCATCATGATCTGGGATGCTTTTTCCTTCAATAGAATAATGGCACTGCAAGTTGTGCAGGGGCGTCAAGCAGCGGCTTGCTATGTGGAGATGTTGCAGCGGGCATTCCTCCTGACTGAGGGCCCTGTTCTGTGCATTAATGGTCTTTCAACAGGACAACGCTCCAGTTCACAACGCTCGCCTGATGAAGGATTTCTTCCAGGAGAATAACGTCACTCTTTTGGACTGTCCTCTGTATTCATCTGATCTAAATCCTATTGAGAACATTTGGTGATGAATGACAAGGAAAGTTTACAAAAATGGATGTCAGTTCCAGACCGTGGATGCCCTTATCTTCATCACATGGAGCAACGTTCCTACCAGCATTGTGGAAAAACTTGCATCAAGCATGCCTAAACTAATTTTTGAAGTGATCAACAAGAACGGTGGGGTTACTCATAATCGAGTCCTTTTGACACTTTAAGTTATGTTTTTGAGTTTTTTGGGGGCTATGGTCTTAAACTTTTGGTCAGCTGATGAACAGCCTCTTTGAGTTTAAATGCAGTTTTCAATAAATTACCTACCCTATTTTTTGTCTCTTGCTCCCGTTTCTTCTTTTTGCACTTTGAAGCTCTACTTACAACTTGGTTATGATCCACCAGCGCAAAATACAAGTACTCGTAATTTCTCCCCCAGTCTTAAGATTTTGATCAGGAGTGTATTTTAATTCACAATCTGGAACATAAATATAAAGAAAAAACTAAATACAGTGTTTTTTTATGATGCCACCAGCATTAAATTACAAAATCTTAACAGCACAAAATCCATGAAGCAAAAAGCAAGGAAGCATGGTTAATTGATGCAGCAGCTTCCTCTTTGTTAGGCGTTCTGAGAAGCACAGCCTTCCGTTTAAAAAAAAAAATCTCATATACAGTGTTAATTAAAACTCTCTCTTCTTGCTGGTGTCAGTTGGGTGGAAGAAGTGTGGAGTCTGCATGTTGTTACGGGCTAGCCGGGGAGGTAGGAACATATTAAATGCTACTAGCTAAGGCTCGCTCTTTTATGTCTGTGCTGCTGCATAATTTAAGGACGCATGAGATTGCTTTCATGTGTGAATGCCTGGTTTCTGAACATCATTCATGCTACAGTCATGGACTCACACTGAGCAGGAGACAGACAAAGACTAACAGATGTGAGGCATGTAAAGTCCCTCCCTTTCTCCTTTAGGAATACTAAGAGCTATAGGTTCTAATATGCTCCTTGTAATGGGTAGATAAGGAGGTAATTAACAATGTAGGCTAGAAGACATTTTTAATAGTAATAGCACATGAAATGTATTAATATTCAATGACATTCAGCTAAATATATCCAGGAACTAAAAACATTGCTGACAGGCATCGGTTGATAATTTAACAATGGTGTTAAATATAGCTGCAGACCCGTAAATGGTATCTTGAGACAATCCGTCTTTCTCGGCTGTCATGAGTGTTTAACATGCACTGGTCCTCATCATCTTTCCTTATAAGATAAGATAAGATAAGCCTTTATTAGTCCCACAACGGGGAAATTCCAGGATTGCAACAGCACAGGGATAGCAACACTCAAAGCAACAATCAGAAGGCAAGAAAAAAAACAAGCAAGCAAGAGCAGCTAATATACATATGTACGTATTACTATAAAATATATATATATACACACACACACTTATCTCACCGTTTCAGACGTAAACACTGAGTCAAAGCATTGGTAAAAAAAACTTGTCTTTACTTTTAAGGATCTAATAACAAGGATCTTTTATTGTTTGACATCAACCTGCCCATGGGACAGAAGATGGAAATTAGCTGTTTTGCTATAATCTTGCATATTTACATGTGAAAATGTTCATTAATATGCACTGTCCCATTTTTAAAAATAAATAAAATCACAAACCACAAGACTCTCAATGTTCCTTTCTAAAGCCATTTGTCCAGTTCTCTGCCAGTTACTGAAGTAAAACAATGTTATGGTTTTATTTAGTTATACACTGTTTTTGTTGGTAATTACTGACAAATAACAAATAAACCTTTGAAAACCCGTTTATTTTCAACATTGGACTAAAGTCTCTTTACATGAACTCTCGTCATCAACAGGGGTTAAAGCAAAAAAAATTCCTGAGCCTGAACTTTTTTTCAGGGGCAGGGTCATCGGGGTGGACACGCACACATTATATTATATTATATTATATTATATTTAAAACAGCAACAGCGAACATTATATAATACTCTAAATTGCATCATTTCTATAAGTGTTTTGTTCAAAAGAAATAATCCCTAGGCTTCAAAAACTTAACTCTTTATCCTACAGAATGTATGAAAGGTTTTGTGTACGTTGAAGGATGAAACATTCGCACAGGGCCGGAGTGGGAGCAATTTTCAGCCTGGGAGTTTCATACCCAAGACCAGCCCACTTCTTATCAAGTGGAGGAAATTTGAGCAAAAGTTCTATTTTTATCCATCCATCCATCCATCTTCTACCGCTTTTCCGGAGGTCCGGGTCGCGGAGGCAGCAGTTCAAGCAGAGAAGCCCAGACTTCCCTCTCCCCAGCCACCTGCTCCAGCTCTTCAGAGGGGATACCAAGGCGTTCCCAGACCAGATGGGAGACATAGTCTCTCCACCGAGTCCTGGGTCTGCCCCGGGGTCTCCTCCCAGTGGGACGTGCCTGAAACACCTCAAGTGGGAGGCGTCCAGGAGGCATCCTAATCAGATGCCCATACCACCTCAACTGACTCCTTTCAATGTGGAGGAGCAGCGGTTCTACTCTGAGCCTCTCCCGGATGACTGAGCTCCTCACCCTATCTCTGAGGGTGAGTCCAGCAATCCTACGGAGAAAGCTCATTTCAGCCGCTTGTATCCGCGATCTCGTTCTTTCGGTCATTACCCAAAGCTCGTGACCATAGGTGAGAGTAGGAACGTAGATTGACTGTTAAATTGACAGCTTTGCCTTAGAACTAAGCTCCCTCTTCACCACAACAGACCAGTACAACGTCCGCATCACTGCAGATGCTGCTCCAATCCGTCTGTCGATCTCTCGCTCCATTTTCCCCTCACTCGTGAACAAGACCCCAAAATACTTAAACTCCTCCACTTGGGGCAGGAGCCTGTCCCCAACCCGGAGAGGACAATCCACCTTTTTCCGGCTGAGGACCATGGACTCGGACTTGGAGGTGCTGATTCTCATCCCAGCCGCTTCACACTCAGCGGCAAACCGTCCCAGTAAGAACTGTAGGTCATTGCTGGATGAAGCCAACAGGACAACATCATCTGCAAACAACAGAGATGAGATCCTGTGGTCACCAAGCATGACACCCTCCATTCCCTGGCTGCGCCTAGAAATCCTGTCCATAAAAATTATGAACAGGATCGGTGACAAAGGGCAGCCCTGGCGGAGTCCAACTCTCACTGGGAATGACTCCGACCGAGTGTTGGCAATACGAACCAAACTCTCACAACGGTCGTACAGAGACCGAATAGCTCGTAACAACAAGCCCGATATCCCACACTCCCGAAGCACCCCCCACAAAAATCCACGAGGGACGCGGTCAAATGCCTTCTCCAAGTCCACAAAACACATGTAAACTGGTTGGGCAAACTCCCACGAACCCTCAAGAATTCTCGAGAGGGTAAAGAGCTGGTCCGATGTGCCACGGCCAGGACGAAAACCACATTGCTCCTCCTGAATCCGAGGTTCGACCAACGGCCGGACTCTCCTCTCCAGTACCTTGGCATAGACCTTCCCAGGGAGGCTGAGGAGTGTGATCCCTCTAAAGTTGGAGCACACCCTCCGGTCCCCTTTTTTGAAGAGAGGAACCACCACCCCGGTTTGCCATGCCAAAGGCACTGCCCCCGACCTCCACGCAATGTTGCAGAGGCGTGTCAACCATGACAACCCAACAACATCCAGGGCCTTGAGGTACTCAGGGCGAATCTCGTCCACCCCCGGGGCCCGGCCACCAAGGAGATTTTTAACCACCTTGGCGACCTCAGCCCCTGTGATAGGCGAGTCATCCCCTTCGTCCCCAAACCCTGCTTCCTCTGTGGAAGGCGTATCAGTGGGATTGAGGAGATCCTCGAAGTATTCCTTCCACCGCCCGACGATATCCCCAGTTGAAGTCAACAGTGTCCCATCCGCACCATATACAGTGTGGACGGGGAGCTGCTTTCCCCTCCTGAGCCGCCGAACAGTTTGCCAGAATCTCTTTGAAGCCGACCGAAAGTCTTGTTCCATGGCCTCACCGAACTCCTCCCATACCCGGGTTTTTGCTTCAGCAACCACCCGAGCTGCACTCCGCTTGGCCTGCCGGTACACCTCAGCTGCTTCGGGAGTCCCACAAGCCAACCAGGCTTGATAGGACTCCTTCTTCAGCTTAATGGCTCCCCTCACCACTGGTGTCCACCACTTGGTTCGGGGGTTGCCACCACGAGATGCACCGACCACCTTGCGGCCACAGCTCTGGGCCGCCGCTTCAACAACAGAGGTGGAGAACATGGCCCATTCAGACTCCATGTCTCCAGACTCCCTCGGAATGTGGTTGAAGTTCTTCCGGAGGTGGGAGTTGAAGACCTCCCGGACAGGGGCCTCAGCCAGACGCTCCCAGCACACCCTCACTATACGTTTGGGTCTACCAGGTCTGAATGGCTTCCTCCCCTGCCATCGGATCCAACTCACCACCAGGTGGTGATCAGTTGACAGCTCTGCACCTCTCTTTACTCGGGTGTCCAAGACATACGGTCGCAGGTCTGATGATACGATAACAAAATCGATCATCGACCTGTGACCTAGGGTGTCCTGGTGCCAGGTGCACATATGGACACCCTTATCCTTGAACATGGTGTTTGTTATGGACAGACTGTGGTTAGCACAGAAGTCCAATAACTGAACACCACTCGGGTTCAGATCGGGCAGGCCGTTCCTCCCAATCACCCCCCTCCAGGTTTCATTGTCGTTGCCCACGTGCGCATTGAAGTCCCCCAGTAGGACAATGGAGTCTCCAGGAGGAGCACCCTCCAGCACCCCAGTCACAGACTCCAAAAAGGGTGGGTACTCTGAAACATCATTTGGTGCATAGGCACAAATGATGGTCAGGACCCGTTTCCCAACCCGAAGGCGCAGGGAAGCAACCCTTTCGTCCACCGGGGAAAACTCCAATATAGAGGCAGCAAGGTGGGGCGATACAAGAATACCCACCCCTGCTCGTCGCCTCTCGCCCGGGGCAACTCCAGAAAAGGCCAAGCTCCAGCCCCTCTCCAGGAGACTGGTTCCGGAACCGGAGCTGTGTGTTGAGGTGAGGCCGACTATATCTAGCCGGTATCGCTCAACCTCGTACACCAGCTCAGGCTCCTTCCCCACCAGAGAGGTGACATTCCACGTACCAAAAGCCAGTTTAGAAAGCTTGGGATCAGTCCGCCAAGGTCTCCGCCTTTGACCGCCACCTAATCCACATAGCACCGGACCCCCATGATCCCTCCTGCAGGTGGTGAACCCACTGGAGGGCGGACCCATGTAACTCCTTCGGGCTGAGCCCGGCCGGGTCCCATGGGTGGAAACCCGGCCACCAGACGCTAGCCTTCGAGCCCCTCCCCCAGGCCTGGCTCCAGGGTGGGGCCCCGGTAACCCCATACCGGGCGGGGTACACTGAATCCTTGATATACAATTTATCATGAGAGTCTGTTGGATCGTTCTTAGTCTGGCCCTTCACCCAGGACCAGTTTGTCTTGGGAGCACACGTGCTATTTTTATCCAATAGTTTTTATTGCAGACATGTTTTGACAAGAATATAGAACTTAGTTCACCTCAGTAAACCAGCTGACAAATAAATGAGAAACTGAAAAATAAATCCAAAATGGGAACATGAATTCAGTTTAGCGGCATAAAAATTTTACAGTGTAGCACCTTGTGTGAGCCAGATTATCTAGCATCTCAGACAGGAGACAGTGATAAGCTTGGCAGAACAAAGAGCAGGAGATTCCTGGTGAGATAGCAGGAAGGAGTCAGGGATGAAGGTTGTTGAATGCAGTGTGATGCAAATGTCATGTTGTGTGTGATGTAAATGCCATGAAACTTAAGGGGAGAGTTTCTGCTTGAGAATTCATTCTGTTCTGTGCTTGAAAGATGTGAGTGTGTAATAAATCGTCTGAAATGAATCTGCCTGTGATTTCACACACTCCACACTGGTGACCCAAGACGTATTATGGAACACGAGGCAAGATCCCCGGAGCCGGCCCGGTCAGGAAGCTACAGCGAGGCAGCAGCCATCCCACAGACAGCCCGGACTGGAACCTACAGCCACGCGTGTGCGGTTTCAGTCAAGCTACTGGATTTCTGGCAGCACAACCCGTGCTCTTGGTTCCACCTCACCGAGGCCCAGTTCGCCCTCCGGGTAGTAACGGCAGATGATACCAGATTCTACTATGTGGTCGCAGCGCTCGACGCCCGCACAGCTCAGCAGGTAGCGAGCCTGCTCGATCAGCCACCAGCCAGCAGCAAATACGAGACGCTCAAGGCTGCGCTCATCCAGCGCTACACGCTCTTGGACTGTGAGAGAGCGGAGAGGCTCCTGACGCGGACCGAGTTAGGAGATGGTTCGGCTGTAGACCTGATGGAGAAGATGCTGGCGTTGATGGGCACGGACGACGGGCACTTTCTGTTTGCCCACCTCTTCCTCCAGAACCTTCCGACAGTAGCGAGAGCGGTTCTGGCCAATTCGCCGTGGCTGGCCGCGCGCGACTACCGTGCACTAGCCCAGGAGGCAGACCGGATCATCATCACCACCAGGGCGATCACAGTCAACGCGGCAGCGGCAGAGCCCAGCGAGACGACAAGAGGAGGCGAGGAGCCACCGACGGTAGCAGCAGCGGGGGCCAAGGAGCGCCAGAGAGACACGCTCTGTTTTTACCACCGCCGCTTCGGAGAGAAGGCACGCAGATGTGCGCCACTGTGCCAATTCAAGCGCTCGGGAAAACGCCAAGGCTGGGGGTCGGTAGCAGCCGTGACCCTCGGTGAAGAGAATAAGCTACTCTACTTGACGGACGCACGCTCGGGAAGGCGTTTCCTCGTGGACACTGGAGACCAGAAGAGCTTCATCCGGCCGACCTACGCTGACCGGCTGGCAGGATCTAGCGGCCCCGGGATGTTGGCAGCAAACGGCTCGGATATTAAGACCTTTGGTGAGAGGACTCTGCTCTTATCTCTACACGGCCGTACATATGAGTGGACTTTTGTCGTAGCAGCACTGAATTACCATATACTGGGGGCTGATTTTCTGTGTGCACATGGTTTACTAGTTGATAACGTCTTTTGACTCTCTCCCCTGTATAGCTCGAGTGACCCAGCCAACAGCACAAGCCAAAGTCACAGCTACAGGCGGTAAGTTCCACACACTGCTCACTCAGTTCCCAGCACTCACGTTCCCGACGTTTTCCGCGGCCATCGCTAAACACGGGGTGGAGCACTTTATCACCACCACCGGGCCACCCGTTTTTGCAAGACCTCGGCGCTTGGACGCAGATAAACTGGCCATAGTGCGCGAGGAGTTCGCCAACCTGGAAAGGTTGGGCATCATCAGGCGCTCGAACAGCCCATGGGCTTCCCCGCTACACATGGTCCCTAAGGCTGAAGGATCGTGGCGACCGTGCGGGGATTTCCGCAGGTTGAACAACGCCACAGTGCACGACCGCTACCCAATTCCCCACATACAGGATTTTTCCATTCACCTCGCCGGAGCACGCATTTTTTTCCAAAATAGACCTGGTCCGCGTTTACCACCAAGTCCCAGTGCGCGCTGAGGACATACCCAAAACAGCGGTAATAACTCCGTTTGGTTTATTCGAGTTCCTGCGCATGCCATTCGGGTTAAAAGGAGCGGCACAGACGTTCCAGCGCATGATGGATGCAGTGCTGCGCGATCTCTCGTTTGTGTTCGTCTACCTGGACGATATCCTGGTAGCCAGTACGTCCGAAGACGAACACGAAACCCACCTCACGACGGTTTTCCAGAGGTTGGAGGAGCACGGGTTAATAATCAACCCGGCGAAATGCCAGTTCGGCGTGACGGGGATTGATTTTTTGGGGCACCGCGTCTCTCCTGTAGGAGCGATCCCACTGCCCGACAAAGTGCGCGCCGTGGCGGATTTTCCCTGGCCACAGACGGTCAGGGTGCTGCAGGAATTTTTGGGGATGGTGAACTTTTATAACCGTTTCCTCCCCTGCGCGGCGCAGCTCATGCAACCATTGTACGCTGCGCTCAAGAAACAGTAACCCGCGGATAGGGTCGAATGGACCCCGGAGCGAGAGCGGGCGTTCTCGGAAGTTAAAGCGGCCCTGGCAAACGCCGCACTGCTGGCGCATCCAGACCCGACGGCCCGCATAGCGCTCACCACCGACGCTTCAGATGTGGCCATAGGGGCGGTCGTGGAGCAGCGCGTCGCCGGGGCTTGGCAGCCGCTCGCCTTTTTCAGCAGAACTTTGCGCGACAGCGAACGTAAATACAGTGCGTTCGACAGAGAGTTGCTGGCCCTCCACCTGGCCATATGCCACTTCCAGTTCTGGCTGGAAGGGCGCAGCTTCACCGCGTTCGTGGACCACAAGCCGCTAACATTCACGATGGCCAAGGTTTCAGAACCGTGGTGGGGCCGGCAGCAGAGACAGCTGGTCGCAATCTCAGAGTTTACTACCGATATTCAGCATGTGTCTGGTAAACTGAATGTGGTGGCAGACTGCCTCTCGCGAGCCGTGGTGGCCCCGGTCTGCGTGGGGATAGATTACGCAGCCATGGCCGCGGAGCAGATTAGCGATGCAGACGTGCGCGCGCTCCAGTCTGGACCAACAGGGTTAAGGCTGGAGAGCAGGGTGCTGCAGGATGGCGGCCCCCCCAATCTGCGATGTCTCCACGGGTCGCCCGCGTCCGGTGGTCCCGGCCGCGTGGCGCCGCCGCGTGCTTGAGTCGGTTCACACTCTGGCGCACCCAGGAGTGCGTGCGTCGGTCAAAATGGTGGGAGAGAAGTTTGTTTGGCCGAGCCTGTGCAAACAAATGAAGGAGTGGGCTGCAGCCTGCGTGGCGTGCCAACAAGCCAAAGTACACAGACACACGAAGGCTCCCTTGGAGCCATTTTGTATTCCGGGTAAGAGGTTTGACCATGTTCACGTGGACCTTGTGGGCCCCCTCCCGCCATCACAGGGGTGCACGCACCTCCTGACAATGGTGGACCGCACCACGCGCTGGCCAGAAGCGGTCCCGCTGGCAGCAATCACGTCCGCGGACGTAGCGCGTGCTTTTTTAACAGCATGGGTGGCGCGTTTTGGAGTCCCGTCGGACATTATGTCCGACAGGTGCCCGCAATTTGTTTCCGAACTCTGGTCCGCGATGGCCCGCAGCCTGGATGTTACAATTCACCGCACAACCGCGTACAACCCACAGGCCAATGGGTTAAGATAAGCCTTTATTAGTCCCACAATGGGGAAATTCCAGGATTGCAACAGCACAGGGATAGCAACACACACAGCAACAATCAGAAGGCAAGAAAAAACAAGAACAGCTAGTAAACATATGTACATATTACTATAAATATATATATATAGACACACAATGCGGAGCATTATGGTTGGTGAATGTGCAGCAGAAAGTCCAAGCTCTCTCTCCGCGGATGCGGCGGGCAAGCTGGAAGTCTTTGGGCATGATGGCGACCCCCTTAGCGAAGAAGAGACCCACCAGGTAGACCTCGCCGGCCTCCTGCAGAGCCACGACGGCGAAGCTCAGGAAGCGCAGGTCGGTCTTGGAAGTCCTGAGCGATCTCCCTCACCAGGCGCTGGATGGGCAGCTTACGGATGAGCAGCTCCGTGGATTCCTGGCAGCGACGGATCTCTCTCGGAGCCACGGGCCTGTAATGGTGAGGCTTCTTCACTCTGCCGGTGGCTGGAGCGCTTCTCCGAGCAGCCTTGGTGGCCAGCTGCCTCCCGGGGGGGCCCCCTCCTCCAGCAGATTTTACGGGCGGTCTGCCTGGTTCTTGCCATCGCTCTTTATCATTCTGTCTTATATTTCCCGCACGCTGCCCAAACTCCAGCCCGGCACCTGCGTCGTTTTCGCTACAGCTCCCGGTATATCGAGTCTCTCCATTAGCATCGGGTGGCGGTCGAGTGCTAGCTAGCAGTAGCTCTTCCTGCTGTAACGTCTCCTGCTGTAAACAGAGGCTCTGTCCGCCGACTCGGGAGACCTTTGGGGCAATCTGTGTGTCCGTGATATATATATATAGAGAGAGTGAAAGGTGTAGAAAAAAGAAGGAAGATAAAAAAAAAGGCTGTTGCAACGGGCAGCCAACTCATGTGGCGCCACTGATCCGGCGGAACCAGAAAAAAAAAAAATGCGAGTTATGCGAGCGTTTTCATAGATCACTGAAAGCGGCACTCAGGGCTTCATTGACTGATGCAAATTGGGTAGACAGGCTGCCATGGGTTCTATTGGGGTTGCACTCCGCGCCAAAAGAGGATCTGGAAGCTTCCCCAGCAGAGCTCGTTTTTGCGCAGCCACTACGGCTGCCCAGGGAATTTCTGCCAGATAATCCCGCGCCGGGCAGCTGCCCGTCTCAGCTTCTGCAGCGTAGTGCAAACACAGGCATGCTGCCGGGCCCTGCCCACCACAGTTTTCCGCGTTTTCGTGCCTAAAACTTTGAAGAGCGCGGAGTTCGTTTTCGTCAGACACAACGCCCACCGCCCTCCATTGCGCCCACCCTATGATGGACCGTTCAGAGTGTTGGAAACAGGGGATAAGCATTTTTTGCTAGACTTGGGGGGTAGGAGGGAAAAAATTGGCACAGACAGACTCAAACTCGCTTTCGTTGGGGCGGCCGAGCAAGTGCTGTTGGCTAGGGCCCCTCGGCGTGGAAGAGCCCCACGGAGAGCTCCCCAGGGAGACGATTTTCCAGCAGCCCCCCACCGGCACAGCAGCGCCGCGGAGGCGGTAAACCCCAGTTACAGCAGATACGGGAGGAGACGGAAGGCCAAGCAGCATGTGGACTGATGTTCAATTGTTCTATCACAGCATGTGGACTGTTATTCTATTGTCCTATCTAAGATGCTGGGGGGGGGGGGGTGTAGCACCTTGTGTGAGCCAGGTTATCTAGCATCTCAGACAGGAGACAGTGATAAGCTTGGCAGAACAAAGAGCAGGAGATTCCTGGTGAGATAGCAGGAAGGAGTCAGGGATGAAGGTTGTTGAATGCAGTGTGATGCAAATGTCATGTTGTGTGTGATGTAAATGCCATGAAACTTAAGGGGAGAGTTTCTGCTTGAGAATTCATTCTGTTCTGTGCTTGAAAGATGCGAGTGTGTAATAAATCGTCTGAAATGAATCTGCCTGTGATTTCACACACTCCACAACAGAAACAAAATAGCTATTCATTAGACAACTTTAACCTAGTATGTAATAGTAATATATACAGTGTTATGCCAGTTCAGTGTCAGTAATGATATATCACTATGTAATTTCCCCATATAAAGTTTTTGTCCTGTTCCAATATATGCATGTCTGTGCCACAGATTTACCAGAAAAAAGTTTAAAATGTCCAAGAATGTTTACAAGAAAAACCTCACTAATTGCATAGAAAATGGGAAAAACTAACACATTTATACTAATCTGCAGCTTTTGTTGACTTCATTCTTGTGTGTTTATTGTGGTGACACTAGACACCGTGGGTGTACATCCTCTCATACCCAGAAGCAGTGAAGAGGGGCAGTACCCTCTACATTGGGCTGGGGCCGAGTTATGTAGGGGCCGTGTTTACAGTAAGTATTAACGGAACGCTTCAGCAAAAAAACAGTGTGTGATTAAAAAAACGCTCACCCGCGAGGTTTCCAACACCGCCCCTCCCTCCGTGTCCCCCAGCCTGCCGGTGGACGTCTCCGTCCCGACCGCAGGTACGAAGTGCTGGGTTTGTGTTGAAAAACGTCCGCCTGCCCCAAAAGCACCCCGTTGCAGACTCCATAAAATCACAAACAAACGAGCAAGTCTAACACTACAGCCAGTGTTTGATCATTTCATACATCTTTAGAGGTAAACTCATGACTACATCTTGTCAGTGAGCTTTAAAGCTATGATTCTCTGGTCTGAACAAGGACAAAGCCCCCCCCCCCCCCCCCAAAAGATGTGTGTCTGATGAGACGGGTGTGTGTGTGAAGATGCGCAGCAGATAGACAGACAGGTAAGAGTTAGGCATAGGAATACTGTCGGCATTTTTTTTTTTTGCGGAAAAACACAGACTCCAATAGACAATACAGACTAACAGAATAAATTATTTATTTTTTCCTTTCTGCTCGGTACTGAGTGGCTGGGGACTGTAGGGAGTTTTCAAATGAAGGTGCTGCAAATGTTTTCCACATCTCTACTCTTTGACATGCATTCAATGCAATTTAGCTGTTGTAATGGATATTGTGTTAAAGTCTGTATTGGCTGTTGCACAAGAGTTTTTCTGTATAGCAGAAGTTTCTGCTTAATTTACAAATCACTGTTATAGGAAATGTTTGACAATCTTGTGCTTTTCTTGTATTGTTATATAGAATATCACTGTAGTAAGCTGAAAAAAAGCATCTGCTTTAAAATTTGTAATTCTTCCCACAACTTTTAGTGCAAAAAAAACCTCTCCAAACATCGCAACTTTTATCTCAACTTTTATCGCAACTTTTAAAAAAAGCTCCCGCGAATTCAGGCTTTTTAGGCCGCAACAATCATAAAAACATCCCGCAAAATCCTGGAGGGACTGGTATAGAAGTCATTTTGATGTTGACTAGGGATGTTAATGATTAATTGACTTTCAATTATCGATAAGAATTTAGTCGACTAAATTTATTTATTTATTTAGCGAATGCAAAGTCCTTAAGCCAAGCAGTTGCCTCCTGGTTTGCTGTATGGAGGGTGTGTAATCCTCCTTCCAGTCTTTGGAGCGGGCAAGCCTCTATGATGTGTTCCATTGTTTGCTCCTCTCCACATGCGCACAGTGGGCTAGGGCTACTGCCCCATCTGTAAAGGCTGGCCAAGCAGGGGCCATGTCCAGTCCTGAAGCGATTGAGTGTAGACCACTGTCTCCTTGGGAGGTTGGTGCCCGGGACCTGTTGGTTGGGGTTTATCACCAGCTGTTTGTTTGGGACCTCCTTGACTAAATTAAATTAGTTGTCAATTAATTGATAACTCAGCAGTCCTTTTCAATGGGAGCTTATTCTATGAAATGTAGTGGTGTTGCCGTCCAGGTGAGAGCGCACACGGTCACCCACTGCCGCATTTCAACGGAAAAAGCAGAAGAAGATACTAAGTCCCCAGAACGCATGCGTGTAACCCTTCCAGGTTACATCGGAGAATCACAACATGTCCCAATGGCACGTTCCAATGTCCACACACCTACTTCAAATCAACAGGGCGGAGAAACTGACTGCAGCAAGTAAAAAGGCTACACGACTTTTAATATAACTAAAAAAGATAAATTTTATGATACTGGCAAATTTTTAAAATAAATAAAAAATTATGACATTTGCAATTTACTGAGACGTACCAGCACATAGTACACACCATACAGTGCAAAATTTGTTAAACTACAAAAAATGCCAGTTGTCTGTAGCAAAAAAAAAAAAAAAAAAAAAAAGTAAAATGGTACAATAAATCATTGAGTAATATGATGTTCATGTTTTATTCAGTATATCAAAAACAGCAACTTTTTACATGTTAAAGACAGACCGTATTGTACCAAGGGGAATTCAGATTCTCAGAAAAAATGCCGCTTATTAATTAATCGTTAATCGGTCAATAAGGTGATTCAATAATCAATTAATGAATTAATTGATAACTTGCATCCCTAGGCACTGGAGCCGCTTGTAGAGGAAGCATCACCCCTGGGCCTTACCATCAGCTGGGCAAAGACAAATATCCAGTCACTGTCAGACTCCTTGCCACCACCACCACAAGTCATCACCATCAAAAACGAGCCGGTTGAGATTGTCAACGACTTTGTCTACCTCGGATCTAAGATCACCAGCTCCTGCTCATCAGACCCAGCGATTATTCGCCACCTGCAGCTGTCTCGCAGTGCTTTCGGCCACCTCCAGAGAGTCTGGTGGAGAGGGAAGCTCCACACGACCACAAAGTTGCGAATCTTTAGTGTGTTCCCTGTCCTCTTACGGGTCCGAGACCTGGACCCTCTCCACCACAACCACCCACCATCTGGATACATTCCATCGGACCTGCCTCTGTAACATCCTCGGCATCCGATGGTTCGACCACACTACAAACGATGAGGTCTACAGCAGGGCTGGCTGTCCTATCCCCATCTCCACCATCATCAGAAGAGGGAGGCTGTGGCTCCTCGGTCACGTGGCCAGGCTGGAAGACGGGACACCGGCCAAACAGGCCTTCTCCGCCAGCGCTCGTCCGCTCCCCCAGGGCTGGCATCGCCCCCGAGGTCAGCCCAGACTGTCCTGAACGACCCAGGTTGCAATGATAAGACCTCTGGCTGACCTCATCGCCCTAGCCCAAGATCACCCTGCCTTCAGACGACTGGCTGGAATGGTCACTTAAGTGGCCAGATGAGGATTAAGCAATTTAAGTTGCATCCCTAATGTTGACCTTTGGTTTTGGGATCGCAAGGTCAGAGTCACACTTCAGGGTCACAGGGTGAACCTGTGTACCAAGTTTGGTGACCCTAACTTTGGTTGTTGTACAGTAATAAGGCATAGAGAATGTTAACCTTGACCTTTGATCTTTTGACCCCAAACACATAGTCAGAGGTCAGAATCCCAAGGAAAACCTGTGTATCAGGTTTGGTGGCCCTAGCTTTACTCGTACAGTAATAAGGCATAAGAAATGCTACACTTGACCTCTGACCTTTTGACTCCAAACCCATAGTCAGAGGTCAAGATCCCAAGGTGAACCTGTGTAGTAAGTTTGATGACCTTAACCTTCTTTGTTAGTTGTAGTTTATACGCCATTTTGATGTTGACCTTTGACCTTGTGATCTCAAAACCATAGTCTCACTTCAGGGTCACGGGGTGAACCTGTGTGCCATGTTTGGTGATCCTAACTTTACTTGTACAGTAATAAGGCATCGGGAATGTTAAACTTGACCTTTGACCCCAAACAAATAGTCAGAGGTCAGGATTCCAAGGTGAACCTGTGTACCAGGTTTGGTGGCCCTAGCTTTACTCGTTTTATAGTAATAGTGCAAATGGAATGCTGACCTTTGACCCCAAACCCACAGTCCGAGGTCAGGATCCCAAGGTGAACTTGTGTTTAGTTTAATGCTTATTTGAAAGGGACATACTAATGAACATCAATACAAGTGTAAGTATGTCAGATTTAGCAATACTGCTAATTTGCATCTGTGAACTTGTGTAGCAAGTTTGGTGACCCTAGCTTTCTTTGTTGTTGAGATATAGTTTATAAGCCATTTTGATGTTGACCATTGACCTTGTGATCCCAAAATCATAGTCACACTTCAGGATCCCACAGAGAACTTGTGTACCAGGGTTGGTGGTCCTAGCTTTACTCGTTTTCTAGTAATAGTGCAAAAGGAAGGCTAACCTTGACCTTTGACCTTTTGACCCCAAACCCATTGGCAGTGGTCAGGATTCCAAGGTGAACCTGTGTACTAGGTTTGGTGGCCCTAGCTTTATGTGTTTTATAGTAATAGTAAATGTAGCAATTTACCATAGAGCAACTGCAATGTTAACTTTGACCCCTTGACCCCAAACCCATAGTTAGATGAAGGTGTAAGTCGTCCCAAGACGTGTATTAGATACAACTACTATATCGATTTGAAAAGCCTACATCATTTCTTTCAGTACTTACTGTGTTTACAAGATTTAGGGAAAAATCTGACCTGACCTTTGACCTCAACGTCATCCAATGAGAGTGAAATTGCAATATGCGCATCATCAGAGTATATCAAACCATGGTACCAGTTTCAAAACAATCGGAACAAAACTGTAGGAGGAGTTGATTTCACAAAACAGTTACTGTCTATGAAGTGAGATGAAACAGGAGGTCATGTGTCAGGGGCTACAATTCCCGCAAAAATCATCCAATCAGAACCAAATTGCAATATGCGCATCCTCGGTGTATATCAAACCATGGTACCGAGTTTCAAAACAATTGGACCAAAACTGTAGGAGAAGTTGATTTCACAAAAGTGGGACAGATGGCCGGACGCATAACATAATCCCCCAGGAAGCTCATAGTGCAGCAGATAAGTGAAATTATCTTTCAAAATGTGATACAAGCATGACTTGAGGACTTGGCTTCCTGTGGTAACGTATGTTTTTTTTTTATTACTTATTTTGTACCCGTAGGTAGATTTGTTTTGCAGTCTGGTGACAAGCCACCAGCTGCCGGTCGCTGCGTGCGCAAGCGCCCCATATCCCTAACCTGCATGTTTTTTGGTATGTGGGAGGAAACCGGAGAAATCCTGGAGTAAACCCACGCAACACGGGGAGAACATGCAAACTCCACACAGATCACTGTTGGTCGGGGGCAGGGATCGAACCCACGATCTCACGATCCCCGCGATCCCCCGGCCGAGGGTAAACTGTGCTGCCACAGTGCTAACCACTGCAACACCGTGCAGTATTGTCACTTCCTGTGTTGCTGGCTGTCTGTGTAGCTTGCTCTGTGGTTAGCTCTCCTCATTCTCCTGAGAATTTTGCCTTTACTTGTATTTTAATCACTTTTTCCTTCTATCGTTAGCTCTCACTTCTGTTTATCAAGCCTCCTGCACCTGTGTGCGCACTGTATCATCTAATCACCCTCTTTAGCCTTCTGTTCACCTTTCATCGGTGTTTTTGTTAGCTTCGGGTTAGCCACTAGCTATGGCTACTAGCTCTCCTTCCCCTTCTCCTCTGGTGTGCTCTCTCTGTCAGACGTTACACCTCTGCCTCTTTCAGTGATAATGGTAAATGTAATAAATGTTGTCTTTTTGAGGCGCTCGAGGCGAGGTTGTCTGATTTGGAATCTCGGCTCCGCTGCACTGAAACACCGTCTGCGCCTGTTAATCATGACGGATGCCCCTTAGCTGCAGCAGAGCTCCCTAGCATAGGGCGGCCTGCTAGCGGTCCTCCGGTCTTCCTCAGCAGCGAGGAGACTGGGTGGGTGATGGTGAGAAGGAAGCCTAGCCGCAAAGCCCCGGTTCACCACCAACCTGTTCATGTTTCTAATCATTTTTTCCCGCTCAGCGACACACCTGCTGAGGAAAAAAACTCTGATCATTGGCGACTCTGTAGTCAGAAATGTGAACCTAGAGACTCCAGCGGCCATAGTCAAATGCATTCCTGGGGCCCGAGCAGGCGACATCGAGTCAAATTTGAAAATGCTGGCTAAAAGTAACTGTAAATACTCCACAATTGTTATCCACGTCGGCATTAACGACGTCCGACTCCGGTAGTCAGAAGTCACAAAACTTAATGTGGAATCGGTGTGTGACTTTGCAAAAACGTTGTCTGCCTTTGTAGTATTCTGTGGGCCCCTCCCCAACCTGACCAGTGATGATATGTTTAGCCGCTTGTCATCCTTCAACCGCTGGGTGTTTGTGTGGTGTCCTGCAAACAATGTGGGCTACATAGACAATTGGAACTCACTTTGAGGAAAACCTGGTCTTATTAGATGAGATGGCGTCCATCCCACTTTGGATGGTGCGTCTCATTTATCTAACAGTCTGGCATCATTTTTATCAAAATTTCCAAAACATTTGACAATTCAGAGTTGGGACCAGGAAGCAGAGTCGCAGTCTTACACACCTCTCTGCAGCTCCTCTTCATCCGCCATCATCCGGATTCCAGGTGTGAGTAATTTATTCCAGTTTTTGTTATTGTTGTTATAGCCAGCAAGTGATTGCCTAGACTGATTGTACACTGGTGGAAGGCTGAAAGAATGAGACCTACGGCCTAATTGATGAGTTATTTTACTCACAGTGCGGGTATCACAATAATCCCTTGGGAAGAAGGAGTTTTTTCCTTTCCAAGCGGTGATCGATATTTCAAGATCCGGGGTAATTCTTAGAAATTCGCTGTTTTCCGACGCTTGAGTAAGTCCCAGTGGAGGTCTAGAAGCCAGATCTGGGTATAAAACGGGAAAGATTCGTGGTCTCATTCCTGTCCGGAAGAGTCACGTGATCCCAGAGAAGTTAATTTTTCGGGGTAAGATTCGTGCCTCTTGGGACCGCTCCTGCTTATGATCCAGTTTTGGACTTCCAGCATTAGTGGGGAGGCTACGTGAACCCCGAAAAGGAAAAGGTTTGTTTTCACGGAAAATTCGTGCCCTTATCGTTATGTCTGCTTGATTGCCCACTGCCCCCGCTACGGTGAGCTATTGCAAGATGCCGAGGGAGGTTTAACTTTGGGCTTGAGGCACACAGCAAGGGGGTTAACGTAACCATTGAAATATTTTATTTTGTGAGTTTGTTGAAGCGCTAGAAGAAAAAAAAAAAAAGAGTTACTGCGGTCTGAGTTTGTTTTGTCTGTGTTACATGAAATCCGCTCCGGTGTGAAACACAGAGAGGCTGAGTTCCCACGGAGGCGGAGTGAATAGGGTGTGAAATTGATGACTGTGGTTTTCTTTTTCCTCCCTAATATTTGTGAAGCATAAAAGGGTTGGTTAGTTAATTATCTTTTGGCAAGTGTTTAAAATTATAGGTATTTGAAGGTAGTAGCCTTGAGCAGAAACAGTGGACTGGTGTTGTGCTTTATGGCAGTGTAAGAAAAAGAGAGAGAGAGAGAAAAAAAGGAGTTTCACGCTGCAAGGGTGTGAGGGTTGCCATATTTGATTTTTTCCGCTGAGGTTGCCAGATCTGGAGATTAATTGAAGTAATTATCATACTGTTTTGGGTTTTGGCATGAACCTAAAAGTCTTTATTGTATGACCTTGTAGAGATAACGCAAAAGAAAACGTGTTGGGTCTCTGTGTGTAATGTCTGAAAATCTATGTGTAATATCTGTTTGTGATTCTGTGTATGGGTGTCCTTGAGAGAAGGGGAAAAAAGAAACAGAGAGCTTGGGAAAAAAATAGAAAAGCTGTGTAGCCACTGATTTGTGTGTGGAAACTTGGTAAAAAAGAGAGAAAAAAAAAACAACTTTCAAACATGGGTTGCTGTTATAGCAAAAAGATAAAACAGCCAAAAAGTGTCCAGACAGGAAGAAATAATGCCTCATTTTGCTGTAAAGGTTGCAGAACACAGCGAGATGAGAATGAAATTTATGTTTTGGCAGGAGAAGGTAAATTTACGAACAAAAAAGACAGAAGCTTTTCCTTGCACACATCCAAATGCAATCACAGTGGCAAAGAAATTGCTTGCCGAAATTGTACCTAGGTTTGGAATACCTGAGAAAATTTACTCAGCTAATGGTACACATTTTGTAAATCAAGATATATCACATTTAGGCACAGCACTGAACATCAGTTTGAAGAATCATTCAGCTTATCACCTACAATCTGCAGGACTGGTAGAACGCACAAACAGAACTATTAAAGAAAGACTCAGAAAAACAATGGCAGAAACGAGGCAAAATTGGATTTATTGCCTTCCATTAGTTTTGTTTTACATGAGGATAATCCCAACCAAAGGGGGGTTGTCTCCATTTGAAATCATGTATGGCAAACCATACTTGCTGCCACCTTTGAGACCATTCAAGCCTAGTGATGAAGAAGTGTGTTTAGCAGATTACATGAGAAGGATGTTGACTAACACAGATATTATCG
The DNA here is from genome assembly GCA_020510985.1 of Pholidichthys leucotaenia. Lineage (NCBI taxonomy): Eukaryota > Metazoa > Chordata > Actinopteri > Cichliformes > Pholidichthyidae > Pholidichthys > Pholidichthys leucotaenia. Next base: position 118,523,543 of record CM035842.1, read on the forward strand.
CTGCTACTCTCCCCAGGAGGGTTCACGAGGAAACTGCACCGATCTTGGCCAAGCCAGGAGACCTCGTCCTCATCAAATCCATCAAAAAGAAGAATTGGACTGATTCACCCTGGCAAGGACCACATAAAGTTGTTTTGTCAACGCCAACAGCGGTGAAAGTTGAAGGACGGGACTCTTGGGTGCATCTAACACACTGTAAACTTTACCCTACTCTGAACTCACAGCCAGGGACTACTGAATAAATATTTTCAGCTTCATTCCATTAAAGACTCTCAGCAAGAGACATTTTCTTAATTGTTTCCCTATACAAGTGTCGACTGATGACGCCCTACGTGGTGTCCAGTACCGGCTTGGGATAGGGAAGCAAGTGGCTGACCATCATGGAGCGACAAGAAGCGCAAGAAAGACGTTTGATCATTAAAGGGTGTAGTTGTTGTTTCCTTTACATCATCATCCTAGGGGTGACATTATTACTTTGGTTTCTTTTAGCTGCACCACAAACCATACATCGTAGTGCTAGGGACCTTGCACATATTCAGCATAACTGGCTAGAGCTACATGACCATCACGATCACGAATATGCTGCCAATATGTGGTGGAGGTATGCTAATTATACGGCCAGGGCAGCTAATCGTTCCAATTGTTACGTTTGCTCCCTAGTGCCAACGTCAGCTGGACAGACTGCTGTTGTAGCTAAAATGATGGAACCAGCAAAAGTTCTGTGTTTTTTTTGTTTTTTTTTTTTTTACAGAAGGCTATGAAAAGGGACTATACAAAAAAGATCATTTTGAATCACTCTTGTGAAATCTTTCATCACTCTACCAATCAGAGAACTTATGGTACCCCTTACTCTGTAAGGGCAAGGTTAGTTTCATCAGGAACTTTTTCTTTTTGTCTGAAGGGAAGTGGTAACAACCCTCTGGGCGACCTACCCCTTTCTCGGTGTGAGGCAGTGTACAGTATACACCGCATCTGTGATGCTAGTACCCTGACCAATCGGATGGGCAGGTGGTGTCCACGGGTTGACCGTTGTTATTACGGACCTATCACCATGCTGGAGCTCTGCAGTGCTGCTATCTGCAACTTCCATATGTATGGCGCACATATGGTGACGGGTGGTTGGTGGCTGTGTGGTCGTAAGGCGTATTCCCATCTGCCTATGAATTGGGCAGGAACCTGTGCCCCGTTTTTGTGACTGACAACACCCTGATTATGTCAGCGGGTCAGACGAGCAGAGGGAAGAGAGACCTATCACAGGATGCCATTTTCACACCACATGATTCCATCTGGGGTAGGGATGTGCCAGAGCAGTTCAAGATACTTACTACAGGTCAAAAGGTAGTTCAGTCGCTATTCCCTTGGGTGGGAGTGGCAAAAAATACCTTGTGGATTGAGACTCATAATTATAGACTACAGTCTCTTTTGTGAATTTTTCCTTAGCTGCCTGGAAAGGTGAAAGGGAGGAAATGACTGCTATAAGACTTGTAGCAACACAGAATAGAATGGTACTTGATCAGTTGACTGCCGCCCATGGGGGTGTGTGCGCAATTGTAGGTCAGTACTGTTGCACCTTTATACCTGCACATGATGCAGATGGAGGCGTCATTGCTTCAGCCATATGTAATCTGACTGCTTTGCAGACTGCTGGGGCTAAGGATAATGTTGATGACTCATCACACTGGATAAACTGGTTGTTTTCCTCATGGAGGAGTCTTGTCATAAACTTGGTGGTGATTATTGTAGTGATACTTTTGATCTTTTTAAGTTTCATTCCTTGTATCCGTGATATGATGTTGAAACTTGTTCAGGTTAATTTAGTGTTATATCACGAGGCCATCACTGGAGATGATGGGGAAACAACACCAACTTAATGTTTTATGAGTACAGAGTATGACTGACATGCAGAAAACCAAAAGGAGATGTATGTTCATGATGTGAATTTGAAATGTACTGAGCTGCAAGAGTAATCGACTATGTCTTGAAGTTCAGAGAAGTTGTTATCCTTATTTGGGATTTTTCACTTTATCCAGTTTATGTTCTGTTTTAATTTACGTCGTATTTGAAACCATTATGTTACTAATCACTATTTAGCTAGTATACAGTTTTACTGTATTGATTGTTGTTTGATTGCTGATACCTTGTTGCAGTTTCACATTGAGGTACTAAAACACATAGGTTAGGATGCTAGCACACGTAGATCTCTAATACAAACATACACATATGTCTTTTACACATGTTAGGTTTTTGGTCATTTTTATTGTTCTTTATTGAAGTTACATTTACATATAAGTATTAACTTTTATTAAATCACTGCTAATCTACTGACACATAGAACGACAAATACATACACTATTTCATCTCAATTTATGGTTAATCACCATCACTGGTTCAATTTTTCTCTTTTATGACTTAATTAGATGATTGATTTCTTTTTTTGAAATAAAAGGTATTATCCTCACATGCTCCCCAGGAAATGAAACATTCCAGCGGCGCTCGAGAGTGGCAGCGAGGCCAATGGCGGACTTTCCTCATTAAAAAGCGAGTTAGGATCTTTTGCAATATAATGCTTTAGCATGAAATGCACCTTGAACTTGGCGAGCTGCCCAATGAGGTTTAAGAAGCCATAGTGTTTCATCTCTGACGCTTTTTAAGCATCAAAGGAGAGAATGATAGGATATTTTCAGGTTTCATTGATTATTCTATATGACTTTAATGCTGTATTATTCTATTTTATATTATAATTGTACCTGGTGCATATAATGAGCCAATGTCTGAGTCACTGTGATTTTTTTTCATTGTCTCAGAGCTTGAAAAGACTGTCTGTTTTTCAGTGTAAGATTAGGTTGAGCAAGATTGTAAATAATGACGAAGGTTTTATTGTTTTATCATACCAAGCTGTACTGTACTGTAAGTTAGAGTGACTTAGGATGACCAGGTCATGTAAAGATCATAGCAGAATGTTCATTGCTGACCATAGATAAAGAAGCAGTCACTTGGAGGGTTGGCCCCAGCCAGTCTAGCTTAGATAAGGGACTGAGGTATAAAAAAGCAACATCCTTGAACACATGTTAGGGAGTTGGTGCTGTGAAGCTCTGAGGCAAGTTTTGCTGTTACTGATTACCTCCTTTCTGATCAGAAAGAGAATAAATGGCTCAGAACTTGGAAAACTGCCTATTGATTATTGATTCAGCCTCAGTCAATTCATTTTTGATCTAACACTCCTCATAACCCTGGACTGTCAGACCATTGTCTGTTAACCTTTGATTTTACGATTTCCGACTATTTGGCTCCTAAAGAAAAATATTACTACAGTAGATGCCTCTCAGATGATGATGATGTAACCAAATTTATGCAGATTGTTTCCTCTATGCCATGTGTCAACACAACGGAAATAAGCTATAGACAGCTTGCTCCTTCTGTTATTGATAGCATGGTAGATAATGTTACAGCTTCTCTGCATCAGACTCTAGATATAGTGGCCCCTTTAAAAAAGAAAAAAGTCTAATCAGAGATTTCTAACTCCTTGGTTCAACACAGAAACTCGTAGCTTAAAACAGAAGACTCATCAATTAGAAAGAAAATGGAGCTCCACTAATTTAGATGAAATCTATTTAACTTGGAGAAATCATCTTTTAATTTATAAAAAATCTCTTAGAAATGCTAGAACGAGTTATTATTCTGCATTAATAGAAGAGAACAAGAATAATCCCAGGTTTCTTTTCAGCACTGTAGCCAGGCTGACAAAGAGTCAGGACTCTGTCAATCCTAGCATTCCCTTAGAGCTTACTAGTCAGGACTTTATGAACTTTTTCAAAAATAATATTTCATCTATCAGAGATAAAATCAATCAGATTCTTCCCACCGTTAACTTAAATACAGTAACTACTACAACTCCTTTAATTGATACTGTATCTGTTTGGATGAGTTTACTCCAATTGACCTTTTAGAGTTAGACAAAATAATTTCCTCATCCAAGCCTTCAACTTGTCTTTTAGACCCTATTCCTACCAGGTTATTTAACCTGTTGCACTTCGGTGTACTGTGGGTGGGCACATCTCTGCATCCTAGAGCACATGAGGGCGCCCTAGTACGGACACAATATCCTTATCATGCATGACGCATGATAAGGATATTGATGGTGATGGTGTAGGTGGTGTGCCCTCCAAGTGCCACTGAAAAAAAAATCTGCAAACACAGCCGCGAACAGATTAGTTCATCTGATTGACCTCTCATTCGACTAATAAGAGCCTTGAATTGGGTTTCTGAAACCTGAAGAAAAATGAAAAATGAAGATTCTACATTGAATTATTCAAAAGTTACAGACGTTTTTCCAAACTGTGCCATTTGGCACAATTTGGCACAGTTCCAAAACGCCTGGGAACAGCCTGAGAACAAAGCTGTGTAAAATATTCATTTTTTGTGGTATTGTTACCAAATTTGGATCTCAGCTGGATAACACTTGGTTCTACATTTCTGTTGCATTTTCCAGCCGGATCGGACAGCTGTGTGTTATTTACAAGCATTTGTATCCAAAAAAACACTGTGTCCAATTTTTTTTTCTTCAAGTTCAGTATGTTTAGATGACTGTAACTCAGTGGCCGGAGCACGTAGAGAGATTATGTTTTTTTTGCCAAAAAATTCAAAGTGTTTTCTTTTAAATGAGACCAACCCCATGAAGATGCTGCAAAGGGTTGAATAACAGCTTTCGATTTACTTTGGGCACGTTATTTTTTGGCATTTTTAGGAAAATTGCCCGGAGTGCAAGTGGTTAAGATCAGCATTTAATAGGCTTATTGGTCTCATGTTTTCACATTTATTGGGGGTTTACCTGGTTTTGGCAACAGTACAATTAAGGCATTATTCATGTATGGTGGTAAATTACCATTTTGAAATGCTTCTAAAACCATTTCCAAAAGTGGTTTTATTAATTTATTCTTAAATTTTTTATAGAGGTCACCTGGAAGACCATCTGGTCCTGCTCTTTTTCCTGATTTCATATTATCAATGGCTTGCCCAACTTCTTCTTGACTAATTTTAGACTCCAGTATCTTCCTGAGTTAGTTTCATTTTTTGTATCATATAGTTTTCCATTATAATCTCTAAAGGCACTATTAATTTCTAAAGGATCTATAACTACCTGTCCGTTACTTATAATACTGGTAATTGGTGTTTTAGATTCTAATTGTTTAATCTGCCATGCCAATAATTTTCCTGATTTTTCACCTTGTTCATAAAAAGTTTGCTTCAATCTTAGAAGACTTGAGGCAGCTCTATTCACTGATTTTTTTTATCATATTCAGCTCTCAGAATCAGTAATTCGTTCTCTAACTGTGGGTTACTTCCTGCATACACCTTTTCTTGAAGAATTTTTATTTTACGTTCCAATTGGACTCTCTCCTCTCGAGTCTTCTTAGATTTTGAACCTGTATAACTACTAATATGCCCCCTAATAAAAGCTTTGAAAGCCTCCCACTTTACACATGCCGTTGTTTGTGTAGTATTAATATCAAAGAACTCATCTATCTGTTTTTCTATGTACTTAACAAATTCCTCATCCTTAAGCCATTTATGCTGAAAATGCCACCTACCTGGATCCTTTGTCAATTTCTTATCTACATATATTAGACAGCAGGGTGCATGATGTGTATTTGTTGCAAAAAGTAATATTTCGGTATTAATTATGGTGGCCATCTTGAATTTCAGGTGGCTAGCGTATTATTTCAAAAATGTAACCCCCAAGGAGTATTTGTGCCGTTTAGTGCTTGTATCACATTTTGAAAGATTCAACTGAAAAAAATCATTTATCTGCTGCACTATCAGTGGACGTGCAGATTTACAGCCATCCTGTAACCTTGAAACTTTGGACTTCCAAACAAATGCATGTAACTTTGCATGTGCTATTTCTGCCCCAAGTTTGGCTTTGTTGACCTGTCACTCACAATCTTTTTTTCCCACACAGACAATAGGCAAACATTTGAGCTCGTCTCTGAGTCCACTGTCCTAGATGAGCTAAAATGGGTTTTTAGACAGCCTAAAATCTTTGTTCAGTCCATAATAGCAATGAATGTGTTAACCAGGCATGCACTGCATTTGTAAGGAGCAACTCCTTACACTGGTAGAAATGTCTGAGAGTCCAACGATGCCTAATGAAGATAAACCAGACTCAAAGCCGCACCTATGAGAGTATCAAGTCGCCCTGTTACTGTGTTGGCTCAGACTCGTTGTGCATGTGGGCGGCCACTTTCATGTCCATCTGCTTTCAGCTGCCACTGCAATGCAGATGCATAGTAACTCAGCTCATTTGTTTAACACGCTTTTACACGTGCATGTGTGAATTCATGTCTCGGTTTTCACATATGCTTTTCTGTTTGCTTAAGCATGTTGTGTGTCCTTCTTCCACCTGTCATCTGCTGTCCTCACCTGCTAAAGTCCTTCTCTGTCTCCAGCTCTTCCTCTCCGTGGCCAAGACGCAGAAGGTGGCGCTCATCAATGTCAAGAGCCATGATCTTTTCAAACAGCTGGTTCAGAGCCTGGAGGGCAATGAAAACATGGTCAAAGTAGATAGAATCTTTTCATGTTCATGAGATGTGTAAAATATTTCAATGAAGTAATGATCAATCATGCTTCTGTAATATAAATTCCAGGGAAGAGACTGACATAAGAAAATAATCACTAAAACGATACTTCTGGTGGGTTAAGGTTCCTCCTGGCATGCTTCCACTGATGTAAAGTAATAGCCGATTAGTTTATGATTAAATATTGAGGGGAAAAGACTGCGGCACAAGGGAGCTTAGATTTTAATTTTTCCCCTCATGGTTTGAATGTGACTACTGTGCCTGATTAACAGGCAGTTCTGAGCACAAGCTGTAAATTCTTTTGACAGTTTTACAATTAGCTGACCGAGGTGTTGCGGAAACTTTTCATAGATTAAACCTCGTCTGTGTGAAAAGATGCTGAGTATAGTTTTTTTTTTTTTTTTTTTTACCTGGTTTGAATGTGTGACAATGAGGGTCCTCTGCTCAGGAAAGTTGTGATACAGGTTGGAGATGATCTGAACAGCAACATCCGTCTTCCCGGTACCTGGAGGTCCTACAACCTGAAAGCAGCCAAAAAAAGAAATGGACATGAAAAAAAAATAATTTAACATTTTAAAAAGCAGGTGCACAGATAATACACATAATCAGAAGCAGAATGTAATATCATTAAACTTCAAAGATGATTGTTAAATTCATATGTGACATGTATTCACTGCAATATACATTTTTGTGCCTCTCTTTGATATACAAAAGCCTCATGTTTACCTAGTTAAAGGGAACAGGCCATTAGATTTGCTAAATTAATATTCATGAAATAAGTTGGGTGATAGTGTGGGTCTCCCAGGTGAGTAATAATCGCTGCTAAAATTAGCACTTTTACATATTCCTGCATAACTTAGCACATAAATCAGCTCCCTGATTTCGAACATGAAAGTCAGGCAGACCAAGAGGTCACTTCGTCTTGTTATGGCTTCTAATGATCGCAACAAAAGCCAAGAAAAAAGGTTAGAAGGGGTGAAGGGGGTGGGTAAATTATTTTACAATGTTGCTGATGGCCCTTCTGTCATATTTACTAAGTTTAGCTGTGCAATAAATAACCCTGATTCAGCCGCCAGTTTCCAGTCGCCACACCAGAATAGCACTTTTGGCACAACACTGGACATAAAACATGGTTGCGTAAACAGATAAGAATTTCTCTACCAAAACTAGAGGGGGGCTTCAATAAAATTTGTAATCACTGTATGATTAGAGGAGAGAATGGATGATTTCTTAAATTGTGAAAAATAAGTTCCAAAAGATTTCTTTTGGAATGCAAAAAAAGGAAAGACTAAAAATGAAATGCTTACCATTGTAAGTCCTGGCTGCATTCCAGCTCGAATGGCTTCAATCTGAGTAGGGGTGAACTGGATTGTATTTCTGCAAGTAATTAGATTAAAAGATTAAAAATAAACTAATTTAAACTGATTACTGTCAGCAGTATAAACACATTCATATTTTTTTTCCACAATATCTTTATTGAACCTTTTTTTTTTTAACAAACATGACACAAACAATCAAACACTAATACTAAAGTACTACAAAAAAAATGCACTAAAAACACCAACAACCACCAACAAAAGCAAGTCATCAACAATGCTCCTCTGTTTAGTCTAGGCAATCCATTAGATAAGTATACATATTATACATTCACCAGTTTGGAATTTACAAGGTCCACACACATCATTCACCTTCTTCTTCAGACATTATGTTTAAATTCTTTACATAATCAATGAAAGGTCTCCATATATTCTCAAACACAATTTCCTTTGATTTCAGTATGTATGTTATTCTTTCTAATGGAAGGTTTGTTAACATCTGTCTTAACCACTGAGTCACATCTGGTCTATGAGTCTTTTTCCACAGTAGTGCAATACATTTTTTGGCATTAAGCAAACTGAGGTCTATGAATGTTCTTTCACTTTTATTAAAGTTATGCTTTTCTGGGTACAGACCTAACTAAAACAATTTAGGATTCAATATGATTTGTTATGAAATTATTTTTTCAATTGTTACCCTCACCTCTTCCCAAAACATTCTAATTATTCTACATTCCCATACACAATGAAATAGGGTTCCTTTACTTTCCATGCATTTTGTGCACGTATCTGGTATGTTTTTGTTATATCTATTTAACTCCACCGGTGTAACATACATCCGCATTAACCATTTAAAATGTATCAATTTAAGACGTACATTTATTGATTTGGTTTGAGCTTCTGTACAAGCCAATTCCCATTGTTCCTCTGAAATTTCAGTTTGCAGGTCTTCTTTCCAGTAGTTCAATCTTTTCTGTGAGTTTTCACTTGAGGATAGTGTCAATGAGTTATAAAACTCTGAAATAATACCCTTTCTTTTACTATCTTTCATCAACATTTTTTCCAAGGATGAATAAATAGGTCGAGTGAGAGCATTATTTTGATTTGATCGAATAAAGTTCCTAAGATGAAGATATTTAAAAAAATGTGTTCTATTAAGATAAAATTTGATCCTCAGCTCTTCAAAAGACATTATGTTATCTGCACATGACAGATAAAAATCTTGAATCTTTTGAATCTCTTTTAAATTCCATACTTTAAATACAGCATCCGCTCTCCCTGGTTTAAAATATTGATTACCCCATATTGGGCTAAATTGTGACAATAAGTGTGGTTCTTTTAAATAGTTTTTAGTTTCACACCATATTTTGATCATATGCTTTACAAATGGATTTTTAACTTGTTTTTGTAATTTTTTTGCCGAATCTGAGTATATGAATATGGGAAGAGGTAAAGGTAAATTGTATGATTCCATTTCAGTCCAGTGAGGGAGATCATTTGATGAAAAATAATATGTCATAGATTTCAGTTGTGCCGACCAATAATACAACATAAAGTTTGGACATTTCAGACCTCCACGATCAAATGGTAAATATAGTAAGGACAGACGTAATCTAGCCCTCCTGTTGTTCCATATAAATTCCACTAACTTTTTTTTAATTCTTGAGAATCGATCTAAAGGTGGTGGTAAAGGAATGTATTGAAATAAATAAAGTATTTTTAGGTAAGATATTACTTTTAAGTATATTGATTCTCCCGATCATCGACATTGGTAGTGACATCCATCTCTGAATTAACTCATTAATGTCTGTCATTAAGGCTTCATAGTCGGCACTGGCAACTAATTCTAGCTTAGGCACAATTTGGATTCCTAAATATTTAAACTGATTAACAACATTGAATTGATTTACCTCAGGAGCTGGGTGATTTCTCTGGGTCTCATTTAGCATTAATATTGAAGATTTAGTTTTATTTATTTTATATCCTGATATTTCCCCAAAATTCTTTATTAAATTCAACAAGGTCGGAATTGATTTTTTAAGATTCGACATAAACAAAATTATGTCATTGGCATACAGGAAGATTTTATGTTCTGTTGGTCCAACTTTAATTCCATATATTTGTGAATGTAAACGTACTGCCATAGCTAAAGGTTCAATTGCCATAGTAAACAGTAAAGGTGAAAGTGGACAGCCTTGTTGACATCCTCTATTGATTTTTATTGATTTTGAGATATTGCTATTTGTTAGGATTTCTGCAGTAGCATTATTGTATATTATCTGAACCCATTTTATGAAATTATTTCCAAGTCCAAACCTTTGTAAGACTTCAAAAAGCAAGGGCCATTCGACTCTATCAAAGGCCTTTTCGGCGTTCAATGATAGGAGAGCTGTATCCTGTGCTTCTTTATTAGAATAAATAATATTAAATAGTCTTCTTACATTATGGAAGCCTGGTCTTCCCTTTATAAAGCCATTCTGATCTCGATTAATAATATTTGGTAAAATTTCTTGTATTCGTCTTGCTAAAATTTTACAGATTATCTTAAGGTCGGCATTTAATAGGCTTATTGGTCTCATATTTTCACATTTATTAGAGGGTTTACCTGGTTTTGGCAACAGTATAATTAAGGCATTATTCATGTATGATGGTAAATTACTATTTTGAAATGCTTCTAAAACCATTTCCAAAAAAAGTTTTATTAATTTATTCTTAAATTTTTTGTAAAGGTCAACTGGAAGACCATCTGGCCCTGCACTTTTTCCTGATTTCATATTATCAATGGCTAGCCCAACTTCTTCTTGACTAATTTTAGACTCCAGTATCTCCCTGTTTTCATTTGGAATACACGGTATAGATAGTCCGTTCAAAAACCCATTTAGTTTTGTTAAGTCAGATTCATTTTTGTTATCATATAATTTTTCATAGTAATCTCTAAAGGCTCTATTAATTTCTAAAGGATCTAAAACTACCTGTCCATTACTTATAATACTGGTAATTGGTGTTTTAAATTCTAATTGTTTAATCTGCCATGCCAATAATTTCCCTGATTTTTCACCTTGTTCATAAAAAGATTGTTTCAATCTGAGAAGACTCGAGGCAGCTCTATTCGCTGATTTTTTGTCATATTCAGCTCTCAAAATCAGTAATTCGTTCTCTAACTTTGGATCACTTCCTGCATACACTTTTTCTTGAAGAATTTTTACTTTATGTTCCAATTGGACTCTCTCCTCTCGAGTCTTCTTAGATTTTGAACCTGTATAACTAATAATATGTCCCCTAATAAAAGCTTTGAAAGCCTCCCACTTTATACATGCTGATGTTTGTGTAGTATTAATATCAAAGAACTCATCTGTTTTTCTATGTACTTAACAAATTCCTCACCCTGAAGCCATTTATGCTGAAATTGCCATCTACATGGTTCCTTTGTCAATTTCTTATCTACATATATTAGACAGCAGGGTGCATGATCAGAGATCACAATGTTATCATAAAAGCAGTTTTGAATCTTGGACCTTAATTCTGTGGAGATCAAAAAATAGTCAATACGTGAGAATGTCTTGTAGGTATTAGAATAACAAGAGTAGGCTTTAACTTGTGGTTTCATTTCTCTCCATATATCTAGCAGTCTCAATTCTTTCATAAAATGATTAATGATCATCCTACATCCATTGTGAGTACAGTCCAGTCCTGTTGATCTATGTATACTGGGATTCAATGTACAATTAAAATCCCCTGCTATTATATGTTGCCCTGTAAGTGATGATAAGATAAGAAATAAATTAGCAAAGAACTTTTTATCATCTATATTGGGGCCATATAAGTTCACCAGATTTATATTTTCTAATAGCAAAGATCCTTGAATGATTAAATATCTTTCAAATTTGTCTCCAATTACATTTTTCACTTGAAATGGGACTGATTTATGTATGAGAGTCATAACTCCCCTGGCTCGGGATGAAAATGATGAGGTGAATACACTTCCTTGCCATCTACTCCTAATTCTTTTTACATCCTCCTCTATTAGATGAGTTTCTTGTAAAAACACAATTTTTGAACCCATGTCTTTTATTTTATTCATAACTTGTTTAAGTTTTTTTTTAAATTTTGTAGACCTCTGCAATTCCATGAAGTTAAATTAAGATTAATGCTTTGGTTTATGATCAATAGGGAGTTTGGGATTACCTTGCAGTGTAAACATGCTCATATAGAGAAGCAAAAACATGAGTGGTTGAACATTCATCCTACAAACTACACACAAACAAATTCCCCCTTCCCACATTTGTGGTGATCCCCCCCAAAATCAAAAGAAAAATTCCGTCTCCCGATATAGCCATCGACCGCTCCACACCCACGAGGAACAGCCAAAGCCACTCCTTCTTCATCCTCCCAATCACCCTAACTCTACTGCTTTTAATGACGTAACATTAACTCTTTTCTGTAGTTTTCCAACTTAACTCCAAAATTTTTAGCAACTTTGTACATCATAGGTTTTTTTTTTAAATATATAATACAATCTATATTTTGTAAACTTGCTATTTGCTTCAGATCAGTCAGATGCCTGTGCAAATGCTAAAATATTCTACCTTATATTTTGTTCATGTTTAGCTCCCACCAGTCTCTTCTTGGATCTTCTTGATGAACTCCTGCGCCTCCTCTGTGGTCTTGAAGATGTGTGTGCTGCCCCCATACGTGGTCAACAGTCTTGCAGGGTGAATCACTCCATGACGGATCCCAAGGTTGCGCAGCTCTTTACGTACAGGGTCAAACTGCTTCCTCAATTGTTGGATTCCTGTGGCCAAATCTGGGTAGAACCACACCTGCTGGTCCTGGTGTTTAATCTCTCCTTTGGCTCGCGCAGCGTTGGAGATCTTCATCCTGTCTCTGTAGCTGAGGAACTTCATAATAAGCGTCCTCGGTGGTCCCTTATCTCTCGGTGGGCCAATTCGGTGTGCGCTTTCTAGGACGACTGATGATTGCAGCTCCGTGTTGTTCAGCGCTTCTGGAATCCACTTTTCCAAAAAGGAACATGGGTCCTGACCCTCGGTTCTCTCCGGTAGACCCACCAGCCTCAAGTTGTTCCGTCTCGACCGGGACTCCAAGTCCAGGACATTATCTTCCAGACATTTATTTTTTTTCCCCAAAGTGTGCACCTTTAATTGAAGGCTGGCGAAGTCATCTTCAGCACTGGAAACTCGAAGCTCCACCTGTGCCACTCGTTCCACACAGTCACCCAATTCTTTTCTCATTCCTTCCAACGCTGCCATAATCCCATCAAATTTAGCGGCAAAGTCTGCTCTCATTGAACTAATGGCAGCGAGCACTGCACCTGTGCCGTTGCCCGCAGTCACCGCACTGCTGCTAGCTTCCTCCGCCATATCTGGAGCTTTATTTGCTGCGTCACGGATGTGAAAGTCCGTTAATTTGGACTGTTTCGGCGGTTCACTTTTTCCTCTACCTGATTTTCCAGCCTTAGGCTTCACCGACATATCCTCGCCCAAACGCTGGGATAGGTTCTGTCCCAAATGAGAGAGTTATTTGCCGATTTTTTTTCTCTAGGAGCAGGGCAGAGTGATACGTGTCCTTCTTACGTGGCCGCCATAACCGGAAGTCAACACATTCATATTTAGTAGAGCTGTCCTGAATACCACTTCTTCAAATATTCAGGATCAATCCAAATATCCCAATGTTCTGTAGGAACAAGGACCCTGAGGACCTGTGCCAACCAGCTAGCTCCAGTACTGAAACACCTGTACAACCTGAGCCTGAGTCTGGGGAGTGTACCGGTGCTGTGAAAGACATCCTGCCTGGTTCCTGTCCCCAAGAAGTCATCTCCATCGGATCTGAATGACTACCGACCAGTTGCCCTCACATCTCATGTGATGAAGGTCCTGGAGAGACTGGTCTTAGCCCACCTGAGGCTGCAGGTGGAGACGTGGCTGAACCCTCTGCAGTTTGCATATCAGCCCCATTTAGGAGTTGAAGATGCTGTCATCTACCTGCTGCAACGAGCCCATCTGCACCTGGATGGTGGAGGAGATACTGTGAGAATCACTTTTTTTGATTTCTCCAGTGCCTTTAACACCATCCAGCCACTGCTGCTGGGTGAGAAGCTGCGGGTGATGGGGGTTGACAGCTCTGTGATCTCCTGGATTACGGACTACCTGACAGGCAGACCACAGTTTGTCCGGTTGGGCAATGTCTTGTCTGGAGTGGTGGCTAGTGATACGGGAGCTCCACAGGGGACTGTGCTCTCTCCTTTTCTTTTTACCTTATACACCACTGACTTTCAGTACAACACTGAGTCATGCCACCTGCAGAAATTCTCTGATGACTCAGCTGTTGTGGGGTGTATAAGAGGAGGAGAGGAGGGGGAGTACAGGGCACTGGTAGACAGATTTGTGGAGTGGACGGAGCAGAATCACCTGAGGTTGAATGTCAGCAAGACCAGAGAGATGGTGATTGACTTCAGGAAGAGGAAGACGCCTTCTCAGCCACTGCAGATTAGGGGGGAGGATGTGGGAGTGGTTGAGGACTACAAATATCTGGGTGCCAGGATCAGCAGCGGGTTGGACTGGAGATCCAACACCAATGCTGCGCACAAGAAGGGGATGAGCAGACTCTACTTCCTGAGGAAGCTGAGATCCTTCAACGTGTGCAGCAGGATGCTGGAGCTTTTCTACCAGAAAAGCGCCAGCCATCATCCTCTTTGCTGCTGTCTGTTGGGGTAGCAGTATCAGGGCCAGAGACACCAACAGACTTGACAAGATTATCAAGAGGGCTGGCTCTGTAATTGGTCTCAGACTGGAGACCCGTGAGACAGTGGTGGAGAGGAGAACACTAAAACTGCAATCCAGGGACTTCCGGTTATGGCGGCCACGTAGGAAGACGTGTTTCACACTGCTCTGCTCCTAAAAATAAAAAGTTTACTAAAACTCTCTTAATTGGAACAAAAACCCATCCCAGCGTTTTGGCGTGGATATGGTAAAGACCAAGGTTGGGAAATTAGGTGGAGGAAAAGGTAACTCGACCAACAACCCAAGCTAACAGACTTCCACGCTCGAGGCGAAACAGAAAAAACTCCAGAGACAATGGTGGAGGAGGGAGCCAGCGGTGGAGCGGGAACTGCTGAAGAGGGGACGAACGCAGTGCTCACTGCCATCAACTCCATGAGAACAGAGTTTTCGTCTAAATTTGATGGAATTATAGCAGTGATAGAAGGAATGAGGAAGGAAAAAAACGACTGTATGGAGCGAGTATCGCAGGCGGAGCTCTGAATTTCAAGCGCTGAAGATGACGTCACCAGCCTACATTCTAAGTTGCAAACACTGGAATTAAAATGTAAGCGTCTGGAAGATAACGTCCTAGACTTGGAATCCCGCTCGCGACGGAATAATTTGAGGCTGGTGGGCCTCCCGGAGGGAGCGGAGGGATGGGACCCATGTTCCTTTTTGGAAAAGTGGATTCCAGAAGCGCTGAACAACGCGGATCTGCAGTCATCGGTTGTTTTAGAGAGAGCTCACCGAATCGGCCCACCGAGAGATAATAAGACACCACCGAGGATGCTGATTATGAAGTTCCTCAACTACAGAGACAAGATGACAGTCACCAATGCGGCGCGAGCTAAAGGGGAAATTAAATACCAGGATCAACAGGTGTGGTTCTACCCAGATTTGGCCACAGGAATTCAACAATTAAGGAGGCAGTTCGACCCGGCCCACAAAGAGCTGCGCAACCTTGGGATTCGTCACGGAGTAATTCATCCGGCAAGACTGCTGGTCACATATAAGGGGAGAACCCACACCTTCAAGACCCCTCAAGAGGCGCAGGAGCTCATCAAGCAGATCCAAAAGGAAACTGGTGGGAGCTAAGCATGAACATGACAAAGGTTGAACTTTTAAGCATGTGTACAGGCATCTGATTGATCTGAAACATATAACATGTCTACAAAATACAGACTGTATTTTAAAAAAAAAAGGCTATGATGTACAAAGTTGCTATAAAACTTTGAAGTTATGTTGAAAAAACTACAGAAGAGAGTTAATGTCATAAGAATAGTAGTAGTGTCAGGGTGATTGAGAGGAGAAAGAGAGAGTGGTTTGACTGATCCTCGCAGGTGTGGAACAGTCACTAGCTATAACGGGAGACAGAATTTTTTGATTTTGGGGGGATTACCACGAATGTGGGGAAAGGGAATTTGTTTTTGTTTAGTTTGTAGGATGAATGTTCTGTCATCCACATTTTTTTTTTTTTTGTTACTTATTTGTACCCGTAGGTAGACTTGGTTTGCAGTCTGGTGACAAGCCACCGGCTGCTGGTCGCTGCGTGCGCGAGCAGCAGCAGCACCTTTGCTTCTCTGTAAGAGTATGTTCATATTGCAAGGTAATCTCAAACTCCTTATTGATCATAGATCAAAGCGTTAATCTTAATTTAACTTCATGGAATTGCAGAGGTCTACAAAATCTCAAAAAACTTAAACAAGTTATGAAAAAAATAAAAGACATAGTTTCAAAAATTGTATTTTTACAAGAAACTCATTTATTAGAGGAGGATGTAAAAAGAATTAGGAGAAGATGGCAAGGTAATGTGTTCACCTCATCATTTTCATCCCAAGCTAGGGGAGTTATGATTCTCATACATAAAACAGTCCCATTTCAAATGAAAAATGTAATTAGAGACAAATTTGAAAGATATCTAATCATCCAAGGATCTTTGTTATTAGAAAATATAAATCTGGTGAACTTATACGGCCCCAATATTGATGATCAAAACTTCTTTGTTAATTTATTCCTCACTTTATCATCACTTACAGAGCAACATATAATAGAAGGGGATTTTAATTGTACATTGAATCCCAGTATAGATAGATCAACAGGACTGGACTGTATGCACAATGGATGTAGGATGACCATTAATCATTTTATTAAAGAATTGAGATTGCTAGATATATGGAGAGAAATGAAACCACAAGTCAAAGCCTATTCTTGTTATTCTAATACCTATAAGACATTCTCACGTATTGACTATTTTTTGATCTCTGCAGAATTAAGGTCCAAGATTCAAAACTGTTTCTATGATAATATTGTGATCTCTGATAATGCACCCTGCTGTCTAGTATATGTAGATAAGAAATTGACAAAGGACCCAGTTAGGTGGCATTTTCAACATAAATGGCTTCAGGATGGGGAATTTGTTAAGTAGATAGAAAAACAGATAGATGAGTTCTTTGATATCAATACTACACAAACAACGGCATGTATAAAGTGGGAGGCTTTCAAAGCTTTTATTAGGGGGCATATTATTAGTTATACAGGTTCAAAATCTAAGAAGACCCGAAAGGAGAGAGTCCAATTGGAACGTAAAATAAAAAATTTTCAAGAAAAGGTGTATGCAGGAAGTAACCCACAGTTAGAGAATGAATTGCTGATATTTGAGAGCTGAATATGACAAAAAAATCAGGGAAGAGAGCTGCCTGGAGTCTTCTAAGATTGAAGCAAAATTTTTATGAACAAGGTGAAAAATCAGGAAAATTATTGGCATGGCAGATTAAACAATTAGAATCTAAAACACCAATTACCAGTATTATAAATAACAGACAGGTAGTTATAGATCCTTTAGAAATTAATAGTGCCTTTAGAGATTATAATGGAAAACTATATGATACAAAAAATGAAACTAACTTAACAAAACTAAATGGGTTTTTGGGTGGATTATCTATACCATGTATTCCAAATGAAAACAGGGAGATACTGGAGTCTAAAATTAGTCAAGAAGAAGCTGGGCAAACCATTGATAATATGAAATCAGGGAAAAGAGCAGGACCAGATGGTCTTCCAGTTGACCTCTATAAAAAAATTTAAGACTAAATTAATAAAACCACTGTTGGAAATGGTTTTAGAAGCATTTCAAAATAGTAATTTACCACCATACATGAATAATGAATTAATTATACTGTTGCCAAAACCAGGTAAACCCCCTAATAAATGTGAAAACATGAGACCAATAAGCCTATTAAATGCTGATCTTAAAATAAACTGTAAAATTTTAGCAAAACGACTACAAGAAATATTACCAAATATTATTAACCGAGATCAGAATGGCTTTATAATGGGAAGACAAGGCTTCCATAATGTAAGAAAACTATTTAATACTATTTATTCCAATAAAGAAGCACTGGATACAGCTCTCCTATCACTGGACGCCGAAAAGGCCTTTGATGGCCCTATCTTTTTGAAGTCCTACAAAGGTTTGGACTTGGAAATAATTTCATAAAATGGGTCCAGATAATACACAATAATGCTACAGCAGAAATCCTAACAAACAGCAATATCTCAAAATCAATAAAAATCAATAGAGGATGTCGACAAGGCTGTCCACTTTCACCCTTATTGTTTACTATGGCAATTGAACCTTTAGCGATGGCAGTACGTTTACATCCACAAATATATGGAATTAAAGTAGGACCAACAGAACATAAAATCTCCCTGTATGCCGATGACATAATTTTGTTTATGTCGAATTTTAAAAAATCAAATCCGACCTTGTTAAATTTAATAAAGAACTTTGGGGATATATCAGGATATAAAATAAACAAAACAAAATCTTCAATATTAATACTAAATGAGACCCAGAGAAATCACCCAGCTCCTGAGGTAAACCAATTCAATGTTGTAAATCAGTTTAAATATTTAGGAATTCAAATTTTGCCTAAGCTAGAATCAGTCGTCAATGCCAACTATGAAGCCTTAATGACAGATATTAATGAGTTACTTCAGAGATGGATGCCACTACGATACCTTCGATGATCCTGAAGGACAAGCTGCTGTGCGCAGGGGTGGACCAGCACCTGTCATCATGGATCCTGGACTACCTCACTAACCGGCCTCAGTTTGTGAGAACCCAGGACTGTGTGACCGGCACGATCATCAGTAGCACGGGGGCCCCCCAGGGAACGGTTTTGGCTCCCTTCCTGTTCACCCTTTATACTGCGGACTTCTCACACAACACAACACACTGCCATCTACAGAAGTTCTCTGACGACTCTGCAATCGTTGGCCTCATCTCCAATGGAGATGAAGCTGAGTACAGAGGGCTTATCCAGGACTTCGTGGACTGGTGCCATCGGAACTGCCTCCAGATCAATGCGAGGAAAACAAAGGAGCTGGTGGTGGACTGCCGCAGGCAAGGACAACCCCTCACAGCACCAGTAAATATACAGGGAACAGACATCGAGATGGTGACATCCTACAAGTACCTGGGTGTTCATCTGAACAATAAACTGGACTGGTCACACAATACTGACGCACTCTATAAGAAGGGACAGCGCAGGCTGTTCCTACTGAGGAGACTCAGGTCTTTTGGTGTACAAGGGGCGCTGCTGAAGACATTCTATGACACGGTGGTGGCATCAGCCATCACTTTTGGAGTGGTCTGCTGGGGCAGTGGCATTACGGCAGCCGATAGGAAGAGACTGAACAAACTGATCAAGAAAGCTAGCTCTGTCCTGGGGCAGCGCCTTGACCCAGTGGAGGAGATAGGAGAGAGAAGGACGGTGGCTAAACTGTCACCTCTGCTGGAGGCCGAGTTCCACCCTATGCAGGACATACTGAATGCACTGAGGAGCTCATTTAGCAGCAGACTACATCATCCTAGGTGCACAACCGAGAGGTTTCGCAGGTCCTTCCTACCAACCGCTGTCAGACTGTACAACCTAAGCAGGGCTGCTCGCAGAGATAGCAAAAAGACGTGACAACCTATTAGTTTTTGAATGCAAAAGACGCAATAGACTTATACAATGGTCCCCTCCGGCATACAACTAGGAAAATACTGGTCGCTATGGAGGGTGAGAATATGTATGGGCACATAATCATACCATGTAGGATAACTAAGTAGACGGTTGTGCTGTTTCATCCCATCTAGCAACAATGCTCTGCACTGTGTGTGTTTATATATTTACATATTTATTCCATCTAGCTACAATGCTCCGCACTGGGTGTGTTTATATATCTACATATTTATTCCATCTCGCTACAATGCTCCGCACTGTGTGTTTATATATCTACATATTATTCCATCTAGCTACAATGCTCCGCACTGTGTGTGTTTATATATTTACATATTTATTCCATCTAGCTACAATGCTCCGCACTGTGTGTTTATATACTCATATATTTATTCCATCCAGCTACAATGCTCCGCACTGTGTGTCTAGATATATATATTTATATTAATATGTACATATGTATACTAGCTGCTCTTGTTTTTTCTTGCCTTCTGATTGTTGCTCTGAGTGTTGCTATCCCTGTGCTGTTGCAATCCTGGAATTTCCCCATTGTGGAACTAATAAAGGCTTATCTTATCTTATTACTGGTCAGCACAACTGAGGTCTGTGACATATTATTTTTCATCAAATGATCTTCCTCACTGGACTGAAATGGAATCATACAATTTACCTTTACCTCTTCCCTTATTCATATACTCAGACTCGGCTAAAAAATTACAGAAACAAGTTAAAAATCCAATTGTAAAGCACATGATCAAAATATGGTGTGAAACCAAAAAATATTTAAAAGAACCACACTCACTGTCACAATTTAGCCCAATATGGGGTAATCAATATTTTACACCAGGGAGAGCGGATGCTGTATTTTATATATTATGTATTATGTATTATATTATGTATTTTTTGTATTTAATAGAACACACTTTTTTAAATATCTTCAGCTTAGAAATTTTATTCGATCAAATCAAAATAATGCTCTCACCCGACCTACTTATTCATTGTTGGAAAAAATTTTGATGAACGATAGTAAGAGAAAGGGTATTATTTCAGAGTTTTACAACTCATTGACACTATTCTCAAGTGAAAACTCACAGAAAAGACTGAATTACTGGAAAGAGGACCTGCAAATTGAAATTTCAGAGAAACAATGGGAAATGGCTTGTGCAGGAGCTCAAACCAAATTAATAAATGTACGTCTTAAACTGACACATTTTAAATGGTTAATGCGGATGTATGTTACACCAGTGGAATTAAATAGATATAATAAAAACATACCAGATACATGCACAAAATATATGGAAAGTAAAGGAACCCTATTTCACTGTTTATGGGAATGAAGAAAAAATCAGAATGTTTTGGGAAGAGGTGAGGGTAACAATTGAAAAAAATAATTTCAAAACAAATCACATTGAACCCTAAACTGTTTTTGTTGGGTCTGTATCCCGAAAAACATAACTTTAATAAGAGTGAAAGAGCATTCATAGACCCCAGTTTGCTTAATGCCAAAAAATGTATTGCACTACTGTGGAAAAAGATTCATAGACCAGATGTGACTCAGTGGTTAAGACAAATGTTAACAAACCTTCCACTAGAAAGAATAACATATATACTGAAATCAAAGGAAAATGTGTTTGAGAATATATGGAGACCTTTCATTGATTATGTAAAGAATTTAAACATAACGTCTGAAGAAGAAGGTGAATGATATGTGTGGACCTTACAAATTCCAAGCTGGTGAATGTACATTATGTATTCTTATGTAATAGATTACCTAGACTAAACAGAGGAGCATTGTTGTTGACTTGTGTTTGTTAATGGTTGTTGTTGTTTTTATTACACATTTTTTTTTTTTTTTTTACCTCCGCCAATGAGGTTATGTTTTCATCGGCGTTGGTTTGTCTGTCTGTCTGTTAGCAAGATAACTCAAAAAGTTATCGACGGATTTTCATGAAATTTTCACAGATTGTCAGAAATGGGGTATCCTACAGATGATTAGATTTTGGTGGTGATCCGGATCACCGTCCACAAGAAAACCGCCATTATGGAAAATGCAATTTTCGTGAATAACTACTAAACCACTAATCCTATCATTGTCAATCCAATTGCTAGTCATATGTTTTCATGGTCAAGGAATCTGAAAACGTACACACAAACACTGTATGGGGGGAACTGTGGTGCTAAACCGCCATTAAGGAAAATGCCATTTTCGTTAATAACTACTGAACCACTAATCCTATCATCGTGAATCCAATTGCTAGTCATATGTTTTCATGGTCAAGGAATCTGAAAACGTACACACAAACACTGTATGGGGGGAACTCTGGCGCTAAACCGCCATTACACAAAATGCTATTTTTGTCAATAACTACTGAACCACTAATCCTATCATTGTGAATCCAATTGCTAGTCATATGTTTTCATGGTCAAGGAATCTGAAAACGTACACACAAACACTGTATGGGGGGAACTGTGGCGCTTGGCGGTGGTCTGCGCTCTCCGAGTGCTTTTCTAGTTTTTTTTTTGTTATTGTTCTTTTTAATTTTTAAATTACTTTTGTGTTAGTGTCTGATTGTTTGTGCCATGTTTGTAAAAAAAAAAAAAAAAAAAAGTTCAATAAACAATATTGTGGAAAAAAAAAAAATGCAATCCATCATGGACAATCCTGATCACCCCCTCCACCACACACTAGATGGACAACGGAGCACTTTCTCCAGTAGACTACTACAGCTTCGCTGTCGAACGGCCAGGTACAGGAAATCTTTCCTGCCACATGCAATTTCACTGTACAATAACTCACTATGATGTTGTATTCTGGTCATAGCTATGCTGCCACACTGCACCTTACAGACTAACTGGTACCTCACATTTTCACTCTGCTCCTGATAGTCCTTCTTTGTGCAATGGGATGATTCATGTGTTTATATGGGTCATCATATATTAAGCTATGATGTATATAGGTTTTTATAGTCGTGTTAGTTTTTACTTTCCATGGGTAATCCCATTTAACCTAACCTAACTTGCATGTTTTTGGCATGTGTGAGGAAACCGGAGAAATCCCGGAGTAAACCCACACAGACACAGGGAAAACATGCAAACTCCACACAGATCACTGTTGGTCAGGGGCTGGGATCGAACCCAGGATCCCCCAGCTAAGGGTGAGTTACTGTGCTGCCGCAGTGCTAACCACTCCGCCACCGCGCTGCATCAAAACTGGGGATTCTAAATTGTCCTTAGATATGACTGTGAGAGTGAATGGTTGTCTGTCTCTCTGTGTTGGCCCTGCAATGGACTGGCGATCTGTCCAGGGTGTACCCTGCCTCTCGCCCAAAGATGCTGGGATAGGTTCCAGTCCCCCTGCGACCCTAAAAGGATTAAGCGGAAGAAGATGGATGGGTAATCCCTTTGTCTGTCATGTGTGTGTTTCTGTTGTTTGGTTGTCTACTGTCATGCTGCTGTTACACTGTAATTTCCCAGTTTGGGATCAATAAAGTACATCTATCTATTATTGCAAACAACTTTCTTATAACTTTGAGATATTTCATGTGAATTTACAAGTTTTTCATAAATCTGTAGCTTTTCTTCTAAACTTAAGACATTTTTTCTCAAATTATTATTTTTTTATTCTTCTCTTCTCTCTCTTTGGTTGTCCATCGATTATGTGATGATGACATCTTTTCTGCTGCCCTACATCAATTGCTGTATTGGAGAGGTCACTGGTGGCTGCGTTGATGACTATGTAGGCCAAATGCAGAGGCACACCTGCGCCCACAAGTTGGACAAGGAATACCATCTCCGGATGGAGGGTTAAGTTGCTGCGCATGACGTCGGCAATCCACCCTGGTATGCGTGCGGCAGTCTTCAAAGAACTGAACGGCTTGATTGGTGGTAGAATGCCAGGTGGAACGATCAGTGGCTAACTGTTCCAGGCTGGAAAGCGAGATGTTGCATTTCTTCAGTGAAGCCTTCAGGTTATCCTTAAACCGTTTCCGCTGACTGCCAACTATATGTCGTCCGCTGGAAAGCTCTCCATAGAGGATCTTACAGGGCAACCGATTCTCTGGCATCCTACGGACGTGTCCCACCCAACGCAGTTGCCTCTTGATGATCTGTGCGTCTAATTTGGTTTTAGACCAGGATACTCAACAGAAACAGCAAATTGTTGCCTTATTGAAAACGTCAAACAGTCCTTGGACAGGGGTAATGTGGTAGGAGCTGTTTTTCTAGATCTCAAAAAGGCTTTCGATACTGTAAACCACAGTTTGCTTTTATCCAAAATGGTATCTTTTAACTTCTCCCCAAATACATTAGAATGGTTTGCATCTTATCTCCAGAATAGAGAACAGTGTGTAAAAGTTCACCAGGATAAATCCTCATTTTTAAACAACCGCATGGGTATCCCACAAGGGTCCATTCTTGGTCCTTTACTTTTCAGCATTTTTATTAATGACTTGCCGTTACACTGCTCAGCTGCAACATGCCAACTTTATGCAGATGATGTTTTTCCGGTTCCGGTTCCGCCGGACCGGAGGCGCCACACGAGTCGGCTGCCTGTTGCAACAGCCTTTTTTTTAATCTTCCTTCTTCTTTCTACACCTTTCACTCTGTATATATATCACGGACGCACGGATCGCCCCGGGGGTCTCCCGGGTCAGCGGACGGAGCCACGGTTTGCAGCGGGAGACGTTACAGCGGGGAGGAGCTGGTGCTAGCTAGCACTTGGCCGCCGCCCGGTGCTAATGGGTAACTCGACATACCGGGAGCTGTAGCGAAAACGATGCGGGTGCCGGGCTGGAGTTTAGGCGGCGTGAAAGAAATATAAGACAGAATAATAAAGAGCGATGGCAAGAACCAAGCAGACCGCCCGTAAAATCTACTGGAGGAAGAAGCCCCCCCAGGAGACAGCTAGCCACCAGGGCTGCTCGGAGAGGCGCTCTGGCCACCGGCAGAGTGAAGAGGCTTCGCCGTCACAGGCCCGTGGCTCTGAGAGAGCTCCGTCGCTACCAGAAATCCACGGAGCTGCTCATCCGTAAGCTGCCCGTCCAGCGCCTGGTGAGGGAGATCGCTCAGGACTTCAAGACCGTCCTGCGTTTCCTGAGCTTCGCCGTCATGGCTCTGCAGGAGACCTGCGAGGCCCACCTGGTGGTCTCTTCTTCGCTAAGGGGGTCGCCATCATGCCCAAAGACTTCCAGCTGGCCCGCTGCATCCGCGGAGAGAGAGCTTAGACTTTCTGCTGCACATTCACCAGCCATAATGCTCTGCACTGTGTGTCTATATACAGTATATACATTTATAGTAATATTTTATAGTAATAATAATATTTATAGTAATATAGTAATATGTTTACTAGATGTTTTTTTCTTGCCTTCTGATTGTTGCTCTGAGTGTTGCTGTCCCTATGCTGTTGCAATCCTGGAATTTCCCCATTGTGGGACTAATAAAGGCTCATCTTATCTTATCTTATCTTATGATGCAGTTATTTACACAGCTGCCAAGACTCCAGCACAGGCTGCAGATGTACTGTCTACAAGTATGGTTGATGTCCAAGAGTGGCTCCTCAAGAACCATCTATTGCTGAACCTTCAGAAAACAGTCTCAATGTGCTTTTCAATCAAAAAATGTAACCTGCAACATTTTAAAGTTAATATACATGATCATGACATCAGTTTAGCTACAGAATTCAAATACCTTGGCATTGTACTAGATCCTCAACTCAAATTTAATCTTCATATAAAGAAAATTTCAAAAACAGTAAAAAAAAATCTGAACTGCTTTAAATTAATTAGATATTACATACCTTACGAAGCAGCTGCACTGTATATGCATTCTATGGTTTTTTCTCATATATCATACTGTTTGACAGTCTGGGCTCAAGCAGCCCCTTCCACAATAAGACATATAGGTTCATTATATAATCAAACCCTAAAAATCTTGGACAAAAAGCCCATTAGGTGGCATCACTGTAATGTTTTAAAAAAATACAACCTATTGAGTTTTGAGAGCTTCATTGACCTCTGTCTTCTGAAATTAACGTTCAAATGTTTCCATAAATCAGCACCCGAGCCACTTGCTGGTTTCATCCAAAGACAGGACAGCAGCAGAGCCACCAGGAGTTCTGTTAACAATAACTGTAAAATATTCCACCGCAGAACCACATTTGGACAAACAGCTTTCTCTATAAAGGGCAGTCACATCTGGAACACAATGCCAAATGAAATTAAAATAATAACGGACTTTAAAACATTCACTAAAAATGTTAAAAACTGGCTGAAAAATAAACAAGAATGTACTCATGTATGAATTATTTGTCTGCAAAGTGAGAGTGAATGAAGGGAAGGAATAAATGTGTTTGTTTATAGTGAGTGACGGAGGGAGGAAGGCCTGAAATAGGCAAATGTGAGTTATGTTATATGTGTTAAATGTGAGTCAGGCTGTTATATTTGTGTATTTATAATATTTATGTTAAAGGTGAGTCAGGCTGTTATATTTGTGTATTTATAATATTTATAATATTTATAATTGTGTATTTATAATTTTTCTGCATTGATGTATGTGGTTATTGTGTATATTTTTATCTTGATTCTTTTTTCTAAAGCCCATCCAGGGACAAGAGTTGCAAATTAGCTAATAGCTATACACTCTATGTGCAACACATCAGATTGATTGTCTTTGATTAATTGTCTATGTTTATTGCACTGTCCCTGTCAAATAAACTAATCTACTACTACTACATGTTAACACAACCGGCTGTCTGAAGAATGGTGACGTGGGGGATTCTATCAGCCGATGTGAGACCAAGAATTTTCAGCAGACATCAGATGTGGAACGCTTCTCGGTGCCGGATGTCCATCCTATAGAAGGTCTAGGCCTCGCAGGCGTACAGAAGTGAAGAGATGATTACGGCCTGGTAGACCATGACCATAGTAGAAATAGTGATGTTGCAATTTAGGAAAATCCTAGGAGCGAGTCTGCCGAAGGCAGCAGCTGCTTGCCTGATCTGGTTCTGGACTTTATCATCGATGAAGCAAGATGACGAGATGATAGTACCCAGGTAGGTGAAGTTGTCAACCTAGCGCAGGACATCGTCACAGACCTTGAAGGTAGCTTGAGGGTGGTGGATGGCATTGGGAGAACACTGGTGAAGGACCTCAGTTTTCTGAGCATTCACAACTAGACCTGCACTGGCACATGTGGAAGCCAAGGTAGAGAGCGTGTGCTGGAGACCAGGAGCACTGTGACTAATGAAAGCAGCATCGTCAGCATACTGTAGTTCGAAAACTGTCGCAGACCAGGTCTTGGTGTGCGCCTTAACTCGCTGGAGATTTTTTTATTATGATATAAGGAAATAAGATAAGATAAGATAAGATAAGCCTTTATTAGTCCCACAATGGGGAAATTCCAGGATTGCAACAGCATAGGGATAGCAACACTCACAGCAACAATCAGAAGGCAAGAAAAAACAACATCTAGTAAACATATGTCCATATTACTATAAATGTATATATATAGACACACAGTGCAGAGCATTATGGCTGGTGGATGTGCAGCAGAAAGTCTAAGCTCTCTCTCCGCGGATGCAGCGGGCCAGCTGGAAGTCTTTGGGCATGATGGTGACCCCCTTAGCGAAGAAGAGACCACCAGGTGGGCCTTGCTGGTCTCCCGCAGAGCCATGACGGCGAAGCACAGGAAACGCAGGACGGTCTTGAAGTCCTGAGCGATCTCCCTCACCAGGCGCTGGACGGGCAGCTTACGGATGAGCAGCTCCGTGGATTTCTGGTAGTGACGGATCTCTCTCAGAGCCACGGGCCTGGGACGGCGAGGCCTCTTCACTCTGCCGGTGGCCAGAGCGCCTCTCCGAGCAGCCCTGGTGGCTAGCTGTAATGTAATATAATATAGAATACTATACGGGAATATGTTACAATAAATTAGAACATAAAAAAATAAGAAAAATAAGAGTATCAGGAAACATAAAAAAATAAGAATATAAGGAAGCATGTAAGTATATAAGGAATGGTGCTCATCTAATATATTGATGTGTAAGAAGGGGAGAAGGGGTGGGACTCGGTAAGTTTGTTCTTCCTACTCCTTTTTGAATGTGTGATTTTGGTTGTATTCATTTTTTTAAGATTTGTTTGTTTTGCTTCATCTGTTTTGTCTTGTTCTGTTTACTTATTTATTACTATTTTTGACATTTCAGTATACGGTATTGTAAAATAAAAATTTTGGTACAAATACACTGTATGGTTACATGTTCAAAATAAATGAACTGAATTACATTTTCTTGTGAATTTTAAGACTGTCTCAAAAATTTGATTTCTTTTATAGTTGCAGATTTATTCATGTAAATTTCTGACCTTTCTGGTATGTTTGTGAATATCATCACATTGCCGCTTTTTTTCTTGTAAATGGGAGATTTTCTCCTAAATTTGCTCTGATATGCCTTTTTTTTCCATTAAATTTGGTAAATTATTAACAATCAAGCAGTTTGGGGGGAATGGCAAACCCAAATACTAATACCAATATAATGAATGAACAAATATCCGAAAAATAAAATATTTGGGAACAGCCCTACTATTTAAATGATTTATTTATTTATTTTTATATACTTAGTGCTATGCTGTAGACTTTTTGAGTCCAAACAGAAATATACAGCTTTCCCAAAAGAATGTCTCCCCATGTTGACTCTGGTTTACCCCAAATGCTCCAGTTTCCTCCCATAATCTGAACAAATGCATGTCACGTTAAGTAGTGATTCTAAACTGGCCCTAGGTATTGATCTCTGTTAAGCCCATAAAACAAATAGTTAATGTAAATAGTAGTTGAATGCACTGAGTGGTCTGAGAGAACAGAAGTATTCCAGTGGTGTGAAAAAGTGTTTGCCCCTTCCTGATTTCTCTTTTTTTTTTGTATGTTTGTCACACTTAAATGTTTCAGATCATCAAACAAATTTAAATATTAAACAAAGATAACACAAGTAAACAAAAAAATGCAGTTTTTAAATGAAAGTGTTTATAATTAAGAGTAAAAAAAAATCCAAACCTATATGGCCCTGTGTGAAAAAGTGATTCCCCCTGTTAAAACATAAATTAAGAGATAAGATAAGATAAGATAAGCCTTTATTAGTCCCACAACGGGGAAATTCCAGGATTGCAACAGCACAGGGATAGCAACACTCAGAGCAACAATCAGAAGGCAAGAAAAAAAAAAAAAAAAAAAAAAAAAAAAAAAAAAAAAACAAGCAAGCAAGAGCAGCTAATAAACATATGTACGTATTACTATAAAATATATATATATACACACACACACAGACACACAGTGCAGAGCATTGTAGCTGGATGGAATAAATATATGAATATATGAACACACAGTGCAGAGCATTGTAGCTAGATGGAATAAATATGTAAATATATAAACACCCACAGTACGGAGCATTGCAGCTAGGTGGAATAAATATGCAAGTATATAAACACACACAGTGCGGAGCAATGTAGCTAGATGGAATAATATGTAGATATATAAATATATAAACACCCACAGTACGGAGCATTGTAGCTAGATGGAATAAATATGCAAATATATAAACACACACAGTGCAGAGCATTGTTGCTAGATGGAATGAAACAGCATAACCGTCTACTTAGTTATCCTACATGGTATGATTATGTGCCCATACATATTCTCACCCTCCATAGCGACCGGTATGTTCCTAGTTGTATGCCGGAGAGGACCATTGTGTAAGTCTATTGCATCTTTTGCATTCAAAAAACTATTAGTTTGTTACGTCTTTTTGCTATCTCTGCGAGCAGCCCTGCTTAGGTTGTACAGTCTGACAGCCGTTGGTAGGAAGGACCTACGAAACCTCTCGGTTGTGCACCTGGGATGATGTAGTCTGCTGCTAAATGAGCTCCTCAGTGCATTCAGTATGTCCTGCATAGGGTGGAACTCGGACTCCAGCAGAGATGACAGTTTAGCCACCGTCCTTCTCTCTCCTATCTCCTCCATCGGATCAAGGCGCTGCCCCAGGACAGAGCTAGCTTTCTTAATCAGTTTGTTCAGTCTCTTCCTATCGGCTGCAGTAATGCCACTGCCCCAGCAGACCACTCCAAAAGTGATGGCTGATGCCACCACCGTGTCATAGAATGACTTCAGCAGCGCCCCTTGTACACCAAAAGACCTGAGTCTCCTCAGCAGGAACAGCCTGCGCTGTCCCTTCTTGTAGAGTGCATCAGTATTGTGTGACCAGTCTAGTTTATTGTTCAGATGAATACCCAGGTACTTATAGGATGTCACCATCTCGATGTCTGTTCCCTGTATATTTACTGGTACTGTGAGGGGCTGCCCATGCCTGCGGCAGTCCACCACCAGCTCCTTAGTTTTCCTCGCGTTGATCTGGAGGCAGTTCCGATGGCACCAGTCCACGAAGTCCTGGATAAGCCCTCTGTACTCAGCTTCATCTCCATTGGAGATGAGGCCAACGATCGCAGAGTCATCAGAGAACTTCTGTAGATGGCAGTGTGTTGTGTTGTGTGAGAAGTCCGCAGTATAAAGAGTGAACAGGAAGGGAGCCAGCACCGTTCCCTGGGGGGCCCCCGTGCTACTGATGATCGTGTCGGACACACAGTCCCGGGTTCTCACAAACTGAGGCCGGTTCGTGAGGTAGTCCAGGATCCATGATGACAGGTGCTGGTCCACCCCTGCGCGCAGCAGCTTGTCCTTCAGGATCATCGGTTGGATGGTGTTGAAAGCACTGGAGAAGTCAAAGAACATGATCCTCACCATATTCCCGGGCTTCTCCAGGTGGGACAGAGAACGGTGAAGGAGGAAGATCACCGCATCCTCCACCCCAATGCCATGCTGGTGGATAACTGTGGATTATCACATCTTTGGAAAGCTGAGTTCAATTTCTCTAGCCACACCCAGGCCTGATTACTGCCACACCTGTTCACAATCAAGAAATCACTTAAATGGGACCTGCCTGACAAAGTGAAGTAGACCAAAAGATCCTCAAAAGCTAGACATCATGCTGTGATCCAAATAAATTCAGGAACAAATGAGAAACTAAGTAATTGAGATCTACCAGTCTGGAAAAGGTTATGTAGCAATTTCTAAAGCTTTGGAACTCCAGTGAACCACAGTGAGAGCCCTTATCTACAAATGGCAAAAACATGGTGAATCTTCCCAGGAGTGGCCGGCCGACCAAAATTACCCCAAGAGCGCAGCAACAACTCATTCAAAAGGTCACAAAAGACCCCAAAACAACATCCAAAGAACTGCAGGCCTCACTTGCCTCAGTTTAGGTCAGTTTTCATGACTCCACCACAAGAAAGAGACTGGGCAAAAATAGCCTGCATGGCAGAGTTCCAAGACAAAAACCACTGCTGAGCAAAAAGACATAAAGGCTCGTCTCATTTTTGCCAGAAAACATCTTGATCATCCCCAAGACTTTTGGGAAAATACCTGTGGACTGAAGAGACAAAAGTTGAACTTTTAGGAAGGTGTGTGTCCCATTACATCTGGCGTAAAAGTAACACAGCTTTTCAGAAAAGGAACATCATACCAACAGTAAAATATGGTGGTGGTAGTGTGATGGTCTGGGGCTGTTTTGCTGCTTCAGGATCTGGAAGACTTGCTGTGGTAAATGGAACTGTGAATTCTGCTGTCTACCAAAAAATCCTGAAGGAGAATGTCTGTCCATCTGTTCATGACCTCAAGCTGAAGTGCACTTGGGTTCTGCAGCAGGACAATGATCCAAAACACACCAGCAAGCCCACTTCTGAATGGCTTAAGAAAAACAAAATGAAGACTTTGGAGTGGCCTAGTCAAAGTCCTGACCTGAATCCGATTGAGATGCTGTGGCATGACCTTAAAAAGGCGGTTCATGCTCGAAAACCCTCCAATGTGGCTGAATTACAACAATTCTGCAAAAATGAGTGGGCCAAAATTCCTCCACAGCGCTGTAAAAGACTCACTGCCAGTTATGGCAAACGCTTGATTGCAGTTGTTGCTGCTAAAGGTGGCCCAACCAGTTATTAGGTTTACGGAGCAATCACTTTTTCACACAGAGCCATGTAGGAATGGATTTTTTTCCCTTAATAATAAACACTTTCATTTAAAAACTGCATTTTGTGTTTACTTGTGTTATCTTTGTCTAATATTTAAATTTGTTTGATGATCTGAAACATTTAAGTGTGACAAACATACAAAAAAATTAGAAATCAGGAAGGGGCAAACACTTTTTCACACCACTGTATATAAATGCGAATCATTTTCCTTCACCAACAATGAAGAGGCCAACTACAGAAATGAGTTGAGCCAACTGGTCCAGTGATGTAAAGACAATAATCTCTTCTCTTCCTGAACGTGGGAAAAACCAAGGAGATTGTGGTCCACTTCAGGAGAGGACACACACAGCATCCCCCTCTGATCACCAATGAAGCAGCTGTGGAGAGGGTGAGCAGCACCAAGTTCCTGGGGATGCACATCTCTGAGGACCTCTCCTGGTCCAACAACACCACATCAGTGGCCAAGAAGGTTCAAACTCACCTCCATTTCCTCCGCAAACTGAGGAGAACACGAGTCCCACCCCCTATCATGTGCTTATTTTACCGGGGCACCATTGAGAGCATCCTCACCAGCTGCATCACGGTGTGGTACGGAAGCTGCACCGCCTCCTGCCCCCAGACATCTACCACACCCACCTCACCTGCAGAGCCATCAACATTGCAGGTGACACCTCCCATCCCTCACACTCCCTGTTCAGCCCCCTGCCCTCAGGAAAAAGGTACCGGAGTCTCCAGGTCCACTCCACAAGACTGCTAAACAGTTCTGTTCACCAAGCCATCAGGACCCTGAACTCTGCTCACTCCCCCCACCCCTGGACCGTAACACACTCGCCCACACAATAACTACCTCAGCTGTTTGCACAGAAAGACTTGGCACACCAACAGTAATACATCTGCTGCTATATGTCTCTGCACTTTACTGCAACCATTTGCACAAATGCCATATCTGCTGCTGTCTGTTATTGCAATATTGCTCTTGTGCAGTCCAATCTGTCACTGTCTGCACCTACACTACTGTATTTGAACTTGCAATTACGGGTATTACGGCTCCACTTTTTCTGTATATAGGCTTGCTGGGTTTTATCTTTATCTTTATTTGAACTACGGGTAGCATTACTGTACATAGACTGCTGTTGTTGTTTTTCATCCTTATTCATTCTTTTCTTATATATTGCACACACCACTGAGAGAGAGACAAACGACATTTCAATTCTCCTGTATGTCCTGTACGTATAAGTATTGACAATTAAAAATCTTTTAATCTTTAAAAGACAATACTCAAGAACCAAAAGATGAACCTCAACTTTTTCTTTAAAACTGACCTTTAATTGGCTAAAAAGAGAGAGGCTCAAGCAAAGTAGTTTATATGAGAATAGCTTAATCCCCAGTCACAGACATGTAGGCATGAACACCTGTGAATACCTCTATGCATATGTGATGCAGGTGAATGAAGGTGGAAAGAGATGAAGATGGGGAAATACAAGTACATGGAAATCAAGCACAAGTACCATCAAGTCATGGTGTATGTGAGAACAGTGGAAGAATGTTTAAAGTTAAAATTCATTTGCATATTTACTACATGCAGTTGCAAGTATCTGCAGGTGATAGGAGATGTAAAAGCAACTCAAACCATGTGAACCCAAGTGAGAAAAAGCAGAGCATCAATGTCCCATTTACAGACGTGGACAAAATTGTTGGTACCCCTCTGTTAATGAAAGAAAAACCCACAATGGTCACAGAAATAACTTGAATCTGACAAAAGTGGTAATAAATAAAAATTCTATGAAAATTAACCATTGAAAATCAGACAATGCTTTTGAATTGTGGTTCAACAGAATTATTTAAAAAAAAAAAAAAACTCATGAAACAGGCCTGGACAAAAATGATGGTACCCTTAACTTAATATTTTGTTGCACAACCTTTTGAAGCAATCACTGCAATCAAACGATTTCTGTAACTGTCAATGAGACTTCTGCACCTCTCAGCAGGTATTTTGGCCCACTCCTCATGAGAAAACTGCTCCAGTTGTCTCAGGTTTGAAGGGTGCCTTCTCCAGACGGCATGTTTCAGCTCCTTCCACAGATGTTCAATAGGATTTAGATCAGGGCTCACAGAAGGCCACTTTAGAATAGTCCAATGTTTCGCTCTTAGCCATTCTTGGGTGTTTTTAGCTGTGTTTTGGGTCATTATCCTGTTGCAACACCCATGACCTGCGACTGAGACCAAGCTGTCTGACACTGGGCAGCACATTTCTCTCTAGAATACCTTGATAGTCTTGAGATTTCATTGTACCCTGCACAGATTCAAGACACCCTGTGCCACATGCAGCAAAGCAGCCCCAGAACATAACAGAACCTCCTCCATGTTTCACAGTAGGGACAGTGTTCTTTTCTTGGTATGCTTCATTTTTGCGTCTGTGAACATAGCGCTGATGGGCCTTGCCAAAAAGGTCCAGTTTTGTCTAATCTGTCCATAGGACATTCTCTTTGTGCTTTGTGGCTTGTCAACATGCAGTTTGGCAAATTCCAGTCTGGCTTTTTTATGATTTGCTTTCAACAGTGGTGTCCTCCTTGGTCGTCTCCCATGAAGTCCACTTTGGCTCAAACAACGACGGATTTTGCGATCTGACACTGATGTACCTTGACCTTGGAGTTCACCATGAATGTGTTTAGAGGTTGTTCTGGGCTCTTTTGTTACCATTCGTATTATCCGTCTCCTCCTGCGGCCACGTCCAGGGAGGTTGGCTACAGTCCCGTGGATCTTAAATTTCTGAATAATATGTGCAGCTGTAGTCACAGGAACATCAAGCTGCTTGGAGATGGTCTTATAGACTTTACCTTTAACATGCTTGTCTATAATTTTCCTTCTAATCTCCTGAGACAACTCTCTTCTTTGCTTCCTCTGATCCATCTTTAGTGTGGTACACACCATGTCACCAAACAGCACAGTGACTACTTGTCACCCTTTAAATAGGCCGACTGACTGATTATTACAAGTTTGTAGACACCTGTGATGTTAATTAGAGGACACATCTTGGTTGAAAATGTCCCTATGGTCACAAAATTTTCAATCTTTCCTAGGGGTACCATCATTTTTGTCCAGGCCTGTTTCATGAGTTTTTTTTTTTTTTAAATAATTCTGTTGAACCACAATTCAAAAGCATTGTCTGATTTTCAATGGTTAATTTTCATAGAATTTTTATTTATTACCACTTTTGTCAGATTCAAGTTATTTCTATGACCATTGTGGGTTTTTCTTTCATTAACAGAGGGGTACCAACAATTTTGTCCACATCTGTATGCATGTCTGTGTGACTGAGCCCTTACACCTCTATATATTTAATATTCATTATTAAGGACTTAGTGTATGGTTTGACAAAATACAATATTTTGCCTGGAATGAAAAATAAATTATTGAAGTACCAATCTGTGGGTGACATGATATATGCAGTATTATATAAAGAACTAGAAAAGCACTCGGAGAGCGCAGACCTCCGCCAAGCACCACAGTTCCCCCCATACAGCGTTTGTGTGTACGTTTTCAGATTCATTGACCATGAAAACATATGACTAGCAATTGGATTCACAATGATAGGATTAGTGGTTGAGTAGTTATTCACGAAAATCACATTGTCCGTAATGGTGGTTTAGCGCCACAGTTCCCCCCATACAGTGTTTGTGTGTACGTTTTCAGATTCCTTGACCATGAAAACATATGACTAGCAATTGGATTCACAATGATAGGATTAGTGGTTCAGTAGTTATTGACGAAAATGGCATTTTCCGTAATGGCGGTTTTCTTCTCGACGGTGATCCGGATCACCACCAAAATGTATTCATCTGTAGGATACCCCATTTCTGACAATCTGTAAAAATTTCATGAAAATCCGTCCATAACTTTTTCAGTTATCTTGCTAACAAACAAACAAACAGACAGACAAACCAACGCCGATGATCACATAACCTCCTTGGCGGAGGTAACAATAAATGCAGTTATGACCGAAAATTTAATCAACAATGTCTAACTTTTTAATTCATCTCATTAACCTGCAAACATGAACATGTAGGTCTTGACCTCTCACCGTTTGGGCTGGTTGTAGGGGTATGGTCCACGGTTGGGGGTGACATAGGGTTCAGCAATCAGGGTTGTGTCTTCCTCCCTGACCTCTGGTTCCTCATCCACTTTTCTCTTCTTCCCTTTGTCTGTTTTGCTTGATATGGGAAATGTAATTCTGGAAAAGCAACACAAGAAAATTAATTAAGATAAGATAAATGCAAACAAACTAACTTTCATTATAATTAAAAGAAAAAGAAATTCGGTTTCATCAGTGGAATATAATATTTCACCTAAATGGGGGCACTTGCAGCTCAGGGTTCTTCTCCATGACCTTTATAGTACAATTCGGAAAACAAGATCGCAAGTGGTCCAGGGAGAGAAAAGTGTCGTTGAAGTCCAATGTGGCAATTTGATTGGGCATTTTGGAATAGTGAGCACTACCTGGGTCACCATAGCCCAGGATAATGTCATGAAGCCAATCTGGGACAACGCATTCTGTGTTCATCAGGTGTCTGATGGTCTCCAGCACCGCCTAAAACACAGAGACAGCTGTAATTTATAAGACCGTCAATTATATTTTAATGAGCTGCAAACTGTCAAATACCCTGTGCATCAGATCATATGTGGGGAAATGCATTTACTTTTATGTCTGATATCAAAGACTGAAAAGAATGTTTCTTGAACACCCATTAGTTGCTGCATTTTTTAAATTCAAGAAAGAAAAAAACCACTTCAAAAACATCTAATTGATGTGGCTGTGGAAAAAAAAACCAGACACGTATGCAGAATTAGGACGAGCAGATTTGACAAAGCTCTACTAAGAAGCTTTCAAAAACATGATTAATAAAATCTAAGATTTTTTTAGTGTGGCTGAGATTCTGAAAATGTTTTACAAAATAGAGCAAAGCAACCTAACAATGGTGTGTAACTTGCCTTAAAATTCAGTTCAACTTTATTTGTATAGCCCCGAATCACAACAAAAGTTATCTCAAAATCTATACCTGTATATACACGTGAGTGCTGTAGGAGAAATTTGCCTTTTTTACTGGCTGCATAACATGGTCACACTTTCTCAGAAAACATAAACCTGATATGGTAGATGTATGACATGCTCTTGCTTTTACACAGAAAGAACAAGTGTATTTCTGTGATCCATCCTTTAGCATGGAATTCTTAAGATCAGAGCTCAAGCTCAAGAAATGAAGTGATCAAACAATGCAAAGCGATGATTTGTGCTTGCAGTACAAACCTTAAAGTTATTCTCCTTGGGTTTGCGTCTCATGATGATGTTGAAAGTCTCATAGGGGTCCTCGGTGCCATTCTGAATACTGCTGGTCATGTCCTGCTGATACTGGTTCGGGTCTAACCATACGCGAAATGTTCTGATATCGCCTCGCAGCTTCGGCTTTGGTTCAGGTCCTACATAACAATGGCAGGGAGGATTACTTATTGGAGTACATTTTAAACAAATCATAACTATCAGGAATTGTTTAAAACACTGTTTTATAGAGCCCTTAAGAAAACCCTTGATGTAGGCCAAGGTATTAACACAGTAAAATCAATATTCATATTTCAGCAAACATAAACATACATTAAAATTTAAAAAAGGTGAAATTTGAGTTGCATGCCTCTTCACCAAAAGGAATTACATGTTGATACTTGACTGACAGGCCAAAGGTTTTAAGCTTTTTTCCCCATAGGAAGCCTGCAGCATGTGCTACTTTCACAGATTTCTAAATAGATTTGGTGTGGGGGTGTAAAGCACAGTGCGGACCAGTGAAATGATTCTAGTGTGTTTCTCGTGTGTGCATGTGTTCATGTGTGTGTCCATGCGCAAATGTGTACAGCTCTGTTGGGATCAATAAAATCCTCTTCCTAAAATAAGTGGGGTGATGGCTTAAATGTGGACGCTGCACCCTCAACACTATGCAACAACAACATGGACAGCTGGATTTAGGTTTGTGAGCAGCTGTAACTTGTCTCATTGTACTATCAGTTATTAAAAGGTGAGACTATGTCAATACTTAATAAAAAGAGAAGATTCATTCCTCATTTTAAGTTACAAAGAATGAGTACATTTTGTATAAATTAATGTAAATATAAATTAAGAATTAAAATATTTTGCATTTAAGCAGACGGTACTGTCATTTATTAGCATTACTCAAACCTCCTCCTCATACCTTCACCACGTGCTCAATGATTTCCATGACACAAACCCACTACCCAGTAAGCACAAGTACCACTTAGCCCTGGTGGGGATCTGAAAGTTTAACCAAGCCAACATTTGCAGGACATGTTCTCAGACACTTCTATTTAGAATGCCCAGCCCTCTACATATTTAAACCCAGCAGATGAAAGGATCACGAAAAGGATGGTACAGCAGAGGAACGCTGTTTCTTAAGAGAGAAAAAAACAAACACTTTTTCCAAGATGGCTGCATGTTCACATGTTGCAGCTAGATGCTCCAGATTCCACAATTTTGCTGTGCTGTACAACTGTACAGTGACAAAAAAAGTGTAGTCTACTCTATTCTATTCTATTTTATTCTAACTTTTGGTTGAATGGAAGTTCAGGATATTGCAAACTGGAAAAATAATGAAATGTAAAGAACTGTATCAAAAGACTTTATGTTTAAGAAAAGTCAAGAAGTTTGGAACTTTGATTATAACATTTGATTGCAACACCTTTTAGAACTTTGTTAAAGAAATATGTTGGTGTTAACAGACAAAACTTCCTCTGTTAAAAACAGAATTCAAATACTAAAATGCTCTGTTAGTATGCCGTATCTGAGATGAGCACAGTTTATGTAACGGTCTTCTTTAAGACATTAAGCAATTCTCATAGACGGTGTAATTTTTAGGAT
Organism: Pholidichthys leucotaenia; assembly: GCA_020510985.1. Classification (NCBI taxonomy): domain Eukaryota; kingdom Metazoa; phylum Chordata; class Actinopteri; order Cichliformes; family Pholidichthyidae; genus Pholidichthys; species Pholidichthys leucotaenia. Next base: position 118,562,194 of record CM035842.1, read on the forward strand.
AAAGCCACATTTTTTCATCAAATGTGTTAAAATTCTTTTCACATTCCAATAGTTATCAATATATAGAGTTGCAAGAGGAAAAAAATATACAAATAAGATCCACCCCATGGGTTAGTCACAGGACAGAAAATTCAGTTATTTGGACAGCCTACCATTTTAACTGCTCACTTGCATGCACTCTGGTTGTGTATTCACTCTGTTCCTGTCCACTAGATCAATGGGTTTCACTTTTCATATTCATTGTCTAAGTAAAATGATTAGCAAAGCATTCTGGGAGTGGCACTGCACAATTCTTTGAATAGATTTAAACTAGCAGTTGCAGATGCCAAACAAAAACAGATTCAGCAACTAAACAACTTCTCACTTCAGATGTCTTCAGAAACACTTTCTGTTGTTTGTGTTCAAGATATCAGAGATTTTACTACCAAGTCGCCAGGTTAGACCATCAAACAGCCCACTCATGAGTATGACTGTCATCCAATCAGGAGCACCTGAATGGAGGATTGCTCGGTGGTAGGAGGCTACATTTCTCTTGCTTTGGGAATACGTTGCCCATTGCAGCTTTAAATCTGATAAATAAAACAAAGGCGAGAGCAAGCAGCTTTTGTCAGGCTTTGCTGTTGACCTCAGAGTCTTAATGTGAAATGTGATGTGAAAAGGATCAGGTCTCACCAAAACCTGTCGCTACGACGACACTAGTCTGATCCTTCTGATGTAGGAGTGACTGTGTGTAGGTGTGAGGTGAGGACTGATGCATCACTGGTATGTGTGCATGTACAACGGCAGGCAGAAGCATATATGAGCATACCTTCCTCAATGACACGTCCCTTGTCGTCAAGCATGCCTTGCACCTCACAGCCTCTTACATACACCAGGCCAGTCTGGTCCACAAATGACTGGCGCCTATCGAAACGTGTGCCGTAGAGCAGGATGGGTCGTACCGTGATCAGAAAGCAAACGTCGTGTTTCCGCAGTCCTGCAGAGAAAACAAGATGGATAAGGAGGCTGGAGTGATACAGACAGTTGGAAAAGAAATTTTTGAGCGATATGAAAGAGGAAAAACGGAAATATAAGAGACAGAAGGAAAAAATGGAAGTGAGTCGTGAGGTAGATTAGTACAGGAAAGAGAGAATTAGATCTCTACATTACCGCTTTATAAGCCTATGGCACAGTATACACATGTGGCCTACACCATTGTCAGCATTTATACTTTTGTGTTTTTCTGTCATTCTTTATTCCAACAAGTGGATTGTGATGGAGTTGGAGCTAATAAATGTAGAACAGCAGCATCTCTTTCTACAATCACTGAAACAGAGAAAAGAAAGCAGACGTTGGAGGAAAACGTATGTATGACCACTGAACCGCTACCGCCATCTGATAATCTCTGTAATGGAAAAAGAATGAATCATACAAATGTTCATATTTGCAAACTTAATTGGTTAATCTCTTCGATTTATCCAACTTCTTTTGAAAATGGCACAATGGAGAAGGAGCAAAGAAGAAGCAGGAAATGCATGGGAGAACACAAATGGTAAATGGCGTTCACTTATATAGTGCTATTTTTCTCATCTCTAGATGACCAAAGCACTTCACAGATCCTGCTATCCACCCATTCACACACTGATGGCGGCAGAGTTGCCATGCACAGGTGCTGGCCTGACCCACCAGGAGCAACTGTGGGTTCATTGTCTTGCTCAAGGACACTTTGACATGAAGACTGCAGACAGAGTGGAAATCGAACCCCTGAACCTCCGATCAGTAGTCAGCCACACTACACCTGCGCCATAGCTGCCCCCAAACACAAACACAAAGCAAAACAATCACAGCTGTTGCAGTCTGCGTCACCCTAACAGGTAGTTACATTTCTGCAGAGGTACACATCAAGTTATGGTGGATTTATGGTGTGGTTCGTGGTAAGTACATTTTGATGTACAAGTATAATCAGCCATAAGAAGTATTTGTGTCATGTTTTGTCATCCAAGTCACTCTAATTAAACCACTGTCAAAAATTAACTAAAAACATATCGTCAGTGACGGAGCAGCTCATTCTGACCTGACCTTCAGCACAACCTGGATGACGACCCACCCAGGGCTGTATATTAACTTATTTTGCTCACAGCAGTGGCGCTACAGAGGTTCAACTTGTCAAGATTATTATCATTATAATTATTTTAAATTTACATACATTTCCACATCAGTCATCAATCAAACCACCTGAACAGATTCACCACACCATACAAAGTAGCAGGCCAGGTGTGGCCCATGGGCCGTATGTTTGATACTCCTGGACTAGACTGTAAAAATAGCCCACGTCACCTCATGGAGCTTCCTCTTTCTCTGTTGCACGCTTCCTCCAGAGACCAGCGAAAATCCGCTCTGAGCCCAGAAGAAGCCGGAAGAAACATAAAATATGTTTCTTTTATAACAGCATTTTTTCAGTCACTCCCTCAGAGCCTGCAGCAGCACTGACCGTCCCCTGGCTGTGGTGGGAGAGACCAGTCTATCCTGTCAGCAAGGGGTAATCTATGCATCTGTTCACCTTGCATATCCTCTGTTCCTCTTCCCCCCCCCCCCGCCCCATGACAGCCCCCTCCGAAATAAAACACATTCCACTTTGTGTAGCACTAAAGGTGACACACAAACAAAAGTGCAGTCTGAGCACACAAACACAGTGACTGTTCTTATAAATATTCAGCGCTGATATGAGGGAGAAAACAATGTCGGGTGCATTTGGCAATCCTCTCCATTGTAGCGGAGGACAAAAAGCAGCAACCACTGAACTATATAAATCGGTGTGTTCCGCCACTGATCTGCACCGAGTTTGACATGAGGCCACTGACTCTCAATAGTGGCCTGCATCACCAGTTTCTGGGCTGACCGGCGCGATTAGCGATATGAGGACAAGAAACTTGATATCTGGGAGAAATGTGCCATTATCTGTGGGGGATGAGACCCGCTTAAAGTCTGAAAAGGCTGTGGCCGTGGAAGGTTGTTGAGGTGTGAATTTATGCTAATGGCTTGTGACTGCGGTCTTCCAATTACCGTTTGACAGCGGTTTAACTGTAGTTTGAAAGCGACTATACACACAAACAGCTCCGTTTCTCATCGCATATGTCGCACTGTACAGTCGTGCCACCTGAGGATCATTGTGCATGAGTTTGCTGAACATTGGAGCAATTGCCTACGAGGAGTAACAATTTTTGTGAATTCATAAATGCCCAGATTTCTTGACCTCTGACCTTGACCAAAACTTGAGGATCACTGTGTGCGAGTCTGGTAACTATCGGGACAACTGTATAGAAAGAGCAGTGATTCCTGTGAAATGGGGACGTATGGACAGGCAGACAGATGGGCAGACGGACACTGCACCATCGCATTAGCTCCTTTTGGCTTCACTGGATGTGCACCCCCAGGAACTTGGTGCTGCTCACCCTCTCCACAGCGGCTCCATCGATGCTCAGAGGGGGATGCTGTGTGTGTCTTCTCCTGAAGTCAGCCATAATCTCCTTGGTTTTTCCCACGTTCAGGACGAGATTATTGTCTTTACACCACTGGACCAATTGGCTCACCTCATCTCTGTAATTGGCCTCGTGATTGTTTGTGGTCTTCAGTGATCCCCCCTCACTTTGTTCCCCCCTTACTTTTCTATTTTTGTTTTCTCCAAATGGTTTTCTCGCCAAGTTTAAAACTTCAGTAAAGACTTCACTTACCATTGTATATCATCCCATTTTACCTTGACTCATGACCCCTCTTTTTCTGTGTTTGTCTCTTTGGTTTGTTTTCTAATCATTTTTCTTGTTGCTCTCTGTGTGGTTGTTGATGTCACTACAGATAATATCATAGAAACTTGAAAGACTTTGATTCTCTGGAAATGAGGAGAGCAGCTTGAAGCCTTTGATTGTCTGCCTGTTACTGGTCCTCAGAGGAAGATGTGTGTTTAATTTTTAGGCCATTCCAGAGGACCTCTCCTGGTCCAACACCACCATATCACTGGCCAAGAAGGTTCAAACTGACCTCTATTTCCTCCACAAACTGAGGACAGCAGGAGCCTCACCCCCACCATGTGCTCATTCTACCGGGGCACCATTGAGAGCATCCTCACCAGCTGCATCATGGTGTGGTACAGAAGCTTGCACTGCCTCCTGCCAGAAGATACTACAACGCATAGTGAAAGCAGCCAGCAAGATCACTGGTGCCCCTCTGCCCCCCCCCCCCCCGGACATATACCACACCCGCCTCACCTGCAGAGCCATCAACATTGCAGGCGACACCTCCCACCCCTCCCACCCCTCCCACTCCCTCTTCAGCCTTCTGCCCTTAGGGAAAAGGTATCGGTGCTGCTGGGTCTGCTCCACAAGACTGCTAAACAGCTTTGTTCACCAGGCCATCAGGACCCTGAACTCTGCTCAATACCCCACCCCTCTCCTGCTCCAACAACACTCCATCACTGGCCAAGAAGGCTCAACCTCGCCTCCATTTCCTCCGCAAACTAGAAAAAGTACGAGTCCCACCCCCATTCATGTGCTCATTCTACCGGGGCACTATTGAGAGCATCCTCACCAGCTGCATCACGGTGTGGTGTGGAAGCTACACCGCCTCCTGCCAGAAGACATGACAACACACAGTGAAAGCAGTCAGCAAGCTCATCGGTGTCCCTCCCCCCGCCCCCCATCAGACATCCACCACACCAGCCTCACCTGCAGAGCCATCAACATTGCAGGTGACACCTCGCACCCCTCACACTCCCTCTTCAGCCCCCCTGCCCTCAGGGAAAAGGTACCGGAGTCTCCAGGCCTGGTCCACAAGACTGCTAAACAGTTTTGTTCACCAGGCCATTAGGACCCTAAACTCTGTCCACATCCCCCCTGTAACACACTGACCACCACAATAACTACCTCAGCTGTTTGCACAGAAAGACTTGGTACACCAACAGTGCTACATCTGCTGCTGCATGTCTCTGCACCTTACTGCAACCATTTGCACAAATGCCATATCTGATGCTGTCCATCTGTTATTGCAATATTGATCATGTGCAGTCCAATCTGTCACTGTCTGCATCTACGCTACCGCATTGAACTTGCAGTTACGGGTATTACAGCTCCACTTTTTCTGTATATAGGATTGCTGGGTGTTATTGTTTATCTTATTTGCACTATGGGATTGCTAGGCTTTATGTTTTATCTTTATTTGCACTATGGGTAGCAGTTGTTTTTCATCCTTATTCCTTCTTTTCTTATATATTGCGCACACCACTAAGAAAGAGAGAAACAGCATTTCAGTTCTCCTGTATGTCCTGTACATATAGAAGTATTGACAAATAAAAATCTTTGAATCTTTGTAAAGGTGTAGCTGGTTAAAGTAGAAAGGGAGATTAACAATATATCACACTCTTAAGATTTTAAAGGGCATTTTTTCCCCTTTTCTACTACAAATGAAAAAAAAAAAAAGAATCAAGTATGACAGAAGTATAGTTGGCAACACTGTGTGATGAAACTTAGGAGAAGAACAGCCAGGGACTTTTACCTTCCCACTCCTGTTTGATGTGATCTTGTACATTGAGGTTAATAGTGACGTCTGCGCGGACTCGGGCAGGCCAGCTCTCTCCGATGTTGGGCTTGGCAACTTCTACTATGGAAAAAGAGGTGATAGGCTGAGCCATCCTCGCCCATCCCCCAAACACCACTCCACCATACTCTGACTGCCTGAATACAAAATCAGACACAAGAGGAAGTAAAGACAAGTGCTGCGGGCTGTTGTCAGGGTTGAAAATCAGTTGGATTTAGGGCAGCACATGGCCCCACTGGTTACTTTTTTTTTTTTTCTACTTTTGCAGCAGCAACAATCAAGTTGCTATATCACTTGACATAATGGGAACACTTATTATGTTAAGCAATGGGTTTCCAAATGTGGTGTACCAAATGTCACTGTCTTAATAAGACATAATCAATGTGCCGATGCAACCATGTGGAAGGTGAATAAAGAAGAGGAATTGTCCTTCATTGCAGTAAAAAGACAAAATGTGCTATAATTTAGTTTAATTACAGACACTGGGGTAGAAAAAAAACCCCAATGATGCCAATCAATGTTTATATGAAAACTTCAAATAAATGTTTTAAATAATTATTTTATTTTTGAAAGTGATCTTTAGGGCTGGGAATCATCAATATTTTCAAGAATTGATTCAATTCTGATTCAGAAGGTACTGAGTCAATACAATTTTGATCTGATTCTATATCGATTCAGTCATGAATTTTGCCATTATGACCATTTTCCTTGCAAATTTGTGAAGAGACCCAATACTGTAAATGTAAAATAAATATATGAATGTGAGACTTTAGCCACGCAAAAGATCTCGTGTAAACCTCTAATTATAAGTTTTACTCATGAAAAGGCACTATATTAAAAAGATTAATCCTCGGATTTTGTGAATCAATATCAGATCATTCAAATAAAATTGATTCAGTACCAATTCTTCTATCTTTTGAACCCACCCCTAGTGATCTTATATGGTAGACTATTTTCTTAAGCTATCAAAACTGCAGACAACTTACCATGGTTTCATTCGAAAAACCACATCCTCTATGTCCTGTCTGATCTCATAGGTGGACTCAAGACGAAACAGATTGAAGTTCCTCAACAGGTAATCATGGAGAGTCAGGAACTGGAGGTTCAGCTTTGGTAAAGCCAAGCAGCCTGAGAAAGACAAAAAATTAACCGCAGTCATCGGAAACTTTATACAAAAATAATTAAGCATGCAGATGCATATACACACACTTAAGATGAGTCAAATAAAATGAACAGATTTATTTTTATACACACTGCAAAACATGACAAATGGGCTTTAGAGTTGTTGTATGAATTGTCTGTATGCTATAATTTGATGTATAAGAGAATAATTTACAATGTATGATAAACTAATGATATTTTGATCACTATTGATCACACTTGGCACGAATTAACATCGATGTTGCCTGCCTTCAGGAAACTCGCCTGGCCGACAGCGGCTCCCTTAGAGAATCAGACTACACCTTTTATTGGCAGGGCCTGTCCCAGGATGAGTCCAGGCAGCATGGTGTAGGTTTTGCAGTGATGAAGTCACTGATCGCCACCACCGAAACCCCTACAGAAGGGTCCGAAAGAACCCTCGCCCTCCACGTGAAGACATCGTCGGGCTTTGTAAACATCCTTTCTGTGTATGCCCAGACCCTCACATCCACTCCAGAAGCCAAAGAACAGTTCTACGAGGCTCTAGAGGAAGTGCTATCTAGAATCCCCCGCTCTGAAGGCTTATTTTTGCTAGGCGACTTCAACGCTTGCGTCGGAGCAGACTGGCAAGTGTGGGCATCCTGTCTTGGCCACTTTGGCATAGGCAGGATGAACGAGAGCAGACAGAGGCTGTTGGAATTCTGTTGTCATCACAGCCTCTGCATTATAAACTCCTACTTCAAGTGTAAAGAGCTGCAGAAAGTGTCTTGGAGACACCCCCGGTCCCATCACTGGCACCAGCTAGATCTTGTCATCACCAGAAGAGCAGACCTCAGCAGTGTTCTTCACACGAGAAGCTATCACAGCGCTGATTGTGATACAGACCATTCCCTTGTTGCCAGTAAGGTCAGACTGAAGCCATGGGCTGCACGGTGGCGCAGTGGTTTAGCACTGTGGCAGCACAGTTTACCCCCGGCCGGGGGATCGCGGGGATCATGAGATCGTGGGTTCGAACCCAGCCCCCGACCAACAGTGAGCTGTGTGGAGTTTGCATGTTCTCCCCGTGTTGCGTGGGTTTACTCCGGGATTTCTCCGGTTTCCTCCCGCATACCAAAAACATATAGGTTTAGGGCGCTCGCGCACGCAGCGACCGGCAGCCGGTGGCTTGTCACCAGACTGCAAACCAAATCTACCTACGGGTACAAATAAGTAACAACAAAAAAAAAAAAAAAAAAAAAAAAAAAAAAATCCACCATGCCAAGAATAAGGGTCGCCCCCGCATCAACACCTGCAGAATTTCCGATCCGATCAAAGCTCAGACCTTCGCTGACAGCTTTCAGAGGAAACTTGAAGCTCACCTCCAGTCCGATACCCCAGGCGACGTGGACACCAAATGGAACCACCTTTGCGACGCCATCTACGACTCAGCCATGACCGCATTCGGAAAGAAAGAACGCAAGAATGCTGACTGGTTTGAGCTTCACGAGTCTATCCTGAGTCCCAGTGTGGCTTCAGAGCTGGAAGGTCCACAGTGGATATGATCTTCTCCCTCCATCAGCTGCAGGAGAAGTGTCGAGAGTAGCAGCAGTCATTGTTCCTTGCGTTTGTGGACCTGACCAAAGCCTTTGACTTAGTTAGTCGAAGCGGGCTCTTCCAGATCCTGCGAAAGATCGGTTGTCCCCCAGAGCTCCTTGCAATCATCTCCTCCTTTCACATGGACATGCATAGTACTGTTTGCTTTGATGGAGCCACCTCAGATGCCTTCCCAGTCAGCAGTGGAGTGAAGCAGGGTTGCATTCTAACACTGACTCTCTTTGGAATTTTTTTTGTCAATGCTCCTCCACTACGCCTTTGCCGACTGTCCTGAAGGTGTCTACGTCCACACGAGATCAGATGGAGAACTCCTCAACATTGCAAGACTTTGTGCTAAAACCAAAGTCTACGAGGTCCTCATACGTGAGCTGCTGTTTGCAGACGACACTGCTCTAGCATTGCACAGCGAGGAGGGCCTGCAGCACCTGGTCGACAAACTGTCCCACGCCTGCAAGGAGTTTGGGCTCATGATCAGCCTTAAGAAAGCCAACACCATGGCGCAAGATGCTGTCTCCTCTCCTGTCATTACCATTGACAACACACAGCTGGAGGTTGTGGACACCTTCACCTACCTAGGGTTCACTGTTTCAAACACGCTCTCGCTGGACACCGAGGTCAGCTCCAGAATTGCCAAAGCAGCTGCTGTCATGGCCAAACTAAACAAGCGTGTGTGGAAAAACAATCTGCTGAGTTTGAAGACCAAGTTACTCGTATACCAAGCTTGCATCCTGTCCACTCTCCTGTACGGCAGCGAGTCCTGGACAGCCTATGCCAGGCAGGAGAAGCGGTTAAACGGGTTCCACCTCCGCTGTCTTTGGCGCCTTATGCACATCAAGTGGCAGGACAGAGTCCCCAACACTGAGGTCCTTAAGCGCGCTGACTTGCCAAGCATCCCTGCATTTCTTAGCCAGAAATGACTCCGGTGGCTCGGCCACATGCACCGCATGGAGCCTGACCGTCTGCCGAGAGAAATCCTTTATGGAGAAATGCAGGTGGGCGTCCACCATGTGGGCCGACCGCTGTCGCGTTTTAAAGATGTCTGCAAACGTGACATGCGGTGTGTGCAGATGAACGCCAATAACTGGGAGGTTATTGCCAAAGATTGAGCCACCTGGCGCCGCAGTGTCAAAGAGGATGTTCTCAAGATGGAAACGAACACGAGAGTCCAGATGGTGACGAAGTGTGTGGTGAGGAAAGAACACGCAGCATCAGCACATGCACCATCAATCTTCAACTGCGCCAACTGCTCCAAAGACTGCCACTCAAGGATTGGGCTGTATAGTCATTCCATGTGCTGCTCCAACCCTTGACGCGATAACCATCGCCTCTTTGAGATGAGGATGCCAGAGAGAGAGAGAGAGAGAGAGAGAGAGAGAGAGAGAGAGAGAGAGAGAGAGAGATGATATAAAATGGACATTAAAGTGTCTGTGACACGATTTAGGAACTATGGATCATATTCAGTATGAATTTATCTTCAATCGTCCATATAGTTGGTTCTTTTGACTTAGAACGCTAAATAAGTGGAAAAATATTTCCAAGTAAATTCAAATTTAGCGCCGTGTTGCACTAAGGCAATCTCCTGAGACTCGCCTCGTTGCGGATATGACGTCATGAGGTGAAGTTCCTCTCAGCTGATCCGTGTGCTGTCAATGTAAACAAGCTGTTTAGCTTCTATATCAGCGAAGAAATGCCGAAACGTTGCGTGGCGGCTGGGTGTTCTAATTGCTCCAGTGAACGTATAAGCCTGTTCTCATTCCCAAAAGATCCAGATCTTTTTAAAAAATGGGCAAAGCAAGTTCAGAGAACATGGGACAAATGGCAACCAACACCATCTTCTGTACTCTGTAGCGATCATTTTACTGCAGACAGTTTTGAGGAGGCGCCTGCTATACAGGAATCTTTAGGCTTGAAAGTTCGTTACAAACGGGTTCTAAAACCAATTGCCATACCTACGGTTTTCAAACGAAAACCCACAGCTCAAGACGATATCAACATATCAAAACAGCGCAGAGAAGCAACAGTGTCAAAACTCGCCCAGAAAAGAGTTTGTGTAATTGATTTTTTTTTCACATAAGGCATTGTGATTTTATTATTATTTTTTCCGCTGAAAGTAAAATCCTCCCCTATGAATTTTGAAGCTGAATGTTGACTTTACTCCAAATGGAACGACTTTGTGTTAAAAAACGTTATATTGTGGGTGACCCCCACAGCCTACGGACAAGCAGAGCACTCAGCTGGAGCAATTAGCATAACAGTGAGATGTATGGACTGATATCAATAGGCAGCCTCTCTTTGTCTAATCCCGGCACCAGTAATCTTGCTATTGATATGCGTGACTCTAATACAAATGTCCATGCCTTCCTGCTTTTTACTGTGATGTTAATGTGCCATGCATGCATTGTCTGTAGCTGGGTATTTAAGTGAACTGCATATCGCTTGCTCTCCCTCTGACTACACGCATTGCCTGTTTGCTGACTAGAGACTGAGGGCTTGCTCCAGCGCGCTTACACAGCGCTGGAGTGAGTCCTGTGATGGAGGATGAATAAAACACCCTTTTAAACTTCAGTTCGCCGTGCCTGCACCTATTCCGTGCCTCCACACTTGGGTACCCCTTATTATCATCCGCCACAATATTACTTTTTTCAGTTTTTATTTTTATAAATCTCATTGCCTACCGAAACTGAATATCTGAGCTTTTTTTTTTTTTTTTAATTTCCCCAACCACGAGCGGTTTAATAAAAAAAAAAAATTGAAGCCAAAATTTCTGTAAACCAAACGATTAAATCACGATTGCCTTATGTGGGGGAAGAAAAAAAAAATCAATTACACAAACTCTTTTCTGGGCGAGTTTTGACACTGTTGCTTCTCTGCGCTGTTTTGATATGGGCAATCGCCATATCAAAACAGCGCAAAGATACGGACGATTGCCCATATCAAAACAGCACAAAGATATGGACGATTGTTGTGCAGAGATACGGACGATCGCCCATATCAAAACAGCACAGAGATATGGACGATTGTTGCGCAGAGATACGGACGATCGCCCATATCAAAACAGCGCAGAGATATGGACGATTGTTGCGCAGAGATACGGATGATCACCCATATCAAAACAGCGCAGAGAAGCAACATTGTCAAAACTCGCCCGGAAAAGAGTTTGTGTAATTGATTTTTTTTCCACATAAAGCGATCATGATTTTATTATATTTTTTCCGCTGAAAGTAAAATCCTCCCCTATGAATTTTGAAGCCGAGTGTTGACTTTACTCCAAATGGAAGGACTTTGTGTTAAAAAAAACGTTATATTACTGTTTTCAGTTTTCATTTTTATAAATCTCATTGCCTACCGAAACTGAATATATGAGCTTTTTTTTTTTTTTTTTTTTTTAATTTCCCCGACCACCCGAGGGAAATTTAGATCTATCTGTATATTACCATTCAGTGTTTTGGAGGCGACCGATGTCCATCTCTAACCATTCACCGTTGGACCCTTCATCTTCTGAAACGTGCGAGCCATCGTAGCTTCCTGAACGATATGGTTCAAATAAATAGGGTTGCAGTCTTTCATTAGAACCAACTCCATCTTCTTCATCACTCGATCCTGCTTCTTCCTCAAAAACTCGACAAATCGCTCAAATCTTCACTGAAATTGCTCACAACTTCCTCCGTTTCAGTATACACAGCCATGCTTGTTTACATCTTTGGTTCACCTCATTACGTCACAAAATGGCAGCGGCGTCTGATCCAATTTCGACAAACGAACATCGCAATAGTCTTCATCACGATGTAATTTATGGTAGTATATGGAAACAAAATTTTATTGAATTTTTTTGTCTGCACAGAATAAAAACAGTAGTTCTTTCTAATGATGTCTTGGTTGAATTATGTCACAGACTCTTTAACACAATTATATGCATGTTATTTGGATAATTAAATAAATATTAAATAAACAAAAAGTGACGACGAGTGACTGATATGAAATAGCAAGGTGTAAAATCAATAATTTTATTGTGAACACACCTTCACCGGAGTAGTACTCTGTTGGGACAATGTTCTCATCCCAGATTATTTTCTCTGTTGGGTAAAGGGGCATCAAGTTAAGTTGCTCTATCTGGGATATTCTTCGCTCATGACGAGACACCTGTGGGAAATAAAAAAACAAGATAACTTTAACTCAGCATAGTCTGTAACAGATTTCTTTATTCCCATCATGCATCATGGTGAATGCAGTGATTATGCTATACTGCAGGTGATCAATATATGCACAAGAAGTGCAAAGACCAATTTGCAGATTAATTAGACATTTGGGATCAAGTAATGTATATAATAAATACAAATTAATCAATATTGTGTATACTTTAGATCTAACATTTTTAGAAGTGGAGAGACATTGATTTAATACAAACATTTTAATTAAGCATATGTAGTACAACATACATTTTTAAATTCCAAAGTGAGTATAATTATCTTTTTGGCTGCATTACTACTTCAATATATTATTTGTTTTTTAGGGAAGAATCAGACACAAGCAGATCAAATCCATGACAGAATTCTGTAGGGTTGGGCAATACTTTGATTTTATAGATTTTCCCCCAAAAAGCCAGTCTCCTTAGCAATGATTCGGTTTTAGGGAATATGACCTCAAACAAACCACAGTCTGCTGCAAAGATTGTGTAATGGCCATAGCAAATAAAAGCAGCAGAATAACCAATATACTGCAGCATCTCAAACCAATATTGGCAACCACGTGGGAGAAATGTTGTTTACTACAAGATGCAAGATAACACAAACCCACAAAAACCTGCTAAAAGGCAGCCAGCATTAGTGGAATAATTTTTGCAGTTTATCCTATATGAGAATAAAGAGGCCAGGTGGAAAGTACATTCCAGATAGTGTTACGTTCCATATCACTAAAAACAAGGTGGTAAAGTAGGGGTTTAGCCACATGCCAAAACCTTTTCACCCTAGGTGTGTTCTTCCAAACTGCAAGTATTTTACCAAAGTTATATTGCCTTTCCTGCACAACTGTAGTAGCACCGTTTTACCTTTGTTTACTGTATATTTTTGGGTGCAAACTGCAAGTATTACTGTGTAAAGTGCACAAGAACAACAATTACTCTGAAATATTGCTAGAGAGCTGCTGAAAAGTTACATTTTCGATTGTTTGCAATGGCAGGGCATGCCATTTTGCTTACAAGCATGTTTTTGTAAACATGTTTTGGGCTGCAGTTTAAAGTGACATTCCACCAAAAATCAAGGTTTTTTTTCCCCTTGTTAACATGCCTGTAACATGTTTTTTATGTCTTACAAGACATATCAAGAGCAAAATCGCTCCAATATGTCATTTCTGTTTTTTGTTTTTTTTTGCAATGAAATTTCAGTTAAGCTCCACCCCTTGAAAAAAGGCAAGTTCGAACAGTCATATCACTATGACAGGTCTGTAGCGTTGAGCCAATCTAGACTAAGAGGGCGGAACTAAAGACAGGAGTGAGCCTCTAGGGCCAGTTAGCCTTTTTGGACAGTAGCTTAGAAAACTTGACCCAAATTAAGATGGGTTTTACCATTAAACTGCTTTGAAGGACCAATGCAGTTTCAGTCATTATCCTGGGTCACTGTGCATACAATTGGGCATGCTCTTCAACTGGTAAGACTTTTTATCACAGAATCTATTCTGTTTAATGTAGTACTAGCCACCATTAGCCTTTAATGTGCCTGATAATGATAGCCTACTAGCGATATGATTTTTATGTGCAGTTAATGTCAAAGCCTTGTGTCAAATAGATAATGTGCTTGAGAAAAATTATCCACAAATCCAGATAAGCCTAGATATATTTAGATGTTGCACGTGTTGTTTTTACAGACTTTTGTGGAGAGACACTGTTGCACGTTAGACAGGAAGAGAAAAGTGATTAGACGTGATGTCTGACAGTTTTACCTCCAGGCAGTGCAGCAAAGTGACATATTTTTGGTGTGTGTTGAGATCGTGCACAGATGACTGTCCATGGAATGAATGTGTAGCGTTGTTTGGCAGTCAACGCTGAAGTTTTGGATATTATGGGTGCGCGGGCACCAGTGGGGACTGTGGTGTGCTTGCCGTGCCGCTTTGGTGTGGTGTTTGTCTGCTCCGTGAGTGCCAAGTGGTTGTCTGGAAACTCCGCTATCATAGCAGCATTGTATTGTAATTTTTAAACACTAGGGGCCATATTACATAACTGATGCAGTCATCAGCTGTCAAAGACGTAGAATGCATTTATGGGCATTTCCAAATTCATTTCCTTATCACAGCAGAACAGAAACTAATTTTCCGCCAGGTGCAAGTTGCGAAGAGGCTGGTCTAATTATTCAGAGGTGTGTTTTGGATAATCCAATCTAATGTGCTGCCAAAGCACGTGCATGTAAGCAAAAATGCACCCGATAGTAAAGCTGCTTAGTAATAAGGAAGACATCAATCACAGTTGATGCCCAGTTAGATATTTCAGAGAAAACAAAAGGGTAAGAACTTTGGACTGAAAGATCAGCTAAGTGGTTTAATGTAGTGTGCACGGCAGCAACACACAGACATGAATGGGTTTGAAACTTCAGGAAAAGAGGATGCCTGTGCAAATTTTCATAAACATTAACGATGGCGCGGAAGTTGCTCCCAGGCCATGGGGAGATTGAGTGCTCCCTCTCCTGTTGCTTTCGCTGACTGACAATCTCCCTTGTCTTGTGCGGGGGTCTGCCGAGTTTGTGGGTCTCTGTCCCAGTCGCTCCAGGGCGGGAGGGAAGGAGGAGCTCTGGCACGGCTTCCTGTCCACTGTCAACCCCCGCCACAAAGTGAGCCTGCTCTCGGTGGGCCCTCCCGGGTGACAGTCAAGGTGCTTGATGGGGAAGAACCGGGTCTGTAGGCACGGTGTGGGTGGCCTCGGCCCGACTGTAAAACCGGGGACGCATGACTGAGGCAGATATGGACCCATCTCCTGTCTCTCTGGGGAGTTACAGTGAAAAGTAGAACGCTGCACACTCCATGTTCATTCATTTATTCCCCTAAAAATAAACACATTAATGCATAATAAGTCCATGATGAAAACAAAAATGTGGATAGAATAAAAATCTTAAACTGACACACCTCCCCCCATGCGCCACACATCCCTATGGAATGCACACATGCTCCCTGTTCATTCATTCATTCCACTAAAAAAAAAAATAAAATCATACATTAACCCCTTGCACTCAGGTCAATTTTCCTAAAAACGCCAAAAAATAATGTGCCCAAAGTAAATCAAAAGCTGTTATTCAACCCTTTGCAGCATCTTCATGGGGTTGGTCTCATTTAAAAGAAAACACTTTGATTTTTTTGGCAAAAAAAAACATGATCTCTCTAAGTGCTCCGGCCACTGTGATTTTCTGGATTTTTTTTCTCATTTTGTCTCTCATAGTTGAGGTATACCTATGACGAAAATTGGAGACCTCTCTCATCTTTTAAGTGGGAGAACTTGCACAATTGGTGGCTGACTAAATACTTTTTTGTCCCACTGTAGTGAACTTGAAGAAAATAAATTTGGCCTGGGTGTTTTTTTGGATACAAATGCTTGCAAATAACACACGGCTTCAGATCCGGGCTGGAAAATGCAACAGAAATGTAGAACCAAGTGTTATCCAGCTGAGGTCCAAATTTTGTAACAATACCACAAAAAAGGAATATATTACACAGCTTTGTTCTCAGGTAGTTCTCAGGCGTTTTGGAACTGTGCCAAATTGTGCCAAATGGCACAGTTTGGAAAAACGTCTGTAACTTTTGAATGATTCAATGTAGAAGCTTCATTTAGGGCTCTAATGAAAGGTCACACTCAGGGCTGTCTGTGTGTGTGTGGGTTTGTCCCCCCCCCCCCCCCCCCCGCTACAGAGGATGGACTTTGGCCATCGCTACACAATGGATTAGCCTCATGTGGCGATGTGGGACAGCAGCGCAATCACCGCGGCTCCCCCCCCCCCCCGCTACAAAAGAATAGCGGGGGTGGGGGGGTGTTCACGGTCTGAACGCGGCGAACAACCCCTTGTACAGCCGCGCCGCACAGTTGTAATTTACCGATCGGTCAAAAGTCATTTTGGATTACAATTTTCAGGGATAAATAATAATTTAGCTTATAACACCTTACCTCTTCACAGCAGCGTCCTGGCGAACTTCTCTTCCCCATTGTCAGATGAACGCGACGCTGGTCCGCTCGTGGATCCCGGTCAAAACATAATTCCATTATTGCGGTTTTGGCAAATGATTTACGACCTTTGTCGTCAGCCTCCGTCGGTCTAGGATGACGGAAGAGAATCCTAAACGTCTATTCTGCTGGAATGAGTGCAGGTCGCACTTGTGGGTGGTCTCCGTGCTGCTGGGTCTGTAGCAGGTTCTTCCAGCGTCCTTTTTTTCATCTGTTGCAGCAGTAATGTCTCTCTTCACCCAGCCCGAACTTCTGTGCTTCAATTGGCTCCTGCATTCACAGTAGGCGGGTCCTCCTTCCTAGGTTTTCATTCATTGGTTCTTCAAGGTTTCAGAAACCCAATTCAAGGCTCTTATTAGTCGAATGAGAGGTCAATCAGATGAACTAATCTGTTTGCGGCTGTGTCTGCAGCTTTTATTTTCAGTGCGCGCTTGGACGCCATACACCACCTACATCACAATCTCCATCAGGATCTCTATCATGCGTCCGAGAGCGCACAAGGGCGCTCTCGTGCGTCCTAGGACGCAGAGACTTGCCCGCCCGCGGTACAACGGAGCGCAAGAGGTTAATACCTACTCTGTAGAATCCAATGGTAAGTCCACAATTAAAATGACAGTGTGGATGGAATAAAAACTATTTAGTGTGTGATCATATTATAAATGACAGGTGATTATGACTGTTACAACTCTCTCCATTAAAATAACAGAAGATCCAAGTGCATGTTGTTTCCTCATGAGCTCCACAGTGGCGTGATTTCAAAACACGCCACTGAAATAGCATTAAACAATGCCCTTCTGATGACAAACCTCCTTTTGCCTGATCACAAGCAGATTGTCATGAAATGCCCCATAATAGTGATGCGCATGAGACTACGTGCAACCACACCTCTGAGCAGAACCCCCACCTCCTAGCGCAAAGTGGGCACACTGTCTACTGGTAATTAGATGGCGTGACGCAAAGCACAAAAAACAGACAATGCACTGACAGAAAGTAAAACAAAATTGGCATATGGCAGAAAGTCTGGCAGAAAAGTCCACTGATGACCGTCAAAATAGGGCCCTAGATCTTTAATAGTGATGCACGATAGTAGAATTTTTGCCGACAGCCAATATGCCGATAATTTAAAATTAATTTTTGGCGATACTGATATATGCACATATTTTTTCCCCACCTATTTACATCTCCTTTGACTTACAGTGATGTTTAACTGGCATATAAAAACCACTTTCCCCAAGGAAAATAAGACAACTACATCTACTTAATATGAAAATAAATGTGTGGTATGTACTTTCAGACAAATGTACGAGGGGGAGGCTGGCTCTGTATCCCTCTATAACCGGGCTCCTCAAATGGCGGACCCCGGTCTGGATCCGGACCCAAAGGGTCTTCCGCCTGGCCCCAAAGCCTTTTTGATACCATTTTTTTTTGGGGGGGGGGACACGCTTGTTTCGTTTTAATGAAAGACAAAAATGGAACTCAAACACTGTAATGGCTGCCAGCCGGACAGTTAATGGCGTTAGGACAGCACTGGAGGGATTGCGGTCTGAGGTTCCATCAAACCAGGGCAAAATGCTCAGGGGAGGCAAGCAAGTATGAGAAATCACACAGCACTCCCCATCTCAAGGAGAGAAAGAAAATGGTTACAACCACCGCTGGTGACTGGAGAATTACAACTTGGAAAGGGCGCCTACATTCCACTTTTGATAATCAGGGTCTCCGTCCACTCCACGCCATGGTACCCTGCATCACCACACTCCACGGATGATGCAAAAATGAAAGTCTGAGAGCCACCGTCAGACAGAGTTGTTTTCAGTTTTTATTAAAAGTCTGATATTTATGTTAGAAATTCTGTGTATTTTTGACTGAAGGAATATGTTACTGTTTATTTTTTCAACTTTATTTAGTATATGAACTTCTCTGTTCTTACCAACTTTGCTACACTGTTTATGTGTGACTGAATCACTGTTGTCTACGTGCATTGAGCGACACCTGTGCTTTTGACCACTTCGTTCAAACAGCAGATTTAACCAATTTGGTGGCAGCCTGACCACTACCACCAACTTGGCTGTGCTGCTACTGTATCTCGAAGAGCGCGATCTTTAGTGGTGGGAAAAAAAAGACTGATTCAGTGATGGATCGCGATACTTGGCACTGGTGACAATGCATCGATCCATAAAGGCACAGATCGATCTTTCATTTAAAAAATGCACACACATGTACTTTTGGGTTATCAGTCAAACAGTAGTGTTTTCAGTCCACTAGATGGCGCAAAGCAAACACCCAGTCAAGTGAAGTCATAGCTTGTCTCAGTGATTTGCAGCCAGCTCTGAAAGTTAGGAAGCGGTTAGCTCAAAGTTAGCTCAAATGTTGGGCCTTTTTTGGATTTTATAACAAAGATGGAAGGAAAGGACTTCCGGTTATGGCTGCCACGTGAGAAGGACTCTCACTCTGCTCTGCTCCTGGAGAAAAAAAATCGGCAAATAACTCTCTCATTTGGGACAGAACGTATCCCAGCGTTTGGGTGAGGATATGTCGGTGAAGCCTAAGGCTGGAAAACCAGGTAGAGGAAAAAGCGAGCCGCCGAAACAGTCCAAATTAACGGACTTTCAGGTCTGTGACGCAGCAGATAAAGCTCCATATATGGCAGAGGAAGCTAGCAGCGGTGCGGTATCTGTGGGAAACGGCACAGGTGCGGTGCTAGCTGCCATAAGTTCAATGAGAGCAGACTTTTCCTCTAAATTTGATGGGATTATGGCAGCGTTGGAAGGAATGAGAAAGGAATTGGGTGACTGTGTAGAATGAATGGCGCAGGTGGAGCTTCGTGTCTCTAGTGCTGAAGATGACGTCACCTGTCTTCAATTAAAGGTGCGCACTTTGGAAAAAATAAATAAATGTCTGGAAGATAATGTCCTGGATTTGGAGTCCCGGTCGAGACGGAACAACTTGAGGCTGGTGGGTCTACCGGAGGAATCCGAAGGTCGGGACTCATGTTCCTTTCTGGAAAAGTGGATTCCGGAGGCGCTGGGCAGCGCGGAGCTGCAATCAGCAGTGGTTCTGGAAAGCGCACACCGTATTGGCCCACGGAAAGATAAGGGACCACCGAGGACCCTAATTATGAAGTTCCTCAGCAACAGAGACAGGATGAAGATCTTCAACGCTGCACGAGCTAAAGGAGAGATTAAACACCAGGACCAGCAGGTGCGGTTCTACCCAGATTTGGCCACAGGAATCCAACAATTGAGGAAGCAGTTTGATCCCGTACGTAAAGAGCTGCGCAACCTTGGGATTCGTCATGGTGTAATTTATCCTGCGAGACTGTTGACCACGTATGGGGGCAGAACCCACATCTTCAAGACCCCAGAGGAGGCGCAGGAGTTCATCAAGAAGATCCAAGAAGAGACTGGTGGGAGCTAAGCATGAACAAAATATAAGGTAGAATATTTAAGCATTTGCACAGGCATCTGACTGACTTGAAGCAAATAGCAAGTTTACAAAATATAGATTGTATTATATATTTAAAAAAAAACAAAAAAAAACTATGATGTACAAAGTTGCTAAAAGTGTTGGAGTTAAGTTGGAAAACTACAGAGGAGAGTTAATGTTACGTCATTAATAGCAGTAGAGTTAGGGTGATTGGGAGGATGAAGAAGGAGTGGCTTTGGCTGTTCCTCGTGGGTGTGGAGCGGTCGATGGCTATATCGGGAGACGGAATTTTTCTTTTGATTTTGGGGGGATCGCCACAAATGTGGGAAGGGGGAAATTGTTTGTGTGTAGTTTGTAGGATGAATGTTCAACCACTCATTTTTTTGCTTCTCTGTATGAGCATGTTTACACTGCAAGGTAATCCCAAACTCCCTATTGATCATAAACCAAAGCGTTAATCTTAATTTAACTTCATGGAATTGCAGAGGTCTACAAAATTTAAAAAAACTTAAACAAGTTATGAATAAAATAAAAGACATGGGTTAAAAAATTGTGTTTTTACAAGAAACTCATCTAATAGAGGAGGATGTAAAAAGAATTAGGAGTAGATGGCAAGGAAGTGTTTTCACCTCATCATTTTCATCCCGAGCCAGGGGAGTTATGACTCTCATACATAAATCAGTCCCATTTCAAGTGAAAAATGTAATTGGAGACAAATTTGGAAGATATGTAATCATTCAAGGATCTTTGCTATTAGAAAATATAAATTTGGTGAACTTATATGGTCCCAATATAGATGATCAAAAGTTCTTTGCTAATTTATTTCTTATCTTATCATCACTTACAGGGCAACATATAATAGCAGGGGATTTTAATTGTACATTGAATCCCGGTATAGATAGATCAAAAGGACTGGACTGTACGCACAATGGATGTAGGATGACCATTAATCATTTTATGAAAGAATTGAGATTGCTAGATATATGGAGAGAAATGAAACCACAAGTTAAAGCCTACTCTTGTTATTCCAGTACCTACAAGACATTCTCACGTATTGATTATTTTTTGATTTCCACAGAATTAAGGTCCAAGATTCAAAACTGCTTTTATGATAACATCGTGATCTCTGATCATGCACCCTGCTGTCTAATATATGTAGATAAGAAATTGACAAAGGAATCAGGTAGATGGCAATTTCAGCATAAATGGCTTCAGGATGAGGAATTTGTCAAGTACATAGAAAAACAGATAGATGAGTTCTTTGACATCAATACTACACAAACATCAGCATGTGTAAAGTGGGAGGCTTTCAAAGCTTTTATTAGGGGACATATTATTAGTTATACAGGTTCAAAATCTAAGAAGACTCGAGAGGAGAGAGCCCAGTTGGAACATAAAATAAAAAGTCTTCAGGAAAAAGTGTATGCAGGAAGTGATCCAAGGTTGGAGAATGAATTACTGATTTTGAGAGCTGAATATGACAAAAAATCAGCGAATAGAGCTGCCTCGAGTCTTCTAAGATTGAAACAATCTTTTTATGAACAAGGTGAAAAATCAGGAAAATTATTGGCATGGCAGATTAAACAATTAGAATTTAAAACACCAATTACCAGTATTATAAGTAATGGACAGGTAGTTATAGATCCTTTAGAAATTAATAGAGCCTTTAGAGATTACTATGAAAAATTATATGATACCAAAAATGAATCTGATTTAACAAAACTAAATGGGTTTTTGAATGAACTATCTATACCGTGTATTCCAAATGAAAACAGGGAGATATTGGAGTCTAAAATTAGTCAAGAAGAAGTTGGGCTAGCCATTGATAATATGAAATCAGGAAAAAGTGCAGGACCAGATGGTCTTCCAGTTGACCTTTATAAAAAAATTTAAGAATAAATTAATAAAACCTTTTTTGGAAATGGTTTTAGAAGCATTTCAAAATAGTAATTTACCATCATACATGAATAATGCCTTAATTATACTGTTGCCAAAACCAGGTAAACCCTCTAATAAATGTGAAAATATGAGACCAATAAGCCTATTAAATGCCGACCTTAAGATAATCTGTAAAATTTTAGCAAGACGAATACAAGAAATTTTACCAAATATTATTAATCGAGATGAGAATGGCTTTATAAAGGGAAGACAAGGCTTCCATAATGTAAGAAGACTATTTAATATTATTTATTCTAATAAAGAAGCACCGGATACAGCTCTCCTATCACTGGACGCCGAAAAGGCCTTTGATAGAGTCGAATGGCCCTTTCTTTTTGAAGTCTTACAAAGGTTTGGACTTGGAAATAATTTCATAAAATGGGTTCAGATAATATACAATAATGCTACAGCAGAAATCCTAACAAATAACAATATTTCAAAATCAATAAAAATCAATAGAGGATGTCGACAAGGCTGTCCACTTTCACCTTTACTGTTTACTACGGCAATTGAACCTTTAGCGATGGCGATACGTTTACATTCACAAATATATGGAATTAAAGTTGGACCAACAGAACATAAAATCTCCCTGTACGCCGATGACATAATTTTGTTTATGTCGAATTTTAAAAAAATCAATTCCGACCTTGTTGAATTTAATAAAGAATTTGGGGGAAATATCAGGATATAAAATAAATAAAACTAAATCTTCAATATTAATGCCAAATGAGACCCAGAGAAATTACCCAGCCCCTGAGGTAAATCAATTCAACGTTGTAAATCAGTTTAAATATTTAGGAATCCAAATTGTGCCTAAGCTAGAATCAGTCGCCAGTGTCAACTATGAAGCCTTAATGACAGATATCAATGAGTTAATTCAGAGATGGATGTCACTACCAATGTCGATGATCGGGAGAATCAATATACTTAAAAGTAATATTTTACCTAAAATACTTTATTTATTTCAATACATTCCCTTACCACCACCTTTAGATTTATTCTCAAGAATTAAAAAAAAGTTAGTGGAATTTATATGGAACAACAGGAGGGCTAGATTACGTCTGTCTTTATTATATTTACCATTTGATCGTGGAGATCTGAAATGTCCAAATTTTATGTTGTATTATTGGTCAGCACAACTGAGGTCTATGACATATTATTTTTCATCAAATGATCTCCCTCACTGGACTGAACTGGAATCATACAATTTACCTTTACCTCTTCCCATATTCATATACTCAGATTCGGCAAAAAAATTACAAAAACAAGTTAAAAATCCATTTGTAAAGCATATGATCAAAATATGGTGTGAAGCTAAAAACTATTTAAAAGAACCACACTTATTGTCACAATTTAGCCCAATATGGGGTAATCAATATTTTAAACCAGGGAGAGTGGATGCTGTATTTAAAGTATGAAATTTAAAAGGGATTCAAAAGATTCAAGATTTATATTTGCCATGTGCAGATAACATAATGTCTTTTGAAGAGCTGAGGATCAAATTTAATCTTAATAGAACACATTTTTTTAAATATCTTCAACTTAGAAACTTTATTCGATCAAATCAAAATAATGCTCTCACCCGACCTATTTATTCATCCTTGGAAAAAATGTTGATGAAAGATAGTAAAAGAAAGGGTATTATTTCAGAGTTTTATAACTCATTGACACTATCCTCAAGTGAAAACTCACAGAAAAGATTAAACTACTGGAAAGAAGATCTGCAAACTGAAATTTCAGAAGAACAATGGGAACTGGCTTGTACAGAAGCTCAAACCAAATCAATAAATGTACGTCTTAAATTGATACATTTTAAATGGTTAATGCGGATGTATGTTACACCAGAGGAGTTAAATAGATATAACAAAAATATACCAGATACGTGCACAAAATGCATGGAAAGTAAAGGAACCCTATTTCATTGTGTATGGGAATGTAGAATAATTAGAATGTTTTGGGAAGAGGTGAGGGGAACAATTGAAAAAATAATCTCAAAACAAATCATATTGAATCCTAAATTGTTTTTGTTGGGTCTGCATCCAGAAAAGCACAACTTTAATAAAAGTGAAAGAGCATTCATAGACCTCAGTTTGCTTAACGCCAAAAAATGTATTGCACTACTGTGGAAAAAGACTCATAGACCAGATGTGACTCAGTGGTTAAGACAGATGTTAACAAACCTTCCATTTGAAAGAATGACATACATACTGAAATCAAAGGAAATTGTGTTTGAGAATATATGGAGACCTTTTATTGATTATGTAAAAAATTTAAACATAACTCTTGAAGAAGAAGGTGAATGATGTGTGTGGACCTTGTAAATTCCAAACTGGTGAACATAATATGTATACTTATGTAATGGATTGTCTAGACTAAACAGAGGAGCATTGTTGAAGACTTGATTTTGTTGGTGGTTGTGGGTGTTTTTAGTGCATTTTTTTTTTTGTGGCTGCACGGTGGCGCAGTGGTTAGCACTGCGGCAGCACAGTTTACCCTTGGCCGGGGGATTGTGGGGATCATGGGATCGTGGGTTCGATCCCAGCCCCCGACCAACAGTGATCTGTGTGGAGTTTGCATGTTCTCCCCGTGTTGCGTGGGTTTACTCCGAGATTTCTCCGGTTTCCTCCCACATGCCAAAAACATGCATGTTAGGTTAATTGGCTGTTCTAAATTGTCCCTAGATATCTGTTTCCCATAGGCCCTTAGAATAGAGGGTTAGTATTAATGAAAGCGCTTTGAGTGGTCTTTGTGACTAGAAAAGCGCTATATAAGTGCAGGTTAGTTAGTTAGTTAGTTAGTTAGTTAGTTGTAGTACTTTAGTGTTAGTGTTTGATTGTTTGTGTCATGTTTGTTAAAAAAAAAAGGTTCAATAAAGATATTGTGGAAAAAAAAGATGGAAGGAAAGACCTTGACATGACACACAACCTGCAAGAAAACCTGCATGAAAAAAAGAAAAAACACTCAGAATACGGTGGGCCACACACGTCTCGGAGCAGCATTAGCAACGACTAAGCTAAAGAGACACCAACATGGAGTTTTTTCTCCAAGCATCAAGTAAATAAAGTTTATTTCTGAAGTGCTTTTCAGAGACATAGTCACAAAGCACTGTACAAAAAAATAGAATAAAAGGAAGTTGGTAAAAATCATTTTACAATTACAAAAACAAGTTAAAACACAAAGTTAAAATAATTTAGAAATATTAGACTTGCCATTAAAAAGCAGTTGAAACTCAACAGAAATTCTCATTAAAAAAGTTTTCAGCTGCTTTTTAAAAGAGGCCACAGAGTCAGCTCGATGTATCTGGAGTGGGAGTCTATTTCAAACACCGTCCATTACCCTCTTTGTGTGCAAAGATGTGTCTCCACGGAAAATGAAGCCCCGAGAATACTTTATTATATGAAAGAGATGTGAACAGTTTTACTTTGGGACACGATCCAAGGTTGAATAAGGTGAAAAAATTTGAAATATATGGGATCCTGCTACTCAGTTATTGTGATATCGTGATTATTGTTGAATCATGATAGTATCGAATCGTGACTCAAGAATGTAAAACTTTTTTCTTTTAAATTTGCCACTTTTTTCCCTCATAAATCTGCTGTTTTTGTATCTTAAACCTGTATTTTTTTCTTGTAAATTTTAACCTTTTTATAATAGATGTTTCTTCCAGTAAATTTAAATAGTTTGTCTTCACTACATTTCCAACCTTTGTGTACAATTGTTTCTTTTAAATTTGCAATTTTCTTTCTCATAAATTTGACTTTTTTCTTGTAAATTTGCAGCTTTTTTCTCATCGGTGTACATTTGTACATTCTCATAAATTTGTGACTGACTCCAATGATATTTAAAGTGTCCCCTCAATATTTACTCAGAGAAAATGTTCCATTTATTGTCCCTCCCAACATAGAAATTAAATATTCGCCCATGCACCATGTTGGCACTGCTGCAGATCTCTGACCCACTGGAAAAAACAAATGCGGACCCCTGGCAAAAACATTTGAGGACCCCTGCTCTATAATATTAAAATATACACAGTCCAGTGTGTTATCGCCTCGTGTTGCACACTTAACTTAGCACACAGCAGAGTGTGAAATTAGCATAAGCATCTGGACCACTGTTACCATGGCAACAGAAAATTCTCATGGCAGAAGAAACTGTCAGCAGCTACAGGTCCGGTGAGCAGTACTTATCGATGACCACAGAGTTTGTAACCAAGCCCATATTCATATATACAAAATCCACTTCCACAGCTCTGACCAGATTCCTCTGTCCAGCACTTTAGTGTAATTAGCAGCATGCTAGCTCAACCACGATGTCTATGATCTTGGGGTGTAGTCAGCTTTGAATGATGATCTGGGTTACACAGCCACTTTTTGTGTGTCAATCCTGCTTTCAAGGGATCACATTTGAGACAAAAAGGCTAGGCAGCTTTGGTCTGTTTGGAGCTCTCTTAGCCAACCTGCTTCTGTTTATGCAGTTGCCTCCACTTCTGTCTAAGGAGAGTGGAATGAGAACATGGCATATTCTCCTGATGTGCAGTAATTCCTTTCTGCTGTAGAAGATGTTTGATAAACTTCAAAAACACTTAACCACAGAAAGTAATAACGAAATAACCACGGCCGAGGGAGTACAGCGCGGCAGCCTGAGTGTGAAGGGGGCAGCCATGTTAGTTGAGATACGCTCTTCTGATGTAATGATGTCAGTCCCTCGTGCCGAGGGAAAAGCGTAACGTCACCAGCAGAGCGCCACTCCAGACATCATGTTTTCATTTTCAAAGCGTCCAAGTAACTAACAGTCCTCTGGATCAGCTCCAGCTGATCCAGAGAGAAAAGAAGAAAAGAAAAGAGAAAAGAAGAATCACAAATTTATCAGAAAAAAGATCACCAGAGGCGATTGCAGCTTTAAAAAAAAAACAACTTATGAATCAGGATTGGCATGGAGTGTATGTAGAAGATGTTAACGATTATTACAATGCTTTTTTAAAACATGTATGACTGGCATTGTCCTCTGAAGCAACATAGAGAAAATGTAAGGAAAAGCAGAAAGCCAAGGGTAACAAAGGGCTTGGAGAAGGCTTGTAAAAAGAAAAATAGGCTTTATAGGAAATTTCTTCAGTACAGATCAAAAAAGAAAGAGGATAAATATAAAAACTACAAAAACAAATTGACAGCAATTATGAGATTGCAAAAAAAGGCCTACTATGACCAGTTATTGCAAAATCATAACTAAAAAAGCACTCATAGAGCGCATACCTCCGCCAAGGCTCTTTCCGTTTCTCATGGATCACCTCCAAAATGTAATGGGTTTGTGTGTAGGCCTATAGCCACTTGTGGTGAAAATTGCATCAGTCTGTCCATCAGTTTTGGAGTATTGTTGCTAACACACTGTGAGAAGATAAGAGCCTTGGCTGAGGTATGCATTCTCAGATCATCACCAAAATGTAATGGGTTCCACTCTAGGCCAAGAACCACCTGTGGTGAAAATTTCATCCAAATACATGCAGTAGTTTTTGTGTAATCCTGCTGCACAAATACAAAGAAAGCCCCTGGTGGAGGTATGCACTTTCAGATCATCACCAAAATGTAATCATCTGTAGGATACCCCATTTCTGACAATCTCTGAAAATTTCATGAAAATCTGTCCATAACTTTATGAGTTATCTTGCTAATAAACAGACAGACAGACAAACCAACGCCGATGAAAACATAACCTCCTTGGCGGAGGTAAAAATAATATCAAGGGCACTCGGAAAGAGTTAAATTATATGATTAAAAACTGTAGCAAAAAAAAAAGAGTTTCCAACATCTATTGTTAAAGCTGATGATTCAGTTATTGAAAATATTGATGATGTTGTTAATGAATTTCATGATTTTTTTGTTAATGTTGGTCGAAATTTGGCTTAAGTAAACATGGAGATAAAGAAGAATGTTTTGATTGTGCAAATAAAAGCTGTAATTCTATGTTTCTTGGTCAGAGTGATATGGTAGAAGTGGTGAGAAACTTTCAAAACAAAAAAAATCCACTGATAGTAATGCTATTGACATGTTACTCATAAAACAACTAACTAACTAACTAACCTGCACTTATATAGCGCTTTTCTAGTCACAAAGACCACTCAAAGCGCTTTCATTAATACTAACCCTCTATTCTAAGGGCCTATAGGAAACAAATATCTAGGGACAATTTAGAACAGCCAATTAACCTAACATGCATGTTTTTGGCATGTGGGAGGAAACCGGAGAAATCCCGGAGTAAACCCATGCAACACGGGGAGAACATGCAAACTCCACACAGATCACTGTTGGTCGGGGGCTGGGATCGAACCCACAATCCCACGATCCCCACAATCCCCCGGCCAAGGGTAAACTGTGCTGCCGCAGTGCTAACCACTGCGCCACCGTGCAGCCCAACAAGTGATTAACAGTATTCTGGAACCATTTACTTATATCTGTAGTAAATCATTCTTCACTGGTGCATTCCCTGACAAAATGAAAACTGCAAAAGTAACTCCTATTTATAAAAATGGTGATAAGCACATTATGTCAAACTACAGACCTGTTTCTTTGTTACCTCAGTTTTCTAAAATACTAGAGAAACTGTAAATAGACTTGATGGTTTTATTGACAAATATGGCTTATTGAATAAACACCAGTATGGATTTAGACAGAACTGATCTACAGCTCTAGCAGTAATGGAATTTGTGGAAAACATTGCAACAGCATTTGATAACAAATGCACACAGTCGGTGTGTTTATTGATTTGTGTAAAGCATTTGATACAATTAACCATTCAAAACTACTTCAGAAATGTGAGAAGTATGGCATAAGAGGTGTTGCATTACATTGACTCAGAAGTTATTTACACAGTAGATTTCAGTATGTTACAATTAATAATACAAAATCATAACTTAAACCAGTAACCTGTGGAGTTCCACAAGGCTCGGTTTTGGGACCCAAGTTATTCATACTGTATTTAAACGATATTTGTGTTGCATTCAATGTGTTGAAATATATTATTTGTGCAGATAAGAATTTGTTTTATTCAGGAATAGACATAAGACAATTAATGGAAATAGAAAAAGAATTGATTAATATGAAAAAGCGAAGAAAATAAATTATCATTAAATGAAGATAAAACAAAGTTTATGTTTCTGAAGGAGGTAGGGTAAACCGTGAAATAAAACTAAAAAATAACAATAGTGAAATTGAAAGAGTGTATGAAATGAAATTTTTAGAATCAGAATCAGGTTTATTGCCATTGTTCATGTAGTACACAAACTAGGAATTTGTCTCGGTACAATGCTGCAACATTAAACATGATAAGATAAGAGAAATAAACTATACATGTAATAAAGTGTAGGATAAGATTAAGTGATACTGGTCAACAGTTAAAATATATATTAGCCAGCAGCAGATACTGTGGAGAACTATATAGTGCAGTCGGTAATGCAGGAAGAAAACAGTGATGATTGACATGAGTCTGGTTGAGCTGCTGTACATGGTGCACGAGAGTCACTTAGTGTTCAGCAGTCTAATGGCAGAGGGGAAGAAGCTGTTCATGTGACGGGAGGTTTTAGTCTGGATGGACCGAAGTCTTCTACCAGAGGGGAGGGGGGCAAACAGTACATGACCAGGGTGTGAGGGATCGGCTATGATCCGGCCAGCACGCCTCCGGGTCCTGGAGATGTACAGATCCTGGAGAGATGGGAGCTTGCAGCCGATCACCTTCTCAGCAGTGCGCACGACGCGCTGCAGCCTTAGTCTGTCCCTGGCAGTGGCTCCTGCGTACCACACGGTTATGGAGGTGGTGAGGATGGACTCGATGATGGCTGTGTAGAACTGCACTAACATCTTGGTGGGTAGCTTGAGCTTCCTCAGCTGCCGCAGGAAGAACATCCTCTGCTGGGCTTTTTTGATGAGTGAGCTGATGGTCAGCTCCCATTTGAGGTCCCTGGTGATGGTAGTGCCTAGGAAGCGGAAGGAATCAGCAGTGGTGATGGGAGAGCCTGAGAGGGTGAGGGGGGACAGAGGAGTAGTGACTTTCCTGAAGTCTACAATCATCTCCACTGTCTTCAGAGCGTTCAGCTGCAGGTTGTTATTGCTGCACCAGGACGCCAGCTGGGCCACCTCTCTCCTGTAGGCGGACTCGTCGCCGTTGGAGATGAGCCCGATGAGGGTGGTGTCGTCCGCAAACTTGATCAACTTGACAGACTGGTGGCTGGAGGTGCAGGAGTTGGTGTAAAGGGAGAAGAGTAGGGGGGAAAGTACACAGCCCTGGGGTGATCCGGTGCTGATGCTAGTATAGTCTGAGACAGTCTTTCCCAGCCGCACATGCTGCCTCCGGTCCGTCAGGAAGTCGATGATCCACCTGCAGAGGGAGTCAGGCACGTTGAGCAGGGACAGCTTGTCCCGGAGCAGAGCGGGGCGGATGGTGTTGAATGCGGAGCTGAAGTCCACAAACAGGATCCTGGCGTAGGTTCCCGGGGAGTCCAGGTGCTGCAGGATGGAGTGGAGGGCCAGGTTGACTGCATCGTCTACAGACCTGTTGGCTCGGTAGACAAACTGCAGCGGGTCCAGGAGAGGGGTGGTGATGGACTTGAGGTGGGACAGGACCAGGCGCTCAAAGGACTTCATGACTACAGAGGTGAGCGCTACAGGTCTGTAGTCATTAAGTCCAGTGATCCGTGGCTTCTTGGGGACAGGGATGATGGTGGAGGATTTGAGGCAGGACGGCACGTGGCATAACTTAAGGGAGGTGTTAAAAATGTCTGTGAATACAGGAGCCAGCTGTTTCGCACAGAGTCTCAGGGTGGAGGGAGACACGCCGTCTGGGCCGGGGGCCTTGCGCGGGTTCAGTCTGGAGAACTGTTTGAGCACATCCTGCTCACTGATGATAAGGGGAGGGGGGGAGGTGGGGGGGGTGCCTTAAATGAAGTAGGGAATGTGGAGGCTGTGGAGCTGGAGGGAGGGGGGGAGTTGGACACAGATGACGAGGTGTCAAAACGGGCATAGTGTTGGGACAGTCTCTGACAAAGGGCTTTGTCATCCTGACCTTTAGGAGCCTGAGGCCGATAGTTGGTGATCTGCCTCAGTCCTCTCCACACGGAAGCCGAATCATTAGCAGTGAACTGCTGCTGGAGTCTCTCTGAGTACACAGATTTAGCCCTCTTCAGCTCTCTGTTAAACCGGTATTTAACCTCCCTGTAGCAGTCCCTGTCTCCACTTTTCAGCGCTGCTTCCTTCTCCTTCCTGATCTGTCTGAGCTTAGCTGTGAACCAGGGTTTGTCATTAGAGTAACTCACCCTGGTGCGTGATGGAAGAATGTTCTCTTCACAAAAGTGGATATATGAGTTCACAGTGTCCGTGTACTCATCCAGATCATGCGTGGCTCCTTTAAGCATGCCCCAGTCAGATATTTCCATGCACGTTTCCAGCTTCTCCTCAGCATCACTGGTCCGTATCTTCGTAGTGCTCACAACAGGTTTAGTGAGCTTCAATCTCTGTCTGTATGTGGGAATGAGGTGAACCATCACGTGATCAGATAATCCCAGCGCAGCTCGAGGGACAGCGCGATATGCGTCTTTCACTGTGGTGTAACAGTGATCCAGTGTGTTTAATCCTCTGGTGGGGCATTTAATAAACTGTTTGTAGCGGGGGAGATCGTGGCTCAGATTGCACTGATTAAAGTCGCCAGCCACAATAATCAGCGAGTCTGGAAAACTCCGCTCTGTGTGTTGAATGTGATCCGCGAGCACGCGCTGAGCTTCGCGCGTGTCCGCGTCGGGAGGGGCGTACACAGCGATCAGTATAAAATTTTTTAGGTGTGATTATTGATTCTAAACTTTGCTGGAAACCATACAGAGAATATATTAAACGAAAAAATTCAAAGTCCATCGCTGTTCTGTACAAAACTAGAAATTTATTGAATAAGAATTGTTTGTGGCTGTTTTATTGTTCATTGGTACTGCCATATTTGTCATACTGTGCAGAAATTTGGGGAAATGTGTATAAAACAAGCATAGACTCCAGCATCAAGCTTCAAAAAAGAGCCATTAGAATAATAAACAAAGCTGAATATCTCCAACCTACCAATCCAGTATTTGCAGCATCTGGACTTTTAAAGGTTCAAGATATTGTATACCTGAAAACTATGGTGGTACTTTTTCAGACTAAGAATAATAGTCTCCCTGTGATTATTCAAAGACTTTTTTTTAAAAGAAGAAAATGTAAACATAATTTAAGAGGCTTGTCTGTTTTTGAAATATGTAAAGTAAGAACAAATGTCAAATATAGATATGTTTCTGTTTTGGGTGTTAAATTTTGGAATGCACTTCATGATGAACTGAAAATGTGTCACTCTGTTGAGTTTCAGAAATGCTTTAAGGGGTAAATTACTTTAAAATAACTGTTACTTAAATGTTGATTTATTTTTTTTTTTTAGTTTACTTAATGTAAACCAATATGTATTTTCTGTTGTTTAGTTTTGGGTAATTCCAAGGAAGAAAACAGGATAAACATAAAAATAAGTCTTGGGCTTCTGCTTATTCCTTTTCAGTTGCAGTTATTTGTGTCTGAAGTAATTATTTCGTATATTGGTGTTTATGTGTAACTGAACTGAATAAATTTATCCATCCATCTTCTTCCGCTTAATCCTTTTTGGGTCGCGGGGGGACTGAAGCCTATCCCAGCATCTTTGGGCAAGAGGCAGGGTACACCCTGGGCAGATCGCCAGTCCATCACAGAACCAACACAGAGAGACAGACAACCATTCACTCTCACAGTCATACCTAAGGACAATTTAGAATCCCCAGTTGATGCCAATTAACCTAACTTGCATGTTTTTGGCATGTGGGAGGAAACCGGAGAAATCCCGGAGTAAACCCACGCAGACACGGGGAGAACATGCAAACTCCACACAGATCACTGTTGGCCGGGGGCTGGGATCGAACCCAGGATCCTCCGGCCAATGGTGAGTTGCTATGCTGCCCCAGTGCTAACCACTCCGCCACCGCGCTGCCCACTGTATAAATCATTCATTCATAATACAAAACAATATATTTGTGTTGTTTTTCTCCTATATGGATCCTTCTTTCATCAGTCAGGAAACAGGAGGTGAGGTTTTAGTAATCTCCCGCCATGATCGTGTTTGGTGATGTGGGATGATAAGCATTTTCACAAAAACTAAATATTACTCTGTTATTATACAACAGTGAACAACTTTAATTACGTGGAAAATTATCTTTTAAATTGACAAGATAAGATAAACTTTATTGTCCCTCAAGGGGAAATTTGTCTTGGGCTTGACACCCGTGCTGCAACCACACAATCCACACATACACAATGGATGTAGTATATAATAAATGAAATAAAACCCAATAAATAATACAAATACATACATACATAAATATACAACACCAGTCATTAAGAACAGGAGTTATAAGTGTCCCTGACCTATTTATCTGAGTTTAAAAGTTTTACTGACGTTGGGATAAATGAGTTCTTGTATCTATTGAACCTGCACTTGGGGACTCTGTATCTCCTCCCTGAGGGCAGCCGCACATATTCATTGTTTAGTACATGGCTCATGTCACTGATTATTTTTGAGCCTGTCTACAGGCTGCCTGTTCGTGTAAGATCTGCATGGGTAAATACTCTTTAACGCCAATAATTTTCCATGCTGTATGAATTAAACGCAACACTCTGTTCTTTAGTTTCACAGAGAGGTTGCCAAACCAAGCTGTAATGCTGTATCTAATACAGCTCTCCAACACAGCCTGGTAAAATATTAGCATAATCCTTTTATCAACACCATGTATTCTTAATCTACTCAAGAAATGCAGCCACTGTTGTAGTCTACTCCAGAGGTAATCAATGTGTGCTCCAGGTTTTTTTTTTTTTCCACAATATTTTTATTGAACCTTTTTTACAAACATAACACAAACAATCAAACACTAACACTAAAGTAATAAAAAAAAAATGTACTAAAACACACCAACAACCACTAACAGGAACAGGGTCTTCAACAATGCTCCTCTGTTTAGTCTAGGCAATCCATTACATAAGTATACATATTATACATTCACCAGTTTGGAATTTATAAGGTCCACACACATCATTCACCTTCTTCTTCAAAAGTTATGTTTAAATTCTTTACATAATCAATAAAAGGTCTCCATATATTCTCAAACACAGTTTCCTTTGATTTCAGTATGTATGTTATTCTTTCTAGTGGAAGGTTTGTTAAGATCTGTCTTAACCACTGAGTCACATCTGGTCTATGAGTCTTTTTCCACAGTAGTGCAATACATTTTTTGGCATTAAGCAAACTGAGGTCTATGAATGCTCTTTCACTTTTATTAAAGTTGTGCTTTTCTGGATGCAGACCCAACAAAAACAATTTAGGATTCAATATGATTTGTTTTGAAATTATTTTTTCAATTGTTCCCCTCACCTCTTCCCAAAACATTCTAATTTTCCTACATTCCCATAAACAATGAAATAAGGTTCCTTTACTTTCCATACATTTTGTGCATGTATCTGGTATGTTTTTGTTATATCTATTTAATTCCACCGGTGTAACATACATCCGCATTAACCATTTAAAATGTATCAATTTTAGACGTACATTTATTGATTTGATTTGAGCTTCTGTACAAGCCAATTCCCATTGTTCCTCCGAGATTTCAGTCTGCAGGTCTTCCCTCCAATAATTCAGTCTTTTCTGTGAGTTTTCACTTGAAGATAATGTCAATGAGTTATAAAACTCTGAAATAATACCCTTGTGCTCCAGGTTAATGAATTGTCAATAAATACTCCCAAATATTTATAGGAACTAACCTGTGTTATAGTGTGGTTGTGGATGACCACAGGCCTGTGGTCACCAACTCCCCTAGGGTCAAACACCATTTCCTTTGTTTTATCAGTATTCAAAATGAGATGACTGTCATCACACCAATTGACAAACCTCTGAATTTCGATAAAAATAGCTTGACAGATCATGAGTCTTTTGAAGTAGTGATGAAATAGCAGTGTCATCAGAAAATTTAATAATTTGATTGTCTGGATAGACACTTCTGCACTCATCAGTGTACAAGGTGAACAAAAATGGTGAACTAACACAGCCTTGGGGAGCGCCTGTGCTGAGGGTTCTGGATTTAGATAAAGTTCCATTTACACTAACTTGATGTTTACGATAAGTTAAAAATGAGTGGTACCATTTAATAACAACAGGATGTACTTTAAAATCATTTAACCTCTTAATTAAAAGGTGTGGCTGCAGTGTGTTAAAAGCTGAACTAAAATCAACCAATAAAAGACGTGCATATGAGGTTGTCTCCTCCAAATGTTTAAACACAGAAATGAGTTAAGGTTAAAATGGCATCCTCTGTACTTCTATTATTTTTATAAGCAAACTGCAGAGGATCCAAAAGTCCTCCAAAATCAGTTTTCAGAATGTCAATAACAATCTTCTCGAGGCACTTCATTACCAGTGAGGTCAGTGCAACAGGACGATAGTCATTATTCTCTTTGCAGCTTGCTTTTTTTGGTACAGGAATTATAATAGAGCTTTTCCAAATTACTGGGACAGAACACGTATCTAAAGACTTCTGGTAGATGGGACCCCAGGCTTCTGCTAGCTCCTCACTACATGACTTCAGTAAGTGCCCAGAGATCCCGTTTGGTCCAGATGCCTTCCTGGGGCCCATACGCAAGAAAAATCTTTCCACAACATGCTGGTCAACTATAATTTTTGCAGAGCCTGAAACTGATATAACATCCAGAGCAGCTTTTTGTTCATGAGAAAAAATCTCTAGTCTCAAATCTGCAAAAGAAATTATTCAACTCGTTTGCCTTTTCTTCCTCATTCATTACATTAATGCAGGTTTTGGATGGAGTCATCTTTGTCATAACTTTAACTGAGTCCCACAATTTCCTAGAACTTTTTCCTAGGCATTCAGATTCAAATTTCTTCCTCGTCTCATCTCTAGCTGACAAACATCATATGTGTAACTCATGGCAAAATTTGATTGGGATCAAAAGATAATTTCGCTCTTGCCATTCATTTCAATGGAGTTTTTTTCCCATTTAAGGTCCCATATGCTGAAGTGACTTAGGCTCTCTGTTGGCTGTAAATATTAATTTTAAACGCTCTATCGACCAATACCAATAGAATGCTGATACATATCGTGCATCCCTAATCTTTAATACTGGGTCAAACTGGACAAACTTTTCATAGGTGGGCCTATTCAGAGATCCTGATATTTGAAGGTGGAAGAAAAGTGAAAAGATTCTGACACAAATCAGTAAGAATCAAATTTTTCTTTTCAAAAAAAAAAAGGGGGGCACAAGATAGCATTTTAGACACTGTAGGGAATTTATATCCACTAGAGTCCAACTTTAACCCAAAAATACATTTAATTTTATTAATCTTGGAAGAGATCAGTCTGCCTCTGCCAAGGAGGTAATGTGATCGGGGTGGTTTGTTAGCAGGATTACACAAAAAAACACTGTAGATTTTGATGAAATTTTCACCAGAGGTAGCCCTTGGGCCAAGGACAAACCCATTAAATTTTGGTGATGATCTGAGAGTGCATACCTCCACCAAAGACCTTGTTTGTATTTGTGCAGCAGGCTTACACAACAAGATCACTCTGAGGCGAGTGCAATATCCCCCGCCTCAGTTTTCTTTGAAGATCCCAATACTTACTGACGGAGAGCAGTTTTTAACTTTTCAATATAATTACTGTGGCAGAACCAAATTACAATAAGCCCACCATCCACGAATATACAACATATACAACAAAGTATACAGCTCATAGTTGTAGGTCAGAATCCCAAGGTGAATCTGTGTAGCAAGTATGGTGACCCTAGAGAGCTTTACACGTTCTATAGTAAGAGATCAAAGGGAGTGCCAACCTTGACCTTTTGACCCCAAACCGATAGAGGTCAGGATTACAAGGTGAACCTGTGTACCAGGTTTGGTGGCCTAGATTTATGCGTTGTACAGTAATAAGGCATAAGAAATGTTAACCCTGACCTTTGACCTTTTGACGGCAAACCCAAAGAGTTCAGGATCCCAAGGTCAATCTCTATACCAGATTTGGTGGCCCTAGCTTTACTCATTTTATAGTAATAGTAAATGTAGCATTTACCATAGTGCAACGGCAATGTTAACGTTGAACCTTTGACCCCTTGACCCCTTGACCCCAAACCCATAGTTAGGTGAGGGTGTACGTCGTCCAAGAAGTGTATTACAGTGGGGGGAAAAAGTATTTAGTCAGCCACCAATTGTGCAAGTTCTCCCACTTAAAAGATGAGAGAGGTCTCCAATTTTCAGCATAGGTATACCTCAACTATGAGAGACAAAATGAGGAAAAATAAATAAATCCAGAAAATCACATTGAAGGATTTTTAATGAATTAATTGGTAAATTCCTCGGTAAAATAAGTATTTGGTCAAA
Source organism: Pholidichthys leucotaenia (assembly GCA_020510985.1). Taxonomy (NCBI): domain Eukaryota; kingdom Metazoa; phylum Chordata; class Actinopteri; order Cichliformes; family Pholidichthyidae; genus Pholidichthys; species Pholidichthys leucotaenia. Next base: position 118,599,503 of record CM035842.1, read on the forward strand.
AACAAAAGTTAATTTCAATACTTTGTTATATACCCTTTGTTGGCAATGACAGAGGTCAAAAGTTTTCTGTAAGTCTTCACAAGGTTTTCACACACTGTTGCTGGTATTTTGGCCCATTCCTCCATGCAGATCTCCTCTAGAGCAGTGATGTTTTGGGGCTGTCGCTGGGCAACACAGACTTTCAACTCCCTCCAAAGATTTTCTATGGGGTTGAGATCTGGAGACTGGCTAGGCCACTCCAGGACCTTGAAATGCTTCTTACGAAGCCACTCCTTCATTGCCCGGGCAGTGTGTTTGGGATCATTGTCATGCTGAAAGACCCAGCCACGTTTCATCTTCAATGCCCTTGCTGATGGAAGGAGGTTTTCATTCAAAATCTCATGATACATGGCCCCATTCATTCTTTCCTTTACACGGATCAGTCGTCCTGGTCCCTTTGCAGAAAAACAGCCCCAAAGTATGATGTTTCCACCCCCATGCTTCACAGTAGGTATGGTGTTCTTTCTCCTCCAAATGCCACAAGTTGAGTTTTTACCAAAAAGTTCTATTTTGGTTTCATCTGACCATATGGCATTCTCCCAATCCTCTTCTGGATCATCCAAATGCTCTCTAGCAAACTTCAGACGGGCCTGGACATGTACTGGCTTAAGCAGGGGGACATGTCTGGCACTGCAGGATTTGAGTCCCTGGCGGCGTAGTGTGTTACTGATGGTAGCCTTTGTTACTTTGGTCCCAGCTCTCTGCAGGTCATTCACTAGGTCCCCCCATGTGGTTCTGGGATTTTTGCTCACCGTTCTCGTGATCATTTTGACCCCACGGGGTGAGATCTTGCGTGGAGCCCCAGATCGAGGGAGATTATCACTGGTCTTGTATGTCTTCCATTTTCTAATAATTGCTCCCACAGTTGATTTCTTCACACCAAGCTGCTTACCTATTGCAGATTCAGTCTTCCCAGCCTGGTGCAGGTCTACAATTTTGTTTCTGGTGTCCTTTGACAGCTCTTTGGTCTTGGCCATAGTGGAGTTTGGAGTCTGACTGTTTGAGGTTGTGGACAGGTGTCTTTTATACTGATAACAAGTTTAAACAGGTGCCATTAATACAGGTAACGAGTGGAGGACAGAGGAGCCTCTTAAACTAACTAACTAACTAACTAACCTGCACTTATATAGCGCTTTTCTAGTCACAAAGACCACTCAAAGCGCTTTCATTAATACTAACCCTCTATTCTAAGGGCCTATAGGAAACAGATATCTAGGGACAATTTAGAACAGCCAATTAACCTAACATGCATGTTTTTGGCATGTGGGAGGAAACCGGAGAAATCCCGGAGTAAACCCACGCAACATGGGGAGAACATGCAAACTCCACACAGATCACTGTTGGTCGGGGGCTGGGATCGAACCCATGATCCCCACAATCCCCCGGCCAAGGATAAACTGTGCTGCCGCAGTGCTAACCACTGCGCCACCGTGCAGCCCAAGGTCTGTGAGAGCCAGAAATCTTGCTTGTTTGTAGGTGACCAAATACTTATTTTACCAAGGAATTTACAAATTAATTAATTAAAAATCCTTCAATGTGATTTTCAATTCAATTCAATTCAACTTTATTTATATAGCGCCATTTCACAACAACAGTCATCTCATAGCACTATCAACTGTAGGGGGAACCCCCACAGTTGCAGAAAGACCCCAGCAATCAGGCGATCCCCTGTGAGCAAGCACTTGGTGACGGTGGAGAGGAAAAACTCCCTTTTAACAGGAAGAAACCTCCAGCAGAACCAGGCTCAGGGAGGGGCAGTCATCTGCTGCGATTGGCTGGGGGGTGAGGGGATAGAGAAGAAGAAAAGAACAGACATGTAGAAAGCAAACAGCACGATGGGGACTCAATCTATGGGACAGAACAAACAAATGTTAACCAATTGCACTCCGGGCAATTTTCCTAAAAATGCCAAAAAAAAACGTGCCCAAAGTAAATCGAAAGCTGTTATTCAACCCTTTGCAGCATCTTCATGGGGTTGGTCTCATTTAAAAGAAAACACTTTGAATTTTTTGGCAAAAAAAACATAATCTCTCTACGTGCTCCGGCCACTGAGTTACAGTCATCTAAACATACTGAACTTGAAGAAAAAAAATTTGGACACAAGTGTTTTTTTGGATACAAATGCTTGTAAATAACACACAGCTGTCCGATCCGGCTGGAAAATGCAACAGAAATGTAGAACCAAGTGTTATCCAGCTGAGATCCAAATTTGGTAACAATACCACAAAAAATGAATATTTTACACAGCTTTGTTCTCAGGTAGTTCCCAGGCGTTATGGAACTGTGCCAAATGGCACAGTTTGGAAAAACGTCTGTAACTTTTGAATAATTCAATGTAGAATCTTCATTTTAGGCTCTAATAAAAGGTCACACTCAGGGCTGTGTCTGTGTGTGTGTGTGTGTGTGTGGGTGGGGGGTCGTCCCCCCCCCCCCCCCCACTACCGAGGACCAAATTCGGCCCTCGCTACATGACGGAATACACTCTTTTTTCTTTTTTTTTTTTTCCTTGCATGTTTTCACAGCGGCTCCCCCCCCACTCGCTACTGTGTGTGTGTGTGTGTGGGGGGGAACCGTGAACGGACCGTGAACGCCCCCCCTCCTCGCTACAGAAGAGGGCCATCGCTACATGATGGAATAGACTGATATGCTTCCTCCCGCGGACCGGGGAGCGTTCGGACCATGCCCCCCCCCCGCTCCTCTTTTGCAGCGGGGGGGGGGGGGGGGGGGGCGTTCACGGTCCGAACACGGCAAATGAACCGTTTATCGCGGCGCACGCACTTCGTGCGCAGTACAGTTGTAATTTACCGATTGGTCAAAAGTCATTTTTGGATTACAGTTTTCAGGGATAAATAATAATTTAGCTTATAACACCTTACCTCTTCAAAGCAGCAGAGTCGTGGCGAACAGCTCTTCCCACGCGTCAGACGAATGCGATGCTGCTCCGCTCGTGGATCCCGATCAACATAATTCCATTACATATTGCCGTTTTGGCGAATGATTTACGACTTTTGTCGTCGGCCTCCGTCTATTCTGCTGGAATGAGTGCAGGTCCCACTTGTGGGTGTTTTCCATGCTGCTGGGTGAGCCTGGGTCTGTAGTAGATTTGTACAGAGTCCTTCTGCAGCAGTAAATATCGCTTCACCCAGCCAGAATTTCTGTGCTTCAATTGGCTCCTGCGTTCACAGTAGGCGGGTCCTCCTTCCTAGATTTTCATTCATTGGCTCCTCAAGGTTTCAGAAACCCAATTCAAGGCTCTTATTAGTCGAATGAGAGGTCAATCAGATGAACTAATCTGTTCGCGGCTGTGTTTGCAGATTTTTTTTTCAGTGGCGCTTGGAGGGCACACCACCTACACCATCACCATCAATATCCTTATCATGCGTCATGCGCACGAGGGCACACGAGCGCGCTCTCGCGCGCCCTCGTGCGCCCTCGTGCGTCATAGGACGCAGAGACTTGCCCGCCCGCGGAACAACGGAGCGCAAGTGGTTAATGACCAGCAAAAAAAAAAAAATTTCATTGAGAGTGAGAAAAGGAGTGAGGCCCAGTGCATTACTGGAGGTCCCCCGGCTGACTAAACCTATTAGCAGCATAACTAAGGGAGGGTTCAGAAACACATGATCCCTCCCTAATTGTAGGCTATATCAAAAAGGTAGGTTTTAGCCCTATTCTTAAAAACAGAGATCGAGTCTGACTCCCGAATCCAGATTGGCAGCTGATTCCACAGGAGAGGAGCTTGATAACTGAAGGCTCTGCCTCCCATTGTACTTTTGGAGATTCTAGGTATTACAAGTAATCCTGCATTTTGGGAGCGTAGTGCTCTGTTAGGATAATACGGTAGTATCAGATCTTTTAAATAAAAAGGAGCCTGATTGTTTAGAGCTTTGTAAGTAAGAAGAAGGATTTTAAACTTAATTCTAAACTCTATGGGAAGCCAATGAAGGGAGGCCAGAACCGGAGAGATATGATCTCTCTTTCTAGTACCTGTTAAAACTCTTGCTGCAGCATTTTGGATCAGCTGAAGACTTTTTAAAGATGTTTTAGGACAGCCTGATAATAAAGAATTACAATAATCTAATCTCGAGCTAACAAAAGCGTGGATCAGTTTCTCAGCATCACTCTGGGACAAGATGCTCCTAATCTTGGCAATATTACGCAAATGATAGAAGGCAGTCTTAGAAACAAATTTAATATGTGAATTGAAGGACAAATCCTGATCAAAAATAACTCCAAGGTTCCTCACAGAGCTATTAAGAGAAAGAGTAACCACATCCAAACTGAAAGTTTGATTTGGAAAGGAATTTCTAAGATTTTTTGGACCAACAAGAATGACTTCAGTCTTATCTGAATTTAATAGCAGGAAATTACAAGTCATCCAAGCTTTGGTTTCCTTAAGACAGGCTTCTAACTTGGCTAATTGATTAGTATCATCTGGCTTCATTGACAGGTATAATTGTGTGTCATCTGCATAACAACGAAAATGTATACAGTGCTTTCTAATAATGTTGCCTAACGGAAGCATATATAAACTAAAAAGAGTAGGGCCTAGCACAGATCCCTGTGGAACTCCATGATTAAGCTTTGAGTTGAAAGAAAACTCATTATTTACATGAACAAACTGGAACCTATCAGATAAATAAGATCTAAACCACTGCAACGAAGTTCCATTAAGTCCAACATAGTGTTCTAATCTATCAAGTAGAATATTATGATCGATAGTATCAAAAGCTGCACTAAGGTCTAAAAGGACAAGTACAGAAACTAGTCCATTATCAGATGCAATGAGGAGGTCGTTAGTGACCTTCGCTAAGGCTGTTTCAGTACTATGATGGATTCTAAACCCAGATTGAAATTCTTCAAGTAAACCATTTCCCTGCAGGTGGTCAAATAATTGTGTAGCAACAACTCTTTCTAAGATTTTTGAAATGAAAGGGAGATTAGAGATTGGTCTATAGTTAGCTAAAGCTCCTGGATCTAGCGTTGGCTTTTTGAGTAAGGGTTTAATTACAGCCGTTTTAAAAGCCTGCGGTACATGGCCTAAAGTTAATGAAGAATTGATTATATGAAGAATAAAGCTACCAATAAGTGGGAAGACTTCTTTAAATAACCTGGTAGGAATAGGGTCTAAAAGACAAGTTGAAGGTTTGGATGAGGAAACTATTTTGTCTAACTCACAAAGGTCGATTGGAGTAAACTCATCAAGACAGACATCAATAGAAGGAGTTGTAATAGTTATAGTATTTAAGTTAACTGTGGGAAGAATCTGATTGATTTTATCTCTGATGGATGAAATTTTATTATTGAAAAAGTTCATAAAGTCCTGACTAGTAAGCTCTAAGGGAATACTAGGATTGACAGAGTCCTGACTCTTTGTCAACCTGGCTACAGTACTGAAAAGAAACCTGGGATTATTCTTGTTCTCTTCTATTAATGCAGAGTAATAACTCGTTCTAGCTCAGGGGTGTCCAACCATGTGCCATGGAGAGCCAAGACCCTGCAGGTTTTCTCTTCTACCCAGTCTCTTCAGCAGGTGTTTTCACTTATCAGCAATCAGTGGGAAGAAGTTCACAGAAATCTGCTGTTGAAGACACTGGTTGGAGGTAAAACCTGCAGGGTCTTGGCCCTCCATGGCACATGGTTGGACACCCCTGTTCTAGCTTTTCTAAGAGATTTTTTATAAATTAAAAGATGATTTCTCCAAGCTAAATAGATTTCATCTAAATTAGTAGAGCGCCATTTTCTTTCTAATTGACGAGTCTTCTGTTTTAAGCTACGACTTTCTGTGTTGAACCAAGGTGTTAGAAATCTCTGATTAGACTTTTTCTTTTTTAAGGGGGCCACCAAGTCTAGAGTCTGATGCAGAGAAGCTGAAACACTATCCACCATGTTATCAATTACAGAAGGAGCAAGCTGTCTATAGCTTATTTCCGTTGTGTTGACACATGGCATAGAGGAAACAATCTGCATAAATTTGGTAACAGCATCATCTGAGAGGCATTTTTTTTCTCTCATTTTGTCTCTCATAGTTGAGGTATACCTATGATGAAAATTGGAGACCTCTCTCATCTTTTAAGTGGGAGAACTTGCACAACTGGTGGCTCACTAAATACTTTTTTGCCCCACTGTAGATAAAACTATTGTATCGATTTGAAAAGCCTACATCATTTCTTTCAGTAGTTACTGTGTTTACAAGATTTAGGGGAAAATTTGACCTGACCTTTGACTTCAAGATTATCTGATCAGAACCAAATTGCAATATGCGCATCCTCAGTGTATATCAAACCATGGTACCAGTTTTAAAACAACTGCATCAAAACTGTAGGAGGAGTTGATTCCACAAAAATGGGACAGATGGATGGACGGACAGACTGAACTATAACATAATCCCCCTCCGGTCTTCGCCCAAAGGGCTCTTCGACCAGTGGGGGATGAAAACTACTGAACAGATTTGGATGAAATTTTCACCAGAGGTGGTCCTTGGCCTAGAGGGGAACACATTACATTTTGGTGATGATCCAAGAACGCATACCTCCACCAAGGCTCCCATCTTCTCACAGTGTGTTAACAAGAATCCTCCAAAACTACTGGATAGACTAGGCCTACACACGAACCCATTACATTTTGGGGGTGATCCATGAGGGACGGAAGGAGCCTTGGTGGAGGTATGTGCTCTCTGAGTGCTTTTCTAGTCGGTAATATATTTGTAATATTACTGTAAAATAAAAGCAAAGCATGTCTTCAATGGAAGAACCTTAGTGAACAAGCTCACACACGTCATGCATCTCCATATCAGAATTCTCACTGAACATTGTAATGCAGGCCCTCACCTGATGCAAATATAAACCTTGCATGCAGCCAAAGGAATTAATGTCGCTTTCAAAAGAAAAAAATGTCATATTCAAGCCCTTTTAGTTTAGTATACGTTAAATGTATGACAAAATTGAACACATCCAAGGTAGCGATGAGTTCAAGCTTCTATATAAATAAGAAGTCAATACAAGAAAGAAATGCACACGTTAGTGGAGACAAAATAAAATGGAGTAGGGAAAAAAAGCCCCCCCCCCCCCACACACACACCAAAAAAAAGGAGATTTCTCTCAAAATCAAACTTGTCCAAGGTATTGCGGAGTTAAAGCTTCTGTATAAATTTTAAGTCAATCCAATGAGAAATGTAGAAGCTAGAGTGACAACAACATAAAATGTCAAGTGGACGGACCAACAGAGTATACTAATATTAATCTTTGTCATTTGTAGTTCACTTTGAAGAAGGGGGAAAATGACTAAAATGGAATTTTTGTTATAAAACCTGAGATTTTTATTTATAGTCCAAACTGCTTCGAAGTAGTTCTCTATGACAATCTAATCAGAGAAGAAACAGAGATCCTCCAAAGCATCTTCAAGTATGGCCAATTATGAACGTCCGCTTTGTCTACAAAAAATAAATAGGTATTGGGAAGATGAGTGGATAAGTAATCCTGGAGAGGTTTAAAAAAAGAAAACTAGGAGAGTGCAAAGACCTTAGACACCAACCAGAATACAATTAAATTAGCTCAAGTATTTGTCAAGACATAAAAAAATGAAAGAAACAAATGATTATCTCATCAGCTCCGTCTCCGATTTACCCTTCATTCCACAAATGCTCACATGAAATGATAATTGGATTAGAAGGAAAATTCAAGAGGGACGAAGCAGTGGAGAAGGGATAATATACATATACCAAGGTCAAGAGTACACACAGGAACAAATATCAAAACACAGTACTAAGGAGCCCATTAAATCTAGGATTAACTAGAACTGTTTATCATTAACAAAAATTCTCTTTCATATTGGCAGTTGGCACACAAAAATGCTTGAACAACAACCCCAATTCCGGTGATGGTGGGATGTTGTGTAAAACCTAAATAAAAAATAAAATACAATGATTTAAAAATATTTTTCAACCTATATTCAATTGAATACACTACAAAAATAAGATATTCATTGTTAAACTGATAAACTTTGTTTTTTTTTGCAAATACTCATACCATCACAAATGCTGGTTTCTGAAATTAACGCTGATAACAATCTGGAAGGTCTTTTGTAGCCCAGAGGACACAACGTCCAGGGTTTCCAAAAACGATCTGAAATGTGGACTCATCAGACCAAAGCACACTTTTCCACTTTGCATCAATTCATCTCAGATGACCTCGAGCCCAGAGCAACCGGTAGCATTTCTGGGTGCTGTTGATATATGGCTTTCACTTTGCATGGTAGAGTTTTAAAGGTGCACTCCAGCTGCTCTAAAACCACCTCAAAAACAATTACGTATTGCCCAAAATAATATATTGTGGCTTTTTACCCACAAAAAAAAAAAAAAACCTTTCATTGTCTTCATTTTATATCTTGCACCTACTTAAGTATGCGTGGATCTATGAATATTCTAATTAGCAGCCTGCAGGACTTGCACATTACTGGTCGCTGTGCTCCCGACCTTCAGGGCTTGCACATGATTGGTCGCCGTGACTTCTGGTGGGTGGGCTGCTAGTCTGTTCAAGACACTTCCAGATGTTAAAGTTTTGCCTATATCTTCAAAAGCAAAAAGCAAAAATTTTTCTGAAAACAGACAAGGCGAGAGATAAATGTGTAGTTGCCAAATATGGGTTTACTTTTTTACTTTTTACTAACAACCAGGCCCCTGTCTGCCAGCGACTGAGCACTCAGTGCAGCGCCCTGTCTGCTGCCGAAGTGAGCCAAGAGCAGCTCGATTTGAATTACCCCCCGCCACTCTGCTTCTCTCCACTCTCTCTCTCTGCTGCTACCCCAACCCGCTTTGCCTCAATCCTGCTGCTCCTCGGCTCCTCGAGGTAGCCAAGAGTATCCGTTTGATTGGTTAATATTATAACCAACCAGGCTAAGTGGGAATAGTTACATAGCTACTAACGGTCTGTTCAAATCTGCCTTTTTTGGGGGGGGGAGGCGGCTTAAGTAGACATTCACAGCAGAAAAACACATACTTGGGAGTTTGGAATGATTTTACTCTTGATATGTCTTGTAAATCACAAGAAACATGTTACAGTCATGTTAACAACAGAAAAAAAACTTGATTTTTGACTGAGTGTCACTTTTACTTGCACTTGTAGATGTAGCAATGAACTATGTTAACTGACAATCATTTTCTGAAGTGTTCCTGAGCTCACATGGTAATATCCTTTACAGAATGATGTTGGTTTTTAATGCACTGCTGCCTGAGGGATTGAATGTCGTGACATTCAATGTTGGTTTTCAGTCTTGTCGCTTACATGCAGAAATTTCTCCACATTCTCTGAATCATTTGATATTATGGACTATAGATGATGAAATCTGTAAATTCCTTCCAAATAGACATTCTTAAATTGTTGGACTATTTACCCACACAGGTGTTCACAAATAATAATAATAATAATAATAATAATAATAATAATAATAATAATAATTTCATTTTATATAGCACCTTTCAAGAAACCCAAGGTTCCTTTCAAAAAAAAAAAAAAAAAAAAGCAAACAATAGACACAGACAAACATAAAACAAGTTAGCCAGGAAAAGCTTTGCAGGAACAAGTGTCTTTTCAGGCTGGATTTAAAAGACTCCAAGGTTAGTGCCTGGCAAACTGTCAGAGGGAGCGAGTTCCACAGGGTAGGAGCTGCCACACTGAAGGCCCTGTTCCCAAAGGTTCTCCTGCAAGTACGAGGAATGGAGAGGAGATCTAGGTCAGCAGACCGAAGGTTCTGAGAGGGGTGGTGAACATGGAGGAGATCGGATAGGTACTGTGGAGCAAGTGCATGAAGGGACTTGTAGGTGAGGAGGAGAAGTCTGAAAATGATCTGGAATTTAACGGGAAACCAGTGCAATTGTTTCAGAGTAGGAGTGATGTGCTGCCATGGTTTGGTCTGAGTGAGAATTTTAGCAGCTGAGTTTTGTATATGTTGCAGTCTATCCAGAGTTTTATTGGGAACCCTGTGGAGGATGGCATTGCAGTAGTCCAGGTGAGAGGTTACGAAGACATGTATTAGAGTTTCTGCAACAGAATCAGGGAGTGATGGTCAGAATCTGGAGATATTTTTCAGATGGAAGAAGGCAGGTTTGGTGATGGATTTAATGTGTGTGTTGAAAGACAGAGTGGAGTCCATAATGACACCCAGGTTGCGAACCTCAAGGGGGAGAAGCCATCATCATTGAGGACAAGATCCCCAATCTTGTGGAGGACAATTTTTGGAGCAACAACAATAAGCTCAGTTTTCTGGCTGTTAAGTTGGAGCAGGCTGGTGGCCATCCAGATTTTGATATCATGCGAACAGTTTGTAAGAGATTGTGGAGGGAGCCATATAGATGGTGAAGTGCTGAGATAGAGCTGGGTATCTTGAGCATAGCAATGAACATTTAACCATGGCGGCGTATGATCTAGCCGAGTGGGAGCATGTATATTGTGAAGAGGAAGGGACCAAAGACAGAACCTTGTGGCACGCTAGTTAACTGGGGCAGGGTGAGAGCTGGATTCATTTATGGTGACAAACTGTTTCCTGTCAGAAAGGTAGGAGTGGAACAAGGACAGAGCAACACCAGTGAGACCAAGGTGGGTGGAAAGGTGACTGAGAAGAATGGGGTGGGAAATGGTGTCGAAGGCTGCAGTGAGGTCGAGCAGAACTAGAGTCAGCAGCCATCAGGAGATTGTTTGTGATCTTAACCAGGGCGGTTTCAGTGCTATGGTGGAATCTGTAGGCAGACTGAAATGTTTCATAGAGCTCATTGGTGGACAGATGGTAATGGAGCTGGGCAGCAACTACTCTCTCAAGGATCTTGCTAATAGGGAGGTTGGAGACAGGCCGATAGTTGTTGAAGTCGGCAGTGTCCAGACCAACCTTTTTTAGGATGGAAGTGACAGAGGCAGTTTTCAGGCTGATGGGTACAAAGCCAGACTGAAGTGATGCACTAACAATGTTTAAAATGGGACTTCCGGTTATGGCCGCCACGTAGGAGGACGTGCCTCACTCTACTCTGCTCCTAAAAATAAAAAAATTGGCAATTAACTCTCTCAATTGGAACAAAACCTATCCCAGCGTTTGGGCGAGGACATGCCGGTAAAGCCTAAGGCTGGGAAATCAGGTGGAGGAAAAACTGAACCGCCGAAACAGTCCAAGTTAACGGACTTTCACGTCCGTGACGAAGCAGAAAAATCCCCAGATATGGCGGAACAAGCTAGCGGAGGAGCGGTGACTGCTGGCAATGGCACAGGTGCGGTGCTCGCTGCCATTAGTTCAATGAGAGCAGACTTTTCCTCTAAATTTGATGGGATTATAGCAGCGATAGAAGGAATGAGAAAGGAATTAAGTGACTGTATGGAACGAGTTTCGCAGGTGGAGCTCCGAATTTCCAGTGCTGAGGATGACGTCACTGGCCTACAATTAAAGGTGCGCACATTGGAATTAAAAAATAAACGTCTGGAAGATAATGTGCTGGATTTAGAATCCCGGTCGAGACGGAACAACATAAGGCTGGTGGGCCTCCCGGAGAGAATGGAGGGTCTGGATCCATGTTCCTTTTTGGAAAAGTGGATTCCAGAAGCGCTGAACAACGCGGAGCTGAAGTCATCAGTCGTCTTAGAAAGCGCCCACCGAATCGGCCAACCGAGAGATAATAAGGCATCACCGAGGACGCTGATTATGAAGTTCCTCAGCTACAGAGACAAGATGACGACCTCCAACGCGGCGCGAGCCAAAGGAGAAATTAAATACCAGGATCAACAGGTGCGGTTCTACCCAGATTTGGCCACAGGAATCCAACAATTAAGGAAACAGTTTGACCCCGCCCGTAAAGCGCTGCGCAACCTTGGGATTGGTCATGGAGTGATTCATCCTGCAAGACTGCTGGTCACGTATAAGGGCAGAACCCACATCTTCAAGACCCCTGAGGAGGCGCAGGAGTTCATCAAGAAGATCCAAGGAGAGACTGGTGGGAGCTAAGCATGAACAAAATATAAAGTATAATATTTAAGCATTTGCACAGGCATCTGACTGATCTGAAGCATATAGTAAGTTTACAAAATATTGATTGTATTATATATTAAAAAAAAAAAACCCTATGATGTACAAAGTTGCTATAAAATTTTGGAGTTAAGTTGGAAAACTACAGAAGAGAGTTAATGTTATGTCATTAAAAGCAGCAGAGTCAGGGTGATTGAGAGGAGAAAGAAGGAGTGGTTTTGACTGATCCTCGCGGGTGTGGAGCAGTCAATGGCTATAGCGGGAGACAGAATTTTTTTTTTTTGATTTTGGGGGATTACCACGAATGTGGGAAGGGGGAATTTGTTTGTGTGTAGTTTGTACGATGAATGTTCAACCACTCATGTTTTTGCTTCTCTGTATGAGCATGTTTACATTGCGAGGTAATCTCAAACTCCTTATTGATCATAGACCAAAGCGTTAATCTTAATTTAACTTCATGGAATTGCAGAGGTCTACAAAATTTAAAAAAACTTAAACAAGTTATGAATAAAATAAAAGACATAGGTTCAAAAATTGTATTTTTACAAGAAACTCATCTAATAGAGGAGGATGTAAAAAGAATTAGGAGAAGATGGCAAGGAAGTGTATTCACCTCATCATTTTCATCCCGAGCCAGGGGAGTTATGACTCTCATACATAAATCAATCCCATTTCAAGTGAAAATGTAATTGGAGAAAAATTTGGAAGATATCTAATCATTCAAGGATCTTTGTTATTAGAAAATATAAATCTGGTGAACTTATACGGTCCCAATATAGATGATCAAAATTTCTTTACTAATTTATTTCTTATTTTATCTTCACTTACAGGGCAACATATAATAGCAGGGGATTTTAATTGTACATTGAATCCCGGTATAGACAGATCAACAGGACTGGACTGTACGCACAATGGATGCAGGATGATCATTAATCATTTTATGAAAGAATTGAGATTGCTAGATATATGGAGAGAAATGAAACCACAAGTTAAAGCCTATTCTTGTTATTCTAATATTTACAAGACATTCTCACGTATTGACTATTTTTTGATCTCCACAGAATTAAGGTCCAAGATTCAAAACTGCTTCTATGATAATATTGTGATCTCTGATCATGCACCCTGCTGTCTAATATATGTAGATAAGAAATTGACAAAGGAAACAGGTAGGTGGCAATTTCAGCATAAATGGCTTCAGGATGAGGAATTTGTTAAGTACATAGAAAAACATATAGATGAGTTCTTTGATATCAATACTACACAAACATCAGCATGTATAAAGTGGGAGGCTTTGAAAGCTTTTATTAGGGGGCATATTATTAGTTATACAGGTTCAAAATCTAAGAAGACTCGAGAGGAGAGAGTCCAATTGGAACATAAAATAAAAATTCTTCAAGAAAAAGTGTATGCAGGAAGTGACCCAAAGTTAGAGAACGAATTACTGATTCTGAGAGCTGAATATGACAAAAAATCAGCGAATAGAGCTGCCTCGAGTCTTCTAAGATTGAAGCAATCTTTTTATGAACAAGGTGAAAAATCAGGAAAATTATTGGCATGGCAGATTAAACAATTAGAATTTAAAACACCAATTACCAGTATTATAAGTAACAGACAGCCAGTTGTAGACCCTTTAGAAATTAATAGTGCCTTTAGAGATTATTATGAAAAATTATATGATACAAAAAACGAAACTGACTTAACAAAACTAAATGGGTTTTTGGACGGATTATCTATACCGTGTATTCCAAATGAAAACAGGGAGTACTGGAGTCTAAAATTAGTCAAGAAGAAGTTGGGCTAGCCATTGATAATATGAAATCAGGAAAAAGTGCAGGACCAGATGGTCTTCCAGCTGACCTCTATAAAAAATTTAAGAATAAATTAATAAAACCATTTTTGGAAATGGTTTTAGAAGCATTTCAAAATAGTAATTTACCACCATACATGAATAATGCCTTAATTATACTGTTGTCAAAACCAGGTAAACCCTCTAATAAATGTGAAAACATGAGACCAATAAGCCTATTAAATGCTGATCTTAAAATAAACTGTAAAATTTTAGCAAAACGACTACAAGAAATATTACCAAATATTATTAACCGAGATCAGAATGGCTTTATAAAGGGAAGACAAGGCTTCCATAATGTAAGAAGACTATTTAATATTATCTATTCTAATAAAGAAGCACCGGATACAGCTCTCCTATCATTGGACGCCGAAAACGCCTTTGATAGGGTCGAATGGCCCTTTCTTTTTGAAGTTTTACAAAGGTTTGGACTTGGTAATAATTTCATAAAATGGGTTCAGATAATATACAATAACGCAACAGCAGAAATCCTAACAAACAGCAATATTTCAAAATCAATAAATATCAATAGAGGATGTCGACAAGGCTGCCCACTTTCACCTTTACTGTTTACTATGGCAATTGAACCTTTAGCGATGGCAGTACGTTTACATCCACAAATATATGGAATTAAAGTAGGACCAACAGAACATAAAATCTCCCTGTATGCCGATGACATAATTTTGTTTATGTCGAATCTTAAAAAATCAATTCCGACCTTGTTGAATTTAATAAAGAATTTTGGGGAAATATCAGGATATAAAATAAATAAAACTAAATCTTCAATATTAATGCTAAATGAGACCCAGAGAAATCACCCAGCTCCTGAGGTAAATCAATTCAATGTTGTAAATCAGTTTAAATATTTAGGAATTCAAATTATGCCTAAGCTAGAATTAGTCGCCAGTGCCAACTATGAAGCCTTAATGACAGACATTAATGAGTTACTTCAGAGATGGATGTCACTACCAATGTCGATGATTGGGATAATCAATATACTTAAAAGTAATATTTTACCCAAAATACTTTATTTATTTCAATACATTCCTTTACGACCACCTTCAGATCTATTCTCAAGAATTAAAAAAAAGTTAGTGGAATTTTTATGGAACAATAGGAAGGCTAGATTACGTCTGTCCTTACTATATTTACCATTTGATCGTGGAGGTCTGAAATGTCCAAACTTTATGTTGTATTACTGGTCAGCACAACTGAGGTCTATGACATATTATTTTTCATCAAATAATCTCCCTCACTGGACTGAAATGGAATCATACAATTTACCTTTACCTCTTCCCATATTCATATACTCAGACTCGGCAAAAAAATTACAGAAACAAGTTAAAAATCCATTTGTAAAGCATATGATCAAAATATGGTGTGAAACCACAAAATATTTAAAAGAACCACACTTACTGTCACAATTTAGCCCAATATGGGGTAATCAATATTTTAAACCAGGGAGAGCGGATGGAATTTAAAAGGGATTCAAAAGATTCAGAATCAGAATCAGAATCAGAATCAGATTTATTGCCATTGTTCATGTAGTACACAAACTAGGAATTTGTCTCGGTGCCATGCTGCAACATTAAAAACATGATGAGATAAAGAGATAAACTAAAAAACTAAAGGACTAAAAACGTGCAATAAGTGTAGAAAAATAAGTAATAATAATAATAATAATAATAATAATAATAGTAATAATGAGTAGAACTCACTTCCGGTTATGGCTGCCACGTAGGACGGACGTGTCTCGCTCTGCTCTGCTCCTGGAGAAAAAAAATCGGCAAATAACTCTCTCATTTGGGACAGAACGTATCCCAGCATTTGGGCGAGGATATGTCGGCGAAGCCTAAGGCTGGAAAACCAGGAAAAGGAAAAAGCGAGCCGCCGAAACAGTCCAAATTAACGGACTTTCAGGTCTGTGACGCAGCAAACAAAACTCCATATATGGCGGAGGAGGCTGGCGGCGGTGCGATGTCTGCGGGGAATGGCGCAGATGCGCTGATGGCTGCCATGAGTTCAATGAGAGCGGACTTTTCCTCTAGATTTGATGGGATTATGACAGCGTTGGAAGGAATAAGAAAGGAATTGGGTGACTGTGTAGAACGAACGGCGCAGATGGAGCTCCGTCTCGCTAGTGCTGAAGATGACGTCACCCGTCTTCAATTAAAGGTGCGCACTTTGGAAAAAAAAAAATAAATCTCTGGAAGATAATATTTTGGATTTGGAATCTCGGTCGAGACAGAATAATTTGAGGCTGGTGGGTCTTCCAGAGGAATCAGAAGGTCGGGACGTATGTTCCTTTCTGGAAAAGTGGATTCCGGAGGTGCTGGGCAGCGAGGAGTTGCAATCAGCAGTGGTTCTGGAAAAAGCACATCGTATTGGCCCACGGAGAGATAAGGGACCGCCGAGGACCTTAATTATGAAGTTTCTTAGCAACAGAGACAGGATGAAGATCTTCAACGCTGCACGTGCTAAAGGAGAGATTAAACACCAGGACCAGCAGGTGCGGTTCTACCCAGATTTGGCCACAGGAATCCAGCAATTGAGGAAGCAGTTTGATCCCATACGTAAGGAGCTGCGCAACCTTGGGATTCGTCATGGTGTAATCTATCCTGCGAGACTGCTGACCACGTATGAGGGCAGAACCCACATTTTCAAGACCCCAGAGGAGGCGCAGGAGTTCATCAAGAAGATCAAAGAAGAAGAAGAGACTGGTGGGAGCTAAGCATGAACAAAATATAAGGTAGAATAATTAAGCATTTGCACAGGCATCTGACTGACTTGAAGTAAATAGTAAGTTTACAAAATATAGATTGTATTATATATTAAAAAAACAAAACAAAAACAAAACAAACAAACAAAAAAAAAAACTATGATGTACAAAGTTGTTAAAAATTTTGGAGTTAAGTTGGAAAACTACAGAGGAGAGTTAATGTTACGTCATTAAAAGCAGTAGAGTTAGGGTGATTGGGAGGATGAAGAAGGAGTGGCTTAGGCTGTTCCCCGTGGGTGTGGAACGGTCGATGGCTATATCGGGAGACAGAATTTTTCTTTTGATTTTGGGGGGTTTGCCACAAGTGTGGGAAGGGGGAATTTGTTTGTGTGTAGTTTGTAGGATGAATGTTCAACCACTCATGTTTTTGCTTCTCTGTATGAGCATGTTTACACTGCAAGGTAATCCCAAACTCTCTATTGATCATGGACCAAAGTGTTAATCTTAATTTAACTTCATGGAATTGCAGAGGTCTACAAAATTTAAAAAAACTTAAACAAGTTATGAATAAAATAAAGGACATGGGTTCAAGAATTGTGTTTTTACAAGAAACTCATCTGATAGAGGAGGATGTTAAAAGAATTAGGAGTAGATGGCAGGGAAGTGTATTCACCTCTTCATTTTCATCCCGAGCCAGGGGAGTTATGACTCTCATACATAAATCAGTTCCTTTTCAGGTGAAAAATGTAATTGGAGACAAATTTGGAAGATATGTAATCATTCAAGGTTCTTTGCTATTAGAAAATATAAATCTTGTGAACTTATATGGTCCCAATATAGATGATCAGAAGTTCTTTGCTAATTTACTTCTCATCTTATCATCACTTACAGGGCAACATATAATAGCAGGGGATTTTAATTGTACATTGAATCCAGGTGTGGATAGATCAACAGGACTGGACTGTACGCACATTGGATGTAGGATGACTATTAATCATTTTATGAAAGAATTGAGATTGTTAGATATATGGAGAGAAATGAAACCACAAGTTAAAGCCTATTCTTGTTATTCCAGTACCTACAAGACATTCTCACGTATTGATTATTTTTTGATTTCCACAGAATTAAGGTCCAAGATTCAAAACTGCTTTTATGATAACATCGTGATTTCTGATCATGCACCCTGTTGTCTAATATATGTAGATAAAAAATTGACAAAGGAATCAGGTAGATGGCAATTTCAGCATAAATGGCTTCAGGATGAGGAATTTGTCAAGTATATAGAAAAACAGATAGACGAGTTCTTTGACATCAATACTACACAAACATCAGCATGTGTAAAGTGGGAGGCTTTCAAAGCTTTTATTAGGGGACATATTATTAGTTATACAGGATCAAAATCTAAGAAGACTCGAGAGGAGAGAGCTAAATTGGAACATAAAATAAAAAGTCTTCAGGAAAAAGTGTATGCAGGAAGTGACCCAAGGTTGGAGAATGAATTACTGATTTTGAGAGCTGAATACGACAAAAAATCAGCGAATAGAGCTGCCTCGAGTCTTCTAAGATTGAAACAATCTTTTTATGAACAAGGTGAAAAATCAGGAAAATTATTAGCATGGCAGATTAAACAATTGGAAATTAAAACACCAATTACCAGTATTATAAGTAACGGACAGGTAGTTATAGATCCTTTAGAAATTAATAGAGCCTTTAGAGATTACTATGAAAAACTATATGATACCAAAAATGAACCTGATTTAACAAAACTAAATGGGTTTTTGAACGAACTATCTATACCGTGTATTCCAAATGAAAACAGGGAGATATTGGAGTTTAAAATTAGTCAAGAAGAAGTTGGGCTAGCCATTGATAATATGAAATCAGGAAAAAGTGCAGGACCAGATGGTCTTCCAGTTGACCTTTATAAAAAATTTAAGAATAAATTAATAAAACCTTTTTTGGAAATGGTTTTAGAAGCATTTCAAAATAATAATTTACCATCATACATAAATAATGCCTTAATTATACTGCTGCCAAAACCAGGTAAGCCCTCTAATAAATGTGAAAATATGAGACCAATAAGCCTATTAAACGCCGACCTTAAGATAATCTGTAAAATTTTAGCAAGACGAATACAAGAAATTTTACCAAATATTATTAATCGAGATCAGAATGGCTTTATAAAGGGTAGACAAGGCTTCCATAATGTAAGAAGACTATTTAATATTATTTATTTTAATAAAGAAGCACCGGATACAGCTCTCCTATCATTGGACGCCGAAAAGGCCTTTGATAGAGTTGAATGGCCCTTTCTTTTTGAAGTCCTACAAAGGTTTGGACTTGGAAATAATTTCATAAAATGGGTTCAAATAATATACAATAATGCTACAGCAGAAATCCTAACAAATAACAATATTTCAAAACCAATAAAAATCAATAGAGGATGTCGACAAGGCTGTCCACTTTCACCTTTACTGTTTACTATGGCAACTGAACCTTTAGCGATAGCGATACGTTTACATTCACAAATATATGGAATTAAAGTTGGACCAACAGAACATAAAATCTCCCTGTACGCCGATGATATAATTTTGTTTATGTCGAATCTAAAAAAATCAATTCCAACCTTGTTGAATTTAATAAAGAATTTTGGGGAAATATCAGGATATAAAATAAATAAAACTAAATCTTCAATATTAATGCTAAATGAGACCCAGAGAAATTACCCAGCCCCTGAGGTAAATCAATTCAATGTTGTAAATCAGTTTAAATATTTAGGAATCCAAATTATGCCTAAGCTAGAATCAGTCGCCAGTGTCAACTATGAAGCCTTAATGTCAGATATCAATGAGTTAACTCAGAGATGGATGTCACTACCAATGTCGATGATCGGGAGAATCAATATACTTAAAAGTAATATTTTACCTAAAATACTTTATTTATTTCAATACATTCCCTTATCACCACCTTTAGATCTATTCTCAAGAATAAAAAAAAAGTTAGTGGAATTTATATGGAACAACAGGAGGGCTAGATTACGTTTGTCTTTATTATATTTACCATTTGATCGTGGAGGTCTGAAATGTCCAAATTTTATGTTGTATTATTGGTCGGCACAACTGAGGTCTATGACATATTATTTTTCATCAAATGATCTCCCTCACTGGACTGAAATGGAATCATACAATTTACCTTTACCTCTTCCCATATTCATATACTCAGATTCGGCAAAAAAATTACAAAAACAAGTTAAAAATCCATTTGTAAAGCATATGATCAAAATATGGTGTGAAGCTAAAAACTATTTAAAAGAACCACAGTTATTGTCACAATTTAGTCCAATATGGGGTAATCAATATTTTAAACCAGGGAGAGCGGACGCTGTATTTAAAGTATGGAATTTAAAAGGGATACAAAAGATTCAGGATTTATATTTGCCATGTGCAGACAACATAATGTCTTTTGAAGAGCTGAGGATCAAATTTAATCTCAATAGAACACATTTTTTAAAATATCTTCAACTTAGAAACTTTATTCGATCAAATCAAAATAAAGCTCTCACTCAACCTATTTATTCATCCTTGGAAAAAATGATGATGAAAGATAGTAAAAGAAAGGGTATTATTTCAGAGTTTTATAACTCATTGACACTATCTTCAAGTGAAAATTCACTGAAAAGATTAAACTACTGGAAAGAAGATCTGCAAATTGAAATTTCAGAGGAACAATGGGAATTGGCTTGTACAGAAGCTCAAACCAAATCAATAAATGCACGCCTTAAATTGATACATTTCAAATGGTTAATGCGGATGTATGTTACACCGGAGGAGTTAAATAGATATAACAAAAATATACCAGATACATGCACAAAATGCATGGAAAGTAAAGGAACCCTATTTCATTGTTTATGGGAATGTAGATTAATAAGAATGTTTTGGGAGGAGGTGAGGGTAACAATTGAAAAAATAATCTCAAAACAAATCATATTGAATCCTAAACTGTTTTTGTTGGGTCTGTACCCAGAAAAGCATAATTTCAATAAAAGTGAAAGAACATTCATAGACCTCAGTTTGCTTAATGCCAAAAAATGTATTGCACTATTATGGAAAAAGACTCATAGACCAGATGTGACTCAGTGGTTAACACAGATGTTAACAAACCTTCCATTAGAAAGAATAACATATATACTGAAATCAAAGGAAAATGTGTTTGAGAATATATGGAGACCTTTTATTGATTATGTAAAAAATTTAAACATAACTCTTGAAGAAGAAGGTGAATGATGTGTGTGGACCTTGTAAATTCCAAACTGGTGAACATAATATGTATACTAATGTATTGGATTGTCTAGACTAAACAGAGGAGCATTGTTGAAGACTTGATTTTGTTGGTGGTTGTTGGTGTTTTTAGGGCATTTTTTTTTTTGTAGTACTTTAGTGTTAGTGTTTGATTGTTTGTATCATGTTTGTTAAAAAAAAAAAAAGGTTCAATAAAGATATTGTGGAAAAAAAATAATGAGTAGAACTAGTCAAGGCCGTTTTAAAAAAATTAGCAAGTAGCAGATAATATGGGGTACCACAGTGTAGTTGATAATGCAACAGAAAAAACAGTGATGAATGACATGAGTCTGGTTGAGCTGCTGTACATAGTGCACGAGAGTCAATAAGTCACTTAATGTTCAGCAGTCTGATGGCAGAGGGGAAAAAGTTGTTCATGTGCCGGGAGGTTTTAGTCCGAATGGACCGAAGTCTTCTACCTGAGGGGAGGGGGGCAAACAGTACGTGACCAGGGTGTGAAGGATCGGCTATGATCCGGCCAGCACGCCTCCGGGTCCTGGAGATGTACAGGTCCTGGAGAGATGGGAGCTTGCAGCCGATCACCTTCTCAGCAGTGCGCACGACGCGCTGCAGCCTTAGTCTGTCCCTGGCAGTGGCTCCTGCATACCACACAGTTATGGAGGAGGTGAGGATGGACTCGATGATGGCCGTGTAGAACTGCACTAACATCTTGGTGGGTAGCTTGAGCTTCCTCAGCTGCCGCAGAAAGAACATCCTCTGCTGGGCCTTTTTGATGAGGGAGCTGATGGTTGGCTCCCATTTGAGGTCCCGGGTGATGGTGGCGCCCAAGAAGCGGAAGGAATCTGCAATGGTGATGGGAGAGCCTGTGATGGTGAGGGGGGGCAGGGGGATTGTGACTTTCCTGAAGTCCACAATCATCTCCGCTGTCTTCAGAGCGTTCAGCTGCAGGTTGTTATGGCTGCCAGCTGGGCCACCTCTTTCCTGTAGACGGACTCGTCGCCGTTGGAGATGAGCCCGATGAGGGTGGTGTCGTCCGCAAACTTAATCAGCTTAACAGACTGGTGGGAGGAGGTGCAGGAGTTGGTATAAAGGGAGAAGAGTAGGGGGGAAAGTACACAGCCCTGGGGTGATCCAATGCTGATGCTAACAGAGTCTGAGACAGACTTCCCCAGCCGCACATGCTGCCTCCGGTCCGTCAGGAAGTCGGTGATCCACCTGCAGAGGGAATCAGGCACGTTGAGCAGGGACAGCTTGTCCTGGAGCAGATCGGGGCGGATGGTGTTGAATGCGGAGCTGAAGTCCACAAACAGAATCCTGGCGTAGGTTCCCGGGGAGTCCAGGTGCTGCAGGATGGAGTGGAGGGCCAGGTTGACTGTGTCGTCCACAGACCTGTTAGCACGGTAGGCAAACTGCAGCGGGTCTAGGAGGGGTGTGGTGATGGACTTGAGGTGAGTCAAGACTTATATCTGTCATGTTCAGATCACATAATGTCTTTTGATGAACTGAGGATCAAATTTAATCTTAATAGAACACATTTTTTTAAATATCTTCAGCTTAGGAACTTTATTCGATCAAATCAAAATAATGCTCTCACCCGACCCACTTATTCATCCTTGGAAAAAATTTTGACAAAAGATAGTAAGAGAAAGGTTATTATTTCAGAGTTTTATAACTCATTGACACTATCCTCAAGTGAAAACTCACAGAAAAGATTGAATTATTGGAAAGAAGACCTGCAAACTGAAATTTCAGAGGAACAATTGGAATTGGCTTGTACAGAAGCTCAAACCAAATCAATAAATGTACGTCTTAAATTGATACATTTTAAATGGTTAATGCGGATGTATGTTACACCGGTGGAGTTAAACAGATATAACAAAAACATGCCAGATACGTGCACAAAATGTATGGAAAGTAAAGGAACCCTATTTTATTGTTTATGGGAATGTAGAAAAATTAGAATGTTTTGGGAAGAGGTGAGGGGAACAATTGAAAAAATAATTTCAAAACAAATCATATTGAATCCTAAATTGTTTTTGTTGGGTCTGTATCCAGAAAAGCATAGCTTTAATAAGAGTGAAAGAGCATTCATAGACCTCAGTTTGCTTAATGCCAAAAAATGTATTGCACTACTGTGGAAAAAGACTCATACACCAGATGTGACTCACTGGTTAAGACTGATGTTAACAAACCTTCCACTAGAAAGAATAACATACATACTGAAATCAAAGGAAATTGTGTTTGAGAATATATGGAGACCTTTCATTGATTATGTAAAGAATTTAAACATAACTTTTGAAGAAGAAGGTGAATGATGTGTGTGGACCTTGTAAATTCCAAACTGGTGAATGTATAATATGTATACTTATGTAATGGATTGCCTAGACTAAACAGAGAAGCATTGTTGAAGACCTGCCTTTGTTAGTGGTTGTTGGTGTTTTTAGTACAACTTTTATTTTTTTTTTTTTTTAAATTACTTTAGTGTTAGTGTTTGATTGTTTGTGTTATGTTTGTAAAAAAGGTTCAATAAAAAATATTGTGGAAAAAAAACAATGTTTAAAATGCGTGAAATGATGGAAGGAAGGCAGGCCTTGACCACAATTGTGGGCATACGATCGAGGGAGCATGTGGAGGCCTTAGCCTTTGTTACCAACTCATTAATCAGAGTAGCATCAACTGTGGTGAAAGAGGAAAGGAGAGGGACATGACAGGGGACGCAACATCCAGTGACAGAGGCACCAGAGGGGTGGCGAGAGGTGAGAGAAGCTGCTGGTGAACAGTCGATCTTAGCCTGGAAAAAGTTGAACCTCGCCTCATCCTTGCTTGTGAATGACTGAGCCTTTCGGGGATGCTCCTTTTACACCCAATCATGACACTCACCTGTTTGCAATTAACCTGTTCACCTGTAGAATGTTCCAAAAAACTGTTTTAAAAATTAAATTAAATTAAATCACCCTTTATTGTCATTCAACCATACAACCAGTCATGTACAGTAGAACGAAATTGTGTTTCTCCTATCTACAGTGTTAATCACACACACCCCATATATAGAATCAGAGGGGCCGCTGCCATGCAAGGCGCAGCCACAGATTTCCCTCCTCCATTCCATTACTGCTGAGCACCAAGCTGGACAGCAGGAAGTTTCACTTTTATATGATTTTCGGCATGACCTGGCCGGGATTTGAACCCCTGCCTCCCGGGTGTGGGGCGGATGCTCTACCAACTGAGCCACCACTCCGGTTTTGTGAGCATTCCTCAACTTTCCTAGTCTCAGCATTTTTTTGGAATGTGTTGCAGGCATCAAATTCAAAAGGAGTGAATATTTGCAACAAAACAAAGTTTATCAGTTTGAACATTAAATATCTTGTCTTTGTATTCAGTTGAATATAGGATGAAAAGAATTTTTAAATCATTGTATTTTGTTTTTATTTATGTTTTACACAATGTCCAAACTTGGCCATAATTGGGGTTGTACTTTATATCACTTTAAGGGCCAGATGTATAAAAAATGATAGTTATCAATGTAAATTACAGAAAAACAGTGGAAACATGAGGTATCACAGGTAAAACCCAAGATAATTTGTAGTTTTTCTTTTCTTCAATAAATTTGAAGTAACTGTTCTGGACTCCAGCAAAAAATAAAATTTGAAAGGCAACACTCACCAGCAACTCAAGTAGAACCTCTTTCTCAATGTTGGTGTCTTGGCCTTCAGGCAGCTCCGGCAGCAGACATAAATATGAAGCCACCCGGTGGAGAGTATTGGGGCTGTCAGAAAATATGGAAAACAAATTAATATTTAGAAAATTAGTATATTGTCGCTGTCGGATGCAAACCTTGCATAACCAAAATTGACATTTTTCAGACAAGGAGAAAAAACTCAGGCAGTTATGAGATTTATTCACATGTTTTTGTAATGTTCATCAATGGTTTAATGTTAGTAAAAAGATGGAGAGACAAAGGGTGACAAATAGAATGGGATTATTTTTAGAAAATTAAAAAGACTAAATATGGAGATAAAAGACAGTGACAATTTGTAAATTAAAAATTGTCAATCATAAACTGACAATCACATCCAAAGTAAGGATGATAAGAAGCAATTAACAGACAACGGCTGTAAAGAGGTAGCAAATCAGCAATAACTGATGTACATATATAGACAATTTTATGTCTATTTAAAATAGTTTTGTGTGTTTTGTTAAAAAAAAAGTTAAGATATGTGAATGTGTAAATATGAGAATTTAAATGAGTGAATTTCAAAGAACAAAATATAAAAAGAATTTCATATGAAATTGGTTCTTTCAATAAAGATGTAGTTAAGAAAATAAGGTTTATCAAACTAAAATACTGCATTTTATAGTTCTTCAACAATTTAAGAATAAGTGTTTAAATTGTGAAGAATTTGGAATTTTATCATGTCACCATAAAAATTACAAAAAAACTATTTTAGAGAATCTGTTTATACAAGAGACATGGTGAAAAAAAACCTCTACTGAATTATGATCTTTGGCCCCACATCCAAAACTGCATGAAAAAGTAAAAAGTGTTTTGCTGAGAAAATCACCGGTCAGCAGTATCTTCAAAAACTAACACCACTGAACAGTTTTTCACACCATCTACAGTACAAATCTAACTTAATCGCCAAGAAGGTAGTAAACTTGTTTGTATTGAATGTGCAGAGGCAAAGTAATAAAAAACTGTCCTGTAGTCTGGCCAAGCAAGACTGTGGAAATCATGGATGCTTTCCCTCCCTGGCCAAAGAAATAAAGTGGCCCTTCATCTTGGTATAAACAATGAATAAGCCAGCATCCTTAACTTTAGATGGTACTTCATTGCACAAGCCATAGAAAGTATGCAACTGTCAACACTGTGTACATGTTTTGAAGTAGAAGACAATTCAGAGTAAAGGTGTAACAATTCTGAAACAGATACTGAAATTAGGGGCTGGGCAGTATGATCTAAAATTCCTATTATGGTATAATTAAAACACACTTTAATGATGTATTATAATGTATTATTTGGTATTGTAGAGAGAGGAATGAGCAGGCGAGGCAGTGAGCTGGAGCAGAGCAGACTTTATCACTCTCTCTCTATCATCAGTCAACAAGAAGAATAACCCAGGTCGCTAGCATCTCTCTTTTATACCATACAAACTCGCCTCGCGACCTGGGGGGGTTCACATTACAATACATAGACTTACAGTAACAATTCCCTTTGTCACCCAGCCTGTCGGCACATTATTATGCAGTCCGGAGGAGAACGCGTATTATCATGCGGTCTTATAAAGAAACCACAGTCTGTCTTGCATATCTATTTAACAGCTTTTAAGTGTCTCCTCCTGTGCCATTCCGTCTGAGTGGAGAATGTCTTATCTAGGTCCCCCACAATATTTAAATTTCAGATGGAGTAATTATTTTTTTCTATAATCTATTTTCTATGTATTTAACTAAAAAATTTGGTGCTTCGACTCTGAACTCAGCAGGATTTTAGCCTCTTTTCTTTTTTTAGCCTCAAAAACACAACACTGCTCATCACCAAAAGAACACCATACCTACAGTGAAGCATGGTGGTGGCAGCATCATGCTTTAGACTGTTTTTCTTCAGCTGGAACTGGGGCCTTAGTCAAGGTGGAGGGAATTATGTACAGTTCTAAATACCAGACAGTGTTGGCACAAAACCTTCAGTCTTCTGCTAGAAAGCTGAATATGAAGAGGAACTTCATCTTTCAGCACAACAATGGCCACGGTTACATGGGCAAAACTTCATCAATCTGATTACAATTCAGATCAGAATTTTACTGTTTACATGGATCCTGAAAATGCTGATCCGACTAGGATGTGCGTTTCCATGTGTCACACGTTTGAACGGAATAAATCATTTTGACATGTGCACATCGACATTTCGACATTCTGAAAATAGTAGAAGAAGAAGCAACTTATCCAACTTACCCAATGCCATGCCTACCAGCATGGCATTGGGGTGGAGGATGCGGTGATCTTCCTCCTTCACCGTTCTCTGTCCCACCTGGAGAAGCCCGGGAATATGGTGAGGATCATGTTCTTTGACTTCTCCAGTGCTTTCAACACCATCCAACCGATGATCCTGAAGGACAAGCTGCTGCGCGCAGGGGTGGACCAGCACCTGTCATCATGGATCCTGGACTACCTCACGAACCGGCCTCAGTTTGTGAGAACCCGGGACTGTGTGTCCGACACGATCATCAGTAGCACGGGGGCCCCCCAGGGAACGGTGCTGGCTCCCTTCCTGTTCACTCTTTATACTGCAGACTTCTCACACAACACAACACACTGCCATCTACAGAAGTTCTCTGACGACTCTGCGATCGTTGGCCTCATCTCCAATGGAGATGAAGCTGAGTACAGAGGGCTTATCCAGGACTTCGTGGACTGGTGCCATCGGAACTGCCTCCAGATCAACGCGAGGAAAACTAAGGAGCTGGTGGTGGACTGCCGCAGGCATGGGCAGCCCCTCACAGCACCAGTAAATATACAGGGAACAGACATCGAGATGGTGACATCCTATAAGTACCTGGGTGTTCATCTGAACAATAAACTAGACTGGTCACACAATACTGACGCACTCTACAAGAAGGGACAGCGCAGGCTGTTCCTGCTGAGGAGACTCAGGTCTTTTGGTGTACAAGGGGCGCTGCTGAAGTCATTCTATGACACGGTGGTGGCATCAGCCATCACTTTTGGAGTGGTCTGCTGGGGCAGTGGCATTACTGCAGCCGATAGGAAGAGACTGAACAAACTGATTAAGAAAGCTAGCTCTGTCCTGGGGCAGCGCCTTGATCCGATGGAGGAGATAGGAGAGAGAAGGACGGTGGCTAAACTGTCATCTCTGCTGGAGTCCGAGTTCCACCCTATGCAGGACATACTGGATGCACTGAGGAGCTCATTTAGCAGCAGACTACATCATCCCAGGTGCACAACCGAGAGGTTTCGTAGGTCCTTCCTACCAACGGCTGTCAGACTGTACAACCTAAGCAGGGCTGCTCGCAGAGATAGCAAAAAGACGTAACAAACTAATAGTTTTTTGAATGCAAAAGATGCAATAGACTTACACAATGGTCCCCTCCGGCATACAACTAGGAACTTACCGGTCGCTATGGAGGGTGAGAATATGTATGGGCACATAATCATACCATGTAGGATAACTAAGTAGACGGTTATGCTGTTTCATCCCATCTAGCAACAATGCTCTGCACTGTGTGTGTTTATATATTTACATATTTATTCCATCTAGCTACAATGCTCAGCACTGGGTGTGTTTATATTTATACATCTATATATTTATTCCTTCTAGCTACAATGCTCCGCACTGTGTTTTTATATATCTACATATTATTCCATCTAGCTACATTGCGCCGCACTGTGTGTGTTTATATACTTGCATATTTATTCCACCTAGCTGCAATGCTTCGTACTGTGGGTGTTTATATATTTACATATTTATTCCATCTAGCTACAGTGCTCTGCACTGTGTGTTCATATACTCATATATTTATTCCATCCAGCTACAATGCTCTGAACTGTGTGTCTGTGTGTGTGTGTGTGTGTATATATTTATTTTATAGTAATATGTACATATGTATATTAGCTGTTCTTGCTTGCTTGTTTTTTTCTTGCCTTCTGATTGTTGCTCTGAGTGTTGCTATCCCTGTGCTGTTGCAATCCTGGAATTTCCCCGTTGTGGGACTAATAAAGGCTTATCTTATCTTATCTTATCTTAACTTCCGGTGTTAGCAAGCCCCGCTTCGTGTCAAAATTGACCTGTACTGTGTTATTCAGACTGTACTTTTGCTTCTGCTGGTCTCCATAATGAAGCTACAAGTATATACTTCTGCATATGACGAACAGAGGGAGACAGTAGGACAATACAGACCAGTTTTGTTTTACTCCCGCTATGTTTTCAGCTAGCTCCTGCTAAGGCGGAAATACGTCACGTCGACGTGCGGCTGGTGTACAGACATGCGCAGTAAACATATTTTCTGCCCTACATTCGGAATAAGTGCTTTCATGCGCACCATTTGGATTAACAATCGGCATAACCCACCTCTCTCAATCGGAATGAAATTTTGATCCGAATGAGCGTGATCGGGTTAGAATATTCAGATTGCGTGTTTACATGAAGCATTTTTATTCCAATCAGGCTTTTAATCCGGTTACTTGCGTCCATGTAAACATAGCCATTGACCCTGTTTACATGGTCACGAGTAAACCGATTACAATCAGCTTTCTGGAGTTACCTGATTATTCAAACTGTCACGTAAACGAGTAATCCAATTATCTTTATCAGTTAAAGACTCTGTTTACATGGTCATGAGTAAACCAATTACAATCAGCTTTATGGAGTAACCTGATTATTCAAACTGTCATGTAAAAAGAGTAATCTGATTACCTTTATCTGTTTACTCCAGTAATTGGTTTACTCGTGACCATGTAAACAGGGTCAAAAGCTCATTAATGGTTTATGAGAAAACAGATTAACACACCTAGTTTATTTGCCCAGTAAACTGTTTACTCATTGCATGTAAACACCATAAGCTGTTCATTACCTTTATCAGTTTACTCCAGTAATCAGTTTACTCGTGACCATGTAAATATGGTCAGTGGCCCAAAGCACACATCCAAATCAACAAAAGAATGACTTGACCAGAAGAAGATTAAGGTTTTGGAATGGCCCAGCCAGAGTCCAGACATGAATCTGATCAAACATCTGTGGGGTGATCTGAAGAGTGCTGTGCACAGGAGATGTTCTCGCAATCTGACAGATTTGGAGCATTTTTGCAAAGAAGAGTGGGCAAATATTGCCACATCAAGACGTGCTACGCTGATAAACTCCTACCCAAAAAGACTGAGTGCTGTAATAAAAGCCAAAGGTGCTGCAATAAAGTATTAGTTTAAGGGTGTGCATATTTATGCAAACAGGTTATTGTACGTTTTTTATTTTTCCCCTTAACAGATTTCAGTTTGTTTTTCAATTGGGTTGTACAGGCTATAGGTCACATTAATGGTGGAAAAAGTTTTGAAATGATTTATCTTGGTCTCATTTTTTTTTTACATTACAAAAACCTAGCAATTGAACAGGGGTCTGTAGACTTTTTATATCCACTGTAAGGGTACACGATATTTCAAACTAGGGATGGGAATCACCAGAGACCATACAGTACAATATTATCATGATCTTGCGATGTGCATTATTTTGAGATATATATACAGTGGGGTAAAAAAAGTAATTAGTCAGCCACCAATTGTGCAAGTTCTCCCACTTAAAAGATGAGACAGGTCTCCAATTTTCATCATAGGTATACCTCAACTATGAGAGACAAAATGAGAAAAAAAAAATCCAGAAAATCACATTGAAGGATTTTTAATGAATTAATTGGTAAATTCCTCGGTAAAATAAGTATTTGGTCAATAACAAAAGTTCATCTCAGTACTTTGTTATATACCCTTTGTTGGCAATCACAGAGGTCAAACGTTTTCTGTAAGTCTTCACAAGGTTTTCACACACTGTTGCTGGTATTTTGGCCCATTCCTCCATGCAGATCTCCTCTAGAGCAGTGATGTTTTGGGGCTGTCGCTGGGCAACACGGACTTTCAACTCCCTCCAAAGATTTTCTATAGGGTTGAGATCTGGAGACTGGCTAGGCCACTCCAGGACCTTGAAATGCTTCTTACGAAGCCACTCCTTCGTTGCCCGGGCGGTGTGTTTGGGATCATTGTCATGCTGAAAGACCCAGCTACGTTTCATCTTCAATGCCCTTGCTGATGGCAGGAGGTTTTCACTCAAAATCTCACGATACATGGCCCCATTCATTCTTTCCTTTACACGGATCAGTCGTCCTGGTCCCTTTGCAGAAAAACAGCCCCAAAGCATGATGTTTCCACCCCGATGCTTCACAGTAGGTATGGTGTTCTTTCCCCTCCAAACACGACAAGTTGAGTTTTTACCAAAAAGTTCTATTTTGGTTTCATCTGACCATATGGCATTCTCCCAATCCTCTTCTGGATCATCCAAATGCTCTCTAGCAAACTTCAGACGGGCCTGGACATGTACTGGCTTAAGCAGGGGAACACGTCTGACACTGCAGGATTTGAGTCCCTGGCGGCGTAGTGTGTTACTGATGGTAGCCTTTGTTACTTTGGTTGCAGGTCATTCACTAGGTCCCCCCGTGTGGTTCTGAGATTTTTTGTTCACCGTTCTTGTGATCATTTTGACCCCACGGGGTGAGATCTTGCGTGGAGCCCCAGATCGAGGGAGATTATCAGTGGTCTTGTATGTCTTCCATTTTCTAATAATTGCTCCCACAGTTGATTTCTTCACACCAAGCTGCTTACCTATATTACCTTTTATACTGATAACGAGTTGAAACGGGTGTCATTAATACAGGTAACAAGTGGAGGACAGAGGAGCCTCTTAAAGAAGAAGTTACAGGTCTGTGAGAGCCAGAAATCTTGCTTGTTTGTAGGTGACCAAATACTTATTTTACCAAGGAATTTACCAATTAATTCATAAAAAATCCTTCAATGTGATTTTCTGGATTATTTTTTTTTCTCATTTTGTCTCTCATAGTTGAGGTATACCTATGATGAAAATTGGAGACTTCTCTCATCTTTTAAGTGGGAGAACTTGCACAATTGGTGGCTGACTAAATACTTTTTTGCCCCACTGTATATTAGTGATTACCCATCCCGATATTTGTCTTGTTCCACTCTTTACTAGATCTCAGGAGTCACTCACTATGCTAACCTAACCACACAATGAGCACTGAACACCATCTAGTGGACTGAAAAAAACCTGTTTATTCTTGATTTGGTGCCTAAATAGTTTGTAATATTTATTAATAATTGTTAATAAAGTATCACAATACTGGTGTTTCTGAATCGATACAATTCCGCCACCACAACATATTGTGATATTGTGGTGACACTAGACACAGCGGGTGGACATTCCTCTCACACCCAGAAGCAGGAAGAGAGGCAGAACAATGGACTGAAGGGGGTAGACCCTCCCTCCCAATGAGTAACTTGACAGACAATGAGGGCGGGGGGGGTGAATGTATGGTCAGGAAGGTAGCAAGTGTTATGTTAATGTGTCACACATTCTCTTTGTACACACACAAGCATAATGCACTAGAACAGCTCTTTATGCATACCATTAAAGCTATATAAGCAGAATGCAGAGAGAGTTGAGAAACTCTCCTACCAGACACTTGGCCCCAGCGGGTAACGCTGGGGTCCACCGGCTGTATTTATGTTAGAGGGTCAATAAAGAACCTGTGCCGGCCTACGCATGTGCCTCGCCTCCACATCCTTCCCTTACACCCTCTACATTGGTGACCCCGACGTGAAATGGACTACCTCTCCCTTTCGCCGTGCTGTGGATTCCTTTTTCTCCACATTGGTGACCTGACGGAGATGAACTGTCTCTCACTTACACCGCACACCACATGGTGACCTGACGTGGGATGACCGTCTGCTCCTTTTCACCGCGCTGTGGATTCCAGAGACCGGGGATCGCCTACATCCTTTGCATCCACACTGGAGCGCGCGCGCCTTATCCTCTCTCCACGATGGCGACCTCCAGGACCGGACGGAGAGCACGGCGCTGGGACAGAGACGCACGAGAATCAGCGACATGAGCAACACACAGAAACAACCTGAACGGGGAAGATCATCAGCGCCGTCTGCGTTGATTTCCATCAAGCTCCCCGACCCTGACTCACCTCCTGATAGTGGACTTTCTGCGCACAGAAGCCCCGCACACACACCGCAGGATTACAAAGACAGCGCAACTTCCAGCTATGTGGTCAGTGCGCCAGGCGCATGCCACGCACCAGGGACAAACCGGCTCCAAAGACTTATACATCATCCTCCGCCGCTGCACATGCCCGAGAAACACGGTCGATCGCCATCCTCGGAACCTTTAGGGCTGCTCACGCACCTGAAGCAGGCATGCAGCCTGCACACAGGACTTAGTATGGGTTTCTCAGCCACGGCGCACAATGGGAATTTACCCGATTGCTTTCCCTGATGACTTTACGGCTGCTTCCGCACCTAAAGCCAAACTGCCAAGTCCCTCACACAGTTTCAGTTTTTTTTTCACAGCCGCTACGCATCCTCAGGGAATTTGGCCATTCGCCATCCCCACATCCTCGCAGGACTGAGCCGCAAGAGGAGTCAAAGACTTAATTTTTTTCACAGCCTCTGCGGATCACTGCCAGGTTTACCGGTAAAGTCCCTCACCATGGCGGATCAACACGCAATTTTTGCATGGCCCAGACACTTTTGACGCCCCGGGCCGGCACTCACTTGTTCCCATCCACCTCCCCCTCCTCCTCCACATCATTCTTCCCGCACCTCACTCCCTAAAGCTGGCCGATCGCCGGTTTGGTCCATTACGCACAACGCGCACTGGACCCCGTGTGCCCACGAACCGTGGATGTCACGTGCTGGAACTTGGAGCGGAGCAGGCAGTGTTTTTCATCCCTCCCCCTTTCCCCCCACAGACTTACATGGCCTCCGACACTCCTCACCAGCAGACAGTTCGACCGGAGTGGCAACCCCCCGCTGCAGCCTCCTCTGGGTCGGCTTGAGCCCAAATGACAGGGGGGGTCACAGCCCTTTTTGGGCGTTTGGGGGGGGGGGGGCTGTGTAGTGACACTAGACACAGCGGGTGGACATTCCTCTCACACCCAGAAGCAGGAAGAGGGGCAGAACAATGGACTGAAGGGGGTACCCCCCCCCACCAGGAGTAACTTGACAGACAATGAGGGCGGGGGGGTGAACGTATGGTCAGGAAGGTAGCAAGTGTTATGTTAATGTGTCACACATTCTCTTTGTACACACACAAGCATGATGTACTAGCACAGCTCTTTATGCATACATTAAAGCCATATAAGCAGAATGCAGAGAGAGTTGAGAAACTCTCCTACCAGACACTCGGCCCCAGCGGGCAATGCTGGGGTCCACCAGCTGTATTTATGTTAGAGGGTCAATAAAGAACCTGTGTCAACCTACGCTCGTGCCTCATCTCCACATCCTTCCCTTACACCCTCTACAATATTGCAATATATGGGGGGGCGGTCTCCCCCTCCCTACCCCGTAACATGTTCATCACTTTACATGACAGCCATTGGACAGTACCAGACATTAAAAGTTTTTTTTTTTTAAATCATAAATTGTACTGCAGACAGTTTGTATGTGAATTTAAAGTTGCCATTTTAACTAGTCTGGTGGCAGTTCATTTCTTAAAGACACACTGCAGTGGATATAAATCCCCTCTAAAAACAAATCTACACTGTCTAAAATGGTATCTTATGCCCTTTTTTCTACAAAAAAAAAACAACCTTTCACTGTCTTACAGTTCTATGTCAAAAACTTTTCACCCCCCTCCCCTTCAAATGCCACAATCAGTGATTACTAGGCCCAACCACAAACCACAAGGATAATATTAGCTAGCACTACATTATCAGAATAAATTCTGTGATAAAAAGACTTACTGGTTGAAGGACATGCCCAGTTGCATGCACGGTGGCCCAGGATAATGACTGAAACTGCATCAGTCTTTAAAAGCAGTTTAATAGTAAAACCCTTTAGTTTGGGTCGTTTTCAAAGCACTTTGTTAAAAAATGCTAACTAGCCTGGGGGATAACGTCCGTTAGGCCAGAGTGTCCTGATTGGCTCAAAACTACCCACA
Organism: Pholidichthys leucotaenia; assembly: GCA_020510985.1. Classification (NCBI taxonomy): domain Eukaryota; kingdom Metazoa; phylum Chordata; class Actinopteri; order Cichliformes; family Pholidichthyidae; genus Pholidichthys; species Pholidichthys leucotaenia. The sequence continues at coordinate 118,634,128 of CM035842.1, forward strand.
TGCCAGGACCAGGAACAGTTACGTCACTAAAAACGCTACGTCTCAACTCACCTTTTTGCAGGGGGCGGGGCTTAAGTGAAACTTTACAGCAAAAAAGAGAGACATGACACATTTGAGCGATTTCGCTCTTGATACAGTATGTCTTGTAAGTAAAAAAAAAAAAAAAACATGTTACAGACATGTTAACAAGGGGAAAAAATTGATTTTTGACAGAGTGTCACTTTAATAATCATTTTCACCAAATAAATAAATTACAACTGTGACCATGCAATTGTTCCATTAATATACCTACAAAAAGCTCTTACTCCACTGCACAGTGGGATAGAGCCTGGGTGCTGCTGCAACACAGCAGGCAGGCTTTGTTTTACTAAGACTGCTGCCGTAACTTAAAATTATAACTGCAAATGTCAAATTCTACAATATTTTTCAAAATTAGACATAGTTACGTATCTTGATCTAATTGATAAAGAAGCACTATTACGGCTGGCCAGTAGAATCAAAATCTCTACTACTGGCTAAATTTATAATGTTTACCTATCAACTAGTGTTTATATCATCCGCCACTAATTGAATTATTGGTACTAAGATACAGTCATTTCATAGAGCCACACAGATGATAAATGCCTATGAGAAACTATGCTAATCTTGTTAAAGCTGTAATGGTTCAGGATGGTAAAGCATGGTTCAGGTAAGAGTGATCAGCAAATGAATCAGACTAATGAAATTTATATCTTGACATTTTATTCATTCACTAGCAAGGGATCAAACGTAGTAAATAAAATAACAGAATTTTTAAATTTTTTTGTTTTGAGGTCTAGAAGTGGGGTAGAGAAATCAAAATCTGTACTCGGAACTTCCGGTCTGGACGCCATGGCGACTGCAGCTTAACACTGAAGTTCTCAGACCCAATCCAGGATAACACGTTGAAAATCAAACTTAACGGATTTTTGGAGGAGTGAAAATCAAAAGACAAAATCATCATGTCTAAAGGAAAACAGAAGAAACTGAAATTCTCCAGGCCAGGACACGTATCGGCCGGAGAATCCGAACTGGAAGATCTCCGTTCAGAAGACGAGGAACTGGTGATAGCTAACAAAAGGGTTAGCCTGAAATCACTATTTGAGGAGCTACGACGATTTCGCCGAGATGTTACGGCCGAATTTCGGGAATTCAGAGAAGAATTGAAAAGGACAAACAGCAGAGTGGACCAGGCCGAGAACCGAATCTTGGAAACAGAGGATCGAATAAAAGTGCTCGAAGATTCTGTGCTAGACCTACGCAAAAGACAAGCAGCTATAGAGGCTAAGCTAACCGACCAAGAAGGAAAACAAAGAAGAGACAACATAAGAATTCATGGTCTGATAGAAGGAACCGAAAATGGTTTTAACTCAATGGCAGAATGCGTGGAATCCTTACTAAGAGAGAAATTGGATATTCCACAAACCACCGACTTGAAGATAGAAAAGGCACATCGTTCATTAGCCGCTAGGCCGGCGGCGGAAGCGCCCCCACGTTCGGTGTTGGTAAGATTTTCCAATTTCAAAATAAAACAAGAGGTTGTAAGACTGGCCTGGCAGAAAAAAGGATTTATGCACCAGGAGAGAAAAGTCTACGTGGAACACGATTACGCCCCGGAGGTCCTTAAAAAGCACAGGGAATACAATGACGCGAAAAAGGTGTTAAGAGAGAAGAAATTGCGCTTTCAGACACCATTTCCTGCGAAGTTAAGGGTCTTCTACGGCGATGAAACGTGTCTCTATAATTCGGCGGAAGAAGCAACAGCTGACATGGCGAAAAGAGGCCTCCCGGTAACGGTATTTAAACCCGCAGCAGACCCGAGTGAGAAGATCAAAGCGCAAACATGGACAACACAAAGACCTTCAAAATCCACGGACCAGCAGCGGGAAACCCAGCACCAGAGCGTCGCGGATAAACTATCCATTTTCAGGTTGGAATAGCGACCTTTTTTTTTTTTTTTTTTTTCTCTTGAATCAATCCGCACATCCAACCCCCCTCATACAAGGTAACAAACATTAAAGGAGATGCATATTCAGCATGTGGTAAAACATTTCATGGAACAATCATATTATTTGAAACAAATAAGTCTGTGTAATAAAAAAAAAACAAAAAACAAAAAAAACTTGTTAAAATAGAAATGTGACAATAATCCACATGTTCTCCTCATACTAACAAATACTGTTTTTGCGTGAATGTTTGATGTGATGGGGGTGGGAGGATGCACACAATTTCACAGGGTTTAGGCATAAAAGGAAAAAAAAAAAATCATTACAAGTTTGGATTGGGTTCTGAAACTCACGTTAAAAGCATGGGACTACTTTCAGTGGTAAGAGAGGGCCCTCAACACGTAACAGAGTTTGAGGAATTTCCCTCAGAGCCTTCACTCCATCAAGGCTCTTACAGGGTCTTTAAAAAGACCTCAGCTCAGGAAGTTCTTATGACAGCTTTTTGTTTTAAAGTTTTTTACACTATGTTCTTAATGTTTTTCTTGTTTTTAATGTTCTTTCAGTTTCTGAGTAGCACAAAAGAGGGCCACCACACAGTTATACTAAACAAAACAACACAATGGAGAAACAGGGTGTAACCAAAATAATTTCATATAATGTAAAAGGAATCCTGAATCCAGTTAAAAGATCCAAGATTCTAGGCAAAATGAAAAAAGACAAAGCAGGAATAATACTTTTACAAGAAACCCACCTAACAGACGTGGAACACAATAAACTCAGTAGACAAGGGTTTAAAATGATCTCTTCATCTTCATATAAATCAGGGAGGAGGAGGGGAGTAGCGACATTGATATCAACCAAAATTACATTTGAAAAAAAATCAGAACACAAAGATAAAGAAGGGAGATACAGTTTGGTAACTGGGCGGCTAGAGGGAGAAGATATCACCCTGCTGAATGTGTATGCTCCCCCAGGGGCTAACTGGAAATTTTATAAAAATGTATTCGACCTAATGATAACCAAAGCTCAAGGTTTAGTGATATGTGGTGGGGACTTCAATCTTAGACTGAATCCATACTGGGATGCTTCTGGTAATTCCCCACATCAAAATAACACCCAAAACAGGAAGACTCGGATGCTACTAAAAGAATTGGGAATCTGTGACGTGTGGAGGGAACTCAACCCCAGTGTAAAAGACTATACATTTTACTCAATTCCACATTCATCTTACTCAAGGATTGACTATTTTTTTTATGTTTAATAGAGACATTGGAAGAGTAAAAACATGTAAAATAGGACTGATGGATCTCTCCGACCACAGTCCGATCTACATGGACTTAAATATCCAAAAATACACAAATAATACATTTTCTTGGAGGTTAAATTCAAATGTCCTGAAAGGACCATTGAAAGATGAATTGGAATCAGATATTCTCAGATATTTGGAAGATAACGATAATGGAGACGTATCCCCTTTAATACTGTGGGATGCATGTAAAGCTGTAATAAGAGGAAAGATTATTGCAAAACTGGCAACCCAAAAGAAACTAAGACGAGAAAAACTATCCACATTAGAGTCAGAACTTAGGAACCTAGAAAAAGAACACAAAGGCAACACTCATTCTACTGACTCGCTCAAGATTAAGGAAATTAAAAACCAAATAAATGAGATCTACACAATAGAAATCCAGAAGAAACTTACATTTCTGAAACAAAAATACTATGAAGCAGGCAGTAAATCGGCAAAATTGCTAGCCTATAAATTGAGGAAACATCAAACAGAAAGAGCAATCTACAAAATCAGAGACCCAGTATCAAAGGAAATAAAATTCAGAATTCAGGATATTCTTAAAAACTTCGAGAATTACTATAAGAACTTATACTCCCACAAAAAACATAAAAACGCATCCGAGGCATTCCTAAACACATTAAACCTTCCCCAACTTACGGAGTCACAAAATAAAACACTACTGTCAGAAATACATCCTAAAGAATTGGAAAAAGCAATTATGAAACTTAAAGCTAACAAATCCCCAGGAGCAGATGGCTATACAGCAGAGTGGTACAAAACCTTTAAACAGCAACTATCTCCTCTCCTCCTGAAAACATTTAATTATGTCCTCCACACAGGGGAAATCCCCCCCTCCTGGAGAGAAGGGGTCATTGCAGTTATACCTAAACCTGAAAAGGATAAACTAGAGTGCTCCAACTACAGACCAATCAGTGTACTAAATCAGGACTATAAGCTTTTTACCATTATCCTTGCCAAAAGGTTAGAAAATATACTGACAGACCTACAGTAATTCATTTAGACCAAACAGGTTTTATAAGACAAAGACAGACACAAGACAACATTCGACGCACTTTACACATAATTCATCATATAAAAAAATATAACTTAAATGCAGTCATATTGGGATTAGATGCTGAAAAAGCATTCGATTCGGTTGACTGGTCTTTTCTATATAGAATCTTATCCAGTTTCAATTTTCATAACAACTTCATTAGAACTATACAGGCATTATATAAAAAACCAACAGCTAAAATAAGGATTAACGGTAATTTATCATCATCTTTTGAACTGAAAAGAGGATGTCGTCAGGGCTGCCCCCTGTCTCCACTGCTCTTTGCAATCTTCATAGAACCTCTGAGCCAATGGATAAGACAAAACCAAAAAATTCAAGGTATTACACTTGGTCAGAAGGAACATAAAATAGCACTCTTTGCTGATGACATTTTAATATACCTAGGGCAGCCGGACACTTCTTTACCAGAACTAACCTCAGTTTTTTCAGAGTATGGAGATTTATCGGGGTACAAATTAAATATGCATAAAACCCAAGTTTTAACATTCAACTATGACCCAAATCATTATTCACTAAGCAAACTCAAAACTAACTGGGAGTCGGAATCTATGAAATATCTGGGGGTCAATATCCCAAAACAACTCAACAAAATTATATCACTAAACTATGATCCACTGGTGACAAAAATAAAATCTGACCTAGCAAGATGGAATATGATACCATTCTTGGGTATTGCACAAAGAATTGAAGCAGTCAAAATGAATATACTTCCACGTCTTCTATACCTTTTCCAAACAATACCAGTAGAACCTCCCAAAAAAACATGGCAGGAGCTGGACAGAAGGATCTCAAGATTCATATGGCAGGGCAAGAGACCTAGAATCAGATATAGAACCCTACAGCTAAACAAAGACAAAGGTGGGCTCGCGCTGCCAAATATCAGGGACTACTTTAAAGCCGCACAAATTAAAACTTTAGTAGAGATATGTAACCCAGTCTACACTGCACAATGGAAGGAGATCGAATGCCAAATAACAAGTGACATCCCCCTACAGGCGATAATAGGGAACAATGTCTTACCTAAGCTTTTGAATAACACTAACCCGTGGATAGAGACCCCGCTAAAAATTTGGTTTAAGATAGTCAGGGCTCTTTAGTTTGATTCTCTCTATCGACTTCTGCAATGGATCGCCTATGATCAGGACTTTACTCCTAATAAAACAGACACCAGATTTAAAAAGTGGAAGGAGAAAGGGCTGATAAAATATTACGATTTTTTTAAAGGGCAAATCTTAAGAAGTTTTGAAGATTTGAAAAAACAAGGCCTAATAAATCAAGACCTTTACAGGTTCTTCCAGCTTAGACACCACATAAACAATATACTTAAAAAGGAGGTTTTGGAAAGGGCCCAGTCAGGTGTTCTGAAGGTCTTCTTAATGGCATATAAAGGGATCCCAGGGATCAGATACATTTCTAAAATATACCAAGGTCTTCAAGACTTAAAAGGAGACAACACATCTTATATAAAAGAGAGATGGGAAAAAGAGGGGAATTTCACTTTACAACTGGAAATATGGGAAAAGCTAAATAAACAGCAATGGAAAAGTACCTCATCCCTGCAGTGGAGAGAATTTGGATGGAAAAACTTGGCAAGATTTTTCAGAACACCTGCACAAAACAAATTTACCCATAAGGGATTGAACTGTTGGCGCTTGTGTGGTGAAAAGACTGCAAATCATTTTCATGTGTTTTGGTCATGCCCAGTTATCCACCAATATTGGACCAAGGTACAGACAATATTGGGGAAAATATTCAAAATTACAGTTCCCTTTTCTTTTGTAACTTTGTATTTGGGTTTACTACCGGACTCACTGGAAAGACGAGGAGAAAAATACTTATTCAATGTTTTAATATTGGCAAGCAAAAAAGCTCTAACTAAAAAATGGATGTTGAAGGACTGTCCTACACCTGAAGATTGGACTAACGTGATCCAAGACATTTACTCGATGGAAAAGTTGTCATTCGCACTGAGACAGGACATGGATGTGTTCATGAACTTTTGGCAACCCTGGACCGCATATGTGTCTTCCATTAGATCTAATCTTTGACAAATACCATTTCAATAATGGTTCCCCTCTTTGTTCCAACGCTACTCAGATGCTCTTTTATCTTTATTTACTTACTTTTTCTTTTTGTTTGTTTTTTACTGGTTTGTTTTTTTTTTGTTATTTGTTTCTTGTTTTTTTTTCTCTTTAATTTCACTTTTTCTTTCACTTTAAAAAAAAAAAAGGGGTGTTGTAAGAATTAATCTTCCAATGTTGTCAGATATCAGAAAATAAGGGAACATGTGATGAAAATGTAAACACTGCATTGCTGTAACAACCTGTATACCCTTTACAAAAACTTAAATAAAAAAAAAAAAAAAAAAAATCTGTACTCAAACAGAAGTAGTATTACCTTATTATCATAATTATTCAAGTAGTCAAAGCAGACACCAAAAAAATTGAGTAAGAAGATAAGATAAACCTTTATTAGTCCCCCAATGGGGAAATTACAGAAACAAAGTGGAGTTTAAAGGAAAGTATCTGTTACGACCCGAGCGCCGGTCCTGTTTGCGCTCGGGCTATGTATATTCGCTGCCGCCTTTGACAGCTGTGGGTTATATTCTGGCTTCACCGGGCTCTTATTGTGAAGGCGCTCGGTGGGGCTTCCGGCTGTCAAAGACGGTCAGCTGTTTGTCATTACTGCTCGTTAGCGCTCGCCCTTATTAGGCGGGTGCTGACAGCAGTCAAGTTGCAGGAGTATTGTCGTATGTTTGTTTTACCCTTGTCAAGTCATGGTCAAGCTGGGTCGGCGCTCTAACCTCGTCAGGCCTTCACGTCAGGTTTGTTTGTATTCTTGTCATGTCATAGTTTAGCTCGTAGTGGCTGGGGTTAGCCCTACAAGCCCCTGTACCTCGTAGTGTGTGTTTTTGCCCTTAGCGGCTCACAGTCTTGTGTCACGTATTGTCTTGTTAATAAACATCATTGCAAAACTCTCCGGTGACTCTTGGTGTCTTATGGTGATCCGCGAGGATCACCGCATGACATATCTTTTTAAAAAAAAAATAATTTAAGAAGTAAAGACTTTACTCAACAATCTGGGAGGTTTCTCTCTTACTCTCTTTTAAATTTTTTTATATTTGTGTTTCTTTCCCTGACAAATTTGTGACTTTTCTTATAATTTCTTTTTATTTTTTCCTGATAAATGGGGAAACTTTTTGCATACATTTTCAGCTTTATCACAAGTATTTGCAATGTTTTTCTGATAAATATTCAACAACTTTTCTTTAAATTTGGGATTTTTTTTCCTTGTACATTTGATTTTTTTTTTTTTAATTTGAGGTTTCTCTAATAAATTTGAGATTTTTGACTTCCGGTTATGGCTGCCACATAGGACGGACGTGTCTCGCTCTGCTCTGCTCCTGGAGAAAAAAAATCGGCAAATAACTCTCTCATTTGGGACAGAACGTATCCCAGCATTTGGGCGAGGATATGTCGGCGAAGCCTAAGGCTGGAAAACCAGGAAAAGGAAAAAGCGAGCCGCCGAAACAGTCCAAATTAACGGACTTTCAGGTCTGTGACGCAGCAAACAAGGCTCCATATATGGCGGAGGAGGCTGGCGGCGGTGCGATTTCTGCGGGGAATGGCGCAGATGCGCTGATGGCTGCCATGAGTTCAATGAGAGCGGACTTTTCCTCTAGATTTGATGGGATTATGACAGCGTTGGAAGGAATAAGAAAGGAATTGGGTGACTGTGTAGAACGAACGGCGCAGATGGAGCTCCGTCTCGCTAGTGCTGAAGATGACGTCACCCGTCTTCAATTAAAGGTGCGCACTTTGGAAAAAAAAAATAAATCTCTGGAAGATAATATTTTGGATTTGGAATCTCGGTCGAGACAGAATAATTTGAGGCTGGTGGGTCTTCCAGAGGAATCAGAAGGTCGGGACGTATGTTCCTTTCTGGAAAAGTGGATTCCGGAGGTGCTGGGCAGCGAGGAGTTGCAATCAGCAGTGGTTCTGGAAAAAGCACATCGTATTGGCCCACGGAGAGATAAGGGACCGCCGAGGACCTTAATTATGAAGTTTCTTAGCAACAGAGACAGGATGAAGATCTTCAACGCTGCACGTGCTAAAGGAGAGATTAAACACCAGGACCAGCAGGTGCGGTTCTACCCAGATTTGGCCACAGGAATCCAGCAATTGAGGAAGCAGTTTGGTCCCGTACGTAAGGAGCTGCGCAACCTTGGGATTCGTCATGGTGTAATCTATCCTGCGAGACTGCTGACCACGTATGAGGGCAGAACCCACATCTTCAAGACCCCAGAGGAGGCGCAGGAGTTCATCAAGAAGATCAAAGAAGAAGAAGAGACTGGTGGGAGCTAAGCATGAACAAAATATAAGGTAGAATAATTAAGCATTTGCACAGGCATCTGACTGACTTGAAGTAAATAGTAAGTTTACAAAATATAGATTGTATTATATATTAAAAAAAACAAAACAAAACAAACAAACAAACAAAAAAACTATGATGTACAAAGTTGTTAAAAATTTTGGAGTTAAGTTGGAAAACTACAGAGGAGAGTTAATGTTACGTCATTAAAAGCAGTAGAGTTAGGGTGATTGGGAGGATGAAGAAGGAGTGGCTTAGGCTGTTCCCCGTGGGTGTGGAACGGTCGATGGCTATATCGGGAGACAGAATTTTTCTTTTGATTTTGGGGGGTTTGCCACAAGTGTGGGAAGGGGAAATTTGTTTGTGTGTAGTTTGTAGGATGAATGTTCAACCACTCATGTTTTTGCTTCTCTGTATGAGCATGTTTACACTGCAAGGTAATCCCAAACTCTCTATTGATCATGGACCAAAGTGTTAACCTTAATTTAACTTCATGGAATTGCAGAGGTCTACAAAATTTAAAAAAACTTAAACAAGTTATGAATAAAATAAAGGACATGGGTTCAAAAATTGTGTTTTTACAAGAAACTCATCTGATAGAGGAGGATGTTAAAAGAATTAGGAGTAGATGGCAGGGAAGTGTATTCACCTCTTCATTTTCATCCCGAGCCAGGGGAGTTATGACTCTCATACATAAATCAGTTCCTTTTCAAGTGAAAAATGTAATGGGAGACAAATTTGGAAGATATGTAATCATTCAAGGTTCTTTGCTATTAGAAAATATAAATCTTGTGAACTTATATGGTCCCAATATAGATGATCAGAAGTTCTTTGCTAATTTATTTCTCATCTTATCATCACTTACAGGGCAACATATAATAGCAGGGGATTTTAATTGTACATTGAATCCAGGTGTGGATAGATCAACAGGACTGGATTGTACGCACATTGGATGTAGGATGACTATTAATCATTTTATGAAAGAATTGAGATTGTTAGATATATGGAGAGAAATGAAACCACAAGTTAAAGCCTATTCTTGTTATTCCAGTACCTACAAGACATTCTCACGTATTGATTATTTTTTGATTTCCACAGAATTAAGGTCCAAGATTCAAAACTGCTTTTATGATAACATCGTGATCTCTGATCATGCACCCTGTTGTCTAATATATGTAGATAAAAAATTGACAAAGGAATCAGGTAGATGGCAATTTCAGCATAAATGGCTTCAGGATGAGGAATTTGTCAAGTATATAGAAAAACAGATAGACGAGTTCTTTGACATCAATACTACACAAACATCAGCATGTGTAAAGTGGGAGGCTTTCAAAGCTTTTATTAGGGGACATATTATTAGTTATACAGGATCAAAATCTAAGAAGACTCGAGAGGAGAGAGCTAAATTGGAACATAAAATAAAAAATCTTCAGGAAAAAGTGTATGCAGGAAGTGACCCAAGGTTGGAGAATGAATTACTGATTTTGAGAGCTGAATACGACAAAAAATCAGCGAATAGAGCTGCCTCGAGTCTTCTAAGATTGAAACAATCTTTTTATGAACAAGGTGAAAAATCGGGAAAATTATTAGCATGGCAGATTAAACAATTGGAAATTAAAACACCAATTACCAGTATTATAAGTAACGGACAGGTAGTTATAGATCCTTTAGAAATTAATAGAGCCTTTAGAGATTACTATGAAAAATTATATGATACCAAAAATGAACCTGATTTAACAAAACTAAATGGGTTTTTGAACGAACTATCTATACCGTGTATTCCAAATGAAAACAGGGAGATATTGGATTCTAAAATTAGTCAAGAAGAAGTTGGGCTAGCCATTGATAATATGAAATCAGGAAAAAGTGCAGGACCAGATGGTCTTCCAGTTGACCTTTATAAAAAATTTAAGAATAAATTAATAAAACCTTTTTTGGAAATGGTTTTAGAAGCATTTCAAAATAATAATTTACCATCATACATAAATAATGCCTTAATTATACTGCTGCCAAAACCAGGTAAGCCCTCTAATAAATGTGAAAATATGAGACCAATAAGCCTATTAAACGCCGACCTTAAGATAATCTGTAAAATTTTAGCAAGACGAATACAAGAAATTTTACCAAATATTATTAATCGAGATCAGAATGGCTTTATAAAGGGTAGACACGGCTTCCATAATGTAAGAAGACTATTTAATATTATTTATTTTAATAAAGAAGCACCGGATACAGCTCTCCTATCATTGGACGCCGAAAAGGCCTTTGATAGAGTTGAATGGCCTTTTCTTTTTGAAGTCCTACAAAGGTTTGGACTTGGAAATAATTTCATAAAATGGGTTCAAATAATATACAATAATGCTACAGCAGAAATCCTAACAAATAACAATATTTCAAAACCAATAAAAATCAATAGAGGATGTCGACAAGGCTGTCCACTTTCACCTTTACTGTTTACTATGGCAATTGAACCTTTAGCGATAGCGATACGTTTACATTCACAAATATATGGAATTAAAGTTGGACCAACAGAACATAAAATCTCCCTGTACGCCGATGACATAATTTTGTTTATGTCGAATCTAAAAAAATCAATTCCAACCTTGTTGAATTTAATAAAGAATTTTGGGGAAATATCAGGATATAAAATAAATAAAACTAAATCTTCAATATTAATGCTAAATGAGACCCAGAGAAATTACCCAGCCCCTGAGGTAAATCAATTCAATGTTGTAAATCAGTTTAAATATTTAGGAATCCAAATTATGCCTAAGCTAGAATCAGTCGCCAGTGTCAACTATGAAGCCTTAATGTCAGATATCAATGAGTTAACTCAGAGATGGATGTCACTACCAATGTCGATGATCGGGAGAATCAATATACTTAAAAGTAATATTTTACCTAAAATACTTTATTTATTTCAATACATTCCCTTATCACCACCTTTAGATCTATTCTCAAGAATAAAAAAAAAGTTAGTGGAATTTATATGGAACAACAGGAGGGCTAGATTACGTTTGTCTTTATTATATTTACCATTTGATCGTGGAGGTCTGAAATGTCCAAATTTTATGTTGTATTATTGGTCGGCACAACTGAGGTCTATGACATATTATTTTTCATCAAATGATCTCCCTCACTGGACTGAAATGGAATCATACAATTTACCTTTACCTCTTCCCATATTCATATACTCAGATTCGGCAAAAAAATTACAAAAACAAGTTAAAAATCCATTTGTAAAGCATATGATCAAAATATGGTGTGAAGCTAAAAACTATTTAAAAGAACCACAGTTATTGTCACAATTTAGTCCAATATGGGGTAATCAATATTTTAAACCAGGGAGAGCGGACGCTGTATTTAAAGTATGGAATTTAAAAGGGATACAAAAGATTCAGGATTTATATTTGCCATGTGCAGACAACATAATGTCTTTTGAAGAGCTGAGGATCAAATTTAATCTCAATAGAACACATTTTTTTAAATATCTTCAACTTAGAAACTTTATTCGATCAAATCAAAATAAAGCTCTCACTCGACCTATTTATTCATCCTTGGAAAAAATGATGATGAAAGATAGTAAAAGAAAGGGTATTATTTCAGAGTTTTATAACTCACTGACACTATCTTCAAGTGAAAATTCACTGAAAAGATTAAACTACTGGAAAGAAGATCTGCAAATTGAAATTTCAGAGGAACAATGGGAATTGGCTTGTACAGAAGCTCAAACCAAATCAATAAATGCACGCCTTAAATTGATACATTTCAAATGGTTAATGCGGATGTATGTTACACCGGAGGAGTTAAATAGATATAACAAAAATATACCAGATACATGCACAAAATGCATGGAAAGTAAAGGAACCCTATTTCATTGTTTATGGGAATGTAGATTAATAAGAATGTTTTGGGAAGAGGTGAGGGTAACAATTGAAAAAATAATCTCAAAACAAATCATATTGAATCCTAAACTGTTTTTGTTGGGTCTGTACCCAGAAAAGCATAATTTTAATAAAAGTGAAAGAACATTCATAGACCTCAGTTTGCTTAATGCCAAAAAATGTATTGCACTATTATGGAAAAAGACTCATAGACCAGATGTGACTCAGTGGTTAAGACAGATGTTAACAAACCTTCCATTAGAAAGAATAACATATATACTAAAATCAAAGGAAATTGTGTTTGAGAATATATGGAGACCTTTTATTGATTATGTAAAAAATTTAAACATAACTCTTGAAGAAGAAGGTGAATGATGTGTGTGGACCTTGTAAATTCCAAACTGGTGAACATAATATGTATACTTATGTATTGGATTGTCTAGACTAAACAGAGGAGCATTGTTGAAGACTTGATTTTGTTGGTGGTTGTTGGTGTTTTTAGTGCATTTTTTTTTTTTTTGTAGTACTTTAGTGTTAGTGTTTGATTGTTTGTATCATGTTTGTTAAAAAAAAAAAAAAAAAGGTTCAATAAAGATATTGTGGAAAAAAAAAAAATTTGAGATTTTTGGTAAATTTATAACTTTTGCTTATATGTACTACCTTCTATGATAAATTTGACTTTTTCACATAAATTTGCAACTTTTTATTTGAAAAGATTTAGCTTTTATGTAAATTTGTTACTTTATTCTTGAAAAATTTTTCTCATAAACATGTTAACCTGAGGAAAATATAATAAACTAGCAACATTTGCTAATCCAGAACACAAGATTAACATTTTCAACTCCGATTTAAATGAAATACTGCCTTGAGTGCCTATTACTACTAATGTGTTAGTGTGTCATGACCTATTAGAATTGTTGTTTCTGTATCTTTTTCATTGGCATTTGTTCGGAGAGCAAACTAAGAATTTCATTGCTCAGGAAATGTAGCATTTCTTAACTGTGCACATGATAATAAAGCCTTTGAATCTCTGAATTACTTCCCAGTCCAGACTCTTCGTTCATACAACTCACTTTTTCAGACACAATGGCATATGCCTAATATTGAGTAGCGTTATCGAGTTCTTCGAGTCTATTAGCATAGCAGCACATAACAATTCATCTCTTTTCTTTGACACTGCACTGCTCTGTCAGCGTGTGTGCCAAGACGCTGGGATGCACTGATGAGGCAGGATTATGAAAATCAAAGTCAAACTCCAGCTCAGAAGGCTGAGGTGTGGCTCTCTGCATACAGACCTGTTTTAATCAAGCTGACACACTGTGACACAGGCAGAATCTGATGCAAAAAAAAGGGCAAGGACTGGACACATTGTGACACGACCTGACAGGCACACGTGGCACTGACCCACTGTATGCACATGTATACTGCAACTCATGACGCCACGCTCGGGTAGTGAGGTGGCAATTCTGCTAGTGTTGCAGTTAGATGGCCCAGTAGATGACCCGGTATGGGTCATGCGGATGTTACTTTCCTTGGCAACAAAACAACATCAACAAAACCTTTTCCTCTGAGTAATGGAGATGACAGCTGAGCCACCAGGAGGGTAAGGTATGGTAAGGTAAGAATGCAGACATCCAAGACCTTGTTCACACCAAGTTTATTTTACAGTCTGAAGTTAGGTTAATCGGCATCAAAACTGGGGATTCTAAATTGCCCTTAGGTATGACTGCGAGAGTGAATGGTTGTCTGTCTCTCTGTGTTGGCCCTGCGATGGACTGGCGATCTGTCCAGGGTGTACCCTGCCTCTCGCCCAAAAAGATGCTGGGATAGGCTCCAGCACCCCCCCCCCCCCCCATGACCCGAAAAGGATTAAGCGGAAGAAGACAAATGAATGTGGTCCACATGCATGTAAATTTCAGTTGATATTACTGACCTGCAACTTGATCCTGCTTTTGTTTTTAGTTATTGAAATGAGTTTAAGTGTCTGCACATAAAGCTTTGAATTCATTAAATTTATCTTACAATTCTGCATGACACTGTCATGATAAAGTTAAAGTTTATCCCTGGAACAAACTTTAATCAAATCACTTTATTCCACACACACTAGAGATTGTCATTTTAAGTGCCTGAAGATAACTAATAGTGATTTGGTGCTACATACAGTGGTGTGAAAAAGTGTTTGCCCCCTTCCTGATTTCTCCTTTTTTTTTTGTATGTTTGTCACGTTTAAATGTTTCAGATCATCAAACAAATTTAATATTAGACAAAGATAACACAAGTAAACACAAAATGCAGTTTTTAAATGAAGGTGTTTATTATTATGGGTAAAAAAAAAATCCAAACCTACATGGCCCTGTGTGAAAAAGTTACTCCCACCACCACCACCACCACCACCGTTAAAACATAAATTAACTGTGGTTTATCACATCTTTGGAAAGCTGAGTTCAATTTCTCTAGCCACACCCAGGCCTAATTACTGCCACACCTGTTCTCAATCAAGAAGTCACTTAAATAGGACCTGCCTGACAAAGAAATTCAGGAACAAATGAGAAAAAGTAATTGAGATCTATCAGTCTGGAAAAGGTTATAAAGCCATTTCTAATGGGTTGGGACTCCAGCAAACCACTGTGAGAGCCATTATCCACAAATGGCGAAAACATGGACCAGTGGTGAACCTTCCCAAGAGTGGCCGGCCAACTAAAATTACCCCAAGAGCACAGCGATGATTCATTCAAAAGGTCACAAAAGACCACACAACATCCAAAGAACTGCAGGCCTCACTTGCCTCAGTTAAGGTCAGTGTTCATGATTCCACCATAAGAAAGAGACTGGGCATAAATAGCCTGCATGGCAGAATTCCAAGACGAAAACCACTGCTGAGCAAAAAGAACATAAAAGCTCATCTTAGTTTTGCCAGAAAATATCTTGATGATCCCCAAGACTTTTGGGAAAATACTCTGTGGACTGATGAGACAAAAGTTGAGCTTTTTGGAAGGGGTGTGTCCCATTACACCTGGCATAAAAGTAACACAGCATTTCAGAAAAGGAACATCATACCAACAGTAAAATGTTGTGGTGGTAGTGTGATGGTCTGGGGCTGTTTTGCTGCTTCAGGACCTGGAAGACTTACTGTGGTAAATGAAACCATGAATTCTGCTGTCTACCAAAAAATCCTGAAGGAGAATGTCCGGCCATCTATTTGTGACCTCAAGCTAAAGCGCACTTGGGTTCTGCAGCAGGACAATGATCCAAAACACACCAGCAAGTCCGCCTCTGAATGGCTTAAGAAAAACAAAAAGAAGACTTTGGAGTGGTCGAGTCAAAGTCCTGACCTGAATCCGATTGAGATGCTGTGGCATGACCTTAAAAAGGCGGTTCACGCTCGAAAACCCTCCAATGTGGCTGAATTACAACAATTCTGCAAAGATGAGTGGGCCAAAATTCCTACACAGTGCTATAAAAGATTCCTTTTTTTGTTTTTTTTGTTACTTATTTGTACCCGTAGGTAGATTTGGTTTGCAGTCTGGTGACAAGCCACCGGCTGCCGGTCGCTGCGTGCGCGAGCGCCCTAAACCTACATGTTTTTGGTATGCGGGAGGAAACCGGAGAAATCCCGGAGTAAACCCACGCAACACGGGGAGAACATGCAAACTCCACACAGCTCACTGTTGGTCGGGGGCTGGGATCGAACCCGCGATCTCATGATCCCCGCGATCCCCCGGCCGAGGGTAAACTGTGCTGCCACAGTGCTAAACCACTGCGCCACCGTGCAGGCCTTTGTGTAGGCCAAAATTCCTACACAGCGCTATAAAAGATTCCTTGCCAGTTATTGCAAATGCTTCATTGCAGTTGTTGCTGCTAAGGGTGGCCCAACCACTTGTCAAGTTTAGGGGGCAATCACTTTTTCACACAGGACCATGTAGGTTTGGATTTTTTTTACCCTTAATAATAAACACCATTTAAAAACTGCATTTTGTGTTTACTTGTGCTATCTTTGTCTAATATTTAAATTTGTTTGGTGATCTGAAACATTTAAGTGTGACAAACATAAAAATATGAGAAACCAGGAAGGGGGCAAACACTTTTTCACACAACTGTAAATAAAAGTTGATTTGATCTGATTCTGTAAAATTTTGTCCAAGTTGGTGCATGGCTTCTCTCTCTCTTTTACTCTCATCTAAGTAACTGAGAAGTATGGACTGTAATATAGAGCCTCCACAGCTGTTGCAGGTCATCATCATCATAGTAGTCTGTCGTGGGCAACAATGACTGTTTCATTTAGGTCTGATCAGATTCCTCCACACAGCTCTGTCCTTAGCCTTCCGCCGCCAGGAACTCCTGTCTATATCCAACTTCTTCAAGTTTCTTTTTACAGTGTCTTTAAATCTGAGTCTTGGTCTACCCTGATTGTGTTTGCCCTCGCATAACTGTGAGTAGAGTAACTGCCGAGGGAGACGCTGGTGGTCCATCCTCTCAACATGTCCGAGCCATATCAGGTTCATCTGCATTAGCATGTCCTCCATTGATGGTAGACCAGCTCGTTTCAACACTTCTATGTTGGTTATCTTGTCTTTCCATGAGATGTTCATTATGGCTCGAAGGTGTCTCATCATGTACGCGTGGAGTTTCTTCACCTGCACTCTGTAGACAGTCCAAGTTTCAGCACCGTACAATAGCGTAGACGGTAATGTCGCTCTGTACACTTTGCATTTCACACGGATAGACATGTCGATTTGTTCCACAGTCTCTCCCTCAAGTTTCCAAACACAGCGCTCGCCCTTCCCATTCGGAGAGATAGTTCATCCTCCAGCTTAGCATTCTCTGAAATAGTACTCCCTAGATACTTGAAAGTTTTGCACTTGACTAGTGGCTCTGTACCAATGCTGATCTCTTCTGGTAGTGATGTTGATAATTGGAACTTTGGTGTTTGATAAAGGCACTGTGTCTTCTTGATGTTGATTGTGAGGCTGAATTGGCTAGCTGCTCTTGCAAATTTCTCCACTAAAGATTGCATATCTTCCACACTGTGTGCAACTAGGGCAATGTTGTCCGCAAAGAGCATTTCTCTTACTACCTTTATTGATGTCTTACTCTTGGCTTTAAACTGTGCCACATTAAACAAGTCTGCTTCTTTCCTTGTTTGAATGCATACTCCTTCTGAAGTGTCTTTAAAGGCGACCTCAAGCATGGCTGCCAGATATAGTGAGAAGAGTGCAGGCGCCAGCACACACCCTTGTTTCACCTCGTTGCTTACTGAAAAGTCTTTAGATACTGAACCACTCATTGCCATGTTTGCTTGCACACCTGTACGAAGTGCCTCAATCAGGCTGACAAACTTCTCTGTACAGCCATATTTCTTGAGTGCCTGCCAAAGTCCTTGTCGTGAAACAGTATCGAAGGCTTTACTGAAGTCTATGAAGACTACATAAAGCGGCATGTTCTGTTCGATACACTTTTCCTGAACCTGTTTCAAGCAGAAAATCATGTCCATTGTGCTTCTTCCACTTCTAAAGCCGCAATGGGTTTCCGGTAGTACATTCTGCGAGATGTGTCCATTGAGTCTGTTCAGTAGTACACGTGAGAGAATCTTACCAAGTGGCTAGCAGTGATATACCTCGGTAATTTTCACAATCTTTCCTGTCACCTTTCTTGAACAAAGGCACAATACTTGCATCCTTCCAGTCTTGAGGTACTTTCTGGGCATCCCATATCTCTTGGATGAGCTTGTGCAGGCAGTTGGTCAGCTGAACACCACCAAATTTCCACACTTCTGCTGGAATTCCATCCCTTCCTGGAGCTTTACCACCCTGTGTTGTCCTGGTAGCTGCCATTAGTTCATCAAAATTTGGTGCTTCATCCAGACTTGATACAGCTGGTTGCTGCACTAGAGCTTCTTTAGCCTCTTCAGTGAGATCTCCAGGGCTGTTTAGTAGTTGGTCAAAGTGGTCTGCAAATCTGTCCAGGATCTTGTCTTTCTCCTGCAAAACCGTTTCACCATCCATAGCCTTTAGTTGGATCAGTCCTCTTGGTTTAAGGCCGTAGATTTCTCTCAAACCTGTGAAGAATGTTTTCATGTCCTTCCTGTCTGCTGCAGTTTGAAGTTCCTCCGCTTTTTCATCCCACCAGTTGGACTTCATTTCTCTGGTGTACTTCTGTAGCTCACTCTGAGCCTTTTGAGTATTTCTTCTTCTTCGACCTTGTGTTACACTGTAGGTTTTCCTGCCTAGCTGTATTCCTCGCTTCTAGTAGTTTCTTCGGGTGTTCATCATACTCATCAAACCAATCTTGATGTTTCCTCTCAGGGTGGCCTAATACATCACTCGCAGTCTGATACACTGTATCCTTCAGTGTTGCCCATTTCTCTTCTATGTCATTCTCTGAGTTGTTGCTGTCCCAGTCTTTCAAATTTTCATCCATTTCCTGTGTAAGTTCTTCCTGCTTCTTTTGGCCTTTCAGTGCACTAGTGTTTAGCTTCCATGGTGGCTTTGCACCCGTCCTGCAGTGCTGTTTTCGTCTCCAAATCCTTAATCTAGAGCTCAACATAACATGATCAGTACCACAGTCCGCGCCTCTCATTGCTCTGGTGTCCAATACATCCCTTATGTCTCTCTGCCTGACTATGATGTAGTCTAACAAGTGCCAGTGCTTGGATCTTGGGTGCATCCATGTCTTCTTGTGTGTGTCCTTGTGCTTAAATAGAGTGCTGGTTATCACAAGGTTGTACTCTTAACATAGTGCAAGTAGAAGTTCTCCATTAGCATTGCACTTGCCTACTCCATGACTGCCTAGCACTTCTTTCCATTTCTCAGTGTCCGATCCAACTCTGGCATTAAAATCTCCAACGAGTAAGCCTGTCATCAGTCGGTACACGCCTGATAGTCTCACGTAAATCACTGTAGAACTCTTCCTTCACCTCCTCTGTGTTGGTCATTGTTGGGGCATATACACTGATGAGTGTGGCATACATCTTCCGCTGTAGTGGGAGTCTCATAGTCATTATCCTGTCGTTGACTGGCACCGGTTCCTCATCAAGCATTGCTGCTATCTCCTTTCTAACTGCAAAGCCCACTCCTGCTTATCTTCTTTCTTGAGTTGATCTCCCTCTCCAAAAGAAGGTGTACCCATGGTCTTCCAAGCTGTCATATCCAGGCAATCTTGTTTCACTAAGTGCAGCTATGTCTGCATTGTACCTGCTCATTTCCAGGGCCACAAGCGCGGTCTGTCTTTCTGGGCGCTGTGATGTTGTTCTGTCCAACAGAGTGCGTACATTCCATTCTGCTACACACAAGGCTGCTGCTTTCCTCTTCTTTTGTCTTCCTGCTCCTAGCTTACTTTTCGCTGCCTGTTGGAGTGTGAACAGATCAGCGCGGACATGTTGCAGGTATGAAATGAATAAGAAAGCTCTTTATTGGGTCTTATGTTGTTTTTTTTGTTTTTTTTTAATTTCCATTTCCAATAGAAAAACCTACCAAACAAGTAGCACAATTCCAGGAAATGTGGGATTGATACAATGTATATACAGCCATGTGAAAAAAATTAGGACACCCTATGAAAGCCTATGTGTTTTTTTTTTGTTTTTTTTTATATATTTGGATATATGGATATTTAATATCAATTTTAACAATACTGGGAAATTTAAGTAACATAACTAAACAATTAAAACTAAAGAAAGACTTTAAATTCTTCTGTAAAATGTAATTCTAAAAACTTGCAATTTCTGGTGAGGAATAAATTAGGACACCCCCACATTTATTCCCACTTAAAATGGCTAAAATCACACACAGGTGTATCACATCAGGTGCACATAATTAGAACATTGTTACTCAGTATTTTGAATGAGGCTTGGCCTATTTAAACCTCAGACATTTAGCTTGGTGTGCTCCTGACTGCTGAAGTGAGAGTGAACACCATGGTGAGATCCAAAGAACTGTCTGTGGCCTTCAGAAAGAAGACTGTAGCAGCTTATGAGAGTCTGGTAAGGGATTTTAAAAGATCTCAAAAGAATTTGAAATCAGCCAATCCACTATCTGGAAAATAGTCTACAAGTGGAGGACATTCAAAACAAATGCCAACATGCCCAGGTCTGGCCGTCCAAGCAAGTTCACCCTGAGAGCAGACCGCAAGATGCTAAAAGTAGTCTCCAAAAACCCTAAAATGTCATCCCAGGACCTACAGCAGGCTCTTGCTAGTTTTGATGTGAAAGTGCATGCCTCTACAATCAGAAATAGACTGCATAAGTTTAACTTGCATGGGAGGCGTGCAAGGAGGAAACCTTTGGTCCCTAAGAGAAACATGAAGGCCAGACTGTGGTAGTAAACCAACTGGTAGAACATCTTGAATCTGCCCAGCTGCTGCATCCCATGCAGTTTGGTTTCAGGCTGAACCACTCAATGGAGACTACATGTTGTTACTTTTTTGAAACGATTAAAGAAAATCTGGACAAAGGGGGGGTGATAGGAGCCTTCTTTTTAGACTTGCATAAAGCCTTTGATATGGTCAATCACTCAGTCCTTCTTTCTAAACTATCTTTCTAAACTAGGATATAAACTGTCCATGAATACCCTTAGCTGGTTAAAATCTTATCTATCTGGTTGCTCCCAGTGTGTGCGCATAAACAATACTGTATCCCAATCAAAGGCATGCACCATGGTACTACCACAAGGTTCAATTTTAGGCCCTCTGCTGTTTACTTTGTATATTAATGATTTGCCATCAATATGTGAAAATGAAAAATTCAGACGTATGCAGATGACAAAGTCATCTACACACATGGGAAGCATGCCAAACAAGTGGCTGACAAGTTAATGATAGCAATGGATAAAGTGTCAAAATGGCTTAATCAATCATGCCTCACTCTGAACGTAGGGAAAACAGCTACCATGTACTTTACCAACAAACAAAATCATACACACTATCTGACTATAACTGTAAATGGAGCAAATATAGAAAATGTAATAGAATTTAAGTATTAAGTAACCTTAACTCTTGCACTTTAGCATATCCACTTTGTACAGTTTTATTGCAGTTGTTCTTCTCGTGTATGATTGTTTGTTTGTGTGTTTTTGTGACCCGCCAGGGGACAACAGTTGCAAATCAGCAGTACTGCTAAATCTAGCATACTTACATTTGTATTAATGTTCATTAGTATGTAATGTCCCTTTCAAATAAACATTAAACTTAAATTTGGGTGTCACATTAGATTCAACGCTCAGCTTTAAAAAGCACATAAAACAGATGAGCCGCACTCTGAAATATAACTTTGCTAACTTTCACTGCATCAGAAACTCACTTACTCAAAAAGGATCAAAAACCTTTCTGAATGGCATGATTTTAACTCATTTCTCCTATTGCATCTCTTGCTGGTTACAAGCCAATAGTACGACTCTGAAACCCTTGGAATCCCTGTATAAACAATCCATCAAAATTCTGGATAAGAAGAAAACAGTATCACCATTGTGGTATACTTGCCAAACACAAGATGTTAAGCTTTGAAAATATGATCATGTACGCAAATATACGTTTGGTCTTTAAAATTATCCATGGTTCTGCACCCCCGCCCCTTAAGACTTTTGTGCACCTGACTTCTGAACAAAATACCAGAGTAACAAGGACTTCCTCTAGGTGGGATTGTTGCATCCCCCTAAGTAAAACTGCTTTTGAACAATCAGCATTCTCATACAAAGCTATAATGGAATGGAACAAGCGCCCCATTGCTTTGAAGACCAGAACAAATTACAGAGACTTTACCAAAGAGACCAAAAATTGGATTTTAAGTAATCAAGCCTGCCAGCATTGACTCCCCCTTAAATGGAATTTGAAACTGTACTCTTAAATTGTTTATACGTATGTGGGCTGTGTCTCTTATCTTTTTACCTTTTAAACTTACTCCCTGCTTGTTTCAGGGTCAACAGTTTCTGAAACCAATCTGAATTGCTTTCTATATGTGCTGTTTTTCTTGTAATATCTTCCTGCCTGCCTCAGGGACTACAGATAGAAATTAGTGAGAATGCCATAATCTCGTACAGAGCATCTTTACCCTGTGTTTAATGTTTTTTCTGTACATGGTCTCTGACAAATAAACCAATAAACTAAAGTTAAGTTTGCCAGAGAGAACACAGACAAAGATCAGGACTTCTGGAATAATGTTCTTTGGACAGATGAGTCTAAAATTTAATTATTTGGACACCAGAGCAGAGGACATGTTTGGTGTCGACCAAATACAGCATTCCAGGAAAAGAACCTCATACTAACTATGAAGCATGGAGGTTGAAGTGTCATGGATTGGGGATGCTTTGCTGCAGGAAGACCTGGCCAGCTCATCATCATCATAGAATCCACCATGAATTCTACCATGTATCAGAGGGTGCTTGAGGACCATGTGAGGCTGAGTGGCTACTAATTCATGACAGACCACAGTTCCTGTCAACCTGCTGTCAACTGGTAGATTTCTGTGTTTTGGTGCTCGGTTTTTGACTACTGTTTTGGCTTCTGATAACCAAGTTTGGATTACAGACTGGACATCCTCGTTTCAACCCCTGCCTGACTTGAGACGCCGATAACTGCATTTATGGACTGGGAAAACGGGAGTGGAGCTGAGCGGCCTGCCAGTCAGCTAGCTAAACAGCTGTTCAGTTAGCCGTTTAGTCAACATAAATAGTCTGGGATCATGGGTCCTAAGAAAGCTCAACAGGCTGAAGAGGTGGACAATATTAAAAGGTTGCGCGACTTCTTGGCTGAAGAGGTTTCTGCTGTTAAGCTGCAGCAAAAAAAAAAACATTCTGGACCTGGCTGAGGAGGTAAAAGTGCTGCGGATCCAGAACGCTGAGAAGGACAAGACGCTGGCGTATCTGGAGAGCAGAGTGGCTGACCTGCAACAATACACCTGAGTGAACAACGTGATCACCACAGGGCTCCACATTAAACCTGATCATATGCTCGTTCGGTGGCCGCGGACAGCGGAGGGGGGACTCGGTGAGCTGGAAGCCGAATCCACTGAGCAACAAGTGGCGGCCTTCCTGCAGTCCAAAGGAATCCAGCTGGACTGTAACACCAATGAGGTCTGCCACCCTCTGCTCAGGAAAAACAACAGTGACAAACCAGCTGTCATCATGAGGTTTGTCAACAGAAAACACAAGACTGCGCTGCTAAAACAAGGTAGAAAACTGAAAGGAACGGACATCTACATAAACGAGCACCATACAAAAGAAGACACAGATATAGCCAGAAAAGCAAGATACCTGATAAAGCAAAAAAGATTCAAAACACCTGGAGAACAAACTGTAAAATATACATCAAATTAAATGGATCACCTGAAGAAGCCAAAGTCATCAACATCTGAAATATTATGGAACTGGGCAAATATCAATGAACATTATGAACTGGAGTCAACAGCAACAAAAGACAATTGTAGGACACTGAAGGATCACACTCATCTGCAATAGGACATATAACTACATGAAACAAAAAAATCAACCAACAGGAAATGAAAGTTTTTGAATATACAGATCACAACCCACAAGACGTGGAATATGACATAGACCCTGACATTTATTTACCTCCATCAATAATAGCTGTAGCTACTACATGGATGAACAGTTTAACACAATGTTTATATCTGATTTTAATATATCAATGATTCACTTCAACAGCAGAAGTCTCTATGCCAACTTTAATAACATTAAAGATTATTTACATCAGTTTAAAGAGCCATTCAATATAGTGGCAATATCAGAGATGTGGCTCAGTGAAGAGAAAGGAGTGGAATTAATCACCCTTATTGTCATTCAACCGTACAACCAATCATGTACAGTAGAACGAGATTGTGTTTTACCTACCTATCTCGGTGCACAACCGAGAGGTTTCGTAGGTCCTTCCTACCAACGGCTGTCAGACTGTACAACCTAAGCAGGGCTGCTCGCAGAGATAGCAAAAAGACGTAACAAACTAATAGTTTTTTGAATGCAAAAGATGCAATAGACTTACACAATGGTCCTCTCCGGCATACAACTAGGAACATACCGGTCGCTATGGAGGGTGAGAATATGTATGGGCACATAATCATACCATGTAGGATAACTAAGTAGATGGTTATGCTGTTTCATCCCATCTAGCAACAATGCTCTGCACTGTGTGTGTTTATATATTTACATATTTATTCCATCTAGCTACAATGCTCAGCACTGGGTGTGTTTATATTTATATATCTATACATTTATTCCATCTAGCTACAATGCTCCACACTGTGTTTTTATATATCTACATATTATTCCATCTAGCTACATTGCTCCGCACTGTGTGTGTTTATATACTTGCATATTTATTCCACCTAGCTGCAATGCTCCGTACTGTGGGTGTTTATATATTTACATATTTATTCCATCTAGCTACAATGCTCTGTACTGTGTGTTCATATATTCATATATTTATTCCATCCAGCTACAATGCTCTGCACTGTGTGTCTGTGTGTGTGTGTGTGTGTGTGTATATATATATTTTATAGTAATATGTACATATGTATATTAGCTGCTCTTGCTTGCTTGTTTTGTTTTCTTGCCTTCTGATTGTTGCTCTGAGTGTTGCTATCCCTGTGCTGTTGCAATCCTGGAATTTCCCCGTTGCGGGACTAATAAAGGCTTATCTTATCTTATCTTATCTTACAGTGTCAATCACACACACCCCAAGTGCAGAAGCAGAGAGCTGCTGCCATGCAAGGCGCCGCCACAGATTTCCATCCTCCATACCATTATTGCTGAGCACCAAGCTGGATGGCAGGAAGTTCCACTTTTATATGGTCTTTGGCATGACCCGGCCGGGATTTGAACCCCTGCCTCCCGGGTGTGGGGCGGATGCTCTATCAACTGAGCCACCATTCCGGTAATTTACAGTGGATGGCTATGAATTAAATTATATGAATAGAAAAGTGAAAAAAGGAGGAGGAGTTGCAACTTATGTTGACAAGTGCTTGCAATACAAGGTTGATGAAAATTTGTCAGTGACTGTGGATGATTTATTTGAATGTATTACAATAGAAATCTGTTTGGACAATATGAAGAATATACTATAAAATATAGTAGTGAGCTGTGTATATAGAACACCTGGATCAAATATTGACTTATTTAAGAACTGGATGGAAAAATGTATGCAAAACTTACTCATAAAGTTATGTTCATCTGTGGGGATTTCAATATAGTGTACACCTTATGAACTCAAAATAACATAGTATGACAGAAGAATGTATAAACACAGTGTACAGTATGGGCTTACATCCAACAATTACCAGACCTAGCAGAATTACGTCACACAGTGCCACACTAATACACACGTGGACAAAATTGTTGGTACCCCTCTGTTAATGAAAGAAAAACCCACAATGGTTACAGAAATAACTTGAATCTGACAAAAGTGGTAATAAATAAAAATTCTATGAAAATTAACCAGGGAAAATCAGACAATGCTTTTGAATTGTGGTTCAACAGAATTATTCTAAAAAACAAACTCATGAAACAGGCCTGGACAAAAATGATGGTACCCTTAACTTAATATTTTGTTGCACAACCTTTTGAGGCAATCACTACAATCAAACGATTTCTGTAACTGTCAATGAGACTTCTGCACCTCTCAGCAGGTATTTTGGCCCACTCCTCATGAGCAAACTGCTCCAGTTGTCTCAGGTTTGAAGGGTGCCTTCTCCACACGGCATGTTTCAGCTCCTTCCACTGATGTTCAATAGAATTTAGATCAGGGCTCATAGAAGGCCACTTTAGAATAGTCCAATGTTTCGCTCTTAACCATTCTTGGGTGTTTTTAGCTCTGTGTTTTGGGTCATTATCATGTTGCAAGACCCATGACCTGCGACTGAGACCAAGCTGTCTGACACTGGGCAGCACATTTCTCTCTAGAATATCTTGATAGTCTTGAGATTTCATTGTACCCTGCACAGATTCAAGACACCCTGTGCCAGATGCAGCAAAGCAGCCCCAGAATGTAACAGAACCTCCTCCATGTTTCACAGTAGGGACAGTGTTCTTTTCTTGGTATGCTTCATTTTTGCGTCTGTGAACATAGAGCTGATGTGCCTTGCCAAAAAGTTCCAGTTTTGTCTCCTCTGTCCATAGGACATTCTCCCAGAAGCTCTGTGGCTTGTCAACATGCAGTTTGGCAAATTCCAGTCTGGCTTTTGTATAATTTGTTTTCAACAGTGGTGTCCTCCTTGGTCGTCTCCCATGAAGTCCACTTTGGCTCAAACAATGACGGATGGTGCGATCTGACACTGATGTACCTTGACCTTGGAGTTCACCTTGAATGTATTTAGAGGCTGTTCTGGGCTCTTTTGTTACCAGTCGTATTATCCGTCTCTTCCATTTTTCATCAAGTTTCCTCCTGCGGCCACGTCCAGGGAGGTTGGCTACAGTCCCGTGGATCTTAAATTTCTGAATAATATGTGCAACTGTAGTCACAGGAACATCAAGCTGCTTGGAGATGGTCTTACAGCCTTTACCTTTAACATGCTTGTCTATAATTTTCTTTCTAATCTCCTGAGACAACTCTCTCCTTTGCTTCCTCTGGTCCATGTTTAGTGTGGTACCCACCATGTCAACAAACAGCACAGTGACTACTTGTCACCCTTTAAATAGGCCAACTGACTGATTACAAGTTTGTAGACACCTGTGATGTTAATTAGAGGACACATCTTGGTTGAACATGTCCCTATGGTCACATTATTTTCAATCTTTTCTAGGGGTACCATCATTTTTGTCCAGGCCTGTTTCATGAGTTTGCTTTTTTTTTTTTTTTTTTTAAGTTTTTGTAAAGGGTATACATGTCATTACAGCATTGCATTGTTTACATTTTCATCACATATTCCCCCTTTTTTTTGTTTTTTGACAACATTGGAAAAAAATTATTACAACACCCTTTTTTTAAGTGAAAGAAAAAGAGAAATTAAAACAAACAACAAAAGAAAAAAACAACAACAAAAGAGCAGAAAAATAAAAGAGCATCTGAGTAGTGTTGGAACAAAGAGAGGTGCCATTATTGAAATGGTGTTTGTCAAAGATTAGATCTGATGGAAGACACATATGCGTTCCAGGGTTGCCAAAAGTTCAAAAACCCATCCATGTCCTGTCTCAGTGCAAATGTCAACTTTTCCATCGAATAAATGTCCTGAATCACGTTAATCCAATCATCAGGTGTAGGACAGTCTTTCAACATCCATTTTTTTGTTAGAGCTTTTTTACTTGCCAATATTAAAACAGTGAATAAGTATTTTTCTCCTCGTCTTTCCAGTGATTCCGGTAGTAAACCCAAACACAAAGTTACAAAAGAAAAGGGAACTGTTACTTTGAATATTTTCCCCAATATTGTCTATACATTGGTCCAATATTGGTGGATAACTGGGCATGACCAAAACACATGAAAATGATTTGCAGTCTTTTCACCACACAAGCGCCAACAATTAAACCCTTTACGAGTAAATTTGTTTTGTGCAGGTGTTCTGAAAAATCTTACCAAATTTTTCCATCCAAATTCTCTCCACAGCAGGGATGAAGTTCTCTTCCATTGTTATTTATTTAGCTTTTCCCATATTTCCAGTTGTAAAGTGAAATTCCCCTCTTTTTCCCATCTCTCTTTTATACATGATGTGTTGTCTCCTTTTAGGTCTTGAAGACCATGGTATATTTTAGAAATGTATCTGATCCCTGGGATCCCTTTATATGCCATTAGAAAACCTTCAGAACACCTGACTGGGCCCTTTCCAAATCATCTTTTTTAAGTATTTTGTTTATGTGGTGTCTAAGCTGAAAGAACCTGCAAAGGTCTTGATTTACTAGACCTTGTTTATTCAAATCTTCAAAACTTCTTAAAGTTTGCCCTTTAAAAAAATCGCAATATTTTATCAGTCCGTTCTCTTTCCACTTTTTAAATCTAGTGTCTGTTTTATTAGGAGTAAAGTCCTGATCATAGGAAATCCACTGCAATAATCGATAGGGTTCTTTAGTTTGATTCTCTCTGACTATCTTAAACCAAATTTTTAGCGGGGTCTCTATACACGGGTTAGTGTTATTCAAAAGTTTAGGTAAGGCATTGTTCCCTATTATCGCCTGTAGGGGAATGTCACTTGTTATATGGCATTCTATCTCCTTCCATTATGCAGTGTAGACTGGGTTACATATCTCTACTAAAGTTTTAATTTGTGCGGCTTTAAAATAGTCCCTGATATCTGGCAGCGCGAGCCCACCTTTGTCTTTGTTTAGCTGTAGGGTTCTATATCTGATTCTAGGTCTCTTGCCCTGCCATATGAATCTTGAGATCCTTCTGTCCAGTTCTTGACATGTTTTTTTGGGAGATTCTACCAGTATTGTTTGGAAAAGGTATAGAAGACGTGTAAGTATATTCATTTTGACTGCTTCAATTCTTCGTGCAGTACCCAAGAATGGTATCATATTCCATCTTGCAAGATCAGATTTTATTTTTGCCATCAGTGGATCATAGTTTAGTGTTATAATTTTGTTGAGTTGTTTCGGGATGTTGACCCCCAGATATTTCATAGATTCCATCTCCCAGTTAGTTTTGAATTTGCTTAGTAAATATTGATTTGGGTCATAGTTGAATGTTAAAATTTGGGTTTTATGCATGTTTAATTCGTACCCCGATAACTCTCCATACTCTGGAAAAGAGGTGTCCGGCTGCCCCAGGTATATTAAAATGTCATCAGCAAAGAGTGCTATTTTATGTTCCTTCTGACCAAGTATAAACCTTGAATTTTTTGATTCTGTCTTATCCATTGGCTCAGAGGTTCTATGAAGATTGCAAAGAGCAGTGGAGACAAGGGGCAGCCCTGACGACATCCTCTTTCCAGTTCAAAAGATGATGATAATTTACCGTTAATCCTTATTTTAGCTGTTGGTTTTTTATATAATGCCTGGATAGTTCTAATGAAGTTATGAAAATTGAAACTGGATAAGATTCTATATAGGACAGACCAGTCAACCGAATCAAATGCTTTTTCAGCATCTAATCCCAATATGGTTGCATTTAAATTATATTTTTTTAATATGATGAATTATGTGTAAAGTGCGTCTAATGTTATCTTGTGTCTGTCTTTGTCTTATAAAACCTGTTTGGTCTAAATGAATTAAGTCTGTCAGTATATTTTCTAACCTTTTTGCAAGGATAGCGGTAAAAAGTTTATAGTCCTGATTTAACACACTGATTGGTCTGTAGTTGGAGCATTCTAGTTTATCCTTTTCAGGTTTAGGTATGACTGCAATGACCCCTTCTCTCCAAGAGGGGGGGATTTCCCCTGTGTGGAGGACATAGTTAAATGTTTTCAGGAGGAGAGGAGATAGTTGCTGTTTAAAGGTTTTGTACCACTCTGCTGTATAGCCATCTGCTCCTGGGGATTTGTTAGCTTTGAGTTTCATAATTGCTTTTCTAATTCTTTAGGTTGTATTTCTGACAGTAGTTTTTTATTTTGTGACTCAGTAAGTTGGGGAAGATTTAATGTATTTAAGAAGGCTTCGGATGCGTTTTTGTGTTTTTTGCGGGAGTACAAGTTCTTGTAGTAATTATCGAAGCTTTTAAGAATTTCCTGAATTCTAAATTTTATTTCCTTTGATACTGGGTCTCTGATTTTGTAGATTGCTCTCTCTGTTTGTTGTTTCCTCAATTTATAGGCTAGTAAGTTTGCCGATTTGCTACCTGTTTCATAGTATTTTTGTTTCAGAAATGTAAGTTTCTTCTGGATTTCTATTGTGTAGATCTCGTTTATTTGTTTTTTAATTTCCTTAATTTTGAGTGAGTCATTAGAATCAGTGTTGTCTTTGTGCTCTTTTTCTAGTTTTTTAAGTTCTGACTCTAATGTGATTAGTTTTTCTTGTCTCAGTTTCTTTTGGAGTGCCAGTTTTGCGATAATCTTTCCCCTTATCACAGCTTTGCATGCGTCCCACAGTATTAAAGGGGATACTTCTCCATTGTCATTTTCTTCCAAATATCTGAGAATATCTGATTCCAATTCATCATGGGCGGTGCGGTGGCGCAGTGGTTAGCACTGCGGCAGCACAGCAACTTACCCTTGGCCATGGGATCCCTGGTTCGATCCCAGCCCCTGACCAACAGTGATCTGTGTGGAGTTTGCATGTTCTCCCCGTATCTGTGTGGGTTTACTCTGGGATTTCTCCGGTTTCCTCCCACATGCCAAAAACATGCAGGTTAGGTTAACTGGAGACTCTAAAGTGGCCCTAGGTGTGAATGTGTGTATGAATGGTAAAGGGATAGCGCCGTACTGTGGCTGCTTCATCCATCCAGGTGGATGCCCTCAATTTCCCCTCTGGGGATCAATAAAGTATTCAAAATCAAAAAATCAAAAAAATCTTTCAGCGGTCCTTTCAGCACATTTGAATTTAACCTCCAAGAAAATGTATTATTTGTGTATTTTTGGATATTTAAGTCCATATAGATCGGACTGTGGTCAGAGAGATCCATCAGTCCTATTTTACATGTTTTTACTCTTCCAATGTCTCTATTAAACATAAAAAAATAGTCAATCCTCGAGTATGATGAATGTGGTGCTGAGTAAAATGTATAATCTTTTACACTGGGGTTGAATTCCCTCCACACGTCACAGATTCCCATTTCTTTTAGTAGCATCCGAGTTTTTCTACTTTGAGTGTTATTTTGATGTGGAGAATTACCTGATGCATCCCAGTATGGATTCAGTCTTAGATTGAAGTCTCCACCACATATCACTAAACCTTGGGCTTTAGTTATCATTAGGTCAAATACATTTTTATAAAATTTCCAGTTGGCCCCTGGAGGTGCATATACATTCAGCAGGGTGATGTCTTCTCCCTCTAGCCGACCAAGTACCATGCTAAATCTCCCTTCTTTATCTTTGTGTTCTGAATTTTTTTCAAATATAATTTTGGTTGAGATCAATGTTGCTACCCCCCTCCTCCCCCCTGACTTATATGAAGATGAAGAGATCAGTTTAAACCCTTGTCTATTAAGTTTAGTGTGCTCCAAGTCTGTTAGGTGGGTTTCCTGTAAAAATATTATTCCTGCTTTGTCTTTTTTCATTTTGCCTAGAATCTTGGATCTATTAACTGGATTCAGGATCCCTTTTACATTATATGAGATTATTTTGGTTACACCCTGTTTCTCCATTGTATTGTCTGATTTAGTGTAGTGGCCCTCTTTTATGCTACTCAGAAACTGAAAGAACATTAAGAACATAGTATATAAAACTTTAAAACAAAAAACTGTCAAAAGATCTTCCTGAGCTGAGGTCTTTTTAGCGACCTTAGAAGAGCCTTGATGGTGCGTTGGCTCTGAGGGAAATTCCTCAAACTTTGTTACGTGTTGAGGGCCCTCTCTTACCCCTGTAAGTTGTCCCATGTTTTTAACGTGAATTTCAGATCCCAATCCGAACTTGTAATGATTTTTTTTTTTATGCCTATACCCTATGAAATTGTGCGCAACCTCCCACCACCATCACAGCAAACAATCACGTTAATACAGTATTTGTTAGTGTGGAGAGTTCATGTGGTTCATTGTCATATTTCTATTTTAACAAGTTTTTTTTTTAAAGACTTATTTGTTTCTAATATTATGACTGTTCCATGAAATGTTTTACCACTTTCATATTTGCTGATTCTGCATCTCCTTTAATGTTTGTTACCTTGTAGGAGGAGGTTTGGATGTGCAGATTGATTAAAAATATCGTTATTCCCTCCTGAAAGCGTTCAGTTTTTCCTTATAGCCCTGGCGCTGGGTTTCCCGCTGCTGGCCCGTGGATTTTGAGGGTCTCTGTGTGCACCACGTTTGAGCCTTGAGTCTTTCGATCGGGTCTGCTGCGGGTTTACACACCGTTACCGGGAGCCCTCTTCTCGCCATATCCCTGGTTGCTTCTTCCGCCGAGATGTAGAGACACGTCTCTTCCCCGTAAAAAACTCGCAGCTTCGCCGGAAATGGAGTTTGAAAGCGGAGATTCTTCTCTCTTAGTACCTTTTTAGCGTCGTCGTATTCCCGACGCTTTTTAAGGACCTCCGGGGCATAGTCATGCTCCACAAAAACTTTTCTTTCTTGGTGCATAAATCCTTTTTTCTGCCAAGCCAGTCTCAAAACCTCTTCTTTTGTTCTGAAGTTGGAAAACTTCACCACCACCAATCACGGGGGGGGGGGGGGGGGAGCTTCCGCCGACGGCCTTGGGGCTAATGAACGGTGCGCCCTTTCTGTTTTCTAATCGGTGGATTGGGGAATTTCCAACTTCTCTCTCAGTATGGTTTCCACGCATGCAGCCATTGTGGTGAAACCGTCCTCGACTCCTTCTTTCAGACCATGAATTCTTATGTTGTCCCTTCTTAGTCTTCCTTCCTGGTCGGTTAGCTTAGCCTCCAGTCTTGTCTGTTGTTTGAGTAATTCCAGCGAGGTTTCTTCCAGCCCTTTTATTCTTTCCTCTGCTTCCATAATTCGGGCCTCAGCCTGGTCCACTCTGTTGTTTGTCCTTTTTATTTCGTCTTTAATTTCACGAAATTCGGCCCAACACTCTCGGCGAAATTCTCTTAATTCTTGAAGTACTGTTTTTAAGCTAACCGTGTTGCTAGCCTCATTCTGCTCCTCTGTTTCCGAGTGGCTGTTGTCCTCCAGGTCAGATTCTCCGGCCGATGCGCGTCTTGGCCTGGTAAATGTCGATCTCTTCTGTTTTCCTTTAGGCATAATGACTTTGTCTTTTGATTTTCACTCTTCCATAAATCCGTTAAATCTGATTTTCATGGTATTTTCACGGATGGGGTCTGGGAGCTTCAGCATTAAGCTGCTATCACCATGTTGTCCAGACCGGAAGTCCATGAGTTTGCTTTTTAAAGTAATTCTGTTGAACCACAATTCAAAAGCATTGTCTGATTTTCACTGGTTAATATTCATAGAATTTTTATTTATTACCACTTTTGTCAGATTCAAGTTATTTCTGTGACCATTGTGGGTTTTTCTTTCATTAACAGAGGGGTACCAACAATTTTGTCCATGTGTGTAGATAACATATTCACAAACATTATGGAAAATAATATCGTGAGTGGGCTTTTATTAAACAATATCAGTGACCACCTGCCAATTTTTGTTGTCTATCAATGTGATTATAGGAAGAATAAGTATACCAAAAATACTAAATCTAAAAGAATAAGAACTGAAGAATCTATGTATTTACTGGCAAAGGAATTATTAATACAAAACTGGAAGACAATTTATGATGAAAATTATATAAATAAAGCATATGATGAATTTTTACAAATATTTCAATCATTGTACAACAAAAACTGTCCTATAAAACAATACAGTGACAGACAACAAAACAAAAATATTCCATGGGTCACCAAGGGGCTATTAAATGTATGTAAAAAGAAGAATACATTATATAAACAATTCATTAAGTGTAGAACAGTAGAGGCCAAGATCAAATATAAAAGATATAAAAACAAGCTAACTAATATAATGAGGACTTGTAAGAAAGAATACTACAACAGAATATTAGAGGACAATAAAAATAACTTGAGAGGAATATGGCAAGTGCTCAATGGGATTAGTAGTAACCGATCAAAGAATGTTAATTATTCAGAATATTTTATTGAAAATGACAATTTGATAAATAACATGGAGGATGTGGTAAGTGGTTTCAATAAATTGTTTATAAACGTTGGTCCACAATTAGCAAAAACAATAGTGACACCAGAAACAAAAAACTGTGGGCATGTAAATGAAATAGAAGATAGACATCCAAACACAATCTTTCTGGGGTGCAGTAACTGAAAAGGAAATTTTCAAGACTGTAAGTATATTTAAGAACAAAAAATCAACTGACTGGAATGAAACTTGACATGACAATAGTGAAAAAAGTAATTGAAGGAATTGTTAAATCACTCACAATCACAATCACTCACTTTGTGTCACAATCACAAAGTCTATAGAAAAATTTACAAAGCAAATTAGAAGTAGACAACAGAAGATTAGCCTACCATGGTTAAATAATGAAATAAGAAAACTTATGAAGAGGCGAGACTATGCATTGAAAACATCATTAACCTCTAAACTACAAAATGATCACCATGTGTACAAAAGTTTAAGAAATAAAGTGGTACAAGAGCTGCGAAAATCAAAAGTATCTTATTACAATAAACTGATAGATCATGCAAAGGGTAACAACAGTTCCCTATGGAGGCATTTAAATAACTAATAAAAAAAACGATCAGAAGGGGGTAAAGGAACTTAGAATCAATGGCAAGACCGTCAGTGACAAGGCTACTTTGGCAAATGAATTTAATTCATACTTTGTGGGCTCTGTGGAAGACTTAACAAAAATTTTTGTGCTGCCAAATGTGCTCAACAACACAAATTCCATACTTCCAACAGATTGTTTTCACATCGATGAGGTAAATGAGGAGTTAATTGCTGGTATTGTTAAAACACTGTCAAACTCAAAAACTAATGATATCTACAATATGAGCACCTCCTTTCTCAAAATGCACAGCAAAATATTAATCAAACCACTGACTCATCTCATTAATCTCTCCATTAGGTCTAGTACATTTCCATCTGGCTGGAAAAAAGCTGTCGTCATACCAGTTCATAAATCAGGCAGTAAAGACGATATATGCAATTACCGCCCAATCTCTATTTTACCAGTCCTGTCTAAGGTTCTTGAAAAAGTTGTAGCTACACAGCTGATAGACTACTTACAAGACAGTCAACTTCTTCATCCACATCAATTTGGTTTTAGACCAGGATACTCAACAGAAACAGCAAATTGTTGCCTTATTGAAAACGTCAAACAGTCCTTGGACAGGGGTAATGTGGTAGGAGCTGTTTTTCTAGATCTCAAAAAGGCTTTCGATACTGTAAACCACAGTTTGCTTTTATCCAAAATGGTATCTTTTAACTTCTCCCCAGATACATTAGAATGGTTTGCATCTTATCTCCAGAATAGAGAACAGTGTGTAAAAGTTCACCAGGATAAATCCTCATTTTTAAACAACCGCATGGGTATCCCACAAGGGTCCATTCTTGGTCCTTTACTTTTCAGCATTTTTATTAATGACTTGCCGTTACACTGCTCAGCTGCAACATGCCAACTTTATGCAGATGATGTAGTTATTTACACAGCTGCCAAGACTCCAGCACAGGCTGCAGATGTACTGTCTACAAGTATGGTTGATGTCCAAGAGTGGCTCCTCCAGAACCATCTATTGCTGAACCTTCAGAAAACAGTCTCAATGTGCTTTTCAATCAAAAAATGTAACCTGCAACGTTTTAAAGTTAATATACATGATCATGACATCAGTTTAGCTACAGAATTCAAATACCTTGGCATTGTACTAGATCCTCAACTCAAATTTAATCTTCATATAAAGAAAATTTCAAAAACAGTAAAAAAAAATCTGAACTGCTTTAAATTAATTAGATATTACATACCTTACGAAGCAGCTGTACTGTATAAGCATTCTATGGTTTTTTCTCATATATCATACTGTTTGACAGTCTGGGCTCAAGCAGCCCCTTCCACAATAAGACATATAGGTTCATTATATAATCAAACCCTAAAAATCTTGGACCAAAAGCCCATTAGGTGGCATCACTGTAATGTTTTAAAAAAATACAACCTATTGAGTTTTGAGAGTTTCATTGACCTCTGTTTTCTGAAATTAACGTTCAAATGTTTCCATAAATCAGCACCCGAGCCACTTGCTGGTTTCGTCCAAAGACAGGACAGCAGCAGAGCCACCAGGAGTTCTGTTAACAATAACTGTAAAATATTCCACCGCAGAACCACATTTGGACAAACAGCTTTCTCTATAAAGGGCAGTCACATCTGGAACACAATGCCAAATGTAATTAAAATAATAACGGACTTTAAAACATTTACTAAAAAGGTTAAAAACTGGCTGAAAAATAAACAAGAACGTACTCATGTATGAATTGATTGTCTGCAAAGTGAGAGTGAATGAAGGGAAGGAATGAATGTGTTTGTTTATAATGAGTGACGAAGGGAGGGAGGCCTGAAATAGGCAAATGTGAATCAGGTTGTTATATTTGTGTATTTATAATATTTATAATATTTATAATTGCGTATTTATAATCTTTTTGCATTGATGTATGTGGTTATTGTGTATTTTCTTTTTCTTTTTTTTTTTACTTGATTCTCTTTTCTAAAGCCCATCCAGGGACAAGAGTTGCAAATTAGCTAATAGCTATACACTTTATGTGCAACACATCAGATTGATTGTCATTGATTAATTGTCTATGTTTATTGCACTGTCCCTGTCAAATAAACTAATCTATCTATCACCCACATCTGTAACCTATCATTTCAAACTGGTAAATTTCCAAACAAAATGAAAATAGCAAAAGTAATACCACTGTACAAAACAGGAGACAGTCATCATTTCACAAATTACAGGCCGGTCTTTTTACTCTCACAATTCTCCAAAATACTTAAAAAATTTTCACTATAAGACTGGATAATTTCATTGAAAAACACAACCTCCTTACAAACAGTCAGTATGGTTTTAGAACGAACAAATCTACATCTTTGGCACTGATTGAACTCATAGAAGAAATCACTAGTTGTATAGATAAAAAAAAAAAGGTTGCTGTAAGAGTATTTATAGATTTAAAGAAAGCTTTTGACACCAATAGAATAGAATTTAGTAAACAGAATTTTAGTAAATAAATAGCAAATAAATTTTAGTAAATAGAATTTTACTCAGGAAATTGGAAAGGTATGGGATAAGAGGGGTCAGACTGAGTTGGGTGGAAAGTTATTTAAGTAACAGACAACAATTTGTACAAATCATCATCAAATAGGTGAGCACAAATCACCATTCATGGACATCACTTGTGGAGTGTCCCAGGGGTCAGTTTTGGGACCCAAACTCTATCTTATATATAAATGACACATGCCAAGTATCAAAAATTCTGAAATTTATTTTGTTTGCAGATGACACAAATATCCTTTGCACTGGTGAGAATTTTCAGCAGGTTTTAGAGGTGGTCACAACAGAAATGAAAAGGTTAACGCAGTGGTTCAACAAAAATAAATTCTCTCTAAATCTGAAAAAAAAAAAAAGATTATGTTGTTTGGAAATTATAAAATAAATCACGAAATAATGGTAATGATAGATGATACCAGAATTGAAATAGTACAGGAAAGTAAGTTTCTGGGGGTGACGCTAGACAATAAAATCTGCTGGAAACCTCACATCAGTCACATCCAGGCCAAGTTGTCAAAATGAACAGGGATACTGGGGAAGACGAGATACATTTTGGACTATAAATCATCATTTTTACTGTACAATTCACTGTTTTTACCATATCTTAACTACTGTGTAGAGGTCTGGGAAAACACCTACAAAACTAACCTACAGAAAACATGCACATTACAAAAAAGCTATAAGGACAATAAATAATGTAGGATATAGAGACCATACCAACTCGTTTTTAAAGTCACATGCCATAAAGTTCATGGATTTAGTTAACTTTAAGACAGCACAAGTAATGTACAGGACAATTAATAATCAACTCCCAACTAATATACAAAAAATATTCAAAAAGAGAGACAATGACTATAATTTGACAGGAGACTTAAACCTTACAAAACCTAAGGTACAAACAAAGAAAAGTATGTGCATATCTGTCTGTGGGGTGGATTTGTGGAACAGTCTGGAGCTGAAACTGAAACTATGTACAGACAGAAATCAATTCAAAAAGAGGTATAAACATTATTTGCTAAAAAGGATATATACTAGAGGTGTAATATTAATATGTAAGCTGCACGAAACTCACTCTGGGACACTATGGTATGATAGGTGGGACGGTACTGTGTATATCTTTGTTGTTTGGGGCTGGGTATAGATGTGTACCCCTCTGTTAATGAAAGAAAAACCCAAAATGGTCACAGAAATAACTTGAATCTGACAAAAGTGGTTCCAAGGTTGTCATAGCCAGGAGCGGCACTGGGGTTAAGCTCCCAGTGCTCATAAAATGCTCCTTACGGCGTGCGTCTCGAAAAGCCTCTGACAACTAAGTCCAACTCCTAGCCTACCCGTGTGGTTTAGTCTCTAAGCCCGGCGGAACTGCTTTAACTAATAGGAGAAGGGGCGAGGGCGAATCTCTGGCGCCTTAAAACCAGATGCTTAGGGTAGATGGTGGCTCGTCAACCTGGGAAGGTAGCCCATCTAGGGGAAGGTAAACCCTGATTTCAAACCTCCGCTGCCTTGCGGCACACCCGGTCACGGGAAAGGCTTCGGGAGTCAACCCTGAGGAAAAATCCGGAGCCGGAGCCCCTAAGGCAGTTCTCTGTTGTGCTCAACATTGTTCTGGCAGCTCCTGTGACGGCGCTGGTGCTAAACTATAGCAGCCCTGCTGTTCCTTTGGATTCATCAATGACGTGGAGAGGGGGGACATGCTGCATGGGTAACATCTTGTCCTCCATATCTTCCTGCCCAGGCTTGAATCCTACCAACACCCAACGCTGGAAAGTAGAACACCGGTGCGCATCGGCCTGTTCAGCCACAGGCGGTGCTGTTCCAGCAGAGTAGACGTTTAGGATTCTCTTCCATGGTCATCATAGACCGACGGAGGCCGACGACGACGACGACAAAAGTGGTAATAAATAAAAATTCTATGAAAATGAACCAATGAAAATCAGACAATGCTTTTGAATTGTGGTTCAACAGAATTACTTTAAAAAACAAACTCATGAAACAGGCCTGGACAAAAATGATGGTACCCCTAGAAAAGATTGAAAATAATCTGACCATAGGGACATGTTCAACCAAGAAAACTTGTAATCAGTCAGTCGGCCTATTTAAAGGGTGACAAGTAGTCACTGTGCTGTTTGGTGACATGGTGTGTACCACACTAAACATGAACCAGAGGAAGCAAAGGAGAGAGTTGTCTCAGGAGATTAGAAAGAAAATTAGAGACAAGCGTGTTAAAGGTAAAGGCTATAAGACCATCTCCAAGCAGCTTGATGTTCCTGTGACTACAGTTGCACATATTATTCAGAAATTTAAGATCCACGGGACTGTAGCCAACCTCCCTGGACGTGGCCGCAGGAGGAGACGGATAATACAAATGGTAACAAAAGAGCCCAGAACAACCTCTAAACACATTCATGGTGAACTCCAAGGTCAAGGTACATCAGTGTCAGATCGCACCATCCGTCGTTATTTGAGCCAAAGCGGACTTCATGGGAGACGACCAAGGAGGACACCACTGTTGAAAACAAATCATAAAAAAGCCAGACTGGAATTTGCCAAACTGCATGTTGACAAGCCACAGAGCTTCTGGGAGAATGTTCTATGGACAGACGAGACAAAACTGGAACTTTTTGGCAAGGCACATCAGCTCTATGTTCACAGACGCAAAAATGAAGCACACCAAGAAAATAACACTGTTCCTACTGTGAAACATGGAGGAGGTTCTGTTATGTTCTGGGGCTGCTTTGCTGCATCTGGCACAGGATGTCTTGAATCTGTGCAGGGTACAATGAAATCTCAAGACTATCAAGGTATTCTAGAGAGAAATGTGCTGCCCAGTGTCAGACAGCTTGGTCTCAGTCGCAGGTCATGGGTCTTGCAACAGGATAATGACCCAAAACACAGAGCTAAAAACACCCAAGAATGGCTAGGAGCAAAACATTGGGCTATTCTAAAGTGGCTTTCTATGAGTCCTGATCTAAATCCTATTGAACATCTGTGGAAGGAGCTGAAACATGCCGTCTGGAGAAGGCACCCTTCAAACCTGAGACAACTGGAGCAGTTTGCTCATGAGGAGTGGGCCAAAATACCTGCTGAGAGGTGCAGAAGTCTCATTGACAGTTACAGAAATCGTTTGATTGCAGTGATTGCCTCAAAAGGTTGTGCAACAAAATATTAAGTTAAGGGTACCAACATTTTTGTCCAGGCCTGTTTCATGAGTTTGTTTTTTAAAATA
Source organism: Pholidichthys leucotaenia (assembly GCA_020510985.1). Lineage (NCBI taxonomy): Eukaryota > Metazoa > Chordata > Actinopteri > Cichliformes > Pholidichthyidae > Pholidichthys > Pholidichthys leucotaenia. The sequence continues at coordinate 118,674,697 of CM035842.1, forward strand.
ATTCTGTTGAACCACAATTCAAAAGCATTGTCTGATTTTCCCTGGTTAATTTTCATAGAATTTTTATTTATTACCACTTTTGTCAGATTCAAGTTATTTCTGTAACCATTGTGGGTTTTTCTTTCATTAACAGAGGGGTACCAACAATTTTGTCCACGTGAGTATGTAGGGATGGATGGGTGTCAATGTTGTTATGTATGAAATATCGTTAATTATCGACTTGGGGTTCTTAATTGAGGTAATATGTATATATTTCACATGGGTTGTATTTAGGGAAAAGAGGAGTTGGAATAAATGTATTAACTTCTTCCTTCTCCCTTTCGAGCACTGTACACGGTCACTTTAATTGCACTTGTCATTTGTTTTGCTTTTTGCTTTTTTTTGTTCGAAATAAAGTATCTCTCATCTCTCTCATCTCATCTCATCACCATCTGTTACAAAATTAAAGCTTAAGCAGAACTGGATCCTGCAACATGACAATGATCCAAAACATACCAGTAAATCCACCAAGGACTGGCTAAAAACTAAGAAATTGAGAGTCCTGGAATGGCTGAGTCAAAGCCCAGATCTTAATCCAATTGGAATGCTGTGGGGTGACTTGAAATGGGCTGTACATGCAAGAAACTCCTCAAACATCTCACAGCTGAAAGAATTCTGTGTTGAGGAGTAGGGCAAACTTTCCTCAGACCGATGTCAGAGACTGGTAGATGGCTACAAGAAGCGTCTCACTGAAGTTATTTCAGCCAAAGGGGGTAACACTAGCTATTAGGCGTTAGGGTGTCCTAACTTTTTCCTCAGAATATGAATTTTTGTTGATATTTTTTGTTTAGTGAGTAAAACGAGGTTAATTTTTGTTATTTACCTGCAATTAAATCACCTTCTTTTCCAGAGATAAATAAAAAAAAGATTAGACATCAATATGTGAACATTTCTTAATAAAGAACTGAATATTTAATAGGGTGTCCTAATTTTTCACGACTGTACCTTTTGAAATGACAGAACAATAGCAAATCTAGAGATACAATTATGCAGGTTATCTGAACATTCTGTGAAGTGAGTGATTCCCTTCAAATTTTTTGCCAGCATTTCATAGTAACACATTCTCTTTGATCATGCATTCAATCCATGTTTTGGCCTGAGATGCCACTCGAAATGTTTTACATAACTAAGAAAGGGTGTGCAAATGTCTGTGTATATGGTAGAGAATGGGTGCGTGTGTATCAAGTGTGGGGCAAGCAATGCGATAATGCTGCGCTTGTGTGTTTGGGGGACTTAACGGATAAATTCAGAGCGGCGGGTGACTGTGAGCTAAGCCCATGAGTAGCACAGCTGGAATAAACTGGCATTAGTGAGAGGTGTTTCGATGAAAAGTGCCTCGTTAAATCTGATTGGTATATTTGGAGTTACCCAAGAGCTGCTTTGGTGACAGGAGTGGTGCAGTGAACAATGCAGTGCCTGCTATATTCAAAACTCTAATTCTGAGAAGAGGAGCAGAGGCTTCTGCAAATACATGAAATCAATGAGCTTTCAAGTCTTCACCTGATTCAGCTCAGCTTGATTCATAACCCTCAGAAACTTAAAGTGACATTTAAGCATTTCAAATCCACTAGAGAAGTAAAAAAATATATGGTTATGGAATGTGGACAGCAGAAATAAAGAAATCAAATAAATATCAGTCCTTCCTTAGAGTAGTATAACTTAAAACAAAATTAAGAAAGTCTGAAGTAATAACAAATCAGGAGAGAATATCTGTTCAAATGTGCACAAGTGAAAACACATACCAGCTCACCAAAATGAGAGTAATTTTAAGCTCTTTGGCAAGCTAATGTGATCTGACAAACACAGCTGTTCCAAGAGTTTATTCTCAAGCCACTGCAAATCGATTAGATTAATGAGGCGCACCTCTCTCTCTATGGCTGGTACCAGCTGCCCGTTTCAAAGGTTCACTTCCTGTGCCCTGTGCTGCTATAATAAAATAAAGGGGGCTGTTAACTATACAGACATGCCTGAATTTCACCTGAATTTAATGATTGTTAGAACCCTAAAATCTAATAGAAAAGTGTTATCAGGAAATTAGAAGTTTAGGACTGCAAAGACTACAATTACTTAAAGGCACGAGGAAGAGTGATGAAAATTATAGTATCAAAGTGTATCTATCCACTAATTACCAATGACAAATTTAAAACAAGTCCTATGACCATTCCGTTTCTAGAACGACTAGTAGTGATCAACATACTGACCTGCCACGCACATGGTAAAACCATGTCCATTAATCTTTGTAATGATTGAGTCCAACTTATTTGTTTATGATGTCTTTTTAAAGTTTTTATTTACCTGAGGTGCCCAAACTGTTTGGTCAAGGATTCTCTGGTGTCCACTGCTGCTACGTTGGACAAAGCAAAGTCGTGCAACTCTGGGAAATGAGCAAAGGCAGCTCTCTACAAGACCAGAACCAAAAAAGAAAAAAACATTTGGTTTAACATCATGTATAAAATTCCCACCATCACATATATCGCTAATATACATATATCGCTAATACTCCTAATCAAAATCTTAAGACCGGGGGAAAAATTACAAGTATTCACAAATTGTGCTGGTGGATTGTAACCAGATTGTAAGTAGAGCTTCAAAATTAAAAAAGAAACAGGGGCAAGAGAAAAAATATTGAATTGGCAATTTACTGAAAACTGCATTCAAACTAAAACAGGCTGTTCATCAGCTGCTCAAAAGTTTAATACCATAGCCCAAAAAAATTTCAAAAACAGAACTAAATGTAGTACAAGGACTCAGTAGTGAGTAACCCCACCGTTCTTGTTGATCGCTTCAAAAATCTGTTTGGGTCAGCTTGATGTGAGTGTTTCCAGGAGGCTGGTGGGAACATTGCTCCGTGTGGTGAAGATGGCTTCACGGAGGGCATCCAAAGGCTGGAACTGATGTCCGTTTTGGTAAACTTCCCTTCCCATCCATCCCCAAAAGTTCTCAATATGATTTAGACCAGGGGAACATACAGGATGGTCCAAAAGAGCGATGTTATTCTCCTGGAAGAAGTCCTTCCCCAGGCAGGCGGCGTGAACTGCAGCATTGTCCTGCTGCAACATCTCCACATAGCAAGCCACCATTTGACAGCTCTGCACAACCTGCAGCACCATTGCTCTATTGAAGGAAAAAGCACCCCAGATCATGATGAAGCCTCCTCCACTATGCCATAGAGAAAACATCTCTAATGGAATCTCCTTGTCATGTAAGTAACAATGGAAACCATCAGGACTGCCCAGGTTAATTTTTTTTTTATCTTTAGAGAATAAAAGTTTCTTCCACCTATCAATGCCCCATGTCTTGTGCTCCCTTGCCAAGTCGGGCAAGGGAGCACCAATGGGCAAGAATGAGCAAATTTGTGACGTGGCCTCTGAAGACATTTTTTGTTCCTAAAGCCCTTCTTTTGGAGATGCCATTTTAAGCCTTATTTATGCTCCACCTCCGCTGTGGTGTGCTGAGATAGATATAGGCCTGCTGTTGTGCTCATGGCTGAATATATGCTTCATTTTTTTGTCTGGTAGACCATGCGTTTCAGTGAAACGCTCAGTCTTCGCTGGGGATGGGAGATTTTCCTTTGTTGAGACAGGCAGGAATTTCCTGAACCACTGAGTCTTTATATGAAGTTGATCTGAGGCAGGAAGGCTTTCAGTGAAAGCATAGACCAAGCATCTGCAGTTTCACTCCAGCCTGATAGGTAGCACAAATGCACTATCACGCCAATTTGTTCAGCAACTATAAAAAAAAACAAAAGACCAAGACCCACGTACAATATCAACAACAATGGTGACTGCACGCAGAAGATAAGAGGAACTCCTGTGCTGACTACTTTTGGTGGAAGAAGCTTAAAAAATGAAAGACACGAAGGTAAAATAGTGCACTTTTGCTTCTGTGTTTTCGTTTTTCACTTTGATCAAAGATCAAAATTCAAAGACTGAGGAGGAGGAGAAGGGGAAGTCGTGTTAGGAGGGAGAGAGAGAAAAGGGAAGGTAGAAATGTGTAAGTCAGAGTACGGACGTTAAATGTAGGGACTATGCCTATGACTGGTAAAGGCAGAGAGTTGGCTGAACACTAACAAAAAGTTAGGGATATTCAGCTTTCAGGTGAAATTTCAGGATGCACCAAAAATGCACTACAACCTTTACAGGTGAACTTAATTTGACCTTCTCTAACCTTTTCAATGCACATGTCCAACTGTTCACTGTTTCAGTACTTTTTGCATAAGTTGCTGTTCTCTAACAAGGTGCTTAATGGCAAAATTCCCAGCAGGTTTGTCAACACAGGTTTGATCCATGAATCGACCAATACATTTTATGGTTCAATTACAATTGGTATTTAAACAATCCTCTTCATCATGCTGCTCACATTTTGACATCATGAGACCAAGACGACACCTAACAATTGATCAACAATATCTCGCCATTGCGAGGCTTCAAACAGGATGCTGTCAGAGGGAAGTGGCCACTGAGCTTATAGTGTCACAGAGTGTCATCAACAGATTGCAACAGAGATGCAGAGAGACTGCAAGAGTCACAGAAAGGCATAGAAGTGGACGTCCTTTGGCCACATCCCACGCTGACGACCACTTCATTGTGAACAGTGCCCTGCGGAACGGGATAATGAATGCCACTCAACCCCAGGCACATTTAAGGGAGGTGAGAGGAACCCAAGTGTCACATCAAACCATTCAAAACCGTTTACATCAGCGTGGTCTGACTGCTAGACCAATGATTCTCAACTGGTGGGTCGCGGACCAGTTTTGAGTAGGTCACGGACAGCAGGTCAAAAAATAATATTCTGAGGTGCAGTTACATCTGAGGTCAGAGTTGTCTTATTTTGAAAAAACTTATTTTGACAGGCATGCATCAGAGGTGCAGCTCTCTGTTGCCGTAGGCATGGTATCCATCATTTGATTGACGTTTATTTCAAGTTTGTGTTGCTATTCAGAGGTGAGATGGCGAAGCGCAAATATGACCCAGAGTATTTGAAATGTGGATTTTCATACATTGAGGATAAAAAGGGACAGAAGCCACAATGTGTAATTTGTAGTGAAGTGCTTGTGCATGAGAGCATGAAACCATCCAAACTTAAACGCCATTTAGAAACTAAACATCTCGCATGCAAAGACAAGCCGGTGGAGTTTTTTCAGAGATGACTCCAGGAGCTGAGGACATCACAGAGAGATTTGGCAAGGTAAGCCATTCATGCAGTCAAAATAATGCTACCATTCAGCACAACCTATTTGTGTGAATGTGGCTTCTCTACTTTGGTCCAGAAACAAGACTGGACACTGAGCATGATCTGAGAGTTGCTCTCTCCACCGTCACCCCAGACTCTGAAACTCTGATCAAGAGTAAAGCACAGGCCCAGTTGTCTCATTGACTTCCACAAATGACTGGTTAGGTAAAACCATCTCATTTTGTGGGCCTTTTTGATTCTGTGCAGTTTTGATATTCAATTTTATTTTATTCACTAAGGCAGTTGTGTTAGTCTGTTAGTCCACAGTTTCTTAATAATGTGCTCTGAAATGCCCTTTGCACATATAAACGTGTATTAATGTTTAAAAAAAATTATGTACATGTTTTCAAAGGCTATCTTTGAAAAATAAATTTGCATGCTTTGAATTCTATGTAAGTGGGTCGCAAGTTAATGACCACAGGAAAATGTGGGTCCCAGGGTGGCCAGTTGAGAATCCCTGTGCTAGATGACCTGCAAGGGTACTCGACCACACCACCAGGTACAGGCATCATCGTCTTGCATGGGCCAGGGAGCATTTACGCTGGACAAGGGACCAGTGGGCCTCAGTGCTGTTCTCTGATGAAAGTCGATTCACATTGAGCAGAAATGATGGCCACCAATGATGTTTGAGACGTCAAGGAGAGCGCTATGCATCAGCCACTGTTGTCACCAGATGAGCCTTTGGAGGTGGTGGTGTTACAGTCTGGGCAGGTGTGTCTAGTCAATACAGAACTGCCCTACACCTTGTGAATGGTACAGTAGCAATCCAATACTACCTGAACAACATCATTAATTCAGTCATTGTGCCCCTGCATGAACAACACAGGACTAATTTCACCTTCATGGACAACAATGCTCCAGCTCATCGAGGTCGCATCATTAGGGAACAGGTGCTGGATGCTGGGGTACCTCAGACGGAGTGGCCCGTACTTTCTCCAGACCTGAATCCAAAAGAAAACCTATGGGATCAGCTGAGTCGCCGTGTAGAGGCTCATAGCCCTGCACCCCACAACCTTAATGGCATGAGGGCCGCCCTTCAAGAAGAGTGGAATGCCATGCCTCAGCAGACAATAAGTCAACTTGTGAACAGCATGACATGTCGCTGTCAAGCTGTAATTCATGCTCAAGGGCACATGACAAGTTTTTGAGACACTGACTTTTGTTGTTGTGGTATACCCACCACTAGGGCTGTCGCGGTAGAGGAATTTCCCTTGCTGTGACAGTGGACAGCTCAACACCGTGGTATTATTGCAAATGTGTTTAGGACCCTGTGGATTTGTAATTTAAACAGGGTTTATAACTTAGGTGGCAAATGAGGGAAGCTGTAAGTCTCGCTGTAGCTCGCACTCAACTTTATGCGCATGTTGTACAACTGTGTGGAGCTCCGCTCTTAATGCAGGCATGAACTGCTGATTTTGTTTTTTAAAAAAAAGATCATTTTCATAAAGCAGTGGCAGTAGCTAAAGGTGCGTTCACACCAAACAGGAACGGACAAATGTTTTGCGCAGCACGATTACATTAAACTCAATGTAAACACACGAACAGACATGACTTCCCTTTCTGAGTGAGATGTAGACAGGCGAAGTTGCCTTTATAACTTCTGCAGCTGTGCTGAATCTGCTGTGGAAATTCCCAAAATAACGTCATGCTTAGGTTTACATTATCTGACTGGGGGCTCACCTCAAAATGTCGTCTCAAGTCTCCGAAACTTCAAAGAAGATGGGTTTTCGCTGCTAGCTTGCTACGACGTCCGTAGGTCGTAGGTCCACCTACGGACCAAAATCCAATTCAGCTGAAGAGTTCCCGGTCCTCCTGTCTTCCAGTGAGTGAGTTTCATTTTCTAACTAGTTTACTCTGCAATGGTGATAATTTTACTCCATCCACTAGCCAGCTAGGTAGCTGCTAGCATAGCTAGAAAAATCTCGCTCAAACAAGCTGCTCTCGTAGCTCATACACAGTCGGGAGCATACACACTCCGCTCAGAAGCAAATGACACGCTTTGTGCCCTTTCAGTGCACACTGTTACGGCTGTATTTAACAAGGAGTTCAAATGTTATCACCACTAACTGCCTGCCTTAGCAATTTATTTAATAATCAATAGGGCCACATAAGTGAACAACGACATATAGCCACACACACACAAAAAAAGTGAACACTGTGGTTGCTGCAGTTGGTCATTTTCCTCCGCGGTAGGCATGTCCATACCACGGTATTACATAATTGCGGTTATCGCGACAACCCTACCCACTATCGTTGTTTTTTGTTTCAATAAATTATTTGAGATGAGGAAATCACCATTGCATGCTTCTACTTAAATGCCCTACTTTCGTGATATAATATCACTGTAGCATGAACTTTTTACATTTTCCATAAATTTCACCCAAAAGCCAAATATCCCTAACTTTTTGTGAATAGTGTATATCAAACCCTGGTGCTAAGTTTCAAAATATTTGGAACAAAAGTATAGGAGTTGATTTCACAAGACAGTTACTGTTTATTAACTGAAGTGAAATAGGACATAAGTTAGGGCCATAACTCCTGCATCCAAATGGATGATGGGTATGACGTTAAACTGCATCCGGTGGAGAGGTCTCATCTTGGAGTGACGGGAGCCTTGGGGAATTTGGAGCTACCCCTTAATCACCATTGCTCCCAGGTCCTTTCTGACTCAGAGAGGTAGCACCTGGTAGGGTACCAGCTATGGTTGAAATAGTATGGCGGATGAAGGTCCCTCACTGAAACCTCAATGCCAGCCAGATGAAGGTCCCTCACAGACACCCCAACGGCACAAGATGTGAAAGGACCTGACCACCCATCACATTATCCCGGTCAAGAGCATGAGATGACACAGCAAATCACAGATCACATTATGGTGGCCAGAAGTGCGCCCCGCAGGCTTCTCAGACCACCTCATGTTACTGGGGGAGAGGCTGAATCCAATCCAAATACATCTGCTGAGGATGAAGGTGCCACACCAAACCCTGTCTCAGAAAGTGTGGCGCTAGATGGTCGCAGAGTGGAAAGGAATGGAATTCACCTACTAAAGAACGCTGCATTTGAAACCTGGAACATCAGAGGGGCAAATACTGGAAAACTACAAGTCATCACCACGGAAATGACCGGCCATAACATCAATGTCTTAGGCATCGCCGAGCACTGGATGCTAGGACAAGGAAGACTCATCATGCAAGGAGGATATGTTATGTTATATGCCAGGAAAGACAGTGGAACAAGGAGGAAGGCATAGGGTTCATTCTGGACAGAGAAACAGCCAAATCCATCATAGGCTACAACCCCATCAGCCCCAGAGTGATCAGCATCTGGATGAATGCACACCCAGAAAACCTAACCATCATACAAGTCTACGTCCCCACATTAGATGCAGCAGATGAAGATCTGGAAGCATTCTACAACATAGTGCAGGAGGCCCTGGACAAAACATCACCAAGGGATTTCCTCATGCTCATGGGAGATTGGAATGCCAAAATGGGAACGACAGCACGGAAGAATGCACATATAGGTATTCATGGCCTAGGAAAACAAAACTAAAGAGGACAAAAGCTGTCAGAGTTCTGCATCAGCAATGATTTGATCATCAGCAATACAACATTCCCACATCACCCGCGGAAACTGTATACATGGTGCAGCCCAGGAGGAAGAACGGGGACTCAAATAGATTACATCATGATAAAGCGGCGGTGGTGACATTCCTTAATGAATGTCAAAACAAGACCAGATGCAGACTGCGGCAGCGACCACTAACTGTCGTTAGTAAACATCAAAATCAAGCTGAAAAACACAAATAAGAGAGTAATGACCACGAGATTTGGCGTACATAACATCCCAGAAGCTTTTAAAGTTGAGATCAGCAACCGATTCACACCTTTATTGCAGTACACAGAAAAGAAATGCACACCTGAAGAACTTTGGTCAAGAACAGCTTTTATCATGTCAGAAACAGTAAAGAAGCACATCCCCAAGAGAACGAGACTGAAGGAAGCATGGCTGAAGAGCACTACTATGTACATGGCCGAAGAGAGATGCAGGGTCATGAGTAGAGGCACAGAGGACTGGGCAAAGCTCAACAAGGAGTTCAGGAAAGCAGCAAACACAGAGAAACAGGAATATCTTCAAAAGCGATGTCGACATCTAGAACAAAGCAATAAGAACCCGAAAGAAGTGAACAAAGTTATAAAAGAGATCACTGGAAAATAGGTGCCTCAGACAGAAGTCATCAACGACAAAGACAGGAACACACTGATCAAATCAGAAGCCAACATGAAGAGGTGGAAGGAGTATGTCATCAATTCTACCATAAACCACAAAACCATTACTGGAGAAGAAGCAACGACCAGGAGAAAGAGCCAGAACCAACGCGGGAAGAAGTACAGTCAGCACTGAAAGCACTGGCCAACGACAAAGCACCAGGAACAGATGAAACACCAGCTGAGTTATGGAAGTCATCCGGAGAAGAAGGCATCACCTTACTATGGAAGCTCTGCGTAAAGATATGGAGGAGCAAAGAGTGGCCCAAGGACTGGTGCGGGGTGGGGGGGTATTTATCCCTATCTACAAGAAAGGAAATGTTAAAAGAATGCTCGAACTACCGCACGATCAACCTCATTGTACATGCCAGCAAGGTGCTGTTGAAAATCATTACCGCCAGAATTCAGCAGAATTATTAATCTGAGCTGGCAAAAGAACAATCCGGCTTTGTAAAAGGAAAGGGCACCAGAGAACAGATAGTAAATATTAGGATAATTATGGAGATGTGCAAAGAATATAACATCCCACTTTATATGTGCCTCATAGACTATGCGAAGGCATTTGACTATGTCAACCATCAGCTACTCTGGCAAGACATGCAGAGAATGGGCTTCCCAGCACATACAGTTAGGCCCCAAAATATTTGGACAGTGACACAAGTTTTGTTATTTTAGCTGTTTACGAAAACATATTCAGGATACAATTATATAATCAATATGGGCTTAAAGTGCAGACTCTCAGCTGTAATTTGAGAGTATTCACATCCAAATTGGAGCAAGGGTTTAGGAATTACAGCTCTTTAATACGTAGCCGCCTCTTTTTCAAGGGACCAAAAGTAATTGGACAATTGACTCAGAAGGCTGCAAAAAAAAAAAAAAAAACAAGGCTGCATGGGCTCTTCCCTCGTTAACCTGTCATCAATTAAGCAGTTAAAAGGTCTGCAGCTGATTCCAGGTGTGGCGTTTGCATTTGGAAGCTGTTGCTGTGAACACACAACATGCGGTCAAAGGAGCTCTCAATGGAGGTGAAACAGACCATCCTGAGGCTGAAAAAAAAGAAGAAATCCATCAGAGAGATAGCAGAAATGTTAGGAGTAGCCAAATCAACAGTTTGGTGCATTCTGAGAAAAAAAGAGTGCACTGGTGAGCTTGGGAACTCAAAAAGGCCTGGACATCCATGGAAGACAACAGTGGTGGATGATCGCAGAATCCTTTCCATGGTGAAGAACAACCCCTTCACAACATCCACTCAAGTGAAGAACACTCTCCAGGAAGTAGGTATATCAGTATCTAAGTCTACCGTAAAGAGAAGACTTCATGAGAGTAAATACAAAGGATTCACCACAAGGTGCAAACCATTAATCAGCCTCAAAAATAGAAGGGCCAGAATTGACTTTGCCAAAAAACACCTGAAGAAGCCAGCCCAGTTCTGGAACAGCATTCTTTGGACAGATGAGACTAAGATCAACCTGTACCAGAATGATGGGAAGAAGAAAGTTTGGAGAAGAATTGGAACAGCTCATGATCCAAAGCACACCACATCTTCTGTAAAACATGGTGGAGGCAGTGTGATGGCATGGGCATGCATGGCTTCCAATGGCACTGGGTCACTTGTGTTTATTGATGATGTGACAAAAGACCGAAGCAGCCGGATGAATTCTGGTGTATAGGGATATACTTTCTGCTCAGATTCAGCCAAATGCAGCAAAGTTGATTGGATGGCGCTTCACAGTACAGATGGACAATGATCCAAAACATACTGCAAAAGCAACCCAGGAGTTTTTTAAAGCAACGGAGTGGAATATTCTGCAATGGCCGAGTCAATCACCAGATCTCAACCCAACCGAGCATGCATTTCACTTGCTCAAGACAAAACTTAAGGCAGAAAGACCCACAAACAAGCAACAACTGAAGACAGCTGCAGTAAAGGCCTGGCAAAGCATCACAAAGGAGGAAACCCAGCGTTTGGTGATGTCCATGGGTTCCAGACTTCAGGCAGTCATTGCCTGCAAAGGATTCTCAACAAAATATTGAAAAGTAACATTTTACTTAGGGTTATGTTTATTTGTCCAATTACTTTTGAGCCCCTGAAATGAGGAGCATTTGTATAAAAATAGCTACAATTCCTACATGTTTAATCATATATTTTTGTTCAACCCCTTGAATTAAACCTTAAAGTCTGCACTTCAATTACGTTGTAGTTGTTTCATTTCAAATCCAATGTGGTGGCATGCAGAGCCCAAATCATGAAGATTGTGTCACTTTCCAAATATTTCTGGGCCTAACTGTATAATAGAACTTTTAGAACATCTCTATAAGAATCAAGTGGCAGCAGTGAGGACCAACTGTGGAACACCGGAGTGGTTCACCATTGAAAGAGGAGTACGGCAGGGCTGTATTGTGTCACCTGTGCAATTTAATATCTACTCTGAAAGCATCATGAGAGAGGCCACAGAGAACACCAATGCTGGAATTAAGATCGGGGGCAGAATAATTAACAACTTATAGATCTCATGTCTGAGCAAAGAAAAAGGGCTCTTTCTGAATACAAAAAGACTAAGATCATGGTAGTGGACAAGAACAGAACAGTTGATAAGTTTATTCTTAACAGGGAAGAGATCGAAGAGATGAAGAACTTCATTTAGGATCTTTGATCACTACAGAAGTAAATTAGGCATGGCCAGAAGCACAATTCAAAATATGACAACAATATGGAAAAGCTAAGCAGTCAGTAAGAGTCTCAAGCTGCGCACCGCCAGAGCAACTGCCTTTGCTGATGCAACCTACGGGTGTGAATTATGGAGGTTTTCAAGGAAAGCCATTAAGAGAACTGAGGCATTTGAACTGTGGACTTACTGACGGCTGCTACATGTGTCATGGAGGCTGCACAAGACCAACACCTGGATCCTAGAGCAACTAAGAACAGAACCAATGCTAATAGATCAAATGAGAAGAAGGAAGATGAATTATTTTGGCCATACCATCAGAGACAATAGCCTGGAAAAGAACATGATCCAGGGAATCACAGAAGGAAAGAGAGGCAGAGGGAGATCATCTAAAACTTGGAAAAAGAACATAAGAGGAATGGACTGGAAAAAACATTGGGGAAGCAACCACAATAGCAGAGAACAGGGATCTGTGGTGTGATGTGGTCTATGTCACAGCATCTCATATATGAGCCACCTGACCAGAGAGAGAGAAGTCAAGGGTCATAGCTCCTGTAAAAATCATCCAAATGGAGCCAAACTGCAATATGCACACTATCAGTATACAGTATATCAAACCCTGGTACCAAGTTTCAAAACCATCGGAACAAAACTGAAGGAGGAGTTGATTTCACAATGGTGGGACAGACGCGGACGGACAGACTGCCGTATAACATAATCCCCCTTCGTTCTTTGCCCTAAGGGGTCTTTGACCCCTGTGGTCTTCTACCAGCAGGGGATAAAAAACTGCATAGGAAGAAGAAACATCTTGACTACAAACAATCATACATACTGTATGTAGCCTTAATTCAAAATACTTCAACTTAGATTCCTGTTTCTGCAGTGATGAAAAACATTAGAAAAGCGATGTGAGATAATCGAGATATGCCAATAACTGCTTTTCTGAACCAAGTTTATATAAACTTACCTGAAGTGACGTGATTCTGTCATAGTGCAAAGTGGTCATCTCTTTCTCAGTAAGGGCATTTCCTGTCTGGTCATTGATCTCAAATCCTGTGTAGAATTTCAGCATGTCCAACAACTATAAAGATAAGACAGCAGATGAGACAGTAGCACAGGTCATTTCACACCATGAGTTTATGCATTTTTTTATTCATCTGTAGAAAAAAAAGCTGTTTTGTGAGCCCTACCTGGCGGAAAAGGTGTCCCTCTTTCTCTCTGTGTGTGAGGCTGGACAGCTGACAGGTAACCACCAAATGAGAGTCATCCAACACTGTATTGAACCAGCGCCTGGTGGGCAGCAGCGCCTACAACAGTGGACTACATGTGAAAACACATACTCTAGAGCATTACAAAACCTCTATGTAATACCCTTTTCAAGTGGTAAAAGACAGAGACCATTTTGGTGTATGGGACCAAAACTACTACAGCAGACAAGTAGTATTTACAGTAAAACTGACCCACAACAACTACTTTTCCCAGCATCTGGTTCATAATAACCAATACATGTTAGTAATCAAGGTTGCAACATTTTTTCATTTCTGTCAGCAACAGCCAGAGAACACTGGGTAAAAATTGTCAGTGTTGCTTCTATTGAATTTATATAGAGAGAGACAAGAACATTATATAAAGCAGTGGTCCCTGACCCAGTACTGGGTTGCGGGCCCTTGGTACTAGGTTGTGGAGAGCCAAAGAGAAAAAATAATGAATGTATTCCGTTCCGCTGTATAGTGAATATAAATGTCTGCCGACTGTTTTATTCTCAAAAATTCTTACCAGATACTCACGCTCTTCTTTCCTGATCTCTACACTGCACTGCATTGACACACTTGCTTCAGTCAGTAATCACCATTGACTTTGCTTGGTTTTTACACCTGCAAGCTAGCTAGTTGAAATTAATACAAAATAGTTATCAGAGAGTTTCTTTGGAAAGCCGGGGAAAAGGTCCACTGATGAGACAGCAGAAGAGCACAAGATGGCTAAGAAAAAGAAAAGTGTGGTTACAAGGAAATACCAGCAGTCCTATTTAAAATATGGACTTTATCAGCACAGGCGATACCCATGCTCCAACCCCACTCTGCCTAATATGCAGCGAAACGCTAGTAAAGGAGACCATGAAGCCTTCAAAACTGCTTCAGCACATGGAAACCAAGCACTGCACACTGAAAAACAAGCCTTATTAGTTCTTTGAGCAAAAAAAAAATGCAAAGGAGGACAGAAGCAACTCTTAAAGGTAACTACATCAACAAATGTGGTGGCACTGAGAGCATGGTACTTGATGGCTAACTACACTGCTAAAGCTTAAACAAAAAAAAAAAACTTTCACTATCGGCAAAGAGTCGATCCTGCCTGCTGCTAAGGACACTGCCATACATATAAAAAAAAAATAGCACAAGAACCAAAACAAAGTGTCAGAGCAGACTGGACAATAGTAACAGACGCCGTGTCACCGTCTCCTATGACCCCAAGATCTTTCTGACTGTAATTTTTTTTGTAATCACACACTCAATATATACATGATGTGCATGCTGTGTACTCTGCGTTCATTTGAACCCCCCCCCCCCCATTTTTTTTACTGTGCGAAAAAAAAATTATGTGTTTACTGGGTTGTGAGACCAAAAAGGATGGGGACCACTGATATAAAGTGTAAGAAGAGAGGGAATCCATCAAAAATTAGATGAAACAGATAAAAAACAACATGATGGAAAGTCTAAAGACAGGGACTAGTGCATACAGAACACAAGTGATCTGCCTTGAAAATGTAAAGTAGAATATGCAATGGAATACAGAAATATGTAACATACTTAAATAAAATATTAATTGTTTCATTTATTAAAAAACGTTCTTCAAAGGTAGCAGGTGCAGTGATACGTAGACACTGAGAGAACAGCAACACTTACATCCACCAGTCATCTTTGATCTCAGCACAGGCGTGACGGCCATTATGAGGCCAGAGAGATAACACAGATCTTTCTTTTTTCCCCCTGCATTAATTTTCAGGTGGTCATTAGCGAGGGGAAGTATGGATTTCAAACAACTGAGGCTTGGTAAAAGGATAGCCCTGAAGGACGGGAGATGTCTCCGGAAGCGTTCAGCTGGCCGGGCACTAGCCACTGCCAGAAACAGCAAGGCTGGCCTGTCAGCACATACCCCCCACCAAATACATTATCTACATAGCAACTTCAGTAGTAACAGCACATCTGCCCATGCAGCAGGAATAACAATGACCAGTGCAACAATGGCTCAAAGGCCTCACATTATGCATTTTCCAGTATTGATTTTAAGTTTTGACATCTTAAAAATGTGTTTTTCTAGTTGTACAGTTCATCATAAAAGCTGCCTTTAGCCTTCAGCCTGCTCATTAATATTAAGGAACCCCTGATCTGATTCAGTAAAGGCTTTCTGAGTGGGCCGAGTAAAGCGGTAGTCTTGTATTCATTTTGCCAATTTAATGTTAGCTGTTCACATTATAAAACATTATAAAATCCAGTTCTTTCAGAGCTGAACTAAATGAGGCAGTGTGTATTTATTGTTCAAATGAACATTTTAATATTTTATCAGTTTGCAAGCTACCCAAGTCTGTATTCTTTAAGGTTAAAACCATCCACATCACAACATGTGGTGAATCTTAGATGTGTGTCCCAAGCTCCAGATGTAACATGTGGGACTGCAGCAGGTCAGACAAGCAGTGTACTACCGTCTCTTTCTCTTAAGAAGAAAGGAATTTGGGAAATTTTGTATTATTTTCCCAAACTAATCGTAGTGCAAACACCTGACAATGCTCGTTTTCCTCATTTCTTCTCACATGGTGATTTTAGCTGCGGATAATGTATTTGGCAGTGAAGCATCATATCTATTATTCTTGCTGCATGGCGGTATAAAAGTATTTGAAAAAAAAAAATCATACCATGGGGAGGAAATTAAGACCAGCATATACCACCCAGCAGTAGTCATTTCTACCCAGTTTTTTTTCAGACCCTGGGATTTTTAGCCCCAAACATGTCAACCAGACACCGCACATTATACTGTGAGTAACACATCAAAAACCATCATGATAAAATAACCTTCTCATATTCAGATCAAAGGCTACTGCTTCAAATAGGGCAAAGCTCTGCAGACAGCGATGACAGAAGAACAGTGAGTGGAGCTATGAGTGGACATTTATCCACTGTGTGCTGACCTGAGTTTGCTATAAACGTGAAGGACGGAAGGAATATGAGCTCAGCACAAAGTGATGGTCTAGACTGTTTCCTTCATCAGGATATCATGATTAAGCACAAACTCACGGTAGAACAACTGTCAGTGGAAATCATCCTAGTGGAAATGACCATAGTCTGTGCAAATAACCGGTGCATCACTTTCACTGTAAATTTCAAGGCTATCTAAATATGACTGAATCTTTAAATGTTGAACAAGCACTATATTTACACAATTATACTACAGATAACAGCTGTGTTTTACCTCCAAATCAATCATGAGTTCAGTGAATCTCTCACAGTAGTGTACTTGGTCCATATCGGCTGACCCTATGGAAAATGAAGGACAATCCAGTGGTTAACATTTCGCAATTGTGGGAATTACAACTACATCTTGAAAACAATACAATGCCAAAAAAAACCAAAAAAAACAAGGACTCTAGAAGCAGAGAAGAAGGGCAGCACGGTGGTGCAGTGGTTAGCACAGTGGCAGCACAGCAAGAAGGTCATGGGATCAATTCCACCCTTGACCATCGTGGGATCAATCCCACCCCCAGACCATCGGTGACCCTTCTGTGTGGAGTTTGCATGTTCTCCCCATGTCTGCGTGGGTTTACTCCGGGTACTCCGGTTTCCTTCCACAGGCCAAAGACATGCAGGTGAGGTTAATTGGCATCAACTGGGGATTCTAAATTGTCCTTAGGTATGGATGTGAGAGTGAATGGTTGTCTGTCTCTCTGTGTTGGCCCTGCGATGGACTGGCGATCTGTCCAGGGTGTACCCTGCCTCTCGCCCAAAGATGCTGGGATAGGCTCCACCCCACCCCCCCACCCCAAAAGGACTAAGCGGTAGAAGATGGATGGACTCTAGAAGCAGCAGCTTAAAAAAGGATGAGATTTTTTTCATCAAAGACAAGAACAGCAAACAAATGTGGACACAGTCAAGGTGTCACGCAGAGTGTGTTAGTCTCACTACGAGATCCTTCATACCCATCACATGCTGGGTCCTCGATCCCCATTAAAATGTGTGTGCCTAAAGTTGAGGCATGCAGCAAGTATTAGGGTAATGTGAATCCTACTGGGTTTTAGACTGTGATCCAATCTGTCAGGTCTGAATATCATCTAAACTCAAAAACACACACTCTGTTTTTAGTGTTCAGGTAGGGGAGCTGCGTGTCAACCTGAATTACAATACAGAAGTCAGCGCCGCTGGTTGTATGGCAGCTGGAGCACATGCTCCTTGGGCTACAGCATTGCTCAGGGGGGTGTGGGGGGTCACAACTTAAACAGTGATGAACTAGAATTAACGTCAAGCAGTTCAAATACTGCCGTCTATTAATGTATCACTTACTGAAATAATGACTTTGACGACAAATTTCTAATCATTTCGATTTTCTTTAAATCAATGGTATAAAACCATATGAGGGCGGCTCATTAAAGATTTCCCCTGACCCACTTCTAGTTATTGTAGGAGGCTGAAACTGCACATGTATAATAAGACATAACTATATAGGTCATGTGGTAATTTGCAGCTCTGAACTCCAAAGAGTTTCTCTTTTATAGGTACTAAGGTGAAGTAAGGTGTGATAATGGAGCCATTGAATGCAGAGTGGTCATCAGGCTCCTGTACCCGAGAGGCCACACACCACGGGAGATATTCAATGAGATGAAAGAGGCTTATGAGGAGGACGCCCAATCGTATGACGTAGTCAAGCACTGGCATAGACCATTCAAGTGTGGTTGGACATCGGTGGGAACGGCATCTTTTTCCGGGCGACCACAGTGCCCCATTGATGAAGACAGCATACGGCAAGTGGAGCCCACCACTATGGGGGAACCCCGCATAACTGTTCGCCAACTAGCCCAAGATGTCAACATCAGTGTGGGATCTGTGGGAAAAAAATCATCCATGACCATTTGCACATGCGGAAATTGTCTGCACGATGGATACCCCAGTTGCTCACACCTTTTGAGAAACAGGAATGAGTCACATGCTCTGAGGGTCTTTTGGCCATGTTCCAAGAAAACCAGAAGGACTTCTTCAACAGACTAATGACATGGGACGAAACATGGGTCCACCCCTATGATCCAGAGACTAAAGTCCAGTCGAAGCAACAGAATCATTATGACTCACCACCTCCGAAGAAGGCACATGCCCAATCCTCAGAGGGCAAGGTCACGCTCACCGTATTTTGGGACCAGCAAGGACTACTAATGAGAGATTTCCTGGCAAAGGATAGTACAATTATCAGGACTTACTACACTTCACTGCTGCAGGAATTGTGGAAGGCCATCAAAACTGAGAGGTGTGACATGCTGACCAAAGGCGTCCGCCTCCTGCAAGACAGTGCCCTGGTTAACATCTTGCCTGTTGCCCAGTCAGAAGCATAACCCTACGGCCATGAAATCCTTCCTCACCCCACCCCCTTACTCTCCTAACCTCGCACCATCTGATTTCCATTTCTTTCCAACCATCCATCCATCTTCTACCACTTAATCTTTTTCGGGTCACGGGGGAGGGGGGCTGGAGCCTATCCCAGCATCTTTGGGCAAGAGGTAGGGTACACCCTGGACAGATCGCCAGTCCATCACAGGGCCAACAGAAAGAGACAGACAACCATTCACTCACAGTCATACCTAAGGACAATTTAGAATCCAAAGTTGATGCCGATTAACCTAGCCTGCATGTTTTTGGCTTGTGGGAGGAAACTGGAGTACACGGAGTAAACCCACGCAAACACGGGAAGAACATGCAAACTCCACACAGAAGGGTCACCGATGATCTGGGGGTGGGATCGATCCTGTGACCTAACTGTGCTGACTCAGTGCTAACCACTGCTCCACCGTGCCGCCCTTCTTTCCAACCATGAAGCCATTTTTAAAGGGCAAGCACTTCCACAACAATGAAACACATCTCTGAGGTCAAGTCATGGCTTCTGACACAAACTGCTGACTTCTACAGGTGACGTCTCACCAGCTGCATAAAGTGATGGGAGAAGTGTGTGACCGTTGGTGGTGCCTATATAGAGAAAGACGAATAACTGTGCCAAGTTTGGTTCCTCTCAGTCCATGGGAAATGAGTCAGAGGAAATTTTCAATGAGCAGCCCTCATGTCTTGTAATTTACTGATTTACTATTCATTAACTAACACACACACACACACACACACACTACTATGTTAAATCACAACTGACAAAACATATATTATATAAAGTATTATTTTTCATCAAGCTTCTTGGAATTATTATTTTATCGTTCATTGTATGAAAAGCTTAGATTTTGGAGTTTAAAGTTGTATTTATTTGCATAGTTAGAGAATAGATAAAATACAAGGATAACAACATATAAAGTAGTAGGAGGAAAAAACCAACATAGTTTATTTGAAGCCTCCACCTAAAACCTCAGCCACAAAATCATGCCCATCTTTTGCTTTGTTTGTAACTTCTTGCCTTTAAATATCTATCTTCTTCTGTCTGTGACTTCAGTACCAACATCACAAAAACGAAAACAAGAAACATTTCATTTTCTTGACTTCTACCAGGAAAATTACATATATGTAGCTTTCTGCCTTTGTGCATGAAAAAATCTGCAGTTTACTACATTTGGCCTCTGATTTGGGACTGAAATTGCTGCAATAGTCACATGGGTTAAAAAAAAAAAAAAAAAAAACTTCCAGGAAGTCCTTATTAAGTTATTTGAGAGTGCTGCACTATTTCCCAAGAGAAATAAAACTATATTTTGCTATTTACCTGATAGTGGAATTGACGTGAGAACATCACAAAATTTTTTAATGAGCGATGAAAGGAAGGTCCTCTCTTTTTTTGCTCTATTGAAGACACAAAGAAAAGCAAATGAGAAAGAACAAAGAAAATTCACAGAAGACAAAACATCTCAAATCTGTATGGATCCTGCACCACACAAGCAAATAAAATCCCATTACTGCTCAGCTGCGTCAGCATCCATCTTATCAAATTTCTTCTTGATTAGATTCCAGAACTTCTGCAGCTTTGGAACTTTCTTCAGTTCATGTTGGAGTCTAGACTGCAAATATGACAGAAACAAATCAGTGGAGCATCAGTTCAACTGAGGATTATTGTAATAGAGAGAACCCAATTTGTTTGCTGCCATTACTCATTTGCAGATAACCACCACAAAAAAACTTTATTAGAGTAAAAGGGTGAAGTCTTACTGGTAACAGGCACATCCACATAGGAAGAGAGATGAGCTGCTGCACCTGTTCTCTGATCAAATCCACCTCCTGGGAGGGAAGCACAAAGGGAGGGAGAGAGTGGAAGAGGGAATCATGAGAATGCATCGTGTATGACAGATTTATTACACTTCAGCCTATAATGAAAGTTTGCAAATAAAATATTTAGAGGCCTTTATGGGATACAATCAAAGGGCAGCAGGCTACCGCAGCAGATTTTAAAGTGAGACATCTGCAATGCTCCCTGTGGTTTTCGGCAGCTACAGAGGGAGCACAAAGGAACACTTCCTTGTCTGCTACTGCCCCCTACTGGATATCCAATTAATTGCTTTCATTATCGACTAATTTCCACAGCGTTTAGACATTGCTTCCATCATGATCTAAAATTTTACAATATACCAGTGGTCACAAGTTTTTCTCAACCAACATCACATTTTATGTCAGATGAAAAGTTCTCCTATAGCTTTGAAACCACGGAGTTTATATTGGTAGAAAGTAATACATATTTTTTTAAATGTGCAGTATGTAACCAAAACATAAGGTCCACAAGAATAATGAACGCATGAATAAAAAATGTTGCTTCTATTACTGTCCAATCACTTTGCAAAATGAACCGTTATATTTTATTCTCTTAAAATGAGCTTTTTATACCTATATTGTGGTGGGCCCACACATCTTACTACGGTAGCTCTGAAAGGACAAACACTGCTTTGTGCCTAGTCAGAGCTCCTTGGATTTCAATGCTTCGTTAGAAAAAATGACAGTTATAATATTGGAATATTCAACTATAGTGCCATCTTCACTGGACAAGATCGTGTGACAGATAAGACAAATGATCTAATTTATGTTTGGAAGAGTTTTGGCACCTGGCGACCACCGTCCATCATTACGGGGGAGAGTGGATGGAGAGTATTTGAGATTGTTGCCAGCTCCAACTTGACCCTTAAACATCAACTCTGAAAGGAGTAAAGTGCCAACTTTTTAATTGTGATCCACAGGTTAGTGACCACTGCTTTATATTCTGACCATTCAAATTCTCCTATTAATGCCTTTATATCATACTCAGAGTCATTTGCTCTGTAAATAGTTGCTAATATCTGACACAAGCTTGTGGAATTTCAAATGATGTTGGCAAAGATTTATCAATCCTAACAATTTCAGGTAAATTAAACTAACTTTTCCATGAGACGGCTAACAAACTAAACTCATCATGCAACATCAATTTTAAAGAAACTTCTGTAATACACTTTTAATTAATGTATTAATTTAGCAGGGAAAGTATAATATTCCAGTCAAAATACTAACAAATGACTTTTTGTAACATAGAATGGCATAAATAAAGTATGACTATTAGAAAAACAATCCACTATCTAGTGAATTGGTCCAGGAATTTGATATTAATTTTGTTGTACACACCAGACTGTTAAAGCAGTGGTCCAGAAACACCAGCAGCACAGTTTCTTCCTTCAGAGTGAGGCCAGCTTTCTCACCGGCCAACACGGCTTCCATCACACATTCGAAGAAAAATGGAAAATGGGTGGGCTCCTTTTTGAACACCTGAGATAAATCATGAAGCACAAAGACTGTTTTTTTTTTCTTTAATAGTAGCTATAGTGGTGAGGAGATTATTGCTCAAATGAATACGCTCCTTTACAATATGTTATAAACATGACCATCATGCAAACACAACTTTTTTAATACCTCCCAAGCTGGTACATTCTCTCTGAACTTCTCGTTGACAATGCAGCAGATGGACATGATGAAGGCATTGCTGGACACATCGGGAGTGTAGTTGACCCACAGATAGTTTTCAAGGTATTGGCTATAAAGAAAATAATAAATGAAAAAAAACAATGAATACCTATCTAGCCAGGGATGCTGGAACTTTTTTCTTTTTTTCAAATCCGGGAGATTGTTTAAAGAAAGAGGAACTGAAAATTTTCACCTGAATTCAAGGAGCATAATTTTTCTGATGGCAAATCTGAAATATACCAAGGCAAAGACAATAAAAATAGATGATAAAATATATTTAATAGCATAAAACACAGTTAACTGAAAAAGCCACGTTCCCTTACTTGGAGCTGATAATCTCTTTTTCATAAACATCTTCCATCACCTAAATAAAAAGTAAATATATTAACATTATGAAGCAAACAGAGGACATAAGTGTGTTTTGTGTTTACTGGCTATTACCATAAAAAATATAGACCATTTCACAGTTTGAGACAGTCACTACATGGGATGCTTTTATTTATACAAAAATATATACAATATAAACCTCCTATTCAGCACTGAAAAAGTTCACAAAACAATTCTGTGCAAGTACAGAGACCGATTGCTAAAAATAATAAATGTGCAGAGAATGAATGTCAATGCAAGACGAGAACAATTTATTACTTGATTCATTTGCCTTTGGTTGTATTTAACCAGCTAACTGTCAGGAGGGAAAAAATCATTAACTCAATGCATCTCTAACAGAAACACAAAACTCCAAATTAACTCACCTTAGGATCAAATGGTAGTTTATTTTTTGCATGAGGAGCCCAATATTTATTAGCCAACTGAAAAAAATGAAATGAAAAGTACATTAATATTAATCATCATAAAAGCACCAACAATGAGACTAAATGTTAAGCCAGACTGTCAGTGACAGAGTAGCTCATTCCAGCCTGACGAGATCACCCCAGGAGTGCTCAGATCTCCTGACCGCTGACCTTGACCTTAAGCACAGCCTAGATACAGACCGTTCTTGGATGTGCTTCAAGGTCAGTGGCCTAGGTAGAGTAATGTTTTTCATGAAATCATAGATGCCCAGATCTCTGACGATGGCCTTGACCACATCCTGGACAGAGACCTAACGGAGGACCATTGTGATTAAGTTTTGTGAAAATTGAGGTAATTGCTTAGGAGGAGGAGAGATTTTTCTAAAATCATGTCAGTGCCCAAATCTCCTGAGCTCTGACCTTGATACTGACACTGACCTTAAACACAAACTGGATGCAGACACTCCTGAGGATAATTGTGAGTGAGTTTGGCAATGATCAAGGCAATTTCCTGGGAGTAGCCATTTTTCTGAAATCACATAAGTGCCCAGTTCTCCTCACCTTTAACTCTGACCGTGAGCACAACCTGGATGCGGACCCACCTGAGGATCATTATTAGTGCATTTGTTGATCGTTGAGGCAGTTTCCTAGGAGGAGCAGCGATTCTCATGAAATGAGCATGGACAGACGGACAGACAGGCAATGGATGCCACATCACTGCATTACTCCTTTCGGCTTTGCCAGAATGAGCTGAAAAGAAAATAAACCAGGGGTGTCCAATCATGTGCCATGGAGGGCCAAGACCCTGCAGGTTTTCTCTTCTGCCCAGTCTCTACAGCAGGTGTTTTCACTTATCAGCAATCAGTGGGAAGAAATTAAGTGAAACCTGCTGCTGCAGACACTGGTTGGAAGTAAAACCTGCAGGGTCTTGGCCCTCCATGGCACATGATTGGACACCCCCTGAAATAAACTATCACAGGTTAAATACGCAGAAGGACTATTTAGTGGCTGGGATTTTCCCTGGAATAATGGTCATTGTAATGGTGTTAAAACAGCCTTATTCTACAATGTAAAAGGAGAGGAAAAGGTTATTGTGCTTTAATGCTACAGGTAATTTGCATTGTAGTTTTTCCATTTATGTGATGCTGATAATGAAAAAGGTTCATGTGTATATAGGTCAAATGCTGTTCCGATTCTGGGAGCAATCATTTGTAAAATATCGTAAGAGAGCAGGCCATAAGGTTATGTCTTCTACTCATGTACGCACACAAGTAAGAGGCTAGCAGCTCAAAACATTTTATATATAAAAGCCAACCAGCTGGAATTTTTGTGAACAGGCAGTCACTTGACAGAAGCATAAATTCAAGACTTAGCAAAGTGTTGCAGATGAAGACACTGATTTTATTTTAATCAGTGTTGGTGTTCTGCATGTGTGTTTACAATGACAATAAATAGAGATGCACCAATTGTAAAGTTTTGGGCCAATAACGATGTCGATGTTGAAAGTATTAAGTTAGTCGACAGCCAGTTGTTTCTTTTGTTTTTATGGGGGCAGCTGTGGCACAGGTGTAGTGTGGCCGACTACTGATCGGAGGGTCAGGGGTTCGATTCCTACTCTGTCTGCAGTCTGCATGTCGAAGTGTCCTTGAGCAAGATACTGAACCCCCAGTTGCTCCTGGTGGGTCAGGCCAGTGCCGGTGCATGGCAGCTCTGCCGCCATCAGTGTGTGAATGGGTGGATAGCAGGACCTGCAAAGTGCTTTGGTCATCTAGAGATGAGAAAAAGCGATATATAAGTGAACACCATTTACCATTTTTTTTATCTATTCCATTTTCATGTTATTGTTGTATTTTTTTAGTACTATTTATTATAGCTCTCTCTCTAATGGTTGGTTTGATGTGATTTTCAGTTTGTCTTCCTTTATTGTCTATTGTGTTTGCACAACTTGGTGCATCAATGCACAAGTTGCTTTTTTTAAAATTAACTGCCCCTTGAGGGATAAATAAAGTTGTCTGAACTGAATTGCCAGGGAGACAAAGAAATATCCATTAGAAAAAAATAAACACTTGATAATGTTTTCTAAATTTGCAGCTGTAGTTTTCTGCTGCTCGTTTTAAGGCAAAATCGATGCCACATTCCTGGGACACACCAGAAAAATATCAGCCACTGTTGAGAACTTATTTGGCGATAGCCGATGAATCAATAAAGTGAATAGTGGCCAATATATCTGTCCATTCCCTAACAACAAAGGTATTCTATTTGATGGCCTTACTTAGTAATGGTGCTTCTAGGAAAAACTAGTCAAGGTAGCAAAGCAAATCTTTCGTCTATAACTTTTAATCTAGACCTCCAACTTTCCCACTAAGGCTGAATCCAAACATTCAATAGTTCTGATATTTATTCATTACACTTGTATTTGTTTTTTTAATTCAGTATTCTGACATTTGCTTTACATTTGTTTTACTCAGTTTTATTAAATGTAAATACATTTCCATTTTCTAAATTAAAAATAAAATAAATCATAAAATTTACCAAAAAGTCACAAATTTATAGGAATAAATTTGCAAATATGTAAGAAAAGAATATTCAATTCAATTCAATTCAACTTTATTTATATAGCACCATTTCACAACAACAGTCATCTCATAGCACTATCAACTGTAGGGGGGACCCCCACAGTTGCAGAAAGACCCCAGCAATCAGGCGATCCCCTGTGAGCAAGCACTTGGCGACGGTGGAGAGGAAAAACTCCCTTTTAACAGGAAGAAACCTCCAGCAGAACCAGGCTCAGGGAGATTCTAGGTATTACAAGTAATCCTGCATTTTGGGAGCGTAGTGCTCTGTTAGGATAATACGGTAGTATCAGATCTTTTAAATAAAAAGGAGCCTGATTGTTTAGAGCTTTGTAAGTGAGAAGAAGGATTTTAAACTTAATTCTAAACTCTATGGGAAGCCAATGAAGGGAGGCTAGAACCGGAGAGATATGATCTCTCTTTCTAGTACCTGTTAAAACTCTTGCTGCAGCATTTTGGATCAGCTGAAGACTTTTTAAAGATGTTTTAGGACAGCCTGATAATAAAGAATTACAATAATCTAATCTCGAGCTAACAAAAGCGTGGATCAGCTTCTCAGCATCACTCTGAGACAAGATGCTCCTAATCTTGGCAATATTACGCAAATGATAGAAGGCAGTCTTAGAAACAAATTTAATACGTGAATTGAAGGACAAATCCTGATCAAAAATAACTCCAAGGTTCCTCACAGAGCTATTAAGAGAAAAAGTAACTGCGTCCAAACTGAAAGTTTGATTTGGAAAGGAATTTCTAAGGTTTTTTGGACCAACAAGAATGACTTCAGTCTTATCTGAATTTAATAGCAGGAAATTACAAGTCATCCAAGCTTTGATTTCCTTAAGACAGACTTCTAACTTGGCTAATTGATTAGTATCATCTGGCTTCATTGACAGGTATAATTGTGTGTCATCTGCATAACAATGAAAATGTATACAGTGCTTTCTAATAATGTTGCCTAACGGAAGCATATATAAACTAAAAAGAGTAGGGCCTAGCACAGATCCCTGTGGAACTCCATGACTAAGCTTTGAGCTGAAAGAAAACTCATCATTTACATGAACAAACTGGAACCTATCAGATAAATAAGATCTAAACCACTGCAACGAAGTTCCATTAAGTCCAACATAGTGTTCTAATCTATCAAGTAGAATATTATGATCAATAGTATCAAAAGCTGCACTAAGATCTAAAAGGACAAGTACAGAAACTAGTCCATTATCAGATGCAATGAGGAGGTCGTTAGTGACCTTCACTAAGGCTGTTTCAGTACTATGATGGATCTAAACCCAGATTGAAACTCTTCAAGTAAACCATTTCCCTGCAGGTGGTCAAATAATTGCGTAGCAACAACTCTTTCTAAGATTTTTGAAATGAAAGGGAGATTAGAGATTGGTCTATAGTTAGCTAAAGCTCCTGGATCTAGCGTTGGCTTTTTGAGTAAGGGTTTAATTACAGCCGTTTTAAAAGCCTGCGGTACATGGCCTAAAGTTAATGAAGAATTGATTATATGAAGAATAGAGCTACCAATAAGTGGGAAGACTTCTTTAAATAACCTAGTAGGAATAGGATCTAAAAGACAAGTTGAAGGTTTGGATGAGGAAACTACTTTGTATAACTCACAAAGGTCGATTGGAGTAAACTCATCAAGACAGACATCAATAGAAGGAGTTGTAGTAGTTACAGTATTTAAGTTAACTGTGGGAAGAATCTGATTGATTTTATCTCTGATGGATGAAATTTTATTATTGAAAAAGTTCATAAAGTCCTGACTAGTAAGCTCTAAGGGGATGCTAGGATTGACAGAGTCCTGACTCTTTGTCAACCTGGCTACAGTACTGAAAAGAAACCTGGGATTATTCTTGTTCTCTTCTATTAATGCAGAGTAATAACTCGTTCTAGCTTTTCTAAGAGATTTTTTATAAATTAAAAGATGATTTCTCGGACTTCCGGTTATGGCTGCCACGTAGGACGGACGTGTCTCGCTCTGCTCTGCTCCTGGAGAAAAAAAATCGGCAAATAACTCTCTCATTTGGGACAGAACGTATCCCAGCATTTGGGCGAGGATATGTCGGCGAAGCCTAAGGCTGGAAAACCAGGAAAAGGAAAAAGCGAGCCGCCGAAACAGTCCAAATTAACGGACTTTCAGGTCTGTGACGCAGCAAACAAAACTCCATATATGGCGGAGGAGGCTGGCGGCGGTGCGATGTTTGCGGGGAATGGTGCAGATGCGCTGATGGCTGCCATGAGTTCAATGAGAGCGGACTTTTCCTCTAGATTTGATGGGATTATGACAGCGTTGGAAGGAATAAGAAAGGAATTGGGTGACTGTGTAGAACGAACGGCGCAGATGGAGCTCCGTCTCGCTAGTGCTGAAGATGACGTCACCCGTCTTCAATTAAAGGTGCGCACTTTGGAAAAAAAAAAAAAATCTCTGGAAGATAATATTTTGGATTTGGAATCTCGGTCGAGACAGAATAATTTGAGGCTGGTGGGTCTTCCAGAGGAATCAGAAGGTCGGGACGTATGTTCCTTTCTGGAAAAGTGGATTCCGGAGGTGCTGGGCAGCGAGGAGTTGCAATCAGCAGTGGTTCTGGAAAAAGCACATCGTATTGGCCCACGGAGAGATAAGGGACCGCCGAGGACCTTAATTATGAAGTTTCTTAGCAACAGAGACAGGATGAAGATCTTCAACGCTGCACGTGCTAAAGGAGAGATTAAACACCAGGACCAGCAGGTGCGGTTCTACCCAGATTTGGCCACAGGAATCCAGCAATTGAGGAAGCAGTTTGATCCCATACGTAAGGAGCTGCGCAACCTTGGGATTCGTCATGGTGTAATCTATCCTGCGAGACTGCTGACCACGTATGAGGGCAGAACCCACATTTTCAAGACCCCAGAGGAGGCGCAGGAGTTCATCAAGAAGATCAAAGAAGAAGAAGAGACTGGTGGGAGCTAAGCATGAACAAAATATAAGGTAGAATAATTAAGCATTTGCACAGGCATCTGACTGACTTGAAGTAAATAGTAAGTTTACAAAATATAGATTGTATTATATATTAAAAAAACAAAACAAAAACAAAACAAACAAACAAAAAAACTATGATGTACAAAGTTGTTAAAAATTTTGGAGTTAAGTTGGAAAACTACAGAGGAGAGTTAATGTTACGTCATTAAAAGCAGTAGAGTTGGGGTGATTGGGAGGATGAAGAAGGAGTGGCTTAGGCTGTTCCCCGTGGGTGTGGAACGGTCGATGGCTATATCGGGAGACAGAATTTTTCTTTTGATTTTGGGGGGTTTGCCACAAGTGTGGGAAGGGGAAATTTGTTTGTGTGTAGTTTGTAGGATGAATGTTCAACCACTCATGTTTTTGCTTCTCTGTATGAGCATGTTTACACTGCAAGGTAATCCCAAACTCTCTATTGATCATGGACCAAAGTGTTAATCTTAATTTAACTTCATGGAATTGCAGAGGTCTACAAAATTTAAAAAAACTTAAACAAGTTATGAATAAAATAAAGGACATGGGTTCAAGAATTGTGTTTTTACAAGAAACTCATCTGATAGAGGAGGATGTTAAAAGAATTAGGAGTAGATGGCAGGGAAGTGTATTCACCTCTTCATTTTCATCCCGAGCCAGGGGAGTTATGACTCTCATACATAAATCAGTTCCTTTTCAGGTGAAAAATGTAATTGGAGACAAATTTGGAAGATATGTAATCATTCAAGGTTCTTTGCTATTAGAAAATATAAATCTTGTGAACTTATATGGTCCCAATATAGATGATCAGAAGTTCTTTGCTAATTTATTTCTCATCTTATCATCACTTACAGGGCAACATAAAATAGCAGGGGATTTTAATTGTACATTGAATCCAGGTGTGGATAGATCAACAGGACTGGATTGTACGCACATTGGATGTAGGATGACTATTAATCATTTTATGAAAGAATTGAGATTGTTAGATATATGGAGAGAAATGAAACCACAAGTTAAAGCCTATTCTTGTTATTCCAGTACCTACAAGACATTCTCACGTATTGATTATTTTTTGATTTCCACAGAATTAAGGTCCAAGATTCAAAACTGCTTTTATGATAACATCGTGATTTCTGATCATGCACCCTGTTGTCTAATATATGTAGATAAAAAATTGACAAAGGAATCAGGTAGATGGCAATTTCAGCATAAATGGCTTCAGGATGAGGAATTTGTCAAGTATATAGAAAAACAGATAGACGAGTTCTTTGACATCAATACTACACAAACATCAGCATGTGTAAAGTGGGAGGCTTTCAAAGCTTTTATTAGGGGACATATTATTAGTTATACAGGATCAAAATCTAAGAAGACTCGAGAGGAGAGAGCTAAATTGGAACATAAAATAAAAAGTCTTCAGGAAAAAGTGTATGCAGGAAGTGACCCAAGGTTGGAGAATGAATTACTGATTTTGAGAGCTGAATACGACAAAAAATCAGCGAATAGAGCTGCCTCGAGTCTTCTAAGATTGAAACAATCTTTTTATGAACAAGGTGAAAAATCAGGAAAATTATTAGCATGGCAGATTAAACAATTGGAAATTAAAACACCAATTACCAGTATTATAAGTAACGGACAGGTAGTTATAGATCCTTTAGAAATTAATAGAGCCTTTAGAGATTACTATGAAAAATTATATGATACCAAAAATGAACCTGATTTAACAAAACTAAATGGGTTTTTGAACGAACTATCTATACCGTGTATTCCAAATGAAAACAGGGAGATATTGGAGTTTAAAATTAGTCAAGAAGAAGTTGGGCTAGCCATTGATAATATGAAATCAGGAAAAAGTGCAGGACCAGATGGTCTTCCAGTTGACCTTTATAAAAAATTTAAGAATAAATTAATAAAACCTTTTTTGGAAATGGTTTTAGAAGCATTTCAAAATAATAATTTACCATCATACATAAATAATGCCTTAATTATACTGCTGCCAAAACCAGGTAAGCCCTCTAATAAATGTGAAAATATGAGACCAATAAGCCTATTAAACGCCGACCTTAAGATAATCTGTAAAATTTTAGCAAGACGAATACAAGAAATTTTACCAAATATTATTAATCGAGATCAGAATGGCTTTATAAAGGGTAGACAAGGCTTCCATAATGTAAGAAGACTATTTAATATTATTTATTTTAATAAAGAAGCACCGGATACAGCTCTCCTATCATTGGACGCCGAAAAGGCCTTTGATAGAGTTGAATGGCCCTTTCTTTTTGAAGTCCTACAAAGGTTTGGACTTGGAAATAATTTCATAAAATGGGTTCAAATAATATACAATAATGCTACAGCAGAAATCCTAACAAATAACAATATTTCAAAACCAATAAAAATCAATAGAGGATGTCGACAAGGCTGTCCACTTTCACCTTTACTGTTTACTATGGCAATTGAACCTTTAGCGATAGCGATACGTTTACATTCACAAATATATGGAATTAAAGTTGGACCAACAGAACATAAAATCTCCCTGTACGCCGATGATATAATTTTGTTTATGTCGAATCTAAAAAAATCAATTCCAACCTTGTTGAATTTAATAAAGAATTTTGGGGAAATATCAGGATATAAAATAAATAAAACTAAATCTTCAATATTAATGCTAAATGAGACCCAGAGAAATTACCCAGCCCCTGAGGTAAATCAATTCAATGTTGTAAATCAGTTTAAATATTTAGGAATCCAAATTATGCCTAAGCTAGAATCAGTCGCCAGTGTCAACTATGAAGCCTTAATGTCAGATATCAATGAGTTAACTCAGAGATGGATGTCACTACCAATGTCGATGATCGGGAGAATCAATATACTTAAAAGTAATATTTTACCTAAAATACTTTATTTATTTCAATACATTCCCTTATCACCACCTTTAGATCTATTCTCAAGAATAAAAAAAAAGTTAGTGGAATTTATATGGAACAACAGGAGGGCTAGATTACGTCTGTCTTTATTATATTTACCATTTGATCGTGGAGGTCTGAAATGTCCAAATTTTATGTTGTATTATTGGTCGGCACAACTGAGGTCTATGACATATTATTTTTCATCAAATGATCTCCCTCACTGGACTGAAATGGAATCATACAATTTACCTTTACCTCTTCCCATATTCATATACTCAGATTCGGCAAAAAAATTACAAAAACAAGTTAAAAATCCATTTGTAAAGCATATGATCAAAATATGGTGTGAAGCTAAAAACTATTTAAAAGAACCACAGTTATTGTCACAATTTAGTCCAATATGGGGTAATCAATATTTTAAACCAGGGAGAGCGGACGCTGTATTTAAAGTATGGAATTTAAAAGGGATACAAAAGATTCAGGATTTATATTTGCCATGTGCAGACAACATAATGTCTTTTGAAGAGCTGAGGATCAAATTTAATCTCAATAGAACACATTTTTTTAAATATCTTCAACTTAGAAACTTTATTCGATCAAATCAAAATAAAGCTCTCACTCGACCTATTTATTCATCCTTGGAAAAAATGATGATGAAAGATAGTAAAAGAAAGGATATTATTTCAGAGTTTTATAACTCATTGACACTATCTTCAAGTGAAAATTCACTGAAAAGATTAAACTACTGGAAAGAAGATCTGCAAATTGAAATTTCAGAGGAACAATGGGAATTGGCTTGTACAGAAGCTCAAACCAAATCAATAAATGCACGCCTTAAATTGATACATTTCAAATGGTTAATGCGGATGTATGTTACACCTGAGGAGTTAAATAGATATAACAAAAATATACCAGATACATGCACAAAACGCATTGAAAGTAAAGGAACCCTATTTCATTGTTTATGGGAATGTAGATTAATAAGAATGTTTTGGGAGGAGGTGAGGGTAACAATTGAAAAAATAATCTCAAAACAAATCATATTGAATCCTAAACTGTTTTTGTTGGGTCTGTACCCAGAAAAGCATAATTTCAATAAAAGTGAAAGAACATTCATAGACCTCAGTTTGCTTAATGCCAAAAAATGTATTGCACTATTATGGAAAAAGACTCATAGACCAGATGTGACTCAGTGGTTAAGACAGATGTTAACAAACCTTCCATTAGAAAGAATAACATATATACTGAAATCAAAGGAAATTGTGTTTGAGAATATATGGAGACCTTTTACTGATTATGTAAAAAATTTAAACATAACTCTTGAAGAAGAAGGTGAATGATGTGTGTGGACCTTGTAAATTCCAAACTGGTGAACATAATATGTATACTAATGTATTGGATTGTCTAGACTAAACAGAGGAGCATTGTTGAAGACTTGATTTTGTTGGTGGTTGTTGGTGTTTTTAGGGTATTTTTTTTTTTTGTAGTACTTTAGTGTTAGTGTTTGATTGTTTGTATCATGTTTGTTAAAAAAAAAAAAAGGTTCAATAAAGATATTGTGGAAAAAAAAAGAAGATGATTTCTCCAAGCTAAATAGATTTCATCTAAATTAGTAGAGCGCCATTTTCTTTCTAATTGACGAGTCTTCTGTTTTAAGCTACGAGTTTCTGTGTTGAACCAAGGAGTTAAAAATCTCTGATTAGACTTTTTCTTTTTTAAGGGGGCCACCAAGTCTAGAGCCTGATGCAGAGAAGCTGAAACACTATCCACCATGTTATCAATTACAGAAGGAGCAAGCTGTCTATAGCTTATTTCCGTTGTGTTGACACATGGCATAGAGGAAACAATCTGCATAAATTTGGAAACAGCATCATCTGAGAGGCATCTACTGTGATAATATTTTTCTTTAGGAGCCAAATAGTCAGAAATAGTAAAATCAAAGGTTAACAGACAATGGTCTGACAGTACAGGGTTATGAGGAGACACTACAAGATTTTCTATTTCTATGCCATATGTCAGAACAAGGTCCAATGTATGGTGGAGGTAATGAGTAGAATTTCCTACTTTCTGAGAAAACCCAATCGAGTCTAATACTGAATTAAAAGCCACATTAAGGCAGTCACTATCTACATCCACATGTATATTAAAGTCCCCTACTATAATTATTCTATCAGATTTCAACACTAAATCAGCTAAGAAATCAGCAAATTCGGATAAAAATTCTGAATAGGTTGATGGGGGACGATAAACAATGGCAAATAAAATTGGGTTTAACCTGAAATTGCTAAAGTGCCCAATACTGAGGACCAGGCCCTCAAAGGAATTATAACATGTTTTTTGCTTTACATTAACTAGTAATTTGGAATGGTAAATTGTTGCTACTCCTCCTCCACGACCAGAACTTCTGGGATTTTGACAGTTTAAATAACCAGAGGGGGTTGATTCATTTAAACCAACATAATCCTCTTGTCCTAACCAAGTCTCTGTAAGGGAAATTAAATCAATCTGATGATCAATTAACAGATCATGGACTAACAGAGACTTGGGAGTTAGAGACCTAATATTTAACAAACCACATTTAATTTTTAAATTATGAGGAGGAACAGAGGCCAAATCATTCAATTTAGAGGCTTTATGTTTAATTTGAGTTTTACCAATATTTTGCTTTATCACTTTGGGATGCTTATACATTATATTTTTATTCACTTTGGAGGGAGCAGACAACGATTCTCTGATGGGGAAGACAGGGGCTAAGCTGAGGGGTGGCGGATGAAGAGGAGCTGCAGAGAGGCGTGTAAGACTGCGACTCTGCTTCCTGGTCCCAACTCTGAGCAGTCATGGTTTTGGAAATTTGGATAAAAAAGATGCCAGATTGTTAGATAAATGAGAAGCACCATCCAAAGTGGGATGAACGCTGTCTCGTCTCATAAGACCAGGTTTTCCCCAAAAAGAGCTCCAATTGTCAATGTAGCCCACGTCATTTTTAGGACACCACACAGACAGCCAGCGGTTCAAGGATGACGAGCGACTAAACATGTCATCACTGGTCAGGTTGGGGAGGGGCCCAGAGAATACTACAGTGGCAGACATCGTTTTGGCAAACTCACACACCGATTCTACATTAAGTTTCGTGACTTCCGACTGCCGGAGACGGATGTCATTAATGCCGGCGTGAATAACAATTGTGGAATATTTACAGTTACTTTTAGCCAGCATTTTCAAATTTGACTCGATGTCGCCTGCTCTGGCCCCAGGAATACATTGGACTATGACCGCTGGAGTCTCTAGGTTCACGTTTCTGACTACAGAGTCGCCAATGATCAGAGTTTTTTCCTCAGCGGGTGTGTCGCTGAGCGGGGAAAAACGATTAGAAACGTGAACAGGTTGGTGGTGTACCGGGGCTTTGCGACTAGGCTTCCTTCTCACCGTCACCCACCCAGTCTCCTTGCTGCTGAGGAGAGCCGGGGAACCGCTGACAGGGGGGCCTAAGCTAGCTAGCTCCGCTGCAGCTAATGGGCGTCCGTCGAGATTAACTGGCGCAGACGGTGTTTCAATGCAGCGGAGCCGGGATTCCAAATCAGACAACCTCGCCTCGAGCGCCTCAAAAAGACAACATTTATTACATTTACCGTTATCACTAAAAGAGGCAGAGGTGTAGCTAAACATCTGACAGAGAGAGCACACCAGAGGAGAGGAAAGAGAGGTAGTAGCCATAGCTAGTGGCTAGAGAGCTGGAGAGCAAACCACACAGGCAGACAGCAAAACAGGAAGTGACGATACGTTACCACAAGGAAGTGACGATCCCTCACCCAGGGTGAGGGATTTTATGCAAATTTGCATAAAAGATAAATCTATGAGCTGAAAATTTAAGAAAAAAGGGATCTGTAACATGACAAGGGGAAAAAAATGCATATTTAAAGGAAATCTAAACTTACAAAAAAAAAAAGATCTCCAATTTACAAGAAAAGATGCAAATTGATGAAGAAAAACAATTGCAAGAAAAAAATTTCAGACTTACATTAGAAACTTCTCAATTTATAAGCAGAAAATCATGGCTACTAATGCAGTCCAGAGAGAGAAAACTGTACAGAATATTTGGATACCCACTCCACACTGCTACTGAATATTCAGAGCTCCAAAATTGGTGTTTGGGACAGCCTTATTCCTACAATGACAACAACAACTACTTCAACGCCACCAACAATGTCAGGGCAATCATACAAGCTCATCTCTGTACTTAAACCCAAGCTCATCAAACAAAGACAGATGCACACCAATACAAATCAGTCAGATATCGGTCCAGCACCAATCAGAGGCTGGGTTGAGTATTTATGGCAAGAGTCAGTTGAGTGTCCGAATCTTTTTAACTTGTCATAACTGTGGTAAGCAACAGTGGGTGTCGCCCAGAGATAGTTGATCACCTGATACACCCCACACTGTACGTGCAGTAAGAACTCAAAAAAACAGATGCAAAGGCCAGTGGCGTAGGGACAGCTAACTTTGCATCAAGGAAGAAAAATAACTACTTGTATTTTAGTTGTAGTATTCAGGTTTTGCAGTTGTCATCACCATAAAAGTCATGAGCAGAGTGTGGCTTCACTGGAGTGAAAGCGGTGGGAAGACATAGGGCCATGCTGTAGAAAACGTATATTTCAGTAATGTTTCTGGGAGAATAAGGCTTACTTGGAAGCTAGCACTGGATTATTTACGACTACAGACTTAAATTGTCCAGGTGTAGGCTATTAAAATCACAGAATAAGAATGAGGGCCGTTGTTTACAGGCCTCCTGCTGCTCAGCAAAGGCTCATCTCTCAATAATGTGCAGAAACGCACAGAGCAAAATAAAATAATTTCCCCACATCTTCTCTGCTATTCCAAATTTTTCTTGCTAATACAGAGCAGTTTGGGGTTTTTTTTAAACCCGACGCAGCGGATCACCTCCACCAGACGAGCGTAAAGCTGTGCTGTGGTTTAGTTAACGGATAATTTGTAAAGGATAAATATTATGAGATACTGTACTACACAATAGAAAACGTAGTCAAAGAAATACATTTTAGAATATTTTAACACAGTTTTCACACAGAAGACTCCTTACAGTACAGATATAGATGCAGTAATAAAACAACTGAAAAACCCTGCAGCTCAACTGCAATGGTAAAAAATATTTCAGAAACTAAATTCAGCTTTATACATTCTATCAAATAACTACTTTTTTAAAAAAAATCTGCTTAAATATGTTTTAGTATTGGCTGCAGTAGGATAAAACATTTATAATTACAAACAGCAGCCTCTTTAGTCTTTCAAGTATTGTCAAATTTCTTATCTAAATATAAGAGAAGGCAAAGATATCTCCTGAAAAGTTGCACTGCTCATTATAGTTTCATATTTTGAAATAATTCTCCCACACAGCAGGTTTCTCTGCTGTACAGGAGTCTACAAAGACTTGAAAATTTGCATACCCCAGCTCAGAGCTGATATGAGATTTGAGCACACGGTATGATCACATTCAGATTGATAAATACCGATCTGCACGTTGAAATGATCATATGACCACTTTTCTGTCTTACACACATTTGATAAATAAGGGCCACTGACCATTTTGTAGGAGGTAAGGATGTTTTTATTTCATAATATGCATTCCAGTCCTAGCATGATATTAAACATGCCCGTGGGTATTTACTATCCATTTTTGCAGACATCACTAAGATTTTTAATAAAAGTTAACATATTTCAATTCCACCCCCGACCATCAGTGACCCTTCTGTGTGGAGTTTGATTGTTCTCCCCGTGTCTGCGTGGGTTTACCCCAGGCACTCCGGTTTCCTCCCACAGGCCAAGAACATGCAAGTTAGGTTAATTGGAGACTCTAGAGTGGCCCTAGATGTGAATGTGTGTGTGAATGGTGAAGGGATTGGCACTGCACCGTGACTGTCTCATCCATCCAGGTGGATGCCCTGAATTCCCCTCTGGGGATCAATAAAGTACACAAAATACAAATACAAAAATATTTTTTTTATATTCTCCTTATATTATGCAGTATATAATTTTATATACTGCATAAAAAGTCTGGCTATGCAGACAGAGCTTACCTTGGCTGTAATGAGCAACAGAGACTTGCCATGATGCCTTAAATCTACAACAAAGCCAGTAAAGTACTGGTATCCATTTAGACGTTTGCATACTTCCAGAGTTTCTGCTGTATGAAGTGATTTTGAGTTAATTAGGTAGTTGTCAATATCACGATAGAGCAGTTCCGAGATGCTTCTAGCATCTTGACCTGATGTAAACAAACGACTGACCATGAGATAAGAATCCTGTTTCAAACCGTTCACGGATGATTTCTCAACATACTGACGCTTGTGCGTTTGCCATATGCTCCAACAAAGTCACACAACCCAATTTTAAGAAGTTCTGCTGGCTGGATCATGCTAAAATATCTTGTTTTAATAATGCATTGGTGTCTATGGCGTAACCATAGCAACAAGAAACTTTTCACTCTTGAGGACCTGGATCACTCCCGGAGGTCACATGAATGCAAAGCCTGAATACAAAGAGCTTTCTTACAATTTGTGACCTAAATACCAACTGTGGTCAGAAAACGTGCCATATTTGCTGTCCTTTGACGCACTCGTTTATTCCTGTAGTGCCCAAAACATGCAGCTCAGTTAGCTTTGTGTTGACTTTGCCTGTCTCTTTAAAATATCTAAAGAGAAATAAGCCCAACAGTAACAGACTCATTAAAGAGCAGGTGTGCACCAACATTAATATCAAATATCAGTAAAGCACCAGTCGAGCTGAATGGATCCAGTATTGGTGACAACTGTCAGTTGAGTATTTCAATCTTTTAAAGTTATTTTAACAGTGACCTGCAAAGGTGAGATGTTGTGACTGCCCAAAACTGCACAAAGGAGTGGAAAAAAGTTAAACAGAGGCAAAGGCAGGAGTATCCTAGTGGCTTTTGGGATGGCTAACATAGCATAGAGGGAGGAAAGCAACAGCAAAGACTTTGCAGATTGGAGGTATTTCACTCCCAGCACACAGACAGCCTTCCTGTAGTTTGTGATGAAACGGTAAGAATAATCAGGGTGACTTAACATAAAAGAAATTGAAAACGTGCAATATTAATGAAACACTTCAAGTTCAGCCTAATTATGCCATAGAGAATTGCTTACAGTCTCCTACTCATAGCAACAAATATAGTTAACAATGATGTGGGATCGATATTAGAAAATAAAACAATATCAGTGCATCTCCTATGTAGGTAAAATATCCTGGAACTGGAAAACACACAAAAAAGAAGTGATTATTACCTGGGTGACATATTCAGCATTTATCTGAGACACAGACGGCGCTGCGACTTTTTTTGCGGGAGTTTCTTTCTCTGTTGTAGCCATATCGAAACTATGAATGGAAGAATGATAATAACATCAATGAGTATTAAAGAACTTTATATATGGCTATCTGCATGAAAGTTTTGACTTCATGAGCAGTTTGTGTTGTTGATAGAGTAAACTAAGCAGGTAGAAAAATTCGCCATATTAACCTTAAAGAGACTGTATACTAACTGCATCGATAGTTTTATAAACATCATGCCATGTATTATTAAACGTTAGCTGCTAATTCGAGCTACTGATGCCAATTAGCAGCACTAAGATAGTCAGATAATTTAAATGACATTACGGTTTGTCTTATAGCGTTAAGCATCCATATAATAAAACTGTCTCACTAACCTTTATCTTTGTGTTAGCTCTAATATAAGTGTTGTTTCTTGTTTTCGTCACAACGCGCGGTATGCGACCAACTTCCTGAACGGGTACGTC
Source organism: Pholidichthys leucotaenia (assembly GCA_020510985.1). Lineage (NCBI taxonomy): Eukaryota > Metazoa > Chordata > Actinopteri > Cichliformes > Pholidichthyidae > Pholidichthys > Pholidichthys leucotaenia. Next base: position 118,714,120 of record CM035842.1, read on the forward strand.
CCGAAAATCAGTCCCTAGTACAACAGCCTGCTTACAATTCCGTTCCGATATAAAAAAAAATTGGAACCAGCGATCTGTAATCCTAAACTTGTCATTTTGAGCAAAACAATCGGGTGGAGCAAAACAATGAAACCTCATAACATACCTAAAAATAGCTATAAAATGTCTTGTCATTACTGATGGAAAATATTAGGTTTTTTTCTGAAAAAAAAAATTCTCTTGAAATTGACTTTTCTTGTAAAAAGTACTGTGGAGTGTGTAAATAACGAGGCGGATTTGACTCAGACAGTTTACTACACATCTCACACAGAAGCATAGTCAGAAAGAGGACATCTCAGACAAGACTCTTCTCTTAAATACTATGGCATTCCCTCAGAAGCTTCTACACACGAAAGGTCACATTGCATTCACAAAAGATCACACTGCATTCACTTCCTTAATCCTTTACCATCCTCCTAGAAGTCTCTGATACACAAAAGATCACACTGTATTCATCCTTCACACCTCCTTGCTATCTCCAAGGGAAACTCTGCTCTTTGTTCTAGTCTAAGATGCTATACCATTATGCACTCCCCATGTGTCACCAAACGACCCCCCCGAGCGTCTTGGATAGAACAATAGAATGACAGTCCATATGCTGTGGTTAAATCATTAAACATCAGTCCACATGCTGCTTGGGCTTCAGTCTTCTCCCGTATCTGCTGTAACCAGGATTCACTGCCTCCGCGGCACTGTCATGCTGGGGGGGGCTGATGATTGAGGGGCAAAAGTCTGTGCATGTGGGTGCTCTGGGGAATCTTTTCTCTGGGAAGCTCCCCGTGGGGGTCTTCCACGCCGAGGGGCCCTCGCCAACAGCACTTGCTCGTCCGCCACAACAAAAGCGGGTCTGTCTATGCCAATCTTTTCCCTCCTACCCCCCAAATCTAGCAAAAAATGCTTGTCCCCTGTTTCCAGCACTCTGAACGGTCCATCATAAGGTGGGCGCAGTGGAGGGCAATGGGCATCATGTCTAACAAAAACGAACTCCGCATTTTTTAAAGTTTTAGGCACAGAAACGCATGGAAAACTGTGGTGAACAGGGCCCGGCAGCGTGCTTGTGTCGATGCTACGCTGCAACAGCTGAGACGGGGAGCTGCCCGGCGCGGGATTATCTGGAAGAAACTCCCCGGGCAGCCGAAGTGGCTGCGCAAAAACGAGTTCAGCCGGGGACGCTTCCAAATCCTCTTTAGGCGCAGAACGTAACCCCAATAAAACCCACGGTAGCTTGTCTACCCAATTTGCATCCGTCAGTGACGCCCTGAGAGCCGCTTTTAATGACCTATGAAAACGTTCGCATAACCCATTAGCCTGTGGATTGTACGCGGTAGTGCGGTGAATTGTGACACCCAGGCTGCGGGCCATTGTTGACCAGAGTTTGGAAACAAATTGAGGGCCTCTGTCGGACGTAATATCCGACAGGACTCCAAAACGCACCACCCATGCTGTTAAAAACGCGCGCGCCACCTCCTCGGCTGTGGTTGCTGCCAGTGGAACCACTTCCGGCCAGCGCGTGGTGCGGTCCACCATTGTCAGAAGGTGCGTGCACCCCTGTGATGGCGGGAGGGGGCCCACGAGGTCCACGTGAACATGGTCGAACCTCTTAGCCGGGATGCGAAATGGCTCCAAGGGAGCCTTCGTGTGTCTGTGTACCTTGGCTCATTGGCACGCCACGCAGGCTGCTGCCCACTCTTTCACTTGTTTGCGAAGGCTCAGCCACACAAATTTCTCTCCTACCATTTTGACCGACGCGCGCACTCCCGGGTGTGCCAAAGAATGAATCGAGTCAAAAACGCGGCGGTGCCACGCGGCCGGTACCACGGGACGCAGTCGCCCCGTGGAGACATCACAAATTAGGGGGGCATACCGTCTTGCAGCACCCTGCTCTCCAGCCTTAACCCTGTTGGTCCAGACTGGAGCGCGCACACGTCCGCGTCACTAACCTGCTCCGCAGCCATGGCTGAGTAATCTATCCCCACGCGGACCGGGGTAGCCACGGCGCGTGAGAGGCAGTCTGCCACTACATTCAGTTTACCCGACACATGCTGAATATCGGTAGTAAACTCTGAGATCGCGGCCAGCTGTCTCTGCTGCCGGCCCGACCACGGTTCTGAAACCTTGGCCATTGCGATTGTTAGTGGCTTGTGGTCAACAAACGCGGTGAAACAGTGCCCTTCCAGCCAGGACTGGAAGTGGCAAATGGCCAAGTGGAGAGCCAGCAACTCCCTGTCGAACGCGCTGTATTTACGTTCACTATCGCGCAAAGTCCTGCTGAAAAAGGCGAGCGGCTGCCAAGCCCCAGCTACACGCTGCTCCACGACCGCCCCTATGGCCACATCTGACGTGTCAGTAGTGAGCGCTATGCGGGCCGTTGGGTCTGGATGTGCCAGCAACGCAGCGTTTGCCAGGGCTGCTTTGACTTCCGAGAACACCCGCTCTCGCTCCGGGGATCATTCAATCTTATTCGTGGGTTTCTGTTTTTTGAGCGCGGTGTACAGTGGTTGCATGAGCTGCACGGGGAAGGAAACGGTTATAAAAATTCACCATTCCAAAAAATTCCTGTAACGCCCTGACCGTTTGCGGTCGGGGAAAATCCGCTACCTACGCGGTGCCCCAAAAAATCAATCTGCGTCACCCCGAACTGACATTTCGCTGGGTTGATTATTAACCTGTGCTCTTCCAACCTCCGGAAAACCGCCGTGAGGTGGGTTTCGTGTTCGTCTTCGGACGCGCTGGCTACCAAGATATCGTCCAAGTAGACGAATACGAAAGGGAGGTCACGCAGCACTGCATCCATCTTGCGTTGGAACGTCTGTGCAGCCCCTTTAAGCCCGAATGGCATGCGCCAAAACTCGAATAAACCAAACAGAGTTATCACCGCTGTTTTTGGTATGTCCTCAGCGCGCACTGGGACTTGGTGGTAACCGCGGACCAGGTCTATTTTAGAAAAAATGCGCGCTCCTGCCAAGTGAACGGAAAAATCTTGGATGTGAGGAACTGAGTAGCGGTCGTGCGCTGTGGCGTTGTTCAACCTGCGGAAATCCCCGCAAGGTCGCCACGAACCCTCAGCTTTAGGGACCATGTGTAGCAGGGAAGCCCATGGGCTGTTTGAATGCCTGATGATGCCCAACCTCTCCAGGTTGGCAAACTCCTCGCGTGCTATGGCCAGTTTAGCTGCGTCCAAGCGCCGAGGTTTTTGCAAAAACGGGCGGCCCGGTGGTGGTGATAAAATGCTCCACCCCGTGTTTAGCGATGGCTGCCGAAAATGTCGGGACTGTGAGTGCTGGGAACTGAGTGAGCAGTGTGTGGAACTTACCGCATGCAGCTGTGACGTTGGCTTGTGCTGTTGGCCGGGACACTCGAGCTGTACAGGGAATAGAATCAAAAGAAAATGCATTAACCAGGCGCCTGTTAGCGACATCGACCAACAAACCATGTGTGCACAAAAAATCAGCCCCCAATATATTGAAATTCAATGCTGCTATGACAAAAGTCCACTCAAATGTACGGCCGTGTAGAGACAGAAGTAGAGTCCTCTCACCAAAGGTCTTAATCTCCAAGCCGTTTGCTGCTGCCATCTCGGGGCCGCTAGATCCTGCCAGACGGTCGGCGTAGGACGGCATGATGAAACTCATCTGGGCGCCGGTGTCCACGAGGAAATGCCTCCCCGAGCGTGCGTCCGTCAAGTAGAGCAGCTTGTTCTCCTCCCCGAGGGTCGCAGCTGCTACCGACCCCCGGTCTTGGCGTTTCCCGAGCGCTTGAACTGGCACGGTGGTATACATTTGCGTGCCTTCTCTGTGAAGCAGCGGTGGTAGAAACAAAGGGTGTCTCCTCCGCGTTCCTTGGCCCCCGCTGCTGCTGTCGTCGGTGGCTCTGCCACTGCCGTCGATGGCTCCTTGCCTCCTCCGGCCGTCGCACCGAGCTCCGTCGCTGCTGCCGTGGTTGTGAACTCTCTGCTGGCCATGATGATCCGGTGTGCTTCTCAGGCCAGCGCACGATAGTCCCGCTTGGCCAGCAATGGCAAATTGGCCAGGGTCGCTCTCGTCGCTGACGGAAGGTTTCGGAGGAAGAGGTGGGTAAAAATGAAATGGTCGTCGTCCGAGCCCTTTAATCTCAGCATCTTCTCCATCAGGTCAATAGCCGACCCATCTCCTAACCCAGTCCACGTCAGGAGTCTCTCTGCTCTCTCACCAACCGAGAGCGTGTAGTGCTGGATGAGTGCGGCCTTCAGCGCGCCGTACTTGTCGCTGGCTGGCGGCTGATCAAGCAGGCTCTCCACATGCTGAGCCGTGTGGGCGTCGAGCGTTGCGGCCACACGGTAGAACTTCGTGTCATCCGCCGATATCCCCCGGAGGGCGAACTGCGCCTCAACTAGGTGGAACCAGGAGCGTGGATTGTACTGCCAAAAATCCGGTAGCTTGATTGTAACAGCATATGCTTGGCTGGGGGTTCCCAACGAGGCTGGCTTTGGGGATCTTTCGTCGTGTTGCATGATTCGTCTTGGGTCACCAGTGTGGAGTGTATAAATAACGAGGCGGATTTGACTCAGACAGTTTATTACACATCTCACACAGAAGTATAGCCAGAAAGAGGACATCTCAGACAAGACTCTTCTCTTAAATACTATGGCATTCCCTCAGAAGCTTCTACACACAAAAGGTCACATTGCATTCACTTCCTTAATCCTTTACCATCCTCCTAGAAGTCTCTGATACACAAAAGATCACACTGCATTCATCCTTCACACCTCCCTGCTATCTCCAAGGGAAACTCTGCTCTTTGTTCTAGTCTAAGATGCTATACCATTATGCACTCCCCATGTGTCACCAAAGTACAACCTTTTTATCATAAATTTGTGACTTTTAGTTGTGAGCTTAAACTTTTTTCCACATATATCTACTACGTTTTCTTTTGGATTTATTGGTTTTCTTAAAATTTGAGAGAGGTTTCTACTTAAATTTTACAGCGCTTCTCATAAGTTTGAGAATTTTCTTTGGTTTGTGACTTACAGCTAAACTCAAGACTTTTAAATTTGAGACTTTTTAATTAAATTTAAATACTTTTTCTCATGAACTTTGACTTTTTATTCATAAATGTAGGTCCTTTCCTTTTAAATGTATCACCTTTCTTAAAAAATTGCTATTATTGTAAAGTTTTGGGGTTTTTCTCTTAAATTTGTCTCAGAACTATATATTATTTTATTACTAACCTATCTCTTATGCTTATTAAAGATGGATATCTGTTTGTTAAATAAAAAATAGAATATAGTGACAAAAAAGCACAAAACTAGTATGAAAATTATAAGAATAATCAAACCTTTAATTTAATTATACTGATTCAAAAAATATCGTCCTTTAGAAATATGTATTTTAAGAAAACATAATTGTGTATTCACAATTATTGGGATGCCTGCATTTAAAGCAGCACCATGTAAGATTTTCACCTCACCGTTTCCAAAATCATTTTGATGGTATTGCCGCCTTTGACAAAGTAATTGTCACTTCCACCCAGCAGATAATTTGAGGGGGGTGGGTACTATCCCCCTAGTTACTAAAATGACTCAGAGTCAGAAAATGTCAGATTCCTTCCTACTCACTGATCACTTATCAGTGCTGTTTTCTTGTGAAAGTGCATCTTTTTTCTTATAAATTTGTAGCTTTTTCATGTAAATTTGTAACTATTCTTGTAAATGTATTGCTTCTTTGTTGGTAATGTGTTTTCCTCTATTCATTTTCCTCTCATGAATCTATGTCTTTTTCTTGTGAAGTTGAAACTTATTGCTTATAGTAAATTTGGGACTATGTAATTGTAAATGATCATCACTTATATTTTTGCAGTTTTATTCTTGTAAATTTGAACTTAATTCACATTTGCATCTTGCTTCTGCTAAATAAGTGACAACTCTCCAACCATCTACTAACTAACAAAGAACCCTATGACTGGCTGTTGCACTGGAAAAACTCTTTCAGGGGTACGTATGTGATGTGTGGACTCGGGGGGTTGTACATTGGGGCTCGCCGTAGCCAGCGTCATGACATAGGTGATGATGACGCTGGGCGACGCCTGCATTGGGGCATGTATACATCCATCCATCCATTTTCTACCGCTTTTCCAGAGGTCCGGGTCGCGGAGGCAGCAGTTCAAGCAGAGAAGTCCAGACTTCCCTCTCCCCAGCCACCTGCTCCAGCTCTTCAGAGAGGATACCAAGGCGTTCCCAGACCAGCTGGGAGACATAGTCTCTCCACCGAGTCCTGGGTCTGCCCCGGGGTCTCCTCCCAGTGGGACGTGCCTGAAACACCTCAAGTGGGAGGCGTCCAGGAGGCATCCTAATCAGATGCCCATACCACCTCAACTGACTCCTTTCAATGTGGAGGAGCAGCGGTTCTACTCTGAGCATCTCCCGGATGACTGAGCTCCTCACCCTATCTCTGAGGGTGAGTCCAGCAATCCTACGGAGAAAGCTCATTTCAGCCGCTTGTATCCGCGATCTTGTTCTTTCAGTCATTACCCAAAGCTCGTGACCATAGGTGAGAGTAGGAACGTAGATTGACTGGTAAACTGACAGCTTTGCCTTAGAACTAAGCTCCCTCTTCACCACAACAGACCGGTACAACGTCCGCATCACTGCAGATGCTGCTCCAATCCATCTGTCAATCTCTCGCTCCATTTTCCCCTCACTCGTGAACAAGACCCCAAGATACTTAAACTCCCCCACTTGGGGCAGGAGCCTGTCCCCAACCCAGAGAGGACAATCCACCTTTTTCCGGCTGAGGACCATGGACTCGGACTTGGAGGTGCTGATTCTCATCCCAGCTGCTTCACACTCAGCGGCAAACCGTCCCAGCAAGAGCTGTAGGTCATTGCTGGATGAAGCCAACAGAACAACATCATCTGCAAACAACAGAGATGAGATCTTGTGGTCACCAAGCATGACACCCTCCATTCCCTGGCTGCGCCTAGAAATCCTGTCCATAAAAATTATGAACAGGATCGGTGACAAAGGGCAGCCCTGGCGGAGTCCAACTCTCACTGGGAATGACTCCGACCGAGTGTTGGCAATACGAACCAAACTCTCACAATGGTCGTACAGAGACCGAATAGCTCGTAACAACAAGGCCGATACCCCATACTCCCGAAGCACCCCCCACAAAAAACCATGAGGGATGCGGTCAAATGCCTTCTCCAAGTCCTCAAAACACATGTAAACTGGTTGGGCAAACTCCCACGAACCCTCAAGAATTCTCGAGAGGGTAAAGAGCTGGTCCGATGTGCCACGGCCAGGACGAAAACCACATTGCTCCTCCTGAATCCGAGGTTCGGCCAACGGCCGGACTCTCCTCTCCAGTACCTTGGCATAGACCTTCCCAGGGAGGCTGAGGAGTGTGATCCCTCTAAAGTTGGAGCACACCCTCCGGTCCCCTTTTTTGAAGAGAGGAACCATGTATACAGTTGATAGTAAATATCCCAGCATGTATACAGTTGATAGTAAATACAGCCCGAAGAACCATCTTCCACCGCAAACAGCATGTGGGTGAGTCAGTTCAGCGTTCTGTCACAGAGCTCTGAGTCTTGGCAAGCACGTGTGCCTTCGGGCCCTTAGAAGACGAGCTAATCTGTAACAAGCTAGCAGAAGGCACGAACAGCGAGTTGCTAAGAGGAGAGCTAATACTAACATCAAACGATCTCAAGCTAAGCGAGGGTAGTGAGGATGGTGGCCACCCAGCTAGCGGAACAGCTAACGACACCTAGCCGACAGGCCCCTCAACCAACCCCGCGGGAGCAGGCTGTTGATAATGCCATTAGCCGCCCCAAACACACACAACCAAAGGGCAACATGAAGATGGCGAGCGGACCAAAGCGGGTGAGTGGCCATCGTGTACCGACTGCGGCTCATCCAAACACCAAGCCCGCTCGCCCACTTGCCCTGCTAGAGGGAAGAGATGTCACCGCTGCAAACAAGGTAACCACTTTGCATAGGTCTGCCACTTGAGCCTTGTGAAAAACAAAGTATGCCCACCGGACCCAGCCACGGTTGCTAGGAATTCGCTGCTCAAATGGCACATCGTCCAGCTGGACGGTGTCGATGTGTCGCTTTTAATGGACTCGGGTGCTTCGCGGTCCCTACTAAACGTAGCCACAGTCAAAAAGCTCTTCCCTAAAAAGACCATTATGGCGAAAGCAGAGGATCTGTTCGGATATGGGCACGTCAAGATCAGTGTGGTAGGGACAATTGACTTTTCAGTGACCCACGGCCTGAAAACGATCCCGTCGTTCACCTTTCATGTGACGCGCCAAGGGGCTAACCTGCTGGGACTTGACCTGTTACACAAGTTGGGGTTTTCCATCACAGACTCAACGGGCGCCGTCATCCGAAGAATCTTCCCATCCTGGCAGTACCACTGGCTGGCGCGCTTTATGGGACTAGGGTGCATTGCCGCTTTCATCCACCAACCACTCATTAATCCAGAAGTGGTGCCCAAAATTCAATCACTCCGCCAGTTGCCCCTCGCCCTACGAGACGATGTTACGACAGAGCTTAAAAAGCTCCTGGACGCCGGCATCATCGAGCAGGTCGATGCAGCCCCGTGGATTTCGAACATCGTTGCGGCAAAGAAAAGTTCGGGCGGCTTACAACCCTGCATTGACCTGCGGATGGTTAATAAGGCAATCATCCCCGATAAATATCCCCTGTCCACGATGGAGGAGCTAATGGCGACCTTCAGCAGTTCAAAACTTTTCTCGAAGCTAGTCCTCCGCCAAGGCTACTTACAGGTACCACTCCACCCCAAAAGCTGCAATCTGACAGCTTTCGTTACATACATGGGGGTTTTCAGATACACACACATGCCCTTTGGCCTTTGCTCTGCCCCGAGCTGCTTTCAGAAAATTATGGCCACCATCCTCGCCGGCCTCAAGGGGGTAGTTGTGTATCTAGATGACATTGTGGTGCATGATGCGACACCTACCACCCACGCCGCCCACCTTGAGGAGGTCATGGAGGTACTGGTAAGCCACAGCGTCACACTCAACCAAGAGAAATGCATCTTTCCAGCATCGACTATTGAGTTTGTGGGGTTTCAGCTGACCGCTGAGGGCCCGAGCCCCCTGCATTCAAATGTGGAAGCAGCCCTACAGCTACCCAAGCCTACAACCCCTGCACAAATCTTGTCTTTTCCGGGCATGGCGAACTTCTACGGACGCTTCATCCCTCAATACTCTGAAATGATAGAACCACTGCACACCCTCCTGAAACAGGACGCGCCGTGGGATTGGACCCCAGCATGTTCAGCCTCCATTGAACGACTGAAGACACAGCTCACCTCCCCACCTGTGCTGGCTCACTTCAACCTACAAAGCCCTACCCTCGTGACGTGCGACATGTCCGGCTCTGCAGTAGGAGCTGTCCCGTCATTCACATCGAGGTCACTCACACCGGCTGAACAGAAGTATTTGGTGGGGGAGAGAAAGGTGCTGGTGTGTGTCTGGGCGTGTGAATGTTGGCACATGTATCTGTATGGACAACACTTCACGCTACGAACAAATCACAAGCCCCTCACAGCACTGCTGGAAACATCTGGGTCGGGACACAAACCTCTCCGCATCTGCAGGTGGACTGAAAGACTGCGAGCATTTAACTTCACTACCCAGTTCACGCCGGGCAGAGAAAATGTAGTGGCAGAACTTCTGTCCTGAGCCACACCTAAAACCCACCTGAATGGTGATCGAGACCCCCTGGAGATGGAGCTGATCAACATGTTACACGGGCCTCTTCAGAACACAGTCTCTCTCCAGGAGCTCCAGGCGGCATCAGAACAGGACTCAACCCTAACACAGCTGCGTTCTTTCATCCGTGAGGGCTGGCCTGCAGAGATACCAGGGGAGCTGGCACCGTTTTCACAGAGTCAGGGATGACCTGGCATGCTGGAACGACGTCTGCGTGCAAGAAGACACTGCACAATAATCCCCGAAACGCTAAAAGGCTGCATCTTAAACATGCTGCACGAGGGTCACCTGGGCGTGGTCAGAGTGAAACAACAGTGCAGCGGCTCAGTCTGGTGGCCGGGCATCAACAAAGACATAGAAAATATGGTGAAAGACTGTGTACCCTGCCTGGAAAGCAGAACAGCTGGGGTACAGCAGCTACCATACCCATCAGCCCCTTGGAAACATATTCAACTGGACATATGTGGCGAACTACATACTGCTACAGTGGACCAACAGTTCCTGCTGGTAGCCTATGACCTCCACTCAAAATGGCCAGAGGTGATGCGCACCAGCTCTGTCACAACCGACGTGGTCACCAACTTCCTCACCTCCCGTCTTCGCTCGCTGGGGTGTACCAGACACCATTACAACGGACAACGGCCCACAGTTCATCTCAGCGGGTTTTGAAGCGTTTGAGTGAGAGACGCATCAAACACATAAAGACTGCATTTTACCATCCACAAGAAAAAGAGGGGGTGAAAAGTTTCAACAGAACTCTAAAAAACAGGCTCAGAGCACATCTGGCAGACGGACTCTAATTCTCAGCTGCACTACAGAGTACCCTGTTGCAATATAGAGCAACACCTCATGCCAGGGTGGGCTGCTCGCCGGCAGCGTTGATGTTGGGACGTGAAATGTGCCTTCCCCTGGACCGCCTACACCCCCCAAAGGTAGCCATTTTGGCAAAGAAGCCATCACAGAGGGGGAGGGTGGTCGAGCAGCAATGACATGTGAAACCAGGGTTTGACAAGAAAGGGACCCGTCACCCTCCAGGAGCATTTGCCGGAGCTGGGAGTGGTACTGCAGTCCGAGCGACCCCGACATTTGAAGGACTTTAGAGTGAACTTTTGATTAGTTAGGGCGTGATTGGTCAAAAAGTGGCAGAATAACCCACTCCATCACACGGGTACCCTGGCAGTCTACCCAGGTGCCCAGATAGGCAAATTGTTTAGTTTCTGGGTTTTTGGGGGCGGGGGGGGGGGTGTAAAAGTAGTGTGTGGACTGGGGGGGGGGTTGGACATTGGGGCTCGCTGTAGCCGGTGTCATGACACAGGTGATAGATGACACTGGGCGGCGCCACCATTTTTGTATATAGTTGAGTGCAAATAATAAAAGGTTGTTGTTCGGTGCAAGACAGCTCACGGCTCGCTTATTTCAGACATAACAAGGTACTGCCCATTTGATTTTATTTTTAAAAGTATATTTACTGCCATAAAATAACTTCAGTCAAAAACTGCTTGAAATGACACCTTGACAGTTCCCCCAAACAAAACAAGAACCCACATGCGACTGATTGACATATAGTCTGATTGCCCAAAACGACAATTGACACTACCAACAATAATTAATAAAAATGCAAGCATAACCAAATTCTGTGTTAACATTAGCAAACTATATAAATTTAGAACTTAAATTTGTTAGGCATAAATTACAACCAAATTGGCCTCTACATGGGGAAAATCTTAAATTTGTTAGGGGGGACAGTAATGAATTCAGAACAGAAAAGTCTCAAATTTATGAGTCAAGTCTCAGATTTAGTCAAAACTCTGACCTATATGGGAAATGGGGAAAATGTCCAAAAAGACAAGTTTCCAATTTGAGGGAAACTTTTTTTTAAAGCAAATTTATGGGAAAAAGGTCCTGAATGTATTTTTTAAGTTAAATTTATGGGGGAAAGTGTCAAAGTTATGGGAAAATGTAGTCAATTTAGGGGGGGGGGGAAGTCACATTTTTAAGGAACAAAATTGAAGTAATCCAAAGTATTGATGACATCAGTTACTTAGTGCATGGTGTGCCTAAATACTGCATATAGTCATTTAATGGTTAATTTTGAGAACTGGATTGCTCCCCTACAACTTGGCCCTTGTAATCAAGTTACACAGGGCAGTGGTTGAAAACTACCCCTAAAGTATGGGACACCCCTTCAGGTCTACCTTCCATGCATTTAATTTATGGGGAAAAGTAGTAAAATCATATTTAAAGTAGTAAAGTCTCATATTTATCAGATAAAGTCTTAGCTTCATGAGACTGTTCTTAAACTGATGTGAAACATCTCAAAAGGAAAAGTCTTTTATGAAAGACTTCACTTACAGTATGTTAACAGAGCAGTTTTTTAAAGGACTTCAATTTTCAGCTCAAGGTTTTAATCAATTTTATGGCTTCATGCAGATTTATTTCAGCATGTAACAGTCAAAATAGCTATTTTTGTTGATATTTTCTGGTGTTTTTAGGGTTGACAGGAGTGTGTATATAAAATTCATGTGAAGGAAAAACTTAAGAACAGAAAAAAAAAACACCATTATTATTATTGGTGGTTATAGAGGTTTCTCCTCCAGTAAAGCTGCATTAGTCAAAACTTGCTGTGATGCAGTAATCATAACTTATCTCTGAAGTCCGCTCTGGAACACAGCCGCCAGGTCATTGTTTTGGCAGAGAACTTGTGATTGCAAACAAATATTCCCCTTAAATGTCACCATTAACGGTCACAACCTTGCATCCTTCACGCAAGCAAGAGTAGACAAGATGAAACTTAAAGTGGACGCTGCATGGTTGGAGAGGTCAGGAAATTCTTCCATTATTAAGTTCTGTTTTCAACACCACAAAGAATTTGGGTGCAAAAGGGCATGCAAATGAAAATGCAGCAGTGTGCACATTAAGCAGTGTACAGCTTTAGAAACAACTGGAACTATGTCCAACTTCTATCCTACCTTGAGACAGGTAAGCCAGCTCTACAGGCATTGTTGCCAAGTCCACTTATTATAAGCAACTGGGCTTTTTTTTTCTCGAACATCGCTTGCAAATCACGTCAGTTGTGAGTTTTTGGGCTTGTTTTTTAACGTGTAGTTGCTTATTTGGGCTTGCTTTGCTGTTTGACAGCTCTCCATATGGGACCTTTTTTTTTAAACTTTATTAGAACACAATTTTTACAACAAAACTGTTACTACCAGAAGAATAATACTTTCACATTCAGAAAAGTTTCAAGCCAAGGTTGCAATACAAAAATAGAATTTAAAATGTGATATTTATGTACAAATACTAAATTTCTCATGAATACCAAACATCTTAATAGCACTCTTATTTTTTTATGCTAATAGTTGTGCCATATATTGTTTCAGTTCAAAATAAAAATGTTGAAGTCTGGTTTCATTCTGGAGTCTGTCCACTTCTCCCCGTGTCTGCGTGGGTTTTCTAAGACATGCAGGTTAGGTTAATTGGTATCAACTGGGGATTCTACATTGTCCTTAGGCATGAATGTTTCTGTGTTGGCCCTGCGATGGATTGGCAATCTGTCCAGGAAGCACCCTGCCTCTTGCCCAAAGATAGCCCCCCCCCCCCCCCGCAACCTAAAAAGGATTAAGAGGTAGAACATGAATGAATGAGTGGATAATCTTTCCTATTTTATACAATCCATGATGTGCTGTACTTTTACAAGGTTTGCCAGGGCCTTTGGAGATTAAAACCAGACAGAGTAGCTCATTCAGGCCTGATGAAATCGCCCCAAGAGTACGCAGATCTCCTGACTGTTGACCTTGAAACTGAGCAGTCTAGATGCAGACCCACCTGAGGATCATTGTGTGTGTTTTGTTGAAAATGAGGGCAATAAAATCATATAAACACTCAGATCTCATGACCTTGAGCAAAACCTTGACGCAGACCAGGCTGATGATCATCGTGAGTGAGTCTGGTGACACTGGGGCAACTGCCTAGTAGCAATTCCCGTGAAATGTGGACGGACGCCACACCGTCACGATGGCTGACTTTGGCTTCACTGGAATAAACTAAAAATAGCTAAAATGTTTGCTAGGATAATGTTATTTTCAATTGTAGTCATTTTGCTTTTACACATACAGTATTTATTGGCAAATCCATTTTCTTCTTGTAGATAAGTGATTCTTACAGGTGTTTTTTTTTTACCTGTATGTGGAGGCAAACTGAACTTGGATCCTCTCTTCCAGATTGCTTATAACAGTTCCAGTTGATTCTCACTTTTCTAATCATTGCCCAACAGTAGAAACGGGCATTTTCAAGCAAGCACAGTTTTTAATGATCATTCCCTCATCTACGAAGGTCAGCACATTTCTCTGTTACTTGGTGTGTGTTCCCTTACATATTTTTGCATGATACTCAGATGACAGCGTTTATATTCTGTATAACCTCCTAAATGTGTACCCCACTTAATCGGGAAATTGTGGATTACAGATTGAAAGCTTCTATACACTTCCATGAACCCTAAAGGTTCAGTTTTAATGGGAACATGCTTCACTTATACATCTTCATAATAATTTTTAAGTGTGTAAATAATTACTTCAAATGTGCTTTCTTTGAAAATTATTTCTTAATGAGGGATTTATTTCTGGAGGCAAAATCAGAGTAAAACTATCAAGTTCCTGTACTGGAACAGCATGAAGATGAACACAGTAAATATATACACAAATGTGTATCATAAACTCTCAAATCATATTCACCTGACTCCCTTAAAAACAAGAGCACTCTGAGGCGAGTGCAATATCCCCTGCCTCTGTTTTTTTTTTTTCTTTTTAGGAAGAATCAAATTATGATACGCCCATCATCCATGAATATACAACAAAAATAGTTTTACAACATCTGGAATTCAACAGACTTTCATCAGTCGATACAAGTAGTTTCTACTAAACACAGTGAAATAAGCATATCAAGTTATAGAGAAAAATTATTAACTTCGGTAAAAACAAACATCATAATCAGGGGCTATAACTCCTGCAAAAATCATCTGATTGGAGCCAAATTGTAATATGTGCATCATCAAGGTGTAGCAAACCTTGGTATCAAGTTTCAAAATATTTGGAACAAAACTGCAGGAGGAGTTGATTTCACAATACCGGTACTTTGTGTGGGACAGGTGGCTGACAGGACATCGCCTTAGCATAATTCCCCTTTGGTCTTTGACTGCCAGGGGATAAAAAATACTACTGTTATTCAAATCATCCATGGTCTTATAGAAAATATAAAAACACAAAACCCACAACGTTTAAAGGTCTGATGACACGTTTTTGACTTCATCTAATTTTTCAACACATAATACAATATGACGAAATAGGCTGGTGTGTGCAGTTCTAAGTCAGACTTTTTTTCACGCGAATATCTGATGTTTTCATGAGTGCCATGTCACCAATTGCGTCAGTGGCTGGAAAACCCCCCGGCCATGTTGTAACGTCATCGACAGAACACAGCGCTTGGCTGCTCATTGTACACACAGGGTGGAAGCGGTAGCAAACATTGACGATGGTTCCAGCACATGTAGTCTGGAAATGGTTTGTGTTGTCCAATCTTCAGATGATTACACAGGGTTACAAAAATAATTTTTTTGTAAGTTGTCTATGTTTTTTCAACTGATTTAAGACAATTTTGCACCGCTGAATCCGAAAATGACCTCCGTTTCTCTTGATCAGGTGCTAAGTAAAAACTTGTACATACTTAATACTTACTTAGTATTGTACATGTACTTACATTTATATAACGGTAAGTACATGTAAATTGAATGCTACATCATCATTGTTCAAAATTCAGGGAATTTCAAGACATAAAAAAGAATTTTGCATCATATAAAGCAAAAATACCCATACATGTAAACAAAAACGTATAAAACAACATGTAGCCATAATTCAAAAAGTTGACCTGATTGAGCAAAACCAATGTGATTTTTGGATCCAGCACATCAAAATTGTCCTAAATCAGCTAAAAAAACTGAGACAATAAATTTGGTGTTGACCAGTGTTATAGTTCCGAAGAATGGGATGACAATGAAGAATCTGGGGGCATCAGACCGTACAGGTTTGAGCCGTGCCAAGCAGGCATCGTGCCTAGCGAGTCAGACTCAGAGAAGGACGGTGGAGAGGCACACATGCCCGCACCAGCAGCAGCGGCAAACACACGGCAGGGGAACACCGAGTGTTATGCTTTTGTTACAGATATTTCAACAAATTATTTGTTCATAAATATAATTTATTTAAACCCGATTTTTCAATAAAATCATAGCAGTGTATTCTCTGTGGCTCAGGCATCGGGTTTATTATATATTATATTTTGAGTTCTTGTTTTTGTTTTGTACATGTGTTTTATGTGCGTTTTGACCCACTTTCAGGTGGGCACTGTCCAAGATTAGCCGGTCCGATCACGCCCCCTCTCTCTTTGACAACCAGCTGTTCATGTTTTGTGTGTATCATCTGCCGTGTTGTCAGCCAGCCAATATTGCCAACACTATCACAACATGTTAGCCACTCCACACAGCCGTAGTTCTGTTGCGCCCCTTGAAACGATGTCGGCCCTGGGGCGCAACCGTGGTTAACACGTCTCTTCTCCATGTTCGCTGGGCGATGTCGGCCCCGAACGCCAACTGTAAGTGTTTCTGTTTATTTTTGTAAGTCTTCACCTTTTTGGGAACTGCTGTCATCATTCTTATGTTCAATATATGTGCTGTAGTGAATCCTGCACGTAAATCCATTCATTATGACCTTCCATGCGCTCTTACGCAGGGCAGGGAGAGAGAGGATGAAATAAGATAAGATAAGATAAGATAAGCCTTTATTAGTCCCACAACAGGGAAATTCCAGGATTGCAACAGCACAGGGATAGCAACACTCAGAGCAACAATCAGAAGGCAAGAAAAAAAACAAGCAAGCAAGAGCAGCTAATATACTGTACATATGTACATATTACTATAAAATATATATATACACACACACACACACACACACAGTGCAGAGCATTGTAGCTGGATGGAATAAATATATGAATATATGAACACACAGTGCAGAGCATTGTAGCTAGATGGAATAAATATGTAAATATATAAACACCCACAGTACGGAGCATTGCAGCTAGGTGGAATAAATATGCAAGTATATAAACACACACAGTGCGGAGCAATGTAGCTAGATGGAATAATATGTAGATATATAAAAACACAGTGCGGAGCATTGTAGCTAGATGGAATAAATATATAGATATATAAATATAAACACACCCAGTGCTGAGCATTGTAGCTAGATGGAATAAATATGTAAATATATAAACACACACAGTGCAGAGCATTGTTGTTAGGTGGGATGAAACAGCATAACCGTCTATTTAGTTATCCTACATGGTATGATTATGTGCCCATACATATTCTCACCCTCCATAGCGACCGGTATGTTCCTAGTTGTATGCCGGAGAGGACCATAGTGTAAGTCTATTGCATCTTTTGCATTCAAAAAAACTATTAGTTTGTTACGTCTTTTTGCTATCTCTGCGAGCAGCCCTGCTTAGGTTGTACAGTCTGACAGCCGTTGGTAGGAAGGACCTACGAAACCTCTCGGTTGTGCACCTGGGATGATGTAGTCTGCTGCTAAATGAGCTCCTCAGTGCATCCAGTATGTCCTGCATAGGGTGGAACTCGGACTCCAGCAGAGATGACAGTTTAGCCACCGTCCTTCTCTCTCCTATCTCCTCCATCGGATCAAGGCGCTGCCCCAGGACAGAGCTAGCTTTCTTAATCAGTTTGTTCAGTCTCTTCCTATCGGCTGCAGTAATGCCACTGCCCCAGCAGACCACTCCAAAAGTGATGGCTGATGCCACCACCGTGTCATAGAATGACTTCAGCAGCGCCCCTTGTACACCAAAAGACCTGAGTCTCCTCAGCAGGAACAGCCTGCGCTGTCCCTTCTTGTAGAGTGCGTCAGTATTGTGTGACCAGTCTAGTTTATTGTTCAGATAAATACCCAGGTACTTATAGGATGTCACCATCTCGATGTCTGTTCCCTGTATATTTACTGGTGCTGTGAGGGGCTGCCCATGCCTGCGGCAGTCCACCACCAGCTCCTTAGTTTTCCTCGCGTTGATCTGGAGGCAGTTCCGATGGCACCAGTCCACAAAGTCCTGGATAAGCCCTCTGTACTCAGCTTCATCTCCGTTGGAGATGAGACCAACGATCGCAGAGTCATCAGAGAACTTCTGTAGATGGCAATGTGTTGTGTTGTGTGAGAAGTCTGCAGTATAAAGAGTGAACAGGAAGGGAGCCAGCACCGTTCCCTGGGGGGCCCCCAGGGAATAACAAGGATTAAAATAACAAGGATTTACATGCAGGGTTCACCACAGCACATTTAATACAGAAAGACAGACAATTCTCAAAAAGGTGAAGACATACAAAAAACACAAACACACTTACTGATGGCGTTCGGGAGCCGGCATCGCCCAGAGAGTGAATGAGAGGAGACGTGTTAGCCACAGGTGCGTCCCAGAGCCAACATTGCTTCAAGGACGCACGAGAACCACGGCGAACACGGAGTAACTAACATGTCATGACAGTGCTGAAAATACTGGCATACTAACAGCACAGATGACAATACTATGGACCAGCAGTGCGTTACTGACAAACGGCCGCTAAGTACACACAGTGCTGGTGATGGTGTGATGAGAAGCACCTGGGAGAGGACCGGGAAAGATGATCAGTGGGAGTTTGAATCAGCTGGTGATAATGATAGAGGGGACGTGGCCAGACCGACGAGAGTCAGCATGGGATCACAGAAAGGAGGTCAAAGCTGCACATAAATCCATTAGTCCTTCCCCTCCTCGTGTGCTCCTCCTGCGTAAAAGCGCACGAGGAGGCTTATGACAGTTGGAGCTGAAGCGTATGATGTGGTCTTTCACGGCCTGCTGTTTATCTAAGCCTGCGACACAACGCGAAGGCATAACCGTAAAATTGAAACAAGAAACCAGAGAAACTGTGAGCTACAAAGCTGCTGTCATTCCAGTCAACAACACCGGCGTCCGTTCTGTCGCTTACTTCATGGTGGTGCCTCCCTTCATTCGGTGGGCGGCACCACAGTCCAGTCAGTGGCTGCGGTTTTTTAATGATAACTAGTTTATGCAGGCGCGGTTGTAAATATTATATTGATCATCGACAATGACTTTTGGGTTTACACAACATGCTAAAAAATGTCAAAATCATGTCATCAGACCTTTAAAGGCAATAGGGAAGAGTGGTAACATTTCAGTGCATCTCTGTGTCTGTGTTTTGATACATTTTAGCAATTTATCAAGAACAGACATATTTTAAAACAAATATTCATGTTAAACCTTCAGGTTTCGATATACAGTGGCCATGAAGCAATGCACCATGGAACTGTGTTGGAATTACAGTTTTAAATCACAAGATGGCAGCAGACACCACACAATGAGCCAGTGTGAACATCAACCAGAGAAAGTTTCATCAAGTCAGTGCTGTAGCCTTGAAGACATGCTTCCACAATACCAGAGACTTAATACAATACATTACCAAATGAAGGGGATTAAAAAATGCTAACAAACAAAACCACAGTCACTGAGGCATGCGGAGCACAATGTGAGGAGGCGTCTCATGCGGCGAGGCCACTCCTGAGCCGGGCTCCCCGACTTTAGCCCACCGCTGTGGGGAAAGAGAGTCAAAAACATCAGCTGGGTTTGCCTGGAGGAAGAAACACACAGTTAAAGTCCGTGTGCACGGCCACAATGACAAGGGCCGCAGGCTGGTGCACACAAAGGACAGTATTAGCCACAGCAGCCAGTTTGTAGAGTCTTTGCAGGTCAGCTTGGTGGAAAATGTACATTTGACAGAACACACGAGAAAAATAAATGTCACCCTGTCTTTAGTAATTTGGTGAGAAGGCCACAGTGGTAAGGACACAAAGGAATGCGTCTGCCATAGGCCATCCCCCAGCTTTAGAGGTTGCAGTGATATACTTGTGGCTTTGCCTGTGTCTGCATGAAAGCGTGCCCTCTGAAAGGCAGAATGAAACATCTAATGTGTGACGGACAAGGGATTGTTGAGCCAGAAAAATTTAGTGGGTGTGCTTAGCTGCACCAACTGAAAAGCTGAGTCTTGACTTTTTGTGTTTTGTTGCTGGTGAGTTTGTTGTGCTGCAGTGCTGTTATTGATCAAAAATGAAACATAGCTGGATGATTAAAAAAAACTCAATAAACAATGAAGACTGCTGAGAATGCATATTTTCTTAGCACCACTAAAAAATAAATCATCAGCATCACTGTCCAAGTAGATTAGTTGATGGCGTTTATATGTCTACTTAGCCTTGGTACTGTCTAACAAAAATAACTGAAAACATTATTAGCAACTCAATAGCTGCTGCATTTAAAAAAATTCAAATCTTCCCCTGGTGAGGCCCGAATAAACAGGTGAGCATTGGACACACACTGCATTTATGAAGCATTGGCTAGCTCGCACTCATAAATAATTGCTTGTTTGTGTTTTTCAGCCTTCAATAAACAGCTCCAGGCTCTACTGGCTAACTCCATTGTTCAACTTTTGATAACAACAATCAAAACCAAACTGCAGTGGGTGAAGATCAATAACCCACTCCACTTGCCATTACAAGCACATGAAGAGAACAGCCGGGGTGAAGATGCATACCAACTCCGATTATCAATACAGTCCATGATCTCTGAGAAACGAAATGTTCCAGAAGCAATGGTAAATCATGTTTTCTTCCCACAACGCCCCGAAAACACGTACACACGCTGAAAGGACGCACACTTGCCCTGCAGCTGTGTGTGCGGTAGCACCCTTCTCCTATTAACCAGGCTGTCTTTGAATCAATAGAACGCATAAAGAGGCCTAATCTTTTCAGGTGCTTGGCACTGATTGCCTATTACACAATAATAACACACCTTGAATCCTGTGGAGCATGAGGGAGAGAGACACACGCTCCTTGTTCTGGCACACTATCCACAGGCACAAACCAGGGGCACACACAGTAAATTTATAGGTTTACAGCTGAACAGATGGTGTCAGCCTTGGTGCTAGGGCCTTTATGAGGGGCATTAGGTAGCTTGCTAAGAGAATTCCACGAGAAACAGTGGGCTATCATGGGATACAGTTTATCGCCTCATGGAATGAGACGTTGTCGGTGTCTCCTTTTGTTGGGAATGGTCTCTAGTCTCTTGGTATGTAGCTTTAGGTTTTAGGTTGTTGTATTTGTCTCTGAGGGAGAGTAACAGCTGCTGCAGTCAACAGGTCCGGTTTACGTCACGGTGGATCGCTGGTCCATGTTCTGGATACTGTTTTGCATTTCAACAACCAGCCACCATAGACTAGGAGCTTTTTTTTGGCCCCCTATATTTGCTGACATCCCTTTGTATGTCATTAGGTGTTAGGCTGTCAGAGTCTGGAAAAGCCCCCCTGTTGAATTCCAACAGTGTGGATAGCTGACGTCTGGCTGTTGACTCTGGCTTTGTGTCTATAAGCTGAGCCAACAGGACAGGTGGATGATTTGGGAGTCGGGCAAGCCCAGGACTGGAACTAAGGCCATGGATGGACAGGACTCTGCTAGAGAGGTTCTCAAACTTTCTTCAAGACCTAGAAGGGAAGGTAGGGAGGGAGATTGGTGGACAGGAGGAAAGGAAGAGGAAAATATTAGGTAGTTAATAATGCATTTGTTTTCTCTGCACAAGTCAAAATTTGGGTCATGGCCAACCACAACTTACAGGGCTGAAGTTGGGTTTTTGCTTGTGAGATCAGGCAAGCCTAAGCAACTAACTTAAGAATTCAAGATGGCTGCGCCCAGGCACCATGCATCAACAGCAGTGTAAAATGTACATTTTCTGGTCAGTTGTACACATAGTACTGGCCCACTTCTATCTCTGAACATGGTACTACAGTATACTGTTTGAAAGCTCAGTCAATGGGATTCAAGTAATTTTTACTCTTGAAACATTCCACCTTTCATCCAAATGGCTTCGTCAGTCAGGAATGAATGTGCAGAAGGATGCTTTACATTATTAGATATCTGTTAACATCCTTCTGCACATTCATCCTTCCGGTTCCGGCACCACACGAGTTGGCTGCCTTTTGCAACAGCGGCTCAATTCTGAGTCTTTTTATCTTCCTTCTTCTCACTCGGCCGCCACCCGGTGCTAACGGAGAGGCTCGACATACCGGGAGAGCTGAAGCGGGAGCGACGCGGGTGCCGGGCTGGAGTTTGGGTGGCGTGCAGGAAATATAAGACAGAATAATAAAGAGCGATGGCAAGAACCAAGCAGACCGCCTGTAAATCTACTGGAGGAAAAGCCCCCAGGAAGCAGCTGGCCACCAAGGCTGCTCGAAAAGGCGCTCCGGCCGCCGGCGGAGTGAGGAGGCCTCACCGTTGCAGGCCCGGTGCCGTGGCTCTGAGAGAGATCCGTCGCTGCCGGAGGTCCACGGAGCTGCTCATCTGTGGGCTGCCCTTCCAGCTCCTGGTGAGGGAGATCGCTCAGGACTTCAGGACCGACCTGCGCTTCCAGAGCTCCACCGTCATGGCTCTGCAGGAGGCCAGCGAGGCCTACCTGGTGGGTCTCTTCGAGGACACCAACCTGTGCGCCATCCACGCCAAGAGGGTCACCATCATGCCCAAAGACATCCAGCTGGCCCACCACATCTGCGGAGAGAGAGCTTAGATTTTCTGCTGCACATCCACCAACCACAATGCTCCGCACTGTGTGTCTATATATATATATATATATATATTAATATGTACATATGTATACTAGCTGCTCTTGTTTTTTTTTTGCCTTCTGATTGTTGCTCTGAGTGTTGCTATCCCTGTGCTGTTGCAATCCTGGAATTTCCCCATTGTGGGACTAATAAAGGCTTATCTTATCTTATCTTATCTCATCTTATTCCTGACTGACGAAGCCATTTGGATGAATGGTGGAACGTTTCAGAGTAAAAAAAAAAATACTTGAATCCAGCTGACTGCACTTTCATACAGTACACGTGCCCACCTGGATGACTGAGAATCTTCATCAAAGTATGTTACTACAGTGTTTTTATACACACATTACTATATACTGTATTGCTTTCAGTGGGTGTTGCTAGCAAAGACTAATGGTAACAAACTAGACTGGACCAATTATCCTCCTCATACAAAGAAACAAAAGTAACTAATTTGAATTGCAAATTATACCTTTAAAAGTCCAATAGTTAAAATCCTTTCTACTTTGGGTTACACCGTCCAGATGATGATGATTTTTCTTTTGTTAAACTTGCCCCCAAACACTGGTAAATGATCCTATTTTTCTGAGTGGTTGTTATTCTACACCGTCAACTCAGACGTGACATAATTTCATCAAAAGGTTTCCAACCTCGGACAGAAAAGCAACACACCGTCAGCTGGAGGTCGATACAAGGTTTTCATAGCTATCCCACGGGGAATGTCTCAGGACAGACTGCACTTAACCCTTCAACCAGTGGAAATGGGCCTATTCACAAATTATTGGCATTCTTAAATACTTGGCAGACCGAAGCGCCGCCCCCCCCCCCCCAAACTTCGCACCCCCTTCATCTCCCTGCAGTGCAGACATATGGTCAAGCAAGGGCTGAACTCTGCACACACAGCCATCACACACACGGGGTGGGGGGGTGTCTCAATTTGCCATTTTACACAATTGAGCAGCTTGTTAAGACACATCTAGTGGAATGGATCCTCTGGTCTCGTTGAGTGGGGATATTAGGAAGCTGTGTTGGGACTTCCACTCAGCTTCACAGTAGCCAAGACATGTTGTTAGAGAGTGTGTGTGTGTGTGTGTGTGTGGCCAGACTACAGACGGACAGTGGACATGTGAGAATTCATCGAGTGTCTCAGAGGCTGCTCTTGATGACAGCCTGTCTATTTAGCAGCAGCCAGCTGGGATACTGGTCTCTCCCTCATCTGTGCACTAATTGGTCACAAGTGTCCCTGTCTTATGCTTGACTGTCCTGCCTTATTTCTTCCGATTTAGCACCGTGCTGGACGGGATCTGGGTGTGGCAACTGTAATCCGATGTGGTCATAATAGAGTCACGCATCTAGAAAAGCATTCTGTGAGACTTGTGTCGCAACCGCTCTAGTCGCTTTCACAACTCCATCTGATAAAATGCAACTCCTGATCAGTTACTGATCAATTATTTCAAATCAGACAAGGAAAACTGCAAACTTGTCCTTTGTTAATACAAAGTACTAGCACCAACAAATCTATAGAAAGAGAAATCTGGAAATAGAGGTTACAAGAATAGTTTAGAACTATTTAATAACCTTCATTCTCTTTCATTTGAGGCACACACAGCAGGTCAAATATACTTACAAAGAGCCCACACAGCCTAATTAGCTAATATGCTCGACAGCATAAAATGCCCCCACTGGACAGAGGGCTTTTTCAAAAAAGGGCATTAAAAGCCAAAATACGTGTTATCAGAGCATGTGGCACGCCCCGGGATGCAGGATCCTCTGGAGATGGCAAGCTCACAACTGAACGAGCTATGGAGATCACAGACGGGGGATGGTTTTACTGAGAGAAGAAACGCACCCTTCATCACACCTTGCACACCAAGCCTGTTTTATGTCAGGATGTTTTAATCTTTGTACCGGTGGATGGGAAATAATTGCACTCTCGCTTTGAGTCACTTTCAGTCTTTGCGCCCACAGAGAAGCACGAACGAGAGACAAGAGGGGGGTGAAGGTGACATAAATGACCAGGCAGTATGTAGGGGAAAAGTGCGCAAAGACCCAAACTGCTCATCTCAATAAACGTTTTTTGTAAAATCCACAGATGAGCCTAGATGTACTTCTCACACCCAGTACTCTTCCCCTGACCTCTCAGCCCACTTCGGGCTACGTGGGGAGCCTCATTGTGAGGCCCAATGGCCGTAAGATTCAAAAAGCCATCACATTAGCATTAGATGGGACTCAACTACCCAAGAGGACCGGCCATTATTCTGCTTCAGGGTAAACACTCAGGGCGCTGAAAGGGCTGCTGTGTCAATGTTTTCAAAAACCAAAAGCATTACTAATCCCCCCCAAACACCCTTTTATGCTGAACATTAACAGGCATTTTTGTTTGCACCGATTAATACATAAATATTGAAGGCCTAAGTGAGCAGAAGGAGGGGTGGCGGTGAAACTGTGGCGGAAGGAAAGACGGGCTCCTGCATGGAATAGATAATGCCTGCTGGCTTTGTGGGGCTTTTAAGGAGTGGCCAAGGCCAACAGCCATTGGATTTTAGCTGCGCTACACCCACTTCCAAACTGGTCAATTAAACCAGTAAAGGAGGGGCCAATTAGCAAGTCTTGGCTTATGATAACTGCTAATTTAATTCATTTAAAAGGAGACGCTGGAAAAAGTGGGTGTGTTCAGTGGAGGTAGAGAGAAGGAAAAAAAATGCTCACCTCTTTTTAAAGTGCCTATAATCAATAATTTTATATGAAGACAAAATCACATAACTTCTTAATGCTGACTTTTAGACTCATTGATAAATTAGCCTTGGCCACTTGAGATTAAATGATCTAATCTTTTTCTTTCATGACAGCTTCTGCTTAAATAATTGATTTCTGTGATATTATGAGCAAGCCTTGACATTAGCATCAGTCCACCAGCAAAATTCCAGTAGAATTCAACAGCAACCTGTGACTTGGTCACTATCACAAGCTACTTTGGCCAGTGGGACATTCTGTTCTATAGTCTCTGCAAAAGTTAGCTGAAGTAAAAAAGCTATAGCATTTATTGGGGAAAAAAGAACAAGTACTGCACATTTATCATGAGGTCACCAACTTATTAGATGCAAACTTGAAACTTTAAAACAAATTTTTATGAATAATCACGCAAATTTATGATTAAAAAAAATTCAAATCTAAAAGTCTTTATGATAAATTACAAATTTATGAGAAAAAGTTTGCAAATTCATGAAAACAAAACCTTTACAAGTTTATAAGAAAAGTTATTATTTTATTTAGCGAATGCAAAGTCCTTAAGCCAAGCAGTTGCCTCCTGGTTTGCTGTATGGAGGGTGTGTAATCCTCCTTCCAGTCTTTGGAGCGGGCAAGCCTCTATGATGTGTTCCATTGTTTGCTCCTCTCCACATGCGCACAGTGGGCTAGGGCTACTGCCCCATCTGTGAAGGCTGGCCAAGCAGGGGCCATGTCCAGTCCTGAAGCGATTGAGTGTAGACCACTGTCTCCTTGGGAGGTTGGTGCCCGGGACCTGTTGGTTGGGGTTTATCACCAGCTGTTTGTTTGGGACCTCCTTGGTCTCCCATTCCTCTTGCCAAGCTGTCTGGATGGTAAAGTCAGCTGGGGGAGGGTTTTTCCAAATCGGCCGTCTGGATGAAAGTCGGGCAGTGGGTGGGGTGTAGATATCTGCATGGATTGGTAAGTGAGGAAAATCTTTAACTTTTTGGAGCATCCTTTGAGTTAATGCTGCTCGCCGGATGTGTGGAGGGGCTATGTTTGACAGTACAGAGAGCCAGGGGAGTGGTGTTGAGCGGATTGTTCCAGTTATAGTTCTCATTGTTGAGTTGAGCTGGGTGTCTACATGGTGTGTGTAAGATGACCTGGACCAGACAGGGGCACAATATTCTGCTACAGAGTATGAAAGGGCCAGTGCTGAGGTGCGCAGGGTGGAGACTGCCGCCCCCCATTTTGCACCAGCGAGCTTGCAGAGCAGGTTGTTTCGTACTTTCACCTTAGCAGCCGTCCCCTTTAGATGTTCCTTGAAGGATAAGGTCCTATCAAGGGTCACTCCAAGATAAGTTGGATTTGGGGCATGCTTAAGCTTGAGTCCGCTCAGGTGGATGTTTAGTTCTCTGGCAGCTTTTGCATTGTGGAGATGAAATACACTGGAGACGGTTTTTGCTGGGCTTGGTTTTAGGCGCCAGATTTTGCAGAACTGGTCCAGTTTAGCAAGATCTTCCGTGAGCACCCGTTCCAGTGGTTCAAAGTCTGGTGCTTGGAATGCCAAACAGATGTCGTCTGCATAGATGAATTTGCGGGATTTTGTAGTAGGCAGGTCGTTTATGTAGAGGTTGAACAGAGTTGGAGCTAGAACTGAGCCTTGTGGGAGTCCGTTTTTCTGCATTCTCCATGCACTTGTGTTCTGACTGAGGTGGACTCTGAACCTTCGGTTGGTCAGCAGGGTTTTTATAATTGCTGTTGCCCAAGCAGGGATCGCCTTTATAAGTTTCAGGAGGAGGCCTTTGTGCCAGACCGTATCATAGGTGGCTGTAAGATCGAGAAACACAGCCCCTGTCTTCAGTCTGCTCTCGAAGCCATTTTCGATGAAGGTGGTTAGGGCCAGTACTTGTTCTCCTGTACTGCGGTCCTTGCGGAAACCTGCTTGATCCACACTTAGAATATCCTCTATTTCTGGGGAAATGCGTTGCAATATTAGGCGCTCCATGATTTTGTAAGGAACGCTGAGTAGGGAGATTGGGCGGTAGCTTGCTGGTAGTTTGTGGTCTTTGCCAGGTTTTGGGATGGCAATGACCTTTGCTGCCCGCCATTTCTTTGGGATCGAGTTCGTTTGTGTGATCCTTGTGTAGAATTGTGTCAACCAGGTTAGGGCTCGGGGGCCAAGATTTTTCATGAATTCTGGGAAGATGTTATTGTATCCTGCTGCCTTTCCACATTTCAGGCCCTGTAGGACTTTCTCCAGTTCAGCAGCCTCGAAGGGTTCAGGGTTCGTTTCCTCTACAGGCATTTTTTGGTGTTTTTTTAGCTCAGTTGTAACTGCTCTTCTGGTGTCTTTGTCTTTGGGTGCTTTGGCGATAGTCAGTAGGTGGGATGCAACTTGGTTGGGTGTGACGGATGCTCGGCTTTGGCTAGGGGGCTTCTGTGCAGCTCCTAGGCGACGGATGAGGCTCCAACATTTCCTGCTAGAGTGGGTAAAGCTCCAGTCAACAACTGTCTCCTCCCATTTCTTTCGCCGGGCTGTATTTAGCGATTCAATGAGATGGTCTGCTATCTCTGGGTTCCCTGATGTTTGATAGGATTGTAGGAGGGCAGCACTTTCTCCGTCCAAACATGGGACATAGAGGGGTCGGTAGCCTCGTGGGATTGCAGTATGGGCAGCCTTGAAGATTGCGCTGCAGAAGCGGTTGTATGCTTCATCTACAGTGATGGTGTGGAGTGGGATGGTAACAACGCTCCGGTCCAGAGTTTCACTGAATTTCTTCCAGTTGGCTTTGCGGAAGTTCCAGCGCATCTTCCTTGGGCTGTATATGACTGGAAGTTGTAGGCCAATGTGTACAAGCAGGGGCCGGTGTTGGCTGTGTGGAAAATCATCAAGAATGAGGATCTGTGTAGGATATGGCTCCCCATTCAAGAAAAGTAATTTAAGATTAAAAAAATGCAACTATATGATAATAATAAAAATCCATCCATCTTCTTGCACTTAATCCTAATCACAGTTTTTAAATAAAAAGGCTGTAGAATAAAGTCACAAATTTACAAGAATTAAAGTCACAAACCTGAAAGGAAAAAGCTGCCAATTCACAGATAAAAACTAAGGGCCCATTAGCTCAGACAGAGGTCACTGGAGATGATCATTTTTGAGAGATCAAAAACTGACCTGATCTCTCAATGATCTCTCAAAGCGACCAGGACAGCTTGATAAGAGACCAGGAGAGATCGATGAGGGATCATGGAGAGTTTGTTGGGTGACCAAAGATATATTTGAGAGGTTTCTAGCGCTCTTCTACCTCCTTTACACAGAGGTGGAGATCGTTGAGAGATTGTTTTGGAATGAATCAAAGCTGTGTAAAGGGGGTATAACTTATTACTGATGCAGTCATTGCCTTTGTACTGAGCACAGTGACACTTTGAACTACTATACCTTTATTTACTTTTGTTGTGGCTCTAGTGTGAATTTTGGTTGAAGAATTTTTTTTTGTTGTAGACTTTGTCAATCCCTTGACTAGTGACAGGGCTGGTACCCCCTAACTCTGGAGAACTACTATCCACAATGGTTGCTGAGCACTATGGTTAACATCTAACCCTGACTAGGAGGCTCTATCTGGATATCTGAACGTATTTTTCCAGTTGCGAGGGCCTCTTTTTACAAGAACCCTTCTATCGTAAGTAACAAGTTGAGACAAGATGTTTAAAGGTTTCATTTGAACCATATGTCACGTCCATCAACTGTGAATCCTAACACAAGGAAGAGAAGGAGGGGTCGGTGTGCAGTCACATTTTGCGCCACTGTTGTCCGTCTGCTTGCTGACAGCAGCATTTGCAGCACTGTGACTGCTAGCGCCAGAGGTGTTACTTTTCCTCCTTTGACTTTTTGGATTCATCACCCAATGAGCACAGGCTGTGACCCATAAATCGGCCCATGGGTACGCTTCCGGGGCTCGGCTGTGCATGCGCTGAAAGGTAGCAAATTCCATCTCAACGATGAGTCAGTAAATGGTTTTAGGGAAACAGTGCGTGCGGCCCATAATCAAAGAAACGTGCATGTCAAGGATAAAGATCTGGGGTGATTTTGCTCTAGGTTGAATTTGCTCCAGTTAACCAATGACTCAGTAGCCCAGTTAAGAGTTAAAATTTGCTTTTCTTTCTCATGAGGATGGCATATAAAACAGACAAGTTTCATACACCGTGGAACAACAGTCAATAGCAATTATATAATTAGATACCAAAATAAATAGCACTTTTCTTCTGTCCTGCACATCCAGACTTATTCTAAACAAAATTTAATGCATTTCAATCTTTACTGGCAGCCATGATTTCACATCCTCAACATGATGAGCTGTGTCAAAGCTAAACATGACAATAAGATGGCTGGTTTGGCGCACATTCAAAAATGTTAATTGACTGCCTCGGCGACGATTTGACAAGCGAGCCTTTGTGATCGATGTTATCATTGCCCTTTTCCCTCAGAGAGAACATCTCTCGGGATAAAGCAAATACCGCTTCGCATTTGCCTTGACGAGCACCAATAATCCCGGGACCAGGATATGGCGGCGTATAAAAGTGTAATGATGACAAAAGACTGCCAGCTGCTTGGCTTACTGTACACAGTGCAGACACAACAAACGAGTTACAATAATTAAACACAGGAAGGAGTGGGGGATCCTCTGGAGAGACTGCTTCCTTGAATACTTTATGTTGACTTAACTGATGCCAGCTCAAACTTTCTCGGAGAGCGCGGGGAGAGACAGGCTGTCATTTTGTTTTCATTAATATGGTGGAATTGCATGAGCCACGTATTTCAGAAGTGCTGCATTCAACAGCACATTTTCTGAAGATTAAATCCCTTAAAAAACACAAATATTGAATCATTTGACTCATGCGTGCTGTGCTGTAAGGAGGGTTGCAGCTAATCACGATTAATTGAACAATTTACCTTGATTCCATTTTTTCCAACAGTTTTTACATTTTTTTTATTTATTTGGGGAAACATACAGAGGTGTGCCAAACATAGTGCATCCAGAAAGTATTTACAATGCTTCATTTTTTTCCCACATTTTCTTATGTTACAGCCTTATTCCAAAATGGATTAAATTCATTTTTTTCCTCAAAATTCTACACACAATAACCCATAATGACAATGTGAACAAAGTTGTTTGGTTTTTTTTTTTTGAGATTTTTGCAAATTTATTAAAAATAAAAAACTAAGAAATCACATGTACATAAGTATTCACAGCCTTTGCCATGAAGCTGAAAATTGAGCTCAGGTGCATCCTGTTTCCACTGATCATCCTTGAGATGTTTCTACAGTTTAATTGGAGTCCACCTGTGGTAAATTCAGCTGACTGGACATGATTTGGAAAGGAACACACCTGTCTATATAACAATGGCTGAAATGCTAAACCTGCTTTCTGAAAAATGCACTGTTTTGAGAAAACTAAAAAAACCTTTGTTTTCTTGCAGAATGCTATTTTTTAAGGATACCCAGTACCATAATACACCATTTTGGACTATATTACTATATTATGTGTTAACAATACCACCTACTATCTGCACTTTGCAAAGCACTAATGCCTAAGTGCATTTTTCAGATAGAAGGTTTTGCTTTTTGGCCATCGGTAAGGTCCCACAGTTGACAGTGCATGTCAGAGCACAAACCAAGCATGAAGTCAAAGAAATTGTCTGTAGACCTCCGAGACAGGATTGTCTCGAGGCACAAATCTGGGGAAGGGTACAGAAAAAATTCTGCTGCTTTGAAGGTCCCAATGAGCACAGTTGCCTCCATTACCCATAAATGGAAGAAGTTCAGAACCACCAGGACTCTTCCTAGAGGTGGCCGGCCGTCTAAACTGAGCGATCGGGGGAGAAGGGCCTTAAGTCAAGGAGATGACCAAGAACCTGATGGTCACTGTCAGAGCTCCAGCGTTCCTCTGTGGAGAGAGGAGAACCTTCCAGAAAGACAACCATCTCTGCAGAAATCCACCAATCAAGTCTGTATGATAGAGTGGCCAGATGGAAGCCACTTCTTAGTAAAAGGCACATGGCAGCCCACCTGGAGATTGCCAAAAGGCACCTGAAGGACTCTCTGACCATGAGAAACAAAATTCTCTGGTCTGATGAGACAAAGATTGAATTCTTTGGTATGAATGCCAGGTGTCATGTTTGGAGAAAACCAGGCACTGCTCATCACCAGGCCAATACCATCCCTACAGTGAAGCATGGTGGTGGCAGCATCATGCTGTGGGAATGTTTTTCAGTGGCAGGAACTGGGAGACCAGTCAGAATAGAGGGAAAGATGAATGCAGCAATGTACAGAGACATCCTGGATGAAAACCTGCTCTACAGCGCTCTTGACTTCAGACTGGGGTGACAGTTCACCTTTCAGCAGGACAACGACCCTAAGCACACAGCCAAGATATCAAAGCAGTGGCTTCAGGACAACTCTGTGAATGTCCTTGAGTGGCCCACCCAGAGCCCAGACTTGAATCCAATTGAACATCTCTGGAGAGATCAGAAAATGGCTGTGGACCGACGCTTCCCATCCAACCTGATGGAGCTTGAGAGGTGCTGCAAAGAGGAATGGGCGAAACTGCCCAAAGATAGGTGTGCCAAGCTTGTGGCATCATATTCAAAAAGACTTGAGACTGTAATTGCTGCCAAAGGTGTATCAACAAAGTACTGAGCAAAGGCTGTGAATACTTATGTGCATGTGATTTCTTAGGTTTTTATTTTTAATAAATTTGCAAAAATCTCAAAAACTTTTTTTCACGTCATTATGGGGTATTGTGTGTAGAATTTTGAGGGAAAAATGAATTTAATCCATTTTGGAATAAGGCTGTAACATAACAAAACGTGGAAAAAGTGAAGCACTGTGAATACTTAACGGATGCACTGTATAATGCACCTCTATATCACTAGAACTGATCTTCTGCTCGTCTAACATTAGCAGCTTTGTTTTTAGCAGGATGACTCTGAAGGAAAAGAGGTCAGTTTGCATGGAGAGACTTATTAAATACATTAAATATCAGCTGGTACCACATTGTTATACTGTTATTCACCAACATCCATCCATCCTCTACCGCTCATCCGGGGATCCAGGTCGTGGGGGCATCAGTCCAGGCAGAGCAGCCCAGACTTCCACCCAGTTCATACAGCACCATGATCCCCATGATCCCTCCTACAGGAGGTGAGCCCACTGGGTCCTTGATGTAATGTTTTTTATGGAGATCTACTACACTGCTCTTTGTCTGGCCCTTCACCCAGGACCAGTTTGCCTCGTAAGACCCCACCAGGGGCAGGTTGCCCCCCGACAACATAGCTCCTGGGATCATTCGGGCACTCAAACCCCTCCACCACGATATGATGGCGATCCATAGAGGGGAGCACTATTATTTCATACTGAAATTAACAAAGCATTTATTTACAGTATGTAACACACACAGTGGGGAAAATATTGGGGGAGAGGGGGCGTTGGCATGGGAAAAATGATGTCAATTTTCTTGTCTAAATGTCAGTTTTGGTCATTTTTCAGTTAATCACCGAACCCTAGTTGTAAGTGAGACACAGTAACATACCTGTTACAATCTGACACGCCACTGAGTTGCTGCACTTATAGAACACCCGCGCACACTGAGGCATCAGCTTTGCATCAACCTCCATCATGGCTTTCTTGAATGTTGTGCCAAATCCTTCTGCTACACACTTTACATCAGCAACCTTTAGGTCATCATCAGGGACGGTGAGCGAGAGCGAAACTGAAGCACTGTGGCAATCGGAGGACAACAGAGTGTAGCACTCTACTGATCCGCACGCCACCTTCGTCGCTGTTTGACATGAAGTCCGTTTGGTGGGATCGTCCTGAACTGCAGTTACATGAAACTCCACGGCCGCACCCTTGGGTAACGCAGGTACCACGGCGACCAATAATGGCACAGGCTTGATTGCAGATTCGAACAAGAAGTCCTGCAATGTAGACAGATGGCACCAAAATGAATTAGGAGGAAAATTATACGTTACACACCACAATCAAATGTATGGCCCTCCTGCTGAGTTTCACGCTGTGGTTTTTGAACAAAAACACTACTCCATCATCATTATTGTAAAGTCATAAAATGCTACAATGCAAGGACAGGCTTTTTACTTGATGGACTGACAGGCTATCAATTAATGTGAGATTGTGAGGTGACCCTTTGTAATGATAGAGCAGAAACAATTTGAGAAAAGATTCCATCTTGCTTGTGGCCAACGTAAATAAAATGCACAAATGCACTCGCTGTGAGCTGCATTTGCTAGCATGACAGGTCCAATCAAAGATCTCACCTTTCTAAGAAGATCATTCACAACATATTATGACCGTTTTCACCACACAGATTTGGTGGCAAATGGCTGCAAATATAGCTTGAGGGGATAAAATGCCTTTTTTTCCTTCACTGGACTGAGGGCCATTAGTGATAACAAAATGTCTTGGAGCAGTGCTACAATGCATCCCTCTAATAATACTTGGTTGTGGCTTCATCTGCTAATGGGAGAGAAATGAGTGTTTTATATAACCGTCATTTCAGTCAGTCGATAGGGCAAACACACTTAACCCCCCCAGCCCCCCTTGCAATTTTCTGGATCAATTTTCATCCACTTACACCCCACTTTGTAAGTGCAAAATAATAACAGGTTACTTACATTTTATTTTGATATTCACTCACAAAACAGAAATCATTGACAAGAGCAGATGGCACCCCCTTTTTCGTCCCTTCGACAGAAAGACCCGCCATGACCCAAAACACCAGATTCACCGAAGCAGCACTTACCTTCAGATTAAACTATAGCAAACACATAATTGTGTATCAACAGCTAACCTCTTAACTTGAGTGAAAAAATTTGAAAAAGGTGTCTTCAACAAGTTTGTGCTAAGGAGTCAGGTTAAGATCTCTCTACTCCGCTGATTTGGAGGGGGAGCTGGTGCGTCGACAATAATCACACGGGCTGAACAATAACCATGTCAGCGCAGACCTCTTAGCATGTCAGACAAAGTGACAGCACACATACGTGTCCTACGCTTTGATAAATGTTATATTAGCACTTCTGGCAGATGCTAGGTATTCTCCTAGAGGGAACGGCCGCTGTACTTGTCAATAGTGATTGAACATGGAAGGGAGAGTTGGACCTGGGCAGAGGAGTGACAGGACAGAGGGGCCTTGCTCACCCAGGCTTAAAGGCCACCCTGCAGGCCTTGGATGCAGAGGTACTTCTGTATTCCAGAGCGATCGTCTGCAACGAGATCAGTGGAGTTGAGAGCTGGTCTCTAGCCTCTGGCAGGACTTTTTCTTTGTCATGGCACAGTTCCCGACTTTTGTCTGAGCTGTCGGATGAGGTTACATCTGTCCCTGTGTGTTTCTTTATTAATGCATCTACCACAATGGTACCTGAGGTGTTCTGTAAAACTAACTGTGGTCAAGCTCCAAAATAGTGTTTCTGTATGCGTTATGTCAGGGTATCTATCAGCAGGTTTACAGAAGTTAAATTTAAGCCTTTTGCCACCATTTTCAATGCCACTTATTCAAATTTAGGACCTCACACATGCAAAATGGAAAAGTATGTGGCCACAATACAATTAGCCTTGTCCAATTATTTGAAATTGCTGCAAATTACTGCAAATTTTGGCTCACCAAATGTTAAAAATTTCCCCATAACTGAGGTTGTCAAAAAATAATTCATTACACAAGTAAAATACCTGAAACTAGCTCCTCCCCCTACATATGAAAGTCATGACTTAATAGGGAAAATGTGGCAAATTTATAAAAAAGTGACAAATTTACAAGAAAAAAAGTAGTACATTTATGAGAAAAATAATACATTTAAGAGACAAACTGGAAATTTATGTGAGCAAAGTGACATCTAAGAGAAAACAATGGAAAATTTATGATCACATTTATCATATCTGTGGCATTTCTAGTTTGCTACTGAGTGTGAGGCGGTCGGGATGAGAATTGGCACCTCCAAGTCTGAGTCCATGGTTCTCAGCCAGAAAAGGGTGGATTGTCCTCTCTGGGTTGGGGGACAAGCTCCTGTCCCAAGTGGAGGAGTTCAAATATCTCAGCGTCTTATTCACAAGTGAGGGGAGAATGGAGAGGGAGATTGACAGATGTATCAGAGCAGCATCTGCAGTGATGCGGACGTCGTACCAGTCTAGTGCGGTGAAGAAAGAGCTGAGCTCTAAAGTAAAGCTGTCGATTTACCGGTCAGTCTATGTCCCTACCCTCATTTATGGTTACAGACTTTGGGTAATGACCGAAAAAATGAGATCACGGACACAAGGGGCTGAAATGAGCTTTCTCTGGAGGGTTGCTGGACTCACCCTTAGAGATAGAGGAGCTCAGGCATCCAGGAGAGGCTCAGAGTAGAGCCGCTGCTCCTCCACATCAAAAAGAGTCAGTTGAGGTGGTTTGGGCATGTTCCACTGGGAGGAGACCCCGGGGAAGACACAGGAGACAATGTCTCTCAGCTGGCCTGGGAATGCTTTGGTATCCTTCTCTGAAGCGCTGGAGGAGGTGGCTGGGGGAAGGGAAGTCTGTGCATCTCTACTTGGACTGCTGCCTTCACAACCAGGACCCTCAAAAAAGCAGTAGAAGATGGATGGATGGAATTTCTATGACTTTCAAAAAGCAGATTTAAGGACTGATTGTTATTTTTACCTCCATCAAGGAGGTAATGTGATCATGTTGGTTTGTTTGTCCGATTGTTAGCAGGATTACACAAAAACTACTGGACAGATTTTGAAGAAATGTTCTTCAGAGGTGGCCCCTGGGTTACGGATTAACCCCTTAGATTTTAGGGGTCATCTGCATCAGGATGCAGATTCTGAATCACTTTTTCCACTTTCTTTACCATCACAAGATAGGGCCTTGGCAGAGTTATGAGCTCACAGTATGTAAAGAAATAAAGGACACTCACAGAGCACATCCCTTGCAATATTAAAGAAAAAGAAAAAGAGATCCAGAATCCACATCCTGACCTGGATCACCTCAATAATCTAATGAGATCATCTGTAGCTCAAACAGATAGACAAACAGACAAAGAAACTAGAAAAGCACTCAGAGTGCATACCTCTGCCAAGGCTCCTTCCATCCCTCATGGATCACCAACAAGTTCTGGTGAAAATTGCATCAAAGTCTATCCACTAGTTTTGGAGTATTCTTGCTAACACACTGTGAGAAGATAAGAGCCTAGGTGGAGGTATGCGTTCTTAGATCATCACCAAAATGTAACGGGCTCCTCTCTAGCCCAAGGATCACCTCTGGTGAAAAGTTCATCCTAATCCATCCAGTAGTTTGTGTGTAATCCTGCAGCACAAATACAAACGAGGGCCTTGGTGGATGTATGTACTCTCAGATCATCACCAAAATTTAATGGGTTCATCCTTGGTCCTAGGGCTACATTTGGTGAAAATTTCATCAAAATCCATCCAGTAATTTTTGCTTAATCCTACTAATAGACAGACAAACCACCCCAATTACATTACCTCCTTGATGGAGGTAATAAGCCAGCCATTTCTGAGCGGGCCTTGGTGGAGGTATGCGCTCTCTGAGTGCCCTCTAGTTACGGATAAATTAATTTAATTCTTTTTAAAGTTATGCCTGTGGTCTTACTTCCCCGTCACACTGATTTCTCCTGACCACTGATTAATGCAATAAAACACAAAGTTTGATATACTGTGGGGCTGAGATGCTGGACTGGCAAGTTGGGACGGTTGGCAGGTGGCAGAGGTTGTGTATGTGTTTTGCTCTCCACCAGCCACTTAACGCAATCCATCTCATCACCTTGTGCCAATTCCGTTCCAGGGCATGCAGCCATTCCCCGCGTCCTCCCTCACTTGCTGGGCAGCAGGTAAAAGCATACAGTCTGAATCTGCTGCGCTCAGCTCTCTGCACTGATGGGGTGTGACCTGCTTCTCCTCGTGTTTGTTTTCTTTCTCCCCATTTTCCTCCCTTTAACTCGTGTCCATGTGCCTGGAGCGTGTGGTGGATTGGAGGGTCGAGAGGCGTGAAAGCCGAACGGTAAACATGGTAATAAGGAAGTGGTGTAAAGGCGGAGAGCAGCGGGGAGCTGATGGGACTTGCCCTGCTTAGCCAGTTCCCCTACATTTCCTGCCCAGCGGGATGCCTTCAGCATGTGGTTCTATGCCTCAGCACTTACTGCACTACTGTCAGTCTGCTATAATATCTTTCCCCATTCACTCCCTTTTCTACAGACTCCAGTACAATCTGAAGCTCATCAGAGTACTGTGTAAATGAAACACAGAGCCATGTCAGTAGGGTGAGGAAAAGTTCAAATATGTATGGGGGAATTTCAAAAATCACAGCAGTGGCCACACTTTCTGCTAGGCAAGCAAGTTTGCTGTCTTTTACCCCCCAAAAACCCTCTCTATAATGTAAAATCATTACTCATAAGCTCCATTAATCATGGTTCAAATCTCAATAAGCCCAAACTTTACAGTTTTCTCCTTTTTTGTGAAATAAAAGGCTTGTAAATTGTGCATCTGTGGAAAAAATATAGCTCAGAAAACAATAAACTCCCTATTTTTTCACAGTGCACTGCTGTTACACAAAGGGATGTCTGTTAAACATTTATCAACCTCTCACATCACCATCCCACTGTTCATCAAATCCTTTGCACGCAAACACAGAGAAACGCAGCTCTTTGTGGCTTAATGCACCGTAAACACAATTTCACACTTGTAGCGACTCCAGTATGCTTCCAATTAACCCTGCAAGATTCCTCATACACCTGATTAGAGAAATTGTCAATGCTTAACAACAACATGGCCTTGTGGCGTTGGAGACAGACCAGGAATTTGTGTTTCATAACCGTGCACGTTACAGGTCTGATGACTGAAAAGTACACCTTCAAATTTTTGTAGGGGAGTGTAAGAAAGCAATATGGTATCAGATAACAGGTTTTAAATTAGAATTCTTAAACATGCAGTGGGTACAAGAAAAAAAAAATCACCCCTAATCACAATAATCCCATTTTGTGGCTTTGCAGCCTGAAATAGGGACTGATACAATTTTTGTTTTATCCAGCTGTATTTACACAGTGCAACTTATTGTCATGATTTACTCTCCAGAGAGGGAAAAAGGCACCAAACACCGGCCGTGAATTTGCAGGGTTTATTAACACACACAGAAAACAGTCACTTGACGAAAAAACTCAGGAGCACAGGGAACAGAAATAACCAGCGAAGGCAAGCGTGATCGCCAGCTTAACTAGGAGACGAAACCCAGAAAACTAGAGAGCAAAATAGGTGGGCTAAGGCGAGAGAAATCACTGCTAAACCTGGATACAAACAAAACACAAGCCGCACAAAGGCAGAGGACTTACATGTGTAAAGGGAGAGCTGAAAGTATGACGCTGCGCCCAGCAATGGAGCGCAGCCTCTAAAATAGGAAGGAAACATAATCAACACAGTGACAACCGGTGTGGACTCACATGAGCGGGGGGAACCATAACTAGTAATGAAAATCACCTGGCAGAGATGAGAGAGGAGCGGCAGAGCTTGACAGCTGACAGACCCACGCCCCCACGGAAGGCCAACCCGAGGGCGTCGCTTCACAGCTGTCAAACCCAGAAGACATCACAGCAAAAGGATCAAAAACAATAACAGACAAGAAATAACTTGCAACTAAGACATGATATGACAAAGGCAAGCTAAACAATAACAAGGAAAACATGGGAGACAATAAGAAAACTCAAAATGCAAATCAATACACAAATAAATATAACGACAGAGAAGAACCTCAAGACTGAGCCTGGGAGGAACTCCTGCTCAGCACGTAATGCAACAATACACAGAAAAATATGACAAACAGGAAAGTCATGAAACTGAACCCGGGAGGAACCCCAGCCCAGTTCCATGACAGAGCTCCCCTCTCAAGGGGTGGATACCAGACACCCGAAGTAACATCAACAGAGGAAAAAAAAAGAAAATGCCCCCCCCCCAAGCAGGAACAACAACCATCAACCCAGGGCAGGACGTACAGGGAAACAGGTCAGGAGGGAACAAAAAACAACCCCGCTCAGGGCCCACACCAGAGAAACGCAAAGTTAACCCCCTCAAGACCAAAAAACACAGAATTAAGCCCCCCAGGCCAAGGAGTTCGAGAGTTCGGGGGCCAACCAAAGTTCCAGATGTGGCGGACAACAACGTGGTCCAAGTCGGGTGGCCTGCCAGAAAACATGGGCCACCCAACCCAATGGCTCCGTCCATCAGGCAGCCGCCCAGAGTCTCTAAGCCACCTGAATAAAAGGGGTGGCCCGGGAGGCAGCTCCCCCACTGGAAGACCCAATGATGGGGGGGTGAGCCAAGGAAGGGGCACCAAGACGGCATCAGGCTGAGGAGTAAGGGAGATCACAACACTCTCGGTGGCCCTGGACAGGAACAATGCTACACCCGCGGGGGTCCTGGTCTGGGACACAGCAGTACCCACGGCGACCTCTATGGAAGGAGCTGGACCCTGGGTGACGTCGGGCAGTGATGGTAGAGGACGGACCCCGGTGGCGTCCAGCGGAGAAACAACGCCTTCGGTGGTTTCGGGCAGGAAAGTAGTTGCGCCCGCAGGGATCCCAGCCTGGGACATGTCTGCACCCCCGGTTATCTCGGCTTGGGACAAGGCTGCACCCGCGGAGGCTCCGGGCTGCAGCTCAGCAGCACCCGAGGGGGGCCCCGGCTGGACCAAGGTTGCACCCACGGTGGGCCCCGGCTGGGCCTTGGCAGCATCCGCGGTGGCTCCAGGCTGGAGTTCTGCTGGATCCTCAGCGACCTTGGGTGGCGGACCTGTATCTTTGGAGGCTTCTGGTGATGTAGGATCCTCTCTGGTGACCCTGGAAGAGACCTCAGAGATAGCATAGAGAGAAGAGGGGTCAGGGCTGCCGGCAGCGGCGGAGCCCGGTGAGGTGAGTTCAGGTGCAGCTGCTGGCTGCACCTGACTCTCCTCCCCAAGTGCCAGGGCAAGATTGCTCCAATTCAGAAGAGAGAAAAAACAAATGAGAGCACTTGCCTGGGCTCGAGCTCCACCACCGTCCAGGACTCCGTCGATCCAGACGATGTCTCGGGCCCAGTCCATTGGAGGTCAGGCTCCAACTCTGCTGCAGGGGCTTCCGCAGCAGGCAAGATGGTAGGCGTGGTCCAGGTCTTCTCCAGCAAGGTGACCCGCGAAGGTGGCTCCCCCGTAGCGGGTTCTGGAGGTGACCTCCCTGTTGGCGCTGGATCCAGGGTAGCTGAATCCGGGTAATGCCGTCTCGTCAGCGTGCACTTTGGGTCGGAGGCAGCGCTCTCCCTCTGTCCAGTCTGTGGATGCGAGGCTGGACCTTGGTCCTCCGGGCCCGCATGCTCCTCCGTCATCCGGGGATTCAGTCCCAGGGCTGGCGGACACTCAAGGGCGAGAGGAGGAGACACGAGGGAAACGGCTGAGAGACAATTATCTGCAGCAGGGGAGAAAACCCAGTGGACTGCGGGGACTGGGTTTCCTCTCTGGGAACCAGGCAAGAATATTCATCTTTTATCAGTTGAGAACAAGAGTTCACTTGCCTATACTCCTGGAG
This sequence comes from Pholidichthys leucotaenia, assembly GCA_020510985.1. Classification (NCBI taxonomy): domain Eukaryota; kingdom Metazoa; phylum Chordata; class Actinopteri; order Cichliformes; family Pholidichthyidae; genus Pholidichthys; species Pholidichthys leucotaenia. Next base: position 118,754,939 of record CM035842.1, read on the forward strand.
CACAATGGTCCCTGCTGCAACAGGCCCAGAGTCATTTCCTTCCGTGGTTAAGGCAAGCTGGCGGTCCTCAGAAGAACATGGAGGTGCCGCATCCACAGGAAGGATCGCAGGTGGAAACTTGGGCTTCGTAGGCACTGGCCTCCTCGGTGCCAAAACCAGGGGATGCTCGTTTGCTGGCCCTAGCTTGAGGATACAGCTGGCTCTCCTCCCCCTGGTAGGGCATGGTGGTGGCACAGAGCTGAGAGTAGCAGAATCCCCTGACCCTGCTGCCACCTGGTGGTTTTCCCTCAGGACCAACGGATACTTAGGGGAGACAGGAGGAGGTGATGAAAAAATGGTTACAGCTGCTATTGGCGAGGACCCGGTGGAATGTACCCCCCCACACACACCAGGAATTAGGCAAGCAGTTTCAGTAGCAAGAGGAAAAGAATGAATGGAAACTTGCCTGGATTCCTGGGAAGCGACGGTGTCAGCTGCGGTTCCAGGCTCAGGCTCCGTCTCTCCAAGAGCCTCGAGCGCCGTCTGCGTGAAGGATGATGGTGTAGGCTTGAGGTGAGAGTGACGGGTCCTCTGCCCCCGTGAGCACTTCTTCTTCTGCCCGGGTTGAACGGAGGAAGAACCTTCAAAAAACTCCTCTAGCCGCTGCTTGGTCTCAAAAATCATGGTGAGGAGAGGCGTTAAACCCAGGTAGCTCCAAAGATTGGGGCAGCTCTCAACCAGCCCGGCTGCGTTGACCACGAAGCCATAAGTGGCCTCGGGAGTGGGGCTGGCTTGAGCTTTAGAGGCAAAATCTATAGCCAGGTCTGCCACCGCACACTCCTCTCTACTCAACCCTAAAATGCTCAAACTCACGGTTGTCATCCTTCACAATTCCTCCACACAAGAGGCAGTAACACATACAAAGGGGAAAAAAACAAACTCATGACTGCTGGTGCCCACAGGGCAGCATCATTCTGTCATGATTTACTGTCCAGAGAGGGAAAAAGGCACCAAATGCTGGCCATGAATTTGCAGGGTTGATTAACACACACAGAAAACAGTCACTTGAGGGAAAAACTCAGGAGAACAGGGAACAGAAATAACCAGCTAAGGTGAGCGTAATCGCCAGCTCCACCTGGAGCCAAAACTCAAAAAACAAGAGAGCAAAATAGCTGGCCTAAGGCGAGAGAAATTGCCGCTTAGATAACAGAACACAAACAGTTACTTGTGGGAAAAAACAGAAGCATGGGTAGCAGAAATAGCCAGCTAAGGTGAGCGTGATCGGCGGCTTAACTAGGGGAACGAAACCCAGAAAACTAGAGAGCAAAATAGCTGGGCTAAGGCGAGAGAAATTGCCGCTAAACCTGGATACAAACAAAACACAAGCCGCACAAAGGCAGAGGATTTACGTGCCTAAAGGAGAGCTGAAAGTATGATGCTGCGCCCAGCAAAGGAGCGCAGCCTCTAAAATAGAGTGGGGCAAAAAAGTATTTAGTCAGCCACCAATTGTGCAAGTTCTCCCAACCCCTAGTGCACAGACAACCTCCGGCCATGCACACTGTGGAGTTATGGTCTGAGGAGACAATGGACACTCTAAAGGACTGTTTTGAAGCCACTGCCTGGAAGCAGCTCTGCGATCCACATGGTGAGGACATCGATGGCCTCATTCACACCTTCACGGGCTACCTCAGCTTCTGTGTGGACAAATCCGTTCCCACCAAGACCATACGGCGTCACTCAAACAACAAACCCTGGATCAACCCTGAGATAAAAACACTTCTGAGAGAGAAGAAGAGGATCTTCAGGTCGGGAAACAGGGAGATGCTGAAGTCCGTACAGAGGGAGCTGAGGAGAAAGATCAGAGAAGGCAAGGACAGCTTCAGGAAGAAGATGGAGGACAAGCTGCAACAGAGTGACATCAGCGGGGTCTGGAGAAACCTCAAAACCATCTCGGGGCTCCAGAATACCTCCCCCCAGGCCACGGGGGGCAGGGAGTGGGCGAACAACCTGAATCTGTTTTTCAATAGATTTGACCAACCGCCCTCCCCCCTGTCTGCACAACAACCACTGCTGCCTCTAAGAAATCAAGTCCTGCTACCCACTCCCCACTCCACCGACACCCCCCCCCACTCCCAACACACAGCCCCCCATCCTGACCCTGACCAAGACCCAGGTGAGGACGGAGCTGAGGAAGATCAAGGCGAGGAAGGCGTCAGGACCGGACGGCATCAGCGCAAAGCTCCTCAAGTCCTGTGCAGACCAGCTGTGTGGGATTGTGACGTATATCTTCAACATGAGCCTGAAACTGGGGAGGGTACCACAGCTGTGGAAAACATCTTGTGTGGTACCTGTACCAAAAACTTCCCACCCCAAAGACCTGAACAGCTTCAGACCGGTGGCCTTGACGTCCCACTTGATGAAGACCCTGGAGAGACTGCTCCTTGCTCATCTCCGCCCCCTGGTGGAACCAGCGATGGATCCACTCCAGTTCGCCTACCAGCATGGCATTGGGGTGGAGGATGCGGTGATCTTCCTCCTTCACCGTTCTCTGTCCCACCTGGAGAAGCCCGGGAATATGGTGAGGATCATGTTCTTTGACTTCTCCAGTGCTTTCAACACCATCCAACCGATGATCCTGAAGGACAAGCTGCTGCGCGCAGGGGTGGACCAGCACCTGTCATCATGGATCCTGGACTACCTCACGAACCGGCCTCAGTTTGTGAGAACCCGGGACTGTGTTTCCGACACGATCATCAGTAGCACGGGGGCCCCCCAGAGAACGGTGCTGGCTCCCTTCTTGTTCACTCTTTATACTGCGGACTTCTCACACAACACAACACATTGCCATCTACAGAAGTTCTCTGATGACTCTGCGATCGTTGGTCTCATCTCCAGCGGAGATGAAGCTGAGTACAGAGGGCTTATCCAGGACTTTGTGGACTGGTGCCATCGGAACTGCCTCCAGATCAACGCGAGGAAAACTAAGGAGCTGGTGGTGGACTGCCGCAGGCATGGGCAGCCCCTCACAGCACCAGTAAATATACAGGGAACAGACATCGAGATGGTGACATCCTACAAGTACCTGGGTATTCATCTGAACAATAAACTAGACTGGTCACACAATACTGACGCACTCTACAAGAAGGGACAGCGCAGGCTGTTCCTGCTGAGGAGACTCAGGTCTTTTGGTGTACAAGGGGCGCTGCTGAAGTCATTCTATGACACGGTGGTGGCATCAGCCATCACTTTTGGAGTGGTCTGCTGGGGCAGTGGCATTACTGCAGCCGATAGGAAGAGACTGAACAAACTGATTAAGAAAGCTAGCTCTGTCCTGGGGCAACGCCTTGATCCGATGGAGGAGATAGGAGAGAGAAGGACGGTGGCTAAACTGTCATCTCTGCTGGAGTCCGAGTTCCACCCTATGCAGGACATACTGGATGCACTGAGGAGCTCATTTAGCAGCAGACTACATCATCCCAGGTGCACAACCGAGAGGTTTCGTAGGTCCTTCCTACCAACGGCTGTCAGACTGTACAACCTAAGCAGGGCTGCTTGCAGAGATAGCAAAAAGACGTAACAAACTAATAGTTTTTTTTTTTTTTTTTTTTTTTTTTTTTGAATGCAAAAGATGCAATAGACTTACACAATGGTCCTCTCCGGCATACAACTAGGAACATACCGGTCGCTATGGAGGGTGAGAATATGTATGGGCACATAATCATACCATGTAGGATAACTAAATAGACGGTTATGCTGTTTCATCCCACCTAGCAACAATGCTCTGCACTGTGTGTGTTTATATATTTACATATTTATTCCATCTAGCTACAATGCTCTGCACTGGGTGTGTTTATATTTATATATCTATATATTTATTCCATCTAGCTACAATGCTCCGCACTGTGTTTTTATATATCTACATATTATTCCATCTAGCTACATTGCTCCGCACTGTGTGTGTTTATATACTTGCATATTTATTCCACCTAGCTGCAATGCTCCATACTGTGGGTGTTTATATATTTACATATTTATTCCATCTAGCTACAATGCTCTGCACTGTGTGTTCATATATTCATATATTTATTCCATCCAGCTACAATGCTCTGCACTGTGTGTCTGTGTGTGTGTGTGTGTATATATATATTTTATAGTAATATGTACATATGTATATTAGCTGCTCTTGCTTGCTTGTTTTTTCTTGCCTTCTGATTGTTGCTCTGAGTGTTGCTATCCCTGTGCTGTTGCAATCCTGGAATTTCCCCGTTGTGGGACTAATAAAGGCTTATCTTATCTTATCTTATTTAAAAGATGAGAGAGGTCTCCAATTTTCATCATAGGTATACCTCACCTATGAGAGACAAAATGAGAAAAAAAAATCCAGAAAATCACATTGAAGAATTTTTAATGAATTAATTGGTAAATTCCTCAGTAAAATAAGTATTTGGTCACCTACAAACAAGCAAGATTTCTGGCTCTCACAGACCTGAAACTTCTTCTTTAAGAGGCTCCTCTGTCCTCCACTCGTTACCTGCATTAATGGCACTTGTTTGAACTCGTTATCAGTATAAAAGACACCTGTCCACAACCTCAAACAGTCAGACTCCAAACGCCACTATGGCCAAGACCAAAGAGCTGTCAAAGGACACCAGAAACAAAATTGTAGACCTGCACCAGGCTGGGAAGACTGAATCTGCAATAGGTAAGCAGCTTGGTGTGAAGAAATCAACTGTGGGAGCAATTATTAGAAAATGGAAGACATACAAGACCACTGATAATCTCCCTCAATCTGGGGCTCCACGCAAGATCTCACCCCGTGGGGTCAAAATTATCACGAGAACTGTGAGCAAAAATCCCAGAACCACATGGGGGGACCTAGTGAATGACCTGCAGAGAGCTGGGACCAAAGTAACAAAGGCTATATCAGAAACACACTACGCCGCCAGGGACTCAAATCCTGCAGTGCTAGACGTGTCCCCCTGCTTAAGCCAGTACATGTCCAGGCCCGTCTGAAGTTTGCTAGAGAACATTTGGATGATCCAGAAGAGGATTGGGAGAATGTCATATGGTCAGATGAAACCAAAATAGAACTTTTTGGTAAAAACTCAACTTGTCGTGTTTGAAGGAGAAAGAACACCATACCTACTGTGAAGCATGGGGGTGGAAACATCATACTTTGGGGCTGTTTTTCTGCAAAGGGACCAGGACGACTGATCCGTGTAAAGGAAAGAATGAATGGGGCCATGTATCATGAGATTTTGAGTGAAAACCTCCTTCCACCAGCAAGGGCATTGAAGATGAAACGTGGCTGGGTCTTTCAGCATGGCAATGATCCCAAACACACCACCCGGGCAACGAAGGAGTGGCTTCGTAAGAAGCATTTCAAGGTCCTGGAGTGGCCTAGCCAGTCTCCAGATCTCAACCCCAAAGAAAATCTTTGGAGGGAGTTGAAAGTCTGTGTTGCCCAGCGACAGCCCCAAAACATCACTGCTCTAGAAGAGATCTGCATGGAGGAATGGGCCAAAATACCAGCAACAGTGTGTGAAAACCTTGTGAAAACTTACAGAAAACGTTTGACCTCTGTCATTGCCAACAAAGGGTATATAACAAAGTATTGCGATGAACTTTTGTTATTGACCAAATACTTATTTTACCGAGGAATTTACCAATTAATTCATTAAAAATTATTCAATGTGATTTTCTGGATTTTTTTTTTCTTATTTTCTCTCATAGTTGAGGTATACCTATGATGAAAATTGGAAACCTCTCTCATCTTTTAAGTGGGAGAACTTGCACAATTGGTGGCTGACTAAATACTTTTTTACCCCACTGTAGGAAGGAAACATAATCAACATAGTGACAACCAGTGTGGACTCACATGAGCGGGGGGAACCATACAGTAACTAGTAATGAAAATCACCTGGCAGAGATGAGAGAGGAGCGGCAGAGCTTGACAGATGACAGAACCACGCCCCCACGGAAATTATTTATGTCTTGAATGGTTGAAGAGTTTTCCAAGGTATATAACAGAGTAAAAATACTGAAATTCTTTATTAATTTCCTTAGGATCCGTAGTGATACCCGAAGAGGTTTGTATTTGTGATATCTGATGAGAGGAAGAGGTCTATGTCTAAGTTGATGAGCCAGTAATCTGCCAGCCTTGTCACCATGTTCGTAGTAGGTACTTCTGTACATTGATCTCCGATTGTAATAAAAGACATTCTTTATACATGTCTGGAGTTGGTGAAGTAGCATACAGGTGATCCAAATGAGCTATACGAGCCGTTAATTCATTCAATCTCTCTCTTCCACATTTTTTCTGAAAACTTACATAAGCTATGATCTGCCCTCATAGATAAGCTTTAAGTGTTTCCCAGAGGGTAGATACTGAAATATCAGGAGTCCTGTCAATACCCAGGAATGTGTCAATTTGATTACTTATCATTTCCAAAAATTTAATGTCTGAGAGAAGACGTGTATCAAAACACCAAAGGGTTTAAAAGTTTGGGGTCACTTAGAAATTTCCTTATTTTTGAAAGAAAAGCACTTTTTTTCAATGAAGATAACTTTAAACTAATCAGTAATACACTCTATACATTGCTAATGTGGTAAATGACTATTCTAGCTGCAAATGTCTGGTTTTTGGTGCAATATCTACACAGGTGTATAGAGGCCCATTTCCAGCAACTATCACTCCAGTGTTCTAATGGTACAGTGTGTTTGCTCATTGCGTCAGAAGGCTAATGGATGATTAGAAAACCCTTGTGCAATCATGTTAGGTCTGCAATGCTGTAATTGCTGCAAATGGAGGATTCTTTGACGAAAGCAAAGTTTGAAGGAAAAAATTATTTCAAATACAAATCATTATTTCTAACCTTGTCAATGTCTTGACTATATTTTCTATTCATTTTACAACTCATGGTGGTAAATAAAAGTGTGACTTTTCATAGAAAACACAAAATTGTCTGAGGTGACCCCAAACTTTTGAACGGTAGTGTAAGTTGAGAGGACAATCCATCTGTATGCTCATTAAGACAGGTGCATGGTCAGAGATTACATTCGGCTCATAAAAACATGATTCCACAGAGGGAAAAATTCTGCTATCAACTAAGAAGTAATCTATGCGTGTATATGTATGATGCACCTGTGGAAAAAAGGAATAAGCCTTACCCATCGGATTACGAGCACACCAAGGATCTGAAATTGAGAACTCACTCATAAAAGCTTTAATTATCCTGGCTGATTGTGAGGAGGAAGCAGATTTTGTAGAGGACCGATCCAGTTCTGGGTTTAACCAGCAGTTAAAGCCCCCCCAAGATAAGGGAATGCGAAGACATATCAGGAAGCTTAGAAAATAAATGTCCACAGCTCTTCAGTGGGGTTTAATTCTAGGCTCTGACATGGCCATGGAAAGACAGTCACCCTTTTCTCTTTCTCCTTAATTTTGCTGTGTGATTTGGGTCATTATCATGTTGGATTGTGAAACTTCTTCCCTGCTGCCCTCTGCCAAGAAGTTTTCCTCAAGAATTTGAAAGTATTTTGCTCCGTCCATTTTTCTTCTATCCTGACAAGTGCTCACAGGATATTACCACCTCCATGCTTTACTGTAGGAATGGTGTAAATTAGACGGTGAGTTGTATTGGCATTCTACCAGACAAAATGTAAAGTTTGGTGTTGAGACCAAATCGTGTGATTTAAATCCATCTGACCAAAACACCTTTTTCCACTTGGCCTCAGAATATTCAAGATGATTTTGGCAGAGCTGGCCTTACTTCTGGCTGTGTTCTTGCAACGCTCAAACAAAAACCTCAACTGTGGAGAATTTGTGATATTTTTGTTGCATGCACACAATGATCACTTTTTATCATAGATTCCTTCAACTACTTCAAAGTTGCTGTTGGTCTCTTGGTAGCCTCTCTGACTAATTTTCTTCCTTTCTCTTTCATGCTGTTTGGAGGGACATCCTGATCCAGGGAAGATCTCAGCTGTACCAAACACCCTCCACTTCTTCTTCTGACTTCACTGTGCTTCTAGGAATTGACAAAGCCTTTGTGTGTGTGTGTGTGTGTGTGTGGGGTGGGGGGGGTTCATCCATCTCCTGACTTGTGCCTGTCCACAACTTTATTCCAGGGATCTTTTGACAGTGCCTTACCACCTATACGTCATTGTTTGCTTTAGTTGTACTATCAAGGACTGAAATGCTCCAGGAATAGTTCTTTTTATGTTGAGCTATTCAAGACGACCACAACTGATTACAGGTGGAAGTGGCTTGGTGTGCCATTGAGACGGTGGTTAGTATACACATGACTGAGTTTACAAATCATATTTAGGAGGGGTGATCCTTGATCCAACTCAGTGATTGTTTCTTTTTTTCTGACCTATTGCTGCTGAGATACCCACTGTATATTTACCTCATGGTGGGCTTTCTTTAAAAGCCCAATCTCTTGTAGTATAGTGTGACGTTGTGTCATTTTTAAATGTTAACTATTGTGGTCTATATTAATCATATATCCCATAACCTACATATGTATAAGCATGTGAGAATGTTTGGTGATTACATATGTTTTTGTTAGGCATGAAGCTTTAAAACCATCCTTCCGCCCACCAGACGATGGACCATTCAGAGTGCTGGAACCTGGTGATAAGCATTTTGTGCTTGATTTTGGGGACAGAAAAGAAACAGTCAGCATTGACAGACTTAAACCTGCCTTCTTGTTGAGAGACGAGCCTGCACGGTTGGCGAGAGCACCTCGGCGGGGTAGACCCCCCAAGAGAAAAGACTCAGCCCCCCTGCAGGGAACAAATAATCACTCTCCTTCCCAAGCTGCAGATTCCTTACAGGAGGGTCCCACCGGGATGCCCGAACGGACCCACAGCAGATTCGGAAGAAGATTAAAGCCCAGACGGCACAAGGACTGATGCAAACTACTCAAAAGTTGTTCACTATTGTGCTGTAACAGTTTAGGACTGACTTGTGATATTACTATGCTGTTATGATTACCACTGAATTCTCTACAGGAGCATAGCTGCTGGAAAGTTTCTTCTTTGTCAAGAGGTATAGCAGTTAGTATGTCATAATAATTATCTTAAACTGTGAATTTTCCTATTGTCCTTTTCTTAGTCGTTTGGGGGGGGGGGGCTGTGGTCTATATTAATCATATATCCCATAACCTACATATGTATAAGCATGTGAGAATGTTTGGTGATTACATATGTAAAGTGACTTCACACCTGTGGTTCTGTGGGCTGCACGGTGGCGCAGTGGTTTAGCACTGTGGCAGCACAGTTTTACCCTTGGCCGGGGGATCGCGGGGATCATGAGATCGTGGGTTCGATCCCAGCCCCCGACCAACAGTGAGCTGTGTGGAGTTTGCATGTTCTCCCCGTGTTACGTGGGTTTACTCCGGGATTTCTCCGGTTTCCTCCTGCATACCAAAAACATGTAGGTTTAGGGCGCTCGCGCACGCAGCGACCAGCAGCCGGTGGCTTGTCACCAGACTGCAAACCAAATCTACCTACAGGTACAAATAAGTAACAAAAAAAAAAAACGCCAGTGAAGATCAAAGAGCATCCGAGGCACTGCGGTGGAGACCAGATAGGTCGCCCTGACCTCCCAGGGCCAGGTGGAGGGGTACGGAGACAAAGGAGGATAATTAAGTTAATGGGGGATGTCAGCTTTGTATGCATGTCTTTTGTTGTGTGTGAGTATAAGTACACAGAGCCGAATGTGTTCGCTCTCTTACTTCTTCTGCTGCTGCACTAGATGAGACTAAGATGAGAGGAGCAAGACTAGATGAGAGGAGCAAAGCTGATAATAAACTTTGGTTTATAAGTCACATCGCCTCGTCATTCCGAGCTCTTCTACAACTATAACCATTTCAATTCTCCTGTATGTCCTGCACGTATAGTAGTATTGACAATAAAATGCACGTATAGTAGTATTGACAATAAAATTTTTGAATCCTTGAATCCATTTAATTACTTATTTTTCAATTACACTTTAACTGATTTTATATATTGCCTTTCTGTCTCTATTTTTTTTTGTCCAAAAGAGACAAATGTACGTAGTTTTACTGTTAGCTTTACCTGTGGTTTCTTTTTTTATTTAAGTTTTTGTAAAGGGTATACATGTCATTACAGCATTGCATTGTTTACATTTTCATCACATATTCCCCCTTTTTTTGAAAACATTGGAAAAAAATTATTACAACACCCTTTTTTTAAGTGAAAGAAAATAATAATAATTAAAAAAAAGGGCAGAAAAATAAAAGAGCATCTGAGTAGCGTTGGAACAAAGAGAGGCGTCATTATTGAAATGGTGTTTGTGCAAGATTAGATCTGATGGAAGACACATATGCGTTCCAGGGTTGCCAAAAGTTCAAGAACCCATCCATGTCCTGTCTCAGTGCAAATGTCAACTTTTCCATTAAATAAATGTCCTGAATCACGTTAATCCAATCTTCAGGTGCAGGACAGTCTTTCGACATCCATTTTTTTGTTAGAGCTTTTTTACGTGCCAATATTAAAACATCCATCCATCTTCTACTGCTTTGCCGGGGGTCCAGGTCGCGGAGGCAGCAGTTCAAGCAGAGAAGCCCAGACTTCCCTCTCCTCAGCCACCTGCTCCAGCTTTTCAGAGAGGATACCAAGGCGTTCCCAGACCAGCTGGGAGACATAGTCTCTCCACCGAGTCCTGGGTCTGCCCCGGGGTCTCCTCCCAGTGGGACGTGCCTGAAACACCTCAAGTGGGAGGTGTCCAGGAGGCATCCTAATCAGATGCCCATACCACCTCAACTGACTCCTTTCAATGTGGAGGAGCAGCGGTTCTACTCTGAGCCTCTCCCGGATGACTGAGCTCCTCACCCCATCTCTGAGGGTGAGTCCAGCAATCCTACGGAGAAAGCTCATTTCAACCACTTGTATCCGCGATCTCGTTCTTTCGGTCATTACCCAAAGCTCGTGACCATAGGTGAGAGTAGGAACGTAGATTGACTGGTAAATTGACAGCTTTGCCTTAGAACTCAGCTCCCTCTTCACCACAACAGACCGGTACAACGTCCGCATCACTGCAGATGCTGCTCCAATCCGTCTGTCAATCTCTCGCTCCATTTTCCCCTAACTCATGAATAAGACCCCAAGATACTTAAACTCCTCTACTTGGGGCAGGAGCCTGTCCCCAACCTGGAGAGGACAATCCACCTTTTTCCGGCTGAGGACCATGGACTTGGAGGTGCTGATTCTCATCCCAGCCGCTTCACACTCAGCGGCAAACCATCCCAGCAAGAGCTGTAGGTCATTGCTGGATGAAGCCAACAGGACAACATTATCTGAAAACAACAGAGATGAGATCCTGTGGTCACCAAGCATGACACCCTCCATTCCCTGCCTGCGCCTAGAAATCCTGTCCATAAAAATTATGAACAGGATCGGTGACAAAGGGCAGCCCTGATCCCAAGCTTTCTATTAAAACACTGAATAAGTATTTTTCTCCTCGTCTTTCCAGTGATTCCGGTAGTAAACCCAAATACAAAGTTACAAAAGAAAAAGGAACTGTTACTTTGAATATTTTCCCCAATATTGTCTATACATTGGTCCAATATTGGTGGGTAACTGGGCATGACCAAAACACATGAAAATGATTTGCAGTCTTTTCACCACACAAGCGCCAACAATTAAACCCTTTACGAGTAAATTTGTTTTGTGCAGGTGCTCTGAAAAATCTTACCAAATTTTTCCATCCAAATTCTCTCCACAGCAGGGATGAGGTACTTTTCCATTGTTGTTTATTTAGCTTTTCCCATATTTCCAGTTGTAAAGTGAAATTCCCCTCTTTTTCCCATCTCTCTTTTATATATGATGTGTTGTCTCCTTTTAGGTCTTGAAGACCATGGTATATTTTAGAAATGTATCTGATCCCTGGGATCCCTTTATATGCCATTAAGAAAACCTTCAGAACACCTGACTGGGCCCTTTCTAAATCATCTTTTTTAAGTATTTTGTTTATGTGGTGTCTAAGCTGAAAGAACCTGTAAAGGTCTTGATTTATTAGACCTTGTTTATTCAAATCTTCAAAACTTCTTAAAGGTTGCCCTTTAAAAAAATCGTAATATTTTATCAGTCCATTCTCTTTCCACTTTTTAAATCTAGTGCCTGTTTTATTAGGAGTAAAGTCCTGATCATAGGAAATCCATTGCAATACTCGATAGGGTTCTTTAGTTTGATTCTCTCTGACTATCTTAAACCAAATTTTTAGCGGGGTCTCTATCCACGGGTTAGTGTTATTCAAAAGTTTAGGTAAGGCATTATTCCCTATTATCGCCTGTAGGGGAATGTCACTTGTTATTTGGCATTCTATCTCCTTCAATTGTGCAGTGTATACTGGGTTACATATCTCTACCAAAGTTTTAATTTGCGCGGCTTTAAAATAGTCCCTGATATTTGGCAGCGCGAGCCCACCTTTGTCTTTGTTTAGCTGTAGGGTTCTATATCTGATTCTAGGTCTCTTGCCCTGCCATATGAATCTTGAGATCCTTCTGTCCAGTTCTTGCCATGTTTTTTTTGTGAGGTTCTACCGGTATTGTTTGGAAAAGGTATAGAAGACATGGAAGTATATTCATTTTGACTGCTTCAATTCTTTGTGCAGTACCCAAGAATGGTATCATATTCCATCTTGCTAGATCAGATTTTATTTTTGTCATCAGTGGATCATAGTTTAGTGTTATAATTTTGTTGAGTTGTATCGGGATATTGACCCCCAGATATTTCACAGATTCCATCTCCCAGTTAGTTTTGAATTTGCTTAGTAAATACTGATTTGGGTTATAGTTGAATGTTAAAATTTGGGTTTTATGCATGTTTAATACGTACCCCGATAACTCTCCATACTCTGAAAAAACTGAGATTAGCTCTGGAAAAGAGGTGTCCGGCTGCCCCAGGTATATTAAAATGTCATCAGCAAAGAGTGCTATTTTATGTTCCTTCTGACCAAGTGTAATACCTTGAATTTTTTGATTCTGTCTTATCCATTGGCTCAGAGGTTCTATGAAGATTGCAAAGAGCAGTGGAGACAAGGGGCAGCCCTGACGACATCCTCTTTCCAGTTCAAAAGATGATGATAATTTACCGTTAATCCTTATTTTAGCTGTTGGTTTTTTATATAATGCCTGGATAGTTCTAATGAAGTTATTATGAAAATTGAAACTGGATAAGATTCTATATAGGAAAGACCAGTCAACCGAATCAAATGTTTTTTCAGCATCTAATCCCAGTATGGCTGCATTTAAATAATATTTTTTTATATGATGAATTATGTGTAAAGTGTGTCTAATGTTATCTTGTGTCTGTCTTTGTCTTATAAAACCTGTTTGGTCTAAATGAATTAAGTCCGTCAGTATATTTTCTAACCTTTTGGCAAGGATAGCAGTAAAAAGTTTATAGTCCTGATTTAACACACTGATTGGTCTGTAGTTGAAGCAGTCTAATTTATCCTTTTCAGGTTTAGGTATGACTGCAATGACCCCTTCTCTCCAGGAGGGGGGGGGATTTCCCCTGTGTGGAGGACACAGTTAAATGTTTTCAGGAGGAGAGGAGATAGTTGCTGTTTAAAGGTTTTGTACCACTCTGCTGTATAACCATCTGCTCCTGGGGATTTGTTAGCTTTAAGTTTCATAATTGCTTTTTCTAATTCTTTAGGTTGTATTTCTGCCAGCAGTTTTTTATTTTGTGACTCAGTAAGTTGGGGAAGATTTAATGTATTTAGGAAGGCTTCGGATGCGTCTTTGTGTTTTTTGAGGGAGTACAAGTTCTTGTAGTAATTCTCGAAACTTTTAAGAATTTCCTGAATTCTAAATTTTATTTCCTTTGATACTGGGTCTCTGATTTTGTAGATTGCTCTCTCCGTTTGTTGTTTCCTCAATTTATAGGCTAGTAATTTTGCCGATTTGCTACCTGTTTCATAATATTTTTGTTTCAGAAATGTAAGTTTCTTCTGGATTTCTATTGTGTAGATCTCGTTTATTTGTTTTTTTATTTCCTTAATTTTGAGCGAGTTGTTAGAATGAGTGTTGTCTTTGTGCTCTTTTTCTAGTTTCTTAAGTTCTGACTCTAATGTGATTAGTTTTTCTTGTCTCAATTTCTTTTGGAGTGCCAGTTTTGCGATAATCTTTCCCCTTATTACAGCTTTGCATGCGTCCCACAGTATTAAAGCGGATACTTCTCCATTATCATTTTCTTCCAAATATCTGATTCCAATTCATCTTTCAGTGGTCCTTTCTGCACATTTGAATTTAACCTCCAAGAAAATGTATTATTTGTGTATTTTTGGATATTTAAGTCCATATAGATCGGACTGTGGTCAGAGAGATCCATCAGTCCTAGTTTACATGTTTTTACTCTTCCAATGTCTCTGTTAAACATAAAAAAATAGTCAGTCCTTGAGTATGATGAATGTGGTGCTGAGTAAAATGTATAATCTTTTACACTGGGGTTGAATTCCCTCCACACGTCACAGATTCCCAAATCATTTAGTAGCATCCTAGTTTTTCGACTCTGAGTGTTATTTTGATGTGGAGAATTACCTGATGCATCCCAGTATGGATTCAGTCTTAGATTGAAGTCTCCACCACATATCACTAAACCTTGGGCTTTAGTTATCATTAGGTCAAATACATTTTTATAAAATTTCCAGTTAGCCCCTGGAGGTGCATATACATTCAGCAGGGTGATATTTTCTCCCTCTAGCCGACCAAGTACCATGCTAAATCTCCCTTCTTTATCTTTGTGTTCTGAATTTTTTTCAAATATAATTTTGGTTGAGATCAATGTCGCTACCCCCCTCCTCCTCCCTGACTTATATGAAGATGAAGAGATCATTTTAAACCCTTGTCTATTAAGTTTAGTGTGCTCCAAGTCTGTTAGGTGGGTTTCCTGTAAAAATATTATTCCTGCTTTGTCTTTTTTCATTTTGCCTAGAATCTTGGATCTTTTAACTGGATTCAGGATCCCTTTTACATTATATGAGATTATTTTGGTTGCACCCTGTTTCTCCATTGTATTGTTTTATTTAGTATAACAGTATAGTGGCCCTCTTTTATGCTACTCAAAAACTGAAAGAACATTAAGAACACAAAAAACATTAAGAACATAGTGTTCATTCATTCATTCATCTTCTTCCGCTTAATCCTTTTCGGGTTGCGGGGGGGCTGGAGCCTATCCCATCATCTTTGGGCGAGAGGCAGGGTACACCCTGGACAGATCGCCAGTCCATTGCAGGGCCAACACAGAGAGACAGACGACCATTCACTCTCACAATCATACCTAAGGACAATTTAGAATCCCCAGTTTGATGCCAATTAACCTAACTTGCATGTTTTTGGCATGTGGGAGAAAACCGGAGAAATCCCAGAGTAAACCCACGCAGACATGGGGAGAACATGCAAACTCCACACAGATCACTGTTGGTCAGGGGCTGGGATCGAACCCAGGATCCCCCGGCTAAGGGTGAGTTGGTGTGCTGCCGCAGTGCTAACCACTTCTCCACCGCGCCACCCTAGGTCACATTAATAGTGGAAAAAGTTTTGAAATAATTTATCTTGGTCTCATTTTTTTACATCACAAAAACCAGGCATTTGAACAGGGGTGTGTAGACTTTTTATATCCACTGTCTTTTTAGCGACCTTAGAAGAGCCTTGATGGTGTGTTGGCTTTGAGGGAAATTCCTCAAACTCTGTTACGTGTTGAGGGCCCTCTCTTACCCCTGTAAGTTGTCCCATGTTTTTAACGTGATTTTCAGATCCCAATCCGAACTTGTAATGATTTTTTTTTTTTTATGCCTATACCCTATGAAATTGTGCGCAACCTCCCACCACCATCACAGCAAACAATCACGTTAATACAGTATTTGTTAGTGTGGAGAGTTCATGTTGTTCATTGTCACATTTCTATTTTAACAAGTTGTTTTTTTTAAAGACTTATTTGTTTCTAATATTATGACTGTTCCATGAAATGTTTTACCGCTTCATATTTGCTGATTCTGCATCTCCTTTAATGTCTGTTACCTCGTAGGAGGAGGGTTGGATGCGCAGATTGACTAAAAATATCGTTATTCCCTCCTGAAAGCGTCCAGTTTTTCCTTATAGCCCTGGCGCTGGGTTTCCCGCTGCTGGCCCGTGGATTTTGAGGGTCTCTGTGTGTACCACGTTTGAGCCTTGATTCTTTCAATCGGGTCTGCTGCGGGTTTATACACCGTTACCGGGAGCCCTCTTCTCGCCATATCCCTGGTTGCTTCTTCTGCCGAGTTGTAGAGACACGTCTCTTCCCCGTAAAAAACCCTCAGCTTTGCTGGAAATGGAGTTTGAAAGTGCAGTTTCTTCTCTCTTAGTACCTTTTTAGCGTCATTGTATTCCTGACGCTTTTTAAAGGACCTCCGGGGCGTAGTCATGCTCCACAAAAACTTTTCTTTCTTGGTGCATAAATCCTTTTTTCTGCCAAGCCAGTCTCAAAACCTCTTCTTTTGTTCTGAAGTTGGAAAACTTCACCACCACCGATCGCGGGGGAGCTTCCGCCGACGGCCTTGGGGCTAATGAACGGTGCGCCCTTTCTATTTTCTAATCGGTGGATTGGGGAATTTCCAACTTCTCTCTCAGTACGGTTTCCACGCATGCAGCCATTGTGGTGAAACCGTCCTTGACTCCTTCTTTCAGACCATGAATTCTTATGTTGTCCCTTCTTAGTCTTCCTTCCTGGTCAGTTAGCTTAGCCTCCAGTCTTGTCTGTCGTTTGAGTAATTCCAGCGTGGTTTCTTCCAGCCCTTTTATTCTTTCCTCTGCTTCCATGATTCAGTCCTCAGCCTGGTTCACTTTGTTGTTTGTCCTTTTTATTTCGTCTTTAAGTTCACGAAATTCGGCCCAACACTCTCGGTGAAATTCTCTTAATTATTGAAGTATAGTTTTTAAGCTAGCTGTGTTACTAGCCTCATTTTGCTCCTCTATTTCCAAGTGGTTGTTGTCTTTGAGGTTAGATTCTCCGGCCGATGCGTGTCTTGGCCTGGTATATGTCGATCTCTTCTGTTCTCCTTAGGCATAATGACTTTGTCTTTTGATTTTCACTCTTCCATAAGTCCGTTAAATCTGATTTTCATGGTATTTTCACGGATGGGATCTGGGAGCTTCAGCGTTAAGCTGCTACCACCATGGTGTCCAGACTGGAAGTCTACCCCTGGTTTCTAAAATTTAATTATGTACATGTCTGAAAAAAATACCCAAGGTTTGTGTCAGGTCTAGTCAACATTAAAAGACTTTTTTTTTTTTTAAAGTGACACTCCACCCCCAATTTTTTTTTCCTCGTTAACATGTCTGTAACATGTTTTATGACTTACAAGACATATCAAGAGCAAAATCACTCAAATGTCTCATATTTCTGCTTTGTTGCTGTAAAGTTTCCCTTAAGCCCACCCTCTGCAAAAAGGTGAGTTAAGACGGAGCGTTTTTGGTGACGTAACTATGCAGGAAGCTAGCACGTGGGTAGTGTTGAGCCAGTCAGGATTCTCTGGCCTAAGTGAAGTTATCCTCCAGGCTAGTTATTATTTTTTTTTTAACAAACTGCTTTGAAAACTTAACCCAAATTAAGATGGGTTTTACTATTAAACTGCTTTTAAGGACTGATGCAGTTTCAGTCATGATCCTGAGCCACCATGATCACCATAATAGGACTAGTTGTTAAAATCCCTAAAGTCAGCACCTCAGTTGGCTGGTTTCAACCAATTCGGCCCCCAACCACTATGTCTTCCAGGGTGGGGTTGATTGTCACATGGCGCCACCAATGCGACACATCATCAGTTGTGCACCCCAGGCTCACTGGGTGTTTCGGCTTTTTATCACAAGACACCCTCGCCCAATGCTGGCCCACCACAGGCTGATCAGGCCTTGGCGTATGTCGCATGGAAGCTCCATGTGGTCATTTGATAGCCCATACTGTGTCCTTCCTCTTGAGCCATAGCCATTGACTGCTTCTCTCAGCGACACTGGCAAGCTCTTTGATAGTTCTCCATTGGGCCTGTCCTCTGATTTCCACCTCCTTCAGTAGCCTTGTGGTGGAACTGGCTACAAAGCCCCTGCAGCCCACCTCCACAGGGCGCACCTTTACATTCCAGCCCTGCTCCTCTGTTTCAGCTGCTAGGTTTGCATATCGCAGCCTTTTCCTTTCGAAAGTTTCATTGATGGATTCCTCCCAAGGGTCGTCAGCTTAACGATGAAAACAAATCAGCAGGATTTGGACCAGAGGATCAGGTCTGGGAGCAGGTTGGTCACTATAATTTCAGATGGGAAGGTGAGTCTCTGGCTTAGATCGACCCACATTTCCCAATCCCGGGCTGCGTCAAGTGGGCATGAGTCTGCTGGTACTGGGTTGGCCCGGTGTTTCTCCCCTTCCCTCATAAAGGATATCAATCGCAGGAAAGTATTCTGGGCCTTTAGAGGCATGGCATTGATGGCTACCCTCCTCTCAATTTCAGCGCACCCAACTGGACATGTCCTTCAACCATTGTCTTTTTATCACAGGATTTGTGCTGTTTAATGCAGCGCTAGCCACTATTAGCCTTGTGGTGCGTGGGTTGGGTCTAGTCACCAATTCTGGCGTTTGGGGGAGGGGGGGGTTGAAAAAATTTTGACATGAAACTGTAAGACAACGAAATGTTTTGTTTTGTTTTTTGTAGAAAAAAGGGCATAAGATACCATTTTAGACAATGTAGATTTGTTTTTATAGGGCATTTATAGCCACCGGAGTGTGTCTTTAAATCAAATCAGGTGACAAGTCTTGTCATCTCAAAATCAAGGTCCCAGAGTCTGGAGGAAAAGTTGAGAGGCACAGAATCAGGGTCGCTTGAGAGTCCAGTGTGAAGTTTCCTTAGTCAGTGATGACTTGGGGAGCCATGTCATCTGCTGGTGTTGGTCCACTGACTTTTATCAAGTCCAAACTCAGTGCAGCCATCTACCAGGAAATTTTACAGCACTTCATGCTTCCCTCTGTTGAAAAGCTTTATGGAGATGCTGATTTAATTTTCCAGCAGGACTTTGCAGCTGCCCACACTGCCAAAAGTACCAATACCTGGTTTAATGACCATGGCATCACTGTGCTTGATGCTAGACATCACTGGGCTACATGCTAGGCTAAGGGCTCGCGCCTGCTGACCACCACTGCCCAGCCTCTTGCTGGCTAACGTATGGTCTTTGGAAAACAAGCTAGACAAACTAAGAGTAAGGATTGGACCTTCCGGTTATGGCTGCCACGTAAGACAGACATGTCTCACTCTGCTCTGCTCCTGGAGAAAAAAAATCGGCAAATAACTCTCTCATTTGGGACAGAACGTATCCCAGCGTTTGGGCGAGGATATGTCGGCGAAGCCTAAGGCTGGAAAACCAGGTAGAGGAAAAAGCGAGCCACCGAAACAGTCCAAAGTAACGGACTTTCAGGTCTGTGACGCAGCAAATAAAATTCCATATATGGCGGAGGAGGCTGGCAACGGTGCAATGTCTGCGGGGAGCGGCGCAGATGCGCTGATGGCTGCCATGAGTTCAATGAGAGCGGACTTTTCCTCTAGATTTGATAGGATTATGGCAGCGTTGGAAGGAATGAGAAAGGAATTGGGTGACTGTGTAGAACGAATGGCGCAGATGGAGCTCCGTCTCTCTAGTGCTGAAGATGACGTCACCCGTCTTCAATTAAAGGTGCGCACTTTGGAAAAAAAAAATAAATGTCTGGAAGATAATATTCTGGATTTGGAATCTCGGTCGAGACGGAACAACTTGAGGCTGGTGGGTCTTCCGGAGGAATCCGAAGGTCGGGACGCATGTTCCTTTCTGGAAAAGTGGATTCCGGAGGCGCTGAGCAGCGCGGAGTTGCAATCAGCAGTGGTTCTGGAAAATGCACACCGTATTGGCCCACGGAGAGATAAGGGACCGCCGAGGACCTTAATTATGAAGTTTCTCAGCAATAGAGACAGGATGAAGATCTTCAACGCTGCACGAGCTAAAGGAGAGATTAAACACCAGGATCAGCAGGTGCGGTTCTACCCAGATTTGGCCACAGGAATCCAACAATTGAGGAAGCAGTTTGATCCCATACGTAAGGAGCTGCGCAACCTTGGGATTCGTCATGGTGTAATCTATCCTGCGAGACTGTTGACCACGTATGAGGGCAGAACCCACATCTTCAAGACCCCAGAGGAAGCGCAGGAGTTCATCAAGAAGATCAAAGAAGAAGAAGAGACTGGTGGGAGCTAAGCATGAACAAAATATAAGGTAGAATAATTAAGCATTTGCACAGGCATCTGACTGACTTGAAGTAAATAGCAAGTTTACAAAATATAGATTGTATTATATATTAAAAAAAAACCAAACAAACAAACAAAAAAAACTATGATGTACAAAGTTGCTAAAAATTTTGGAGTTAAGTTGGAAAACTACAGAGGAGAGTTAATGTTACGTCATTAAAGCAGTAGAGTTAGGGTGATTGGGAGGATGAAGAAGGAGTGGCTTAGGCTGTTCCCCGTGGATGTGGAGCGGTCGATGGCTATATCGGGAGACGGAATTTTTCTTTTGATTTTGGGGGGTTTGCCACAAGTGTGGGAAGGGGGAATTTGTTTGTGTGTAGTTTGTAGGATGAATGTTCAACCACTCATGTTTTTGCTTCTCTGTATGAGCATGTTTACACTGCAAGGTAATCCCAAACTCTCTATTGATCATAAACCAAGGCGTTAATCTTAATTTAACTTCATGGAATTGCAGAGGTCTACAAAATTTAAAAAAACTTAAACAAGTTATGAATAAAATAAAAGACATGGGTTCAAAAATTGTGTTTTTACAAGAAACTCATCTAATAGAGGAGGATATAAAAAGAATTAGGAGTAGATGGCAAGGAAGTGTCTTCACCTCATCATTTTCATCCCGGGCCAGGGGAGTTATGACTCTCATACATAAATCAGTCCCTTTTCAAGTGAAAAATGTAATTGGAGACAAATTTGGAAGATATGTAATCATTCAAGGTTCTTTGCTATTAGAAAATATAAATCTTGTGAACTTATATGGTCCCAATATAGATGATCAAAAGTTCTTTGCTAATTTATTTCTTATCTTATCATCACTTACAGGGCAACATATAATAGCAGGGGATTTTAATTGTACATTGAATCCAGGTATAGATAGATCAACAGGACTGGATTGTACGCACAATGGATGTAGGATGACTATTAATCATTTTATGAAAGGATTGAGATTGTTAGATATATGGAGAGAAATGAAACCACAAGTTAAAGCCTATTCTTGTTATTCCAGTACCTACAAGACATTCTCACGTATTGATTATTTTTTGATTTCCACAGAATTAAGGTCCAAGATTCAAAACTGCTTTTATGATAACATCGTGATCTCTGATCATGCACCCTGCTGTCTAATATATGTAGATAAAAAATTGACAAAGGAATCAGGTAGATGGCAATTTCAGCATAAATGGCTTCAGGATGAGGAATTTGTCAAGTATATAGAAAAACAGATAGATGAGTTCTTTGACATCAATACTACACAAACATCAGCATGTGTAAAGTGGGAGGCTTTCAAAGCTTTTATTAGGGGACATATTATTAGTTATACAGGATCAAAATCTAAGAAGACTCGAGAGGAGAGAGCCAAATTGGAACATAAAATAAAAAGTCTTCAGGAAAAAGTGTATGCAGGAAGTGATCCAAGGTTGGAGAATGAATTACTGATTTTGAGAGCTGAATACGACAAAAAATCAGCGAATAGAGCTGCCTCGAGTCTTCTAAGATTGAAACAATCTTTTTATGAACAAGGTGAAAAATCAGGAAAATTATTGGCATGGCAGATTAAACAATTAGAATTTAGAACGCCAATTACCAGTATTATAAGTAACGGACAGGTAGTTATAGATCCTTTAGAAATTAACAGAGCCTTTAGAGATTACTATGAAAAATTATATGATACCAAAAATGAATCTGATTTAATAAAACTAAATGGGTTTTTGAACAAACTATCTATACCGTGTATTCCAAATGAAAACAGGGAGATATTGGAGTCTAAAATTAGTCAAGAAGAAGTTGGGCTAGCCATTGATAATATGAAATCACGAAAAAGTGCAGGACCAGATGGTCTTCCAGTTAACCTTTATAAAAAATTTAAGAATAAATTAATAAAACCTTTTTTGGAAACGGTTTTAGAAGCATTTCAAAATAATAATTTACCATCATACATGAATAATGCCTTAATTATACTGCTGCTAAAACCAGGTAAGCCCTCTAATAAATGTGAAAATATGAGACCAATAAGCCTATTAAATGCCGACCTTAAGATAATCTGTAAAATTTTAGCAAGACGAATACAAGAAATTTTACCAAATATTATTAATCGAGATCAGAATGGCTTTATAAAGGGAAGACAAGGCTTCCATAATGTAAGAAGACTATTTAATATTATTTATTTTAATAAAGAAGCACCGGATACAGCTCTCCTATCACTGGACGCCGAAAAGGCCTTTGACAGAGTTGAATGGCCCTTTCTTTTTGAAGTCTTACAAAGGTTTGGACTTGGAAATAATTTCATAAAATGGGTTCAGATAATATACAATAATGCTACAGCAGAAATCCTAACAAATAACAATATTTCAAAATCAATAAAAATCAATAGAGGATATCGACAAGGCTGTCCACTTTCACCTTTACTGTTTACTATGGCAATTGAACCTTTAGCGATGGCGATACGTTTACATTCACAAATATATGGAATTAAAGTTGGACCAACAGAACATAAAATCTCCCTGTACGCCGATGACATAATTTTGTTTATGTCGAATCTAAAAAAATCAATTCCAACCTTGTTGAATTTAATAAAGAATTTTGGGGAAATATCAGGATATAAAATAAATATAACTAAATCTTCAATATTAATGCTAAATGAGACCCAGAGAAATTACCCAGACCCTGAGGTAAATCAATTTAATGTTGTAAATCAGTTTAAATATTTAGGAATTCAAATTGTGCCTAAGCTAGAATCAGTCGCCAGTGTCAATTATGAAGCCTTAATGACAGATATCAATGAGTTACTTCAGAGATGGATGTCACTACCAAAGTCGATGATAGGGAGAATCAATATACTTAAAAGTAATATTTTACCTAAAATACTTTATTTATTTCAATACATTCCCTTACCACCACCTTTAGATTTATTCTCAAGAATTAAAAAAAAGTTAGTGGAATTTATATGGAACAACAGGAGGGCTAGATTACGTCTGTCTTTATTATATTTACCATTTGATCGTGGGGGTCTGAAATGTCCAAATTTTATGTTGTATTATTGGTCGGCACAACTGAGATCTATGACATATTATTTTTCATTAAATGATCTCCCTCACTGGACTGAAATGGAATCATACAATTTACCTTTACCTCTTCCCGTATTTATATACTCAGATTCGGCAAAAAAATTACAAAAACAAGTTAAAAATCCATTTGTAAAGCATATGATCAAAATATGGTGTGAAGCTAAAAACTATTTAAAAGAACCACAGTTATTGTCACAATTTAGTCCAATATGGGGTAATCAATATTTTAAACCAGGGAGAGCGGACGCTGTATTTAAAGTATGGAATTTAAAAGGGATACAAAAGATTCAGGATTTATATTTGCCATGTGCAGATAACATAATGTCTTTTGAAGAGCTGAGGATCAAATTTAATCTTAATAGAACACATTTTTTTAAATATCTTCAACTTAGAAACTTTATTCGATCAAATCAAAATAAAGCTCTCACTCGACCTATTTATTCATCCTTGGAAAAAATGTTGATGAAAGATAGTAAAAGAAAGGGTATTATTTCAGAGTTTTATAACTCATTGACACTATCTTCAAGCGAAAATTCACTGAAAAGATTAAACTACTGGAAAGAAGATCTGCAAACTGAAATTTCAGAGGAACAATGGGAATTGGCTTGTACAGAAGCTCAAACCAAATCAATAAATGTACGTCTTAAATTGATACATTTCAAATGGTTAATGCGGATGTATGTTACACCGGAGGAGTTAAATAGATATAACAAAAATATACCAGATACGTGCACAAAATGCATGGAAAGTAAAGGAACCCTGTTTCATTGTGTATGGGAATGTAGATTAATAAGAATGTTTTGGGAAGAGGTGAGGGTAACAATTGAAAAAATAATCTCAAAACAAATCATATTGAATCCTAAACTGTTTTTGTTGGGTCTGTACCCAGAAAAGCATAATTTTAATAAAAGTGAAAGAACATTCATAGACCTCAGTTTGCTTAATGCCAAAAAATGTATTGCACTATTATGGAAAAAGACTCATAGACCAGATATGACTCAGTGGTTAAGACAGATGTTAACAAACCTTCCATTAGAAAGAATAACATATATACTGAAATCAAAGGAAATTGTGTTTGAGAATATATGGAGACCTTTTATTGATTATGTAAAAAATTTAAACATAACTCTTGAAGAAGAAGGTGAATGATGTGTGTGGACCTTGTAAATTCCAAACTGGTGAACATAATATGTATACTTATGTAATGGATTGTCTAGACTAAACAGAGGAGCATTGTTGAAGACTTGATTTTGTTGGTGGTTGTTGGTGTTTTTAGTGCATTTTTTTTGTAGTACTTTAGTGTTAGTGTTTGATTGTTTGTATCATGTTTGTTAAAAAAAAAAAAAGTTCAATAAAGATATTGTGGAAAAAAAAGAGTAAGGATTGAAGACCAGCGGGAGATAAGAGACTGCTGCGCCCTAATTTTCTGTGAGATCTGGCTCTCGGACAGAGTCCCGGAGTGCGCCATTCAACTACAGACACACTCAATACATCGAGCAGACAGAACTGGAGCCTTGGGTAAGACGAGGGGAGGAAGGGGGGGTGTTTATAAACAACTCGTGGTGTGGAGATGTACAGACTGTTTACAAGCACTATTCACCTGATGTGGAGTTTTTACTGCTGAAATGCTGTCCCTATTATCTACCAAGGGAATTTACAGCTGTGTTTTTGGCAGCGGTCTACATTTGCCCGCAAAGCAACTACACAGTAGCGCTAAGCAAACTTCATGACGTCATCAGCGCAGTAGAGACGACTATCCCAATGCCGTTTTTATTGTTGCTGATGACTTTAACCAGTGCAATTTACGGACTGTACTCCCTAAATATTACCAGCATGTGGACATTCCTACCCGCGATAAAAACACACTCGACCATGTTTACTCCAACGTACGTGGCGCTTACAGAACGGCACCCCGCCCCTGCTTCGGACAGTCAGACTGCATATCCCAGTTTATGTAACCAGCCTACATACAAAAGCTGAAACAAACAAACCCTGTTATTAAGCAAATTAAACACTGGACTCCAGAGGCTGAGAGCACCCTGCAAGACTGTTTTGCCTGTACAGACTGGGATGTGTTTAAAGCTGCAGCCACCCAAGAGGACTGTTCTGTAAAGATACAGGAATATGCTGAGTATGTGTCTGGGTACATCAGCACGTGTGGTGATACCATCGTACCCACCATACAAGTTAGGAAGTTCCCCAACCAGAAGCCCTGAATCAACATTCAGGTATGTCAGATGGTGCATGCTCGCTCTCTTGCATTTAAATCAGGCAATGAGGTCAAGTACAAAGCTGCAAAGTATGGACTGAGGAAGGCTATAACAACAGCCAAGAGACAGAACAGGGAAAAGCTGGACAGCCTCTACTCCACTCCTGACCTGGGGCGCATGTGGCAAGGCCTGCAACACATCACAGACTACAAGAGGACCAACAGCTCCACAGACAACCTGCTGGACGATCTCAACATCTTTTACACCCGCTTTGAGACCACCAGCTACAGTGCAGAGAGGAGACACACACTCACGCACCCCCCCCCACCACCACCACCACTAAAAGTCTCACCGGGCCAGTTAAACAAAGCACTGAGGAATATCAACCCCCACAAGGCATCAGGACCAGACAACATCCCTGGGTGGGCTTTCAGAGCATACGCTGCAGAGCTGACTCCCGTTCTCACATCCACCTTCAACCTCTCCCTCAACCAGAACATAGTCCCCTCCTGCTTCAAAACCACAACCATCATCCCCCTCCCCAAAAGGAACCCGCCGACCTGCCTGAATGATTACAGACCGGTAGCACTCACTCCAATCATCATGAAGTGCTTTGAGAGAGTGGTGCTGCCCCTCATTCAGGACAGCAAACCGGATACCCTGGACCCCCTGTAGTATGCCTACCGGCCCAACAGGTTCACCTCAGATGCTATTGCTGCAGCACTCCATTACTCTCTCTCCCACCTGGAAGATAAAGACTCCTACATTAGGATGCTCTTTGTCGACTACAGCTCCGCCATCAACACGGTCATCCCCCACAAACTCACCGACAAACTGTCTTCACTTGGCTTGCATCCCACCCTCTACGACTGGCTACTGGATTCTCTAACTGGCAGGCCCCAGCCTGTCAGAATGGGTAACAGGACCTCAGCCAGCATCATTATGAACACAAGTGTCCCACAGGGTTGTGTTTTCAGCCCCATCCTCTACAGCCTCTTTGCCCATGACTGTGTTGCCTCCCACAAGGACAATATCATCTTAAAGTTCACGGATGGCACAGCAGTGATAGGATGCATCACTGGTGATGACAAAGCATCCTACAGGAGGGAGGTGGCCAGCCTGGTGTCATGGTGTGAGGACAACAACTTCACCCCCAACACAGACAAGACAAAGGAGATGACAGGGGAGGAGGAGACCCCATCGGCTGCTGTTCATCCGGGAGCTTGAGGTGGAGAGGGTGAGCAGCTTTAAATACCCGGGCATCCACATCAGTGAGGACCTTACATGGACACACAACACCACAGAGCTGGTTAAGAGAGCTCAACAGCAGCTGTACTTTCTGACGAGGTTGAAGAAGTTCAGCATGTCCCCCAGGATCCTCAACAATTTCTACAGCTGCATCATCGAGAACATCCTGACCAACTGCATCACTGTGTGGTATGGCAGCACTACTGCCCTGGACCGCAAACGCCTGCAGAGAGTGGTGAAGACAGCAGAGAAGATCATCAGGACTCCATCCCCTCTCTGCAGAGCATCTACCACCACAGAGTCCAAAGGAGAGCTGACGCCATCCTCCGGGACTCCACCCACCCCCAGCACAAAATGTTCACACTTCTACCCTCAGGCCGGAGGTACAGAAGTGTGAAATGCAGGACAACCAGACTGAAAAACTTCTTCTTTCCCACTTCCATCAGACTCCTTAACAAATAAGCTCCCAAAACTCCGGAACACAGCTTTGCAAATAGGAACTAAAACACCGGTTGCTAAATTTGCCGATTGCTCACTTGTACACTGTACATAGTCTCACCCCGTCTGATGTCCATATCATGCTGCTGCTAATTATCATGTACAGTCTACTGTCACTATAGAGAAATTCTCACACTGGGTGCTAATTTGTAACTTGTACGTATACTGCTCATTTGCATACTGTACATAGGCTTAAGCCATCTCAGGTTCATATCATCTCTGATATCAATATACCACTGTCCACTATACTCATCCAGTGAACTTTCATTTTCACTCTTCTTGTTTCCTCTAATTTGACTGCTTTAACTGCTTTAGCTGTCCAAATTGCCTCATGTGTGTGAAGGTGTGATAAGGTGTCTTAATTACCTAACTGTGTGTATAGTGTGTGTTATTAGTATCCATTAGGATTAGGTGTGTTATTACCTTATTAGTATGTTGTGTACCTACCTCTATTACCTTGGTATTCGTTCGGACAGCAGAGTAAGAATTTCATTGCTCAGGAAATGTTGCATTTCTTAACTGTATACATGATAATAAAGCCTTTGAATCTTGATTGGCCAGCAAACTCGCCTGACTTAAACCCCATAGAGAATCCAACAATACAGATGAGCTGAAAGCCACTATCAAAGCAACTTGGGCTTCCACAACACCTCAGCAGTACCACAGGCTGACTGCCTCCAAGCCACACTGCACTGATGCAGTAATTCATGCAAAAGGAGCCCCGACCAAATATTGAGCGTGTACATGGATATACAGTTCAGTAGGCCAACATTTCTATTAAATTTTTTTTTCTTATTGATCTTATGTAATATTCTAATTTTCTGAGAAACTGAATTTTGGGTTTTCATGGGCTGTCAGCCATAATCATCAAACTTAAAAGAAATTTTAAAAAAATGAAGTCTCTTTTTGAATTGAATTACAGAAATAAATTAACTTTTCAATGACTTTCTAATTCATTGAGAAGCAACTGTATGTTCTGCAATGTGTTTTAAAAAGAAAGCCCATCTGTCTGTCGCTTAAAGATGGGGTCTGTGGTCGAGTTAATAACCCTGGACCTAAACTGGTTCTGTTCTAAGACCTGGTTACACAGGAATCACTCTGAGCTCCAGGTGGCAATAAGTGGTCACTTAAATTAGTATTTTTTTTATTTTTAGAGCTCATTGCCCATAAGAACAACAGATGGAGGTTGTCCATCTTCCATGATCCGTGACAAACCCAATCTTGTCAGCTCCCAAAGCTCTGCCCTTTGGTTAGCTGCATCATCTGAAGGACTCGATAGGCAAACCTGGCACTACACTGTCAATCCTTTTAAAATTCCTATTCCATTGTGAGTTACAGTGAGGACAAAATGTGTCAAATATATTAACCAAACAACACCAGGTGAATAATCTATGTCGACTGAATGATTCCAGAAGATGAATTTAAAACTTCACAACTGCCATCTTTAAAAACATGTCAAACTGTACACATCGAAACACTTTAAAAGGTGGAGTTAACCGACATGAAGTTGACATTTTTGCTCCAGTCTTAAATGCGGTTCGCTCCAACTCTGAGCCACATGTTGGAGGTGGGCTCCCACGTCTGTCCCCGAGGGCCTACTCCCATGGCTAGACAGATTACTGTGGGAGGGGAAGGACTGCCAAGGGAGACTGCCGCCCCTATTAGATGTACAGAGCAGGGTTGTAAGCCATGGTGGAGGAATGGAGGGAAGGATGGAGGGAGGTGGCAGGAAAGAGGGGTAGGGAGTGAGATAAGCTGCTCTGAGGGTTGAACGCCGCTCCAAAATGGAGCGAGGGGGCAAAGGATTAGGGAGGCTCTGAGGAAGACATCTGCTTCTGTGCCAAGCTTCACATTATCAAAGACACCAGCGTTTCCCACATCATCAACTTTTCATGAGTGCACTCACTGGTAAATATCAGTAGCAGCGGCTTGGGTCTCAAGGGAGCAAGAGGGGGCAAAGAAGCTAGCCTTATTTCATGTCTATAAAACACAATTGTGAGAGACCTCTCTGAAAAACTTCAATACCATATCAAGTTTCTCTTCTTTTACTTATTCACTGAAGCAAAGATTTTACTGTTTTTAATCCATTAAACATGGATTCATGCTATATGGGTGTAAAGTCTTGCTGTATAAGAAAGATCGATATTTTCTCCGCATGTATAATAAAACTGATTTTGACCTTATCCTTAACTACTGGCATGTATTTCATGAACAAAAATCTCACTCTACAGTAGCTGACCTCCTCCTCCGTGGCCCTCAGCATACTCTCCCAGATAGCCCTGATTGCGGGGATGTCTTGGTGTCTTGTGGTGTAACAGTGGGCCTGGACAACATGAGCCAATGTCAGGCTGCTGATCACAGCCCCCAGAACCTTCTTCACATGGCTTAAGGACAACCGGGCCTGTGTGCTGGAGCCAGCAGTCACCAAATTCATGGTACAGGGGACCAAAGCAATTTGGCCTGCACAGAACACCACCTTATCAACCTGGAAAAAAGAAAATACAAGGGAGAAAAAAATATCAGCATTGCTCACTGAATAACAAAAGAAAACAAAGGCACACACACCAAATGATAGGCTATCATAAGACACTAAATGCAAAATACAATGGTCTAAATTAACTAATTACAGAACATGAAAGATACAGTCACAAAGAAATAAGGTGTAGCTGAGATAAAAATGTGCTTATAGAAGGGTGTGGTTTTCCTATACAATTTACATCTTCGTATAACTTTTTGTTTAATTCAAACTAATTAGCATTTTAGTTAGTATAAGAGGAATCACCACTCAATGCTATAATCAGTCTGCTGAGGAGTATGCAGTGAATTTCATAGGTGCTTTTGTCAAAAGAGATTGAGCTTGTAGACAGCTACAAGACAGAACTGCTGTGATAAGGACTGTATTATGTGTTGAAACACAGTACAGCATAAACAGGTTTAATCTGTTATATTTTCTTAAACGCATGATATTTGACGAAATGCACTGTTTAATGTAATCTGGCTGAAATACTATTATTTTAGTAGTATTCAATATTAGGAAAAATGTATGTGTGTGTGTGGGCAGTGCGGTGGCGGTGTGGTTAGCACTGCGGCAGAACAGCAACTCACCCTTGGCCAGGGGATCCTGGGTTCGATCCCAGCCCCTGACCAACAGTGATCTGTGTGGAGTTTGCATGTTCTCCCCATGTCTGTGTGGGTTTACTCTGGGATTTCTCCGGTTTCCTCCCACATGCCAAAAACATGCAAGTTAGGTTAACTGGCATCAAACAGGGGATTCTAAATTGTCCTTAGGTATGATTGTGAGAGTGAATGGTCGTTTGTCTCTCTGTGTTGGCTCTGCGATGGACTGGTGATCTGTCCAGGGTGTACCCTGCCTCTCGCCCAAAGATGCTGGGATAGGCTCCAGCCCCCCCCCCCCCCGTGACCCAAAAAGGATTAAGCGGAAGAAGATGCATGGATGGACAGTGCGTGAGTGTATCAGCAGGTGCGTCATAAGAACTGGGTAGGAGGAGAGACAGGAGAGAGAAAGAAAGCAAGGTGCAGCAAAGCTTTAAAAGACATTGGTTTAATGGCGTTCAGCCCAGTAGGGGACTGGACGGAAAGGAATCCAGTCACAGAAATGCAGATAAAGACAGTGTGAGCCCATTACGGTGCTCCTCGACCAGATTCATAGCTCACTCCCCAAAGTACAGATTGGTGAACTGTGAAGAATTCACAACTCGGTGAAATAATATCTGTGACGAAGAAGAAATGAGAATGCTGGGAAAGAAAAGAGAGTACCTGAGCTGAGAGCTCACGTTTCCAGCATTGAAAATAACCCCAGTAATCATGGCAGGAGTGCTTTAAAACCTCTAGAAGTCTGACCAAGTTGTTGATCAACTTTTCTCCTTGTGCTATGAAACAACATATGGCAGCAGAGGAACAGTAGGCTCTCCCTGATGACTGAGGAATGAAAGCAGATAAGACTTGTGTGTATGCGGATGGTCGTCTGGCTGTAAACCCTTGGTAGGGAAGAAACATAGCACTGGCCAAAATATTTTCTCTTCTCCTTTTATAAAAATTATCTCTCCTACTCAGCTTCAGATCTAACAGTAAGCCTGATTTAGTTAAAATTGGTTACTGAATGATTTAATGCTGATTCTTTGTTGAAACCGTCATCATCATCATCATAGCAGTCTGTCGTGAGCGACAATGACTGTTTCATTTAGGTCTAATCAGATTCCTCCACACAGCTCTGTCCTTAGCCTTCCGCTGCCAGGAACTCCTGTCTATATCCAGCTTCTTCAAATTTATGTAGCCGCTGTTAATTTTCTAAATAAATTCCTATCCTGCAATTAAAGATAAGGCTGTGTCTTTTCCATTACATTTTTATTCTATGACAGTAAAAGTTAAATTCTGAGTGTATACCACCTTTATAAAAGTTCTTCAAGTGACACACTGGCAAAAATCTATTTTTTTCTGTTGTTAACATGTCTGTAACATGTTTTTTGTGACTTACAAGATATCCAGCAAAAAATCTGACCGCAGCCCCAAGTCTGTGTTTTTCTGCTGTGGATTTCCAGTTAACCCCCCCCCCCCCCCCCCCAAATGGGCCATTTTGGACAGAGCCTTTTTAGCTACGTAAGGATTCCTGCTAAGCCTGATTGGTTATAACATTAACCAACAGGCCAAGCAACGGGCATGACTACAGACCTGAGTTCATTCCCTTGGGGGAAGAGGGAGGAGCCGAGAAGCAAGCAGGAGGAGCAGTGATTTTGTGTGTGTGTGTGTGTGTGTGTGTGTGTGTGTGTGTCAGAATCAGAATCAGCTTTATTGGCCAAGTATGCACAACACATACAAGGAATTTGACTTTGGCTAAAAACTTGCTCTCGTTGTTCAGGTGTAAGATTTAAATAAGATTTTAATAAGGATTCAATGACAACAAAGTAT
This sequence comes from Pholidichthys leucotaenia, assembly GCA_020510985.1. NCBI lineage: Eukaryota > Metazoa > Chordata > Actinopteri > Cichliformes > Pholidichthyidae > Pholidichthys > Pholidichthys leucotaenia. The sequence continues at coordinate 118,787,185 of CM035842.1, forward strand.
GTACAGTAAATTACAGTCTGTCCATGTTTCTATAAAAGGATGCAAATATATACAGGAATATATGCAGTTATTTACTCAGACTATCCACACTTTGCAGAAATATATGAAAAAATATGCAGTCATACAGTATTTCAATGTGAACTCAGATTCAGTGATACAATGTGAATGAAGTAAAAAGCAGTGTGAGAGTTATGTGCAATGTAAGAATGGATGAAAAGTCATGAGTACAGCAACAGGTAGGACTAGGTGAATGCTAGGAGTTCATCAGAGTGATGGCTTGAGGAAAGAAACTGTTCCTGTGACGGGTTGTTTTGACCTTCAGTGATCTGTAACGTCGACCAGAAGATCAAAGTTCAAACAGTTTGTGGCCGGGGTGTGACGGGTCAGCACAGATGTTTCCCACCCATTTCCTGGTTATGGACTGATATAAGTTCTCAATGGAGGGTAGGTCGGTACCAATGATCCTCTCTGCAAACTTAATGATCCGCTGCAGTCTGGTCTTGTCCTGTTTAGTGGCAGATCCAAACCAGACAGTGATGGAAAAGCAGAAGACAGATTGGATGATGGCGGTGTAGAAGACAACCAGCAGCTCCTGAGGCAAATCAAACTTCTTGAGCTGACACAGAAAAAAACAACCTCTGCTGGGCCTTTTTCTGGACAGTGTCTATATGGGAGGACCACTTCAGGTTCTGGGAGATTGTGGTACCCAGAAACGTGAAGGAATCCACAGTGGACACTGTGCTGTTGAGGATGGTGAGTGGGGGGAATGAAGGAGGGTGTCGCCTGAAATCCACAGTCATCTCCACCGTTTTGGCTGGGTTAAGTTCAAGATGGTTCTGGCCGCACCAGAGGATCAGCTGCTCCACCTCCCGCCTGTATGCAGACTCATCACCATCCCGGATCAAACCGATGACTGTGGTGTCGTCCGCAAACTTCAGGAGCTTCACCAAAGGGTCCTCTGAGGTGCAGTCGTTGGAGTAGAGGGAGAAGAGCAGTGGGGAAAGGACACACCCTTGGGGGGCACCAGTACTAATTTTTCGGGAGCTGGATGTAATTCTCCCTAGCTTCACCTGTTGCCACCTGTCAGTCAGAAAGCTGGAGATCCACTGGCAGGTGGAGGGGGGCACCTTGAGCTGGAGGAGTTTGTGTGTGTGTGTGTGTGTGTTCCTAGTTGAAAAGATGTCAGATTATACCCTGTTCAGTTTTTGGCTGTATCAGCAAGAAATCCTCTTCTTTTTAAATTAAATGTCTTACTCACAGACATAAAAATACTACAGCAATGATTAATTTTATTTGGAAAAACCTCATAGTGTCCCTGCTAAATACAAAAGAGCACGAAAGCACCAAGGCCACCACCTGTCTGCGTCTGGTGCAACAACCAAAGTGTGCCGGCCGTTGTTCGAAGGCAGCGGGCGGGTGCACCAACCGCCAACCCCCCAGCAAGCTGATTTTGTTGAGACTGTGGTCTTGGCAAGCTGCTCTCAGCTCACTTCACCGGCGGACGGAGCACCGTGCCACTCACCTCTCGGCAAGACTGCAGTCTCAGCGAGCTGCTCTGTGTCGCCGGCGGACAGGGCGCCACTCGCCGGGAGATCCTCAGCCAGTGGGCAACCAGAGACTAGTAGGGAGCCCTCCAGCCTCCAAGCAGGGCAGGGCAGCAACTTTCCGTTACACCGAGAATGATCCTTCCTAAAGTTGGATCGCCTTCTCAAAGCCCTGGCTCAAAGTCCTCTTCTTCCAGCTATTGGTGGGTGGGAGTATGGGAGGAGCTAATTAGAATATTCTTAGATCTGCACATACTTAAGTAGGTGGAAGACGTAAGAAGCTCTTTCCAAGCAATTCTAAGGCAATGAAAATTTTTGTGTATAAAAAGCTACAATATACTATTTTGGGCAAGACACACTTGTTTTTGATGGTGTTTTGGGGGTTTTTAGAGCAGCCGGAGTGGTTGTTGATGGTTGTTTTTTAGCCCAGTAAAAAAGTTACATGTTCTTGGGAGTCTGAACAAGGCTGCTAATTCTTAATTTAGCAATGTAACAACAGCACAAATCATAGGAGAATTCACCTTTAATAGGTGTGGCTGATAAGGTATTTAGCTAGAGGGTCACATGCTGAATGCTTTTTTGGATTGAGTAGGGCAGGCACCTGGATTAAGGTAATGAGTGGTTCGAGCATATTTTCCTTAACATCAGCCTCAACAGATGTGGCATGTTTAAAATATTGTGAAAATATATATCTATGAATGGGAATGCTAAATTAGTGTATCTCATGTTCGAATGACGGGCTGCACGGTGCTGCAGTGGTTAGCATTGTGGCAGCACAGCAAGAAGGTCACAGGATCGATTCCACCCCTGAACATCGTGGGTTCGATCCCACCCTCTGACCATCGGTGACCCTTCTGTGTGGAGTCTGCATGTTCTCCCCATGTCTGCGTGGGTTTTCTCCAGGTACTCCGGTTTCCTCCCACAGGCCAAAGGCATGCAAGTTGGGTTAATTGGCATCAACGGGGGATTCTAAAGCCTGTTCTCCACTAGCCCAGCACACCTCGGTACGGCTCGATTCACTTCAGTACGGCTCGGAATGCTTCTGTCTCCATTAGCACGCTGTTGTGCTTGTGCTGTGATGGTTTGTGTTAGGAGGTTTTAGAAGCGGGGCGGCAGCAGATTCTCAGCGAGGCGGGGCCACACTCCCGTGACGTTACGCACCCGACTGAGTCCTTATTTACACAAGACAAAAAAGGATCCAAGGATTATTGCCTTGCTCGCTCTGTGGTTTTATCTCACAATTAATTTTATCTCATAATTAAGCTGCAACAACACAAGTCACTTTTGTTTTGAATTAACTGCCAAATGACCTAGAAATAATGAGCTGAAACTTGTTTTTATTCGTATTAAATAATGAGACGGTGGCACACTGGACTACACCAAATTGTATTATTTTTTACATCCTAGGGCATTTTGGATGTACTGAATTAAAAAAATTCATGTTTTTCACCTTCAGGTCAACGTTTGGAACAACAGTATTATTATTTTCCGTTTAGATGATGCTACACTCTTTCTAAAGTATTGTAAATCTCTGAATTTGGAATGCCGATAGAACATTCAATTTACATATACTTGAACCTACTTTGACTTGGTGCTAATTTTTTATGATATTTCAATAAAAAGAACAGAAAGCTTACAAAAAGATTTGTTTTTTGGTCTAGTTAAAAATTATATTACCTTTACAATGGTTGACCCGTGACAGGAAGATCAGCATAATTTTGATCAGACTAGGCAATGGAATTTCTATGTAATTATACTGTTTTATAGTTCAGTGTTATAACAGACAAACCACACTTTCCAAAACAATTCCATTTTATTATATACAAAATATTAAAAGAAAAAAAAAATTTGCAACACAACATGAAGGTTAATCGACATTTTATACACGCCGACCACTGAGTTCCTCTACACCAGCTTCCCAAACTGGGTCACGAAGTCTCGGTTGGATGAAGCCGTCTCTGCCAGCTGTGGTTCAGGAAAGCTCGGTTGAATAATCTGTGCGGGCTGTCGCGGCGGACGCGTGGGATGATTCTACAAGGAAAATGCACACAATAAAATACAGCATGAAAGTGCAATATATACAGAAAAGACAATAGTTTTTAACAAGAATACATAAGCTTATTTCAGCGTATTGTTCACATGAATAATTAAAATAAAAGCTTTAGTTCGCAGTGTGCTGCGATAAAGCAGCGATCATCATCCACAAATGAACAGCTTTTTTATTGCATAAATAAACTGAGCGTCTTACCGAATATATTTGCGAAAAAACGCACAATAAAAAAAAAATTAAAACTCACCGTTAAAGGACTCCGATGTCGAGACCTCCCGGTATATTTTTTCATTCCGGGCAGCTCCGTCTAACTCGCGCTGAATATGTTCGTCTGACAATGCAGTGAGTAGACACTGCACCTCCTTATTGGTCCATGGAACACCCTTATTACGCGAAGCCATTTTTGATAGAGAATAAATGAAAATAGCACAGCAATACACTGAAAAGGAACCGCCAACAGTGGTTGCGTGCTGAGTAAAGACGGTCGTGAAGATTCTTTTTTTTTTTTTTCAAAAACTTTATTGAGAAGGTCGTGAAGATTTGGTAGATGAGGAGGAGGAGAGGGGCGGTTCCAACCTGACCAATCAGCGCCGGTTACGACCTGACCAATCAGCGGCGACCAGTCTGTTAACGTCACAACACGGCACAGCTCAGCACTGCTGTACCCTGCCCTGGAGCGGGGCTGAGAATCACGGCTGTTAAACCGTGTTGGGGCTTGTGGAAAAGCGTACAAAGCGTGCTGAGCCGTCCCGTGTCGCGCTAAAGCGTGCTAGTGGAAAAGGCCCTTAAATTGTCCTTAGGTATGAATGTGAGAGTGAATGGTTGTCTTTCTCGCTGTGTTGGCCCTGGGATTGACTGGCGATCTGTCCAGGGTGTACCCTGCCTCTCGCCCAAAGATGCTGGGATAGGCTCCAGCCCCCCCGCAACCCGAAAAGGATTAAGCCATAGAAGATGGATGGATGGATGTTCGAATGACGATCATTTTGCTACAGTCATATGGTAGAAGTGTGTGACGAAGAAAGAATGCAAACAATTCAATGACAGCGTTGTGCACCAGAGGGAGTGGCACTGCCATCCGTAAACATGAGTCGGCCTACATATTTGTGGGCGCAAACACAGATTACAATGCTGCTGAATGCTAGTGGAATTCACCTCAGCTCAGTCACAGAGGGAAAAATATGCGATCTGACAATTTCAATCAACATTTGTCAAAACCAATAAAAAAGAAAAGCAGCTATAGAGCAGCAGAAAAGGACATCATGAGCAAAGCCCCAGCTCTGCATAAAAACTGGTTTACTGTTGTCAGTAGAACTACACATTCACACAGAGGCAAAAACCTTAAATCTCTATAATAAGATGAGATTTCTTGTAGGTCGTGTTGGTCAAAGATGCTGAACAGAAGGAAGACAAATCCAATTACTTACTGTATTTGCTTTTTAAATTGAAAAACCAGAGAATCTTCAATGCAAAATATTTATTTGGCACATTAATAAAGTTCATGTGGATACTTTGAGGATTTATGGGCAATTCAACACCTCAACAACAATTGTAAAACTCTTAAACAGCAAAAAAAAAAAAGGCACATGTAATATACAGTATATTACAGTTTTAACAATTTGCAAACCTCCAAACTGTACTGAAATATACAGCAATAAAACCTAAGTTTAGTAATTGTTAAGTATTAACGACTGACACTGTTACACTACTTTTCCTTGAGAAAAACAAGTTAAACTACAAGATTAGTTTTTATTTTCTAAAATATACTCTCTTCAGTAAGGTGATATAATCAAATTAACATTAATTTTAAACATACTCAATTAGGTTACGTTACGTTAATTAACAAGTTCCATCCCTCTCATTATTTAGCATCTTATCACCAACAATTCTCATTTCACAGTTTTTAAACAACTGGGTATTCTGTGACAAAAATGCCAGTCTTTGTCACTGGCACCAGAGGTGTTAACAGAAACAATTAACTATGTGATAATAAGCTCACTTCTGTTTTAAATACAGCTGTTAAAAATAAGCTATTTAAATCACGAAAACAGGAAAAAAAATCTATCTGTTTAATGCAGAGAGATGAGCAGGGATAAGAATCAGCATTAAGGAGGTCAGGCCTTTAGAGACCTTGAAGCTTTAAATGTTTAAGGTTTGATGGCATTAGTGCTGGACTCTAGCTGCTAGTCAATGCAAATTGATGCTGTTGATTGGCAAAAATAGCAGAGACCCTGAAACGTATGCGTGTCTCCAAGGAGGATCAATTATACAGAGCTCTAGACAAGGTCTTTCACTGATTAGCAAAGGCACAGCCGGGGGTAACATGTTTCACTACAAGGGTTGGCGTGAAGTCAAAGCATCTTTTCCTACTATGTTTTGGAGGCATTTACCTTCCTGTACTAAGCAGCTTCTTTCTGTTATTAAAAGTAAGTTACAGGATACACAACCATGCCAAAGACAGTGATTCTCTACAAAACCAAACACAGTCAGTTTAGGTTTTTCTTTGGTGTGAACTTTATAAATCACCTGCCATACTTGCAAACTCTCACACTTTTGGCAGATGGCACATGCTTCCAACTTCTCTCTCACATTCTCACACAATGGACAAAATTATTTCTCACAACAAAAGAAGACGACTTAACGCCACTCCTTAAAACAAGTTAAAGACTTTTTTGTAGACACTGGGCAAAGTCCAATGTCTACTGACACTGCCTTGAGGCACACAGACTCATCAGATGTAATGCAGTCTAATCCTGAGCTTTTCAGATCATTAACAGAAGCAAGGAATTATGAGATGTTATATCTGTTGCATCCAGGTGTACATATGTAGCCGCTTTTCTGTCTATCAAACCAGATCATCAATGATGAAGTAGCTCATTCCGGCCTGATGAAATCACCCCGAGAGTGTTCAGATGTCCTGATGAGCATGAACTTGACTATGAGCCCAATTTGGATGCAGACCAACCTGAAGATCACTGGGTGTGATTGTGGTGATCATCGGGGAAATCGCCTTGGAGGAGTAGTGGATTTTCTCAAATTACAAAAGATACCAGATCTCCTGGCCAATGACCTTGAGCCCAGCCTGGATGCATACCTGCTTAAGGATCATTGCATGTGAAGATGGTGCGCATCGGGGATTTGCCCAGAAGGAGCAATTCTCATGAAATGTGGGCGGACAAACAGACGATGGACGCTGCGTCATCGCATTAGCTCCTTTCACCTTCACACAATGAGCAAAAAAATGTTTTCATGTCTCACATGATTTACTACAGTGATCCCTCGCTACTTCGTGCCTCACCTTTCGCGCCCTCAGTGCATCGCGGATTTTTCAAAAATATTCATCAAAAATTCAAAATTGAGAAAAAATGGCGTGAAAGTTGCCCGGGCGCTAGCAGAAGGCAGGGAGACTACATTAGAACATCAGGTATCAACACGGAGAGCCCGCACAACTCAAAATCCACCTCTCTGATTCGCTGGCCAGCATCCCCCCCCCCCCCCCCCCCAAGAGATCGCTCCCGACTCTAGATTTTGTTCTCGTGTTGGCTCGGCTCGGGAATCTCGCAAGCTGATTGGCCGAGACGTTTTACCCAGCTTCTCTCCCTGCCGAGCGCCCATACCCAGCGAAGGAAGACCGCATTCATTGTTCTTTATCGCTCGTGTTGCTTAGTCTCGCCGCGTGGAACTATTCGCTGTTCTCTTGTGCCTTTTTGTGCGAAATACGTAGTGCTTGTGACGCCCTTGAAAATGGCTCCTAAACGTCCTCCACCCTCTAAATCCTCTAGTGAACCCAAGAGGAAGAGAAAAATGATGACGGTGGACGAGAAAGTTAAATTATTGGACATGCTTAAGGCAGGCCGTAGCTATGCGTCTGTCGCACGCCATTACGGACTGAACGAATCGACGGTTCGCTACATAAAAAAAGATGAAGTGAAAATCCGTAAAACTGCCTCGGAAGCTGCCCTCGACGATCCAGCGCCTCTCGCACCTGACGATGAGGCGTCACCTGAGGAGCAGTAAAGCTCTCATTAACCTGTGCAGTAAATCATCTTCATCTTCTTCACCTCCATTGTACTGCACAGGTGTTTCATCGTCATTTATCAAGATCATCGTCAGTCAAGCGGAGAGGAGCTATTGTCAGAGGTGAGTTACGTATCTTGTTATAAGAATAAAAGAGTTCTAAAAACATATTTATGTACACTTTATTTACATCTACGTATGTATGTACACTTACACACACACACACACGTATCATATGAGAGAGAGAGAGAGAGTGAGAGAATGAATGTACGTATTATTTATATTATACACAAAAAAAATGTATGTAAAAAATGGGGGGGGGTGACGCTACTTTGCGGTTTTTCACTTTTCGCGGTCGGTTCTGGACCCCATTGACCGCGATAAGTGAGGGATCACTGTATCAGGAATCATCACTCCCTAAAAGTGGAATGGAGAACACCATTTTCAATCAAAGAATGAGCAGGTATCTTGCAATGTAACATTTTTCCTTGCAATAGCTGCCTCTATTAATGTTACTGTCTGAGCCATGAACAAAGCTCAGAAAATGCTCTGCATTTGCTACAAGAGTAAACACAATAGTTTTTACATATTGTCATATATATTACATGTATCATTTAATATTTTCCGCAGGAACAGGAAACTCCTGCAGATTATCCCGCTGCACAGAGATAAAGGTGCTACACTTTACAAGATCATGTCACTGCTCGCAAGCAATATGTCAAGGTTGAAAATGGTGACATTCAGAAACTGCAAAAACATTTCTAAATTTAAACAAATTTTAGCCACAGTGGTTAGTGCTGATGCTGGACAAATAAATAGACCAACATCGATTAACTGTCCATCACCAGATGAACTTTTCTAACAGTGGATATCTCCACAAGGTCCATCTTCTTTTTGGTTGCACAGAGATACAGTTAATAGCTAGTGATAAACTAGAGATTCCCATCATGGATGTAATAGAGGGCAGCACGGTGGTGCACTGGTTAGCACGGTGACAGCACAGTAAGAAGGTCAAGGGATCGATTCCCCCCCTGACCATCAGTGACCCTTCTGTGTGGAGTTTGCATGTTCTCCACGTGTCTGCGTGGGTTTACCCCAGGCACTCTGGTTTCCTCCCACAGGCCAAAAACATGCAAGTTAGGTTAACTGGAGACTCTAAAGTGGCCCTAGGACTGAATGTGTGTGTGAATGGTGAAGGGATGGCGCCGAACCGTGGCTGCTTCATCCATCTAGGTGGATGCCATGAATTTCCCCTCTGGGGATCAATAAAGTACACACACACAAAAATAGGGAACAAATCATCAAATTCATTTTGGTAGTTTTATCAATTTTACAGCAAAAATTTAACCTTTATTTATACAGGGTAGTTCCGCTGAGAGGCAACCTCTCTTTTTCAAGGATGATCTGTTCACACTCACACAGTTACACATTCACACCAGGAAGCTGCCCAGTACAACCACAGACTGACCTGTGGCCACTGAGCAGCTCCACCGGAGCAGTTGAGGTTTAAAGGCCTTACTCAAAGGCACCACAGTGGGGTTAAGGAGAGTGGGGAAAACACTGCTGAGTCATCTGTCCCACCCAGATCTGATCCTGCCGGTCCTGGGATTGAACCAGCGACCCTCCACTCACCAGTCCACATCCCTAACCATCTGCCCTCAGTCATTATAATGAATGAGAAGGAAGTGATTCTTTTCATAATAAAGAACTTCTGGGCTAATTCCTGACAGAAAGTAAAACGAGCTTCAAACAATAACACAGAATCTGACAAAATGTGTAATGCATTTCTTCAACATTATGAAGCTTTGGTAAACAGGCACCATTTCTTCTTCCTTTTCTGCATTTAACCAAACTGAATAACCCAAACAAATGGTCATCAACAATAACTGTTTAAAGAACACTGAAAACAGAATCCTTACCAGTTTAAAGGAGCTATTTATGATTTTCAAATAATTGCTAATCATCAACACTAAATAGCAGAACTGCCCCAATAAGGGCATGAGCAGATCACTCTAAACGCTGCAGAGGCCTGTGACAGTCACCACCCACACTAAAGGCAAAACAGTAGTCTGGACCGGCTGTGGAAGACAATTCAGCACACTTCTCAGATCTCTTTGGTACCTAAATTCTCTAAATATAATAATAAGTCATTTCTGAATAATTTAATGAAGTAGTGCTACAAATAGTTCATTCAAATTATAATTTTTGTGAGATACTAACACAACAAGATGCTAAGTGTTTAGTTGGAGGGCAGACATTGTGATGTTATTTCCATAACAAAATGGGTTTGCCATGATCCCCAGCTTCTGGGTTCACTTGGCAACTTTGATGAATCTTCGGCTTCTATCTCTGCTGCTCCAAATTACTGGGACAATGGGGAGACAAGAGAAACACGGAGGGGATGAATAAGAGGAGCGTGAGTGAGTGAGGGGGGAGAAAAAGAGGCGATAAGGCCCTCACTGCTTTCAACCACTTGGATCAACCACTTGATCGTTTACCTGCTAGCACAATCTGCCCAAGAGCACAAATTACCATGGCTGCCCAACATAAAAGCTAGATTCCCACACATCAACAACAAATTGTCATTGGCATTCCATTTATGAGCCATCAAATGCCATCATATCTGCTCTGACAAAGAAGAGCTCCATCAAGTTGGATGGGTGGCCAGAATCTTTTAACAAGCCTGTCCCCATGAAACGAGCTCGTCCCATTCTGAATTCATAAAGGCCAGCTACAATTTGTCAATTTGAATATCAAAGGGGGCTTTGCATGGGGCCCCCTTGACTGTTAAAGGCACACTCCCACAGCCTCTACCAAGCAGGTGTGTGATGATCAATTATTAAGGATGCCACTCTGGTTACTCTTGGTGGGAGGTGGAATCGGGATCTGGGGGTTTGTGGCGGTGGGGGAACATCTTTCTGTGCTTAACCTGGATGAGAGAAAGACGGTGGAGAAGGGAGAGTGAATACTATTTACATAAAATTAACAGTTCAAAAGAATGAGTTCGCACACCAATCAAACTTGTTAATTGACTGTCAATGGTGTGTCCCTGAATATACAACACAACTACATTATTCATCTAAGGCCTTGACAGGGAAGACAGTCCAATTTGCATGGGTGTTCTAAGCGTGATCAACAACCACAATGCCACATGCATTTTTAATGGGCCAGAGATGGGAACCTTTAATATTCATAAGGGTCAAACAATTGCATATGACATTAAACTTTCTATAACAAGGTAAGTATTTTTCAAATGTGAGCCTTAGCAGTCTAAATGGCCCACAGAGAAAAAGGGGATTGTGCGTTCTTCTGGTGTTCACATAGAATTGACGTTTGAGGTTCATGTTGGTTTATTTCTCATTTTTACAGATCTTGATATCTGCTGACGTTATTTAAAAGTTTAACAGAATAATAAAGGCTAACCTTTTTATACCTTTTTTCCCCATTTTAAATAGAACAAAGGTTTATATTGGGGGTGGGGAGGAAAAAAAAATCAGTCCATCGTAATACTTTGTGGTGGTCATACTGTATCGATCCCGAGACACTAGTATCATGATATTTTATTAAATATTAATTTAAATATTGTATAAACACACACACACACACCTTTCAGCCGTCCCCTTTTCGGGGTCACCACAGCAGATCATGGGCCTGCAACTTGCTTATTTATGTCCCTTTTCCACTAGCACCTACTCAGCCCTACTCGCCTCAACTCTACTCGGTTTGTAGGGTTTTCCATTAGTACCTAGTACCTGGTATTAGGTACTTTTTTAGTACCTACTCAGCCGGGGTTTCAAGTGAGCTGAGTCGAGTTAAAAATGTGACATCAACAGACTGCAGGCCACTGATTGCCCAGGGCACAATGTCACTGGATGAGTCATGAGAGCGACTTCTTCACAAGAATCAAACCTGCCATTTGTAAATTCAGCAACAGCGAGCATGAGTTTTTATTATTTCCGTGATAATCAGCGAGATAAATGGCTACACACAAATCAACATCGTGGTCCAACGATGAGGTTCAGACTTTTTTGTGTTTAGTGGCTGACGAGAGAATCCAGAGGGCGCTAGACAGAGTGATCCGAAATGAAAATGTATACCAGGAGGTCTCTGACCTGATGGCTGCTCATGGGTACCACCAGACATTAAAAGCTTATTACTGGACCATCAAGGACCACAATGGCTGAAGTGGGTTGAACAGAAAAGACTGGAAGTGGTTCAACCAAATGGACACCATTTACAGGTACCGACCAACGATCAACTGAAGGGAGAGTGGCCTTGACTCAGCCACAGCATTGTTGGAAACCGTGATAAAGGATGGCAAGTGTTTTGTGATTTTAAGCATCTTTTACGTTATTTATCCTATTGGTGGCAAGCTTACGTTGAACAAACAAGGATATCGCCGTTGCCTCCTGTATGCAGACAATGAGCTAGCTAGTTAACTAGCTAGCTAGCCATCAACGTTCTAGCCATCAGCGCTAACTCCATACTCTGCTTGTATTTTGCGCTTGCTGTCTCTTAAGTATTCGCTTCTGAGAGAAAACCGTCAGCATATCAACAACATAGCAGGCCACCTTGCTATAATGAAAGCACCAAGGTGCTGATGCCTCAGTACCAGAGCCTTGGCGGAGGTATGCATTCTTGGATCATCACCACAATATTATGGGTTCCTCTCTAGCCCAAGGACCACCTCTGGTAAAAATTTCATCCAAATCCATCCAGTAGTTTTGGAGTAAACACATGCAGAGTGAACATAATCTGCAGTTCACATATCCATATTGTCGGTGGCAGCCAAGAGCCACCAACCTGATTTGAACAGCTGCAATCCAAACACAAAGAAGAGCACGGTGGCAGACGTTTTAAATGGCGGAAGCGATGGAGGTACGTGAATACAATGACAATCAAGATGAACAGGAGCTTTTGCTGTTTAGTGACAGAGGAAGAAAACAGATGGGCAAAAAGACAGACATTTGTTCACCCAGTATTGGCGGACTGCTTAGTACTTCCCTCTGGCGGGAGTTTCCAGACGCATGCTCAGGTCACTGCAACCATTTCTGGGTGAAGAATGCTGGGACTTGTACTGCTGCCTCTAGTGACCCGGCATAGTTATTATAATACCGTTCCATTGACAGAAAAGGCAAATTATTTTTGTGTTTATTTTGAAAACAAAGCTTTATCTTGAAATTCTGGCAAATTAAAAGTCAAGAAAATATGCCCATACAATGATACAAGCCTTTAGTTGCACTTAATTTTGACTGGGAGACCTGAAAAGCTGTTAACAGACAGACAGATACAACTACGCACACACAGACACATTGACTGATTACCATATGCCTCAGTTTTCACCGAGGCATAATGAACCCACCCAAGTTGAGGTGGTACTCAGGTGTAATGGAAAACGACCAAAACCGTGTCAGGGTGAGTCGAGGCGAGCTGAGCAGGTGCTAGTGGTAAAGGGCCATTAGATACCAGAAAAAATTTAAAAAACTGACTTTTCAGTCCACTAGATGGTGCTAAATGCTGATTGTCTGGTTAGGTCAGTACAGCAAGAGTGACTCCTGACATGTAGCCAGGAGTAGAACAAGACAAAGATCAGGGTGGACATCACAATATATGACATCACATTACTAGGCATATCGTAAGATTGTGATAGTATCAGATCATGCGGCCTGTGGTGATTCCCACTACTAATTTTTATTAATGTATAAGTTGCTATATGCATCATCTCCTGAGACATTTGTCCTGATAAAGAAAAAGCAAAAAAAAAAGAAAAAAAAACCCTGCAATAAACTGCTGCAAAATCCTGTTTAAAAGATATCAAAATTGCTCTCTCTCTTCTTACTTTATATAATAAACGAAGCTGTGTTTTTGCTTTGCACCTTCTAAGCCTTTATTCCATGGGATTTTTCTAATAAACCCAGTGACATACCTAAAGGTCACTAAATTTCTGACATCCCTGTGAGGTGCAGACAGTAACATAAGTGAATGTACTCAGGAAGGGCTTGGCTTCGTCCACTTATACAAACCCCATCAGTTTCTGGTTTCAGGCTGGTGTGACTGAGGTGTTTCTAATTGCAGTTTGTGTCAAAGGGCTTCCAGGGTTGTCCAGACAGTGCTAGACTATATCCTCGCTGGTGTTGGAGCCCTCTGGGCCCTCAGTGTGTCGGGGACATCTCCGAGTGTCATTAGCAGAGCATTGAAATGGTATAGATGAACTAAGCTGGCCTGGATAAAATGACCTGGTATTGACGAACAGTCAGGCTTCTCTAACTGGTTCCAAGGACAGAGAGGTGGAAAACTGCTCCACAGCTCCTATCAGATATGCTAATGGTCACATTTCTCCCCACTGAGACCTCATACATAATTTATCAAGGAAAATGATGATACAAAATGTGTAAAATAGGTTAAATTAATATGGTGTAACTTTTCTCTCATGCAAGGACACATGTAACCAAGCTAAATGGCTAATGGCAGAGCAGTATCAGAGAGTAACGGAGTGATTAATTAAATGCCAAATATAATAAATATTTGGGATTTGTCCTTTCATATAACTAATTCTATACGTTTTGTTTACAGACTAGCAATGAGGATACCGTTAAGACATAAAACTCCCAATTTTTAAATATTATATACTTTTATTTGGACAAAATATTAAAGAAATAAAGTATCAAGATCAAATCCAGGAAATCGTGGAAACACGTTAATCTGCTCTTATTATTTAAGCTTAATTTGTTATATTAGCTTATCAAACTGCTTCAAATGGGATATACTTTGCTTTAATTTAATCCCATATGAAACAAATCACATTTTATAATATCCATCTTTAGTTTTATTCTCTTTAGTACTTTTCTTCTTTAATATTTCAGGGATGGCAAATAGCCCAAAATAGTTTAAAATGTGGAGATTAAAAAAAAACTGAGGTTGAAGTTTTGTAAAATGTATTGAAGTGCATATATTATTTCTTTTTTTTTTTTCCTTTGGTGGGGATTTGATATGCGACGACCGTTTAATCCTTGTGTGGTGGATGGCAGTTTGTCAGGGATGTGCGCTGTGATTTCATCTTGAACTGGCTTCAAGTCTGTGGGGTTCTTTCAGCATTAGTGAATTCAAAGCAGATCACGTCTGGCAGTGGGGAATGATAAGGAATGGGCTCGTGTTGTGCCGCGCCCCGAGGAAATCCTGCCTCTTCTGACACCTCATTTCGACAAATACAAACCTTTCAGGAGAACCACAACCTCTCTCTCTTCTACAGAACCTTTCCACCATGTTACTCTTCTCATTTAAAGCTTCATGAAAAGGGAAAGATATCTGCCTTTTTTTTTTAATTATCATTATTTTTTTCTACCATCTATTTTTTTCAAGCTGTTTGTGCTCCAGTTTGAACCTAACCCCTGTGTGCTCAACTGTCACAAAACATCAGCGTAACGTAAACGCCGACATAAATAGCCATACAATAACGCACAAAGAAAGGCAAGTACACAGCACAGCCGAATGTATTTTCTCTGGTCTAAAACTGCACATTTTTTCTAGGACAATCCGTAGACACAAATTCAAACCACAGACGGACATATTTACAGGACTATTCAAAAATACACAACTTTAATGGGCCATTGTTGAGGCAAATGTGTGGTCAAGTCTGAGGGATTACTGGCCTTCTCCCAGCTCCCCACCCCCTCTCTCTAACCATTTCTGCCTTTTTCATTTCTGCCCGCTCTTTAGATGCCGACACTTCGCAGCAGACACAACGCCGCGCTGGCTCGGTCGACGTCATGCTGGACGCGAGCTGATGTTCGTAACTGTAGCAGACTTCAGAGTAGCTGGACTGTTGGACACGACCGAACATGGACGGGCAAAAACAAATAAACAAGCATGTCTTTTTCCAATCATAAAATACACAATAAAAAGGAGGTTCTGAAGCAATTTGATATGTTTATGTGTTTGGGTTACTGTTACTGTAACCATGTTAAACTGAAGAATTACGATCAAATAAACATCACAAACACACAGAGCTAATGCAATAATGCTGTCTGCTGTTTTGGAGCGCTGTGCTGCACAAGAGCCGGGCTGAGGACTGGAAGAGTGATGGAGGGACATGGGTTTTCATTGCATCAGGCAAAATGCCCTACTGCCTTCCACTGTCCCGACCTCCCAGTTTTTGGGTTTGTTTTTTTTGACAAATTGGTTGTGAGGCTTTTACGACTGATGCACATATCGCAAAAATCATTTCTGCCAAGCTTTCTCTATGACCTGCCCGTGGGACATGACAAGCCCCTCCATGCATCGCTCTATCAAGCTGAATCTTTCCAGGACAATGCAAATTATGACAAATTCCATCATCCTGCATTATGCGCTTTCCTGCTAATCTCCCTAATTCGAGAGAATCGGGGAGGGTCTCGCCGTTTCAGCTGAGGGGCATGTTGTCTGACTGAATGATGCTGAAAGTACAACCCTCATGCCCCCGTTCTTCCTCCCTTCCCAGCTGCGACCAGCTCGTCTCTTCTGTCTTTTCCTATTTTTCCCTATCCGTCAAAGGCCTGAACCCACCTAATAAAAGTATCAGCTTAACCTGGGTGGGAAAAAATTCAGTCAAACAAAAATACTACTAATAACACAAGTGCAGAGGCAAGGTTAATGACACCAGCTCTCTGTCTGTGTGTAAAAAATATATATATTCTACATAAGGTGAGAATCAATAATCCTGACCAGCAGCACGTCCAAACTGTCGAACACACACACACACACAGCTCTCTTTTCCCCAACACTGACGCCTCCAAAGCACACAACATGTACTTAAACATTCACCAATAAAGAATGACTAAACAGACAAACAAACAAGCAAAAAAATGTAACACAGCATGACAGAAAGACAAATGCCGAGCAAAGAAGAGATGCAGTCCCGCTTCAGCTCAACAGATGGCAGTATGGCTGCATTAAAAACAAAAAGGCAGCGGGGCCCTCGGCCATTCTGTACATACTGTAAAAAGTCCAGCCTCACAGTGGGAAGACTGGCTTCACAGCACCTGTGTCTCCTTGAATTTTATTACTTTTCTCTCTCTTTTTTTTTTTTTTTGCCAAAGTGAAAATATTCACATTAACAAGCCACTGATTTACCAGTGAATATGGAGGAAGGAAAAGGTGGAAAAACATGAAGAAAATGCTATTACAGATTTTTTTAATTTTGCTTTTTATCTTGACTAGAAGTAAAATACGAACAACTCCACAATAGCAGAAAGACCCCCTCCCCCCCACCCATGGGGTCATCTTCAGAAAATAAGCATCACTGTTACTGCAAATGGCAAAAAATCAAATGTCCTCAGTAGGCACCGAATCCCTGGTGGAAAAACACCGGAAAATATTTGTTTCAGTGCACCCAATTCATGTCAATACATGCCGACATGTAGAAAAACACTATATTCCACTATATGGGCAACTAACACAACTTTATCACACTACCAATACTCACAGGGCCCGGTATTCCCTCTCATGAAATACTCAGAGGAAATATGCTGATGTGTATCATCCTCTTATGGCAGTTTTTAACCTCGATAAAGCATGTTTTAATGATAATGACATTTATTTAAAAAAAAAAAAAAAATCTGAAATTATGTGATATTTAGATGACAGCAAGAGGCCAAAACACCACCTCTTCCAGCGTATTTGACACTATCATTAAAAATAACTGATGGCAGTGCTGTACTCCAAACACAATAATTTACCTGGATGCAAGCACTGATATTTCTAAGGTGTGCAATGTATAAATCTCATGCATAATTATTACAGAAATACAGCCTAGAATTGACAACATCTGTCTAGTGTTATAAAGCAGTAATAAAATATATGCAATGATTTAAAAAAAAACCCAGCCATTTATAATAATTAATTCCCATATTTTATTTTATTCAAATATTTGCTGTCAAGTTCAATTAAATCCTCTCACTGCTTTAGGGTCTATTGTTATGGATAAAATATTACTGGTAAAAGTAACATGTTGACAAAGCGGGGTGGGGGGTGTGTGTTACATTTCCTGATACTGCTCCCTATTAGTGTCTGGATGTCACCACAGTAGCATGTGTGGGTGTTGGCTCCCGTATTGTTCCATCTATATTTGCCACAAATCGAGATTTCACGGGGAAAAAAAAAAAAAAATCTACCAGGCCCTCCCTTATCTCTGTGTGTGTGTGTGTGTGTGTGTGTGTGCGTGCGTGTGGGCCCTGTCAGCTATGCCCTCTCGTCACTGCTGAGGGAAGAAACCCACCCGGGCGGCTCTGAATATAGTGGCTAGTTACCATAGTAATGGGATGGTCATACGTCTCTCCTCTCCCAGACAGTGATGAGAGTGGACAGGACACGCCGCCATGCCTTTTATCTATGCATTCGGTATATCCGTGCATTTCATTCCGCAAAAAAATAAAACGCCAAGCTATCCCCACCTCGTTCCCCCCCCCCTCCTCTATTCAAAGTAGAGGGGTGAAATGGGAAGTAAATAGTTGGATACGGGGGTAATAATTCACACGTGAGACAACACATAATTGACGTGTTTTGACTGACCGTTTGTGATTGCAATGGTAACGGCAAGAGCATCTTGGCGGACGTCCGCGGCGGTGGCATCTTTACGTGACGCGTTTCAGATGCCTCCTCGATGCCTGTGAACCGTTCACCCCGCCGCCTCTCATCGGCAGTGACAAAGTGAGAAACAAACAAGGACGCCTTTGCAGGCAAATGCACACACACTCATGGACCGTGTGGTTCACTTCAGATTAAAGAGCAGCCTCAAACATGTATAAATTATAACCAACTCAAGCACCATGACAGATTACAACAATCTGCATGCAGGATTGTCTCTTAGTTCTTCCTCTAGATAGCAGACTGTTCATTCAAAAGACACCAAATTCTTATTGGCTCCTATTGCATGATGGGAAATCAAAACAAAAATCAAGCAGTGCACACAATTTTAAAATGTGCATTTGCATGTTTATGTACACTACGTCTGTGTGTGTCTGCTAAAAAGAAAGGTGGGGGGGGGGGGGCTGTTGACATGGACCAAAGCAGTCAGGCACCAATAATACATGAGGAGCTGTTCAAAGGCAATTAGGATCAGTTGTCAGGGTCGGGCCCATTAATGAGTGGGAGTGTGGCAGGGGCCGAGGCAGAGGCACAGCGCCGGCAAAAGCGGCCGCTTGAGAGTCAATGCACTCTGACAGATCCAGTCCTTCCCCCGTCCTCGCCTGGTACAAGCCGATACCAGCCTGTGTCCACGTGGTGCTGCAGCAGCAGCAGCAGCAGCAAAGAGTAATGCAGACGAGAATGTGCCGCTTTCTGAGGATGCTTCTGCCGTGGTAGGTCAGCCTTTACGCAGACACAGCAGGAGAGAAGGAGGGGACATAATCACCACTCCGGCTATCTACCTCTCCCCATAAAACTGCCCCCTCATCAGATTAAAAACACAGTCTCGTCTGACCTCTCACACATCCGGTATCAGTGTGATGCATTTGTCCCATTCTTGCAGTTAAATAAAGGAGAGAATGTATACATGCTTATCCATTACTTGGGTGTGAGTTTTTGGACAGTTTAAGCTAATGCGAGCACACTCAACCGCATGCTGACTTCGCACAGATTTGTATCCGTCTGCACAGCACCGAGTGCTGATTGAAAGCTAGTTTCCTTTTTCTGCCAGCCAAGAGTCACCTGTGACTCCCTATAATGACCAAACCAGTTTACCCCGTCACTCAGCCGGAGCTGATCACAAAGGGCACACAGGTGTAGATGTGCGTGCCCGTGCCTGTGTGTGTGTGTGTGTGTGTGTGTGTCCTGTAAGACCTGGCCTCGGGGCATGCGGTTGATGTGCCGCTGTGGTGAGGTCTTCCCAGGTTTGATCGGCCCGTTTTGCGCGAGTCCAATTCAAGTGGAGACGGTTGACCCTGGCATGAGGGTAGGATGAGTAAAGCCTACGTAGACAGAAGCCGACTCAATGCTCAGCGGGGAAAGGCTCGCAGGTGAAGCCTGACTGTCGAGTTAAAACTCTCTCCAGACTAGAGCTGCCACTTGCTGCACACAACTCAGGCTTTCAGGAAGGCAAACAAGCACCTAATTCTGCTCGTGCCTTAAGTGAAATAAGAGCAAAACAAATCTCCTTTAACATCCTTTGCTACAACTAGCAGCAAGTCACAACAGGCGCTGAAGAACTGTAGCTTTTAGTAGCCTTCAATCTCCAATAGCTCAAACCGCCGAGCGTAATTTTTCATCGACTCAATTACTCGACAACTGCTCCCCTCCTGGCCCAGCCCCTTCCTCCCTGCTTCATCTCCCCTCCCCTCCTTAGCTGGAAGTGATCATTTGTTCTTTTATTAAACTTGATAACATCCCCTTGCATTGTCTGAGCATACACGCTGCAGAGCCGCCCCTACTGCTCTAGCCTCCAGCGTTTCGTATTATTGGTGCATTATTTCATGCATGCCCTCCTCTTTTATCAGGCGCTTTTGAAGTAATGTTAATAGACTAGAAAATTGAGACATTTATGAAGTATGGGCCATGTTTATGAAAAAATCCATAAAGTATGACAGGGGAGAGGTGAGATAAAAGCAAGGTTTTAATAGATTATGGCAAACAGGGGAGAGGCGTCAGATGCTGACAGGCACCTCCTCCGAGATCCCTCATATTTTATGGGATTAATTTTGTTGTATTAGAAATGAAGTTAAATGTCCTAATTAATCTGTTCGTGCTGCATGAATACCTCCCTGAACGCAGATGCATGCACACACACTGTTTTTAGGCTAATTACTCTTCTGTGGTAATTGAGGTAGATGTAGGCTGAGGAAGTGCAGCAAGGTGGGGGGATATTTGATGTCTGGGGGGGGGGGGGTGTACAAAATTTCGCATGCTGGCTTTACTGTAGTGAAATATTTTGAGGGAGAAGAAAGCACAACACTGGATCACTTCATTTTTTGCAGGTCACAAGAATATTTTTTCTTCATTTTCTCCTATATTATCTTCACTTGTTCTACAACATATATAATCTTAGTGGCTTATACATCCTTTACACACGAATGGAGATTGTTGAAAGATCGCTGAGTGATGTCAAAATGGCCAGATCTCCAAGCAATCTTTCAATGATCGCTCAGCGATCACCAAGATCTCTCAATGATCTCTCAAAGATCTTCAGTGATCACCACGGTCCTCAAAGTTTTGACTCAGTCCAAAACAATCTCTCAACAATCTCTCAATGGTCTAATCAATCTCCCAATGATCTCTCAGTGATCTTTCAATAAACTATTGGTCTTTCATCGAATGCTCAGTGATACCTCACTGATCTCTCAGCCATCTCTACCTTTAGAGTGGGAAAAATGTGGAGTTCATTGAAAGATTGCTGAGATTGTGAGCTCTCCTTGATTGCTCAACAATCTCATTGATCTTCCAATGATCTCTTAGTGAGAGATCACTGGAAGATCGATGAGATCGTTGAGTGCTCCTTGAGAGTTCATAGAGAATTTGTTGAGAGATCGCTTTCCTTTGGTGATCGTTGCGAGATTATTTTTTGACTAAGTCAAAAAAATCTCTCAACTGTGGCTAGTGTGGAGAAAACTGTAGGAACATTGAGAGATCCTGGCGATTGTCGAGAGATCATTGAAAGATCGTTGAGAGATCTGGCCATTTTTTCATCTTTCAATGATCTCCACCCCTGTGTAAAGGAAGTAGAGGAGCACTAGAAACCTCTCAAATATATATATATAAGATAAGATAAACCTTTATTAGTCCCACAGTGGGGAAATTACAGGATTGCAGCAGCAAAGGGATAGCGGCACTCAGAGCAATAGCAAATAAGATAATGAATAAGATAAAGAAATTGTGTGGAAAAACAGTAAATATACATACACAGTACAAGAACATTGCACTTAAATGGTATTTATAGCATTACAGTTAAGTTAAATTACCCAGCAATATATAAATATAAATCCAGACAGTCTATTTCACAGTTGAATGAACAGTGTTGTTGCCACCTTCAGTAATAACTGTAATTGTAGTACTAGTGCATCGGAAGGGAACAATCCATACTGTGCAAAGTAGTGGCGTTATATACGGCCTCTATGAGCAGCACAGATTAGATGATAAAGTCTGACAGCAGCAGGTTGGAAGGACCTGCAGAACCGCTCTCTCGAGCACCTAGGATGGCGCAGTCTGCCAGTAAATGAGCTCCTCAGTGCATTCAGCGTGTCCCGCATGGGGTGGGACTTGGACTCCAGCAGAGATGACAGCTTAGCCACGATCCTCCTCTCTCCTATCTCCTGCACTGGGTCGAGTCGGCGCCCCAGAACAGAGCTGGCTTTTTTGATCTTTTTTTGATTATATATACCTCTTTGGTTGCCCAACAAACTCTCAATGATCCCTCAGCCATCTCTCTTGGTCTCTGAGCAATCTATCCAGGTCTCTCAGTGACCTCTCAAGGATCTTTCAAAGACCTCTATAGATCACCATGCAAATCATACAACAATCTCCCAAACATTTACACAGAAATGGCTTTTCTAAGGCTTTAAAAGATCGATGAAAGATCGGGCCAATTTTTGATCTCTCAGTGGTCACCTAACAATCTCTGTTTGCGTAAAGGGGCCCTTAATGAAAAACATTAATAAATATTCCAAATATGCAATGGATGTTAAATAAACCAAAACAAGTCTTCAATGACGCTGAAGAAAGAAACATTATTGTTACGTTTTCAACTTTTTTTTTCTGTCTCTGGTCAAACTTGGATGACCCAACTTCACTTTAACTCAGTGTGACCTCTCCAGCCTTCACTAAGGCCAAACAAAGTTTAGGCTGTTGTTTTTAGACATTTAGTCCAGTATAAGAAGGTCATTCAAATACTACTGGGTCCGTTATCCCCTTTGAAACTAATTGGTAGTGTCACAATCATTTCCATCCTGATGCCTCACAGTTCACTTTCACAATTTTCCAAAATCCAATGCAAATCCTAGAGCGGGCCTGTGCAAGACAGTCTTTTACAATACTGCCTGTCACTCACAATTAGGGAATAAGGCAAGCGGGGTTAGTGCTCACTAGCAATCTGAGACCAGCTCCCCAAACACGCCACAAATCTGATCAGTGAGTATAATTTCCCAGCAAATATCCCAGGGGTGAGCCACTTACCTTAACAGGAAAGATGAGATGTTTAACAGCTATTCAGAAGATAGTTTGTCTATTCAAACCAGGATCTTGGCTGTTGCCCCCCCCCCCCGTTATTGTGACGGAAGAGGCTGCATTAGTTTAAAGAGATCCATCTGAGAGCTCTGCTGCTAACTCTGCTTTCACTAAATGATAGACTACTTTTATCCATCTGCCGACTAATAAGCATGGCATTTTGTTTTAAGTATAAATGCATTTCTGAGTAAATGTGTGGGATAGTGCTGAATAAAAAAGGAAAAAAACAACAGAGTACTAACATGACAGACTGGTTTAAAAGCTCCCTCTAAAAAATAAATGAAAGAAAATGCAGCAATAACTTTTACGCATCTTAAAAGCATGCCATTAGTTGGCTTTCGCAGTAATGAGAAAATTTGGTGTGATAGATTGCAGCCAAAAAACTGATGTCTGGGAGCATCCTTTGTTTTTACTGATTGCTATAATAAAAGAGTGAAATCTCTTAGATCTTAATTAGATTATGCAAATTCTGTCTAAAAGGAATGACAGCTACATTTTCAGCAGCTTCCAAATAATCAAGACAGCAGAACAGTTAGTGACAAGAACTCTGATGGTGCCATAGTCACTGACCTGATACATATACTGCTTCTGAACATGTCAGTCAGGCGCCAAACAACACAGATCCATGTAAAAACAAAGCATAAATTAAATTACAGCTTTGTCTTCATCGCTTGCAGCTCTGGACCTAAACTGATGCTATAATATACATCAACAAACAATACGCCGCCAGGCCCCCGGGTTTGACATTATAAAGGTTAACTAATTCTTTAAATCAAGTCACATCTAAATCTGTCAGCCTGCCACAGCAAGTCGGCGTTCAGTCGGTTTGCCATTTCAAAAAGCTAAAGCGGAGAGACGTGACAGGCCGGGCAGACAGATGAATGGATGGATGGAATCTGAAGGTCCAGCATCCATCACATGCCACTTCATAATGCCACTGCCCTATACCTCCACCAGCACGGGCCCTCATGGGGTGAATCCCTGTAGTTAAATCCTGCGGTGCCAAAGGACCATGGTCTGTCAGCAGCCATGTGCCGTCTCTCAAACCAGTGGACACGTGTCAAAAAAAAAAGAAACAGTCCAAAATCGCAGGACATTGATAAGTTTGTCACACAGCAGAAATCTTAGGATTAGAATATACTGCCAAATTACAACATTTTGAACCTGAGTTACGGCAAATTAATTTTTTTTTCATCAAACTCATAGCATCATAAACTAGAAAAGCCCTCAGAGAGTGCAGACCTCTGCCAAGGCGCCTTCCGTCTCACGTGGATTGCCACCAAAATGCAATGGGTTCGTGTGTAGGCCACGAGCCACTTCTGGTGAAAACTGCATCAACGTCTGTCCAGTAGTTTTGGAGTATTGTTGCCAACACTCTGTGAAAAGATAAGAGCCTTGGTGGAGGTATGCATTCTCGCATCATCACCAAAATGTAATGGCTTCCTCTCTAGCCCAAGAACCACCTCTGGGGAAAATTTCATCCGAATCCATCCAGTAGTTTTTGTGTAATCCTGCTGCACAAATACAAACAAAGCCCTTGATGGAGGTATGCACTCTCAGATCATCACTAAAATCTTTTTTTTCTTTTTTCCCTTTTTCCTCTTTTTTTTCTTTTCCTCCTTTTTTCTTTTTCCTCTCCTTTCTTTTTTTCTTTTTTGTCCCCTTTTTTCTTTTTTCTCTCTTTTTTTCATCACCAAAATCTAATCATCTGTTCCCCGTGCCATTATACATCTTTCCTGAAAATGTCATCAAAATCCGTTTATAACTTTTTGAGTAATGTGGCTAACAGACAAACCAACGCCGGCAAAAACATTCCCTCCGTGGCAGAGAGTAACTCATCCCAGCCTGAGAAACACAAACCAAGCTCGCCAAGAGCCTTTGCTTCCGTCTCTATGGACCATATTCACGTGATGTCACCGCTCACGTGACTTTGTTCGTTAGCCAATTTGGGTATCACAGCTACAGGAGTTGCCTGGCAACTTCATTTAGGCTGCTTGTCCACGGACTGCATAAAAACACTCTAAAACCTGTTCTTGGCATTCCACTGGCCTTATCAATAAAAAGGTCTCGGCCTTGTATCCTAACAACCGCTTGGCCCGCCAATCAAAGCTTGCCTTTGGGATTTACAGCGTTCCCTGAAGCGCTGCACTAAATGCACTAAACAGCATCAAATAGGTAAGAAAATATGCATTACTTCAACATTTTGCTGTTAAATACTGATCATGGTGTCCTTTCATCTTGACTGGCTGATCAGTGAGGTGCGCTGCTGATGAGCTCCAAAACTGTTTGAAACTTTCAGCACCATGCATGCAGCAACAAAAAACACTCACAGCTGAGAGCGCTTTTGCACGGAGGGAACTGAGCATTAAATGGCTGGATTACACAGAAAATTGAGAGAAAATTATGAATTAAATCATTTTTACCTCCGCCAAAGGGGGAGGTTATGTGATCATCGGCGTTGGTTTGTTTGTTTGTTTGTTTGTCTGTTTGTTTGTTAGCAAGATAACTCAAAAAGTTATGAACGGATTTTCATGAAATTTTCACAGATTGTCAGAAATGGAGTATCCTATAGATGATTACATTTTGGTGGTGATCCGGATCACCGTCGAGAAGAAAACCGCCATTATGGAAAATGCCATTTTCGTCAATAACTAATGAACCACTAATCCTATCATTGTGAATCCAATTGCTTGTCATATGTTTTCATGGTCAAGGAATCTGAAAACGTACACACAAACACTGTATGGGGGGGGAACTGTGGCGCTAAACCGCCATTACGGACAATGCGATTTTCGTGAATAACTACTCAACCACTAATCCTATCATTGTGAATCCAATTGTTAGTCATATGTTTTCATGGTCAAGGAATCTGAAAACGTACACACAAACACTGTATGGGGGAAACTGTGGCGCTTGGCGGAGGTCTGCGCTCTCCGAGTGCTTTTCTAGTTATTTTAATATTTGCTGACAAATGGGCACCGACGACATGCCAGCTGCAGCCAAACGGTCCTTCAAGTGTCATTAATTTGATTGAGGTTTCAAAAGCTTTTAATAAGCAAATATTGCTAAAATTATAAAAGGAATACATTAGAATGGGTCTCAGATATTTGTAAAGGTGTCCCATTTTCTACAGAAGTTCTCTGATGACTCTGCGATCATCAGCCTCATCTCCAACGGAGAAGAAGCTGAGTACAGAGGGCTTATCCAGGACTTCGTGGACTGGTGCCATCGGAACTGCCTCCAGATCAACGCGAGGAAAACTAAAGAGCTGGTGGTGGACTGCCGCAGGCAAGGACAACCCCTCACAGCACCAGTAAACATACAGGGAACAGACATTGAGATGGTGACATCCTACAAGTACCTGGGTGTTCATCTGAACAATAAACTAGACTAGTCACACAATACTGACGTACTCTACAAGAAGGGACAGCGCAGGCTGTTCCTACTGAGGAGACTCAAGTCTTTTGGTGTGCAAGGGACACTGCTGAAGACATTCTACGACACGGTGGTGGCATCAGCCATCACTTTTGGAGTGGTCTGCTGGAGCAGTGGCATTACAGCAGCCGATAGGAAGAGACTGAACAAACTGATCAAGAAAGCTAGCTCTGTCCTGGGGCAACGCCTTGACCCAGTGGAGGAGATGGGAGAGAGAAGGATGGTGGCTAAACTGTCATCTCTGCTGGAGTCCGAGTCCCACCCTATGCAGGACATACTTAACAAACTGAGGAGCTCATTTAGCAGCAGACTACATCATCCTAGGTGCACAACCGAGAGGTTTTGCAGGTCCTTCCTACCTACGGCTGTCAGACTGTATAACCTAAGCAGGGCTGCTCGCAGAGATAGCAAAAAAATGTGACGACCTAATAGTATTGAATGCAAAAGACGCAATAGACTTACACAATGGTCCGCTCCAGTATACAGCTAGGACAATATCAGTCGCTACGGAGGGTGACAATATGTATGGGTACATATTCATACTATGTAGGATAACTAAGTAGACGGTTATGCTGTTTATTCCATCTAGCTACAATGCTCCGCACTGTGTGTATATATATTTATATATTTATGTGTACATACTGTATGTATATTCGCTGCTCTTGTTTTTCTTGTCTTCTTGATTGTTGCTCTGAGTGTTGCTATCCCTGTGCTGTTGCAATCCTGGAATCTCCCCATTGTGGGACTAATAAAGGCTTATCTTATCTTATTTGTTGACTTGATGTCCCATTTGGTCTCTTCGCTTTATTTGAGTGTTCTGTGTCCAGTTTGTTACTACAGCAATGCCCATTTGTCCTTAAATATTAAAATAAAAAGGAGTTTATTCATTATTTGGGCATTTGGTGTCCCGTTTGGTCCTGTTCCTTGTTTAGTCAAACCTGAAACAAAACGCGCTCTGTGGCCTTACACTGTGAGTGAGGATAAATTGAAACTTTCCATCTAATACAAGATTAAATGGGTGCACCTACTAGATATGAAATGCTGAATTGCTCACAGGGCATCCAGTTCTCACGTTTGACAGCAGTATAATCCACAGCTTTCTCCTTTCAACTTCCTTGGGAAAGCAATAAAATAAAATTCTCTTGGTATTAGAACATTAGAGCAACCCACAGCGACACAAGACATGATGAGAATGTAAAATGTTGCTAACAATCACAAATCGGCACAATTTAATTTTCTGTCCCCTTGTTTTAATCACACATGCGGCTTATGACATGATTTCCAATATGACCGTGACGACAGCTTGACCTTTGACCGGGGTGCGTTGCTGCACACAGTCCATACAGGTGCATCTTGAAAATTAGAATAGTGTGAAAATGTTCATTTATTTTTCATAATTTAATTCCGCCCCTCTGTGGATCACCACCTCATCGTGGTGGAGGGGCATGCATGCCCTAATGATCCCAGGAGCTACGTTGTTGGAGGCAGTTTGTTTCGGGTAGTGCCTCCCAAGGCAAGTTGGTCCTGGGTGAAGGGCCAGACTACGAGCGGTCCAGCTGATTCCCATGAAGACATTACAAGGATTCAGTGTACACCACCCATTTTGGGGTTACTGGGGCTTGAGAGCAAGTACCTGGCAACCAGGTTTCTGTCCATAGGACATAGCCAGGCTCAGCCCAAGGAAGCTACATGGGTCCAACCTCTAGTGGGGTCACCACCTGCAGGAGGGATGGTGGGGGTCATGGTGCTATGTGAATGGGCGACAGTGCTTAAATTGCTGCCCCCGTGACCCAGATCCCTGGATAAGTGGTAGAGGATGGATGGAAGGAATTTAATTCCAAAAGTAAACATTCATATATTTTATACATCTTACAGGTAAAGTGAAATATATGAACTCTTCTTTATTTTATTTTGATGGTTATGATTTTTAGCTTGTGAAAATCTGAAATTTAGTATCTCAAATTATTAGAATATTTCATTTCCAGTTTGAGTAAATTACTATACAAACAGTATAAATACTTTCTATCCTATTGATAATTGTGAGTTTGGTAGTATCACAGCAATTTGTGTCGATGATACTGTATCAATTCAGAGACACTAATATGGTGATACTTCATTAAGAGTTATTAATAAATGATGTAAATACAAACTTCCCTATTCAAGTATCAGAGTAACAAAAACCAGTGGACTCTTCAGCCCAGTAGATGGTGCTAAATGCTCACTGTGTGGTTAGGTGAGCACAGCAG
Organism: Pholidichthys leucotaenia; assembly: GCA_020510985.1. Lineage (NCBI taxonomy): Eukaryota > Metazoa > Chordata > Actinopteri > Cichliformes > Pholidichthyidae > Pholidichthys > Pholidichthys leucotaenia. Next base: position 118,815,660 of record CM035842.1, read on the forward strand.
AGTGACTCCTGAAATCTAGCCAGGAGTCGAACAAGACAAATGTCAGGACGGCAAATCCCAACATATGATTTCACAATACTCAGTGTATTGCAAGATTGTCTAGTGTGGCAGCACAGCCCACCTGCTGTGACAATATCGTACTGTGTGGCCTCTGGTGATCCCTGCCCCTACCAGCAATTGGCTTGGAGAAGTAGTGATTTCTGTGAAATTACACAAGTGTCCAGATCTCCTCACCTTTCACCTTGAGCACAACCTGTTTGAAGCCTTTTGTGAAATGTCGACAGACAATGCCATAGTTGTAGCTCATTTTACCTCATTTTGGACTTGAGTAAAAACACTGACTGCATTCTATAGTCATAATTCATCCCTATTCATTTGCACTGCTGAAATCGTTTTTAAACCAATTCTTTTCGCAGACTGGCATGTGTGTGGAGCATCTCAAACAACAGCTCTTCTGTCTCTGCTGTTGGCAACACTCGCCAAGGAAAGTTGTCATTAAGATGAAGTCAACGTGGAGTGAGTGAGAGGAGGGGTGAGATGGCATGCTTGCTCACAGCAAGGGGGTAATTGTATCAATATGTAAAACTCGCTATCCTTACTGAAGAGATGTTAATACATTTTTGATCAAATTAAGCCACTAGAGCATGGAGGAGAAGGAGGAGGAGACGCACTGAGAGACCACGAAGGGGCTGTAGGAAGCTCTGAGCAAGCAAACTAACTCGCTCATTGCTTTCTCAAATTGCTTTGGATATGAATGATCATTAGAGAGATGAGAGATAATGTTGCCTTCCAGAGGCAACGTCGCATGCACACAGCTGACTTCAATTTCATGTCTCAATGAGACTCCATTGAGGAAATCAAACACTGCTGGCATGTTAAAAGCAAACCTGACTCTGTAGGCTGCGTCTGAGGAATCCAGACTGAACTTCGGCGACACGCTGGAGAGATACGCCATCGAGCTCTGCGCGAATGGCTAATCCGCACATGTTCTCACTCATAGACGGATTTGGCTGCAGGATCAAGGACAGTGTGGAGGAGATGGACACTATCCTTGTTGACAGTACCTTGACAAGTGTAATCCTATATAATACACACTGGGTAAACACAACACCAAGCCAACCGAGCAACCACAACCCACACTTCCTTTTGTCTTCCTTTGAATCCTGGATTCTTTCTGGGTTTGAAACAATACTAAAGAAGTTTGAATTCTGGCTTTACAAACAAGTGCAAAAGTGGATACACGCTTCCCGCTGTAAGAGATACATATTTACATACACACAAAAGTAGCAACGTTAAACTATCTGCATGCATGCATCTATTATATAAACACAGATGAAAGAGATGCACAGCCATGTAGTCTGAGACATTTCATCTGCCTTGTAAAAGTTAAGCCTAACAAAGCATCGTAAGAATCAACGAGGAGGTTTATCACTCATCAAGTCAATCCTTTATTATCCTCCATTAATCCATTACTTGACTTCCTGAAGTCAAATCTAATGCTCCTTGTTTTAGGATCATCCAGCCTAGAAAATAAACATTATTTCCTATGTTTGACTTTTTTCAATACGTTAAATGAAAAGATATTTAATTAATGCATAAGTGAAAATTGAAAAATATACAGAAGATAATACAAAGAGTACAAATAACCAAAATTATAAGATAAATCCTGAATCAGTTGTTTAATTTTTTTAAACAAACGATTTTTCTCTCGGCGCCACACGAGTCGGCTGCCTTTTGCAACAGCGGCTCGATTCCGAGTCTTTTTCCCTTCCTCTCTCTTTTGATCCGTCTTTTTTTTCACCCCACTTATATCACGGACACACAGATCGTCCTAAATGTCTCCTGAGCCGGTGGACGGAGCCACTGTCTATAGCAGGATACGATACAGCAGAGAACAGCTGCTAGCATTCAACCGCCACCCGGTCCCATTGGAAAAACTCGACATACCGAGTGAACTGAGGCGAAAACGCCGCGGCTGCCGGGCTGGAGTAAGGCGGAGGACAAAAAATATAAGGTACAGACCCTCCCTTCCATCTGTTGTCATGGGAAATGTACGGTCGATACTGGGAAAGTTAGATGAGCTAGCGGCTATCTCCCGTTATGATAGCACATACCGGGAGTGCTCTCTCCTTTTGTTTACTGAGACGTGGCTAACTGAACTAGCAGCAGATGCTAACATTGAGCTGGAGGGTTTTCACATGATACGAGCTGACCGAACACCAGACAGTGGCAAGGCTAGGGGCGGTGGAGTGATCATGTATGTTAACAACAACTGGTGCAGACCGGGACATATCACTGTTAAACAACGACACTGCAGCAAAGACATTGAGTTGCTAGCTGTTAGCATGAGGCCTACATATCTCCCGAGAGAACACTCACACGTGATCTGCATTGTTGTTTATGCAAATCCGACGGCGAACGCTGGGACAGCACGTGACGTCATCCATTCAGTAACCAGCAGGCTGCAGACAGAACACCCAGATGCTCTTCTCCTCATCTCAGGCGATTTCAACCATGTTTCACTGTCTCCCATTCTACCCACGTTCACCCAGTATGTCACATGCCACACTAGAGACAATAAAACACTGGATTTATTCTACGCAAACACTAAGGAGGCGTACACCTCATCACAACTACCCCCACTCGGGAGATCGGATCACAACTTGGTTCATCTCCGGCCGGTGTACAAACCCCTAGTGCACAGACAACCTCCGGCCATGCACACTGTGGAGTTATGGTCTGAGGAGACAATGGACACCCTAAAGGGCTGTTTTGAAGCCACCGCCTGGAAGCAGCTCTGCGATCCACATGGTGAGGACATCGATGGCCTCATTCACACCTTCACGGGCTACCTCAGCTTCTGTGTGGACAAATCCGTTCCCACCAAGACCATACGGCGTCACTCAAACAACAAACCCTGGATCAACCCTGAGATAAAAACACTTCTGAGAGAGAAGAAGAGGATCTTCAGGTCGGGGAACAGGGAGATGCTGAAGTCCGTACAGAGGGAGCTGAGGAGAAAGATCAGAGAAGGCAAGGACAGCTTCAGGAAGAAGATGGAGGACAAGCTGCAACAGAGCGACATCAGCGGGGTCTGGAGAAACCTCAAAACCATCTCGGGGCTCCAGAATACCTCCCCCCAGGCCACAGGGGGCAGGGAGTGGGCGAACAACCTGAATCTGTTTTTCAATAGATTTGACCAACCGCCCTCCCCCCTGACTGCACAACAACCACTGCTGCCTCTAAAGAAATCAAGTCCTGCTGCCCACTCCCCACTCTACCAACACCCCCCCACTCCCAACACACAGCCCCCCATCCTGACCCTGACCAGGACCCAGGTGAGGACGGAGCTGAGGAAGATCAAGGCGAGGAAGGCGCCGGGACCGGACGGCATCAGCGCAAAGCTCCTCAAGTCCTGTGCAGACCAGCTGTGTGGGATTGTGACGTATATCTTCAACATGAGCCTGAAACTGGGGAGGGTACCACAGCTGTGGAAAACATCTTGTGTGGTACCTGTACCAAAAACTTCCCACCCCAAAGACCTGAACAGCTACAGACCGGTGGCCTTGACGTCCCACTTGATGAAGACCCTGGAGAGACTGCTCCTTGCTCACCTCCGCCCCCTGGTGGAACCAGCGATGGATCCACTCCAGTTCGCCTACCAGCATGGCATTGGGGTGGAGGATGCGGTGATCTTCCTCCTTCACCGTTCTCTGTCCCACCTGGAGAAGCCCGGGAATATGGTGAGGATCATGTTCTTTGACTTCTCCAGTGCTTTCAACACCATCCAACCGATGATCCTGAAGGACAAGCTGCTGCGCGCAGGGGTGGACCAGCACCTGTCATCATGGATCCTGGACTACCTCACGAACCGGCCTCAGTTTGTGAGAACCCGGGACTGTGTGTCCGACACGATCATCAGTAGCACGGGGGCCCCCCAGGGAACGGTGCTGGCTCCCTTCCTGTTCACTCTTTATACTGCGGACTTCTCACACAACACAACACACTGCCATCTACAGAAGTTCTCTGATGACTCTGCGATCGTTGGCCTCATCTCCAATGGAGATGAAGCTGAGTACAGAGGGCTTATCCAGGACTTCGTGGACTGGTGCCATCGGAACTGCCTCCAGATCAACGCGAGGAAAACTAAGGAGCTGGTGGTGGACTGCCGCAGGCATGGGCAGCCCCTCACAGTACCAGTAAATATACAGGGAACAGACATCGAGATGGTGACATCCTATAAGTACCTGGGTATTCATCTGAACAATAAACTAGACTGGTCACACAATACTGATGCACTCTACAAGAAGGGACAGCGCAGGCTGTTCCTGCTGAGGAGACTCAGGTCTTTTGGTGTACAAGGGGCGCTGCTGAAGTCATTCTATGACACGGTGGTGGCATCAGCCATCACTTTTGGAGTGGTCTGCTGGGGCAGTGGCATTACTGCAGCCGATAGGAAGAGACTGAACAAACTGATTAAGAAAGCTAGCTCTGTCCTGGGGCAGCGCCTTGATCCGATGGAGGAGATAGGAGAGAGAAGGACGGTGGCTAAACTGTCATCTCTGCTGGAGTCCGAGTTCCACCCTATGCAGGACATACTGAATGCACTGAGGAGCTCATTTAGCAGCAGACTACATCATCCCAGGTGCACAACCGAGAGGTTTCGTAGGTCCTTCCTACCAACGGCTGTCAGACTGTACAACCTAAGCAGGGCTGCTCGCAGAGATAGCAAAAAGACGTAACAAACTAATAGTTTTTTGAATGCAAAAGATGCAATAGACTTACACAATGGTCCTCTCCGGCATACAACTAGGAACATACCGGTCGCTATGGAGGGTGAGAATATGTATGGGCACATAATCATACCATGTAGGATAACTAAGTAGACGGTTATGCTGTTTCATTCCATCTAGCAACAATGCTCTGCACTGTGTGTGTTTATATATTTGCATATTTATTCCATCTAGCTACAATGCTCCGTACTGTGGGTGTTTATATATTTATATATCTACATATTATTCCATCTAGCTACATTGCTCCGCACTGTGTGTGTTTATATACTTGCATATTTATTCCACCTAGCTGCAATGCTCCGTACTGTGGGTGTTTATATATTTACATATTTATTCCATCTAGCTACAATGCTCTGCACTGTGTGTTCATATATTCATATATTTATTCCATCCAGCTACAATGCTCTGCACTGTGTGTCTGTGTGTGTGTGTATATATATATATTTTATAGTAATACGTACATATGTTTATTAGCTGCTCTTGCTTGCTTGTTTTTTTTCTTGCCTTCTGATTGTTGCTCTGAGTGTTGCTATCCCTGTGCTGTTGCAATCCTGGAATTTCCCCGTTGTGGGACTAATAAAGGCTTATCTTATCTTATCTTATCTTATCTTAATAATAAAGAAAAATATGAGTCTATGATTTCATATCTGACATAACATTATAGATAGACCAACAAAAAAAAGTGGCTTCACTTGAGCATTCTCTTTTCTTTATTTCAGCCACGAAAAATAATGCCCCCGCTTCTACTGCGCACGCACACCCTATCCCTGCTGGGGATCTAATCTTACCCTGAGGGCCTGGCTGTAGGGTCCAATGTTTGCTGGGGCCCAGTGAGACAGGGTTTGGACATGCAGGGCTTCTTTTTGGTGGAAGCAACCCTCCTCTGGGGGCTCAGTCCAGTCATGGAGCAGACAGTCCATCTGCAGCAGCTGACCAACAGGAAGAGGAGCTTGAACACACACTCTACACGAAAAACAAACAAACAGAAGACATCTGGAATGAATGTTTTACAGTAATAATTAAAAACAGAGCAAGGAAAGGCTGAGTGAGTAAAACGTGCCTGTTTGCAGCCTCACCTGGCCGGAGGATTGATGTCAAAGTATTTACTGTAAACTGCATTGAGTGCAACAAAGTCCTCAATGTTCCTCACATACAGGTGGACCAGAATGATGTTCTTCAAATTCCAGCCTCTGCTGTCCAATTCACCTGCAGACAGTTAGCATATGAAGGGTATAAGACTATAGTCAGCTTACTGTACCTCAACTTAGTCAATATACAGTTGACTAAGTTGATCAAACAGATCAAACAAATTTTAATATTAGACACAGATAACCAGAGTAAGCACAAAATACAGTTTTAAATGACGATTTCATTTATTAAGGAGAAAAAAGCCACCCAGACCCATCTGGCCTGTTGTGAAAAAGTAATGGCCCCTAAACCTAATAACAGGTTGGGCCACGCTTGGCGGCAACAACTTCAATAAAGCATTTGTGATAACTGGAAAACAATCTGAGGAATTCTGGCCCACTCTTCTTTGCAGAATTGTTTTAATTCAGCCACGTTGGAGGGCTGGAGCGTGAGGTCACATTACTTTTTCACATTGGGCCAGGTAGGTATGGATAGGTTTTTTCCTTAAAATAAATGAAATCATCATTTAAAAACTGCATTTTAAATTTACTTAGGTTATCTTTGTCTCATATTAAAATTTGATGATCTGAAACATCTACAGTGGTGTGAAAAAGTGTTTGCCCCCTTACTGATTTCTCATTTTTTTGTATGTTTGTCACACTTGAATGTTTCAGATCATCAAACAAATTTAAATATTAGACAAAGATAACACAAGTAAACACAAAATGCAGTTTTTAAATGAAGGTGTTTATTATTAAGGGTAAAAAAAATCCAAACCTACATGGCCCTGTGTGAAAAAGTGATTGCCACCCCTATTAAAACATAAATTAACTGTGGTTTATCACATCTTTGGAAAGCTGAGTTCAATTTCTTTAGCCACACCCAGGCCTGATTGCTTCCACACCTGTTCTCAATCAAGAAATCACTTAACTAGGACCTCAAAAGCTAGACATCATGCTGCAATCCAAAGAAATTCAGGAACAAATGAGAAACAAATAATTGAGATCCATCAGTCTGGAAAAAGTTATAAAGCCATTTCTAAAGCTTTGGAACTCCCACGAACCACAGCGAGAGCCATTATCCACAAATGGCAAAAACATGAAACAGTGGTGAACCTTCCCAGGAGTGGCCGGCTGACCAAAATAACCCCAAGCGCGCAGCGATGACTCATCCAAGAGGTCACAAAAGACCCCACGACAACATCCAAAGAACTGCAGGCTTCACTTGCCTCAGTTAAGGTCAGTGTTCATGACTCCACCATAAGAAAGAGACCGGGCAAAAATGGCCTACGTGGCAGAGTTCCAAAACGAAAACCACTGCTGAGTAAAAAGAACATAAAGGCTCGTCTCAGTTTTGCCAGAAAACATCTTGATCATCCCCAAGACTTTTGAGAAAATACTCTGTGAACTGACGAGACAAAAGTTGAACTTTTTGGAAGGTGTGTGTCCCATTACATCTGGCATAAAAGTAACACAGCATTTCAGAAAAGGAACATAAGATAAGATAAGATAAGATAAGATAAGCCTTTATTAGTCCCACAACGGGGAAATTCCAGGATTGCAACAGCACAGGGATAGCAACACTCAGAGCAACAATCAGAAGGCAAGAAAAAAAACAAGCAAGCAAGAGCAGCTAATATACATATGTACATATTACTATAAAATATATATATACACACACACACACACACACAGACACACAGTGCAGAGCATTGTAGCTGGATGGAATAAATATATGAATATATGAACACACAGTGCAGAGCATTGTAGCTAGATGGAATAAATATGTAAATATATAAACACCCACAGTACGGAGCATTGCAGCTAGGTGGAATAAATATGCAAGTATATAAACACACACAGTGCGGAGCAATGTAGCTAGATGGAATAATATGTAGATATATAAAAACACAGTGCGGAGCATTGTAGCTAGATGGAATAAATATATAGATATATAAATATAAACACACCCAGTGCTGAGCATTGTAGCTAGATGGAATAAATATATAGATATATAAATATAAACACACCCAGTGCAGAGCATTGTAGCTAGATGGAATAAATATGTAAATATATAAACACACACAGTGCAGAGCATTGTTGCTAGGTGGGATGAAACAGCATAACCGTCTATTTAGTTATCCTACATGGTATGATTATGTGCCCATACATATTCTCACCCTCCATAGCGACCGGTATGTTCCTAGTTGTATGCCGGAGAGGACCATTGTGTAAGTCTATTGCATCTTTTGCATTCAAAAAACTATTAGTTTGTTACGTCTTTTTGCTATCTCTGCGAGCAGCCCTGCTTAGGTTGTACAGTCTGACAGCCGTTGGTAGGAAGGACCTACGAAACCTCTCGGTTGTGCACCTGGGATGATGTAGTCTGCTGCTAAATGAGCTCCTCAGTGCATCCAGTATGTCCTGCATAGGGTGGAACTCGGACTCCAGCAGAGATGACAGTTTAGCCACCGTCCTTCTCTCTCCTATCTCCTCCATCGGATCAAGGCGTTGCCCCAGGACAGAGCTAGCTTTCTTAATCAGTTTGTTCAGTCTCTTCCTATCGGCTGCAGTAATGCCACTGCCCCAGCAGACCACTCCAAAAGTGATGGCTGATGCCACCACCGTGTCATAGAATGACTTCAGCAGCGCCCCTTGTACACCAAAAGACCTGAGTCTCCTCAGCAGGAACAGCCTGCGCTGTCCCTTCTTGTAGAGTGCGTCAGTATTGTGTGACCAGTCTAGTTTATTGTTCAGATGAATACCCAGGTACTTGTAGGATGTCACCATCTCGATGTCTGTTCCCTGTATATTTACTGGTGCTGTGAGGGGCTGCCCATGCCTGCGGCAGTCCACCACCAGTTCCTTAGTTTTCCTCACGTTGATCTGGAGGCAGTTCCGATGGCACCAGTCCACAAAGTCCTGGATAAGCCCTCTGTACTCAGCTTCATCTCCGCTGGAGATGAGACCAACGATCGCAGAGTCATCAGAGAACTTCTGTAGATGGCAATGTGTTGTGTTGTGTGAGAAGTCCGCAGTATAAAGAGTGAACAGGAAGGGAGCCAGCACCGTTCCCTGGGGGGCCCCCGTGCTACTGATGATCGTGTCGGAAACACAGTCCCGGGTTCTCACAAACTGAGGCCGGTTCGTGAGGTAGTCCAGGATCCATGATGACAGGTGCTGGTCCACCCCTGCGCGCAGCAGCTTGTCCTTCAGGATCATCGGTTGGATGGTGTTGAAAGCACTGGAGAAGTCAAAGAACATGATCCTCACCATATTCCCGGGCTTCTCCAGGTGGGACAGAGAACGGTGAAGGAGGAAGATCACCGCATCCTCCACCCCAATGCCATGCTGGTAGGCGAACTGGAGTGGATCCATCACTGGTTCCACCAGGGGGCGGAGATGAGCAAGGAGCAGTCTCTCCAGGGTCTTCATCAAGTGGGACGTCAAGGCCACCGGTCTGAAGCTGTTCAGGTCTTTGGGGTGGGAAGTTTTTGGTACAGGTACCACACAAGATGTTTTCCACAGCTGTGGTACCCTCCCCAGTTTCAGGCTCATGTTGAAGATATATGTCACAATCCCACACAGCTGGTCTGCACAGGACTTGAGGAGCTTTGCGCTGATGCCGTCCGGTCCCGACGCCTTCCTCGCCTTGATCTTCCTCAGCTCCGTCCTCACCTGGGTCTTGGTCAGGGTCAGGATGGGGGGCTGTGTGTTGGGAGTGGGGGGGGTGTCGGTGGAGTGGGGAGTGGGTAGCAGGACTTGATTTCTTAGAGGCAGCAGTGGTTGTTGTGCAGACAGGGGGGAGGGCGGTTGGTCAAATCTATTGAAAAACAGATTCAGGTTGTTCGCCCACTCCCTGCCCCCCGTGGCCTGGGGGGAGGTATTCTGCAGAATTGTTGTAATTTAGCCACACTGGACGGTTTTCGAGTATGAACTGCCTTTTTAAGGTCATGCCACAGCATCTCAATTGGATTCCGGTCAGGACTTTGATTAGGCCACTCCAAAGTCTTCATTTTGTTTTTCTTAAGCCATTCAGAGGTGGACTTGCTGGTCTGTTTTGGATCATTGTCCTGCTGCAGAACCCAAGTGCGCTTCAACTTGAGGTCACGAATAGATGGCTGGACATTCTCCTTCAGGATTTTTTGGTAGACAGTAGAATTCATGGTTCCATTTACCACAACAAGTCTTCCAGGTCCTGAAGCAGCAAAACAGCCCCAGACATCACACTACCACCACCAGTAAAATATGGTGGTGGTAGTGTGATGTCTGGGGCTGTTTTGCTGCTTCAGGACCTGGAAGACTTGTTGTGGTAAATGGAACCATGAATTCTACTGTCTACCAAAAAATCCTGAAGGAGAATGTCCAGCCATCTATTCGTGACCTCAAGTTGAAGCGCACTTGGGTTCTGCAGCAGGACAATGATCCAAAACACACCAGCAAGTCCACCTCTGAATGGCTTAAGAAAAACAAAATGAAGACTTTGGAGTGGCCTAATCAAAGTCCTGACCGGAATCCAATTGAGATGCTGTGGCATGACCTTAAAAAGGCAGTTCATACTCGAAAACCGTCCAGTGTGGCTAAATTACAACAATTCTGCATAAGATGAGTGGGCCAAAATTCCTCCACAGTGCTGTAAAAGACTCATTGCCAATTATTCAATTCAATTCAATTCAACTTTATTTATATAGCGCCATTTCACAACAACAGTCACCTCATAGCACTATCAACTGTAGGGGGGACCCCCACAGTTGCAGAAAGACCCCAGCAATCAGGCGATCCCCTGTGAGCAAGCACTTGGCGACGGTGGAGAGGAAAAACTCCCTTTTAACAGGAAGAAACCTCCAGCAGAACCAGGCTCAGGGAGGGGCAGTCATCTGCTGCGACTGGCTGGGGGGTGAGGGGATAGAGAAGAAGAAAAGAACAGACATGTAGAGAGCAAACAGCACGATGGGGACTCAATCTATGGGAGAGAACAAACAAATGTTAATGACCAGCAAAAAAAAAATATTTCATAGAGAGTGAGGAAAGGAGTGAGGCCCAGTGCATTACTGGAGGTCCCCCGGCTGACTAAACCTATTAGCAGCATAACTAAGGGAGGGTTCAGAAACACATGATCCCTCCCTAATTGTAGGCTAGATCAAAAAGGTAGGTTTTAGCTCTATTCTTAAAAACAGAGATCGAGTCTGACTCCCGAATCCAGATTGGCAGCTGATTCCACAGGAGAGGAGCTTGATAACTGAAGGCTCTGCCTCCCATTGTACTTTTGGAGATTCTAGGTATTACAAGTAATCCTGCATTTTGAGAGCGTAGTGCTCTGTTAGGATAATACGGTAGTATCAGATCGTTTAAATAAAAAGGAGCCTGATTGTTTAGAGCTTTGTAAGTGAGAAGAAGGATTTTAAACTTAATTCTAAACTCTATGGGAAGCCAATGAAGGGAGGCCAGAACCGGAGAGATATGATCTCTCTTTCTAGTACCTGTTAAAACTCTTGCTGCAGCATTTTGGATCAGCTGAAGACTTTTTAAAGATGTTTTAGGACAGCCTGATAATAAAGAATTACAATAATCTAATCTCGAGCTAACAAAAGCGTGGATCAGCTTCTCAGCATCACTCTGAGACAAGATGCTCCTAATCTTGGCAATATTACGCAAATGATAGAAGGCAGTCTTAGAAACAAATTTAATATGTGAATTGAAGGACAAATCCTGATCAAAAATAACTCCAAGGTTCCTCACAGAGCTATTAAGAGAAAGAGTAACTGCGTCCAAACTGAAAGTTTGATTTGGAAAGGAATTTCTAAGGTTTTTTGGACCAACAAGAATGACTTCAGTCTTATCTGAATTTAATAGCAGGAAATTACAAGTCATCCAAGCTTTGATTTCTTTAAGACAGGCTTCTAACTTGGCTAATTGATTAGTATCATCTGGCTTCATTGACAGGTATAATTGTGTGTCATCTGCATAACAATGAAAATGTATACAGTGCTTTCTAATAATGTTGCCTAACGGAAGCATATATAAACTAAAAAGAGTAGGGCCTAGCACAGATCCCTGTGGAACTCCATGACTAAGCTTTGAGCTGAAAGAAAACTCATCATTTACATGAACAAACTGGAACCTATCAGATAAATAAGATCTAAACCACTGCAACGAAGTTCCATTAAGTCCAACATAGTGTTCTAATCTATCAAGTAGAATATTATGATCAATAGTATCAAAAGCTGCACTAAGATCTAAAAGGACAAGTACAGAAACTAGTCCATTATCAGATGCAATGAGGAGGTCATTAGTGACCTTCGCTAAGGCTGTTTCAGTACTATGATGGATTCTAAACCCAGATTGAAACTCTTCAAGTAAACCATTTCCCTGCAGGTGGTCAAATAATTGCGTAGCAACAACTCTTTCTAAGATTTTTGAAATGAAAGGGAGATTAGAGATTGGTCTATAGTTAGCTAAAGCTCCTGGATCTAGCGTTGGCTTTTTGAGTAAGGGTTTAATTACAGCCGTTTTAAAAGCCTGCGGTACATGGCCTAAAGTTAATGAAGAATTGATTATATGAAGAATAAAGCTACCAATAAGTGGGAAGACTTCTTTAAATAACCTGGTAGGAATAGGATCTAAAAGACAAGTTGAAGGTTTGGATGAGGAAACTACTTTGTCTAACTCACAAAGGTCGATTGGAGTAAACTCATCAAGACAGACATCAATAGAAGGAGTTGTAGTAGTTACAGTATTTAAGTTAACTGTGGGAAGAATCTGATTGATTTTATCTCTGATGGATGAAATTTTATTATTGAAAAAGTTCATAAAGTCCTGACTAGTAAGCTCTAAGGGGATGCTAGGATTGACAGAGTCCTGACTCTTTGTCAACCTGGCTACAGTACTGAAAAGAAACCTGGGATTATTCTTGTTCTCTTCTATTAATGCAGAGTAATAACTCGTTCTAGCTTTTCTAAGAGATTTTTTATAAATTAAAAGATGATTTCTCCAAGCTAAATAGATTTCATCTAAATTAGTAGAGCGCCATTTTCTTTCTAATTGACGAGTCTTCTGTTTTAAGCTACGAGTTTCTGTGTTGAACCAAGGAGTTAAAAATCTCTGATTAGACTTTTTCTTTTTTAAGGGGGCCACCAAGTCTAGAAGCCTGATGCAGAGAAGCTGAAACACTATCCACCATGTTATCAATTACAGAAGGAGCAAGCTGTCTATAGCTTATTTCCGTTGTGTTGACACATGGCATAGAGGAAACAATCTGCATAAATTTGGAAACAGCATCATCTGAGAGGCATCTACTGTGATAATATTTTTCTTTAGGAGCCAAATAGTCAGAAATAGTAAAATCAAAGGTTAACAGACAATGGTCTGACAGTACAGGGTTATGAGGAGACACTACAAGATTTTCTATTTCTATGCCATATGTCAGAACAAGGTCCAATGTATGGTGGAGGTAATGAGTAGAATTTCCTACTTTCTGAGAAAACCCAATCGAGTCTAATATTGAATTAAAAGCCACATTAAGGCAGTCACTATCTACATCCACATGTATATTAAAGTCCCCTACTATAATTATTCTATCAGATTTCAACACTAAATCAGCTAAGAAATCAGCAAATTCGGATAAAAATTCTGAATAGGTTGATGGGGGACGATAAACAATGGCAAATAAAATTGGGTTTAACCTGAAATTGCTAAAGTGCCCAATACTGAGGACCAGGCCCTCAAAGGAATTATAACATGTTTTTTGCTTTACATTAACTAGTAATTTGGAATGGTAAATTGTTGCTACTCCTCCTCCACGACCAGAACTTCTGGGATTTTGACAGTTTAAATAACCAGAGGGGGTTGATTCATTTAAACCAACATAATCCTCTTGTCCTAACCAAGTCTCTGTAAGGGAAATTAAATCAATCTGATGATCAATTAACAGATCATGGACTAACAGAGACTTGGGAGTTAGAGACCTAATATTTAACAAACCACATTTAATTTTTAAATTATGAGGAGGAACAGAGGCCAAATCATTCAATTTAGAGGCTTTATGTTTAATTTGAGTTTTACCAATATTTTGCTTTATCACTTTGGGATGCTTATACATTATATTTTTATTCACTTTGGAGGGAGCAGACAACGATTCTCTGATGGGGAAGACAGGGGCTAAGTTGAGGGGTGGCGGATGAAGAGGAGCTGCAGAGAGGCCTGTAAGACTGAGACTTTGCTTCCTGGTCCCAACTCTGAGTAGTCATGGTTTTGGAAATTTGGATAAAAAAGATGCCAGATTGTTAGATAAATGAGAAGCACCATCCAAAGTGGGATGAATGCTGTCTCGTCTCATAAGACCAGGTTTTCCCCAAAAAGAGCTCCAATTGTCAATGTAGCCCACGTCATTTTTAGGACACCACACAGACAGCCAGCGGTTCAAGGATGACGAGCGACTAAACATGTCATCACTGGTCAGATTGGGGAGGGGCCCAGAGAATACTACAGTGGCAGACATCGTTTTTGCAAACTCACACACCGATTCTATATTAAGTTTCGTGACTTCCGACTGCCGGAGACGGATGTCATTAATGCCGGCGTGAATAACAATTGTGGAATATTTACAGTTACTTTTAGCCAGCATTTTCAAATTTGACTCGATGTCGCCTGCTCTGGCCCCAGGAATACATTGGACTATGACCGCTGGAGTCTCTAGGTTCACGTTTCTGACTACAGAGTCGCCAATGATCAGAGTTTTTTCCTCAGCGGGTGTGTCGCTGAGCGGGGAAAAACGATTAGAAACGTGAACAGGTTGGTGGTGTACCGGGGCTTTGCGACTAGGCTTCCTTCTCACCGTCACCCACCCAGTCTCCTCGCTGCTGAGGAGAGCCGGGGAACCACTGATAGGGGGGCCTAAGCTAGCTAGCTCCGCTGCAGCTAATGGGCGTCCGTCGAGATTAACTGGCGCAGACGGTGTTTCAATGCAGCGGAGCCGGGATTCCAAATCAGACAACCTCGCCTCGAGCGCCTCAAAAAGACAACATTTATTACATTTACCGTTATCACTAAAAGAGGCAGAGGTGTAGCTAAACATCTGACAGAGAGAGCACACCAGAGGAGAGGAAAGAGAGGTAGTAGCCATAGCTAGTGGCTAGAGAGCTGGAGAGCAAACCACACAGGCAGACAGCAAAACAGGAAGTGACGATACGTTACCACAAGGAAGTGACGATCCCCTTCCTTGACAATGTAGGATAATTATCGCAAATGCTTGATTGCAGTTGTTGCTGCTAAGGGTGGACCAACCAATTAGGTTTAGGGGGCAATCACTTCTCACACAGGGCCATGTAGGTTTGGATTTTTTCCCCTTAATAATAAACACCTTCATTTAAAAACTGCATTTTGTGTTTACTTGTGTTATCTTTATCTAACATTTAAATTTGTTTGATGATCTGAAACATTTAAGTGTGACAAACATGCAAAAATAAAATAAAAATCAGGAAGGGGCAAATACTTTTTCACAGGACTGTATCTACAAATATTTGGTAAAATGGTGTAGTAAACAGAGTAAAATTGATAACTTTCATGCTTTTCTTGTGAACAGCTTTAATACACCATGTTGTTTCATACTTGACTCCATTTTCTCCGACCCATTTCAGACATGTTCCCTTATAAATCTGACCATCTTGACTGAGCCCCTGCATAAAAGCTACATAAAAGTTACAATAGTAATCTTGCAGAGCTAACAACATTTACATAACCACTTCAACAAGCGTGAACTAATCTATATGCAGCAAATAAGCAAATAGTCGTGTACAAGATAGGATCACCCAATTCAAAGAATTAAAAAAAGAAGGAAATTTATGTGGATCCAATTTGCATGAAAAAAAGACCTTACAATAAATAAATATAGGTTGCCCAAATACAGGAGGAGTTTGAGAGCAGTGTTTGTGGAAGGTGGCATTAAGAGGAGGTTTAGAACAAAAGATCTGAGCCTCAATCTGGCGTCTACAGCAAATACATCACATATCAAAGGTATCATTGTGGGTCTGTCTAGTTGAACTCTGGAGCAACATTAGCATTAAAGTAACTTGCAGTATAGTATGACTGATTGACGTAACAGTGTCACTCAACACAGTTATGAGTCTGCCACTAATATCTAGCCCATATTTGATTCGTTCATATTAAAATAAAATTGAGAGTTGTTATCAACACAATTTCAGTTAACTTTGAATTTACACCTGAGTTATATACCATATACGTATGTGGTTAACTAAATTGTTCAAGCAACCTGAATGTTTTCACCAATGTATAAGAAGGTGAGAGGTTAAAAATTGTGTCTGACATTGAAATGCATTGCTTTAAAGTGGTAATAGTGACCCTCTTCTCTAAAGTGAAGGGCCATTATGTGTGCACACTGTAGGCTTTGGATGCAACGCAGGCACACAGGCTCAAAGCAAAGCCTTTCTCCCTACAATCATTTGAAAGAGCTTCAAGTTTGTTTTTCCTTTGCCGACACCAGCATCTCAGACTACTTCGCCCCCATACAAAGAGGTTGTTCATTAAATATTAACTTGTTTAATATTGTCTCTGCACTGTGAAGGCTGTTCAGCCAAGCACCACGATAAACATTAAATATGCTTTTCATCTTTCGCTCCTCTATCTCCATCAAAAAAGAGGAGGGAGAGAAAAAAAAAGACAGAGAAGCACTGTAAAAGCATGCACTTTTAAACTTCTGCAGGGCACAAATGAAAACCCACCCAAGCTGTGTGCGTGTCTGTGTGTGTTTAAAAAAAAAAAAAAGGCTTAGTTTGCGTTCATTTAAAAGCCCCGTCCTTGTTTGGTGGCCAGGGCGCCATCCCATTTCTGTGACGGACAGTTTTTGACACGCAGCCTTAGCCTGCTGAGCTGACGACCACATCTGAGCACAGAACAACTTGTCAAGCTCTGCTTCTTTTCCTAGCACGCGTTTAGCTAAGCCAGCAAGGGGAAAGAAAGACACCCAAGGGAGACAGAAGTTCTCTCTGGTTCGTCTCTGTTGTTTTTATAGGGCTAAAGTAAGAAGTACAGAAGACTAAGCCCTGCAGTCTTTGGTTTACTGAACAGTTTACATCAGCCTTGGACAAAAACGTGTCATCCCCTCTTGATCATATCATAGATATCATTTTGTATGATTGAACGAAACATAACTTAACAAAGGTTAGTTTGGACTTCCCTGCATTTTGGGTTCCTATTATTTCAGAGGCATAAAAGAATTTTAAAGTAGATCACTGTGTTTTTCCATAACACCCAACTTTCTCTTACTTTGCAGCTGTGCAAAAGCCGCCGATGTCTGTCCCTGGACCCGGGGATCTTGGCTCTGTAGGCCATCAATGCCGCAGAGCCACTGAAAGCCTTTGGAGCTTCTCGTTGAACAGGATGGAAGGAGTTCTGCATGGCGATACAAAATGAAGCAGCAAACAGGGGAAAAAAAGTCTGGCTTTCCACTTTACAATAAGATTACTGTAATAAAGGATTAATATAACACTTTATAGATCATTAATAAGCTTTTATAACACAATTTATACAACAGTTCTGACCAAGCAATCTTACTGGAAGACAGGAGATTCCAGGAGTTACTATAATCCCTGTTAATCTCACTCGGACATTTCACAGAATACATATCACTTTGCTTCAGCGGTGTCCTAATAATCAACTAGTTAATATCAGTGGCTTCTTAAGTGAGAGTTGTAATACTGTGTTGGATACCTTGATTTCCTCAGGGTGGCGCTGTTTGAAAACAGACGGTCTTAAAAATCCAGACCTACATGACTGGGAAGTCCCGCCCTTGTAAACGTCTGGCTAGATACTTCACGTCTGTTTACAACAACACAGACAAGCTAGAGTTGGATGTATTGTCTCAACTAGCAAACCGTGATACCGCTGTGGTGATGGACTCTTTATTTCATCAGAAAATGTCAAGAAAAGTGAGCAAAGTGTGCAGAGACTAACAAGGAAATGTGTGGGAGCTAAAATCGCGAACTAGCCGACGGCACGTGCCACGTGACCCACAAAGCCAACTCAGCAGGTGAACGGTATGTACATAAACTGCACTGGGCAATATTTATTTTGGTTACATATGTGTGTGAAATTACAATAGGAATATTATTTTCTATATTATACTAACTGAGGTGCTTAGCAAGTGTTTACTGGGTGCTTTCGGAAGGGAGTATTTTTCTCAGCAGAGCAAATTTACTGGTTAAATAAACAAAAATCTGAATATTTTGTCCTGTATTGCTGTCATTTAATAAACTGTGCTTGTGGAACTGTTGTATAAAAGCAATATTACACTACGACCAAATTACCGCACTTATACATTCACTGATGCCGCACTCCCTCCTTTGTAACATTGCCTAAATTAAAAACAGAAAAGGTGGCCTTTTTCTTGCCAAATTGTGAGCCATAAAATATGTTTGCATCCTATTTTATAGATGCAGAGTCATGATTTATAATGCATTCATAACCTAAATAATAAAAACTTACTTTAAACTATTTATAAATCCATTACAAGGGTAGACCTAGTGTAAAATGGTCCTGAAAAACCTTCCTTTTCATCTTCATCAATAACATGATATATGCTGCTTATGATAAAATTTCAGGTATATCCTCTTTA
The DNA here is from genome assembly GCA_020510985.1 of Pholidichthys leucotaenia. Lineage (NCBI taxonomy): Eukaryota > Metazoa > Chordata > Actinopteri > Cichliformes > Pholidichthyidae > Pholidichthys > Pholidichthys leucotaenia. Next base: position 118,834,208 of record CM035842.1, read on the forward strand.
TGTTAAGAGATATTAATTCAGAGGCTGCCAAGAAAAAAAAAAAAAAGACACTAAAACAGCTCTTGTCAAACAGTCATTCAAAAAAAACATCCGAGCATCATGGCGCTGGCTGGTGACACAAATAAGAGGGAGCACACATCACACAAAGATATCATCTGACACACACACACACACAGACATAAACACACACTCATGCATGCATGTCAGCACAAGGGATTCTCACAATAAATGAATCTCACCGTGGCCCCACTGACAACTAAGGTCACGATTTGATGTAAATTCTTGCTGGTTGTCTTCAGCTTGATCAGCATATTCCACCTCCTCAGTCATCTTGTCAATGGCGCTCTGGCAAGGACAACTACCATGGGGCAAAGCTCCCGCCACCCCGTCCTGCAGTGAAGCACCGGGGGAAAATCACATCAGGCCGCACTGGCCACCAAAAATGTGCGGAGCCTTTTGCAAAGGCAGACAAAACGCCGTATAATAAGCCAACCTTTTCAAATTCCCCCACCGAAATAAGGCTGTGTGTTTTTGTCAGCCTTTCATGACAAGGACCCAGACACACATAACTTCAAGGTGAATGAATATGAAACAACATGCTAACATATTCGCGGTTCGGGTGAACAGGGAGCGGTGTTTTTTGATACTGTAGATTCAATCATGCTGGCTGTCAGTCAAAACTCACGACTGGATGGGTGAGACATGTTTTGGATTTCACTACCCCCCCCCCCCCCCAAAAAAAACCACATCTATTTACTTACACTTTACCTCTAAACTTGGCTACTTCTATAAATACCAAGTCATTACTATTCTTTAAGGCATACATATTACCTGCCAAATCCTGCTGGGGCATCAAAGATTTAAATACATATTTCATATTTTCCCAACTCTACCCTCACTCTTCCCAACACTCATTCACCCCCTCCCTTCATCTGCTGTCAACCACATTAGGCCATATGATAATCAAATTAATTATACTTCAGCCCCTCTCTCCTGGCCAGCATGAAAAATAGCTTGACTAGCGTTAACGGAGGGCAAATGATGGTGGTCCAGCCCCACCCCCTGAGCTTGGTGCGGTTTCCTCTAGTGCTGGTGTCACCACAGATCTGTCACCCTGACGAGAAGAGCTTCAGAAGGCTTAACCAGGGCAGGTCCCCCCCACCACCACCACCACATCCTTCCCCAACTGATTCTCCCACCCCTGCCCAGCCCCCGTTTCCAACTCATGCAGGTCCCGGTTCTCCCTGCTCTTCCCCCAGCAACCTAGGGGGGCTACTGCGGCTGCGGGAGTCCGTGAGCGTGTGTGTGTCTTTGTGCGATGGGGGTGAGAGTAAGGGGAGCTAAAAAATATATAGCTGTAGGGAGTGAGACTGCAGGGTCAGGAAGGTTGTAGGATGGGGGGTATGTTTTCTGTCCACAACAGTCCCATCCCCCCCCCCCCCCCAACATGAAGATATGCAAGCATTTACAGATAGGAAGGCATGTTCGCTTGTGCATAAGAAAAAGCACATGTGCAAATTATTGCATGATGTGCAAAGAGACGCAAATGGAATTCACACACAACCCTGGAGACATGTTAATCCCTTAGTGCAAGCCTTACACTCTTCGCTTGCAGCAACTAATACAACATTAGCAGGAACACTAATCAGCGATTAGGCTTCTTATTAAAGTAGACAATTTAAAACATAGTAATTAAAAGTTAACTCACAGCTTTCTGAGGGAAAAATTAGTATTACACAGTTGTCTTCTCTTGCCAGGAAAGTAAAATGTTCAAGCTTGTGAAGCTCAATTCAGCTTCCATTTTACGAAAACCCAATTCCTGCCCTGTCCCTGCAACCCTTGCTTGCGTCCGCTTAGCCAGCTACCTGAATGCAAAATGCCTTAATGTGAGCAGACATGTTTATTAAGCTGGGCCTAGTTTCAGGCTGCAGTGAATATTGCAGACGTCAAAGTAGGCCATGTGGGGCTAGAGGAGAGAGTGCAAGGGATGAAGGGAAAGACCGAGAGCAAGAGTGTGGAACAGAGAGACGGAGACGGAGAGAGAGAGAGGCCCTCTGGAGGTTGATGTGAACCCTGCCCCGCAGTGCCGTACTTCTCCTCGACAAAGTTATCAAACACCAAAGGCTTTTGTTCTTGCATTCGTTTTGCCCTGAGAGCAGTTTTAAAGTAATCAACCCTAAAGCCACTCAAACTTTTGCTTGTAAAGTTATCGATTCAGCATTGAGGAGCATTGATCTCATTCCTGAAACAAGCTATAACTCAGACAATTTTGACTCACAACGCGTTTGTTCTCTGAGTGCATCGCCGTGAAGCGTAGGTAGCCGACTGGTGCAAAGGCATCTGCTGAGTGGATCACTGTCTCTGCTGCATCACTGCACAAAAAAAAAAGTTTTCAGTATTCATGTATATAAAAACACATTCCACCACAAACTGAAGAGAGATTTAAAAAAAAAGAAAAATCACTCACATAACTATCTTCTTCTTAAAGAGAGGACAATCAAGGGTGAAGGTTTCATATTCACCCCCTTCACCACAAATATGGACCCCATACTTTGCAGAGAGCTGTTTAGTAAAGACAACACATAATAAATATTTTTCTTCCCGTTTGCACGTTGGTGGGCTGACTTCCAGTGCTTAGTTTAAGATTGTGAACTGTTGGCCTGCCGTTATAAACAACACCGATAATAAAAAGACAATAGCTACACAAATACAAGGCAACGAGCTGGAATCAAAATGTGTTTTCAAGGCAACACTGATAACTTTGTCCAGTCTAGCACCCAAAGCATTTCAAGTGGTACTGCAGTTAGTGAACTTCCATTTTCCTCATCAAGTAACAATGAAGATTGACCAATATGGGTACTGTAGCACTGAGGCATGGGTTCAGTTTTCTTTTCCTCTTTCAGTGATACGAGCAAGCAGGTTAACTCACAAGTCACCTGCTTCCCCTTCAACGATAAAATCCTGATGTACTTTTGCTCCTCTTAGGAATTCAGTTTGTATGGAAGGATCAGTGTAGAAGTTAATAAACATCTAATCTGGATGAGTTTTGCCAGTGGAAAACATTACACGGTTCAAAAATTAGTTCAAATGCCTGACCAGGAAAAGCTAATGGTGTTGCCTTTAAACTAATAATGTAATGCATTTTCAATCAGAAACAAAGCCTTGCCAGGATCACTACAAGAATATTGCAACACAGCGGCAAAACCATAATTGGACATGAGGTAGGATGACTAATATGTTTTCTCACAGTAAATCACAGAACACAGAGCAGTTGGAACACAATCACTGTAAAACAAAAGAAAAAATATTGTATTTCACCATAGTGTTGAGCAAGACTTAAAAGTGGACACGCTCATTCCCAGCACTGGTGTTTATGTTCAATTTCATGAAAATCACAAGAGCACCACTGCATGATTTACAGTTCTAAATAATTTCCCGTGGGCCACTTTTAGCTCATCTCCCTTTAAAACCACACATTCCTTAAGCTAACTTTCTACTGGCGCCCCTCACAGACACAGGGTTTAAGGCCCCATATTGTGCAAAATGGCATCATTGTGGATTTTAATATTATAAATTGCAGCCATGGATCACATGGATACCATTAAAATATTGCAATGATTACTTCACAGAGAATTAAACGAGGCCTTTATTTAAGCTTTAAAGGAAGGAGCTTATCGCACTTCCTTGTTTTTATGATATCAGAAACCAACTAACCCCCCCGCCTTCAGTTCAACTTAGCAAAACGAACGCACTGCTTATGTGCGATCGACCCACTCAGAAAATCTTTACCCAATCAGATTGGTGCTCATTAATATCAGTAATGAACAATGTGGAAATTTAACTGTTGCAGGCAAAACTTTAATAAAAACTGTAAAACAACACATACAACTCTGGAAAAACTTCACCTTACCTGGTTTTATGCTTTATAGGTATGTGTTTGAGGAAAATGAACTATTTTGTTTTATTCTCTCACCTAAGGGCCTCCAACCTGGAGCCCCCGAAACATTCAGGTTTCTGTGGGAAATTTTCGAATTTCACTTCTTAATTGGTGCAAAAAAAATTGCAAATAATTTGCCATTGTTGTGCGTGTGCTCTGTCAGCACCTTTGCACCCATGCACAACAAAAGCAAATTATTTGCAATTTTTTGGACCAAATAAGAAATGAAATTAGAACATTTCCCACAGGAACCTGAACGCTGTAGGGGCCCCAGGTTGGAGAGCCCTGTTCTAAACTAACGAAAACAACTCACCCAAATCACAAGTCCAAATATCGCTACTTAGAGCATTTTTTAACAGAAATTGACAACTGGCTAAAACAACAAAAAAGAAGTTGCTTTTCGATGTGCTTTTAGATCAAACACTTCAACAAAAACAAGTTCATGTTCATTCTTAAACACTACATATACTTATATTTTAGCTAAGAAGAACTCAAATCTGTGTTTGTGTAATAACTGATTTTTATTCACAGCTTTCATGCATCTTATCCTGCTTAGATGATCTCTGAATCAGTAGCTCCTTAAGCAGGTTGAGGTGTCCTTGTGTTGGAACTCAACAGATACTCAAACTGAATGGCTGCCATACATGCAGAGATGCTAATTTAGGAAAGGTTTTGCAGCTGTCTCTTATTTTTTTAGGCTGTATATGCAATTTTAAAGACTAAGAAACATTTAAATGTCCTTGAGGATGTCCAAACTTAAAATGAGCAGATGTGTGAAGCTATGCCCACAGACACAGCTGCGTACCTAAAAAGAAGGAAATGGGACATTTAGAGCAGCTGCAATAATTTTTTTTTTTTTTTCAATTTTAGCTATGCTTGATTTGAGCAGCCTCCACTGTAAAACTATACTGATGCTGCTAAAAAGCCTAATAAACTTGTTTATCATACAACTCTGATCATGCTGCGCACAAACAGTTCATGCAACTGAACAGAAAAACGCGATTTTAACAGAGTGAAAGAATCCATTCTTTAACCTGTTTCAGGTGGGGTTCCACGTCAGCCAGCGGTTTTCCCAAGTGCTTCTCTGGATCCAGGCCTGGCACACAGGTAGATGAATATGCACAAGGACAGAAATGCACACATACACAAACACAATTGCACAAAGAAAAATGGGGAGAGAAAGAGAGAGAGGTCTGATCAGGAACAGAGAACAGTGATTGGAGATGACAGGCACGGAGGTTTACGGGCAGTCACACAAACACACACGTAAACCTGCACCCTGGATCTATTTGTTTGACTTTGCAATCTCTCTGGGTAAGGGCAACAGTTTTCAATTGCTGGCCACAGACCCCCCACACCTCTCGCCTGCCACCCCCCCCCCCCCTCAAAAAACCCCATCTAGTTCCCTTTGAGAACATAAACTCTGGAAAGAGATCTTGTTTATTTGCCTTGACCCCACCCTTCCACTGAAAGGCTGCATGGAAGTGACTCACAAAACTGGATGCAAACAGAAGAGGAAGAGAGGGGCAGTAAGAGTTTTGTTATGCATGTCCAGTGTTGCCGTACGCCTGAAATACATGCTGACTGAAGGAAAAAAGAACACATATGTGAAAGACAGATCCAACACTTCAGGCTAATTTAGGAATGTGATGCACATATACCGTAAACGAGAATAAAAATTGGGGGGGGGGGGGAAAGTGCATCGCTTTCACACGTTATTATTATTGAATCTTAGAGGTTTTCACTCCTTTGTGACGCTAACACCGAATATTATCTTATCGAGGAGTTTTCCAGAAGAGTCCGTGCTGAACTCTGTCTCACCCAGTCACTTCATTCATGGAGAAAGTGCAGCCTCGAGTTTCCTGCCAAACATTCTTTACTCTTCCGTCAACTCAAAAACCCTGAGTAGCAGGTGTTTTCTACAAAGAATAGAACAATAAAAACATAACAGGACATGAATGGAAAATGCTAAATTTTAGGAAATTCCAAACTGTGTTGTTATGCTATTGGCTCCGTGTCCAGAGTACCACAACAGATCATTATCATTAGATAGGAGGGCATAATTACAGGAGCAAAACACTCTTTGCTTCCATATTCCATTACAGTCTTGAACATTTTCTTTGCTCTTTCTTTTGCCACTTAGTAAATGACTGATACAACTGTTAACAAGCAACTGATGACCTATATGTAGTAATATCCAATTGTGACAGTAATGTCATTGCAGTTTAAAAGAAAAGGTGCTGAATTGTCCAAATAATTTTTCAAAAAATCCAGTATAGCGCTTCTATTCCAAGACATCACACGGTCCTGCTCATTAGCACGTCCATGTGTTTAATTAAAGGAACAAAAGTTAATCGTAATGTGAGAATCTCTCCTCTCACGTGCCCTGACAACCTCAAAGGTTAATGTGTCATCCGTGGCCCCCACAGGGAGCTATGGATGGGCGATGAGAGGGAAAAAAGAAAAGAAGATGTGAGGGAAGGACGTCACATCCCATCCTGGTTCATCTTCATCCCAGCTGTGTCTCTGCTCCGGGCTCCGGTGGTCCAGCACTACGGGGGGGAGAGAGAGAGACGGCGGGCGACGGCAGCGAGAGGGAATGAGGAGACGGAGGGTGGAGAGAGAGAGAGAGAGTGGAGAGGGGGAGAATGAGCAGGCCCTTATTGTCTTCCCAGGGGATCCGTGGTCTTAATTAGTGCGAGAATATCTAATCTCAACATCCTCTCATCTTAACCCTGCCACAAAGGTAATAAAGAGGGACGGGGAAAAAAGCATTAAAATTCAACCCAATCTAAAGACCCTTTTTAATTAGTCATGCCTTTTAACAAATTTTAATAATTGGCTCCAAATTGCTGAGGGAATGCCACATATTTTAATGTGTTCATTAACTTCCTGGCTCTTAAATAAAATATTACACATGATTTGATATTTACAAGGAAGGGAGTGGATGACAGAAACCAGGAAGAGAGGAGTGAGTGACAAAATGATACAACGATGGCATTAATGTGGAGACAATTCTCCCCAGACCAGCTGGCACTTGTATGAGTGTTTTCTTAATTGATGCCCCGACTGATTGGAGAGTAGGTAGAATGAGCTTGGACTTGTACGACACACTCAAAGTCCTCAAGTAGCCACCAGTGAGAGCCGTCAGCGATCAAACACCACTCATTTACATGATCTTCACATCTCTGTCTTCCCTGAACCTGTTTTACAACTTGACCTAAACCCAATTACCTAACCTCATTATGCCACATTAAACCCAAATAAGCCCACTAGAAGCTGCCATTAGTCTGCCGCCAGAGACAGCAAGGCCGCACTTTGGAGAGAGGAGCTTTCCTAAGAGAGACTGAGAGGAATGGCTCTCTTTTAAAAGGGCTTTTTACCTCATATTATCCTATAAAACTCCAATTAAATTCAGTGAACTTTAAAGCCAGGGAGTCCAGTAATGAGGGAGAGCATTTTTTAAAAACACGGCCGACATTTAGGGGTTGAAATCAGAAGGGGAAGAAAAAGTTTACCAAGAAACAAAGAGTCATTAGCTGCTCTACAAAGGTATGGAAATTACTTCAAAATAGATAAAGAACGATTGCTGGAGCAGCTCATTCTGACCTGATGAATGCACCACAATCCTCTTCATCCTCTCTTTATACATATGTACGTACGTGCATGGCTTAACGCCTGCTTAAAACTTGATATCCACACAGTTTGCTTCTTTTCTGTTGATGGTCTGTCCGTGTTAAATACGTTCCAAAAAAGCAACCGGTAAACTGAGATGGATGCCCCCCATGAAAATGGCTCTTGTGCCATCTATCTCTTGCAAAATACAAACAAATACAAAGCCAATATAATGAACATTTCTGCACAAATGAGGAGAAACAAATCAAGTGCCAAAGGTATGCTTGATTTTCATGTGTATTTTTTGTATATATGTAATGTTTTTACACCATCAGTCATCTCTGATTCTAACTTTAGGAATGCTGCACATGAATTTGGGTTTGAAGAAGTTCATATTGAAGCTTGTGACCCCCGACCTTTGGCTCAATGCAGGATTCTTGTGTGTGAGTAAGGTGAGCATCTAAGTATTTGCCTAGGCAAAATGACTTAAGTGCCCAGATCTCCTGACTTGTTACCTCGACTTGAACCACAACCTGGATGCACACCCACCTGAGGGTATTCATGTGTAAGGTTTTTTTTTTTTTGGACCACCTGGACAATTGTCTAAGAGGAGTAGCAATTCTTATGAAATGTGGATGCCTGGACAGACAGATGGAAGGATGATGGATGCAGTGCCAAGCTATTTGTTTATTTCCCCTTTGTTGGCATGAACTATTAATTAAAATTTATAAATGATCCAAAGAGAAAGAAATGTGATCATGCTCAAAAAATGTTTATTTTTCCACAAAAAAAAGTTTCTTGGAGCAAAACAAATACTTCTTAAAACTAAATTAAGTCCTACTCTAACTTATCCCTCCAGAAGTCAATAGCAATTATTTCCAGAGCATAAGTTTCTTGGTAACGGTAATGATTAGCGTTTTCCACCTTGAAGAGGTTGATTCACATAAACCAGAAGCAGCAAGATACCCATTTAATTGAAACTGCCTGTGATTTTGCTTACTGAGTCTAATGCTAAATTAAAAGCGGTGAGATTCTAGATACTGTCTGAGCTGAGCTGAGCTGAGCTGAGTGGAGGATCGCAGACATCTGCAGGTTGCCTTAAGATCTGCAAGCTGACAGCGCACCTTTAATCCTTGCCTTCAGAGAGAAAAGGCAGAGAAAATTGGATTCATGATGTGTAACATTTTAGCCTTTAAATGGATGAAATAAGCATCTCCTCCCTCCTAGGTGAGCTGCATCAGCCTTCAAACAAGCACTCAAAGACCCCCGCCAAAACAATAGCTGCTCACTATCACCTAATCTTTGCTAGATAGGCAGAGGAATACTGAATAGAAAGAAACAAAGGAGGAGAAAGGAGAAGTGTGCTACTAAGGATGATGAGATTATGGTTATATTTGTAATTTGCCAGTCTTATCAGAAATTCAGCATTAGGCAGCGTGAATTGTGCAGTCACTTCAAGATCACATCTTTTAGTGGAGCAAATAATAGAAAATATGATTCAACATTAAACTGTGGAAAATAATAAATCAATATTTCAGACTGAAATTACTGTGATTTTAAAAAATGTGAACAACTGCAGCTCCTACTATGAAGTAATGAAAACAGACTAGTTTTCCAATTCATGACGAGCCCCTTTGCGATAAAACTATTAATAAGAACTATGCTTGTTGAAATTACATGTGACACCTCTGCTGCCTTATTTCATATCATTTCTATGCTGTGAACCATACAATAGAGAAAAAAAAATATTTGCCTCAAATTAGCCAAATTACGACAGTCCAGTCAACAGTCTATTGTCTAAGGCACAGAGCGCATTTATTGGCGTATCCAAGTCTATTTTGTCATCTCTGCTGCTGTGCAAAAAGTGCAAAGGGGCTGGTCTAATTGTTCAGAGGTGTGTTTGGGTGTAGCATGCAACAATTCAATCAGACACTTTCCGGCCTTCCCTTTAACCCTTATTGTGGCAAGGTTTCATGGACAGATAGCGCCCAGACTGCCACAGGCGCAACGCTGCGCCTGTCATGTGATGTTATATGACGTGGCCAAAAACTCCCCAGTTGATTTAAGTTGTACACGGGATTGCCCCTCACATGGTGGCAGACACGTATAACTTACTGCTCTTGCCTTGGAGGACTTATGACGGACACAGAAGCATCCTTCTGGACACCAGAGAAGAAGAACTTTTTAGACAAATAAATGTGGACATTATCGATTGCTGTGGACGTACTCAATCGCAGACAGAGGAGCCATTTGCTCCCAAATTTGCCAGCTATGATTCTAAAGAAATTATTTAGCTTATGAAGGTAAATGTTTAAATTTTGTTATAACAGAGGGTGGGCGAAGCTGGTTGATGTTCACCTGCTGCCGCCCCCAGCGCTATGTGACTAGACAACAATCGCGCCGGTTCCATGTCGTCATATAAGATAAATTGTGGCAGAATAAAAGCGAAATTGAGGTGGGATAATCATAAGAGGATGTGGGAGGAAAAGCGCAAATGACCGACAGAAGGCAAAATCACGACCAGGATGGACGAAAATGGACGAAGCGAGAGCCACCTGGCCAGCGGTAAGTCTGACAAATTTCTTTGTTTGTTGACATTCTACTAATGTTCTGGTTCATATACTTTGAAGAGAAGATAACAGAAAACCCAAAACAAAACCAGTGACAAGAAAACAAAACCCTCCTTTGTGTAAATATGTCCAAAAGTCCATTTTGACCTAAAGTTATGTTATTTGTTATGGCTGTGTCGCATTATGCAAATTAGATGCATAAATTTACTCCTATCCTATCTCAAACTTTGGATCATATTCTATATCTTTCTAATTGACAGTAAGCCATTATCTCTTATCACTTTCAAGTTATAGCCTTGGAAATCTCTGACATCTGAACTGTCTGCACAACAACCACTGCTGCCTCTAAGAAATCAAGTCCTGCTACCCACTCCCCACTCCACCGACACCCCCCCCCACTCCCAACACACAGACCCCCATCCTGACCCTGACCAAGACCCAGGTGAGGACGGAGCTGAGGAAGATCAAGGCGAGGAAGGCGTCGGGACCGGACGGCATCAGCGCAAAGCTCCTCAAGTCCTGTGCAGACCAGCTGTGTGGGATTGTGACATATATCTTCAACATGAGCCTGAAACTGGGGAGGGTACCACAGCTGTGGAAAACATCTTGTGTGGTACCTGTACCAAAAACTTCCCACCCCAAAGACCTGAACAGCTTCAGACCGGTGGCCTTGACGTCCCACTTGATGAAGACCCTGGAGAGACTGCTCCTTGCTCATCTCCGCCCCCTGGTGGAACCAGCGATGGATCCACTCCAGTTCGCCTACCAGCATGGCATTGGGGTGGAGGATGCGGTGATCTTCCTCCTTCACCGTTCTCTGTCCCACCTGGAGAAGCCCGGGAATATGGTGAGGATCATGTTCTTTGACTTCTCCAGTGCTTTCAACACCATCCAACCGATGATCCTGAAGGACAAGCTGCTGCGCGCAGGGGTGGACCAGCACCTGTCATCATGGATCCTGGACTACCTCACGAACCGGCCTCAGTTTGTGAGAACCCGGGACTGTGTTTCCGACACGATCATCAGTAGCACGGGGGCCCCCCAGGGAACGGTGCTGGCTCCCTTCCTGTTCACTCTTTATACTGCGGACTTCTCACACAATACAACACATTGCCATCTACAGAAGTTCTCTGATGACTCTGCGATCGTTGGTCTCATCTCCAGCGGAGATGAAGCTGAGTACAGAGGGCTTATCCAGGACTTTGTGGACTGGTGCCATCGGAACTGCCTCCAGATCAACGCGAGGAAAACTAAGGAGCTGGTGGTGGACTGCCGCAGGCATGGGCAGCCCCTCACAGCACCAGTAAATATACAGGGAACAGACATCGAGATGGTGACATCCTACAAGTACCTGGGTATTCATCTGAACAATAAACTAGACTGGTCACACAATACTGACGCACTCTACAAGAAGGGACAGCGCAGGCTGTTCCTGCTGAGGAGACTCAGGTCTTTTGGTGTACAAGGGGCGCTGCTGAAGTCATTCTATGACACGGTGGTGGCATCAGCCATCACTTTTGGAGTGGTCTGCTGGGGCAGTGGCATTACTGCAGCCGATAGGAAGAGACTGAACAAACTGATTAAGAAAGCTAGCTCTGTCCTGGGGCAACGCCTTGATCCGATGGAGGAGATAGGAGAGAGAAGGATGGTGGCTAAACTGTCATCTCTGCTGGAGTCCGAGTTCCACCCTATGCAGGACATACTGGATGCACTGAGGAGCTCATTTAGCAGCAGACTACATCATCCCAGGTGCACAACCGAGAGGTTTCGTAGGTCCTTCCTACCAACGGCTGTCAGACTGTACAACCTAAGCAGGGCTGCTCGCAGAGATAGCAAAAAGACGTAACAAACTAATAGTTTTTTTTGAATGCAAAAGATGCAATAGACTTACACAATGGTCCTCTCCGGCATACAACTAGGAACATACCGGTCGCTACGGAGGGTGAGAATATGTATGGGCACATAATCATACCATGTAGGATAACTAAATAGACGGTTATGCTGTTTCATCCCACCTAGCAACAATGCTCTGCACTGTGTGTGTTTATATATTTACATATTTATTCCATCTAGCTACAATGCTCTGCACTGGGTGTGTTTATATTTATATATCTATATATTTATTCCATCTAGCTACAATGCTCAGCACTGGGTGTGTTTATATTTATATATCTATATATTTATTCCATCTAGCTACAATGCTCCGCACTGTGTTTTTATATATCTACATATTATTCCATCTAGCTACATTGCTCCGCACTGTGTGTGTTTATATACTTGCATATTTATTCCACCTAGCTGCAATGCTCTGTACTGTGGGTGTTTATATATTTACATATTTATTCCATCCAGCTACAATGCTCTGCACTCTGTGTGTGTGTGTGTGTGTGTGTGTGTGTGTGTGTGTGTGTATATATTTTATAGTAATATGTACATATGTATATTAGCTGCTCTTGCTTGCTTGTTTTTTTTCTTGCCTTCTGATTGTTGCTCTGAGTGTTGCTATCCCTGTGCTGTTGCAATCCTGGAATTTCCCCGTTGTGGGACTAATAAAGGCTTATCTTATCTTATCTTATCTTAATATTTTCTTGAAAAAATCTTGACCACTAGGGGCTTATGACGCAACAGAGCGCCTGTGGCAGTCATTGGGTTAATGCACAGGGGTGTAGGATTTATGGCAAACTGTGATCATGATGTTTTGTTTTTTTTTTTAACCTCAGAGGGAAGATGGGTTTTGCACGGGCTAAAGGGTGTGTGCGTGAGAAAAAAAAAAGTGCAATAGTAATGCTGCTTGGGATTAATTACAGTCGATGCAGAGTCAATTATTTTATCGAGAAGGATCAGCTGAATTTAAATAAATTTTGGTTTAATGTAGTGTATAGAGATGCACGCTTGACTTGTTCTGCTCCACTGTGCAACATGCAGACATGAATAGATTTGAAACTCTGGGAAAAACAGGTCAGTCCTGCTGAGAAATTTCAGAAACCCATGACCAGTTTGTTTGTTTGTTTTCCTCTCTGTGCAGTGAAAAACTCTGTCTACTGTTTCTTCAAATGATTTAGAACACAGGTGTCAAACTCATTCCATGGAGGGCCAAGACCCTGCAGGTTTTACCTCCACCCAGTGTCTTCAACAGGTGATTTCTCTGAATTTCGTCCTACTGATTGCTGATCAGTGAAAACACCTGCTGAAGAGACTGGGTGGAAGTAAAACCTGCAGGGTCTTGGCCCTCCATGGAATGAGTTTGACACCCCTGATTTAGAACATATTACAGGGTATGCGTATGTGGAGAGTTTGTATTTAACTGTCCTCCGATTAATCTATTCAACAGAAAAACAACAGCTAAGTGTGTGTGTTTTTCATTAACCAGGATAAGACATGGCCCGCACAAATGGACACAAGAGCGAAGGAGATGACTATGAGGACACAGACATGATAGATTATGTATGTGGACAGAATACTTGGTCACAGCGGGGAGGTTTGTAGTTTCCCATGAGTTTTAGACATCAACTTCACCAGATCCACTCTGGCCACTGCAGCAACTGAATCACTGGTCTGTCCAGAGTTGATCAGAGAGGCTGCACGAGACAAGGCTTAGTGGAGAGTGGATCCTCCTGCCTTCACCCCTCTCCTGAACATTGCAGTCTGGAGTGGAAAATGAAACGCACACACACTCACTGTTCATTCTCTCATTCCCTAAAAAATAAATTATTGCCTCATCTATATGCAATACTCCTTCTGTAAGTTCGTGATTAAAATGAAAATGTTGATGCAATTAAAAAAACAATTTAGTGTATCATCATCCATCTATAAATTCACAAAATCTATGTGTGTGTGTGTTTGTGTGTCTGTTTCACACATATCTCCTGAACGTTTGTCAGACTGGCCTCAGATTTTAAACGTGGTTTCCTGAGGTTACGAGGGTGTGCATCCCCTGAATATGGAGTTGCTCAGTCAAAATATGTAATTTTTATCAATAAAAATTTAGCCACCACTGTGTCTCATGCCCAGGCTTCTAGAAGCGTAGAAGTGTGGGTGGGGTTTGGTTTCGTATTGACTCCTACTGATTGGATAATACGCGCATTACGGCATCAGTAACCACAGCGCTCTGTGTGCAAAACAAGGAAGCGAAACGTGACAAATTTGACTAGAAAAAGATAATACTTACGATTTAATGCTTAAAAAATTATACCATAAAGTTGTTGTGATTGCATAGGTCTAACAGATAATTTGGCATGGAGAACACGAGGTGCGCGGGTGCGCTGAGGGAAGGGGGTGGAGCAGCAGCTGAACCACTGGCACCATGGGTAAAGCAACAGCCGAGACTCCTGCTAACGGGGCAGGCTGAGCTTGGCTCCCTGCGAAGGACTGCAATCCACAGGTTCAGCTGGTGCTTCTCCCACCGATGTCTGACTGGGCGCTCCACGAACGTTCACGGGGAGGCACACCCAGCCTGCCCCAGTCAACGGTAGACGGGAGTCCCTTTGCAGGACCCTGACTCGCCGTCGCCGATGGTGCGCCTCTCAGTGTGCTATTAAAAGTTAATAATTGTGGAGCAGAATGCCCAGATCAACTGTCAATGAAGCCCGATGATTGTAATCAGTTAGCCAAGTTAGATGCCTGTCTTAAGGACATCAAAGCTTGGATGACTTGTAATTTTCTACTATTAAATTCTGATAAGACTGAAGTCATTCTTGTTGGCCCAAAACATCTTACAAATTTCTTCTCAAATTATGCCCTTAATTTAGATGCCGCCACTCTCACTCTGAATAGTTCTGTGAGGAACCTTGGAGTTATTTTTGATCAAGATTTGTCCTTTAATTCACATATTAAAATTGTTTCTAAGACTGCCTTCTATCATCTGCGTAATATTGCCAAGATCAGGAGCAACTTGTCTCTGTCGCTGAGAAACTGATTCACGCCTTTGTCAGCTCTCGATTAGATTATTGTAATTCGTTATCTGGTTGTCCTAAAGTATCCTTAAAAAGTCTTCAGTTGATCCAAAATGCTGCTGCTAGAGTTTTAACTGGTTCTAGAAAAAGAGATCATATCTCCCCGGTTCTGTCCGCCCTTCATTGGCTTCCCATAGAATTTAGAATCAAGTTTAAAATCCTTCTTCTTCATTTCAAAGCTCTTAATAATCAGGTCCCCCAATATATAAAAGATCTGATATTACCTTACCATCCTAATAGAGCATTACGCTCCCAAAATGCTGGCTTACTTGTGGTGCCCAGAATCTCCAAAAGTACAGTGGGAGGCAGAGCCTTCTGCTACCAAGCTCCTTCTCTCTGGAACCAGTTACCACTCTGGGTCTGGGAGTCAGACTCGGTCTCTGTTTTTAAGAACAGGGTAAAATCCTTCCTTTTTAATATAGCTTACGTTTAAGGAGGGATTTTGTGTCTCTTAACCTCACTTTTGTTCTGTTGTTATTTGAGCCATACTGCTGGTTGACCTCCAATAATGTACTTGGCGTCTTACTGTTATGTTCTTTATGTCTGTCCTCTCCATCCTCTCTATCCCCTCACCCCCAGCCAGTCGCAGCAGATGACTGCTCCTCCCTGAGCCTGGTTCTGCTAGAGGTTTCTTCCTGCCAAATGGGAGTTTTTCCTCTCCGCTGTCGCTAAGTGCTTGCTCACAGGGGATCGTCTGATTGCTGGGTTTTTCTGAGACTGTGGGGTTTTTTTCTGCACTGTGGCACCACGAGACGGCTTCTGTTGTGATGTGGCGCAGTATAAATAAAGCTGAATTGAATTGAATTGAGCTGCATATCATATGCGGCCAAATGCACGGTTTGACTAAGTGACGACCGTCACCAAACTGGACACAAAAACGCTCAATAACTCATAAAATATCACACAAATAAGTGATCTAAAAAAATAAACAAGCGGTTCTTAAACAGTGGCTAATATTGGATGTCCCATTCGTTTTCATTTATTTTGTAATTAATATTCACACAATCAAATAAATCTCAATTCAGTCCCTTTCATATTTGTCAAAGTCTAACATGTGTGATTGCCTACATACAGGCTACACTTCTGTATTCCGCTTTCAAACACAGCTTATGTGGCCAGACACGACCTGGCTCAAAAGCACGCTAACTGATGGCGATAAAAAAGAAGTTATTTTCAATAAAGTGAAAAAAAGATAATGCATGGAGTGTGCTTTTGCCCTGAGGCTGATTTATCATGGAAAACAGCTGAGCTCTGTGGTTCCAGCGATCAGCTGATTGGATCCACTTAAAAAAAAAAAAACAAGGGGGAAGGCCCTACAACCTTTGCTCCACGAATGCTCAACGTATCAACCATACGCTGGATAAATTTTCAGCATGGGGCACATATTTTTTCCAGTTTATAAAATTTTTCACTGGGTCTGACGTGTGTGAAAAAAAATGCATTTTGGATAACGTTTAGAGGGTCAAAATGCAATAGTTTAGGTGGAATAATAATAATAATAAATAATCTTCTCGCATCAATAAAAAACAAGCACTTAATAACAAAAGATTGCTAAAATATAAACTGATGCACTATAATGGGTCTCAAGTATTTGTAAACGTGTCCCGTTATAGTAGTGTATGAGTTTATTGATGATACACAGAAGAAATTCAATACTGCACTGAACTCCATCAGTGAACAGTGACATAAACTAAAATAATTATAATGGTGACTGAACAACTCCCATTCCCCAAAGTACAAGATACACTATTATCTTGAATATAAGTGATAAAAGATCACACAAATAAGTGATCTGACAAACAAATAAACAAGGGATCTGAAACAGTCACTATCAGTCTGAAACAGTTCCATTCATTTTCAATATTTAGGTATTCTGTAATTAATATTCACACAATCAAATAAATCTTAGTGCCATTAACTCCTTCTGATATTTGTCAAAGTCTAACATGCGACTGCCTACATACAGTGGGGCAAAAGAGTATTTAGTCAGCACCAATTGTGCAAGTTCTCCCACTTAAAAGATGAGAGAGGTCTCCAATTTTCATCATAGGTATACCTCAACTATGAGAGACAAAATGAGAAAAAAAAATCCAGAAAATCACATTGAAGGATTTTTAATGAATTAATTGGTAAATTCCTCAGTAAAATAAGTATTTGGTCACCTACAAACAAGCAAGATTTCTGGCTCTCACAGACCTGTAACAACTTCTTTAAGAGGCTCCTCTGTCCTCCACTCGTTACCTGTATTAATGGCACCTGTTTGAACTCGTTATCAATATAAAAAGACACCTATCCACAACCTCAAACAGTCAGACTCCAAACTCCACTATGGCCAAGACCAAAGAGCTGTCAAAGGACACCAGAAACAAAACTGTAGACCTGCACCAGGCTGGGAAGACTGAATCTGCAATAGGTTAGCAGCTTGGTGTGAAGAAATCAACTGTGGGAGCAATTATTAGAAAATGGAAGACATACAAGACCACTGATAATCTCCCTCAATCTGGGGCTCCACACAAGATCTCACCCCGTGGGGTCAAAATGATCACGAGAACGGTGAGCAAAAATCCCAGAACCACATGGAGGGACCTAGTGAATGACCTGCAGAGAGCTGGGACCAAAGTAACAAAGGCTACATCAGAAACACACTACGCCGCCAGGGACTCAAATCCTGCAGTGCCAGACGTGTCCCCCTGCTTAAGCCAGTACGTGTCCAGGCCCGTCTGAAGTTTGCTAGAGAACATATGGATGATCCAGAAGAGGATTGGGAGAATGTCATATGGTCAGATGAAACCAAAATAGAACTTTTTGGTAAAAACTCAACTTGTCGTGTTTGGAGGAGAAAGAACATCATACCTACTGTGAAGCATGGGGGTGGAAACATCATACTTTGGGGCTGTTTTTCTGCAAAGGGACCAGGACGACTGATCCGTGTAAAGGAAAGAATGAATGGGGCCATGTGTCGTGAGATTTTGAGTGAAAACCTCCTTCCACCAGCAAGGGCATTGAAGATGAAACGTGGCTGGGTGTTTCAGCATGACAATGATCCCAAACACACCGCCCGGGCAATGAAGGAGTGGCTTCGTAAGAAGCATTTCAAGGTCCTGGAGTGGCCTAGCAAGTATCCAGATCTCAACCCCATAGAAAATCTTTGGAGGGAGTTGAAAGTCCGTGTTGCCCAGCGACAGCCCCAAAACATCACTGCTCTAGAGGAGATCTGCATGGAGGAATGGGCCAAAATACCAGCAACAGTGTGTGAAAACCTTGTGAAAACTTACAGAAAACGTTTGACCTCTGTCATTGCCAACAAAGGGTATATAACAAAGTATTGAGATGAACTTTTGTTATTGACCAAATACTTATTTTACCGAGGAATTTACCAATTAATTCATTAAAAATCGTTCAATGTGATTTTCTGGATTTTTTTTTTCTTATTTTGTCTCTCATAGTTGAGGTATACTTATGATGAAAATTGGAGACCTCTCTCATCTTTTAAGTGGGAGAAGTTGCACAATTGGTGGCTGACTAAATACTTTTTTACCCCACTGTATAGGCTACACCTCTTTGTATTCCACTTTCAAACACAGCCTACATTTGGGCCTGTAAAGCCTGATTGGGATACCTGTTTCAGACAGGAATACTTGTGTTCTACGAGCGTGCATTAGTAATTACAATAACAGGTAACAATAATTTGACTAGATTATAACGGTAGCACCGCTGTCCATTAAAATAACAGAAAATTCTAGTGCATACTGTGAGGGTTTCCTCATGTGCCCGTCAGTATACAGGTACATCTCAAAAAATTAGAATATCATGAAAAAGTTCAATATTTTTTGTCACTCATTTCAGAAAGTGAAACCCATATATTATATAGAATCATTACACAGAGAGTGATATCCATCCATTCATCTTCTACCGCTTTTCCGGAGGTCCGGGTCGCGGAGGCAGCAGTTCAAGCAGAGAAGCCCAGACTTCCCTCTCCCCAGCCACCTGCTCCAGCTCTTCAGAGGGGATACCAAGGCGTTCCCAGACCAGCTGGGAGACATAGTCTCTCCACCGAGTCCTGGGTCTGCCCCGGGGTCTCCTCCCAGTGGGACGTGCCCAAAACACCTCAAGTGGGAGGCGTCCAGGAGGCATCCTAATCAGATGCCCATACCACCTCAACTGACTCCTTTCAATGTGGAGGAGCAGCGGTTCTACTCTGAGCCTCTCCCGGATGACTGAGCTCCTCACCCTATCTCTGAGGGTGAGTCCAGCAATCCTACGGAGAAAGCTCATTTCAGCTGCTTGTATCCGCGATCTCGTTCTTTCGGTCATTACCCAAAGCTCGTGACCATAGGTGAGAGTAGGAACGTAGATTGACTGGTAAATCGACAGCTTTACCTTAGAACTAAGCTCTCTCTTCACCACAACAGACCGGTACAACGTCCGCATCACTGCAGATGCTGCTCCAATCCGTCTGTCGATCTCTCGCTCCATTTTCCCCTCACTCGTGAACAAGACCCCAAGATACTTAAACTCCTCCACTTGGGGCAGGAGCCTGTCCCCAACCCGGAGAGGACAATCCACCTTTTTCCGGCTGAGGACCATGGACTCGGACTTGGAGGTGCTGATTCTCATCCCAGCCGCTTCACACTCAGCGGCAAACCGTCCCAGCAAGAGCTGTAGGTCATTGCTGGATGAAGCCAACAGGACAACATCATCTGCAAACAACAGAGATGAGATCCTGTGGTCACCAAGCATGACACCCTCCATTCCCTGGCTGCGCCTAGAAATCCTGTCCATAAAAATTATGAACAGGATCGGTGACAAAGGGCAGCCCTGGCGGAGTCCAACTCTCACTGGGAATGACTCCGACCGAGTGTTGGCAATACGAACCAAACTCTCACAACGGTCGTACAGAGACCGAATAGCTCGTAACAACAAGCTCGATATATTTCAAGTATTTATTTATTTTAATTTTGATGATTATGGCTTACAGCTCATGAAAAACCCAATTCAGTTTCTCAAAAAAGTAGAATATTACATAAAATTAATTTTAAAAAAATATTTTTTTCATACAAATGTGGACCGACTGAAAAGTATGTCCATGTGCACACTCAATACTTGGTCGGGGCTCCTTTTGGATTAATTACTGTATCTATGTGGCGTGGCATGGAGGCAATCAGCCTGTGGCACTGCTGAGGTGTTATGAAGGTCCAGGTTGCTTTGATAGTGACCTTCAGCTCGTCTGCATTGTTGGGTCTGGTGTCTCTCATCTTCCTCTTCACAGTACTCCATAGATTCTCTATGGGGTTTAGGTCAGGAGAGTTTGCTGGCCAATCAAACACAGTGATACCATGGTCATTAAACCAGGTTTTGATACTTTTGGCAGTGTGTGTGTGTGTGTGTGTGTGTGTGTGTGGGTGGGTGCCAAGTCCTGCTGGAAAATGAAATCAGCTGCTCCATAAAGCTTGTCAGCAGAGGAAAGCATAAAGTGCTCTTAAATTTCCTGGTAGACGACTGTGCTGACTTTGGTCTTGATAAAACACAGTGAACCAACACCAGCAGATGACCTCTGTTCAGATAGAAGTAAATTTTGCATTTCATTTGGAAATCAAAGTCCCAAAGTTTGGAGAAAGAGTGGAGAGGCACAGAATCTAAGCTGCTTGAGGTCGAGTGTGAAGTTTCCACAGTCAGTGATGATTTGAGGAACCATGTCATCTGCTGGTGTTGGTCCACTGTGTTTTATCAAGACCAAAGTCAGCACAGTCGTCTACCAGGAAATTTAAGAGCACTTCATGCTTCCCTCTGCTGACAAGCTTTACGGAGAAGCTTATTTCATTTTCCAGCAGGACGTGGCACCCCCCCCACACTGCCAAAAGTATCAAAACCTGATTTAATGGCCATGGCGTCACTTTGTTTGATTGGCCAGCAAACTCTCCTGACCTAAACCCCATAGAGAATCTACGGAGTATTGTCAAGAGGAAGATGAGAGACACCAGACCCAACAATGCAGACGAGTTGAAGGTCACTATCAAAGCAACCTGAGCCTTCATAACACCTCAGCAGTGACACAGGCTGATCACCTCCATGCTACACCACATTCATACAGTAATTAATCCAAAAGGAGCCTCGACCAAGTATTGAGTGTGTACATCGACATACTTTTCATTCGGTCCACATTTGTATTAAAAAAACAATTTTTTAAAATTAATTTTATTTAATATTCTAATTTTTTGAGAAACTGAATTTGGGGTTTTCATGGGCTGTAAGCCATAATCATCAAAATTAAAATAAACACTTGAAATATATCACTCTCTGTGTAATGAATCTATATAATATATGGGTTTCACTTTCTGAAATGAGTGACAAAAAATATTGAACTTTTTCATGATATTCTAATTTTTTGAGATGTACCTGTACACTGCTCACAAAAAGTTATGGATATTCGGCTTTTGGGTGAAATATCAAGATGCACCTAAAATGCACTATAACCTTTACAGGTGAACTTAATTTGACCTTCTCTAACCTTTTAAAAGCACATGTCAAACTATTCAATGTGTCAGTAGTTTTTGCATAACTTGCTGTTCTCTAACAATGTGTTTAAAGGCAAAATTCACAACAGGTATTTGATCCATGAATCGACCAATAAATTTTCTGGTTCAATTAGAATTGGTATTTAAACAGTCCTCTTCATCATGATGTTCACATTCTGACATCATGAGACCAAGACAACACCTAACAATTGATCAACAGTACCTCACCACTGCAATGCTTCAAACAGGATGTTCTCAGAGGGAAGTGGCACTGAGCTTACAGTGTCACAGAGTGTCATCAGCAGGTTGCAACAGAGATACAGAGAGACTGGAAGAGTCACAGAAAGGCATAGAAGTGGACGTCCTTTGGCTACATCCCACGCTGATGACCGCTTCATTGTGATCAGTGCCCTGCAGAACCGGATGATGAATGCCACTCAACTCCAGGTACATTTATGGGAGGTGAGAGATACCCAAGTGTCATGTCAGACCATTCAAAACCATTTGCATCGGCGTGGTCTGCATGCTAGACAACCTGCAAGGCTACTTGACCACACCATCAGGCACAGTCATCGTCTTGCATGGGCCAGGGAGCATTTATGCTGGACAAGGGACCAGTGGGCCTCAGTGCTGTTCTCTGATGAAAGTCAATTCACACTGAGCAGAAATGATGGCCGCCAACGACGCTGAAGACATCAAGGAGAGTGCTATGCATCAGCCACTGTTGTCACCGTATTACAGTCTGGGCAGGTGTGTCTAATCAATACAGAACTGCTCTACACCTTGTGAATGGCACAGTGACAAGCCGATACTACCTGAATAACATCACTAATCCAGTCATTGGGCCCCTGCATGAACAGCACAGGTCTAATTTCATCTTCATGGACAACAATGCTCGAGCTCATCAAGATTGCACTATTAGGGAACGGCTGCTGGAGGCTGGAGTACCTCAAATGGAGTGGCCTGCACTTTCTCCAGACCTGAATCCCATAGAAAACCTACGCGATCAGCTGAGTCGCCGTGTAGAGGCTCGTAACCCTGCACCCCACAACCTCAATGGCCTGAGGGCCGTCCTTCAAGAAGAGTGGAATGCCATGCCTCAGCAGACAATAAGCCAACTTGTGAACAACATGAGACGTCTGTTGTCAAGCTGTAAATGATACTCAAGGGCACATGACAAGTTATTGAGACACTGACATTTTTTGTTGTGGTATACCCACCACTGTTGTTGGCTTGTTTCAATAAACTGATTGAGACGAGGAAATCACCATTGCATGCTTCTATTTAAATGCCCTACTTTCATGATATAATATCACTGTAGCATGAACTTTTTACATTTTCCATAAATTTCACCCAAAAGCCAAATCCCCCTAACCTTTTGTGAGTACTGTATGTGTGCCCATGACTTTAAAGTGCACTGCTGAAATAGCATTACAGTAACAATGCACTACTGATGATGGATATGTTTTTGCTGACCAAAAGCACACTGACATAAAATGCACCCCTTTTAAATGAGTACCCTTCCTTACACCATAAGGTGAGCACACATTTTACAGGTAATTAGATATTGTGACACAGAGCCTGAAAAGCAGACTATGCACTATCATAAACTAACACATCCACAGGTGCAAGATGGAAAATGTGGCTTTAGATCATTGTGATAAGGCCCAAGATGTTGTTCCAAAACAAATTAATGCTTAGAGCTGAAGCGTTAGTTCAGTGACACTACACTCCAGTTTGGACTCAGTGGGACATTAGTGGATAACCAGGAGAAAAATGGAGACATGAGCATTTTTTTTTATTTTGAAGGAAATTAACTAGTTAATAACTAAATTAAATAACAAAAATTAACTGGTAGTTATTACTAGGTTTACTGATGCCATCATGCTGTCTTTTTTTTTTCAATAAAATCCCACTTGGATAATTTCTATACGCCCATCTCTAAAGACGGGATGTATTATGGTATGATGATGTCTGTCTGTTCGTACGACTTGTCCAGTGAACGCCTCCCACAGTTTTCAAGCTAGTACTTTTTTATTTCACACAGTGTTTGTACATGTATTGAAGATGTGCATATTGCAAATATTTTAATTTTGGATGATTTTTGTCAAAATTAAAGGTTTTTCAAACTTTGCCATTTTTTGAATGCAATTTTAGTAGAGAGTACATGGTTTGTCTGCCTAAAGCTGGGTTCACACTATAGCGTTTGGACCGACTTTTACAGACATTTTGAAAAATCAGAAATTAGTCCAAACGTCGGTGAAATTACGTTCACGAGCAAGTTATTTTTTTTTTAATCCAGCGCACACCAACTTTTACAAACTTTTGCTGGCAGCCTTGGCAAACTTGTGCCAACTTAGGCTAGTGTATGTGTAGCTGTTGCCAACTTAGGTTAACTTAAGCAAGCAAATACTCAGCACAGGTCAGCTGACATCAGCATCAGGCAACGCTCATATAAAGATCAGTGTTTGTGGAGGCTTCCTGCCACTCTGGACCCGCTTTTGGAGTGAACACATCTCCCTTGGGCATATGTTTCAGTATTTTCGTATTATATTCCTAGGTACAGTCATGTGAAAAAAAATTAGGACACCCTATGAAAGCCTTGTGTGGTTTTTTAACAGTACTGGGAGATTCAAGTAATAAGACTAAACAATTAAAACTGAAGAAAAGACTTTTTCAAATTTTCTGTAAAATGTAATTCTAAAAACATGCAATTTCTGGTGAGGAATGCCCCTACTTTTATTCCCACTTAAAATGGCTAAAATCACACACCGGTGTGTCACATCAGGTGCGCATGATTAGAATACTGTTACTCAGCATTTTGAAGGAAGCTTGTCCTATTTACACCTCAGACATTTACAGTGGTGTGAAAAAGTGTTTGCCGCCTTCCTGCTTTCTCATTTTTTGTATGTTTGTCACACTTAAATGTTTCAGATCATCAAACAAATTTAAATATTAGACAAAGATAGTACAAGTAAACACAAAATGCAGTTTTTAAATGAAGGTGTTGTGGGAATGTGTGAATGACGAGACAGAGTTCTCTCTCAAGTCAGCTTTATTCACATCTCCAACATCTCGGAGCAGAAAAAGAGAGCCACACAGGGAACTCTCGCCCTTTAATACCAGGACTCTTACAGTTCACAAGTCACATGTATCACAGACCACGCTGCATTATAATGACAGTAACAATGCATCCTCTCTCCGTGATATCGCCCCCACTGTCTACAATGCATCCCCTCTTTAATCCTTTAATTATACCCCCACAGTCTCAAGCCTTGCATCCCAAAGCTAACACTCTTGCAGCTTCCTGTAATCACCAAGGAAGCTCTGCCTTTGTTCTGATCTAAAATGTGAGTCACAAAGCAGGTCACGTATGTGTGTCCACCACACAAAGCCCCCCCAACATTTTAGAACAAACAAGAGAATAACAACATGCATGCCGTGATAGTATCAATACACATCAGTCCACATGCTGTCTAGGCTTCAGTCTCCTGCCGTATCTGCTGTAGCTGGGATGCAACGTCTCTGCGGCGCTGTCACGCTGGGGGTTTGCCGTCTGGGGGTGGAAACCTTTTGTCAGCACCTGTGGGTGTTCTGGGGAAACATTACTCTGTGAAGCTCCCCGCGGGGGTCTACCTCGCCGCGGGGCCCTCGCCAACAGCACTTGCTCATCTGCCACCACAAAAGCGGGTTTGAGTCTGTTTATGCCAACTTTCTCTTTCCTACCCCCCCAAATCTAGCAAAAACTGCTTGTTGTTGTTGTTTCTAACACTCTGAACGGTCCGTCATAAGGCGGTCGCAGCGGGATTTGATGCGCATCGTGTCTGACAAAAACAAACTCTGCATTCTTCAAAGTTTTAGGCACAAAAACACGCGGAAAACTGTGGTGCGCGGGGCCGGGCAGCGTGCTTGATTCTATGTTACTCTGCAACAGCCGAGACAGGGAGGCGTCTGGCGCAGGGTTATCTGGGAGAAACTCCCTAGGCAGCCGGAGTGGCTGCGCAAACACGAGCTCCACTGGGGAGGCTTCTAAGTCCTCTTTAGGCGCAGAACACAACCCCAATAACACCCATGGTAACTTGTCTACCCAATTTGCATCCGTCAGTGATGGTCTGAGAGCTGCTTTCAATGACCTATGAAAACGTTCGCATAACCCGTTAGCCTGCGGATTGTACGCTTTTGTGCGGTGAATTGTGACACCCAGGCTGCGGGCCATTGTCGACCAAAGCTCGGACACAAATTGAGGGCCTTTGTTGGACGTAATGTCCGACGGAACGCCGAAGCGCGCCACCCAAGCTGTTAAAAATGCGCGCGCCACCTCCTCGGCCGTGGTTGATGCCAGCGGGACCACTTCAGGCCAGCGCGTGGTGCAGTCCACCATTGTCAGAAGGTGTGTGCACCCTTGTGACGGCGGGAGGGGGCCCACGAGGTCCACATGAACGTGATCGAACCTCAACAACTCCTCCATCAGGTTCGCGGGCATGTCATTTTCCAACTCCGTCAGCGCCAGGAGCCTCTCTGCTCGCTCCTCTGCTGAGGGGGTGAATTGCTGGATGAGTGCAGCCTTCAACGTGCCGTATTTGTCGCTGTCTGGCGGCTGGTCGATCAGGCTCTCCACATGCTGGGCTGTGTTGTTGTCCAGCTTTGCGACTACGTGGTAGAATTTTGTGGCGTCTACCGATATCCCCCGGAGGTTGAACTGCGCCTCAACCGCGTTGAACCAGGAGCGCGGATTGTTCTGCCAGAAGTCCGGTAGCTGGACTGCAGCGGCATTCGCTTGGCTGGGGGCTCCTGACGAGGCTGGCCCGGGGGAATTCTCCTCTTGCATGATACGTCTTGGGTCACCAGTGTGGGAATGTGTGAATGACGAGACAGAGTTCTCTCTCAAGTCAGCTTTATTCACATCTCCAACATCTCGGAGCAGAAAAAGAGAGCCACACAGGGAACTCTCACCCTTTAATACCAGGACTCTTACAGTTCACAAGTCACATGTATCACAGACCACGTTGCATTATAATGACAGTAACAATGCATCCTCTCTCCGTGATATCGCCCCCACTGTCTACAATGCATCCCCTCTTTAATCCTTTAATTATACTCCCACAGTCTCAAGCCTTGCATCCCAAAGCTAACACTCTTGCAGCTTCCTGTAATCACCAAGGAAGCTCTGCCTTTGTTCTGATCTAAAATGTGAGTCACAAAGCAGGCCACGTATGTGTGTCCACCACAGTGTTTATTATTAAGGGGAAAAAAATCCAAACCTACATGGCCCTGTGTGAAAAAGTAATTGCCCCCTAAACCTAATAACTGGTTGGGCCACCCTTAGCAGCAACAACTGCAATCAAGCGTTTGCGATAATTGGCAATGAGTCTTTACAGCGCTGTGGAGGAATTTTGGCCAACTCATCTTTGCAGAATTGTTGTAATTCAGCCACATTGGAGGGTTTTCGAGCATGAACTGCCTTTTTAAGTTCATGCCACAGCATCTCAATCGGATTCAGATTAGGACTAGGCCACTCCAAAGTTTTTATTTTGCTTTTCTTAAGCCATTCAGAGGTGAACTTGCTGGTATGTTTTGGATCATTGTCCTGTTGCAGAACCCAAGTGCACTTCAGCTTGAGGTCACAAATAGATGGCTGGACATTCTCCTTCAGGATTTTTTGGTAGACAGTAGAATTCATGGTTCCATTTACCACAGCAAGTCTTCCAGGTCCTGAAGCAGCAAAACAGCCCCAGACATCACACTACCACCACCATATTTTACTGTTGGTATGATGGTCCTTTTCTGAAATGCTGTGTTGCTTTTATGCCGGATGTAATGGGACACACACCTTCCAAAAAGTTCAACTTTTGTCTCGTCAGTCCACAGAGTATTTTCCCAAAAGTCTTGGGGATCATCAAGATGTTTTCTGGCAAAACTGAGATGAGCCTTTATGTTCTTTTTGTGCAGCAGTGGTTTTTGTCTTGGAACTCTGCCATGAAGGCCATTTTTGCCCAGTCTCTTTCTTATGGTGGAATCATGAACACGGACCTTAAATGAGGCAAGTGAGGCCTGCAGTTCTTTGGATGTTGTTGTAGGGTCTTTTGTGACCTCTTGGATGAGTCATTGCTGCACTCTTGGGGTAATTTTGGTCGGCCGGCCACTCCTGGGAAGGCTCACCACTGTTCCATATTTTCACCATTTGTGGATAATGGCTCTCACTGTGGTTCGCTGGAGTCCCAAAGCTTCAGAAATGGCTTTATAACTTTTCCAGACTGATGGATCTCAATTACTGTTTCTCATTTGTTCCTGAATTTCTCTGGATCGCAGCATGATGTCTAGCTTTTGAGGATCTTTTGGTCTACTTCCCTTTGTCAGGCAGGTCCTACTTAAGTGATTTCTTGATTGAGAACAGGTGTGGCAGTAATCAGGCCTGGGTGTGGCTGGAGAAATTGAACTCAGCTTTCCAAAGATGTGATAAACCACAGTTAATTTATGTTTTAACAGTGGTGGCAATCACCTTTTCACACAGGACCATGTAGGTTTTGGGTTTTTTTTACCTTTTATAATAAACACCTTCATTTAAAAACTGCAGTTTGTGTTTACTTGTGTTATCTTTGTCTAATATTTCAATGTGCTTGATGAGCTGAAATATTTAAGTGTGACAAACATACAAAAAAATAAGAAATCAGGAAGGGGGCAAACACTTTTTCACACCACTGTAGTTTGGTGTGCTCCTGACTGTTGAAGTGAGAGTGAACACCATGGTGAGATCGTAAGAGCTGTCTGAGGCCTTCAGAAAAAAGATTGTAGCAGCTTATGAGTCTGGTAAGGGATTTAAAAATATCTCAAACGAATTTGAAATCAGCCATTCCACTGTCCGGAAAATAGTCTACAAGTGGAGGACATTTGAAACAACTGCCAACATGCCCAGGTCTGGCTGTCCAAGCAAGTTCACCCTGACAGCAGACGGCAAGATGCTAAAATAAGTCTCCCAAAACCCTAAAATGTCATCACGGGACCTACAGCAAGCTCTTGCTACTGTTGATGTGAAAGTGCATGCCTCTACAATCAGGAAGAGACTGCACAAGTTTAACTTGCATGGGAGGTGTACAAGGAGGAAACCTTTGCTCTCTAAGATAAACATGAAGGCCAGACTGAAGTTTGCCAGAGAGAACGTAGACAGAGGCCAGGACTTCAGGAATAATGTTCTTTAGACAGATGAGTCTAAAACTGAATGACACCTGAAAAATTGAACTGACACCAGAACAGAGGACGTGTTTGGTGTAGACCAAATACAGCATTCCAGGAAAAGAACCTCATACCAACTGTGAAGCATGGAGGTGGGGGTGTCATGGTTTGGGAATGCTTTGCTGCAGCAGGACCTGGCCAGCTCATCATCACAGAATCCATCATGAATTCTACCATGTATCAGAGGGTGCTTGAGGACCATGTGAGACCATCTGTAAAGAAAAAATTAAAGCCGAAGCGGAACTGGACCCTGCAACATGACAATGACCCAAAAAAATACCAGTAAATCCACTAAGGACTGGCTAAAAACTAAGAAATGGAGAGTCCTGGAATGGCCAAGTCAAAGCTCTTCTTCCATCTTAATCCCACTGAGATCTTAATCCCACTGAGATGCTGTGGGGTGACTTGAAATCGGTTGTACATGCAAGAAACTCCTCAAACATGTCATAGCTGAAAGAATTCTGTGTTGAGGAGTAGGGCAAACTTTCCTCAGACTGATGTCAGAGACTGGTAGATGGCTACAAGAAGGGTCTCACTGAAATTATTTCAGCCTAAGGGGGTAACACTAGCTATTAGGCAGTAGGGTGTCCTAACTTTTTCCTCAGAATATGCATTTTTGTTGATATCTTTTGGTTAATGAGTAAAACAAGGTAAATTTTTATTTACCTGCAATTAAATCAACTTCTTTTCCAGAGATAAATAAAACCAACATTAGACATCAATATGTGAACATTTCTTAAGAACTGAATATTTAATGGGGTGTCCTAATTTTTTCACGACTGTAGTTACTTCTGCATGCCCTTTCTTCCTGTTCATTGATTCATTCATTCCTCTAAAAAAATAATGCAATAATGCCTATCTATAGACTCCAACAGTAAGTCTGCAATTAAAAATATGAACGTGGATGGAATAAAAAAATATTTAGTGTTTCATCATATAAATAAAATGACGGGTGATTATATTTTGACGGTTACAACTTTCTCCATTAAAAGAACATAAAATCCCGTTAAATGTCATTTACTTTTTGACACCACATCAGTGCTGTTTGGTTCCCCACAATGGAAGCCAAACCAATAAATCTTGGAGAAAGATTACACACAGAGCAGAAAATTAAGAACAGTAAATTTCTTAGTGAAATTTTTTTCGTTGGGGCTGTCACATTTTTGGGATATTATATACTGTATATATTTTTTTCTTTTTTTTTCACTCCCCCTTCTCTCGGCTTTTGGCATTTCAGCACCATGGACAGCGAGATTACTTCGCATTTCTCTTGTGTCTGTGCATGTCTGAAGTGAGTTTCTGTCTAAAAACATCTGCTTCCACCAGCATTTCAATCAATGTTTACCAATGGAGCTTAACTTAGGCCGACTTAGGCAAACTCTGCATAACTTAGCCCAGTGCTCAGGAACTTTTACAAACTGAACACAACTTTCACCAACATGTATTTCCAAATGTTGGCAAATTTTCATCATGGTGAAACTTTTCAAAGAAGACAACTTTTGCCAGAGTTTGCCAACAAACATCAATTATCATTAACTTTTACCAACTTTTGCCAGCAGGGCCACACGTTTTCCAAAACGTCAGTAAAAGTTGGTCCAAATGTTGTTGTGTGAATCCACCCAAACTCTTCTTACAGTTTTCAAGTTAGAGCATTTTCATTTCACACAATGTCTGTACATGTATTGAAGATGTGCATATTGTAGGGGGTTAAATGATTTTCTGCTGTTTTCTCCAAATTTGTTACACTTTGAATTGTACATTGTTTGCTTTGCTTAAAGTCCTTGCAATTACATGGTTATTAGTTTTATTACAGAGCTACACCATACTAAATTGTGAATTTGCAATTGATTTTCTGGTTGTTGGTGTCCCCCTCATGGATCATCACCTTATTGTGGTGGGGGGTTTTGCGTGCCCCAGTGATCCCAGGAGCTATGTTGTCCGGGGCAATTTGCCTCTGATAGGGTCACCCAAGACAAACTGGTCCTGGGTGAAGGGCCAGACTAAGAACGATCCAACAGACTCTCATGATAAATTCTATATCAAGGATTCAGTGTACCCCGCCCGGTATGGGGTTACCGGGGCCCCACCCTGGAGCCAGGCCTGGGGGAGGGGCTCGATGGCTAGCGTCTGGTGGCCGGGTTTCCACCCATGGGACCCGGCCGGGCTCAGCCCGAAGGAGTTACATGGGTCCGCCCTCCAGTGGGCTCACCACTTGCAGGAGGGATCATGGAGGTCCGGTGCTATGTGGATTAGGTGGCGGTCAAAGGCGGAGACCTTGGCGGACTGATCCCAAGCTTTCTAAACTGGCTTTTGGTACGTGGAATGTCACCGCTCTGGTGGGGAAGAAGCCTGAGCTGGTGTACGAGGTTGAGAGATACCGGCTAGATATAGTCGGCCTCACCTCAACACACAGCTCCTGTTCCAGAACCAGTCTCCTGGAGAGGGGCTGGAGCTTGGCCTTTTCTGGAGTTTCCCCTGGTGAGAGGCGACGAGCAGGGGTGGGTATTCTTGTATCGCCCCACCTTGCTGCCTCTATATTGGAGTTTTCCCCGGTGGATGAAAGGGTTGCTTCCCTGCGCCTTGGGGTTGGGAAACAGGTCCTGACCATCATTTGTGCCTATGCACCAAATGATGTTTCAGAGTGCCCACCCTTTTTGGAGTCTGTGACTGGGGTGCTGGAGGGTGCTCCTCTTGGAGACTCCATTGTCCTACTGGGGGACTTCAATGCGCACATGGGCAATGACAGTGAAACCTGGAGGAGGGTGATTGGGAGGAACGGCCTGCCCGATCTGAAGCCGAGTGGTGTTCAGTTATTGGACTTCTGTGCTAACCACAGTTTGTCCATAATGAACACCATGTTCAAGCATAAGGGTGTCCATATGTGCACCTGGCACCAGGACACCCTAGGTCGCAGGTCGATGATCGATTTTGTTATTGTGTCATCAGACCTGCGACCGTATGTCTTGGACACTCGGGTAAAGAGAGGTGCAGAGCTGTCAACTGATCACCACCTGGTGGTGAGTTGGATCCGATGGCAAGGGAGGAAGCCATTCAGACCTGTTAGACCCAAACGTATAGTGAGGGTATGCTGGGAACGTCTGGCTGAGGCCCCTGTCCAGGAGGTCTTCAACTCCCACCTCCGGAAGAACTTCAACCACATTCCGAGGGAGTCTGGAGACATGGAGTCTGAATGGGCCACGTTCTCCACCTCTGTTGCTGAAGCGGCGGCCCAGAGCTGCAGCCGCAAGGTGGTCGGTGCATCTCGTGGTGGCAACCCCCGAACCAAGTGGTGGACACCAGTGGTTAGGGGGGCCATTAAGCTGAAGAAGGAGTCCCATCAAGCCTGGTTGGCTTGTGGGACTCCGGAAGCAGCTGAGGTGTACCGGCAG
Organism: Pholidichthys leucotaenia; assembly: GCA_020510985.1. Classification (NCBI taxonomy): domain Eukaryota; kingdom Metazoa; phylum Chordata; class Actinopteri; order Cichliformes; family Pholidichthyidae; genus Pholidichthys; species Pholidichthys leucotaenia. Next base: position 118,866,416 of record CM035842.1, read on the forward strand.
GCCAAGCGGAGCGCCTTCCACAGAGGAAGCAGGGCTTGTGGACGAGGGGGATGACTCGCCTATCACAGGGGCTCAGGTCGCCAAGGTGGTTAAAAATCTCCTTAAAAATCTCCTTGGTGGCCAGGCCCCGGGAGTGGACGAGATTTGCCCTGAGTACCTCAAGGCCCTGGATGTTGTAGGGCTGTCATGGTTGACACGCTTCTGCAACACTGCATGGAGGTCGGGGGCAGTGTCTTTGGCATGGCAAACTGGGGTGGTGGTTCCTCTTTTCAAAAAAGGGGACCGGAGGGTGTGCTCCAACTTTAGAGGGATCACACTCCTCAGCCTCCCTGGGAAGGTCTATGCCAAGGTACTGGAGAGGAGTGTCCGGTCGTTGGTCGAACCTCGGATTCAGGAGGAGCAATGTGGTTTTCGTCCTGGCCGTGGCACATCGGACCAGCTCTTTACCCTCTCGAGAATTCTCGAGGGTTTGTGGGAGTTTGCCCAACCAGTTTACATGTGTTTTGTGGACTTGGAGAAGGCATTCGACCGCGTCCCTCGTGGTTTTTTTGTGGAGGGTGCTTCGGGAGTATGGGGTATCGGACTTGTTGTTACAGAGCTATTCGGTCTCTGTACGACCGTTGTGAGAGTTTGTTTCATATTGCCAACACTCGGTCGGACTCAGCCAGGGAATGGAGGGTGTCATGCTTGGTGACCACAGGATCTCATCTCTGTTGTTTGCAGATGATGTTGTCCTGTTAGCTTCATCCAGCAATGACCTACAGCTCACGCTGGGACGGTTTGCCGCTGAGTGTGAAGCGGCTGGGATGAGAATCAGCACCTCCAAGTCCGAGTTCATAGTCCTCAGCCGGTAAAAGGTGGATTGTCCTCTCTGGGTTGGGGACAGGCTCCTACCCCAAGTGGAGGAGTTTAAGTATCTTGGGGTCTTATTCATGAGTGAGGGGAAAATGGAGCGAGAGATTGACAGACGGATTGGAGCAGCATCTGCAGTGATGCGGACGTTGTACCGGTCTGTTGTGTTGAAGAGGGAGCTGAGTTCTAAGGCAAAGCTGTCGATTTACCAGTCAATCTATGTTCCTACTCTCACCTATGGTCACGAGCTTTGGGTAATGACCGAAAGAACAAGATCGCGGATACAAACGGCTGAAATGAGCTTTCTCCATAGGCTCGCTGGACTCACCCTCAGAGATAGGGTGAGGAGCTCAGTCATCTGGGAGAGGCTCAGAGTAGAACCGCTGCTCCTTCACATTGAAAGGAGTCAGTTGAGGTGGTATGGGCATCTGATTAGGATGCCTCCTGGACGCCTCCCACTTGAGGTGTTTTGGGCACGTCCCACTGGGAGGAGACCCTGGGGCAGACCCAGGACTCGGTGGAGAGACTATGTCTCCCAGTTGGTCTGGGAACGCCTTGGTATCCTCTCTGAAGAGCTGGAGTAGGTGCTGGGGAGAGGGAAGTCTGGGCTTCTCTGCTTGAACTGCTGCCTCTGCGACCCGGACCTCCAGAAAAGGGGTAGAAGGTGGATGGATGGTTGTTGGTGTGCTAGCTATGCACTATCGATGATGACTATGGACGGGCATATAATGTAACATGTGCGGTGCTCTTGTTTTGGTTAAGGACTAAATAATATTTTTGCAAACATCTCACCATAAGGATAACTGTAAGCAAGGCATGCAAACTCTACTACTGCTAATACCGCATTGATTGTGGAGAGAAACGGCTAGATCTGTTATATATCATATGTGGCTACATAGCAATGACTCAAATGAGCATGATCACAATAAAACAGGTAAGGCAGAGGACCGGCGGCCCCCATTTTTCGGATCCAGAGTGTCAGTTGGCTAGCTGGTGACTGAGTCCCCGCTGATAGTGCAGAGCTGTAAGTTTGGGCTAAAATTCTCTGGAGTGTCTGTCAAAATTAATTTTAGCTACTTTTCTCTTAGAGATGCATGCTTTGGGAGTTTGTGTAAGGATCGTATTGTTGCCTTACATTGCTCAAGTGCACACCGTCCCCTCCACATGTTTGCAGACAGCTCCTAATTACTGAGCTGTGTTGTAAAGCAATCGGGGCTGGATTGCATCAATTAGTCTAGCCAATAATAGATCAGCGGGCGGGTATCAATGCTAGGTTTTCCTTTTTGTGACACTCCATGGCAAACCCAGAATAGCTACAGCGGCTCCTCCTAGACAGATATAAAGGCTGTGTATTTAACAGAAGTGAGTTTTTTTGATTTTTTTTTTTTTTCAATAATCACGTGACCAATGGACACATTTCAGAAAGTTACAACCAACAAAAAGACCATTTTTCAGTGAATGGGACCTTGAAAACAAGTGTAACATGTTTATGCCTACATATACAATACCTTCCTAATGAATATGTTATTGTAAATTATCTCTGACCATCAGTTCATGTCCATTAATTGTATATAATAAACTATAATTAAGTCAGGAGAACAAGCAAATTGTCACATAAATTTCCTTCTTCACATTTTAAAGGCTGTGCTCACGCGGAGGCTAAAAGTTCATGCAGAGATAAAAGGTTTCCTAACAGTAAGACCTCGATTTTACACATGCCAATTATCTCTGGAACTGAGCACCAATTAACTCCTCAACCTGTGCCCTGATGTACTCCCGCACTAATCAATCAATTAACTAATTACATGAATATTTAATACTAGCATTTTAGAATTGCCAATTACAACAGTTAGCTGAAGAGGTGCAGCAGTATAAAGAGACAGCTCCCCAACAAAAATATGCTTTTCTCCTGCTAGGGATTTTTTTTCCCCTTTGCTAATTAGAAGAATTTTCTGACATGGTATTTGAATTTATTTCCCTTCATGCAATTTAGGATCTTGAAAAATTAAAATTCCTCTTTTCTCTCATTTGTGGCTCAACATAACAAATAAAAAACAAATGAACAAAAAAGGAGAAAATCTTTTTTAAAAAAATTCCACCACTAATGAAACTCTGCAGAGCTAATGAAGGAATCATAATTTTCAATGACTTCTCTTTATTAAGAGCACAACAAAACCCGTTTCAAACAACCGCATCATGTCATGCGCTGTCAGCTCAGATACAGGCTTAACCTCTACCCCCGTGAAAGTAGTTTTTATCTCCTCATGGGCTCTGTACGCGTAAATCCCTCCAAATCTCTTTTCTCTGACTCTCCCTCTCACGCACACAGAAACACCAAAGGCCATCAGGTACACCCCTCTGTCACCCAATCCCCCCTAAACAGCACACCTCACTGCTCAGACGTGCTCCCGCCAAAGCTGCAATTACACAAGTGCTGCCTAAAATGCCTTGGGCGCTTGCACCCCTATTCAGTTCTCTCCTTTCTAATTACCAGTGCCTTGGGACAGGTGAGAAGTCAGGGCTGATAAGATCTTTTCTTTTTACCTGTAGCCAAAACACACATGCACTCACACGCACACAAACACCGACAGTGGAAGGCCGTGATGCACACTCAGAGGTACCCGAGGTGATTTTCCTTTCTAATTATAATCTTCCAAAATATGTTGAGAATTTGCTCTTAGACAAAGTTGTGTTTAGAGTAGAAAGTTTGGGAGAGGTAGCAAGGTTAGAGGGTGACTGAGGTCTTTAAGACGGGGCATTTTTTTAAAGTGTGTGGTATCAGAAGGGCGATTTGTGAACTCATTTTAAATGCAGATTTCAATTGTATTTTGTCACAAGTGTGATGATAATCAGAACAATATTGATGATACAGATTCTGACATCATGCTTCCACTGATGGGTGTCTGACAGCTTTGTATTAATTTATTACCAAACCATCATTTATCAAAGTCGGTGAAGTATCAAAGACTAATCGGCTGACAAAAGCATTCCTTAAAAGGTTATTTAAGCAGTGTGGAAAGTCATGCGGAATATCCTGAACAAGTCGCTGGGCTCTGTGGGTCATCAGTCAGCCATGGACCCTTCTTCAACTGATTCCTACCAAAGGTGACAACAAGTACTTAACAGGACGCAAACAGTGTCTGCATGATGATCTATCGCCATGAGTAGTTTGAGAGTAAAAAGAACCATTTGTAGCCACAACGATCATTTATCACTGGCTGTGTCAAAAGGGAATCCGGCTGCACTGTCAAGTAGATACAGGTAGGGTTCGTAACATCATGTACCTGAGACAAGGAAACCTTTTTTTTTTTAAGTCTCTCCTGTTATTCACTGATCTGATCTTCCTGTCCTCAGGCTCCAAAACAGGCAGGTAGGGAGCAGGTGACTCTAAATTAACCTCTTTCCTCAGTGAAGGAGCAGTTGAAAAACGTAAATGAGAGACACCAGATTTTAATCTTCACTTCACCGACTGTGAATCCTGTGCTGTGCATAAGCGGAGAAAGCCGTGTTTCTCACACACAATGAGGACATGCATTATTGGCAGGTTGCATTAACGTACAAGCCAATCAGCTGTGATTATTTCACAACTGCCAACCTTTCCTTCACCTTCTACTACCACCAACTTCCCTCACAAATTCTCCTTCAGTGTTTCTTATCTTTTTTATATTGTTCTCTACTTCAATACTTTTGCCGCTGGCACAAGTCTCAACACCCCGGCTAAGCCACAGATTAATGACTGGGGCATTACTCTGCTTGTCACGCCTTTTCTCTCTGATTGCGCCTCCCTTTCCCTCTTTCATATCCCATTCTCAACCAAAATCAGTTCCTTCGATCCCACTCTGAACACTATTTGCCCAAGCTGGCACCTTGACACTGATAAGCCCCAGTCTAAGCATCCTCCTTAGCTTATCACAGTCACAAGTTAAAAAAAGACCTCCTACCTTGACCTCAGTGGAACTGGACTGAGGTCTGCATCTGACACATCTTTGCTGTATGTTTGGTTGACCCTAAGCTCCTCCAGTAAAGAGCAATCCTACTAACAAGCCAAGAGTGGCTGCCTCCTGCCTAATCGTCCCATGACAATACAGCTTGTGGTAAAAACTGTGCTACAAGTGAAGAGGCAACAGATGTAAAGGGACACCAGACTGCTCACAAGCTGGCCGATACACAAACTCACCAAAGGCAGCAACTTTGATGAGAATAGCATGGAGGCCAGATGAGATCATCTCAGAGAGGAGGGACTCCTGGTCTCGACGCCACAAGTAGGCCAAAGGCTGCAAACCAAGCCGCAGACATCTGGGAAACAAGTGAAAGGGATGCAAACTAGTTAATATTGAAAATTTGCCAACTTCAGAACGACTTCAAAGCCAAATTGGCTGGGCATCTCTTCTTTTACGAGAAGGCTGACACCCTCGTAGGCCCACAGCACATGCTCTCACCTGCCACCACAGCCAGTGGCTTTATTCGTGAGGAAGAAAAACTCAAAATACTCACCTGAAGCAGCAGCTTGTCTTTCATACAAACTCACTACCCACTGCACTTAACTGGAGCCAAACTGTCTGCACACAAACATCTACTGGTCCAAAAAAATGCCTGAGACGTTTATGTGTAGATGTGCGTTCCTCGTGTGCACACGGGAAAACAATGGTTGATTGACAGCAGGATTTGTTCATAAGGGCTTTTGTGCTGCACTGTGTCCAGTCTAAAAAAGTTTAGAACAAGAATGAACAAAGACGAGCAAGACAGAAGAAAGAAAATAGGAGGAAAAACAACAAGATAAAAGGAAAACATATCTGCGCTACAAAGGAACGCAGTTATAAGAGTTGTCTCACCCCTAATGGGAGACTTTTTATTTAAAAAAAATCACACTACAATTATGAAACGATCAGCTTTACTTATATTCCTTTAAGTAATTTCTCCATTAAAAAAAAAGAACTGCCTCATAAAAATCAAAGTTGTTCTTCAAAAAGGAAAATAAAAAGTGTGTGCGCCAACAATGTTCTCTTCTCTTTCGATGGACAACCAAGGTGCACCATTTGAGTTCACAGGTCTAAATAAAGTGAAATTTCACATGCAGATCAAAAGTGTTCTACAGTCATGTGAAAAAATTAGGACACCCTGTATAAGCCTGTGTGTCTTTTTACATATCCGACATATGGATATTTAATATCAATGTTAAAAATACTGGGAGATTCACATAATACAATTAAACAATTAAAAATGAATTAGTCTTTTTTCAAATTTTCTGTAAAATGTAATTCTAAACAAATAGTGAGGAATAAATTAGAACACACACCCCCATCTTTTTCAGGACACCCCCACATTCATTCCCACTTAAAATGGCTACAATAAAAGTTAAGAAATGCAAATAAAAACAAAAACAAGGTTAGACATAGATATGTCAATACAGTATTTCTTAATAAAGAACTGAATATTTAAAGGGGTGTCCAAATTTTTTCACACGACTGTATATCTGTCACTAGTAGCAAAATAAAGCGATGACTTCACCAAAAACAAATAATGGCAGGAAGAAGCCCAGCAGGAAATCAAAAATCACAGACACATGAGCGTACAGTTCAGTTTCAACAAACTGGCAATATACAGTGGGGCAAAAAAGTATTTAGTCAGCCACCAATTGTGCAAGTTCTCCCACTTAAAAGATGAGAGAGGTCTCCAATTTTCATCATAGGTATACCTCAACTATGAGAGACAAAATGAGAAAAAAAAAAACAGAAAATCACATTGAAGGATTTTTAATGAATTAATTGGTAAATTCCTCAGTAAAATAAGTATTTGGTCACCTACAAACAAGCAAGATTTCTGGCTCTCACAGACCTGTAACTTCTTCTTTAACAGGCTCCTCTGTCCTCCACTCGTTACCTGTATTAATGGCACCTGTTTGAACTCGTTATCAGTATAAAAGACACCTGTCCACAACCTCAAACAGTCAGACTCCAAACTCCACTATGGCCAAGACCAAAGAGCTGTCAAAGGACACCAGAAACAAAATTGTAGACCTGCATCAGGCTGGGAAGACTGAAACTGCAATAGGTAAGCAGCTTGGTGTGAAGAAATCAACTGTGGGAGCAATTATTAGAAAATGGAAGACATACAAGACCACTGATAATCTCCCTCAATCTGGGGCTCCACACAAGATCTCATCCCGTGGGGTGAGATCACGAAAACGGTTAGCAAAAATCCCAGAACCACACGGGGGGACCTAGTGAATGACCTGCAGAGAGCTGGGACCAAAGTAACAAAGGCTACATCAGTAACACACTACGCCGCCAGGGACTCAAATCCTGCAGTGCCAGACGTGTCCCCCTGCTTAAGCCAGTACATGTCCAGGCCCGTCTGAAGTTTGCTAGAGAGCATTTGGATGATCCAGAAGAGGAATGAGAGAATGTCATATGGTCAGATGAAACCAAAATAGAACTTTTTGGTAAAAACTCAACTTGAGAGCTGGGACCAAAGTAACAAAGGCTACATCAGTAACACACTACGCCGCCAGGGACTCAAATCCTGCAGTGCCAGACGTGTCCCCCTGCTTAAGCCAGTACATGTCCAGGCCCGTCTGAAGTTTGCTAGAGAGCATTTGGATGATCCAGAAGAGGAATGAGAGAATGTCATATGGTCAGATGAAACCAAAATAGAACTTTTTGGTAAAAACTCAACTTGTCGTGTTTGGAGGAGAAAGAACACCATACCTACTGTGAAGCATGGGAGTGGAAACATCATACTTTTGGGCTGTTTTTCTGAAAAGGGACCCGGACGACTGATCCGTGTAAAGGAAAGAATGAATGGGGCCATGTATCGTGAGATTTTGAGTGAAAACCTCCTTCCACCAGCAAGGGCATTGAAGATGAAACGTGGCTGGGTCTTTCAGCATGACAATGATCCCAAACACACCGCCCGGGCAATGAAGGAGTGGCTTCGTAAGAAGCATTTTAAGGTCCTGGAGTGGCCTAGCCAGTCTCCAGATCTCAACCCCATAGAAAATCTTTGGAGGGAGTTGAAAGTCCGTGTTGCCCAGTGACAGCCCCAAAACATCACTGCTCTAGAGGAGATCTGCATGGAGGAATGGGCCAAAATACCAGCAACAGTGTGTGAAAACCTTGTGAAAACATACAGAAAACGTTTGACCTCTGTCATTGCCAACAAAGGGTATATAACAAAGTACTGAGATGAACTTTTGTTATTGACCAAATACTTATTTTACCGAGGAATTTACCAATTAATTCATTAAAAATCATTCAGTGTGATTTTCTGGATTTTTTTTTCTTATTTTGTCTCTCATAGTTGAGGTATACCTATGATGAAAATTGGAGCCCAATACTTTTTTACCCCACTGTAATTACAAAACATTAAAAGTTTGTAGCTGTTGATATCAAGAACTACAAGCTTTTAATTTGCCAAATTATTTTTGTATTTTGTTTTTGCTTTTTTCTGCTCTCAGAGCTTGTAACACCACAACAGCTGCAGGTTCATGCCATAAGATCGCCTCCAAACAATACATTTATTTTATGACATTACCTCATAAAGGGGTCATTGATTGCTCTTTTTCCACATTATTTAACAGCTCACACAGGTCTTAATGAAACGTTTGTATAAATGCCCCTTTACGCAGCATGGCGATCATAGAGAATGGGACAATTTTTGATTTTTTTTTGGATCATTTGGGAGATCCTTGTGTGTTTTGGGCAGAGTCAAAACTTTGAGGAGATCGTGGTGACTGTGGAGATCATTGATAAAGATCAAAAATTGGCCAGATCTCTCAATGATCGCCATCCCTGTGTAAAGGGGGTATAAATATTTTGTTCAAATTTTCTTTAATTATTGCACCAAATTTGCTTTTTATTTTTGCTGCCTTTCCAAGAATGCCTGATTTCAGTGCACGTCTCTTTAAATCTCTCAGACAGCATTCAACTTCGCCCTCCCTCTTATGTCACTTTTGCTAAGCTAGCAATTTAGCTGAGATTAGCTTGGGTGGTGAGCATGAGCCAACTAATGTAAATTTGTCTCAAAGAAGGAATGAAATAAAGCAACACTGGTGGGCAGTGGTGTGTGATCGACAGGATATGACTGGTCCGTGGAGTACAATAAGCACACAAATATTTGTGAAAAAGAAGCTAAACTTCAGCTAGCTGCCTTTGGTCCCAGCTATAGGTGATACTACAAGAAAATAAGCTAAAAATGACGTCTAAGATATGATTAAGTGTTGTAGCTGAACAATGTTTCCAGTGGGGATGAATAGAATTTATAGAAAAAATAGCAGTCAAACCAGCCAGATCAACAGTTAAGCTAACGGCAGACGGTCTATCCGTCACCTCCTCCCTGCCGAGACCAGCTGTTTCCTGGTTACAGTGATTGACTCCAACCACCTAGCATGCTAATACTAACAGCTCAATGTAGCATCACGGAGCAAATATAATAAGATACACCAGAATGAAGTGAGATATAGTATCGACGGTGGATTAGTGAACCAGGTGGAAACAGGGATGACTATTAGAGTGACTGAAATCTAAAAAAAAAAATATATATATACTGTATACTGTATATATAAAGCACACTTGGTGTGATCTTCCTAGTACCACTGCTAGCTCTCAAGCTACGACCTTTGGCTCCTTGTCCATCTTTTAGTGACATTTCCCATTTCTTGACATACAGGAAAACACCTGGAAGAATAAAAATGGCTTCTCAGAGAGAAAAACAAAACTGTGTGGGTTTTTTAAGAGAAGTGAGTGTTTTGATATTTTTTCAATAATCACTTGACCAACAGATGCATTGCAGAAGATTAAAATCTACAAAAACAAAAATTTTCAGTCAATGACCCCTTAAATATTCAATGGACTGTTGGTGAATAAATAGATTAACTGGGAAAAAGTAGACTTGGATATTCCGCTGTAACCACGTTTAATTTTGTAATAAATTATATGTTTGCTTGGCATTCAGCTTTCAAATTTGTTTTGTGAATATTTGGCATTTTTCCTCACTGCTGTAAATGCTAAATACGTCTGTAAATTAATTAGATTTGTAGTTACACTGCAAAATATAAAAGTAAATAAAGTTTTCTTTTCTCACCAAAAAAAACATGCAGCATCAGGCATTGACCAAAATGTAATGAATTCCTCAAGAAAAAAATAAAATAAATAAAAAGGGATTCAGAAGATCACCTGGGATTGCTCTGTAAATAATACAATAATTAATATTTAGAGATCCAAAAATTGTTAAAATTGTTGAAAATTGTTGTGCTATATGTGTTTGTGAATTGGCCATTCAATGCCAACAAAGCCTATTTTACAGCAAATGTGCTCTTAACTAAATTAGGAAACCCTGGAAAGATTTATCAAGTTGATAATCAATTACCAATATTTAAGTTTACCACTTATGGGTATGCTGAACTTGCTTCGGAGGACATTTAAGGAAACAACGCTTCAAAAACAAATTCAAAGCAAGAAAAATTTCAACCAAAAATAGACCAAACCAGAACTGAGAATTACAGTAAACCTGATCATTAAAAGCCCCCTCATGGATCGTCACCTTATCGTGGTGGGGGGGTTTGCGTGCCCCAGTGATCCCAAGAGCTATGTTGTCCGGGGCAATTTGCCTCTGATAGGGTCTCCCAAGACAAACTGGTCCTGGGTGAAGGGCCAGACTAAGAACGATCCAACAGACTCTCATGAATTGTATATCAAGGATTCAGTGTACCCCGCCCGGTATGGGGTTACCGGGGCCCCACCCTGGAGCCAGGCCTGGGGGAGGGGCTCGAAGGCTAGCGTCTGGTGGCCGGGTTTCCACCCATGGGACCCAGCCGGGCTCAGCCCGAAGGAGTTACATGGATCCGCCCTCCAGTGGGCTCACCACCTGCAGGAGGGATCATGGGGGTCCGGTGCTATGTGGATCAGGTGGCGGTCAAAGGCGGAGACCTTGGCGGACTGATCCCAAGCTTTCTAAACTGGCTTTTGGTACGTGGAATGTCACCTCTCTGGTGGGGAAGGAGCCTGAGTTGGTGTACGAGATTGAGAGATACCGGCTAGATATAGTCGGCCTCACCTCAACACACAGCTCCGGTTCCGGAACCAGTCTCCTGGAGAGGGGCTGGAGCTTGGCCTTTTCTGGAGTTGCCCCGGGCGAGAGGCGACGAGCAGGGGTGGGTATTCTTGTATCGCCCCACCTTGCTGCCTCTATATTGGAGTTTTCCCCGGTGGACGAAAGGGTTGCTTCCCTGCGCCTTCGGGTTGGGAAACAGGTCCTGACCATCATTTGTGCCTATGCACCAAATGATGTTTCAGAGGACCCACCCTTTTTGGAGTCTGTGACTGGGGTGCTGGAGGGTGCTCCTCTTGGAGACTCCATTGTCCTACTGGGGGACTTCAATGCGCACGTGGGCAACGACAGTGAAACCTGGAGGGGGGTGATTGGGAGGAACGGCCTGCCCGATCTGAAGCTGAGTGGTGTTCAGTTATTGGACTTCTGTGCTAACCACAGTCTGTCCATAACGAACACCATGTTCAAGCATAAGGGTGTCCATATGTGCACCTGGCACCAGGACACCCTAGGTCGCAGGTCGATGATCGATTTTGTTATCGTGTCATCAGACCTGCGACCGTATGTCTTGGACACCCGAGTAAAGAGAGGTGCAGAGCTGTCAACTGATCACCACCTGGTGGTGAGTTGGATCCGATGGCAGGGGAGGAAGCCATTCAGACCTGGTAGACCCAAACGTATAGTGTGGGTGTGATGGGAGCGTCTGGCTGAGGCCCCTGTCCGGGAGGTCTTCAACTCCCACCTCCGGAAGAACTTCAACCACATTCCGAGGGAGTCTGGAGACATGGAGTCTGAATGGGCCATGTTCTCCACCTCTGTTGTTGAAGCGGCGGCCCAGAGCTGCGGCCGCAAGGTGGTCGGTGCATCTCATGGTGGCAACCCCCGAACCAAGTGGTGGACACCAGTGGTGAGGGGGGCCATTAAGCTGAAGAAGGAGTCCTATCAAGCTTGGTTGGCTTGTGGGACTCCCGAAGCAGCTGAGGTGTACCGGCAGGCCAAGCGGAGTGCAGTTCGGGTGGTTGCTGAAGCAAAAACCCGGGTATGGGAGGAGTTCGGTGAGGCCATGGAACAAGACTTTCGGTCGGCCTCAAAGAGATTCTGGCAAACTGTCCGGCGGCTCAGGAGGGGAAAGCAGCTCCCCGTCCACACTGTGTATGGTGCGGATGGGACACTGTTGACTTCGACTGAGGACATCGTCGGGCGGTGGAAGGAATACTTCGAGGATCTCCTCAATCCCACTGATACGCCTTCCACAGAGGAAGCATGGTTTGGGGACGAGGGGGATGACTCGCCTATCACAGGGGCTGAGGTCGCCAAGGTGGTTAAAAATCTCCTTGGTGGCCGGGCCCCAGGGGTGGACGAGATTCGCCCTGAGTACCTCAAGGCCCTGGATGTTGTTGGGTTGTCATGGTTGACACGCCTCTGCAACATTGCGTGGAGGTCGGGGGCAGTGCCTTTGGCATGGCAAACCGGGGTGGTGGTTCCTCTCTTTAAAAAAGGGGACCGGAGGGTGTGCTCCAACTTTAGAGGGATCACACTCCTCAGCCTCCCTGGGAAGGTCTATGCCAAGGTACTGGAGAGGAGAGTCTGGCCGTTGGTCGAACCTCGGATTCAGGAGGAGCAATGTGGTTTTCGTCCTGGCCGTGGCACATCGGACCAGCTCTTTACCCTCTCGAGAATTCTCGAGGGTTCGTGGGAGTTTGCCCAACCAGTTTACATGTGTTTTGTGGACTTGGAGAAGGCATTTGACCGCGTCCCTCGTGGATTTTTGTGGGGGGTGCTTCGGGAGTATGGGGTATCGGGCTTGTTGTTACGAGCTATTCGGTCTCTGTACGACCGTTGTGAGAGTTTGGTTCGTATTGCCAACACTCGGTCGGAGTCATTTCCAGTGAGAGTTGGACTCCGCCAGGGCTGCCCTTTGTCACTGATCCTGTTCATAATTTTTATGGACAGGATTTCTAGGCGCAGCCAGGGAATGGAGGGTATCATGCTTGGTGACCACAGGATCTCATCTCTGTTGTTTGCAGATGATGTTGTCCTGTTGGCTTCATCCAGCAATGACCTACAGCTCTTGCTGGGACGGTTTGCCGCTGAGTGTGAAGCGGCTGGGATGAGAATCAGCACCTCCAAGTCTGAGTCCATGGTCCTCAGCCGGAAAAAGGTGGATTGTCCTCTCCGGGTTGGGGACAGGCTCCTGCCCCAAGTGGAGGAGTTTAAGTATCTTGGGGTCTTGTTCACGAGTGAGGGGAGAATGGAGCGAGAGATCGACAGACGGATTGGAGCAGCATCTGCAGTGATGCGGACGTTGTACCGGTCTGTTGTGGTGAAGAGAGAGCTTAGTTCTAAGGCAAAGCTGTCGATTTATCAGTCAATCTACGTTCCTACTCTCACCTATGGTCACGAGCTTTGGGTAATGACCGAAAGAACAAGATCGTGGATACAAGCGGTTGAAATGAGCTTTCTCCGTAGGATTGCTGGACTCACCCTCAGAGATAGGGTGAGGAGCTCAATCATCCGGGAGAGGCTCAGAGTAGAACCGCTGCTCCTCCACATTGAAAGGAGTCAGTTGAGGTGGTATGGGCATCTGATTAGGATGCCTCCTGGACGCCTCCCACTTGAGGTGTTTCAGGCACGTCCCACTGGGAGGAGACCCCGGGGCAGACCCAGGACTCGGTGGAGAGACTATGTCTCCCAGCTGGTCTGGGAACGCCTTGGTATCCCCTCTGAAGAGCTGGAGCAGGTGGCTGGGGAGAGGGAAGTCTGGGCTTCTCTGCTTGAACTGCTGCCTCCGCGACCCGGACCTCCGGAAAAGCGGTAGAAGATGGATGGATGGATGATCATTAAAAGTCCCACAAGTGTGCTTTTTCCAGAGATTATTTTTATATTTTGACATTGTCAATGACACAGTGTGTTGTTTTACAACTCTTCAAATAGCTGTCTGTAAGTCTGTGTGAAACAGTTTTTCTTTAAGAGTTTAACTAAATAAATGCATCATGTGTTTCTCTTTGAAGTGAGTTTTTTAATATGTTAATGTTATACATGTGATCCATGGCTATATATATGAGGTTTAAACACACAAGAACAGCACTTCGCACAATACGTTCCCTTCAAGTACAAACCAAGACCAGACCATCAATGATGGAGTAAACCTCGACAGTGTTCAGCTCTCCTCACCTCTGACCCCAAATCTGAACCCACCTGTGGATCATTCAACTTTGATGAACATTACTGCAATTGCCTAGGAGGAGGAGCAAACTTTATGAAATCACGTAACCGGATCTCTCCTGGCCTTTTGACCTTGGTCTTGAGGTTTAATTTGTATGTTGTGATTTTTTTAATCCCATGAGTCCACAGATCTCATAACCATGAGACATGGACACAGACACACCCGAGGATCATTGTGTGTGAGTTTGGTGAGCATTGGGGAAATTTCTAGGAAGAGTAGCAATTCTTGTGAAATGTGGATGGACAAATAGATGGATGAAGCACCACTGAATAAGCTCCTTTCCACTTCACCAGAGTTAGCAAATAACCATACAGCCAATGATGGAGTAGCTCATTCCGGCTTGGTGAAATCACCCCAAGAGTGCGTGGATCTCCTGATCGCTGACCTTAAGCACAGCCTAGATGCAGATCCACATGAGGATCATTGTGAATGAGTTTGCCAAACAGTGGGGGCAACTGTCTAGAAGGAGTAACAGTTTTTGTGAAATTATAAATGCCCAAATATCCTGACCTTTGACAATGGCTTAGACGTTGAGCTCAACCTGGATGCAGACCAACTTGAGGATCATTATGTGTGAGTTTGTGGAGAATTAGGACAATTGCCTAGGAGGAGCAACAATTTTTATAAAATATATAAGCTCTCAGATCTCCTGACCTTTGACTCTGACTCTTGAGCACCCACCTGACGGTCATTTGCATGAGTTTGTTAAGAATTAGGGCAACTACCTAGGAGTAGTTTTGACTTTTCTGAAATCACATAAGGGCCCAGATCTCCTAACTTTTGACCTTGACCTCAAATTGGATGCAGACCCACCTGAAGGTCATTCTGAGTGAGTTTAGTGAGCATTAAGGCAACGGCCTAGGAGTAGCGATTCCTGTGAAATACTGACAGAGGGATGGACAGACAAGATGATAAGAGTGCTTTTTTTTGATTGATTGGTTGATTAACTGATTTATTTAGTCCACATCAACATCAGATCAACACATCCCAATAACAACTCCATCAAAAATGAACGAAAAGGTGCAGGTAGAAGACAACCTTATAAACCTGCCCTTTGTGCAAACAAGCAACTACAGATATAGAGCACATTCACAAAAGTGCATTTTGTTCATGCCTATTCACATACTCAGGCATACCACACCAAATTCAAGTATACATGAACGGAAATGAAAAAAAAAAATAACAGCATAAGTCTTCAATATCATACTGTTCAAATGTCACTTTAGCAAATAAGAATTTAAATTTTCTAATATTCCTAGAATAATAAAACGTTTTGTCTAAACTGTTCCACAGATTAACACCATAAACTGAAATACACTGTTGTTTGAAAGATGTCCTCGAAAAATTGACCTTGAAGTTAACTTTTCTCCTGTGCTTAAAAAATTTGCTTCTCATGATAAATAATTTCTGTAGATGAAGTGGCAATGACCCATGTGATGCTCTAAACATGACTAATAAAATATTTCCTAGGGCAGCACGGTGGTGCAGTGGTTAGCACTGTTGCCTTACAGCTAGAAGGTTCCTGGTTCGAATCCCCAGGCTGGCAGGGGTTGGAACCTTTCTGTGTGGAGTTTGCATGTTCTCCCTGTGCTACGTGGGTTTACTCTGGGGGCTCCGGTTTCCTCCCACAATCCAAAGACATGCATGTTAGGTTAATTGGCTGTTCTAAATTGTCCCTAGATATCTGTTTCCTATAGGCCCTTAGAATAGAGGGTTAGTATTAGTGAAAGCGCTTTGAGTGGTCTTTGTGACTAGAAAAGCGCTATATAAGTGCAAGTTAGTTAGTTTATTAGTTTTGTGAACACAGTTGCCTTGATTTCTTTGTATGTATGGATTACTTGGGTTATTACTGATATCTGGTGAAAATCTCAGGTCAATGGCTACATCAGAAATATGTTTAATGAGAAAATGTTGATGTGTTCAATACTTATTTTCCCCGTCATAGGCCTATAATTGGTGAAGTTATGAACACTGCCATTTTTAAACAGCGGTATAACTTTTGAGATTTTCATTTTATCAGGAAACATGCCAGTTTCAGAATCAGAATCAGAATCAGAATCAGCTTTATTGGCCAAGTATGCACAACACATACAAGGAATTTGACTTTGGCTAAAAACTTGCTCTCATTGTTCAGGTGGAGGATTTAAATAAGGATTCAATGACAACAGAGTATGTACAGTAAATTACAGTCTGTCCACGTTTCTATAAAAGGATGCAAATATATACAGGAATATATGTAGTTATTTACTCAGACTAACCACACTTTGCAGAAATATATGAAAAAATATACAGTCACATAGTATTTCAATGTGAACTCAGATTCAGTGATATAATGTGAATGAAGTAAAAAGCAGTGTGAGAGTTATGTGCAATGTAATAATGGATGAAAAGTCATGAGTACAGCAACAGGTAGGACAAATTTCAAAGGATTTGTTGAAAATCTAGGTTAAAGGTTTAACAATGCAATCAATTACCTTTTAAACTATAACCATATCAATGCCATCACTGTCTGTAGAGGTTTTATTGCTGCATTTTCTGACTGTATTAAGAATTTCTAATTCATTTGTTTCATAGATAAACACTGAGTTCTTTATGTTGGTGCTCATTGGACTTCTGGTTATTTCTGGTGACTTTGTGTTTTGATCTTCAACGAATTCTGCAAACTCTCTGCCACATTTACAAAAAAAATGTTAAGTTCATTAACAACGTCATGCTTATTGTCCACTATTCTGTTATTGATTTCAAAGTAATCTGGAAAATTAGAAGTAGATAAATTGTTTCTAATAATACTTTTTAAAATATTCCATGTAACTTTTATATTGTTTTTATTTTCCTTTAAGATCTTAATATAATAATCTTTTTTTGCTTGCCTTAATATCACAGTCAGTTTATCCTTATAGTCTACGTATTTTTTTTCTAAAATCCGAGCTCTAAATTTTATGAAATCTCTATAAAGTTTATTTTTCTTTTTGCAGGCATTTTGCAAACCCTTGGTTATCCAAGGTTTATGTCCATACTTGTTCTTAGTTTCACACTTAATAATAGGACTTACACATTTTCCACACGGACCCTCTGGTAATCGGAGAGAATAGCCCCAACAGACACTGCTTCCACATCTTCCTTTTCCTATGTGGAGGAAAAGAGGAAAATTTCCTGACTTTTGTTCATTAATCCATAGACGCAATGTCCATTTTAATGTACACCTACAATGGCATCCCAAAGTGTTATGATAACAAAACCACACAAACACACATGAACACATGCACACATGGGTGGAATGGACAAAGAAAGCCGACTGTTGACAGCTCATTCCTTCCATTGAACCACAGTCCTGTGGGGAAGTTTACACTCTTCTTGTATCAAGGCCTTTATGGTCCAGCCCATATCCCCTGCAGATTTGCTCACATGGCTCTGTGAGTAAACATGCATGTTTATGCACACGTGTTTGTGTGTCATGAAGACACCAGCACCGCCACTGTTACTTGCTGGGCCTTATCAGAGGGCTAGTCTCAGCAGAAGATGAGTGTCTGGCTGCAGCTCCCATCCTTTAAATACATAGCTGAAAGATGGAACCGCCGTGTTAACTCAAAGTACCAGCGGAACATTTTATTCTTGAGTGGCTTGCATCTTTCATATTGCTATGGGCTAATTCAATTGCTTTTCAAGGCGTGTTTATATTTCAGAAAGAGTGATACAACTGTGTGCCTGCCTTGAGATGTGTTGGATCTCCTTAAATGAAAACAGACTTGATCCAGAGTAACAAATACCAACAAACCAGGACGCGGAAACAAAAGCTACATGTTTAGGAGATCAAGCGTACTCATAAATGCACAACCTCCATCCCTACCCTCTGCTCCCCTCCCACACTCAAACACACCTGCAAATTCATTAGAACATTACATGGGCTGTAATTAGGGGGAGAGGCACGGGTAGAAGCAGTGGAGGGATGCACAAGTCTCCAGTAAATTACCTTGTAGCCATTATCAATTTCCCTGGCTACTGGTCCTTAAGATAACCCCACCACCACCACCACCACCACCCCTCCTCCTTCTCCCTGTGATCCCTTCCTGCAATTTTTCTCTGCCTGATAAACATGCTGATTAAAGCGAACAGCGTGTAAACCTTTGATACTTTTCTAAATGAAATCCATGCCCTGCCTGGGGCTTGATGCCGAGTTGAAATGCACTGTATCTCTCTCGCTCGCTCTCTTTCGGCCCCCCCCCACCCCCCTACACACACACACACACACACACACACACACACACACACACACACACACACACACGAGAGGCGTGCCAGCTAATCAGATAAAGGATGTACTTTGTGTGTGTGTGTGTGTGTGTGTGTGTGTGTGTGTGTGTGTGTGTGTGTGTGTGTGTGTGTTGGGCTGATGCTAAACACATAAAGACAAATTCTTTGACCTAAAGTTAAACGCTTCGAGATTTTTTTTTTTAAGCAGGAATTCAGAACTCGGGTTTTAATATCTCTCCAATGTGTCCAACAGTGGAATATACATTATAGGCAATTCCACTGCCCGGTGACAGTAATTAAGTCAGACTGATAACATTTCAGCCCGGCGCAGTGCGAAGGGGGCTGCAGGCGGTGTCGCGCAATTCTAGGTAAGCCTCAAGGCCAGCACTCTATTCTAATACAATGATAACCTTTTCCTTAAATGCAACTGTCATTCCCTAAAGAGGCAAATTAGGAGGTACAGAGTAGGATAAGGAGAGACGGGGAGAAAGAGGAAAAGATATACAAATTAGAGTGTTGTTGGAGTGTGCCGTGTCAACACAAATTCATACTTTGCTTTAAATGTGGAAGCACCTGATAGAAGGGCCGAGCATCAAAATTACAACCAACACCTTGGCTTTTGCATTTCTTCCTGTCCATCTCACTCCACCTCCTTTCTCACAGATGGTACAGTTCTTGGTGTTTGGACCCTCTGAGTTTTGACTCTTTTTACTAGGTCTCACCTTCATTTTCACCACTGACCCAAGGGGGAAAAAAACACACACACATCCTTTTGTTTTCAGTGGAGACGTTCACTACGCAACCATTTGGTAACAGCCCTGGGAAATGATTATTCTTGGATGTGACTGTTTTTGTCACCATTACAGAAATCGCCATGAGACGGGAAAAGAACAAATGAGGGGGGGCAACTAATGCTGCTCTGAATGTGATTTTTTAAATTCTACACATACTTTCTCATGCTCAGAGGGAGGAGGTGGGATGAATTATTATGAACAGGGACTATATGTATGTAATAAATTTAAATTGATGGATAGTGTAGGAATTGTTGCATGTGTATTCATGACGCCATTAAAAAAAAGCACAAACTTTGATTTTATAGTGGCTGAAAAATTTATCAAAATGTTTTATAGTGGAAATATTTGACAAAGCGACAAGGTAGTTCATGGAGTGAGGTACAATAATAAATAACAGTAAAATCTTTATGAGAGCTATCTGGCTAAACGATGTTTTGACTGTACTAGAGGTGGGACCTGTGTAACAGAACGATAAATCAAGTCAGAGGTCAACGGGAGGCCTGTGACCCACAAACCACCACTCTTTCTTAGCAACTGTTGGCACAAGATCTAAAGACAGCTCTCCTCCCCGGACCTGATTCAATGTCGCTTTTCTCTTTTCAACATTTAATGATCCTTGTTCATTAAAGGGAACCTCACCTGATCCAGGACTTGAAACACTGCATTAACTCCTGCCTAGAGCGGGACTGATTCTGGCATGGCATTGTGCAACAGCGCAACCCCCTCGCAGGTCTGTCAGGGGCAGACTAAACAAAGGCCTGGCCTGGCTTCCCCCCGTCTTCTCTGGCGGGCAGAAAAGCTATTAATGAGGATCTATGGCCCAAAGCAGTGGAAGTCCTTAGTCCCCCCAGCCATGTCCATCAGGGTGCTTAGCCCCATGCAGTCATTAACTTCTGTTACTAATTGTCAAATTCATTAAACTAATCCTTCCCCCACATCCGGATGTCTCCCATGGAAATGGATGGAGAGGGCTGAGTTATTAAGATGTCAGCTGTGAGGAAGATTAAGGCCAACAGACATGCTCCACAAAGAAACGATACAGCCATTAAACGCTATATCAAGGTAGTGTGTGATATACTTTGTAATTATATATACATTCATCTTTAGTACGAGGGTAAAAGATGGTTTTAAATGTACTTGGAGTCACAGACATGCCTTCAGCGAAGATATGTATCCGTCTAAGAGATACATAAACGGAAACCATAAAGCAGAGTAAAACTCAGCGACAGAATGCAGCTATTTTATCGACCATCAGCTGTAAAGATACTTACCCATGCCAGATACTCAGTCATGGTAATATTCAACATTCAAAACCATTAACAGCAACCAAGGCAATTAGAACACCATAAAATATTAAAAAATTCAATATTCATATTCATATGGAATACATCAGAACCCTCATTAACTCTCTCTCAATGGCTGTCACAATGAGGTCTTAATTATACACCCTAACAATACAAAGCTCCATTCTGCAAAATGGTGGGTTTCCAAAATGCCTGATTCAGTCTGTTCTGACAAGCAGGGGCCCGGAGCTGGCAGATCTAAACTATTACAGACACAAAAACACACATTTCCATAACAAAATCTTTTAAAAAATCAAAGTTGTTGACATGTTCACTGTATTAGATTACTGCCTACTGTGCTAGCAGGGAGGTGGAGAAGTGGGCAAGGTGGGGAAATTAATTAAAGTGGTTTGAATGGCAGTTTGCTCAAGGGCACCAGGGTACAATCACATATTCTCTGTTGCTGCAGTCACACCGTCACATCGTCAGGGTGTCTGACCCCCACAGCCTCTAACCCCCCCACCCCTTCGTTTTCAACATTCTTTCACATCTTTATCTTTCCTCCTATTCATCACTCTCCTTCCAGGATCCATCAGGTAAGTGCCTGGATGTGACACGGTTTTAATATTCTCTGCATTAGACCAGCTCTGGGCCTGTAGTCGCAATGTAATGGGATTGTTCTCACTTGTTCGTCAGCATGGCAAGAGTGTGTGGGGGTGGAGCTGGACCTTGTTGAAGCAGCTCAAGTAGATGTGGTACAGGGGGCTAGGGCTTGCTAGGGTCAAGTGATTGTGTTTAATGTAATGCAGACATAGTCCCAGGGTGTGTTGGGCTGTCCTGGCAGCTCAAACATAGCACACTGACAGGAAGCTTAGTGTGAACTTAGGAGGAGGAGACACTACTTATTTGGTGCAAATTACCTTTCTTGTTGTCACTCTGAAGAGAAAGTTAAACTCCAAGGTGACTCCAAAACTTGGTAAAGGGACAACAGGATGAAGTGTATACAAGATAAAGGATAAATAAAAAGGTTATGTTTGAGGTAGGCGTGCATGATATTTACTAACTTATCATTAGTAGACGATAAGTTACTAACGATAGCAAGTTACTAGGTTAGACAATATTTACTACAGTGGCCTATATTTATGTGATGTACTCTTTTGACATGTTTAAGGTGAATAATGAAGCTTGTTTTGTGCTTATTTAAATGCAGTGTAAGGAAGGGCTGATATACAGATGTGGATAAATTTGTAATAAAGGCAATAATACCATCTTCAAGCAGCGGAATATCCTTGTGACCACATTTGCCAATATTATTAAAAAGTATAAGGTTCATGGGACTGTAGCCAACCTCCCTGGGAAGTACATTTCACTCCAGGATGCCTTGGTAGTCTTGAGACTCCTCTGTGCCCTGTACAGATTTCAGGTTCCCCGTGCCAGAAGCAGCAAAGCAGCCCCATAACAAAACCAAGCCCCCTCTATGTTTCACAGCAGGCATAGTGTTCTTTTCTTTTAAAGTTTCATTTTTCCTTCTGTAAATATAGAGCTGATGTGACTGGCCAAAACAATTCCAGTTTTGTCACATCAGTCCAAAGGACACTTTCCTGGAATCTTTGGGGGTTGTCAGTATATTTTTCTGTCAATAGTGGAAAGAGATGAAGATGGTCTTATTAGACTTTACCTTGACATGGTTATCTATAAACTTCTTTCTGAGCTCCTCAGATAGCACTTTCCTTTGCTTTCTCTGGTCCATACTCAAGTTTGGTACACACAGTGATACCAAACTACACAGTAGCATATCTTTTCCCTTAAAACAGGCTGAATGGCTGATGAAAAGCTTGAAGGCATCTGCGATACTAATTAACATTACTTGTTGGCAGTGACTACTGCAAAAGGTGGCGTCACCAAATATTAAATTTAAGGGTACCATCTTTTTTTGTCTGTGCCATTTTAATTTGTTTAATTATAAAAAATATTGAACTGAACCAATAATCAAATCTTTCTGATTTGTGTTAAATACGTATAAAATATACCATTAAATTTTCATCAATTTCCAACTATTTCAAATATAGTTGTGTTGTTTTGTTTTTTTTTTGTGAAAGGGTACCAACAAATTTGTCCACATCTGTATCTTTATAATGCTTTTTCCTCCTGGAATTAAAGGGGTAATAGATGACAACAAAAACAAAAGGAATAATGGGCATCAGCTATTGACCAGATTGTTTTACGCTTTACTATTGGCCCAAAATTTCACAATCGGTGCATTCGTAGTTTGAAGCAATGATCATAAACTCGCATTTAGCATCAAAAGTAAAGTAAAAACACTACAGTATGTCTGATCTATCAAAACTAAGCAACAAATAGATGTGCAGGCTTAGCAAACGTCTACAAAACAAACCATGGCCAAAATCTTGTTCTGAAAGGCTTTCAGAGACATTCCCTTCGGTACACTGGTAATGCTGTTTGTTTGAAGCTGCTGCTGAAAGACGGGCTTTTCTTTTTATGCTTGCGGATAGGCTGGCGAGATGACTCAACACGTGTCAGTCCTCAAACGAGTGGTGGAGTAAGAAAAACAAAGTTCTCACAAAGCCAGCTGTTCATAAAGCTTAATGCCCCAACCATTTCCTGAGATGAGGCAGGTCATAGCTGTAGTGAAGAAGAAGCAGCAAGAGTATTATCCTCCACTGAAGCCGTGCTGCAGGTGTGACCAACCACAAGAGGATATGACATGACACATTGTCTCTTTAACACGATGAGTGAAGGGCGCTCATCCTGACGAGTGACAGGGTGGTGTGTGCTGATTGAGGGAAGAATGAAAAAGTTGCGACACGTTTGACCTACAGAGGTACTACTGCAGCTTTCATGGCTGTGCTTGTATTTGTACAGTTTCCTAGCCTGAAGTTCTCGCTCTCTCTCTAGTCTTGCATAGTGATTCATTTACAATGACAGAGCTGTTTTCTGCAATACAGCCTGAGCATAAATATGCCATGCTGCACAGCTGGAAAATGCAGAAATTTATCAGGGATAAAAAGTGGAGAGATTTACGTTTCACAAGCTTCCTTTTCAGATATATATGGTTACGTAAACACAGGCCCAGCCAGTCATCAGACAGGGAGAGAGAGGGACATAGCCAAAGCAAGCACAAAGCCCTGGTTTCAGCCAGCCAAAGACAAGGACACTTTTCCATATCAACACAGAAAACTAAATCTGGAGAAATGACAGAGAGATGAGTTGCATGTCAGTGTGCTATATGTCCACAGATACTTGCAACTGGGGTGCAAAAGTTTAGTTACTGCTGCACCTTAAAAATGCAACACATGCAACAAATCAATGCATGTATTTCAACTCAACTGTTTTCTGATGGCAAAATATCAAGTGATTATCACGGCAATGTTTGCAATCATTAAAAGGATAAGCAGTTCCAGAAAATAAGCCTTAACAGATTTCTACATTCCCACTTGGCTGAGGGAAAACATACTAAGCATCTGAGACAGGAAGTTGGTTAACAGCAAAAGGGACAGAATCAAAGAACAGGTCTCATGACACGGTGAGGTAAACTATGTCAGTTGCTTTTTATAGTCCAAAACAAGCGCCTAGTTCCAAGGGTGTATGAAGATGCATATAATGATGTCCTTGTGTATAAGCACAGTCATGGATTGGTTCATCCACACACACTGACACTTGCAAATGTAAATGCTTTTCTGATGATGTCACGTTCCAGGCTTTTAGCATCATGGTTCCCCTGTACCACAACAGGAGCGCCCCCCCCCCCCAATCACTACTCTACCCTCTTCAATGCACACACGCCCGCACGCACACACTCCCCAGAGAGAGACTAGGGGAAAATATTGCTGTGATGCTGGTTCAGCCCACTCTCCAGACTCCAGACAGTGTTTTTTCTACGGCTGGTTATGACTTTAGCTGCGGGAGGTGATGGGGCTTGCCACAAGTATTTCTTGAGGGGAATAGGTTCACAAAACAAAACATAAAAGCCCTCTTAATTTTAGAGAAAATGAGTGGCAGGGAGTTTAAAGAGTGTCTGCTCCTCAGCTCTGCACTGAGGCAGGCAGTGTAAAGCTGGGTTCACACTATAACGTTTGGACCAACTTTTACTGACGTTATGAAAAATCAGAAAAATCAGTCCAAATGTTGGTGAAATTACATTTGTGAGCACACACCAACTTTTACGAACTTTTACGAACTTTTGCTAGCATTTGCCAACATTGCATTCAGCGTTGGCAAACTTTTCCCAACTTAGGCTAGTGTATGTGTAGCAATTGCCAACTTAGGCTAACTTAAGCAAAGGAATACTCAGCGCAGGTCAGCTGACATCAGCATCAGGCGATGCTCATATAAAGATCAATGTTTGTGGAGGCTTCCTGCCATCCTGGCCCTGCTTTTTTGGGTGGATTCACACTACAACGTTTGGACCAACTTTTACTTACGTTTTGGCAAATGTCTGGCTCTGCTGGCAAAAGCTGATAAAAGTTGCAGTGTTTGTTGGCGAATGCTGGCGAAAGTTGTATTCGTTGAGAATTTTCAGCATGCTGAAAATTTGCTGACATTTGGAAATGAACGTTGGTGAAAGTTGTCCTCAATTTGTAATAGTTCCTGAGCCCTGGGCTAAGTTATGCAGAGTTCGCCTAAGTCAGCCTAGGAAAGAACACAACTTTCGCCAGTGTTTGCCAAAAAAACACCAGCAATCATTAACTTTTGCCAGCAGAGCCAGACGTTTGCCAAAGCATCAGTAAAAGTCGGTCCAAACATTGTAGTGTGAATCCACCTTTAGGCCTGAGGAAAAACATGATATTGGAGAATTGAAAAAGTTTTATTGCTAGTGTGCATCAGTTTTTACAATAGTGCTGGATTACTCTTCATATCTTTAAGATCGCTGGAGAGTTAAAGGAGTCACTGATTGCACTTTTTTTCCACATTTTAACAGCTCATACATCTCAATGAAATGTTTGATATATTTTGCTCAAATTTTCTTTAAATATCTAATTATTGAGGCAATTTTTTTTCAAGCCTTTCTGAGAAGGCTTCATGTCAGTGGTGTCACTTTAAGAAATCCCTGACCACATTCAACTCTGCCCTCCCTCTTACATTGCTATAGAGAGCCTAAATCATGCCCCCTCTACTTCCACATATAGGACCGTAAATTGGAAAAAAATTCTAATTTTCCATGTAAATAACAGTGTAGGTTGTTGTCCAACTGTTAAAGTATAAGGTTGTGAAAACACGTAAATTACAAGACTATAAACACAGACTCACATAACTTGCGCTATCGTTTTCGAGGAGCACCCAGGCTGAAGAAGCAACAATCCTCTGGATCCACTGCAGCTCGCAAAATACATTTGTGTTGTTTTTCTCCTCTTTGGATCCTTCTTTCATCAGCCAGAAAACAGGAGGTGAGCTTTGAAAGGGGAACTGCCGTCGTGTTTGGTGACATCCATAGTCCGAGATAAGTAAATGTAGTCCATTGAGCGTTTTCACAGAAACTAAATTTTACTCTTATTATATGACAACTGACAACTTTAATTACATGAAAAACTAGAAGAGCACTCGGAGAGCACATACCTCCACTAAGGCTCCTTCCGTCTGTCATGGATGACCTCCAAAATGTAATAGGTTTGTGTGTAGGCCTAGAGTCACTTGTGGTGAAAATTGAATCAAATTCTATCCACTAGTTTTGGAGAATTCTTGCTAACACACTGAGAAGATAAGAGCCTTGGCAGAGGTATGCTTTCTCAGATCATCACCAAAATGTAACGGGTTCCTCTCTAGCTCAAGGACCACCTCTGGTGAAAAGTTCATCCAAATTCATGCAGTAGTTTTTGTGTAATCCTGCTGCACAAATACAAACAAAGTCCTTGGTGGAGGTATTTACTCTCAGATCCTCACCAAAATTTAATGGGTTTATCCTTGGCCCAAGGGCTACCTCTGGTGAAAATTTAATCAAAATCCATAGAGTAGTTTTTGCATAATACTGCTAACAAACAGACAGACAAACCACCCTGATTACATTGCCTCTTTGGCGGAGGTAATAAGCTAAAATAACATCTAAGAATGACATATATGGTCAAGTGTTGTTAGATGAACAAGGATTCCGGTGGGAGTGAATAGAATTTATAGAAAATAGCAATCAAAACCGGACAGATAACTGGCCAGACAGTTAAGCTAATGCCAGGTGGCCTTTCTGTTCCTCCCCACTGAGATGAATGATATCTAGTTAGGTCAGTCCTTCTCAAATAGTGGGGCGCGCGATGCGATGCCGGGGGGGGGGCGCGTGTGACCCCGGGGAACAGGCTTTGCTTTTGCCGTGTAAAGTGTAATTGCACATCCATGGCAGCAGGTGGTGCAGTGGCGCTCTCATTGTCAAAGTCTGTGCGGGAGTTTAAAACTTTTTAAATTGCTGTCAACAAACCCCTCGAGAGACACCATGGAGAAATATTTAACAGTAACGAAAAGAAAGGCGGAGAGAGACAGAGGTAAAGAGACAAATGAAAGTCTCCCAAAAGCTAAGACGAGGAAATATGACGAAGCTTATCTAGCGCTTGGCTTCACTGTGACTACGGTGGGAGACGAGGAAAGACCGGTGTGTTCACTGTGTCTGAAAGTGTTGGCAGCGGACAGCATGAAGCCAAATAAATTAAGACGTCACCTACAGACATTACATCCTCAACACGTTGATAAGCCGCTTGATTTTTTTCAGCGAAAACGTGCGGAGTACGGCCAACAATCATCCCGCTTTGTGAACGCTACATCAGTAAACCAGCGAGCACTTTCAGCATCATTTAAAGTGGCGCACCAAATTGCGCAGTGCAAAAAACCCCACACAATTGCAGAGGAGTTGATACTGCCTTTTTCTACCTTTTTCTTCAGACTAAAATGTTAAATATATTGGTACTCCTGTGTTAATGTTCCAGATCAATTTACATTTAATATTATTTATTGATTGAATTATTTTTCTCAGCATCAAATGGTTCTGTTGGTCAAAAATGTTTCTAGTTTAAATAAGGATTGACATATTTTTTATTTCAGGCACTTTGATGCACTTTAAGTTTTTTTTTTTCTGTTTTAGACTATAACAGGGTTTCTGTGTGGCAAAATAAAGTTAATATTTGTTGAAAGTTGATTTATATTGCTTTTTTCTTTTGTTAATGTTAAAAAGGATACAATTTTAGGTATACTTATACAATTTTTATAGATAATGATCTTATTTATAGTCACTGTGGCGAGTTGGGGGGGCGCGAAATATTTTCTCTTTCCTAGGGGGGGGGGCTTTGCAAAAAATAATTGAGAAGCATGCCTAACATGCTAATGCTAACAAGCTGGCTGTAGCATCACAGCAAAAAAATAACAAAATAAGTAAAAATGACAGGAGATATATTATCGACTGTGGATTAGTGAACCAGGTGGAAACAGGGATGTTTATTCAGGTGACTGAAGTCTAAAGAAAATGACAATATAAAGCACACTTGGTATGAACTTCCTAGTACTACTGTTAGCCCAAGAGCCAATACCTTTGTCTCCCCACCCAGCTGCATGGCAGACAGCTAGGCTGGCTAATAATACAGCAGGGGGCAGGTATCAAGACTAGTCGCGTTTACCTTTTAGTGACGTTTTCCATTTTTTGACGTACAAGAAAATCCTATGAAGAGTCAAAATGACTTCTTGAAGAGAAACCCTGACAAAAACAAGATAAAGGCTGTTTTTTTGTTTGTTTAGGTTTTTTTAAGAGAAGTGACTCCTGGATGAGGAGTCGAAGAAGTAGCCTGAAAGGAGCACTATGAGGCCTTGGCCATGTGGAGTTCGTCTGGGATCCCTACAACCTGTCGGAGGAGCTTTCTGTTGAAGGCCCTGCCCCTCAAATATCACTGGAGCAGATGTCTAAGATCATCGGCGAGATGAAAAATGGCAAAGCAGCCTGCTCATCACAGATTGTCGCCGAGATGCTCAGGGCTTCTGGCAACAAAGGCACCATGCTGATCTGTAACCTTATCGCATCGATCGTGAAGTACATGAGAATCCCCACTGACTGGGAGGAGAGTATCACTGTCAGCCTTTACAAAGGCAGGGTGCTGCGCTCAAGCAAGGCAACTATCGCGGTCTAAAGCTACTTGACCAGGTTATGAACGTGTTGGAGAAGGTGGCTGAGAGCTTCCTCAGGCAGCAGGTGTGCACTGATGATATGCAGTTTTGTTTCATGCCTGGTCGTGGAACAACAGATGCCATCTTCATTGTGTGTCAGCTGCAGAAGAAGTAAGACGGTGTCAACAAGCCCCTGTACATAGCTTTTGTTGACCTGGAGAAGGCATTTGACCGGGTCCCCAGGCGAGTCATCTGGTGGGCCATGAGGAAACTCGTGCGGAAGAGTGGTTTGTACAGCTCACCCAGTGCATGTACGCGTTGGTGATGGATTGAGCAAGGAGTTTGAGGTCAAGGTCAGCATGCACCAGGGCTCCTATCCGAGCCCACTGCTTTTCATCATTGTTCTGGAGGGCCTGTCTCGTGAATTCCGTACTGGTTGTCCCTGGGAGATCCTGTACGCCAATGACCTGGTCATCATCGCAGAGATGCTGGTCGAGATGCTTGTGAAGCTAATCCGTTGGAAAAATGGCATGGAGGCCAAAGGACTCCGTGCACACATGGGAAAGACCAAGATCATGGTCTCCGGCCCAGGCCTGGATGCTCTCCAGAAGTCCAGCAAGTATCCATTTGCTGTGTGTCTCACCAGCATTGGCCATGGCTCCACCTTTTGCGGCGGTTGCTCGATATGGGTGCACAAGAGTTGCAGCAGACTCACTGGTGGCCGGGCGTATGACCAAGATTTCCGATGTAAGCGCTGTCATGGAGAGGTCAGGCCAATCGATGGTCAACCTATGACACAGATGGTTGTTGGCGATGACAAGCTGGGAGTGGTGGCATCTTTCTGCTACCTGGGTGGCATGCTCTCAACTGGTGGTGGATCTGAGTTTGCCACCATCATGAGATGCCAGGCTACTTGGAAGAAGTTCAAGCAGGTGCTCTCAATTCTCAAGACCCGCTGGCTCCCACCAATCTCAAAAAGCCGTATCTACAATTCCTGGGTGAGGAGCGTGTTGCTGCATGCCAGCGAGACATGGACCATGACTGCCGCCTATCTTAACCGTCTACAGCGGAATGACAGGGCCATGATCTGCTGGATGTGTGGTGCCTCCACTGAGGATGAGGTCAGCTCACAAGCACTCTTGGTAAAGCTGCAGCTGGACAACCTTAAGGATGTGCTCCGCACACGCCGTTTGTGTTGGTTCGGCCATGTGGAGAGGAGTGTCGGTTGGATTAAGAAGGTCATGGATCTCAATCCTGGTAGCAGCAGAGGTCAAGGAAGAGAAAGACCAAAGAAGACATGGCTGGAGGGTGTCTGTATGGACCAGGTCAAGCTACAACTGGCCCAGGTTGAACCAGCCGACAGGAACCACTGGAGTGGGACTCTGAGAAGTGCAGTGAAGCAGGACCCACCCCAACTGAGGGACTAATTGCGTCCTGTCAAAAATAAATACTGATGATGATGATGATGAGTGTTTTGATGGGTTTTTTTTTTCAATAATTAAGTGACCAACAGACACATTTCAGAAGGTTAAAACCTACAAAAACAAAATTTTTCAGTCAATCACCCCTTTAAAAACAACTGGTTTAAAGACCACAATAACTCCTGGAACTCACACAAATCAATATGGCCACATTATCTTATTTCTTTAACTAAAGAAACAAAGAAAGGCAAAGCACATTCCATAATAGGGCTGTGCGATATGACGATATATATTGGGTGACATGATAAAAACATCTATCGTTTCATATAAAACTATTGTTTATATCAGGAATTAAAAGACACATTCCCCGTTTCTACTTGCCACCATCCCGCCACTCCCTCGCAGTGCGCCAGGTGTGTGGGTTCCGGTGGTTAGCACAGCAGCTAACTCCAAGCTAATGTTCTGGTCAAATAGCCACTACTTCTGTTTGCCAGGGATGTGGGACTTTTTCTCACTGTGCTGCGTCAGAGAGGATAGTCCTCTAATCTCGTTTTAATTGGAGGTAAGTAACGTTAACACCATCTCTCTATAATTATAAAACAGCAAATGATGACGATGCTGACTTGTCACTAATAGGAAACATTACAGTGTATCAGACCATCATTTCATTGGTTTAAATTACTGCTCAGTTTTTTAATTTTGTGTGAAAAAATATTAAAATGTGCTGAAGGAGCAAACTGTCTCTTAATGTAACTTACTTGATTTCTAATCATTTTTAATTAGTCAAGTAGCGATACTGAATAAAGTTGAAGTCATCTCAAATGCATTTTATAACAACACTGCAAAATTAAGAGGGAGAAAGGTGCATGAATTAAAGACAGATGAATTCGTACAATCAATTTTTTTTCAGTATAATTAATAATTTAAAATGTAGAAAAAGAGATGGTCCTTTTTATGTGATGGGATAGGGTGAGATGGAGGCAGATGATTCGTTGCGGCAACCTCTAAAGGGAGCAACCAAAAGAAGAAGAAGAAGAAGATATCTAAACTACAGAATTTACAGAAAATGTATATCGTGATATATATCGTTACCATCAAATAAGATTACGTTTATCGTGATATGAAATTTTGGTCATATCGCACAGCCCTATTCCATAATGGTGTATTTACTCTGACAGAACACATTAGCCAGAAGCTCAGAGGCAAATAACCTCTAGAGACATTGACAATTCATCCAGAATCAAAATACAAACCAGCAAAGGACCATAAACACACGCGTTCTTCATTGGAACAATGCTCAACCAAGCAGTATGTAGTGGTTCATGCCCTTGGCGAGGCGAGATAAGGCTATCAGCTTCCATCATCGCTAAACAAGATTGAGCAAAGTACATTAAGCAGAAAAATACAAACAAATTACAAAGGCTTGAGGCTTGACTCTTTATCTAATGTTTGTGGGGACTGCTAGCATCAGTTGGAGGGAAATGGGCCTGCGTCTAATAGATCCTGTCCCACCACTTCCACTCGGCCAGCGAACAATACACAGTGCCATTATCTCAGCTCTAATGCTATCCTTCCTCATGTGCAAAACAAGCCTGCAAACTCAACCCCATTGCCACTGTGTCGACTAACATAAATACAAGCATCTCAGACCAAAGGAAAGGATAACAATGGCTATCACATACAGAGACTGCACGAGGGACAGCTGTTTGAGAGAATCTACACTTCCTCATGCTGTAATGTCTCCTTAAATATCCTTAAGGAACTGTAAAATTTGCTGAAATTTAATAACACAAACTTTCCACAAAGTGATTATCTACTGGGGCTAAACTGCTAGTAAGCTACTTTCGGCAACACCATTTAGAGGTCTCTCCGCACCACAAACCAGCTACAACAAGCCTGCATTAGCCTTGTTATTGATCTGCTCTCCTAAACCCTCACTGTGACCCCAGAGGTCATGATTTATGTATTAAGCTGCTTTTTAAAGAAATCCATTTTCCTGTTGAGCCCCCGATGTATGTCTAATACAGCACCATGCCAGTAATCAGAGAAGGGATGTGCGTTTGATTCCACTACCACCCCACCCCCTTCATAGTTCACACCCCTCCTCAACATCTTGTCTCACAACACCTCAGCTGCCTAATCAATACAGCAAAGATACAGATTCCTTCGTCTGCGTGCTTGCCAGCCAGACAGCCCTCCTCCTATTTTCTTGCTCCTCCATCTCAGTCCTTCTCCCTTCTTTCCTCTCAGCAGGATACACCTTCATTGGGGAACCTGCAACAAGCCAGTGCCACTTCTTCTGAAGGTGCTTGGATGAAAGTGCAACATCAACAAAACAGAGACAGAGATATAACAGAAGAAAGGGGGAAGGCATGAGAGGAAAGGAAGAAGAAACAGATTGCTTGGACCTGTGAACAGACTGTCTGGGATCTCAAAGGGCCCCCACACTTGTCTGCTGATGTCGATAATTGTGTGGATGTAGTGGCTGAGGATGGGCGGGGGAAGGCGGGGGGGGGCTGTAAGAAAGGTCAGGAAAAAACAGAACGGGCAAATAGTGTGTGTGCAAGTTTCAAAAAAGAATTATCTCACGAAACACATGATGGGAGGGAATGGTTCATCTGCAAAGGCCAAAGGTCTCACTGAACCTCTTCAAGACTTTTCCTGAAAAAAATGTGGTTTTACAAAATTTTAAGCTAAAAAAAAAAAAACACTCTGAAAAAACTCAAATGCATTACAGAACCGGAAATTAGATTTGAAAATAACATTTCCATCGTTCTCAAAGCTGGGTCTCAATATGACAGAGATGTCACAGCACTGCTAATTAGAACTGGCAGAATAGAACATGTGCATAGATATCATCTATTGCTCCTCATCACTCTAATGAGCATAAATGTCTTTGTCTTTATTCATCAGCTCAAATGTTGCAGAGTTGCTGTAATAGTCACTTTCTTTTTATATAGTATCTATTACCACACAAGAGACCAAACTTGCAATTGCATATTTTCCAAAAGTGTCATAAAGGTTGTGCTACATTCACAAGTATCTTTGATTTGTGAATCACAAAAACCCTTTGGTTCAAAAGGAAATAACTAATACTTCATAAACAACTACAGTTAGTTTGCAGTTGGAGTTGCCAAAGAAGATGGAACCCATATGAGAGCAGTGAGAGCATTTACGTTTAACCTTGGGTGTTGAAAGAGAGGCAGAGGTGTGTGAGGAGAACAGATAGACCTGTTATCATGTAGCGGAGGCCCGTTTCACCCTGACCTTGAACAGACGAGCGTGCACACACATGCGCACACGCGCAGGGTCATGGGGCATAAAGAGCCACTGTGTCAGGTCATGGAGCACAGAGGGAGGGATAAAGGAATTGAGGGATGTGATATGACTAATATGAGGGGTTTTGTGGGCCTTTGGGGAGGACTGGCGCTACAGCCAGGGGTGACTGACACTGTTGATCTGTATCACACATCACAGCAGATCACAGCCGAGGAGAGCAGAGCGACCAAGAAGTATGGGTAGCCTACCTACGCAAACAAAAAAACTGCACAAACAAGGAAAATTTTTCATAAAGAAAGAGCTCGTGTTAAGTGATTTAACAGCTACAAAGAGTTATATATTTTTTTTAATGCTTATGTTCTAGTTGAGGGAACAAATATGGCATCTATTAGATAAAAATTCAGCTTTAAGGTATAGATGTCCAATAGTGCACCATGAAAACTTATTTCTTCCCCTCAAAGACCAGGTTCAAAGATCAGCACCTAGCAGGATGGGCTTGCATGCGCGTCTATCAGGTTACACACTTCAAAGGGATGCTGCCATACACAGCCAGTGATGAGAGCAAAGGGGGCCAAGGATAGGGCCACATTGTCATTCTGCCAGGGAATGGATAGCTCCTTTTTTTTTTCTTTTACAACTGGTCCCCCCCATCTACAATGGTTTTGAAGAATATGATCTCTTTCTTTGAATCTACTGAACAGCTTTTTACATTCTTTTAAGACCAGTGTGTTTGGCGTAGGTTTGGTTTGCCAGCAAATGATCCATAGATGGCACTGTTGGCTCATGGTACAGCCGTGTTGGTAGCCGTTGCAAAAGAGGAGGAGGAGGGGGGAAGAAAAGGAGCCCACTTCAAACTCATCAACTTTGGATCGGAAAGAAAAAAAAAACTTTCATCTCTGCACAAGTGTCATTTGCCAAATATAATCTTGTAACTTCTAATTAATTCATACTGCAAGGAAGAATCTTTCAAAATATCACACTTTCAAAACAGAGCATATTTTTTCATGCTAAAACTGATCTTTTCCAGCAATGGTGATTTAACAGCTCATTATCAAAAGAAGAGCTTTTTCCCTATAGCTCTGCCTCCATCATATCAGTTACTAATCAACAACATCAAGACACTTTATGGTAGAAAGATTTTTTTAATGGTGTAAAGTTTTTTTTATGTTTGTTTTCCTATTTTCTAGAAATAAAATATTGCAGAAAATGTATTTTACATGACTGCATGTAACCATAATTATCATGGTGAAGTTTCATAATTATATATATAATTAAGGTTTCTAGATGCAAGGGACTAAGTGAACAAAATATATTTGCATCTGCAAGAAATAAAAAAACTATTATAGAGAGCACAGCCTTTGAAATCTGACATTAAAAGTTCAACTTTCATGATTGCCATCAGTTCGAGCAAAGAAGGAAGCCTGTTGTTTATGGTGCAGGTCCACTGATGATGGTGCAATAGGGTAAACGGGGAGATGACTGGAGGTCTGTTGGCCTGCGTGGGCCCCACTGGAGTCAAAACGTCCTGATCTATGGCCTGCTTGACTGGTGAGGTCAGACCAGTGAAGCTCTGGAAATGGGAAATTAGCAGCCTTTTGCAATTAGAGCCCTGACCACAGGCAGAGATGGTGTATTGCATCACATACCGCAGATATGTCCACTATTTGACTCTGAAAAATGTTGAAAGGCAAACTAGGATGTGGAACTGGTGTGTGTGCGTTAACAAGGGACGCAAAAAAAGTGCTTTCTCGTGTGGCTGCATGTGTAAAACCTGAGATTTACACCGAGGATGGCAAAGGAAGTCGGGCCAAGTGCGTAAAATGCCCTGAAGCAAACTGGCTGGCCCTCGCCACTAAAGCCATGTGTGGACACGCAAGGGGCCCCAGAGCAATCAGAAGAACATGCCTCTACACAGACCAACAGAAGAAAAAAGAAAAAAAACATGCACCCGCCCCCACCCAACCTTTCTCTTTTACACCACATGAACTCCCTTTTTTTAAAACAACAAACTCCCATTTCCGTATCCCATAACAAGTGCTTAAATTTTGATGCTGCCGGCGAAACTGGGAGACAGTGTGGGGGGCGCCTAGGGGATGAAGAGTTTCACAGGATCAATCCCACACCGTGTTTGCACTGACAGCAGGGAGAGTTTTGCTCCCGTTGAAGTGTGTGTCCAGGTAGCATCCTCATGGCTGCAGGCGGTCAGGCAGGCAGGCAGTGCCAAAGGTGTGCTAAACACACACAGAGCTATCTCCGACCTGTCACTCAGGCACCTGGTATCTCGCTGGACCACCAAGGTCTCATACATAATTTGGCATTAACTGAATATTTTCCTAGTGTTCTGTCAAAAGTGGTGTTTGATGTAATATTAATTTGGTGATTAATTTTTGCATCTGATCTTTTGTCAAGTGAGATTTTTAAAAAGCCCCCCCCCCCCACCACGAAGCCATTGTTCAAGGGCACCTCTCCCAACTTTACCTATAAAACTTTGATTAACTGAAACAACAGGCAAACTATTTGTCCAGAGTAAGATAAAAAGAAACTTGCTCTACCTCTGGGTGTTGAAAATACACAAATGTCTGTGTGTGGGTAACACATGCTACATTTACTGCTCTTCCTAACATGGAAAAGAACTTTTAAAAAAATAATGCCTAAAATAATGGGCCATCTAACTGTGTGTGTGCTATAGCTGTAGAAAGATCGCTGGTCAAGTGTAAGCACAGGAAAGACAGATGTACCAAACAGAAAGGCTTTAAAATTCCTGATTTAAATATTTTAGTAAACCAGGGGACTAAAATGATTAGAGTGTGCACTAAATTGGGAGGGCACTAACTAACCGAAGACAGCATCTATAATCCAGAATGGAGGCTAAAGAGAGGAAATCAAAATGGGAATAAAGTGCAGAAATTCTGCTTTAATGTATTTTGGTTTTCATTTTTACTAAGAAATTTGTGGCCACGAAGCCATTTGGAATCATTTTTTTTTTCCAAATACAGAATCCCTTTTTCAAAGGCTTAAAAGAGCATTTTGCAAAGAGACTGAGGGGTTTTTTTTGGGGGGGGGGGTCATAGCTGTCTGAAAGGCCGCCTAGGCAAATATTTCATCATTGTAAAAATAACATTTTTCATCATGAAACTGCAAAGAAACTGAGCATTTCTGAAAATCCTTAAGAATCTTTGTACACAGGGGAAAAGGTTATAATCATTATTCAATGGCTGTTATCGCTGTGCCTACCGATGGAGTTACATTAAAAAAAAAGACAGAATCTTGTAGAAGAAATCACAGCATTAAAAAAAAAAAAAACAGACCAAAGAAGAGTTATGAGCCCATACACCCAACCCAGACTCTGTGATGATATAGGGGTGCAATAGAGCACACGGCATAGGTAAGCTAAACATCTGGGGAAGCACCATTAATGCTGAATGATGCAAATAGGATCAAGGGCGACACATGCTACAATTCAGATGAAACATTTTCCAGGACAGGCCTTGCTTATTTCATCGAGCTAAAGCCAAGTCACTTGTACTACAACAACATGGGTTATGAAGCAGTCATGAAGGAGTTAGGGCTGGGAATCTCTAGGCACATCCCCATTCAGAAAGCTGTGATTCAATGATAAAACGGAGTGGTGGCTTAGAGGTAGAGCATCCGCCCCACAACCGGGAGGTCGGGGTTCAAGTCCCGGCCGGGTCATGCCAAAGACCATATAAAAATGGACCTTCCTGGCGTCCAGCTTGGTGCTCAGCAAAAATGGGAACGGTGGAGGGAAATGTGGGCAGCAGTGGCTCAGGAGGTAGAGCGGGTCGTCTAATAACCGCACCAATCAATGTCCCATTTCTTTCCGCATGGGGACTGCTTGGTTACATTCATTTAACCTGTTAAACAGTTTTCTCTAAACTTCAGCTGATTTTTTTAAAGTCAAGTCTTAATACTAATGTCAGTAATATAAAAACACCATGGTGTGACATGCTACATTCATTCACTTTAAAATGATTCACTCACTAAACCAAGCAATTTATTAAGCTGAGGAGAAACATGGCATCTGTGTTTTTATATATATCACACCTGTAACAATAATCATATTTTTTGCTGTTTTTCTTTCCTCTTTGTCTCTCTGAGGTCCACGGTGGTGAACCTGAGGGTCACAGGCTGGAAGCCAAATAAGAATATTACATGTTTACTGTTTATACAAGAAACTGCGACTGTATTTCAATAAATTAATGTTTGGACAAACAGTTTTTCGCATGATTATTTAAGAAACTCTCAATATTCATTACACATAAGTGTGAAATATTCCAAACAGTTTTGATTTAATATTCATAATTATTTTTTTATTTATTTATTTTTTTTTGTTACTTATTTGTACCCGTAGGTAGACTTGGTTTGCAGTCTGGTGACAAGCCACCGGCTGCTGGTCGCTGCGTGCGCGAGCGCCCTAAACCTACATGTTTTTGCTTTCACTTTTGGAAATTTTGATATGTTTACCTGCTATTGCGTGCCATCGTGTAACTATTCATGCATTGATTAATAAAATCTGTTACTCCAGCATTTTTCTTTGTAATTCTAATTTTATTCTTGCGCTTCTGTATTTTTACGCCTCAGCGCAAAGGCAACGTAGGCATATGGTAATCATGCCATGTGTCTGTGTATGTCTGTCTGTCTGTCTGTTACCAGCTTTTCAGCTTACCCGCTCAAAATAAACTGGAATTGAAGGCTTGTATCATCACATTTTTTTTTTTTACTTTTAATTTGCCACAATTTCCAGATAAGGCTTTGTTTTCAAAATAAACACAAATTTAACTCATCTTTACCATCAATGCAGCTGCGAAAAAAGGTATTGTAATAACTATGGCCACCCCCTAGAAGTGGCAGTGTGACTTTCTTACAGCCCCCATGCTACCATGCCACAGGCACCAAGGCATCAGCACCTCCGTGCTTTCATTTTTTACGTTTTCTTTTGCCCTGGTTGTACTGCACTGGCATAGTAACAGTATCCTCCAAACCTATTAAAAGGAGGAAGTTTACAGTTCTGTTGAACATGTTGTGAAAATAAAAACATGTATTTATTTTCATATCAAGTTAAGGTAGTTGTATTGTTTTCCCTGGGGAATGATATGCCAGTTAATCATCACTGTAAAACAAAGGAGATGTAAGTAGGTGGGGAAAATATGTGCATATATTGTATCAGCATTGGAAAAAGCTATTTTCAAAATATCGGCATATCAGTTCCATCCATCCATCTTCTACCGCTTTTCCGGAGGTCCGGGTCGCGGAGGCAGCAGTTCAAGCAGAGAAGCCCAGACTTCCCTCTCCCCAGCCACCTGCTCCAGCTCTTCAGAGGGGATACCAAGGCGTTCCCAGACCAGCTGGGAGACATAGTCTCTCCACCGAGTCCTGGGTCTGCCCCGGGTGTCTCCTCCCAGTGGGACGTGCCTGAAACACCTCAAGTGGGAGGCGTCCAGGAGGCATCCTAATCAGATGCCCCCTCATGGATCGTCACCTTATCGTGGTGGGGGGGGTTTGCGTGCCCCAGTGATCCCAGGAGCTATGTTGTCCGGGGAAATTTGCCTCTGATAGGGTCTCCCAAGACAAACTGGTCCTGGGTGAAGGGCCAGACTAAGAACGATCCAACAGACTCTCATGAATTGTATATCAAGGATTCAGTGTACCCCACCCGGTATGGGGTTACCGGGGCCCCACCCTGATGCCAGGCCTGGGGGAGGGGCTCGAAGGCTAGCATCTGGTGGCCGGGTTTCCACCCATGGGACCCAGCCGGGCTCAGCCCGAAGGAGTTACATGGGTCCGCCCTCCAGTGGGCTCACCACCTGCAGGAGGGATCATGGGGGTCCGGTGCTATGTGGATTAGGTGGCGGTCAAAGGCGGAGGCCTTGGCGGACTGATCCCAAGCTTTCTAAACTGGGCATATCAGTTATCGGGGAAAAAAATAATAATAAAACTCTAATATCGTGCATCCCTAGTCCTTTCATGTGTGAACCTTGTAAGAGGTCTTTAGAAAGTCTCTTGTGCAACTGAACTCTTGTGTTCATATATTTTATTCATTAAGTTAAAATGTTCCTGATACATTTTACAGCACTGGGTCTCTGAGAAATTCTCTTATATACAACAAAAAAATATTCATTATAAAGGCAAGACCTCTGACTGAATTGAGACTAAATTGAATTGAATCAGATCAAAATTGAATGGGATCAGTACCTTCTGAATCTGATTTATATCCATTCTGGAAATCATGATGATGATGATTCCCAGCTATAATCACAGCCGTGATATACAGACGTGGACAAAATTCTTGGTACCCCTCTGTTAATGAAAGAAAAACCCACAATGGTCACAGAAATAACTTGAATCTGACAAAAGTGGTAATAAATAAAAATTCTATGAAAATTAACCAATGAAAATCAGACAATGCTTTTGAATTGCTGTTCAGCAGAATTATTTAAAAAAAAACACAAACTCATTAAACAGGCCTGGACAAAAATGATGGTATCCCTAGAAAAGATTGAAAATAATGTGACCATAGGGACATGTTCAACCAAGATGTGTCCTCTAATTAACATCACAGGTGTCTACAAACTTGTAATCAGTCACTCGGCCTATTTAAAGGGTGACAAGTAGTCACTGTGCTGTTTGGTGACATGGTGTGTACCACACTAAACATGGACCAGAGGAAGCAAAGGAGAAAGTTGTCTTAGGAGATTAGAAAGACAATTATAGACAAGCATGTTAAAGGTAAAGGCTATAAGACCATCTCCAAGCAGCTTGATGTTCCTGTGACTACAGTTGAACATATTATTCAGAAATTTAAGATCCATGGGACTGTAGCCAACCTCCTTGGACGTGGCCGCAGGAGGAGACGGATAATACGAATGGTAACAAAAGAGCCCAGAACAACCTCTAAACACATTCATGGTGAACTCCAAGGTCAAGATACGTATATCAGTGTCAGATCGCACCATCCGTCGTTGTTTGAGCCAAAATGGACTTCATGGGAGACGACCAAGGAGGACACCACTGTTGAAAACAAATCATAAAAAAGCCAGACTGGAATTTGCCAAACTGCATGTTGACAAGCCACAAAGCGTCTGCGAGAATGTCCTATGGACAGATGAGACAAAACTGCAACTTTTTGGCAAGGCACATCAGCTCTATGTTCACAGATGCAAAAATGAAGCATACCAAGGAAAGAACACTGTCCCTACTGTGAAACATGGAGGAGGTTCTGTTATGTTCTAGGGCTGCTTTGCTGCATCTGGCACACGGTGTCTTGAATTTGTGCAGGGTACAATGAAATCTCAAGACTATCAAGGTATTCTAGACAGAAATGTGCTGCCCAGTGTCAGACAGCTTGGTCTCAGTTGCAGGTCATGGGTCTTGCAACAGGATAATGACCCAAAACACACAGCTAAAAACACCCAAGAATGGCTAAGAGTGAAACACTGGACTATTCTAAAGTGGCCTTCTATGAGCCCTGATCTAAATCCTATTGAACATCTGTGGAAGGAGCTGAAACATGCCGTCTGGAGAAGGCACCCTTCAAACCTGAGACAACTGGAGCAGTTTGCTCATGAGGAGTGGGCCAAAATACCTGCTGAGAGGTGCAGAAGTCTCACTGACAGTTACAGAAATCGTTTGATTGCAGTGATTGCCTCAAAAGGTTGTGCAACAAAATATTAAGTTAAGGGTACCATCATTTTTGTCCAGGCCTGTTTCATGAGTTTGTTTTTTAAAATAATTCTGTTGAACCACAATTCAAAAGCATTGTCTTATTTTCATTGGTTAATTTTCATAGAATTTTTATTTATTACCACTTTTGTCAGATTCAAGTTATTTCTGTGACCATTGTGGGTTTTTCTTTCATTAACAGAGGGGTACCAACAATTTTGTCCACGTCTGTATTCATGGAAGTGCATGATCTACCATTTGATAGTAAAAAGTGTTAAAAAATATGATGTAAATAAATGATTTTCTTTACATAATATGTTATATTTCCTTTGCCAAGACAAATAAAAATTGCCTTTTAGTGGATGTTGCCACTAACAATGAGCATGATATCGAACAAATAACTTTATGGTCAGTTTACATACATCTAAAACAAAATTTTTCTATTGTCCATCAGTCATATACAAGTTTATGTATATACACAGTACTCTCCTGCAGCTGGGATTGCTTTAGTCAGGCAGCTTTGATAGCTACGTTCAGTATTGCAGGACGAAACCACCTAGTGAATGAAGCATGTCACACTGTGGTGTTTTTATATTACTGACATTAGTATTAAGACTTAAAAAAAAATCAGATGAAGTTTAGAGAAAACTATTAACAGGTTTCGTTTATTTAACAGGTTACATTCATTTAACAGGTTAAATGAATGTAACCAAGCAGTCCCCATACGGAAAGAAATGGAAACTGGGGAAAAAAATATGACGTAACATAAATTTTAAGAATCAAATATTGCAGTTGTAGGAGTTATTAGTGTTTTAATATTGAAATCACTGCATAATTTATGCACAAATCTTACTTTTAAATGTTTTTTGCTTCGTTCAGGTTTCCACTGTGGTCCGCCATGCCACTCTTGTCTGCCATGTTTTTGAGGCGAGGAATGTTGGGACTTGCAGTTTTTACTGATGAACTGAAAACTCCAGGAAGAAAATACCTCGTCCTTCCTCTGCAAAACTAAACAGGAAAAACCAGTGTGAAAACAATCGATGTGATGAATAAATGGTGTAGTTGCTGAATAAGTTGGGGGGGGGGGGGGGGTTCAGTAACAACCGCTATTTTGTAACAGTTCAGCAAGAGCTTGACTGTGACAGGAAGTCACTGTGTGCTGTAAAAAAGTCACACTGCCGCCTCTACTGGCCTGACATAGTAACTACAATACCTTTTTCCCCGGCTCCCTTACACAGCAATGGTGAGTTAAATTTGTATTTATTTTGAAAACAAAGCCTTATCTTGAAATTCTGGCAAATTAAAAATTGAGAAAATATGACCATACAATGATACAAGCCTTTAGTTGCACTTCATTTTGACTGGGTGAGGTGAAAAGCCGGTAACGGACAGACAGATACAACCAGCCACACACACACACACTAAATGATTACCATATGCCTCCGTTTTCACCGAGGCATAATAAATGCAACCTGTCCACAGGGATAATGCGAAAATGAAGTGAATTCACTGTACAACTGTACAATAGTGTAAAATTGTTACACTACTGAATAAAGAAGCACAAATTGGGTTGCGAGTGCTTTACAGACTCACTTAAACTCGGCATCATATAAAGTGAATCAAATAAATTGCTTCAAAATAGGAGCCTGCTAAGCAGCACCCAACTTTTTCAAACAGTAACTTAGAACTGCCTCAGTATGTGATGTTAAAAATTAAACCTTACAAGTCAGGTAAGGCCAAATCA
Source organism: Pholidichthys leucotaenia (assembly GCA_020510985.1). Classification (NCBI taxonomy): domain Eukaryota; kingdom Metazoa; phylum Chordata; class Actinopteri; order Cichliformes; family Pholidichthyidae; genus Pholidichthys; species Pholidichthys leucotaenia. The sequence continues at coordinate 118,909,081 of CM035842.1, forward strand.
GAAAATTACCTGCAAGTGGGCATAGTGTGGCAGGGCTTCTACAGCAGGACCTGGACTCCCACACCAACTCTGTCCTTTTCTACATTAAGTGCTGTGTAGAAAATGTGACAGTCACAAAACACATCCGGGTCTTTCCAAACTGGAAACCCTGGATGACCAGTGAAGTCCAGGCTCTGATCAGAGCTTGCAACTCAGCCTTCAGGCAAAGGGACAGCATGCTATACAGCACTGCCATTAGCCAACCTGAGAAGAGGCATAGAACACGCTAAGATCACCTACAGGAGGAAGGTGGAGGGCTTCCTCGCGGACAAGAACCCCTAACAGATGTGAAGAGGCATCCAGGCCCTCACCAACTACAGAGGTCAGAGCCCTCCCACCCCCCACCCCAACATCGGACAGCAGCCTCACTCTGGCAGAGGAGCTTAACAGCTTCTTTGCCCGGTTTGAGACCACCACACCCCCGCACACTCTGCCCCCTCCCCTCCCAACTTGTCCCCCTCCCCCCTCCTCCTTCCCTTCCCCTCTCTCTCTACAGGGGCATGAGGTGAGGAGGAAACTGAGACCAGTGAACCCCCGCAGAGCTGCTGGTCCTGACGGCATCCCAGGAGTGGTGGTCAAAGCATGTACAGACCAGCTGGTAGAGATCCTCACCAAGCTGTTCAACCTCTCCCCGACACACATCACTGTCCCCACATGCCCCACATAACTCCACCATCATCCAAATCCCCAAAAAGTCTGGAATTGACAGCCTGAATGACTACAGACCCATAGCACTCCTGTCTGTAGTCATGAAGTATTTCAAGTGATTGGTGTCCCAGCACATCAGGGACTGTCTTCCCCCCTCCTTCGACCCCCACCAGTTTGCCAACAGGGAGAACCAGTCCCTGGAAGACGTCATCCCCACCACACTCCACAGAGTGCTGAGCCACCTGAAAACACAAAGACCTATGTGAGGATGCTCTTTGTGGACTACAGCTCAGCTTTCAACACAATCATCCCAGACATCCTGATCTACAAACTGCACCACCTCCAGATCCCCCCCACCTGCTCCTAGATAAAAAACTTTCTCACCAACTGCCCACAAACAGTCAGACTTGGCTCCCACCACTCCTCCACACTGTCTAAGCCCTCTACTGTATGCCCTGTATACCTTTGACTGTATTCCAACCCACCCAACCACTGTCATTGTGAAGTATGTGGACAACATCACCTTGGTTAGGCTCATCACTGACGACGATGAGAAGGCATACAGGACGGAGGTAGAGAATCTGCTGTTGTGGTGCTCAGCAAACAACCTAGAACTGAATGTCCACAAAGCCAAAGAACCACATCCCCCTCCTCATAAATGGAGACCACATGGAAACCATCCCCACCTTCAGGTTCCTGGGCACCCACATCTACTCTGACCTCTCCTGGTCAGTCAACACCAAGGCCCTGGTGAAGAAAGCCCAGCAGCGGCTGCACTTCCTCCATGTCCTGAGGAAGCACAACCTGGACCAGAAGCTACTGCTGGCCTTCTACCGCTGTTCAGTGGAGAGTGTGCTCACCTACTGTTTGGGTGTGTGGTATGCCGGCTCCATGACCGAGAACAGGAAGGCTGTGCAGGGGGTCATCCACACTGCCCAAAAAAATCATCGGCAGCCCTCTGCCCTCTCTGGAGGACATCTCCAGATCCTCCTGTCTCAGGAAGACCAAGGCCATCACAGGAGATCCTTCACATCCTGTCCACCACCTGTTTGACCTGCTTCCCTCTGGGCAACGGTTCAGATCAATCAGGTCCCACACCTCCAGACTGACAACCCCCCCCCCCCCCAAACACTCACATGCACAGAACTGAGAACCTTTTAATTGTCATAAAAAACACACCTGTCTTTGCACTCTGCACTTTCATGTACATAGATCTATCCGTGAAGCCACTATCAAATCTGTGTATATTTCTATAATCCTAGGCTATTTTATTCAGATGTGTGTTTTGTAACTTGGTGTTTTATTCATATCCTTTTTTTTCATACTTAATGTGCAGTAGCCCAGTGGAGCAGCACCCACAATTTCATTGTTCTTTACAACTGTACAATGACAATAAAAGCCTATTCTATTCTATATCGATTAATCGATATTTTGCACCTGGCCCTAGCTACGATATCTTACCATGATATATTCATGGTACCACACTCCCTCTCATCATGCTGCTTAATTATTGATGGCTTTGAATTAAAAATTAACCCTTTGTTAAAATGCACACCATTCAAGCACATTACAAAGATATGAATCGAAATCCAGATGTCAAGCAGAATTCAGCTAGAATACACAGCTTTGATAACAAATCTTTTTACAGTGAGGTCTACCTTGACAAGTTTCAGCAGCTGATACAGGTCCTCCACCTCATCTCCCTCTGTCTCACTGTAGTTTCTGCTGGTGTCCAGGCTGGATCCCTGGATAGTGCATCTGTACAGTGGCAGGTTCATGGCTTCAGCATACAGCTCTATAGCTTGATGTCCCACTGTCTGATACATGTAGCTGTCCAGCTCATCTGTGGGATTGAGAAAAAGATGTTACAACCTAATATGACAAGCTATTATTCTTGTCTGAAAGTGGGGAGAAAGTGAAGTTGCAAGACACATTCTCTAAGACACATTTGTGATTTGATAAATACCACGTACAGGAAAATAATTTTAAAAATGAGCTACAATAAAAGGTCACAGTAAAAGGTGAAATGGTCCCAACTATCAAATTTCATGTTTCAGAGGTTTCACGGTTTTTTGAGGCAAACTAAAAACAAATGACCCCGTGCCTTAAACTTCACTGGTCTGATCCCAAGTGGATACAGTAAAACTAAATGGGAGAAGTAAAAGCAACACCACCCCAGTCTTCATTAACACCTCTTATATGGGCTTTACAAAGACCCTTACACCACAACTGCTCCAGTGGAGCTGCTCAGTGGCCAGTATAATTCTGAGTCACTAGGTCAGACTTACTGTATACTGGACAGCCTCCAGGTGTGAATAGGTTTAACTGTAGCTAGAACTAGACAGATACACAATATATTTGTGGCTGATAACCAAGACGACTGAACTACTGTTCCAATTTTAATAATGAAATTTCAGCCTAAAAACTCGCTGAGGACTTCCTTCTCACTTTCTCTTTGTGTTTCTGGCATTTTGCAAGGTTATGTGATAGAGATGGGCTGATGATCCGATATTTAGTATCAGTATTGGGTTTGATCCAGGCAAAAATGGCAAATCAGGTATCAGGAAGCAATAAGTGATAATAAAAACAGATGCATTAAAACAAAATAAACCAATAAACACTGCTTTAAACTGCTGGCAACATCTTTCCGTTGGTGGCTCTTCCTCACAGCTGTCCCTCTCGCTCTCTCGCTCCCTGTGTGTGTGTGTGTGTGTGTGTGTGCGTGCACGCGTGCGCAGGTGTGTGTAGTCTGCATGCAGAGATGTAATGTTAGAGGCAAGATGGTTGTTAACTCACTTTTTTTAGGATTGAGAAAAACGAGACAAATAAAGTATACCATTAAAAAACATCATTAAAAATAAATAGAAAGACAAAAATAAAACGGCAAACAGATAACTGATTTTATCTGTTCTGTGTATTTAACAATTTATAAAATCTTTCTAAAACTTTAGACTGACAGTGAACGTTCTTCCTGTAGAGAAGGCCTTTGTTGGATAGCTCCAGATAGGGCTAAAGCTTGTCTTCAGGAGAATAAAAATGCTCAGTAATTTGAAATAAATGGATTCAAGAGAAATTTACATCTCTTGGGCGCCTGTGGTGGTGAGGTGAGCTGTTAATTATTTAGGAAGTTATTACATTATTTTTTGAAGTGTTTTTTTTATGTCAGTACTCAGGTATAATAGAGCAGACATTTCTCCCAAGTTATTTCCTCAATCATTTCATGTTACAGAAAATGAATAAAATCTAAGTTAACTTTATGTTTGAGCTGTGAAGGAACACAGATGCCTGTGACTATTTATTAGGGCTTCATATTCTTAATATCAGACTCATCAAAATCATACTGCATATAAACTCACATCTTTTATAAATTTATTTTTCCTATGATGTTTTCACAAAGTTCAGACTGTTCTTTGCAATTTACTGACTTTTCTTTAGCCTGTGGCACTGCTGAGGTGTTAAGCCTGCTTCATGCTGCATTTCCCCTCTAGTCCGCCTTGGTCCGCGTACGCTTTGGACAAGCCCGGCACGCACGCAGCACTGTTCATGCTCACTTTTTTCATCTACCCAGGCCAAGTGGTTGACGCATGCGCACAGCCATCATTGGTAGTTTCACTCCCGCCTGATAGGTAGTGCCAAAGAGCTGATGCGCCAGGATTTTCACCAATGAAGAAACGCGAGAGCAACGCACATCAACACCAAACTTTCTCTTCAAATATAGAGTCCGTTTCCGCTGTTTGACTTCCCGGTTTTCACTCCTTTTCCACGAAGATGCTGCTGTCACTGTAAAAGAAAGTATGTATGTATGATTCATCCATTCGTCCATCCATCCATCTTCTTCCACTTAATCCTTTTCGGGTCGCGGGGGGGCTGGAGACTATCCCAGCATCTGTGGGCGAGAGGCAGGGTACACCCTGGACAGATCGCCAGTCCATCGCAGGGCCAACACAGAGAGACAGACAACCATTCACTTTCACATTCATACCTAAGGACAATTTAGAATCCCCCGTTTGATGCCGATTAACCTAACTTGCATGTTTTTGGCATGTGGGAGGAAACCGGAGAAATCCCGGAGTAAACCCACGCAGACACAGGGAGAACAAGCAAACTCCACACAGATCACTGTTGGTCAGGGGCTGGGATCGAACCCAGGATCCCCCGGCCAAGGGTGAGTTGCTGTGCTGCCACAGTGCTAACCACTCCGCCACCGTGCTGCCTGGACGATTCATGTATGTTTTAATTCCCGTTTTCCACCTTCTCGTTGCCTTCTTCATCTACTGATGTATGCTGTGTCAATATCGCCACCTCGTGAATGGGACGTTCAGTCTTGTGCATGCGCTTTTCAACGCATTCAGGTCATGGGCAGGCGGCATGGTCACAAAATTTGGGCTGCACGCGGTCATCTGCGGTCGGGCACTCCGGACACTAGCAGAGTGGAGATAACGATGTAAATTTCGTCACACAAGGTTTCCGGTTACACATACGCAGACAGCAGAGGTGTAGCATGAAGCAGGCTTTATGGAAGCCCAGGTGGCTTTGATAGCTGCCTTCAGCTCATCTGCATTGTTGGGTCTGGTCTCTCTCATCTTCCTCTTGACAATACTCTATAGATTCTCTACGGGGTTTAGATCAAGAGAGTTTGCTGGCCAGTCAAGCACAGTGATACTATGGTCATTAAACCAGGTACTGGTACTTCTGTCAGCTTCGCCAGGTGCCAAGTCTTGCTGGAAAATGAAATCAGCATCTCCATAAAGCTTGTCAGCAGAGGGAAGCATGAAGTGCTCTAAAATTTCCTGGTAGATGGCTACACTGACTTTGGACTTGATAAAACACAGTGGACTAGCACCAGCAGATGACATGGCTCCCTAAATCAGGTGCCAAGTTGTGTTATTTGGAAATCAAGGTCCCAGAGTTGAGACTCTAGAGCAGGGCCATTCAATTACAAAATCAGCTGGACCACAACTTGAAATCAAGACATGTAACTGGGCCGCACATGTTCAGCGATCTGATGAATATGACACATTTCAAACCAACACAGATCAATATGATGAAAAATGTGCACTTTTTATTCATTATCTTGGTTTTAAATATGTGCTTGGCACATGACAAAGGCATATCAAAAGTGCATAAAAATAATAACAGTGCTGGGGTTGAGCAGAACTTGAAGTAGTAGAAATATTTCTGCTCTTGAACAACAATTAAATAAATAGAATGGAAAAAAAAATAAAATTCTGTAACCATTTTGGTCACATCTTACTCAGGCATATCTCAAAGTGCATAAAAACTCAATGCGCACTGTTAGTAGTATTAACATTTGTTTCCCTTTTGAAATAAAATATACTACATCCTGGTTATAATTGACCTTGGCACATCACAAAGGGCATTTAGCTGAATAAAAAATGAACTGTCAAACACTTCAGTGCGCAAACCCCCCAAGAAAAGACTGATAACATTAACAAACATTGCACATCCATTTTGTGGTTTGTTTTGTTACCACTCTCTCCTGAGATCCTTTGGGGAAGTTTGTCCAGAAAGCCAGGTGTTTCTCAGTGTGGTGCCTTCGGACATTGTACTCTTTTAGCACCCCGATACACTCGTAGCAGATTAAACACAGCGGTTTGGCATTTGAAGCTGAAGATAAAATGAACAAATACTTGTCGGAACAGGCAGGGTTAAACCGACGATTTTCATTGTCAATTTTATACTTCAGAGTTGTCAGTGACGTTTTAGGCTTGGTATCTTGCTACTAGCACTGTTAGCCACAGTCATGGAGCCCACACTTCAAAACAAATGCACTGCATTGTGGGTTGACGGTTGCTAAGCTACGCGGAGTGTTGCATTTATGGTCTGTAGTAATTAATGGATTTCTACAATTCTGTGAAATGTGCTGGCCTTTGCTTCTCTGGCTGGACTACAGACTGGGCCTGGGCCACTCGGAGGTTGGTTCTGGACCGCATGTGGCCCATAGGCCACCAATAAAGTAAAGAGTGGAGAGATACAGAATCCAAGTTGCTTGAGGCCTAGTGTGAAGTTTCTACAGTCAGTGAAAATCCGGGGAGCCATGTCATCTGCTGGCATTGATCCACTGTTATTAATTCCAAATTCAGTGCAGCCATCTACAGGAATTTTTAGAGCATTTCATGCTTCCTCTGCTGACAAGCTTTATAGAAATGGTGATTTCATTTTCCAACAGGACTTGGCACCTGCCCACACTGCCAAAAGTACCAGTACCTGGTTTAATGACCATGGTACGTATCACTATTTGACCTACTGTTATTATGATGGGCTGTACTACAATTTATAAATGCCACCACATTTCCCAACTTTAGTTTGTTTTGTTGTTGTTTTTAACTTGATCTTTCCATAACGTTGGTGTCCAAAACTCCAAACACAATATTATAAAACAAAATTACTGATCCAACCATAGAATAGAACAGAATAGGCTTTATTGTCATTGTACAGTTATACAGTACAACTGTACAATGAATACAAAAAGAATTTCATGGGAGTCCATGGACTGTTCTGCAGGGTAACTGATTAAGATGGGAATGACTGAAGCGAGTGAGTACAAATTAGCCACTTAACATCTCAGCAGATGTCCAAAATGTTCATTGGTGCAACAGGTTTCTACATGATAACTTAGCTATTGCTCTTTCTGTATCAGAATGCTAAAAGTGACACTTAACCAAAAATCAAGTTTCTTTTTCTTGTTAACATATCTGCAACATGTTTTTTATGACTTACAAGACACATCAAGAGCAAAATTACTCAAATGGCCAATGTATCTGTTTTTTGCTTTAAAGTTCTACTTAAGCCTCGCCCCCTGAAAAAAGCTGAATTTGGACGGAAAGTTTTTGGTGATGCAACTGTAGCGGGTCTGTAGTGTTGAGCCAATCAGGACTCTCTGGCCTCACTGAAGTTAGCCTCCAGGCCCAGTTAGCATTTTGGCCTGCTGGTTTGAAAACTTGACCCAAATAACAAGGGGGGGCTGAAAAGTTCATAGTGGTCAAATTTGACCAAATGTGGTTCATTTTTCAACATAGTCTCCCCTTCGGTCCACAAACTTCTCCCATCGGTGTTGCAGCGCTTGGATCCCTGCGGCTGAAAAAAAATAAACCACATTTCGTCAAATTTGACCACTATGAACTTTTCAGCTCCCCCCCGCCCCCATAAGATTGGTTTAACCATTAAACGGCATTTAAGGCCCAATGCCGTTTTAGTCATTATCCTGGGACACCGTGCATGCAACTGGGCTTGTCCTTCAACTAGAAAATGTTTTTATCACAGGTTTTATTCTGTTTAATGTAGCAGAATCAGAATCAGAATCAGCTTTATTGCCAAGTATATTTATTTTAGCATTGGCCAACACTAGCCTTGTAGGATGTGGGTGGACAGATCCTGGCATTTAGAAGAGGAAAAGTGAAAAGATTTTGACATGTATCTTCAAGACAACGAAACATTTTTTTGTAGAAAAAATGGCATAAGATACCACTTTAGAAAATGTAGATTTGTATTTATAGGGGATTTATATCCATTGGAGTGCGTCTTTAATACATGCCAAATGCGTTGTGTTACTGGTGTATATACAGTCGTGAAAAATATATGACACCCTGTATAAGCCTGTTCGTTTTTTAACATATTTGGACATATGGATATTTAATATCAATGTTAAAAATACTGGGAGATTCATGTAATACAACTAAAATGAATTAAAGTCTTTTTTCAATTTTTCTGTAAAATGTAATTCTAAACAAATAGTGAGGAAAAAATTAGGACACCCCCATCTTTTTTAGGACACCCCCACATTTATTCCCCTTAAAATGGCTAAAATAAATTTTTAAAAATTAAAATAAAAACAAGGTTAGAAATCGATATGTAAACATTTCTTAATAAAGAACTGAATATTTAAAGGGGTGTCCACATTTTTTCACATGACTGTGGACAAAGGTTGTTTGCTATTGCAGTACCACCACCATTAAACACTGCATGTCATATTCAATGGGCATCAATGCTACTTTATATATAAAATACACATTGAATTAACTTTTTTCCCCATTTCATATAAAATACACAAAAAGAGTCACATTAAAATTATTAAAAGCTATGTGGACTGGATGGCATTTGAAGGCATAGACCTTGGCGGTCCAATCCCTGGTTTACTTAAACTAGGTTTGGAACACAAATACATTTAGTATGTAAAGTCATGCAGTACTTTGTTCATCTGCAGTTTTATGTAGTCCACAAAAGTGCAGCTGGCTGGCCCACATAGCACAGCAGAGCCTGTAGATCACAGCTAAACCCCGGCAGAGCCTGCTACGCACCTGTGTGGGCAGGATGGAGGTTAGCCAGAGCGACGATCCGGTGTCCAGCAGCAACACACTGCATCATGTTGTAGCAGCTGTCTTTGCCCCCACTGGGAACAAAAAAAAAAACCCCACAGAGACAAAATACGATGTGATGTGTTTTAACCACTAAAATGCAAAAACATACATTACTATAAGTTTTCGAATTACACATTAAATTACGGTAACTGTATGCTTTTATTGTAGTTTTAGAACGAATCAGTCTTTTACATGATGTGCATCTTCGGTTCAAGCTTTGACTAAACCCTTAAGTGACATTCAGCTTTCGTGAAAAGGTACTGAAGAAATGTTTAAAGTAACTACACGTGATTACCTTATTAACGCAACAACTTTCATTGCCTTAGATTTTCTTAACGTTTGTATCGGTGCACTGTATCGCTGCCTAGATAGCAGTGAATGAAAATGTACACAAAAAAAAAATACATGTGAGCGCTACACTTCCGGGATGTTGAAGGACCCCTTTCACCAGATTTAGCTGTCCACGAAATGCCTGAGTGAAAACCCGTCCTTCTTTGTCAAGCCCTCTGTCTTTCTAATTTTTATTATCAGTAATTATTTTACTGTCTGCTATATCAACCTAGACCTTTTTCTTTTAATTTTATTTAATTATCTGTTGTTTTATCAAAACAGTTTTTATTGTTTTTGTACAGACAAATACAAGTTTGATTTCTTTCTTTCTTTCTTTCTTTCTGTCTTTCTTTCTTTCTTTCTTTCTTAGTTCCAGCTGATTGTTGTAGTATCAGGTGAATTATATGGGTAGGAACCTCGTGTAAGTCTGGCTTGTTGCTAGGGGACACTCTTCAATAAAGGACTGGGAGCTGATAGGGTGCCTCTGTGAGTTGTCCTGTCTAAAGATGCCTTCACACCAAACCTGAACGGGCAGCACGAATACATGCAAAGTCAATGGGAAGAGGCAAGCACGTGCAAAATCATGCATTCGCACATTCACGTCCAAGGGATAGCACTAGCTTTGAGATTCTGACTGTCATGATTAAGCTGACAGCTCACGTGCACGATACTAGCACAGGACGGAACCACACAAGGGGGGAACATTCAACAGTTTTATTAAATATCGAAAACGGCACACAGTTAGATAAACAGCCACTCGCCAGAAGATCAATCCACCTGTGGAGAGAAAGCGAGAGCTATCAGCGGAGAAGTGGAGTAGGGATTATGGAAGAGCCAAATTACCACTTACTCGGGACTCCGGGAGAGGACCGGCAGGACTCCAGCAAGGAATAGACAAACCAGTAAGGTAAGGGGGAATGAGCTAGTAGTGCCTGACGGGTGAAGATCCGTTGCTGAGGATATGGTGAGGTGGCAGGAGAGTGCGCGCAGTGTCGAGACACACCCGCACGATGGCGGCAACCTGTAAGGAGAGAAAAAGGCAAAGGTTAGACAGCATGCCTAATCTTAGCAAAATACGACCTGCTTGCCTAAATTTAGGGCAGTATACCCAGACGATCCAGCGTTGACTGCGCGGAGGAAGCCTCCTTAAATACTCTGGCTAATGAGCGGGCGCAGGTGTATCCTCTGCCTCAGGTGCAGTGATGAATTGACAAAGGTGCGGCAGGAGGGGAGGGGCATGCTCTCGCTGCCCATGACAGGGCCCCCCCTTCTAGGAGCGTCTCCTGGCGGTCCAGAGGGCTTCTCTGAGTGAGTTCGGTGGAAGGCCCGGAGCATCTCCTTCTCCAGAACCCGCGACAAGGTGGTCCAAGATCGTTCCTCTGGGCCGTAGCCCTCCCAGTCCACCAGGTACTACAACCCCTGGCCCCTACAGCGAACCATTGATAATTCGGGGAGGAGGAGGTGGCTTCGGGGGGGGGGGGATGCAGAGAGGACTGACCGAGAGGGGTTTAAGGTAAGATAAGATAAGATAAGCCTTTATTAGTCCCACAATGGGGAAATTCCAGGATTGCAACAGCACAGGGATAGCAACACTCAGAGCAACAATCAGAAGGCAAGAAAAAAACAAGAACAGCTAGTATACATATGTACATATTACTATAAATATATATATATATATATATATATATATATATATATATATATATATATAGAGAGAGAGAGAGAGAGAGAGAGAGAGAGAGACACAGTGCGGAGCATTGTGGTTGGTGAATGTGCAGCAGAAAGTCTAAGCTCTCTCTCCCTCTGCAGGTGCGGCGGGCCAACTGGATGTCTTTGGGCATGATGGTGGTGACCCTCTTGGCGTGGATGGCGCACAGGTTGGTGTCCACGAAGAGACCCACCAGGTAGGCCTCGCTGGCCTCCTGCAGAGCCATGACGGCGGAGCTCTGGAAGCGCAGGTCGGTCTTGAAGTCCTGAGCGATCTCCCTCACCAGGCGCTGGAAGGGCAGCCTACGGATGAGCAGCTCTGTGGATTTCTGGTAGCGACGGATCTCTCTCAGAGCCACGGTACCGGGCCTGTAATGGTGAGGCTTCTTCACTCCGCCGGTGGCTGGACCGCTTTTTCGAGCAGCCTTGGTGGCTAGCTGCTTCCTGGGGGGCTTTTTCCTCCAGTAGATTTACGGGCGGTCTGCTTGGTTCTTGCCATCGCTCTTTATTATTCTGTCTTATATTTCTTGCACGCTGCCTAAACTCCAGCCCGGCACCCATGTCGTTTTCGCCACAGTTCCTCGGCATGTCGAGCTTCTCCATTAGCACCGGGTGGTGGTTGGAGCTAGCTAGCCAGCTAGCTAGCTCTTCCCTGCTGTATCATCCCCCGCTGCAAACAGTGGCTCCGTCCGCCGACTCGGGAGACCCTTGGGGCGATCTGTGTGTCCGTGATATATATATAGAGTGAAAGGTGTAGAAAGAAGAAGGAAGATAAGAAAAAGGCAGTTGCAAACGGCAGCCAACTCGTGTGGCGCCGCTGGTCCAGCGGAACCGGAACCGGAAAAAAAAAAATGTGGGAAACGTGGAAAGTGGGGTTTACCTGTAGAGTAGATGGAAGTTTCAGCTGAACCAATGCGTCGCTGACGATCAGGGAGATGGGAAACGGACCCAGAAAGCAGGGGGACAGCTTCTTGGATTTCTCCTTCAACGGAATCTGACTCGCCGCCAGCCAGACTTGCTGTCCCACGGCGTACTTAGGGGCCGGGACCCGCTTCCTGTCAGCGGCGGCCCAGGTGCGTTCCGTGGTACGTGCCAGGGCAGCCCGGGTAGACCTCCAGACGCGTCGGCAGCGACGGGCATGTGCCTCTACGGACGGAACCGCCACCTCCCTCTCGGTCATGGGAAGAAGAGGCGGGTTGTAGCCCAGGGCCGCCTCGAAGGGGGTGAGTCCAGTGGCCATGGAAACGGCCGAGTTGAGGGAATACTCCACCCAGGTCAGGTGTGTGCTCCATGAAGCCGGGTTTTCAGCTGCTACGCACCACAGGGTGGCCTCCAGGGACTGATTGGTACGCTCCGCCTGCTCGTTGCTCTGACGATGGTTCCCGGAAGAGAGACTCACTGTCGTGCCCAGTGTCTGACAAAAGGCCCTCCAGACCTGGGACGTAAACTGTGGACCCCGGTCAGACACAATGTCAATGGGGATGCTGTGGACCTTGATCACGTGGTCTGTCAATTGTACTGCCGTGTCCAAGGCAGAGGGGAGCTTCGTGAGGGCCACCAAATGCACCGCTTTGGAGAAGTGATCCACGATAGTAAGAATAACAGTCTTCCCACGGGAGGGGGGGGGGGGGGTCCGGTCACAAAGTCCACAGCGATATGAGACCAGCAATGACCCGGGGTGGGAAGGGGGTGGAGGAGTCCCGAGGGGGGAGAGGAGTCAGATTTCCCCCTGACGCAGGTTTGGCAAGCCCTGACGTAATCCTGTGCGTCCCGCCGCACCATGGGCCACCAGAATGCCTGCTGGATGAAGTCCACAGAGCGAGCGATGCCAGGATGGCAGGCGAAACGGCGGGTATGGGCCCACTGGAGAATGTCACTGCGGAGGGTGGCTGGGACGTAGAGGCGATTCTGGGGGCACCCTACTGGCACGGGCTTCCGGGACTGGGCCTGCTGGACCCTCTGCTCAATGTCCCAAGTAAGGGCACCAAGGACGTACAAAGGTGGGATGATCGTTTGCGGGGGGGGGGGGGTCTATCTCCCCGGAATCAAACTGGCACAATAGCGCGTCCAGTTTGACATTCCGGGTACCAGGCTGGTAAGTGATAGTGAAATTAAACCGCTGGAAGAATAAAGACCAGAGAGCCTGCCTGGCATTTAATCGGCGGGCCAACAGTAAGTATTCAAGATTCTTTTGGTCGGTCCACACGATGATAGGGTGAATGGCACCCTCCAACCAATGTCTGCACTCCTCCAGTGCCAACTTAATGGCCAGCAGCTCTCTGTCCCCCACGTCATAATTTCTCTCAGCCAGCGTAAGCTGACGAGAGAAAAATGTGCATGGGTGGAGCTTCTGATCCGAGGACGTGCGCTGTGACAGCACAGCGCCAACCCCTGTGTCAGATGTGTCCACCTCGAGGACAAACTGGAGCTGCGTGTCAACCTGTGCCAAGATGGGTGTGTCCGTGAACAGGCATTTTAATTTGTTAAATGCCTGTTCTGCTGCCTCGGTCCAGCGAAAGGGGACCTTAATGGAGGTCAGCTGAGTCAAAGGCAGTGCCACCCCACTATAGTTCCTTATGAACCGGCAATAAAAGTTTGCAAACCCAAGGAAGCGTTGGCGCTCCCTACGGGAGTGGGGAGTTGGCCAATCCAGCACTGCCTTCACCTTGGCCAGGTCGGCAATCAGTCTCCCTTCGGCTATTATGAAGCCCAAGAAGGTGATGGATGGTGTTGAAAATTCACACTTCTCGGCTTTGACGTAGAGCCGGTTCTCCAGGAGCCATTGTAGAGTGGCCCTTACATGGGCTTCATGTTCTTCTGGCGAGCGGGAGAAAATTAAAATGTCATCCAAATACACAAACACGAATTGATATAGCATATCATGGAGGACGTCGTTAATTCACCACTGGAAGACGGCGGGGGCGTTAGTGAGCCCAAAGGGCATCATCAGATACTCAAACTGCCACTGGTGTGTCTTAAATGCCGTCTTCCACTCATTGCCCTCGCGATTGCGGACCAAATGATACGTGTTCCTGAGATCCAATTTGGTGAACATCCGTGAGCGCTGAAGGAGCTCAAACACTGAATTGATTAAGGGTAGAGGGTACTTGTCCTTAATGGTAATTGCGTTAAGCTCCCGGTAGTCAATGCATGGGCACAGCAAGCCATCCTTCTTTCCACCAAAGAAGCCAGAGATGGCCAAATTAGGCCGGCGTTCAGGGACTCCTTTATATACCTCTCCATCACCTCCCTCTCCGGCCCAGAAATGCTGTGCAGCTGGCTGGACAGCAGCCTCACCCCCGGGATGAGGTCTATGGCACAGTCATAAGAGTGGTGAGGCAGCAGCGACAACGTTCTAGACCTGCTAAAAACCTCTCCAAGATCAGGATAAGCCCGGGGAACAAGGCTGAGGTCCAGCGGTTTGACCGGGGAGAGGGAGACGGATAGAGAGGGGGAGCACTCCGCTGAGCGCATACAGTGGGCCATGCAAAAGGGGCTCCAGGAGAAGATGGTGTTTTGGACTCAATTTATCATAGGGTTACGCCTCCAGAGCCATGGATACCCAAGGACCACCGAGAAAGAAGAAAAAGGGAGAACTAAGAAAGTTTGTTACTCCCGGTGGTTCCCGGAAAGGAGGATGGAGACCGGCACCTTGCTACATGTGACTACCGCAACCTCCCGGCCAGATATGGTTGTGATTTTCTGATCACGGGGCAATATACGTGTGGGAATACCCACCTGCTTAACGAATTCAGCAGACACAAAATTACCCTCCGACCCCGAGTCAACCAGCACCTTAACTCTCCTCTTGACCCCCGGCAGCTGCACGAGGGCTGAGATAGACAAATTACCGGGGGGAGCATTTTTAGTCCCGCCCGCTAGACCCCCCATGGTTACTGACAGGTTGCGTCTTTTAGGCCGCTGGCAGTACGCGCATGCGCCAGCCTCTCACCTTCGCCAGCGCTCATTGTCGGTCAAATACCAAGAGAGCTTCACCAGCTTGAGCAAGGAGACGGCGCCGCCAGTGTCAGTAAGTATGGTGGGTTCCCGCGTGGTGCGCGGGTGAGAAGAGGACTCACGCTCACGGTGCCGGTTAGCCAACAACTTGAGCTATAAGATCTTCGAGGGTCTTAGGGACAGGGTGAACTGCCAAATCGTCCCGCAGCTGTTCGTTCATCCCGTGGAGGAATGCACTGCGCAAGGCAATTTCATTCCACCCTGAGTCTGCAGCAACAACTTGGAACTCCACCGAATACTCGGCTGCTGACCAGGTGCCCTGGAGGAGCATCAATAGGCGGCTCAACACATTGCCCTCACTCTCGGACCGATCGAACGCGCAAGTGAAGGCGTCAACTAACTGGCTGAACGTATAGCGCCGCCCCTTGGGGTTGTCTAGCATGGAGCGTGCCCAATCAAGGGCTCAGTCCCTAAGTAACAGTGTAAAAAACTGTATCTTGGCTGTATCTCCCGGGTACTCCTCCTCGACCTGCTCCAAATACATACGTACCTGGATTAAGAAACTCTTACATTTCCCCACCTCCCCCGCGTACGGGGAAGGCGTGGGGATGGAAGTGGTACACCGCACCGTAGCACGGGGAGCAGGCTGAGGAGGCGGAGCCGGGGGAGACAATTGAGACCAAAGCTGGATTAGGTTCACAACCTGTTGTGTCAACACAGCGAGCTGGTGCTCGGTCACTGACAAGTGATCCAGAGCTGACAGCTCCTGTGATGAAGCACCGGCTGAGCAATCATCCAGGCTGGCTCGTTCTGTCATGATTAAGCTGACAGCTCACGTGCACGATGCTAGCACAGGACGGAACCACACAAGGGGGGAACGTTCAACAGTTTATTAAATATAGAAAACAGCGCACAGTTAGATAAACAGCCACTCACCAGAAGATCAATCCACCTGTGGAGAGAAAGCGAGAGCTGTCAGTGGAGAAGTGGAGTAGGCAGTATGGAGTATGGAAGAGCCAAATTATCAATTACTCGGGACGCCGGGAGAGGATGTGTCCTTTGCCTCAGGTGCAGTGATGAATTGATGAAGGTGCAGCAGGAGGGGAGGGGCGCACTCTCGCTGCCCATGACACTGACGTCATTGAAGTAAAAGTATCAACACTGGAGAGTAAACTAGTTTGAAAATGAGACTGCCACTCACGTGGAGACAGAAGGACTGGGAGCTCTTCAGCTGAATCGGGATGTCGGGGTTATTTACCCACGGATTCCTGCCATGGACGTGTTAATAAGGTTAGCAAGCTAGCAACGGAAACACCCATCATCTTGTAAAGTTTTGGAGACAGGTACAACTTTTTCAGGTGAGTTCCCCATTGGATAATGTAAATCTATGCATGACATTATTTTGAGGATTTCCACAACAGGTTGAACACTGCTGCAGAAGTTATAAAGGCAACTTCGCCTGTCTGCATCTCACTCAGATGCTTCGAAAGCACTTAGCTGTACTGAGCAGTGATACGCCCAAATCGAGAAGGAGGTTCTCGCCTTAACATGGGCATGTGAAAGGTTTGCAGAGTTTCTTATTGGGAAAAGCTTTCACATTGAGACAGACCATAAACCTTTAGTTCCACTGTTAGGTTCAATAAGTTTAGATGAACTCCCACCACACGTTCCACATTTGTGCATGAAGCTGATGAGGTTTTCCTTCTCTATATGTCATGTGGCCGGTGAAGACACTGCAACAGCAGATGTTCTCTCCAGAGCACCTGTTAGCAGCACATCAGATGAGTTGCAAGAGGAGGAAATCAACTTGTACGATGACTCAGTTATTGTAAGCCTACCTGCTACAGAAAAGAGGCTCAGAGAAATCCAGACACACCAAGACAACAACACCATTCTTCAACAGTTGAAAAAGTTCTGTGCAGAATGGTGGCCAGATAAGTTCTCAATTGAAAGAGCATTTCAGTCCTACATCCCATTCTCTGGTGAGCTCACAGTTCACAATGGTTTGCTTCTATATGGCAGCAGAAAAGTAATTCCAGCTTCACTCAGAGCAGACATACTCTCGAAACTGCATGAGGGTCACCTGGGGATGTAGAGAGAGAGCTGAACAGTCGACGTGGTGGCCAGGCCTCAGCAAAGAGCTAACAAAAATGACAGAGAACTGTGACACATGGCCATGAAAGAACAAATTTTAGAAAAACAATGCTACCTACTGAGTTTCCATCATGACCATGGTCCAAGGTAGGAACAGATTTGTTTCAGTTTGACGAGAAACAGTATTTGGTCATAACAGACTACTTCTCTAGATATTTTGAAGTGGCAAAGCTGACATTCACAACATCAGAAGCAGTGACTGAACACTTCAAATCTATCTTTGCACGTCATGGGATTCTTGAAGAGGTTCATTCAGATAATGGATCACAGTTTGCCTCTGAACCCTTCAGAAAGTTTGCACAGGATTGGAGCTTCAGGCATGTGAGATCCAGTCCCCATTTTCCGCAGAGTAACGGAGAGGCAGAATGGGCCGTGAGGACAATAAAGTGTCTTCTAAAAATCCACAGACCCTTAACTCGCTCTCATGGCTTATCGCTCTGCACCTTTTTCTAATGGATACAGTCCTTCAGAATTGCTCATGGGCAGGAAAATTAGAACAACTGATCCTGTCATTCCATCTCAGCTCAATCCAAGATGTGCAGACATGAAAAGACTGAAAACAACTGAACAAAAATACAGACAGAAACTGCAACAGAACTACAATCACAGACACAGAGCTCATGACATGCCACACCTGCAAACTAGAGACAAAGTGTGGGTGAAGGGCATGCAAGAGAGAGGCACAGTAGTTTCTGGTGCAGAAACACCAAGGTCCTACATCATCGAGACACCTAGGGGAAAAAAGAACTGAATATTTAAAGGGGTGTCTGTGATGAAGGGTTTATTGTGAAATGTGGTGTGATGACGCCACCTTCCAGGTGCGCCACCACACCACCCTATAAGTGGGGGCGTCCACCATTTTGGGCTCTCTTGCCTGGATGCCCCACACTGTGAAGCACCTGATGTATTGCAACCTGAATTATAACAAAGTCACGTTCTAGTGTGACCTCTCGTCTGCCTCCCTTCGTGCCAGGTTTACAGAGATAACATTTTGGCGACTGAGAATTAACCAATGGAGGGGTGTGTAACTCCACTGCGGCCTTTTATGGAGCTTCCCGGTGTTACACCGCGCTCTCGCCAGTCATCAGCGCCAGCGGCGTGCATACCTGCGCCTCATCAGCATCAGCCCATATAAACCCCTCTGCCTTCTGCTTCGGCCTGGAGTCGTCTGCTTGACAATGCTCCCAAATCTCCAGCGCCTGTCCGGTTCATTACCGACCAGCGCATCGCTCTCCTAACATGTAAGCTGCTCAATTCATCTTACCTTCTCTCCAGCTTCTCCCCTGTGCACAGGTGGATCTCCAGGGCGGCGGAATTCCCCCTCCTCGCCTCTCCTCAGCCACTCTCTCGTCAGCTCGTCGAGAGCGTGCAGCCGCACTGTCCTCCAGGCTACAGCTGCATCGCCAACGCCAGCCACCTTCTCGCCTGCACGTAAGCAGCACATTGTGGTTATTTTCCCACGGGACGTGTGACTATAGCTAACTCCCTGTTCTGCTCTGTCCTCAGGGTTACCTGGCTGCACGGCGAGCTGTTCTGCTCTTGACGCACGCTGTCCACCCACACCACATCCACTCCTCCATTCACGCACCCAAACACCACCTGTTATTGGTAATAAAAGCCTTAAATCTTCCCGAGCCTGTGTGTGTGTTCCCTGAGCCCATCATTATGTCACCCGGGGAGCCACCTGTCCCATGGCCCCGCTGGATGGGGGCTTTTGAAATCTACCTCACAGCATTGGACCGAGGAAAGCTGGATAAGGTGAGGACATAGGCGTTACTTGTCCACAACCTTGGCATCAAAGGTCAGAGGATTCTGCGAATGCTCGGCACGGCGGACTCATACGAGGAAGTCGTGGAGCTAATAGCTAACCACCTCACCACTCCGGAAAGTGTGATGGTACGGCAGATTCTGTTTCGCCAGAGACAGCAGGGAGTCGGTGAGTCCATTCAACAGTTTGTCGCTGACCTAAGAGTTAGCCAGTGTGTGCCATTTTGGGCCATTAGAGGATGAGATGGTACGGGACCAGTTAGCCGAGCATGCGTGTAGTGAAGCGATTAGGGCTAGGTTGCTAATGGTGCCAAATGACTTAGTGCTAGCTGCGGCAGTTCAGCTAGCTTTGCAGCTAGAGGCCGCGGATATGCTAACTTTGGAGCAAAATGGGTGCCAGTTTTAGAAGACACCAGAAGGAACAATATTGGCGAATGCAATGGACTCAGATGTCGAAGGGAGCATGATGGCTGACTACGAGGCGTATGCAGTGAGCTGTAGGTCTGCTCTGAAGGACCCCGTCTGCGGGGGTTGTGGGTCCCCGATGCATCAGTATTGTGCGTGAGCATGCCCAGCAAGAGGGAAGTGGTGCAGCAAGTGTGGGCGCATGAATCATTTCGCCAGAATGTGTCGGTCCACAGCATCGTGGAGCCCTCCAAGTAGACCAGCCCACTTGCCTATGATGACCATCCACTCTTTGGCCACTAATACCGATGGGCTTTCCTACTGCATGGTGGAACTGGATGGTGTAGCTTTGCCATTGATACTCGACACGGCGGCGGTACGGTTGGTGCTAAATTGGGCCATGGTAAAGAAGTTTTTTCCGCACTACAGGATTAGGAAGAACCCAGCACTGCTGTATGGCTATGGTGGTAATAGACTATGCATTGTCGGGACTGTGGTGTTGACTGCCCGCTACAACACCGAGGCAGTGCGTGACTTCACGTTCCAGGTGGCATTGCATGGCAACAACATTATGGGGTGTGACTTGTTTTATGGACTGGGGTTCACTATTAAGGACAGTGCTGGGTTTGAGTGGTCCAGATCTGGGCAGTGGAGATCGCCGGTCCCGGTGGATGACGTCGTAGTGTGGAATGAGGCACCCGCTGACGATGCCGGAACTGAAGCACAGGTTTCTGACACTCAGGAGGACAACGGCTCAATGGAGGAACCAGACGACTCCAGTGTCCGCACTCGGCCAGCTGTTTTGGGAGTGACCAAGCTAGCAAGAGAAGGGTCTGTTCCGATGGGTGTTGCCGAGGAAGCATCGGATGTTGGTGAAGGTGGTGGGAGACCCAATCTCCTGTGTTTCGACGATTGGCCCTGGTCCTGCAGGCCTGTTGCCTCCAGGGGCGCGTCCACTATAGGGCTGCCGCAGGGCCCTCCCGGCAGACCCTCCTTTGCCATGGGAAACTGGGAAAGAGAGACTGTGGACACTTTAAGTTGGAGCACGGCCAGTATTATAGGTAAAGTGGCAGAATAAACCACTTGGCTGTGTGGGTCAGGTGGCAGTCTACCCACCGGCCCTAGTTCCTGAGTTTGTTGTTGTTTTTATATATTTATTTGGGGTTTTGTCTACTAAATTTGGGTGGGTTTTAATTAGATGTGTTTTTCTGCTTTATGGGGGGGGGGGGTGATGAAGGGTTTATTGTGAAATGTGGTGTGATGACGCCACCTTCCAGGTGCGCCACCACACCGCCCTATATTTTGGGCCCTCTTGCCTGGACGCCTCACACTGTGAAGCACCTGCTGTATTGCAACCTGAATTATAATAAAGTCCTGTTCTAGTGCAACCTCTCGTCTGCCTCCCTTCATGCTAGGTTTACAGACATAACAGTGTCCAAATTTTTTCACATGACTGTACCCCTGTGGTAACGGAAACATCTACCGAGTCTGAGACAACACCTGAAAATAACACTTCTGGTATGCTCACTGAAACCATTACACCTGAGGTTCAGCCCGAGAGCAGTCAGCAGACCCCAGTGTGCAAGAGTCACTTTCCACAAAGAACCAGAGTACCCCCAGCGTACCTGAAAGACTTTGTTTGCGTTTAGTCAGGAACTGAGTGAGCAACGGGGCAGAATAATCTCCACACTTAGATGGAGAGTTTTGGCAGTCTACCCCATCACTCATCGAAAGAACAGTAGTATAATGTTGAATCCTTTGAGAAGAAATGTTGTTGTTTTGAATTGTTATAATGTTTACTGAACAGGTAGAGAACAGGTTTCATTGTTGTCATAAGAGTTAAGGTGAAAGAGCTCAAATATTTGCATCGCCATAGCTGAAAAGCATTTTGTTGTTTACAGAAATATTTGTTTACATAAGTTTTCAGTAGCCTACATTAAGCTAAGAGATAAGAGAAGTTGTAAGCTTTAGCAAAGGTTATATAAGTAATAAGCTATAAGTAGTGACGCTGTGGAAACCCTTAAGTTGATGCATCATTATTTGTTGCACACAGAGGTAACTGTTACTGTTACTGTTTCACCAGGATATGTACCTGTCTTGTAAGAAAAGGGGGATGTAGTGTCAGGTGCATTATATGGGTAGGAACCCTGGGTAAGTGTAGCTTGTTGCTAAGGGACACTCTTCAATAAAGGACTGGGAGCTGACATGCTGAGTCTGTTAGGCCTTTTCCACCAAGATGGTTCCAGTGCTTAACTGGAGCCAGAGCCTAACTCGACACCAGTTCTTTGGTTTTTGACCGGCTAAGCACTAGTCCCAGGCTCTCAGAAGTGGTGCTAACCTGGCCCCCAACTCCTACCTGGGCCAGAGGTGAGAATCAGTTGACATTGTTAACGTCCACTGCCGTGGGTGTGGTTAACTGACCAGCTTCAAAACATTACTGACCGCCATGTTGCATTCCAAACAGCAGTGGATTCCAAAACCAAACAGATTTGGAGCGAAGAGGGGACACATTTCCTGGCTCTGTCCCTGGCTCTATGGACATGAGCAGAAGTACAAGATAAACTGGAGGGGGTCACTTGGACAAAGCCCATTTTGATCAGATGAACTGTTTTGGGGGATAGGCCAGCCAACTGGGACCATCCTAACTGCTATGGATGAGTTGTACAAACTGCTCAAAACGCTACTGGTAAGTGTATTGTCTTTAAAATGCCAAAAGTTAACAAATATATATATATCCACTTGTATTGATATGTAACGATCAAAGTGCGGATATTTTTTACTCACTCTTGTGCCTGTAGTATTTTCCGTTAGCTATGCTAACAAGCTAACAGTGCTTTTACCACAACCAAACGTTTCTCCTCGCCATAAAGAAATGCTCGTTTGAGAAAACTAGAACAAAAATCTTAGCATCTTACAGAATACTTTGTCAGATATCCAGTGCAAAATACGCTACATTTGTTTTGTATCAATACTGTTTATTGTTGTACCAAATGACATGACGTCGCCATATATCTTGAAATGCTCATTTGAGAAAACTAGATGTAACCCAGTGTAAAAACGTGACTAGAATTATGAATGTCGATACCGCTTTAAGAACAAGGGGGGTACTACACCTAGGGTGAGTGGGTGCTACACAAAAATCTGGCGAGCGCAGCCAGGAGCCTGGAGCGTTGCACAACAGATGAGGATTCTGTTTTGACCCCTGACTAAACAGTTTATATACTGCCAAAATGGATTTTGTGGGAAAACATGGTGTTAAAATCCCTAATGCAGTCATTGTCAGTGGTGTTGTTGATAAAGAGAAAGACACAGACATTTTTGAGTTTCTAGAGCAACATGGCACTATTCGTAGGGTGCTTAGCATTAATGATAACTCATCTGACTTTGACAAAAGTCATATTGTAGAGTTTGAGTCTGGATTAGGCATTGAAGCATTAGCACATACGTTGCCGTGCTCTTTTCCATCCACTGACAATCCTGAGGTTAAGTACTGCATTCAAGCTCTAACTGATGTCTACACTAAAACTGTAGGGGGCAGTGTTACTGAGGCTTATCTTAGCAACTTGAGGGGTTTAGCTAAGCTAAGTGGAAAAGGTTTTGAAGAGGTATTGCGGGAGGTCATGTCCACAATAGGGAAGTCTATTGAAGCTGCTGAGACAGCTGAAACGGTCGCTGCTGATGTTGATCCTGCTTTCCCTACTGTAGAACCCACACAAAGTGGAGTCTCTCCTCCACTCCAAGTTGAAGTGCCTCGCATCCCTTTTCCAAAGCCCTCTTAGACCAAACTTAACACCTCAAATGTTGAGTCCAGCCGATTTTAACCCACCCGAGGTTCAGAAAATCATAGTTGAGCATGTCATAAAAATGCAGAGAAGCCGTCAAACGCCCATTCCTCTTTGAGAATCAGAGCTTTCTCTGGCAAAACGCCAAGACCGTATACTGAAGCTGATTATGAAACGTGGCGTTCACATGTTGACCTGATGATAGAAGATACTTCTTTGTCTGACTTGGAAAAATCTCGCAAGATCTTTGAAAGTCTTCTTACTCCTGCGTCTGATGTTATTCGCCCTCTTGGGCCTGAAGCCACCTCTGCCGACTATCTTAAGCTATTGGACTCAGCTTTCGAGACTGCTGAAGACGGTGAGGAACTGCTTGTGCGATTCATGAACACTTTTCAAGATTATGGAGAAAAACCCTCTGCATATCTGCATCGTTTGCAGGTGGCGCTCAATCTCACATTGCGTAGAGGCGGTCTAGAGCCACAGGAAGTGGACAAACAGCTTCTCAAGCAGTTTAACAGAGGCTGTTGGGATGATAATCTGCTAAAGGAGCTACAGCTGGAACTAAAAGATAAACATCCACCTGCGTATGAAGAGTTATTGCTTCACCTTCGCACTGTTGAAAACAGACAAGAAGTTAAAAACACCCGCATGAAAAAACACTTGGGCGCCACAAAACCAAAAGCAGCCTCCTACGAACAAACAGTCACCGAAACAAGTACAAATAGTGAAGTGGAGTCGGACAGTCTGAAAGAACTGAAAAAGCAAGTTGCTGATCTAAAGAGCCAATTAGCTGCTGTCGTGAAACAAAAGAAACCAGCACCACCGAAGAAAGACCCAACTAAGAAATCTGGAAATAAAAAACCTGACCATGCCAAACCTGAAAACTTACCTTCGTCCAGCCGTCCCAATTGAGTTTTTGCATATGACGTCAGGGGGCGTGCCGCACTGGCCCGTTAGAGTGTGCCGCCATATTGGATGGCAAGAAACAACAGCAGCAGCAGGGTGAAACAAACCACATAGCTCACGTGTGCCTACAAACTCGGCAAAATGGTGTACTCCTGTTGTTCCCCCTGATAAGGGGATAAGCGGGGAATTAAATGGCCGGTGTGAAATGCAAAAAAAAAAAAAAAAAAAGTTGGATTTTTGAATAATTACCTTCACTGACGTAATCTCTCGCTTTCTCATAACGGGCTGCACGGTGGAGCAGTGGTTTAGCACTGTGACAGCACAATTTACCCTCAGCCGGGGGATCGCGGGGATCATGAGACCGTGGGCTCGATCCCAGCCCCCGACCAACAGTGAGCTGTGTGGAGTTTGCATGTTCTCCCCGTGTTGCGTGGGTTTACTCCGGTTTCCTCCCGCATACCAAAAACATGTAGGTTTAGGGCGCTCGCGCACGCAGCGGCCGGTGGCTTGTCACCAGACTGCAAACCAAATCTACCTACAGGCACAAATAAGTAACAAAAAAAAAAAAAACAACTTTCTGAGTCGGGTCTGGTTTGGGGGCGCCTCTCTGCTTGCTACAAAGGACAATGCACACATGAAAGGGGAGAAAACTATTGTACATGTGCATAAAATCTGGTACGTTTTAACGCGGCGCGCCGTGGAGAGCCTTTAAAAAAAAAAAAAACACGCAGCGCGCTTCACTCACCTCCGAGTCCGAGGAGCTGCTGTTGTTTTCCGACTCGTTCACCAGCGAAGACTTCACATCATCCACATCCCTTTCTGCTGACACGTTTTCCGATATCTTTTCCTCCTGCTCCCCTTCGTCTTTGAAAGATATCATTTCATCGTTTGCCCCCAAATCATCCCCGCTGAGCAGATTACTGGCAGTCATTGTTCTGCTAATTGCTCCAGCTGTGCGCTCTGCTTGTCCGTGGGGGTTACCCCACACCCGCCACCTCCGTTCAACTGAGGCATTTCGGCACACCAGAGGAGCGCACGGGAGCAAGATTAAAAACACTTGTCTGCTGTTATGACTGCTGACAATGACTCCACTGAATCTGACACAGACATTGCAGACACAGTGTCAGAGGCCACAGTGTCAGTTGTTGAAGAGGATGATAGGGATGTTATTATGTCAGATTGTGACTGTGTGTTCTCCTCACTCATTCTGATCGCTAAACAGTACAAGTTACGCCTGGGTTGTCACAGTGCAACTGCTGCTCTTGCCATCCAAGATGGCGGCACCTACGGCGTGTTTATGTTTACCCAGCGAGTCACGTGAATTTTACGAGCCTACGCAAAAACTCTATACTAGGCCCAAACCATGGTATTGCTTCCGCTGTGGTGAAGATGGGCATATTGCAGCCACTTGTGAGTCAGAGCCAAACCCTGCACTTGTAGCTGCAAAACGCAAAGAACTAAGAGTAAAAAGACAGATTTGGGACAGTCGGAACCCCCAATCTTCTTTAAAGCTGAAGTCTACCACTGTTGCAGGACAAACAGAGGCTAGTTCAGAGATGACCCGTCCCAAACCAAAAGCTCCATTCAAGACACGTGCTAAACTGAAGTCACATTACAAAACATACCCCTTTAACTTTCCTAATGGTCTAATTGGTACAAAAAGTACAGCACAAGTCAAAGTGAATGGCTGTACTGTGAGCTGTTTGTTAGATACAGGCTCCCAGGTGACTACTGTCCCTGAGTCCTATTACAAACAGTACTTATCCAACCATGAGATTAAGCCACTTTTTGAGCTGTTAGAAGTGGAGGGAGCTAACGGTCAGAGTGTACCTTATTTAGGCTACATTGAAATGCATGTCACTTTCCCAAAAGACTTTTTCGGTATTGAAGCCGAAGTGCCAACACTTGCCTTAGTGGTCCCTGATGTACGTGCAGCTGATCAGTCCTTAGTGTTAATAGGGACAAACACATTAGATGTACTTTACGAGCTGTACTCGGATGCATGTTCTGAACTGCAGCCAACCATGCCACTTGGTTATAAGGCAGTGTTAAAAGTCCTTGAGCTACGGCACAGACAGTCCAAAGACACTAGCCTTGGTTTAGTGACCATGCGCAACAAAGAGTCACAGTTAGTTCCTGCAGGCCAAACAGTTGTTCTAGATGGCGCTGTAGCTGTGTCAGCCGGCAACAGTGAAAAATCTGTCTTGTTAGAACACCCGGTAATGTCAGCCTTACCTGGTGGTATCCTAGTAAAACCATGTCTCATAAACTTACCTGAAAGACCACCTTACCTTGTTCCAGTTGTACTTACCAATGAATCGGAACATGACGTGACAATCCCTCAGAAGTGTGTCATTGGAGAAATTTGTGCATATCAACGAGTCCTATCACAAGAACACTCCGTGAAAGTTACAAAGTCCAAAACTGAACAAAAGTCCACTCTGAAGTTCAGCTTTGACTCTTCCCCCATTAGCGCTGAATGGAAAGAGCGCCTAACAGAAAAACTCAGTATTTGCACAAAACAATCTTGACTTTGGCAAAACGGATCAAGTGAAACGCACAATCAAATTATCAGATGAAACACCGTTCAAACACAGAGCACATCCCATACATCCAAATGACCTGGAAGCGGTCCGTAAGCATCTCAAAGAACTCCAACAAGCAGGTGTGATAAGAGAGTCCACTTCCCCATTTTCTTCGCCTATTGTAGTGGTGCGAAAGAAAAATGGCAATGTCCGCCTTTGTATTGATTACAGGAAGCTTAACATGCAGACTGTAAAAGATGCTTACGCCCTTCCCAACTTGGAGGAAACGTTTTCCACCTTGACCGGTTCGCAGTGGTTCTCCGTCCTCGATTTAAAGTTGGGGTACTACCAAATTGAGGTAGAGGAGCTGGACAAACCAAAGACGGCATTCGTATGTCCCATGGGTTTTTGGGAATTCAATAGAATGCCCCAAGGCATTACAAACGCCCCCAGCACGTTCCAGCGCCTCATGGGGAAATGCATGAGCGACATGAATCTGCATGAGGTGATTGTGTTCCTCGATGACATCATTGTATTCTCCAAGATGCCCGAAGAACATTAGGCTCGCTTAATGAAAGTTCTCAATTGCCTAAAAGAGTACGGGCTTAAACTCTCCCCTGAGAAATGCAGATTTTTCCAAACTTCTGTCAGATACCTCGGTCACATTGTATCCAGTAAAGGAGTTGAGACCGACCCCGAAAAAGTAAAAGCCCTAAGTACCTGGCCTGTGCCCCGTGATCTCAAACAGCTCCGCTCGTTCTTAGGCTTTTCAGGGTGCTATTTTTTTTTTTTGTACTTATTTTGTACCCGTAGGTAGTTTTGTTTTGCAGTCTGGTGACAAGCCACCAGCTGCCGGTCGCTGCGTGTGCAAGCGCCCCGTATCCCTAACCTGCATGTATAGGTGGTTCATTAAGAACTATTCCAGTATTGTTAAGCCCCTCACTGACTTAACAGCAGGCTACCCTCCTTTGCGAAAAAGCCCAAAGCTAAGTCTGCCCAGTACCACGACCCAAAGACACCGTTTGGCGAGCGATGGACTTCTTCCTGTGATCTTGCATTCAAAACCATCATTGAAAAGCTCAGTACTGCGCCTGTCCTGGGTTTTGCTGACCCTCAGTTACCATATACACTCCATACTGATGCCAGCACTACAGGGCTTGCCGCCGCCCTCTATCAAGAGCAGGAGGGCCAGACTAGGGTCATAGCTTATGCAAGCCGGGGGTTGTCTAGAAGTGAGTCCCGTTACCCCACCCATAAATTAGAATTTTTAGCTCTAAAGTGGGCAGTAACGGAGAAGTTTGCAGACTATTTATATGGCAACCACTTTACTGTCGTAACAGACAGTAACCCCTTGACGTACATTTTGACTACTGCTAAGATGGATGCCATGAGTTATAGGTGGCTAGCTGCTCTGTCGACGTTTAACTTTAAGCTCCTATACAGAGCAGGCAAGCTTAACTCAGATGCAGATGGCCTCTCTAGATGGCCACATGGCGAGTTACTCAATGACACAGTGTCCCAAAAGGAGCTTGACCGCATACAGCAGTTCACTCAAACTCACTTGTCTCTCCCTGAAAGCAGTTTAAGTTCCGAGGTAGTGTCTGCTATATGTGAAAAACACCTTGTCTGTAGCTCTCCAGACAACACCTTCCCTTTGGTTCACTCATTAGCCCTCTCTGTAGCCGCCATTCCAGATGACTACGCCGATGAAGATGGCTGTGGTGGTCTTCCAGTTGTACTCCACATGACGCCTGAACAGATCAAAAACGAACAAAGAACTGACCCCTGTCTAAGAGAAGTGATTGCACAAATTGAAACTGGGCTAAAAGTTCCACCAACTGTATGAACTGAGCTTCCTGACATCAACTTGTTACTCCGAGAGCTCAGTCGACTTGAAATGTGCAATAACATCCTTTACCGCACTCGCCAAGACGGAAGAAATGTTACTTATCAGCTCATCTTACCTGAACAGCTCCGCGATTCAGTCTTTCAAAGCCTCCACTGTGACATGGGCCATTTAGGCACAGAGCGTACTTTGGATCTCGCCAGAACAAGGTTCTATTGGTCTCGCATGGTGGCAGATATTGAAAAGAAGATCAAGACATGTAATCGCTGCGTAAGACGTAAAACCGCTCCAGAACGAGCTGCTCCGCTTGTCAACATCAAGTCCTCCCGACCGCTCGGACTTGTCTGTATGGATTTCATGTCCATTGAGCCCGATCAAAGTAACACGAAGGATGTGCTCGTGTTAACTGATCATTTCATGAAATACGCTATAGCCATCCCTACCAGCAATCAGAAAGCTCAGACCGTTGCAAAGGCACTTTGGGACAACTTTATCGTCCACTACGGGATACCCGAACGGTTACATAGTGATCAGGGTCCCGATTTTGAGTCCCATATTATAAAAGAACTTTGCAAAATCACGGGCATTCATGGGCTATAAACAAAGGGAAACAGCAAGTCAAAAACAAAGAAAATAAACAGGATATAAGACATAGAACAAAAGTCGAAATCAAAAACAAGGACACCATAACTATACCATACATACGAGGGATCACGGAACCAATTCAAAGGATCATGAAAAAATATAAAATAAACACAGCAGTCAAACCACACAAAAAATTAAGACAGTTGTTAGTACACCCCAAGGACAGAATAGAACAAGACAATAAATGCAATGTAATATATGAAATATCATGCAGATCATGCAACAAAACCTACATTGGAGAAACTGAAAGATTATTCACCACAAGAAAAAAAGAACACCAGAAGGAATGTGAGAAGGAAACACAAGGATGACTCACAAGATCACAAAAAGAAAAGGCAGAACAAGAAACATTAAAATCAGCAATATCAGATCACTGCAAAAGAAATAATCACATCATGGACTGGGACAACACAAAAATTATTGGATCGGAGCGCAACAGACACAAACGCTGAATCAAGGAGGCCATAGAGATCAGGAAGCGGGGAAAAGACACCATGAACCGAGATGAGGGAGCCTTTATGCTTTCCCACACCTGAGACCACATTCTTCAGAGACCATCTGACGGCGGGAGGCGGGGCCGGCTCAGTGGATCTGACAGATCTGCTGAGCTGGCCCCGCCTATGAAAATCAGCTGATAAATGTCACCTGGCAGCAATCAGCTTACTCTTCTGACGAAGGCTGCAGTGCAGTTGAAACATGTAAAGAAGGTAAAGACATCTTTCTATTTTATTTTTTGTCTTTCATATGAACAAAAGATAAATAAATATACAATTTCATTGTATTGTACAACTGTACAGTGATAATAAAGCCTATTCTATTGCTGTTCTTCTACTCTATAATCAGACATGTAAGCTTTGGTAATCCTGATGTTGAATAAAATTGTCTTCTATGTCTGCACATTTAATGGAAGGCTTAAGTTGTACACTGTACAAACTAAACTAAAACACTTTTTTTGTATTTACAGATTTATCACACATGGATGACGAGGGAGAACCACGAGTTGTCCTGTCTAAGCTTCCAAAATTACCTGTTAGACCTAACCTAGCTAACGGAACATTTGCTAGACAGTTATTTCAAGAGGATAACAAATTCTGAGAAAGTTTTTAAAAGATAAAACATCTTTTATATTTTCAGATTTTATTATTTTTAAATAAGACATATGCAAGTTACTTAGCACTAGCTTCGTCGGAGCTTTGTTGCTGTTTTCAGGTGCTTCTCAAGATTGCGGTAGGTCTCAACAGGCACTTAGCTTCCAACCCACCAATATGCTTTTGTCCTTAACCGTGACAGAAGAAAAATAATCTGTCTATTTCCACAAAAACAAAGTAGCTTCATCTTTTCCTCAGCTCAGTAGTGAAGACTCGGCTGTCTGCAACAGGTCATATCGACTGACGGCTACGTCTCAGCTATGGTAGGATCAGTTTGTATATTCATTTATTTGTGCTAAAAATATTTATCCATATTAATAAAATGAGTAACGAGTAACACATCTGAACAAATTTCAGTAACTATAACACATTACTGAATTTTTAAGCAGTAATTTTGTTATACAGCATGGTTCTGCAAAAGTAGTGGCGTTACAGTAACGCGTTACTCCCAACACTGGCCAACACACATGCAGCCATGTTCATTTGGTTCAGCTGCACTGACTGTTCAACCAGGCATCATTTTTTGAATGGGAAGTAATAGGAGGTTGAATCCTGGTACATGTAGTTGGCATGCACAGTGCATAAACTCAGTTAAAGGGTCTGCAGAACAGTCGGATATACCAGTGGTCCCCAATCACTTGGTAATGGGTTGCAGAGAGCAGCAGAGAAAAAATAATTTATTGATTGTGTTCCTCTGCATTGACTATCAAAGTGTTTTATTTTGAAAATTTACCAGACATTCTCTTCCCGCCTGACTTCCTGCCTGTTGTGTCTGCATGGCTTGGCACTAGCAGCTAGCTGTGAAGCTACCTTGCCAAGATGAATAAAACGGTCAATGCTGGAGAGTTTGAGCGTTACTTTCTTACCATAAAAGACTCACAAACTGAAATTGTCATGAGCTCTCTGTGTGCCTCTCCAACGGCACACGGCGAGGGGAAAAAAGGACGAGGATTTAATTGCAGGGTTACACCAAACACACATTTATTAACACACCAGTGACCATAATGGGACAAGACAGCTCGGATACACATAGAGTTTTCCAGGCCGCCCAACACACACACTGGAGATAAACAGCGACGGAACAGCGCACAGGCAGTTACTCATAGCGGGGGGGGGGGGGGGGTGCAGACCGAGTCATCACAGCGAGAATCCAAGTATACATGAACACAGTCCTTACTGATGTGACGGTTGACGGCAGAGAACGACCATCCAACACGTACAATGATCCAGCGGTGTCTGTCTAACGAAAAGCTCCTTTAATACAGACGCCGCTGGCGTGACAAATAGGGAACACCTGGGCGAGTGTGGGAAAGATGATTACCAGGGCAAACAGCTGGCTGTCAGAAAGAGGGGGGCGTGGCCGGACAGGCCAGAGCGGCAGCTACAGGCAGGGACAGAAACGGTGCGTGGAAAAGAAAACAAGACATCAAAACACAACTCCACATAGTAACCCCACTGCCTGAGCCACCAGGATCGATCAGAACCGAGCCCACAAGAAACACGGGCTCGGTTCATGACAGAAATGGTCTATCCATGACCCTTTTATGAGCATACCACATTGAAGGTGAGTAGCGGTGCGTTCTGATCGCCCAGTAGTGTACTCCGAAGTGGACTGCACAGGGTATTCTGTCATATTAAGTGAGATTCTAAACCAAAGCGAGCGAACAATATTCCCTGAGATTGGAGCAGGGAGTAGGGAATACAGTTGAAGTACACTGTGGATTGGAATATAGCTTATGTGATTTGCTTTTATGTGGATGTTGCACAAATATTTACCCACGTCGCCAAATCGTGTGGCTAGAGCGGTTGGTGCTGTTTGTGGCCAGCCGGCTGACCAACTGGCTAGCCAGCTATGTTCGTGCTCTAACTCGACAGAGAATGAGGTTACGGCTACCAAACTTCGCACATAGGTTGACTTTGGGACTAGTACCTATGACTACATTTTTGGGGTCCAAAGGTCAAAGTCAGAATGCCATATAAATATATATACAGCAGGGAAAATAAGTATTGAACACGTCAACATTTTTCTCATTAAACATATTTCTGATGGAGCCACTGACCTGAGATTTTCACCAGATATCAGTAACAACCCAAGTAATCCATATATAAAAACAAATCAAGGCAATTGTGTTCACAAAACAAGTTATATTTAATGTGAAATGACACAGGGAATAAGTTTTGAACACACGAAGAAAAAGAGGTGCAACAAGGCATAGAAAGCCAAGAAACCAGCTGAAATCCATTAGAATTTAGGAAGCCATCCCATCCCCCATCAGTGGAACTTAATTTTAGCTGGTTAAGTCCTGACTGATAGTCTTTAAAAAGGTCTGTGAATATCAGATTGTCACACCACATAGAACTCATGATGGGTAAACAGAGGAGTCAAAAGAATTATCAGAAGAGTTATCCAAGAGCCAAAGACCACTCGTGGAGTTAGCAGGTACTGCTGTTTCAAAGAAAGCAATAAGTAATGCATTTGACCAACATCGGCTCTATGCCCACTCACCTTGCAAGACTCCAGTGCTGAAGAAAAAGCATGTTGAAGCTTGTTTAAAGTTTGCTGCACAACATTTGGGCAAGCCAGTAAAATACTGGGAGAATAAAGTTTGGTCAGATGAGACCAAAATTGAACTTTTTGGATGTCACAAACACAGCATGTTTTGGGGAGAAATGGCACTGCACATCAGTCCAAAAACATCAACAGGAGAATCATGGTGTGGGGGTGTCTTTCAGCACATGGTATAAGCAGACTTTATATACTGTAATTGAAGGAAAGATGAATGGACAAATGTACAGAGACATCCTTGATAAGAACCTGTTGCCATCTGTCAAAATGCTGAAGATTGTCATGGAAGCGATTGCCCCTCTGTGGCAAGGAAGGAAAGGAGGACCCAATCGTTAGGCAAATCAGGTAAACCATTATTTATTAATAATAGAAAATAGAAATTAATACTGCTTGTGGGCTGAAATGGAAACAAACACAGCAGGCTTTGGACACCAGGTCACCGGCAGTAAACAGGAGTGTGGTTGAGATGACAATAGGATACATAAACCAACTCAAGGACACCACAAGGAACACAGACGGAATCATACATCTATAGACAGTGGAGCAATTATGACAACACAGGGCAGGTGAACACCATCAAGGGCAATCAGGCAGCACAGGATGGGCGGAGTTGGACAATCACAGAGGAGATACACACCAAAACATGACAAATGAGTCAAAAAAGGAAACAAAGCAGACCACTACAGTACTCCCACGAAACCCCCCCCCCCAAGGGGCAGATCCCACAGGGTAACACCAACAAGAGGAAAAAAAAAGAGAAAACCCCAAAACTATCACAGGGGGAGTGGTGGGGGAAGAAGCCAGGCGGGCCGAAACAAACTTCCTCCCCAAGCAAAGTCCAACACAAAAACCCAATTTGTGGGGGCGACCCAAAGTCCAAGACCCCAAAATAAAACAAAGTGGGTCAGTGGTCTCCCAAAGTCCTGGGACCACCGGACCGGAGAACAAAGCGGGTCAGGGGGCCTACCCAAGTCCATGGGACCCCAGACTGAGGAGCAGGATGGATCCAGCAGCCTCCCAGAGTCCCTAAGGCCATCAGACTGGAGATTGGTACGGGTCCACAGAGAGTCCCTAGGCCACCAGACTGGAGATTGGTACGGGTCCACAGACAATTGCAGGGGCGCTTCAAATTCAGGTGAAAGCGACAAGAAAATCTTAAACTGAGGAGCTGACAACAAAGAACCCCCAAACACAGGAATTAACACAGAAACCTTAAACTCAGGAAATAATGACATAGAAGCTCTGAACCCAGGATATAACATGGGAGACTTCAGCTCTGGGGAAAGTAACATTATGGCCCTTTTCCACTAGAACCCAGTCGGCCCTACTCGGCTCTACTCGGCCCGGTTTGTAGCCTTTTCCATTAGTACCTAGTACCTGTTACCAGGTACTATTTTAGTACCTATTCGAGGCCAGGGTACAGCTGCGCTGAGTCGAGCCGAAAATGTGACGTCAACAGACTGCAGGCCACTGATTGGTCAGGGCGTAACGTCATGAAAGCGTCCGTCTTCTGTGGAATCAACACGACCGCCATTTGCAATAGTTCATGGACTAAACTCGGTCACCGAGTAAACACGATATTAATAGAGATGGTGTTGTAGGTTTCGCGGAAATCTACACCATGGTCCAACGAACAGGTGCGGAGTTTTCTGTGCTTGGTGGCAGATCCACAGTGAGAGGAGCGACCCACACCGATACAGATGGCAGCCCAGCATAGAACCGGACTACGGACAAAGCTGAAGATGAAAGTGAGAGAACCATCGATGGTGAGTGATTTATGATATTGTGCATCTTTTCGCTTATTTATCCTGTTGGTGGTAAGCTCACTTTTTTGAGCAATACAATGCCGTCTTGTACTGGCTAACGAGTGTTAGCTAGTAGCTAGCTAGCTAGTAGTCAACTCTGCTGATTTGCGCTTGCTTTGTCCGAAGTATTCGCTTGTGAGAGCAAAACGATGATATATGTTAATCCTGGTTAAAGTCCTGGTTTGTGTACGTGTTGCACTTTGGTGCTGCACATTAAGTTGTGTGAAATTTCTTTCTAGAATGTGTTTCCACATGTCAGGGGTTAGAAGCCCTCAGCATGTTGTGTTTATATTGTGGATACAGGTCAAGAGGACGCCAGGATCCAAAATCTCAACATATAAAAGTGCATTTTCAAACCAGTGATTTATAAAGTGATTAATATAATTTTCTAAAGTGTTAGAATAGACCCGCACACCTATTCTGTGGATTTTCCATAAAAGGTGTTGGAACAGCGTTGTTGTGCTGTTTCTGTTTCACCATAAATCCCTGGATTGACAATGTACTTGTACATGTACAGAGTGGATCCTGGGGTGCTCACTGGTCAGGGAAACGAAGCATTTTTGTCACATCCCACCACTGACTTTTATAAGTATTTCCCTAATACAGGTACATCTCCAAAAATTAGAATGTCATGAAAAAGTTCAATATTTTTTGTCATTCATTTCAGAAAGTGAAACCTATCTATTACGTATATAGATTCATTACACAGACAGTAATATATTTCAAGTGTTTATTTATTTTAATTTGGATGATTATGGCTTATAGCCCCTGAAAACCCCAAATTCAGTTTGGCAAAAAAAAAAAAATAGAATATTTTTTAAAATTAATTTTAAAAAATAGTTTTTAAATAGAAATGTTGGCCGCTGAAATGTTGGTTGGCATGGGCTGTAGCCAAAATCTTCAAAATTAAAATAAACACTTGCAATATATCACTGTCCGTCTAATGAATCTATATATATAGGTATATAAAGAAATCAAGTCCTGCTGCCCACTCCCCACTCCACCAACACCCCCCCACTCCCAACACACAGCCCCCCATCCTGACCCTGACCAGGACCCAGGTGAGGACGGAGCTGAGGAAGATCAAGGCGAGGAAGGCGCCGGGACCGGACGGCATCAGCGCAAAGCTCCTCAAGTCCTGTGCAGACCAGCTGTGTGGGATTGTGACGTATATCTTCAACATGAGCCTGAAACTGGGGAGGGTACCACAGCTGTGGAAAACATCTTGTGTGGTACCTGTACCAAAAACTTCCCACCCCAAAGACCTGAACAGCTACAGACCGGTGGCCTTGACGTCCCACTTGATGAAGACCCTGGAGAGACTGCTCCTTGCTCACCTCCGCCCCCTGGTGGAACCAGCGATGGATCCACTCCAGTTCGCCTACCAGCATGGCATTGGGGTGGAGGATGCGGTGATCTTCCTCCTTCACCGTTCTCTGTCCCACCTGGAGAAGCCCGGGAATATGGTGAGGATCATGTTCTTTGACTTCTCCAGTGCTTTCAACACCATCCAACCGATGATCCTGAAGGACAAGCTGCTGCGCGCAGGGGTGGACCAGCACCTGTCATCATGGATCCTGGACTACCTCACGAACCGGCCTCAGTTTGTGAGAACCCGGGACTGTGTGTCCGACACGATCATCAGTAGCACGGGGGCCCCCCAGGGAACGGTGCTGGCTCCCTTCCTGTTCACTCTTTATACTGCGGACTTCTCACACAACACAACACACTGCCATCTACAGAAGTTCTCTGATGACTCTGCGATCGTTGGCCTCATCTCCAATGGAGATGAAGCTGAGTACAGAGGGCTTATCCAGGACTTCGTGGACTGGTGCCATCGGAACTGCCTCCAGATCAACGCGAGGAAAACTAAGGAGCTGGTGGTGGACTGCCGCAGGCATGGGCAGCCCCTCACAGTACCAGTAAATATACAGGGAACAGACATCGAGATGGTGACATCCTATAAGTACCTGGGTATTCATCTGAACAATAAACTAGACTGGTCACACAATACTGACGCACTCTACAAGAAGGGACAGCGCAGGCTGTTCCTGCTGAGGAGACTCAGGTCTTTTGGTGTACAAGGGGCGCTGCTGAAGTCATTCTATGACACGGTGGTGGCATCAGCCATCACTTTTGGAGTGGTCTGCTGGGGCAGTGGCATTACTGCAGCCGATAGGAAGAGACTGAACAAACTGATTAAGAAAGCTAGCTCTGTCCTGGGGCAGCGCCTTGATCCGATGGAGGAGATAGGAGAGAGAAGGACGGTGGCTAAACTGTCATCTCTGCTGGAGTCCGAGTTCCACCCTATGCAGGACATACTGAATGCACTGAGGAGCTCATTTAGCAGCAGACTACATCATCCCAGGTGCACAACCGAGAGGTTTCGTAGGTCCTTCCTACCAACAGCTGTCAGACTGTACAACCTAAGCAGGGCTGCTCGCAGAGATAGCAAAAAGACGTAACAAACTAATAGTTTTTTGAATGCAAAAGATGCAATAGACTTACACAATGGTCCCCTCCGGCATACAACTAGGAACATACCGGTCGCTATGGAGGGTGAGAATATGTATGGGCACATAATCATACCATGTAGGATAACTAAGTAGACGGTTATGCTGTTTCATTCCATCTAGCAACAATGCTCTGCACTGTGTGTGTTTATATATTTGCATATTTATTCCATCTAGCTACAATGCTCAGCACTGGGTGTGTTTATATATTTATATATCTACATATTATTCCATCTAGCTACATTGCTCCGCACTGTGTGTGTTTATATACTTGCATATTTATTCCACCTAGCTGCAATGCTCCGTACTGTGGGTGTTTATATATTTACATATTTATTCCATCTAGCTACAATGCTCTGCACTGTGTGTTCATATATTCATATATTTATTCCATCCAGCTACAATGCTCTGCACTGTGTGTCTGTGTGTGTGTGTATATATATATATTTTATAGTAATACGTACATATGTTTATTAGCTGCTCTTGCTTGCTTGTTTTTTTTCTTGCCTTCTGATTGTTGCTCTGAGTGTTGCTATCCCTGTGCTGTTGCAATCCTGGAATTTCCCCGTTGTGGGACTAATAAAGGCTTATCTTATCTTATCTTATCTTATATACTGTATATATATACTATATACTGTATATATATATGGGTTTCACTTTCTGAAATGAGTGACAAAAAATATTGAACTTTTTCATGATATTGTAATTTTTTGAGATGTGCCTGTATTTGTTTTGAACTTGCTTTAACTAACCACCATCCATTTCTGTCTTTGGTCTAGGCAAGAGGAAAGGAAAAGCAGCCACCTCGCAACGGACCTTGCCACTGTGGAAAGTACTGAAATCCTTTGCTTTTATAGGTAAAGTGCCAAAACCAAAATAGCACAATTTCCACTTAATATAAAAAGGACTGAACTGAGATTTATTTGTGTGAATATTAATTACAGAATACTTGAAAATGACTGGCACATCAACTGTAAAATAAACCGCTTGTTAATGTATTTATTTTTTTTTTGTCAGATCACTTGTGTGATCCTTTGTGAGTTATGTTCATAACTGTATGTTGCACTTTGGGGAATGGGAGTTGTTCAGTCATCAATATAATTTAGTTTATATATGTAGTTTATAGTCTATCATCAATAAACTAATGCAGTATTATAATAGCAGGACACATTACAAATATTTGACACCCATTGTAGCGCATCCTTTTGTATTTTAGCAATACAAGTACAAAACACCACCCACACTTGAAGCCAGGGCAATAAGAGATACAGCAGTGACAGAGCGCTGGCTAAACTTTTATTCATAAAAATTCCATATTTTGACTGAGCGACTCCATACTTGGTGATGCGCACCCTCAGTTAAAGTACTATATTCCATTCAAGTGAATGTATTAATTCATTTTGATTGCTGAGGCCACAGTAAAAATAAATGATTTTAAACATAATCCAGCCCTTGTAAAATCTACTTTACTGAAGCACAGCTACATGAAAATTGTGGTTAAATACAACAACGAAGTACTTCATTGTCACATTCGAATTGTAATCGTCCTGTTTTGTTTTTCTTTTGAATTCTTGGATGGAATATGGGTGGGCAGTATAAGCTGCGGCTTCAGCCATCACCCATTTCAGATAACCTATGTTGAACTGTATAATCAGAGGAGTTATTGTTTAATTTGACCTTGTCAGATTTTTTTCCCCTTTGTTACATTATTCTATTTTCTTTTAATCTTTACTTTTAATCTATCCAAAATAAAGATTCATTCATTCATTCATCAGAATCAGAATCAGAATCAGAATCAGCTTTATTGCCAAGTATATTTACAAGTAAACACACAAGGAATTTGACTTGACATTAGACGCGCACGTTAGGCGCATCCAATGACGCGTCGCCATACAAGGCGCCTGTCAACAGTGGAGGTAAAGAGGGGAGAGGAGGGGGAGGAAAACACAATAGGAGAGAGAAAAAACATAGTAATCAGAATAAACGCTCATATGTGAGCCAAATTTTGACTACACAGAAAAAAACCCTCATGCATTAGCATACAATAGAATTCACAAGACACAAGACACAAGAGAGCAGTGTACAGTATCTTTAATCAGTTCATGAATCAATGTGTGTGCGGTGTTGAGCAGTGTTGATGATAATAAGAGAGACCCAAGGACCCTTGGCAGAAGATGTTTTGTCTGTCTGGCGCCCAGTCTTATCTGGCGCTGCAGCTGGCTGTCCAAGGCCTTGTGCTCATGATTTGAAAAAAACACAGTCTGCAGACAGCCAGGAGGAATTTTCATGGGGAATAATAATGCCAAATAGGACTGATCACAGAGAAGACTTGTATTTCTTCTGTAGATTCAGTACATTAATCCTTCATTGCGCAGCTTTGAATTCGTCGTGGAAAGACCTGAGCGAACCCATGATGTAATCCACCTTACGAGACAGTTCTCCAGTAGTCGCTATCATGGTCTTCTCCAGTTTCTCAATTTGTTGGATGCACCTCGCCTGGCCAGCATTTTGATAGGTTGAATCCATCTTCAGCAATTTGCGGTAAACCAAGACAATTCCCGTCCCAATCAGAATTATCCCAATCACCAAGATTACGAAGATAAACAGATCTTCAATATCTTCGATAGAAAGATTAGAGAGACACAGCATTTTCCATTTACCCGTGTCACATAGATAGCCCACTGGAGCCGTTCCAGCGGGGCAAACAGCTTCCCCCGGAGCACTTTTCCTTGTTGAAAAAATAGTGTCAATTGTGTTCAAAGCCCAGCTTATTAACTCCATAATTTCTTTTCGGCGGTCGCAGTTAGACGCAGGCAGACAACAGCAAGCTGGGATCTAGTAACAGGAGGGGAGGAAAAAATCATCAGGAGAGAAGAAAAAAGCGTCTGCTCTCTTGGGAGGGCGGAAGTGAAGTCCGCCCTCCCAAGAGAGCAGACGCTCATTCACATTCCACCACTGGCTTTTAGCAACAAGTGTATTTCCCAAATATGTTTTAAACTTGCTTTAATTAACCACCACCCATTTCTGTCTTTTGTCTAGGCAAGAGGGAAACGATCCACCCCAAACTGGACCTTGCCTTACTATTTACAGAGATGCAGGTCGAAGATCTGCCGAACTGGGACCAGCTTGAGTGGCACATCCCAACTGCTTCTTAGTGAGGCAGCGTGGCCGGCGTGTGTGACCCATTCTAAGTTTTTTTTTTTTACAGTTTGAATTTTGCACATTCTGAATAATCTGGAATTTGCTGCTGATCGTAATAAACAATTTAGTAACTTATGTGTTTGCATCATGATTTTCTATTTTGTCTGTTAAGGCACTGGTGGGAAAAGAGTCAACAGTACAAACCATTTATTGGTGACTTTGAAAATAATGGCTCATTTTTAAGAAAAAGTAACCAAAACAATTATTTTATTTACTGAAGACTGTATTGTTGGATGTGCCACCTCTAAACAGTGTCTTTAACAGCAGATTCCACTGAATTTCTTCTACTGACTGCTAATCAGTGAGAACACCTGCTGAAGAAACTGGGTAGAAGAGAGAACCTGCAGGGTCTTGGCCCTCCATGACACATGATTGGAGACCCCTGGGTTAGGGTTTAATGGGATTTAACATTTTAACACAAACTGCTTTATGGTTCATAATTCTGTTGACAGACTTACACCAAACCAAAAGTGATTTCTCAAACTGCTGGATTGTTCTTAGACAGCTTTTCCAATCTTTCAGTATTTTAATTTATGTCACTTGGTGGTAACCTTCACATATAAAAAAAAGAGACATCTGCAAAAACTTCAGAGGTTTATTGTCAGTGCAATTCCCAGTGCAATACTACATGAATGCATGTATAGTACATTGTCGATGCAGAGAATATATATTTCTACAGTACATGTATCTAGTAAATCAAGTATTTTCCATGTAACCTTGTGACTGCATTATTTTAATTGCTTTTAATCCTAGATCAAGTTTGTTTTGGCCTAAAATGCATCATAATTGTCAAATATATCTAACTAACTAACTACTAACTAACTAACCTGCACTTATATAGTGCTTTTCTAATCACAAAGACCACTCAAAGCGCTTTCACTAGTACTAACCCTCTATTCTAAGGGCCTATAGGAAACAGATATCTAGGGACAATTTAGAACAACCAATTAACCTAACATGCATGTCTTTGGATTGTGGGAGGAAACCGGAGCCCCCGGAGTAAACCCACGCAGCACAGGGAGAACATGCAAACTCCACACAGAAAGGTTCCAACCCCTGCCAACCTGGGGATTCGAACCAGGAACCTTCTAGCTGTAAGGCAACAGTGCTAACCACTGCACCACCGTGCTGCCCACGGTGCCCAATATATGTTATTATACCTAACTCAGTACTATTTACCTTTTGAATATATATTTTGTGGCTAATATAACTACAACCTGGCGATCAAGTTGTGTCAGCTGATCACTTTTTGCCATGACACCACCACAGACTCAGTGCTGCTGGAGCAGTTACGTCCCATGATGTCTCAACAGTCTTTCCATGATTTTCACACAGATCAGAGCAATTTGTTGTGCAGGAAGTTAAACGTTTCTACAGACATGCTTAGGCTCTATAACCACTGATCGTTTGTGAAGCTGGGGTGACATCAGTGAGAGGCTGTGTTGAACGCCAGACTGACCGTTTGAAGCGGTAATTTTCCCACAACAGAGCCATCTGAAACACACACACACAGCATACATATTTTAGTACCTAATAGCGATAACTTGCAGACATTACAGTGTAGTACGACGTACTTAAAGCAAACTAGCATTAGCAATCATTAGCTTACCGTCATATATGATCTACTGCATATCCTCACGTCTTCGGCTCTATGGCTTCCCAGACGCTCCAGTACTTTTCCAGAGTGTTTCATCTCGCTGCCCGTACCCTTGTCTGGCGGTCCTTTTTGGCCTTTACAGTGACAAAAAGCCACAGACCGAGGAGTCACTTTGTACAGCCACAATGTTATGTTTTGCTTGGGTCGTGTGTTTTACGTCACAGGAGTGTGGCGCCGCCTTGCTGTAAAAAAATCCCGCTCACCCCAGGCGTACCCAGCTGTACCCAGCTGCAATGGAAACACAACCGAGCTGAACCGAGTAGAGCCAAGTAGTGTAGAGTAAGGCCGACTGGGTACTAGTGGAAAAGGGCCATT
Source organism: Pholidichthys leucotaenia (assembly GCA_020510985.1). Taxonomy (NCBI): domain Eukaryota; kingdom Metazoa; phylum Chordata; class Actinopteri; order Cichliformes; family Pholidichthyidae; genus Pholidichthys; species Pholidichthys leucotaenia. The sequence continues at coordinate 118,951,375 of CM035842.1, forward strand.
AGAGTCCTTTGCTCCAAAATAGATGACTGAGGCATGCTAACACTAGTAACCAACGAGTCGTGCACGCTGATCTCTGGATGAGACGGCTGGAGAGCGCTGACCTTTGGATGAGACGACTAGAGAGTGCTGACCTCTGGATGAGATGGCTGGGGCGCGCTGACCTCTGGATGAGATGGCTGGAGCGCGCTGACCTCTGGAGCCGATGATTGAAGTGCGTCGGCCTCATGTGCTGATGGTTTGAGCGCACTGATTCCCGAATGAGACGGCTGGGGCGCGCTGACCTCAGGATGAGATGGCTGGGGCGCATCCGGTTCAGATAGCCAAGAATTCCCCTCAGATATTAACAAGACAAAGACCAGGACTTGCCTTAACGCCTGCTGTTCCACTGGCAAGGACCCCGGTGACTCTGCAACTGGATAGGCGATGACCATCTCAGAAGATGCTGAAGGAGCAGCAGATGAGACAGTCAGAAGCGCAGCAGCAGGCGTGGGCACCAGCACTGGAGACGTTGGAGCCAGTACTGCAGGCATGATGACAGGTGAAGCTGGTGGAACGAGAGCTGATGTGTGCACTGAGGAGAGAGCTGGAGCTATGGTGTGCGCCCCAGGAACAGCGATAGCCGTTGTGTGCAGCTTGGGGACAATGGGAGCCATTGCGTGCGCCTCAGGAACAACAGGAGCTGGTGTGCGCACCACAGGGATAACTGGAGTTGTTGTATGCACATCGAGGGCGGCTGGAGCTGTGACGCACACCTCGCAAACAGCTGGAGCAATCTGAAGAGGAGCCGGAGCAGGTGGTGGTATGTGGCTTTGAGTGGAATGGCATCTTCCAGAGCCTTCTTTCCACCCGGGGCCCCTGAACGCCAGCTTGCTGCCACAGAACTCTCCCTGTTCCACTGGAGAGAGAATAGGTGGCTGGAAGGCTGGCTCTGGCAAGGAGGAGGCAAATGGCAGTGGTGGAAGCGGAGGAAGGTAGAAATTCTGCAACCAGGGGTGGAAGTGCACACTTGATCTGGCTTTGTTGTTATTATGATGTAATTTGATCTATCTTAAAAATTTGAAATACAGTCATTTAATAATCATTTTCTTTTAAATTTTGTACATATGTAATCACATAGTTCAGATTAATCTTTGCTTTACAAACCAAATTATAATTTACTTATTTCAATTTATGGCCATGTAGTCAAAATACTCTAATTACTTGTTAGACTTTATAGTTTCTATTTTGTTGATCAGCATTTTATGAAATCAATTAATCATACAGTTCACAGGACTGCCTCCTCTGGATACCAATTTTTTAAGATTTTCTCCATAATCCATGCTCAAGTTTGTCATTTTTCTAAATTTATTTTGTAGTCACCCTCAAAGGCAGAAATCTGAGAAGGGTATGAGTAAGTTTCTTAATTTTCAGGCAATGGAAGAGCTCTTCAGTTTCTATTTTTGTCATTTTGATCTCAAAATATATTTATTCCATGCATGGTTTAGATAAAACTTTTAGTAATTATCATTTTGAAATTCAAATATAAGCATATACTTTTACACTTTAGAAGTATATTTAGATGTTAAAACGTTAACCATTATCTCAAACTCGTTGGCTGCCATTTTAAATAATGTTGCACATAACTTTTTTATTAAAATTCATCAACACCGGTGGTTTAAAAACTTTTCTCTCTCTGGTTTGCAGCTCGTCAAGCATTCATTCACTCATCTGTCTACTTCAGTTCTGGTCTGTGATCTCTCTGGTGTGTAATCAGTTAGGTGTGAGGGCATTATTATTATCATTATTATTCTTTTGCACTAGTAAAGTTGTGATTACTTAAGAAATACTTATTACCGTGTACTCATAACTGTAAACTGTATCGCAAATGTGTGTGTACTTTGTCTGACTATTGTCCTACGTATAAAAATATAGCATGTTGACAGGAAAAACAAGCAAAACAAAACAAAATGTTGGTGTAGGTGTGTTTTACCACAGTTTTTTTTTTATCCTATCAGTTGGGCTAATAAACCATGGCAAACAGTGTCCATTCGTCCCTCTTTTTGGCACCCAGAGAATGTCCATCTTATCATTGTCTTTGTCCATTCTTTGGCTGTCAGCTGTTATCATATCTTCGGCACACACACACATAGAGCAGAGAATGTTCATAACCCACTTACAGAGGTGAGGTTATGTTACTCAGCAGTTCTTGGAGACGATTGTCACAAATGAAGTACACAGAGGTGGAGTTATGTTTGTCACTCAGCAGTTCTTGGTTACAGGCAATTGCCACAAGCAAAGCAATACTGGCCTGTTGTTGTCTTCAGCCACCTGCCGGTGACTAGCAAGAGAGTTCTTAGTTTGTTGTGCCAGTGAGCTGCTCATTCAGGAAGTGTGCATGCTGTAGTGCTGGTTGATGGATGGATTTGGTGATGATGTCGGTGGTGACACTGGGTGATGATGCTGGGGTGAGGGAAGCAATGAGACAATAAAGATAACACTGGTCTGCCATGGTTCAGTTTTCCCCTAAAAAAACAACAAAGGAGAAAACGATTCCTGAGACGTATATTCTGTTCATATATCAGGGGTAAATTGCAGCTTGTGGTGATGTTTCCTGGGCGTTAGTGAGCATGCCATGTGATAGTTGTTCTGTTAATGTCAAAAGAAGAGATGCTGAGGCGTGATTTCCTGTATGACCTTGTGCAAAAAAAAAACAACCCCAAAACATATTGGCTGTCAGTGTATACTGTGAGTGCTTTTCCCTGGCCTAATTTACAAGCCTCAGCTAGAGCAACTAATTCAGCTGCTTATGCAGAATAATGTGATAGGAGTTTCATGTTTGCTTTATGAACCGCAGTGAACATAAAATAAAATAAAATAAAACATGTTTCTGCTTAGATTCACAGGGCCATATGAATTTCTGCATCCTTTGACTTTAAATAAAATCACAAGTTCAACAAAAAAAGTGGAAATAAAATGTAAAATGTGAGCCACAGAATTATTACTAAAAATTCAAAACTGGCAAAAGGGTATGCCGGGGAGAGAAAAATAAAAATCAAAAGAAGAAAACACATTTATTTAAAGAAAAATACATACATAGGGCCCTAGTTTCAATTTTTTTCCCTCTAATATTTCCATCCATCCATCCATCCATCTTCTACCGCTTAATCCTTTACGGGTCGCGGGGGGGCTGGAGCCTATCCCAGCATCTTTGGGCGAGAGGCAGGGTACACCCTGGACAGATCGCCAGTCCGTCGCAGGGCCAACACAGAGAGTCAGACAACCATTCACTCTCACAGTCATACCTAAGGACAATTTAGAATCCCCAGTTTGATGCCAATTAACCTCACCTGCATGTCTTTGGCCTGTGGGAGGAAACCGGAGTACCCGGAGTAAACCCACGCAGACACGGGGAGAACATGCAAACTCCACACAGAAGGGTCACCGATGGTCTGGGGGTGGGATCAAATCCACGATGGTCAAGGGTGGAATCGATCCCATGACCTTCTTGCTGTGCTGCCACTGTGCTAACCACTGCGCCACCGTGCTGCCCCTCTAATATTTATTTATTTCAAATCCTTATGACTTTAATGCTTGGGGTCATATGAGCATTTTAATAGCCCACACCTCTAATTGATTCAAACCAGGTACTGTTGGTAAAATAAATATCAACTATGTAGTTAGCATATAGGCTTTTGTTTTCACTTTTATAACTTCTTGTGTACACATTCTCACACATTTTCATACAAACACATTCTCACATGTTGTCCTATGAAACTAATTTACTTTTCATGTACATGATTTCATAATTTATTTAGATGGAAGGAGCTCTTTTTTATTTATCATACATTCTTATTTTCTGCTTTTTTCTCATCTAACTTTTCTTTCAGATAATGTAACTGATGGAGACTAAATGATCCTCCATCTGGAAACCCCATTTCAGACCAGATAGGCACCAGCCAGGCACTTTCATCACCATATTTTTGCCTCATATTTTTACATATGGGAATTGCTGTAAGGGCTCACACTCTTACTTTGAGATTTTTCCATATTCCATCAAAGTAAAACCCTAGACACATTATTTATTTAAAACAAACAAACAAACAAACTGCGGTTATTTATTTTAATTTATTTATTATTTTCTCTTAGTTTAAAAGCTATTTTATTCTATTTTAAGCTTAGTTTAAGCTATATCGTATGGTATTTTAGTTATTGTTATTATATTAAGGTTATTTCTTATTATATTAAAGTTATTTGTCTTTATTTTAAAGCTACTAGTACATACCCGTGCATACCCATCCATCCCCGTAGAAACCAAGTCTACGCAAGTATTTCTGCATGCCCGTTGCTGAAGGGTCTCCTCCTGTCTCAGACGGCTATGTTGTTTACAGCCATACCTGCGGCGTACTGCTCAAACCTGAGGTGTTTCATCTTCACAACATCTTTCCTGACGTGCAGCAGTTCTCCTCACTCTATTGCTCTCCATCTGGTGGGTCTTCTTGTTCTTCTTTTTCTTCAATCATACCACTGGTTGAGGGATAGGTGTGTCTTAATTCCAGTTCATGGACAGGATCACAAAAATCGATCTGAGCAAAAAGTGGCTTTCAGCCCTGTTCAGGAAGACCTGTGCATGCCCATAGAAACCAAGAAACCAGAGAAAATCAGCGCTTTGCTTGGCATTTTACACATTTGTAGTGTAGACTGCCATTCTTCAAGGTTACACATTTTTACTGTGTCAGCACCTCTTTAAAAACCACATTGCTCAGAAAGCGACGCTTTTGCTTAGTTTTTTCATCTTGAGCAAGAATACAAAGACTGTTTGATCTGCCAACTCTGCTCGCGGCAACGTAGAATTGGCCATGGCTGAAGAAATCTCTTGTGCAGAAAACCCCAACGTGCTGTAAAGACTGGCCCTGTAACTTATTCACAGTCATGGCAAAACAGGGTGTTACTGGAAACTGTTTATGTTGCAAGGTGAATGGAAACATGTTGTCAGATGGTGTGAGTGTGATTTGTGGAATCAGGAGAGTACGTCCGGCATTGACACCAATCACAGATGTTGGAACCAACAGGTGAGGCTGTATTTGTTCAATGATGTATCTTGAGGCATTGCAATGTCTGTTTTGTTGGTCCAATGTACTTCTTCGAATGGGTGTGGTTTGACGTAGTTTGTCCTCTTGTTAATCGGGTGATGAGTAAGCTTTCCAGATTTACTGCTTCGAATGGGTGTGATTTAAAGTACTGTGTCCTCTTTGTAATTGGGTGATGAGTATCTCTTCTTTGGTGAGTGATGGTCTATATGACATGATAAAGACATCAAGGCAGGCATCGTGAGTGATGGTCTATATGACATGATAAAGACATCAAGTCAGGCATCACAGGACATCATGCCTACATCATAGGTAGGCATTCCTATTGTCTATATGACATCATAGGTAGTTGGTCCTATTGTCTATGTGAAGGCATGGCGAGTCCTATGTTGGGTGATATCATAGGATCATCATAGGACATCATGGAGACACCATAGGCCGTCCTCTGATGTCCTATGATCGTGACACACAGACAGACACACACACAAACTGACAGAGATTTCTTGAATTTATTGAGTGATTCTGTCTTTCATATTTATTTCTTCATTGGTCTTCCTCTTTGTTTAAGTTTATCAGCATTATTATTATTCTTATTATCATTGTCATTCTCATTATTGCCTTGGTCTTGTCTCCCCATGACATCGTGACAGACAGAGACTTCTTGAATTATATATATACAGTAGAGTGATGATATATAGAGTGATATTCCTTGTCTCCAGGGCATGGGTCCCAGCCCATATTATTATCGCCATCATCATTATCATTATTGCGTTGGTCTTGTCTGCCCTCTGGTCCCTTGTGTGTGATTATCTGTGCAGCCCCAGCCATGCCGTTTTCTGTAACCATGCCCTGCCGTCTCTGTTTGCCCCTGCTTCTGTGTTATGTTGCTTACCTGTGTCTATGTGTGTGTCTTCTAGCGAGTCCTGCAGACTGTATGATGTCATATGGACATCCTTCTCAGATCATAGGAACAGCAGGCTTACGGCGTCATATAGACTACGGTTTATATGATGTCATATAGACATCATGTAGACGGTCCTGTGGTCTCCGACATCATGGGAACATCATAGGACATCAGGCAGACATCATAGGCCGTCCTATGATGTCCTATGATCGTGACAGACAAACACACAGATTTCTTAAATTTATAGAGTGATTTCTTATTATAACCATTTCCCCCCTTTTTTCTATATTTTTCTTCTATTATTTTTTTTTCTTCTTCCTTTGCCATTAATATCACTCCGCGGTACTCTGTATCCTTCCGTGCACCTATTTCCTGAATTTAGACTCAAACAAAATTTTAGTAAAAATGCATTTTCACCGAGTGCTTCTGTATAACCGCGGTACTTTTACCCAACTCACATCGGTGCTACCTTATCGCAACTTTTACGTGTAATTACAATGACCGGACTCAAACCGGTGCTACCTTATCTCAAATTTTACATGTAATTACAACGATCAGACTTGAACCAGTGCTACCTTATCGCAACTTTTACGCGTAATTACAACGACCAGACTCAAACTGGCACAAGATGTCTATAAACCATTAATAAATTTACTCACTTCAATCTGCCTTCAGTTCAGCTCCATCACCCTCTGGTCCACTCCCAGCGTCTCTGGACCTTGCCTCACTTCCGCAAAGCCGACCCTTTGGAATCAGTGGGGGAGGTCTTCTCAGCAGCTGTGCACTAGCTGTCTCGGTCCAAAAACACCGGAACCAGTGAGGAGAGGGGTATCTGGAGTCCCTTGTTCCATGCGCCAAGTGTGTTGGAACAATTTCTTCAACCAGTAGTCAAGAAACAGCCAGGATCAAAGTTTCAGCAAATTTAACTCTTTAATATCCTTCATTTTATGGACATAGAAAGCGCCCTCACTGTCTATGTTGCAGTTCTGTGCCTGTCATGTGATGTGCCATGTGATGTAATAAAAATCCCCAGTTGTACTAAGTATTCCACCTCACAAGGTGGCAGACATGTATAACTTACTGCTCTTGCCTTGGAGAACCAATGGCCCCCAAATACCCCCCCCCCCCACACACACACACACAAAAAAAGTCACTTCTGGACACCAGAGAAGAAGAGTTTGTAAACAAATCTTGATGTTCGCCATCGCAACACGGAGGAGGCATTTGCTCCCAAATTTGCCAACTATGATTCCAAAAAGAGATTATTTAGCTTATGAAGGTAAATATCTACATTTTGTTATAACAGAGGGTGGCCGAAGCTGGTTAATTTGCCCCTGCCTTCGACCCCCAGCGCCACGTGACTGGACAGAACAATCATGCCCGTTCCCGGTCGTCATATGAGATAAATTGCGGCAGAATAAAAGCAAAATTGTGGTGGAATAATCATAATGGTTTCTGGATGTGGGTGAGAAAGCGAAAATGACCAAGAGAAGACAAAATAACGACCAGGATGGACAAAAATGGACAAAGCGAACCACCTGGCCAGCGGTACGTGACGAATTTCTTTGTTTATTTACATTGTAACTGATTTTCTGGTTCATATATTTTAAAGATAAGATAACAAAATGCCCAAACCAACAAACGGCGGCCAAAAACAAAACCATCTTTTGTGTAAATATGTCCAAAGTCCACTTTTGACTGAAAGTTACGTAAGTTGATATGGCTGTCATGGCATTATGCAAATTAGATGCGTAAATTTACTCCTATCTCAAACTTTGGATCATATTCTACATCTTTCTAATTGACAGTAAGCCATTATCTCTTACCACTTTCAAGTTATAGCTTTGGAAATCTGTGACATCTGAACTGAATATTTTCTTGAAAAAAAAATCTTGACCACCAGAGGGAGTGGAGGAAACGGCACAGTGGAGCACCACAGGCAGACACTGGGTTAATATGCACTGATCAGTGGAAGACAATACAGAGTACAGCTTTCACAGACTGCTGCAGTGCATTGGCTTAACTAACAGAGTGTTTCTGGCTAATATATATCCAAGGGACTGTCAGGGTGGGGTCTCTTCTTGATAAGTTCATTCATGACTCAGTGTGATAAGGTTTGCTGAGCCTCTTGATTATTTCATTCATGACTAAGACTGTATCTGCTGAATCTATGCAGAAAACGCTAGTGATAAGCTGTACAGTCAGTGATAGAACTGAACATTCACAGTCACATCAGCATCCTTCAATCTGTTTTTTCCACTACTCAACAACTCCAAATATGGTAACAGGATTTCCTAGGTATACACATTAAGCTTTATAAAAAAAATTCATATTCATATTCATAAAAATTCATATAACTCAGTGTAACATAGAATTTTTCCATCAACACCCATGGAACCTTCAAGAGTTGAAGACAGTTTGTGTGGAAGAATAGGCTAAAATCACTCCTGAGCAATGCCTGTGTCTAGTTTCTCTATACAGGAGGCATTTGGAAGCTGTTATTACCAACAAAGGCTTTTCTACTAAATATTAAATGAATTTCACCAAGCGTGTTCAATACTTATACCCTGTGTCATTCCACTTTATTAAATATAGCTTGTTTTGTGAACACAGTTGCCTTGATTTCTTTGCATGTATGGATCACTTGGGTTGTTACTGATATCTGGTGAAAATCTCAGGTCAATGGCTCCATCAGAAATACGTTTAATGAGAAAAATGTTGACATGTTCAATACTTATGTCCCCACTGTACATACATATGGCACATACATATTCAAACATATACATCGTTTAGTATATTTGCAATATAATCAAATCAGTAATTGGTTTATAAGGACAATAGCACAATATTGGATAATTAAGTTTCAAATTAGCTTTGAATTAGGATTTTGTTTTTATTTTGTGACAAGCTAAATTACTGGGAATCAAATTCCCAACCTTCCACATAAGAATCCAGGCCTATAGCAGGATTCCCAAATATGATAACCTGCTGGGTTTTTATTCACACTGTCACAATAAAATTTCCATTTTAAAGTGTAACCCTTTTTGGATCTGCTTATTCAGTGGCCCTTACATTACTTTCAGAAATCAGTCTCGACCTTTGGGAAAATCGCTGCAACTATTGTCTAAAATGACGATGAATGATGAATTCCTTAGGTCAGAACTATTTCATATTTGGGAATTTACAGTGTACAGTCTATGCTATGGTGTAAAAGAGAGGCCCCATGGTAGAGCAGGTTGTCCAATAACTGGAAGGTTGGCGGTTCGAATCCCGGTCCCTCCACCCTGCCATTGTGTTCTTGGGCAACACACTTTACCCACCTTACCTCCAGTGTCTGTGTCAGTTGGGGTGTGAATAAATTTACGGTGGTAGTTGGAGAGGCCGTTGGCATGGATTGGCAGCGACGTTTTCGTCAGTCTGCCCCAGGGCAGCTGTGGCTACAGAAGTAGCATACCACTACCATTGTCTGTGGAGTGAATGGATAATGGACTCATTATAAAGCGTCTTTGGGGGCCATGGAACTATATAAGTGCAATCCATTATTATTATCAGTCAGACCCTGTTATGATGCACTAACTCTAAAATGCTAGAGAATACATCTGTGAAATATATTCATCACATTTTAAATATGAAAGATTAGAGTTAACATTGATACTTTCCCAAAACTTCCTTTAATTAATGCTATTTTGAAAACACTATATATACTGGCAGAGCATTCTGTGTTAGGTTATCAAAGCAGATAGGCACTGCAACTCCACTGACACACATCCTTTGCCTCCTGTGTCTCTGGAGAGGACCTAAAGTCCATGCACTGGTATTCACTCACAGGTTGTGCTTTTCCTCTGAGGGAGCCCTATTTTGCTCAGAGGAAAGCTTTTGATGATCCTTTTGCTCTCTGTTGTTGTGCCAGAGCAGAATAATTGCACTGCTTTTTTGTGCTTCCCTCACCTTCTACCCCTAAGCAGGCCAAAGGCAACTGATTCTGTCTGAGTATACAAAATTGAGAGAGACATCTCTTCATCCCATTGCTTTCAAATAGGTTCCCTTTTTAGTTTTTTTTTTAATTCGTCCTGAATAAATCTGCAATCTACAGATGAGAATTATTCCTGTTGTGGTTCTGTATGTAATGAATGAAATATCTTTTCTAATCAGTGAATATATTCCTGATTAAGTGTCTGTAATTAATTTTATTACACTTTTTGCATAGGAACAGATAAAAAGACCTTCACCTTGAGTAGTTTTCTTTCCTTAATTCCTTTAGTCATTCTCAGTCTGTTACTTGTTTTTAATCAAGAATATTTACTTAGTGTTTATCAATATAAAAGAAATCTAAACTTCTGTAAAGAATGATATTATTCTTCTGAGGTATGCCTGGATCGGTCATAGGGCCTGAGGAAGTGAACCACAATACCACACCATGACAACAAAGAAATAAGCTTGTGAAATGAATCACAAATGCTGGAAATTTCATTTGACAGGATGAGTGATATAGTTTTCAAAATGTTCCTTTGACATGCTTGAAAAATAGCCTTGTCCTGTAGGAAGCAGGTTACGTCCCCATGGGTCTGGTTGTCCTTCAGTTTTGTAAACTCATTAATATATCACCTACAGTATGTTTTTCAGTCATGTGGCTTGTACTTTATAATATAGCTTCTCTGCCTCTGGTACTTCCCATTAAACCACAAGCCCATAGGATAGGACTAATGCAAATTGTGGCACTTATCACTTTTAATTTATGTAGTTTATTACCCAGACAAATAAAGAGGTGTGTTGTTCAAGTTTTATTTGTGGCAGCATTTTGCTGACGTAAAAGAGCATTTTATGTCTGCATTGTTGGTGCGATGGGGATAAAAACTGTTGATGGATTGCCCAACCGAGACGCAGCCAATGGACATGAATATGAGACGCATAAATATGAAAGCAAGGCAGCAGGAATCAAATGACACCCTTGGCCTTTTCTTAAAGGAGCATGTGCATATGACAGGTGATTTACACAGACACACAAACTAATTTTTGTTGCACAAGGACACAAAAACTTTGGGTGTAATGAGAAACTAAAGCCTCAAATCACAAGACAATAAATTGGGTGTCAGAAGGGGCTGGCCAAGGTTGCAGGCTGAGCGGCCAGAATACAAACACACATACACACTTGTGGTTTCTTTAACAAAATGACAAAACAAGTACATGCTGCACAGTAACATGGTGTATCATCAAATTGCTATAAGTATTGAAGCATTTGCTGGTAATCTGAAATAAAGCAAGATGTTTTTCAATAGCAAAAAAATACAACAAATAATTAGCTGTTTCATTAAAGGTGTACTAGATAGTATTTTCATGAAATTATAATTCATAATTATATACTATAATCGACCAGACTATAATTATATAGTCTGATCAGATGAGACCAAAATTAAACTTTTTGGATGCCACCGCACACATCATAATTGGAGGAGAAATGGCGCTGCACATCAGCCCAAAATACCGTACCAACAGTGAAGTTTGGAGGTGGGAGCATCATGGTGTGGGGGGGGGTTTCAGCACATGGTACAGGCAGACTTCATATAATTGAAGGAAAGATGAATGAACAAATGTACAGAGACATCCTTGATAAGAACTTGTTGCCATCTGCCAAGATGCTGAAGATGAAACAAGGGTGAACATTTCAGCAAGACAATGATCCCAAACACACAGCCAAGGAAACTCTCAACTGGCTCCAGAGAAGGAAAATAAAGCTGCTAGAACACAGGTGTCAAACTCATTCCATGGAGGGCCAAGACCCTGCAGGTTTTACCTCCACCCAATGTCTTCAACAGGTGATTTCTCTGAATTTCTTCCTACTGATTGCTGATCAGTGAAAACACCTGCTGAAGAGACTGGGTGGAAGTAAAACCTGCAGGGTCTTGGCCCTCCATGGAATGAGTTTGACACCCCTGTGCTAGAATGTCCCAGTCAGTCACCTGACCTGAATCTAATTGAAAATCTATGGGACGAACTGAAGATCAACCTTCAAGATTTGAAAAACAGTTTGTGTGGAAGAATGGCTAAAATCACTCCTGAGCCATGCCTGTGCCTGGTTTCTCCATACAGGAGGCCTCTGGAAGCTGTTATTACCAACAAAGGCGTTTCTACTAAATATTAAATGAATTTTATCAAGCGTGTGCAACAGACAAGAGTGGTGGCCTAAGGTCGTGGGTTCAAATCCAGGCCGGGTCATACCAAAGACCATATGAAAATGGTACTTTCCGCCTTCTAGCTTGGTGCTCAGCATAAAAGAATGGGGAAAGGAAAGTTAACGCACAGCGCTACCCGAGGACTGACCCCCCCACTGTAGCTTTCACTATTTGCAATAGCTGTGTGGCCTAGGGTCAGAGAAATGGAGCTAGGCGCCACCCCTATACACCACATGGTGTCTCACATGCTGTGGAAGTGTGCTCAATACGTATTCCCTGTGTCATTCCACTTTATTAAATAAAACTTGTTTTGTGAACACAGTTGCCTTGATTTCTTTGTATGTATGTATTACTTGGGTTGTTACTGATATCTGGTGAAAATATCAGGTCAATGGCTGCATCAGAAATATGTTTAACTAGAAAAGCACTCGGAGAGCGCAGACCTCCGCCAAGCGCCACAGTTCCCCCCATACAGTGTTTGTGTGTACGTTTTCAGATTCCTTGACCATGAAAACATATGACTAGCAATTGGATTCACAATGATAGGATTAGTGGTTCAGTAGTAAAAGCATTACCTCCTTGGCGGAGGTAATAAACTGAAGTGTTGGTGTTGTGTCCATCTCCTCCACTGAAAGCAGCACTCAGGGCTTCACTGACGGATGCAAATTGGGTAGACAGGTTGGCGTGGGTTTTATATTGGGGTTGTGCTCCGCGGCAAAAGAGGATTTAGAAGCTTCCCCGGCAGAGAGCTTGTGTTTGCGCAGCCCCTATGGCTGCCCGGGGAATTTCTGCCAAATAATCCGGCGCCGGACAGCTGCCCGTCTTAGTTTTTGCAGCGTAGCGCAAACACAGGCACGCTGCCGGGCCCTGGCCACCACTGTTTTCCGTGTGCTTTTGTGCCTAAAACTTTGAAGAACGCGGAGTTCGTGTTCGTCAGACACGACGACCAGCGCCCTCCATTGCGCCTGCACACATGTTGAAAATGGCCGTATCTCACAATGTTAAAGAATCCTTTAAAAAATTCCTGTATCCAGACGGTGATCCAGATCATCCCCAAAATTTAATCAGTTCTTCCTTGTACCATTTCCAACAACGCCTGAAAGTTTCATCGAAATCCGTCCAAAACTTTTTGAGTTATCTTGCTAACCAACAGACAGACAAACAAACAGACAGACAGACAGACAAACGTTGGCAAAAACATAACCTCCTCCTGGCCTGCGGCCTGGCAGAGGTAATGAGAAAAATGTTGACATGTTAAGTACTTATTTTCCCCACTGTACAGTGGGGCAAAAAAGTATTCAGTCAGCCACCAATTGTGCAAGTTCTCCCACTTTAAAGATGAGAGAGGTCTCCAATTTTCATCAGAGGTATACCTCAACTATGAGAGACAAAATGAGAAAAAAAAAATCCAGAAAATCACATTGAAGGATTTTTAATTAATTAATTGGTAAATTCCTCGGTAAAATAAGTATTTGGTCACCTACAAACAAGCAAGATTTCTGGCTCTCACACACCTGTAACTTCTTCTTTAAGAGGCTCCTCTGTCTTCCACTTGTTACCTGTATTAATGGCACCTGTTTGAACTCATTATCAGTATAAAAGACACCTGTCCACAACCTCAAACAGTCAGACTCCAAACTCCACTATGGCTAAGACCAAAGAGCTGTCAAAGGACACCAGAAACAAAATTGTAGACCTGCACCAGGCTGGGAAGACTGAATCTGCAATAGGTAAGCAGCTTGGTGTGAAGAAATCAACTGTGGGGCCAATTATTAGAAAATGGAAGACATACAAGACCACTGATAATCTCCCTCGATCTGGGGCTCCACGCAAGATCTCACCCCGTGGGGTCAAAATGATCACGAGAACGGTGAGCAAAAATCCCAGAACCACACGGGGGGACCTAGTGAATGACCTGCAGAGAGCTGGGACCAAAGTAACAAAGGCTACATCAGTAACATACTACGCCGCCAGGGACTCAAATCCTTCAGTGCCAGATGTGTCCCCCTGCTTAAGCCAGTACATGTCTAGGCCCGTCTGAAGTTTGCTAGAGAGCATTTGGATGATCCAGAAGAGGATTGGGAGAATGTCATATGGTCAGATGAAACCACAATAGAACTTTATTGTAAAAACTCAACTTGTCGTGTTTGGAGGAGAAAGAAGATCATACCTACTGTGAAGCATGGGGGTGGAAACATCATGCTTTGGGGCTGTTTTTCTGCAAAGGGACTAGGACGACTGATCCGTGTGAAGGAAAGAATGAATGGGGCCATGTATTGTGAGATTTTGAGTGAAAACCTCTTTCCATCAGCAAGGGCATTGAGGATGAAACATGGCTGGATCTTTCAGCATGACAATGATCCCAAACACACCACCCGGGCAATGAAGGAGTGGCTTCGTAAGAAGCATTTCAAGGTCCTGGAGTGGCCTAGCCAGTCTCCAGATCTCAACCCCATAGAAAATCTTTGGAGGGAGTTGAAAGTCCGTGTTGCCCAGCGACAGCCCCAAAACATCATTGCTCTAGAGGAGATCTGCATGGAGGAATGGGCCAAAATACCAGCAACAGTGTGTGAAAACCTTGTGAAGACTTACAGAAAACGTCTGACCTCTGTCATTGCCAGCGAAGGGTATATAACAAAGTATTGAGATAAACTTTTGTTATTGACCAAATATTTATTTTACTGAGGAATTTACCAATTAATTCATAAAAAAATCATTCAGTGTGACTTTCTTGATATTTTTTTTTCTCATTTTGTCTCTCATAGTTGAGGTATACCTATGATGAAAATTGGAGACCTCTCTCATCTTTTAAGTGGGAGAACTTGCACAATTGGTGGCTGACAAAATACTTTTTTACCCCACCGTATATACAGCTAAAGGAACACAGACAAGACTTTGTACCACATAGACATGTACTTTATTTTTTTCATTCTACTGCATTATTTTTGGGCCTGTAATGATAACAAATTTTGATGAGCAATAAATTTTCCCTAAAATTATCGGGATAAATGATATTATCGTTGATGTCATGAATTCTATTTTATTCCTCGGATATAGTGATATATTGATTACAGCCTATTCACAACTTTTCAAAGAAATTTGAACTTTTATTTATTATAATTATATCAAACACTGGAATAGAAATGTCAAAAAAAAAGTTTTAAAATAACCTAAATAGATAAACCATAAAATAAAAATTTGGGGATAAATAAAAAACTTTGGCCACGACTGTATAACACGAGGGGGGGCTGAAAAGTCCATAATGGTCTAATTTGACCAAATGTGGTTTATTTTTCAACATAGTCTCCCCTTCGGTCCATACACTTCTTCCATCGGTGTTGCAGCGCTTGGATCCCTGCAGTTGAAAAATAAACCACATTTGGTTAATTGTTAATTAATTGTTGAATCAGAAAAAGCCAAAAAGTCTAAACTGGAATCATATGAACAAAGATGTGACAGACTGAGGGAATTAGAACGTAAACATCAAAACACAAATGACCCAAAAATATATCAAGAAATTAAGGAAGAAAAAATAAAGATAAAAGAAATACAAATAGGTGAAATTGAAAGAAAAAATAGATATTTAAAACAAAAATATTATGAAATGGGGCCAAAGGCCACAAAACTGTTGGCAAAACGGTTAAGAAAACATCAAACAGTGAATAATGTATATAAGATTAAGGACCCCATCACAAATGAATCCACAGTTACCCCAGAAAACATCGAAGAAATATTCCATAAATTCTATCAAGAACTATACTCGCAACCTGAAGAGACAAATGTTAAGGATATTAAAAAAATTTCTATACACATTGGACTTGCCATCAATAGGAAACCAACAAAATGAAAAGCTAACAGCAGAAATAACAACACAAGAGATTAAAGATGTGATTAAGTCACTAAAAAACGGTAAATCACCAGGTAGTGACAGATACCCATCTGAGTTTTATAAACTGTTTATAGAAGAACTCACGCCACAGCTCCTAAAGTCATTT
Organism: Pholidichthys leucotaenia; assembly: GCA_020510985.1. NCBI lineage: Eukaryota > Metazoa > Chordata > Actinopteri > Cichliformes > Pholidichthyidae > Pholidichthys > Pholidichthys leucotaenia. The sequence goes on from CM035842.1 coordinate 118,967,510, forward strand.
AATTGGACATTAAACAACAACAAAATACCTCCATCATGGAACGAAGCCATTATTTCAGTTATTTTAAAGCCAGGGAAAGATAAGGAACAATGCGGAAACTATAGGCCAATCTTTTTATTAAATGTGGATTATAAAATATATACAACAATTATCTGTAAACGAATAAAGACATTCTTGACGGAATTGATAGAGGATGATCAAACTGGTTTCATAGAGGGACGCCAAACACATGATAATATCAGGAGAACAATACACATAATTAATTATATCGGTCCATAACCAGGAAACGGGCAGGAAACATCTGTGCTGACCCATCACACCCCGGCCACAAACTGTTTGAACTTCTATCTTCTGGTCGTCGTTACAGATCACTGAAGGTCAAAACCACCCGTCACAGGAACAGTTTCTTTCCTCAAGCCATCACTCTGATGAACTCCTAACATTCACCTAGTCCTACCTGTTGCTGTACTCATGACTTTTCATCCATTATTACATTGCACATAACTCTCACACTGCTTTTTACTTCATTCACATTATATCACTGAATCTGAGTTCACATTGAAATACTGTGTGACTATATATTTTTTCATATATTTCTGCAAAGTGTGGTTAGTCTGAGTAAATAACTGCATATATTCCTGTATATATTTGCATCCTTTTATAGAAACGTGGACAGACTGTAATTTACTGTACATACTCTGTTGTCATTGAATCCTTATTTAAATCCTCCACCTGAACAACGAGAGCAAGTTTTTAGCCAAAGCCAAATTCCTTGTATGTGTTGTGCATACTTGGCCAATAAAGCTGATTCTGATTCTGATTCTGATTCTGATAAAGAAAAGAAAAGCGCAGTAATAATGAGGTTAGATGCAGAAAAAGCATTTGATAGGGTTAATTGGATGTTTCTATATAATGTGCTGGAATGCTTTGGATTTAATGAAAAGTCAGTGCAATGCATAAAGACACTGTATCAAAAACCTGTGGCAAGAATCAAGATAAACGGTAGCTTAACAGACAAAGTAAATATACAAAGATCAACTAGGCAGGGATGCTGTCTATCGCCCACCTTGTTTGCTCTGTTCATAGAGCCACTGGCTCAAGCGATGTGACAAAATAAGAAATTAAAAGGTGTAACAATAAAGGGAGTGGAACACAAGGTTGGGCTGTTTGCAGACGATATTATAGTTTACCTTGAACAACCAGATGAATCAATAATGGAAATGATGGACTTGATAGAAAATTTTGGAAAATTATCAGGATACAAGATAAACATAACAAAAACACAAATACTGACATTCCACTATAACCCTTTAAACCAGATAACTGATAAGATCAAGCTAAACTGGAAACAAAAAGAAATAAAATACCTTGGAGTGAACATACCCAAAGATTTAAGCAAAATCTATAAAGCAAACTATGGTAGGTTAGAACAAGAAATAAAAAAAGATATTGATAGATAGTCAATCTTAAACATGGATCTGAATTCAAAAATTAAGACAGTCAAAATCAGCATACAACCTAGACTGCTTTACCTCTTCCAGGCTCTACCAACAGAGATTCCTGGTGCCCAGTTCTCAAAGTGGGACAGGATGATATCGAGATTTGTTTGGGGAGGTGAAAAGCCAAGAGTGAAATATAAAACTCTCCAATTACCAAAAGAGAAATCGGCATGGGTCTACCGAGTCTAAAGGAATATTACTACTCAGCACAAATAAGATATATCATATGTTGGTGCGACAGAGGATACGAGGCAAAATGGAAAGAAATGGGAAAGGAAATTGAAGGACTCCCAGTGCAAAGCATAATAGGAGATAAGGATGCATATAAGCAAATCAAAAAAATAGACCCAATCACTAAATTTACTTTGGAACTGTGGTATAAAATAGTACAAAAGTATAATATAAAGGAGGACATAAAACTATTGAAATGGGTAGCATTTGACAGTCAGTTTGAACCGGCAAAGCAAGATAGGGGATACAAAAATCTGGTGAACAAGGGAATCACAGCATGGGGCAATATGGGAAAAAAAGATTTCGGGAGTTTTGTAAACATGAGAAGAAAATTTAAACTAGAAAAATCTGAATTCTTCAGATATCTGCAGATGAGAGATTATTATATGAGAAAGATTAGGCATAACCTCCACACAGATGTGAGTGAGATTATACAATTCATTTTAAGCTCGTATGCAGGAAATAAAATAAGAATTATTTCAAAGCTATATCAGAAACTTACGGCAAACAAACATTCAAGTAACTATATAAAGGAGAAATGGGAGAAAGAGCTAAATTTAAACATAACAGAAGAAAACTGGCAAGAAATATGGAAAACACAACACACATCAACAAGTTCAAGGACATGGAGGGAATTTGGATCTCAAAAGCTGATTCACTATTTCATTACACCACAGATCCAAAGAAAATATACAAATACCAAATCTATATGCTGGAGGGGCTATGGGGCTCAAAATGCCGACCACTCGCATATGTTTTGGAAATGCTGTAAAATCTCATCATTCTGGAAATCTGTACATGTGACAATACAGAGGATATTAGGATATAATATACCAATGAACTGAAACGATGTATTTATGTGATCTTAAAAGAGACAATGTAATACAGGCTGAGGACAGATACTTAGTTAAAATCATGCTGATTGCATGTAAAAAAACAATCACAAGAAAATGGCAATCAGAAGTTCTTCTTGACCAAGAGCAATGGGCTGACATTGCTGAGGATATACGTTTAATGGAAAAACTAACATATCGACAAAGAATGCAAGAAGGACAATATGAAAAAAAATGGTGGAAATGGACACACTACAAAGTGCAACAACGAGACAGAAACTGAAAGAATAACCAAAGACACTGGAAAAACCAGAAGAAATTAGAGATGGAAACTAAAAACTTGATGCTCCAACATTTGTCCCCCCCCTTTTTTTTCTCTCTTTTTTTTTCTTCTTCTCTTTCTTTTTGGCTGTATGGTTAGCTCCTTTTTTAAATATAGAGACTGTGATCTGAATGTAATATGTATGATGAAAAATGAATAAAAATCAAAGTTACAAAAAAAAAAAATATGGTGGTGGTAGTGTGATGGTCTGGGGCTGTTTTGCTGCTTCAGAACCTGGAAGACTTGCTGTGGTAAATGGAACTGTGAATTCTGCTGTCTACCAAAAAATCCTGAAGGAGAATATCCGGCCATCTGTTCGTAACCTCATGCTGAAGTGCATTTGGGTTCTGCAGCAGGACAATGATCCAAAACACACCAGCAAGTTCACCTCTGAATGGCTTAGGAAAAACAAAATAAAGACTTTGGAGTGGCCTAGTCAAAGTCCTGACCTGAATCTGATTGAGATACTGTGGCATGACCTTAAAAAGGTGGTTCATGTTCAAAAACCCTCCAATGTGGCTGAATTATAACAATTCTGCAAAGATGAGTGGGCCAAAATTCCTCCACAGCACTATAAAAGACTTAGTGCCAGCTATCACAAACGCTTGATTGCAGTTGTTGCTGCTAAGGGTGGACCAACCAGTTAGGTTTAGGGGGCAATCTCTTTTTCACGCAGGACCATGTAGGTTTGGATTTTTTTTCCCCCTTAATAATAAATACTTTCATTTAAAAACTGCATTTTGTGTTTACTTGTGATATGTTTGTCTAATATTTAAATTTGTTTGATGATCTGAAACATTTAGGTGTGACAAACATACAAAAAAATGAGAAATTGGGAAGGGGCAAACACTTTTACACACACACACACACACACACACACACACACACACACACACACACACACACACACACACACACACAGATGGCTTTCTTTAATACCCAGTAGTGTGGTGTGTTGTTCATATCTGGATTTTATGCAGTTTCACCTAAGTATTTTACATTTTTACAAAAAAGATTCAGTGGTGATATCAATTTCAGTTTAATTCACTTTGATATACAGTATACAGTACACATAAATTTGTACAATGAAGTCCATTATATGGGAGGTTTTTAATGAATGATGTTTTGCTTTATATGTGACTTTTAATTTGTTCAGTGGGAACAGTCCATTTTCTTTTTCATTCAACTCAAATTCAAATAAATGTTTCTCTTGCTTTTCACTGTTTAAAACATTAACAAGCTTCTTTGTGATACTTAGGCTTGAACAATAAGATTTTAACCCATTAGAATGCTTTCATTTTAGCAGTGTCATATTTTTAACAATTCTTTTCATCTGTTCTTAAATCAACAATTCAAGATAATCCATAGCTGTACGTTCAGTCTTTTTACATTGTCAGAAAGTAGATATGAATGTTACTGTAATTAGGAATTTAGTTTCAATAAACATGAAGCAGGGGACACAAAAGAATTAGAGCCAAATTAAGCCATTTGCCCTGAACATCTGGCAGACCTAGACTTACATATCACCAACTGTCTGTTTTTCTAGGAAAAAAAAAGGAAAACAACACAAAAAAAAACTAATGCTAATTTGAAGTTCGATGAGCACTGATGGCTGCCAAATGTTATTTTAAATCACTGATAAATTTGCACTCAATTGAGAAAGGCTGAAAGCTGCCCTGTGTATTCTTAGCTCTGTAACAGTCTGGTGCTGCCTCCATCAGGGGCTCATTTTCCAAAGAACTATCAACATAATGATACCTCTTTAGGACCTAACCACATCCAAATCAGTTAGTAAACAACCCAAACGGGGATCTGTACACATTTTTACAGACAATTAACTGTTATCACTAGGGGCCCAAATGGATTAGTAGGCTCATTAATGTCTATGGTTAATCGGTCCTTGATTGGAAATGTGAGAATGTGAAAGAAAAGTCGTGGTTTGATCCAAATTGTGTTTGATCACGACATCATCTTTAACAATGGTTGAGATTTTTTTTAAATCCTCAATGAAAAATTTTCCTCTCCACTTGTTCTTGTTTGGTTTTTGAACTACACAAACCAGTACTTTCAGCAATGTGCTTATGTGGGTTTTAAAATTAGAATAAATTTTAATAGCATTAATCATTACTTCAAAAACTGCCCCCAAAGATATTTAAAATCAACACTGAATATAGCATATTATATAAGCAAACATGCTATATTAATTTAAAAGATATTTAGGGTTCCAGGCACCTGTGTTATGGGAAACCTTGTAATTGTTCTGATTATTTCTTTTTCTTCTGATTCGTCTTATTTTTCTTAGCTAAAAGTGCATGGGCAGCAAAAACGGTAATACACAGAAACATGAAATGTTACACCCTGATCAGAAATTTTCCCCACTACTCAGAGACTAAAAATCAAAACACTAAAAAACAGTTTTACATTTTTGCAAATATCTCGAGAACAGCTGCCTAGACTAAAAATTCTTTCATCATTCTATTATCTGAAATGAAAATGAAGTTTTTTGAGCCTTATTTTCAAAAATGTGCAAGTGAAGTCAAAGTAAGATATTGATAGTGAAGATTTGTTGCAATTTTCCAAATGTATCATGTTTGATTTTCTAGGCCAGTCAAGTTGTAGTTTCTCTTTGGCCTGAATTTTTGGATTTAACTTCTGATGTAGTGATCCAAACTTGATGAAACTTCACACTCACAACCGTATTCTTCAGCAAAACACCAAATTTCATGCAAATCTGTTAATATTCAAAAAATCATTTTCATGAAATATCTATCAGCCTTTGTCTTATCAGTGGAACATTTTGTTTGTGTGTGAGAAAGTCAGTATGTGACCCAAAGCAATCATGTGGTGTAGGTAGGGGATACGATGATTGTCTGTCATACTGGAGATGTGGGTCCAAATCCTGCTGTGGTCAAGTGTCATTTTTCTGAAGTGCAGCATGCATATGAAAACAATGTGTGGGGCACATTCTAAATGTTGTTTTACTACTGCTGGAAATCTTTTCAATTGAACATTTATCATTTGAGAAAGTTAGAATGTGATCTGAAGCAGTTGTGTGGTGGTGTGTTTAAGGCAATAGCTTGGCATTCTGGAGGTGCCAGATATCTCTTATACAGTATGCCTCTCCTGTGCATTTAAGATTTTCACTTCAAACTAATGTTTACAACATTAATGTTGTATGTTTACAACATTATTTTGACAGTACACCAACATCTGACCAATACCCCATAGCCTGAGTGGGTCCACATTGCCTGCAACAGATCTTTTTTTGGTGGGATCGCTGGGGTGGGGGCAGCAGTTGTGGTGGCTGTGGCCTCAGTCCCAGCAGGGTATCACAGGGCACGACTTTAGCCACCAGCAACAAAATGCCCTGTGGTTGGCTGTTGGGACTGGGCTGGTGGTTGCCAGGATTGTGGCCTTTTCAGTGTTCCTACAAGGACCAAAAAAGTTACATAGTGCTGCTTTAAAAAACAAAGTGTAGCTCCCCTTAGATGTTAAATGCTGTTGCTAAACAATACAAGGATTTGAAGTCTACATCCACCTGGATCCTGATGACTGCCGCTTGCAGCTATATTTTATATTATTATTTTATCCAACCACTCTTTTATGTACTGTATTTACATATATAAAGTTTTTCTGTACTCTATATATTTATTGCATGTCTTTATGGATTTTGCATGAAAAATAATTCATGGAATCACTACCCTTTGACCCATTTAGCATTAACCTTCCAACAGCAGCCACCCAACACTAAATACAAATGTAATTTCCTGAATGTGTCTCCTTGATTTTAAATTATTTACCCCTACTTCCAGCATCCTAGAATAAAATTATGGTTCGGTGGTTAAAGCTTGTGAAGCTCCAGCCAAAAGGATGTGGTCCATTTCGGTATACTCCACCGTTCCACTAAAATGAGACAGCCAAACCAAACTCCACGCACTGCTATCACCTGGCCCTGCTGCCTGACAATGTTCTGCATTAGCCTAATGATTTGCAGAGACATTTTCCCCATGAACATCCAAACCACTGGACTTTTAGCCAAGAGTTAGCTGCTCTTGATCCCTTACAAGTCCTGTATGAATGCTGTTAGACCAGAGCGATAAGCCCTAATGTATATGTGTATCCACTAAACTGATATCCATTACTATATAGTGGTAAATGAAAATTAACAAAAAATTAAAAATAATAACAAAAAGAAAATGCTATTTTTGAATTTTTGTGATCTATACATAAATGTAAAATCATTTTACTTGTGAATTAAAAGTATTACGATGTCCAATATTAGATAAAGACTGCAAATTGTCTGAAGGATGATGTAATGCGCTCGTCTACTCTCTGAAATACAATCCTTGGACATTTTCCCTCTCAAACGACAAACATAATCCTAATCCAGGAAATAGACTGCAATCAGAATATTGGAGTCGACATCAGAGTAAGCCACAGAGGCGATTCCCACACACCCCCTCCCATAGCTTCAAAGGTCTTCCTGGGCCTGTTATGGGTTTCCCTGGTGATGAAGTGTGACACTCCACAAACACAAAAGCCCCAGCCCTCTCGTGGGTCTGTTTTGCTTTTCTTGGATCACTCCAGTCAGACCAATGCCAAGTCAACTCGGTGGTTGTCAAAACGGGCCTCATATCTCTGAAGAGAGAGTGTGTGTGTGTGTGTGTGTGTGTGTGTCTGTGTGTGTGTGGTGCCGTGTGCTGTCTGCGAGTATCACTGTGGTTATGTGTTGAGTGTGCGTGCCCATCATCGTCACAGAGCCCGGTCTGCATGACAGCGCTGTCTGTGTGTGGCAACGCGTGTTTGTTTCCACCTTGGCATACAGTATAATTTGCACCCATAATCAAAGCCACCACCTGCTTGCAGAGGGAAGTTGCTAGTTTTCCAAACACCATTCTCATGTAATATTTGGAGACAAATTCTTGGGTACATTTTCTGATGCATAAGGATAGTTCCTCACTTATTTTCTAATGTGCAGAAGAACAAAACTCAAGGTCCACATAAGGAGGAAAGTATTTATTTTTTCTTAATTTAAATTTTGTTTTTGAATTTACCCTTTCTGCTACAGTTTATTTTTTTTTTTCAACATTAGCGTGCAGTACTTGGATAGGTCAAAATGCTGTCAGGGAAAAGGATATAAATAACACGCCACTTTTAATGTGATTTTGTAGGGCATGCACAGTACATGCCTTTTAAGCATTTTGCATGGAATATCCTGAAAAAACTACCTTTTATAAAACTGTGACGTCACCCAATTTCACTGTCTCAAAAGTACTCAAAACCTCATTGGGGGTTGTGGAGGCCTTATAATCACATGGCTGATATAGGAGTGCGGTTCCACTTGACACATTTTTGTTCACGACCCATCTGTCTTTGGTTTCATTTTGCAATTTACTTCCAGGTCTTGCTGCACTTATTTTACTAAACAAATGCACATTTTTGTGTGGTTCAGTTTAGAAGAATGGTTAGGGTCAGGCACTAAAAATACTTGGTTTTATGTTTACGAAAATGGTTGCAGTTAGGATTAAGGTATAGTGAGGCTCTACTTTACACATTACAGCTGTTACTGTCCACCAACTTATTTCATATAGTTATTTTCACGACCACCAAATGTTGTTTTCCCCCCAAAACATGTGTTATGAATCCTTCCATAAGAACTTAATTACTGGTGCAATTTCCTGACTCACTAGGGTTCACCTCCCCGACTAGCAGATGTGAATCTTAGTGTGATAGGAAACTGCACCAGTGATTAAGATCTTATAGAAGACTTCATAACATCTCCCCTCTTAAGGACATGCAGCCCTCATTTTCTGTTACGGCCCTTTTAGACCCAGACCAGAATCACCTAACCCAGGAACTCTAGTTGTCCATTTCAACTCTCTGGTCAAGGTACACTACCCTGTAATCTTTTTCACCATCAGGTAAGGTAGACTCAAACCTATACCCATGCTGGGATTTGATCCCCTGACTCTGTGATCCAAACTGTCACACTTCAACCACTGATCCAAGGAGGAAATCTTCTACTAGATGTGAGCTAGTAGAAGAGGTGAACATTGGTGTGCAGGAAACTGCACCACTGATAAAGTTCTAATGGAAGGATTCGTAATACATTTAACCATCTTTTTTTGTATATTAAATTAAACCACCCTTTATTGTCATTCAACCATACAACCAATCATGTACAGTAGAACAAAATTGTGCTTTTGTGGCGGTTTGGTGTAAACCCCCACAAACAGACTGGACAGACACAGCGCTCAGCTAGAGCAATTAACAGAACAGTGAAATGTGTATTAATGTCTACAGGCAGCCCCGCTTCTTCTGGCTCACTTCTGTGATGTTAATGTTGCCTTTCATGCATTGTGTTCATGCGTCCTGTCCTTACTGTGACATAGGGACCGAGATCAATATGTCTCTCAAATGCAAATGTCTCATGCCTGTTCTGTTATCTCTTTGATCATACCAACTGCTGGGGAATGCTCTTTGATGTATTGTTGTAGTTGGGTATATATGCTGCAGCTCTGTAACTCAAACTCTCTCTCATTCTGATTCTGCAACTGCTGCTGCTGGACACACACACCGTGTGTCTCCTCTTCTCTGAGAGCCGCTGGGCTCGCTTCCGGCGCGCATGCACGGCGCCAGGAGCGGAGCTCGTGACGGCGGTATGATTCAATAAACTCCTGCTTAAAACCTTCACCAACGCCGCTTTATTTCATGCCGCTTCACTGGTGACCCCGCAGACGCACACGCTTTGTGCGACGCAACCTTCTGGTCTGGACGGCCACGCTGGCGACTCGACGCTGAAAAAAACACGCTGCCAGCGAACACAGCAGCCTGACGCAAACGATCCGCCCTCCCTTCTGCTTCAGGGAGACCTTGACGCGGAACCAACACAGGCGAGCTACTCTCCCGGCATCACCCACGACCGGGAAAACTGCAGAAAACATCATGGCGCGACTCTCGCCTGAGATCGGGACGTCCACGCTGGACCGGCCGAGGGGCACAGAACGTTTTCTCCCTCTCACCGCTACTCCTCCCTCTCAGCGATCCTACTCATCTACCCGAGCCTGAGGAACAAAGATCGTCTATCTCCCCTCAACGCTCCAACGCACCATGACTAATCTGCAGCCACAGCCCATCATAGATGTTTAACGGCGCCGTCTGCGCTGATCTCCACCAAGATTCTGCACCCTGACTCGCCTCTCCAGCTGGCCCACCCACGCACGAGCCCCGGCGCACGCATCGGGGAGTTACGAGGACGGCACACCACGCACGGGACAATAACGGCTCCACTGGCCGCCTTCCTTCTGCTGCACACTGGCCCTTCAGGCTTGCTTGTACACCTGAGGCCCGCAGCTTGCTCACTAGATTTTATGGTCTTAGCCATGGCACACAAGGGGAATTCAGCTGTCTGCGGTTCCCGAGGCTTTAGGGTTGCCCCTGCCCTAAAGTCAACACGCCAGTCCCTCTGCTTTTATTTTTTTCTTACAGCCGCTCCTGCTTTTCTTCATGGCCACGAGAGGAGTCAGAGACAAATTTTTCTTCTTGCGGACCTCCGCACGCGCAACGGGACAGCCCCTCGACGTCGCGGAGCAGCAAGCAATTTTTGCACGGCTCGGACGATTTCACCGACCCGGTCGGCACGTACTACCCCCCTCCTCCCTCCCCCTCCTCCTGCAGCGAGCTTCTCCCACAGCTCGCTCCCATAGATGGATTATCGAGGTCCCGGCCCCCTGCCGTGCCCTCTGGGGGGGAGCGTGTGGCGGTTTGGTGTAAACCCCCACAAACAGACTGGACAGACACAGCGCTCGGCTAGAGCAATTAACAGAACAGTGAAATGTGTATTAATGTCTACAGGCAGCCCCGCTTCTTCTGGCTCACTTCTGTGATGTTAATGTTGCCTTTCATGCATTGTGTTCATGTGTCCTGTCCTTACTGTGACCTAGGGACCGAGATCAATATGTCTCTCAAATGCAAATGTCTCATGCCTGTTCTGTTATCTCTTTGATCATACCAACTGCTGGGGAATGCTCTTTGATGTATTGTTGTAGTTGGGTATATATGCTGCAACTCTGTAACTCAAACCCTCTCTCATTCTGATTCTGCAAGTGCTGCTGCTGGACACACACACCGTGTGTCTCCTCTTCTCTGAGAGCCGCTTGGGCTCGCTCCCGGCGCGCATGCACGGCGCCGGGAGCGGAGCTCGTGACGGCGGTATGATTTAATAAAACTTCCTTAAAACTACCAGGTCACTGCCTTTATTTTTTCATGCCGCTTCACTTTATCCTATCTACAGTGTCAATCACACACACCCCATGTGTAGAATCAGAAGGGCCGCTGCCATGCAAGGCGCCGCCACAGATTTCCCTCCTCCATTCCATTATTGCTGAGCACCAAGCTGGATGGCAGGAAGTTCCGCTTTTATATGGTCTTCGGCATGACCTGGCCGGGATTTGAACCCCTGCCTCCCAGGTGTGGGGCGGATGCTTTACCAACTGAGCCTCCACTCCGGTATACAAGGTAGTTCGATTGAGAGGCAACCTCTCTTTTGCAAGGACACCCTGTTCATTCAAATATACACACCTGGAAGCTGCCCAGTACAACCACAGACTAACTTGTGGCCACTGAGCAGCTCCACTGGAGCAGTTGGGGTTAAGGGCCTTGCTCAAGGGAACCACAGTGGGGTTAAGGAGAGTGGGGCAAACACTGCTATGTTATCTGTCCCACCCAGATCTAATCCTGCCGGTACAGGGATCAAACCTGCAACCCTCTGCTCACCAGTCCGCATCCCTAACCATTAGGCCACCACTGCCCACATGTGAAACTACATGCAAAAAGTCAAAAATGTGTTCTAATAATATGCAAAACTGTCATAGGGGCATGATTAGGATCATATGCTCTGATAGCTTTCCCTGTATTATTCTTGTCTAGCTTAGTCTCCATTGTTCTTAACTTGTTTTGTAAGGATCTCCAGTGTTATCCTTGTTGTAGTTTAGGTTCTCCTGATCTTAGTTTGTTCTGAATGAATTTTTCATTATTCTTGCCTCGTTACTTTCCCTGGGTCTTAATTTTATTTTGTAGCACTCCCTGCTTTGGTTAGTTTTATGTTACTTTTCTTCCTCTTTTATTGTGAAATGCCATTTTCTGTTATCTGTGGTTATGATATGCTATTTACTTTTTGGGTTATTTTGTAACTGCTGATTAGTGTTTTTCCTCGCACCTGTGTTCCCACCAGGTTTTCATTTGTGATTATCGTGTTCCCTATAAGTTCAGTCTTTTCTCTCCAAGCCTCGTGGTAACATTATGTAAACCTGTATCCTGTCACAGATGTTATTATTTGCTCTCTTGTCTCTCTGGCTCCTCGGCTTATAAGGTTTGTTTACATTATGCTTTCTGTGACATTTTCTAGTTTATTCCTTTATGTTTTAAGTTCAGTCTAGTTTGCTTTGTAGCCCCTGTGCTGCATTTTATTTTCAATTATTATTAAAGCACTGTGACCTGGACATTGTCTGCATCTCTGGGTCTTCCTTCTCTGCCTGCTCTGCAAATCAAAACAAGAGCACTCTGAGGCAAGTGCAATATCCCCCACCTCCGTTTTCTTTGACGATCCCAATACTTACTGACAGAGAGCAATTTTCAGCTTTTCAATATAATTACTGTGGCAGAACCAAATTATGATAAGCCCATCATCCACGAATATACAATAAAGTATACAACCCATAGTTGTAGGCCAGCATCCTGAGGTGAACCTGTGTAGCAAGTTTGGTGATCATCGTGAGTTTTATACTTTTTATAGTAAGAGATCATAGGGAGTGCCAACCTTAAGGTCATCCGAGTATATTAAACCATGGTGCCAAGTTTCTTTCACACAACAGTTACTGTCTATGAAGTGAGATAAAATAAGAGGTCACAGATCAGGGGCTACAACGCCTGCAAAAATCATCCAATCAGAACCAAATTGTAATATGCACATCACCAGTGTATATCAAACAATGGTACCAAGATTCAAAGCAATCAGAACAAAACTGTAGGAGGAGTTGATTTCACAAAAGTGTTTCAGACAGACAGACAGACGGATGGACTGACCCATCACATGATCCCCTTTCAGTCTTCGGCCCAAAGGGCTCTTCAACCCCTTTGGGCTTTGACCGGTGGGTGATAACAAAAGTGACCGAACAAACGGGTGTATCAACACCAAATAACTGCCTGGATTAGGTTTTACACTAAATCTACTTGGTCAGGATAAAAGCAAAATCACATCTTGAAAAAAAAACAAACAAAAAAACCAAAACAAGATGGCGCCCACAGCGGCCGCCGTGGTGTATCGCTGCCCTTTAATTTTTATAATTTGTCTGTTTTTGTTCACTGATTGTGCATCTGCCGGTTCATACACCCGTGAAGAACTACTAAATATCAGGACTCTCACCCCCATGGACCTTCTTCCAGTTTTTTTAGCTCCTGCCGCTGATCTGATCCATTGTTTGGCCAAAAAAGCAAGACGGCGGAAAAGAGGGAAGAGAGGAGGGATTCTCGCTCGGCTACGAAAAAGAGGCTCGCGAACAGCCTTGCCTGGCATATTTCTATCCAATGCCAATTCTCTCCTGAACAAGGTAGAAGAATTAAGACTGCTGATGCGTTTCAAGGACCTCGCTTCCTCGTCTGTCATCTGCTTCTCTGAGACCTGGCTTAATGAGAACATTCCAGATAGCGCGATCATCCTCGAGGGTTTCCAGCTGATTCGTGCTGACCGCGTCACAGAGCTGTCCGGTAAGTCTATCGGAGGAGGAGTGTGCTTCTATATTAACAACAGCTGGTGCTCTGATGTAACGGTGATTTCCAAACACTGTTCTCCCGCCCTGGAATTTCTTTTCATTAACTGCAAGCCATTTTATTCCCCACGGGAGTTTGCCTCATTCATTCTCGTCGCTGTGTACGCCCCTCCTGACTCGGACACGCGCGAAGCTCAGCGCGTGCTCGCAGATCACATCCAACTTACGGAGCGGAACTTTCCAGACTCCCTGGTTATCGTGGTGGGCGATTTTAACCAGAGCAATCTGAGTCACGAGCTCCCCCGCTACAAACAGTGTATTAAATGTCCAACCAGAGGAAATAACACGCTAGATCACTGTTATACTTCAGTAAAGGACGCATATCGCGCTGTTCCCCGCGCTGCGCTGGGACTATCTGATCACGTGATGGTTCACCTCATCCCCACATACAAACAAAGACTGAAACTCACTAAACCTGTTGTGACCACCACAAAGAAATTGACCAGTGAAGCTGGAGAGAAACTGAACACATGCATGGAAATAACTGACTGGGGCATGTTTAAAAGAGCCACACATGATCTTAATGAGTACACAGACACTGTGAACTCATATATCAACTTCTGTGAAGAGCACATTCTCCCATTGCGCACCAGGATAAGATATTCTAATGACAAGCCTTGGTTCACAGCTAAGCTCAGACGGATCAGGAAGGAGAAGGAAGCAGCGTTGAAAAGTGGAGACAGGGACTGCAACAGGGAGGTCAAATATCGGTTTAACAGAGAGCTGAGGAGAGCTAAATCTGTGTATTCTGAGAGACTCCAGCAGCAGTTCACTGCTAATGACTCGGCTTCTGTGTGGAGAGGACTGAGGCAAATCACCAACTATCGGCCTCAGGCTTCTAAAGGTCAGGATGACAAAGCCCTTTGTCAAAGACTGTCCCAACACTATGCCCGTTTTGACACCTCGTCAGCTGTGTCCAACTCACCCACTCCACCCAGCTCCACTGCCTCCTCAGCCCCTAATTCATCAAGAGCGGTCCCCCCCTCCTCCTCCTCCTCCTCCCCCCCTCCCCTTGTCATCAGTGAGCAGGACGTGCACAGACAGTTCTCCAGACTGAACCCGCGCAAGGCCCCCGGGCCGGACGGTGTATCTCCCTCCACCCTGAGACACTGTGCGAAAGAGCTGGCTCCTGTCTTCACAGACATTTTTAACACCTCCCTTAAGCAATGTCACGTGCCAACCTGCCTCAAATCCTCCACCATCATCCCTGTCCCCAAGAAGCCACGGATTACTGGACTTAACGACTACAGACCTGTAGCGCTCACCTCTGTAGTCATGAAGTCCTTTGAGCGCCTGGTCCTGTCTCACCTCAAGTTCATCACCACACCCCTCCTAGACCCGCTGCAGTTTGCCTACCGTGCTAACAGGTCTGTGGACGACGCAGTCAACCTGGCCCTCCACTCCATCCTGCAGCACCTGGACTCCCCGGGAACCTACGCCAGGATTCTGTTTGTGGACTTCAGCTCCGCATTCAACACCATCCGCCCCGATCTGCTCCAGGACAAGCTGTCCCTGCTCAACGTGCCTGACTCCCTCTGCAGGTGGATCACCGACTTCCTGACGGACCGGAGACAGCATGTGCGGCTGGGGAAGTCTGTCTCAGACTCTGTTAGCATCAGCATTGGATCACCCCAGGGCTGTGTACTTTCCCCCCTACTCTTCTCCCTTTATACCAACTCCTGCACCTCCTCCCACCAGTCTGTTAAGCTGATTAAGTTTGCGGACGACACCACCCTCATCGGGCTCATCTCCAACGGTGACGAGTCCGCCTACAGGGAAGAGGTGGCCCAGCTGGTGTTCTGGTGCAGCCACAACAACCTGCAGCTGAATGCTCTGAAGACAGCGGAGATGATTGTGGACTTCAGGAAAGTCACATCCCTCCTGCCCCCCCCTCACCATCACAGGCTCTCCCATCACCTTTGCAGATTCCTTCCGCTTCTTGGGCACCACCATCACCCGAGACCTCAAATGGGAGCCAACCATCAGCTCCCTCATCAAAAAGGCCCAGCAGAGGATGTTCTTTCTGCGGCAGCTGAGGAAGCTCAAGCTACCCACCAAGATGTTAGTGCAGTTCTACACGGCCATCATCGAGTCCATCCTCACCTCCTCCATAACTGTGTGGTACGCAGGAGCCACTGCCAGGGACAGACTAAGGCTGCAGCGCGTCGTGCGCACTGCTGAAAAGGTGATAGGCTGCAAGCTCCCATCTCTCCAGGACCTGTACATCTCCAGGACCCGGAGGCGTGCTGGCCGGATCATAGCCGATCCTTCACATCCTGGTCACGTGCTGTTTGCCCCCCTCCCCTCAGGTAGAAGGCTTTGGTCCATTCAGACTAAAACCTCCCGGCACATGAACAGCTTTTTCCCCTCTGCCATCAGACTGCTGAACACTAAGTGACTTTTGACTCTCGTGCACTATGTACAGCAGCTCAACCAGACTCATGTCAATCATCACTGTTTTTCTGTTGCATTATTGACTGCACTATGTGGTACTTCACATTATCTGCTACATGCTAATTTTTTAAAACTGCCTTGACTAGGCAGTAATAATGACTACTCATTATTACTAGTATTATTATTATTATTAATTAATTATAATTAATTAATAATAATAATAATTATTATTATTACTCATTATTACTAGTATTATTATTATTATTATTACTTATTATTACTTATTATTATTACTTATTATTATTACTTATTATTACTTATTTTTCTACACTTATTGCACGTTTCTAGTCCTTTAGTTTTTTAGTTTATCCCTTTTTCTCATTATGTTTTTAATGTTGCAGCATGGCACCGAGACAAATTCCTAGTTTGTGTATTACATGAACAATGGCAATAAATCTGATTCTGATTCTGATTCTGATTCTGATTCTGATTCTGACCTAAAGTTTATTATTTTAGATTATGTTGTAAGAAATGCATATCACATCTTCAGCAAGATTCTGCAATAATTAACTGAATACCATTACTATGCATTCTTGGTTACCATAATTGGGCTTTCTAAAACAGTGATGACACTGCAGATAAATTCAGAAATAACTTTTGGACCACCCTGCTCATGGACAAAAATATCTTAAAGGGATATCCAGCTCACATCTTCTTACCAAGCATTAACGTGTGATGACTTGTACAGTGGTGTGAAAAAGTGTTTGCCCCCTTCCTGATTTCTCATTTTTTTGTATGTTTGTCACACTTAAATGTTTCAGATCATCAAACAAATTTAAATATTAGACAAAGATAACACAAGTAAACACAAAGTGCAGTTTTTAAATGAAGGTGTTTATTATTAAGGGAAAAAAAAATCCAAACCTACATGGCCCTGTGTGAAAAAGTGATTGCCCCCTAAACTTAATAACTAGTTGGGCCACCCTTAGCAGCAACAACTGCAATCAAGCGTTTGCAATAACTGGCAATGAGTCTTTTACAGTACTGTGGAGGAATTTTGGTCCACTCATCTTTGCAGAATTGTTGTAATTCAGCCACATTCGAGGGTTTTCGAGCATGAACCACCTTTTTAAGGTCATGCCACAGTATCACAATCAGATTCAGGTCAGGACTTTGACTAGGCCACTCCCAAGTCTTCATTTTGTTTTTCTTAAGCCATTCAGAGGTGGACTTGCTGGTGTGTTTTGGATCATTGTCCTGCTGCAGAACCCAAGTGCGCTTCAGCTTGAGGTCACAAACAGATGGCTGGACATTTTGACAGCAGAATTCACAGTTCAATTTACCACAGCAAGTCTTCCAGGTCCTGAAGCAGCAAAACAGCCCCAGACCATCACACTACCACCACCATGTTTTACTGTTGGTATGATGTTCCCTTTCTGAAATGCTGTGTTACTTTTACACCAGATGTAATGGGACACACACCTTCCAAAACGTTCAACTTTTGTCTCGTCAGTCCACAGAGTATTTTCCCCAAAGTCTTGGAGATCATCAAGATGTTTCCTGGCAAATCTGAGACGAGCCTTTATGTTCTTTTTGCTCAGCAGTGGTTTTCATCCTGGAACTCTGCAATGCAGGCCATTTTTGCCCAGTCTCTTTCTTATGGTGGAGTCATGAACACTGACTTTAACTAAGGCAAGTGAGGCCTGCAGTTCTTTGGATGTTGTTGTGGGGTCTTTTGTGACCTCTTGGATGAGTCGTTGCTGCGCTCTTGGGGTAATTTTGGTCGGCCGGCCACTCCTGGGAAGGTTCATCACTGTTCTATGTTTTCGCCACTTGTGGATAATGTCTCTCACTGTGGTTCGCTGGAGTCCCAAAGCTTCGGAAATAGCTTTATGACCTTTTTCCAGACTGATAGATCTCAGTTACTTTGGTTCTCATTTGTTCCTGAATTTCTTTGGATTCTTTGGATCGAAGCATGATGTCCAGCTTTTGAGGATCTTTTGGTCTGCTTCACTTTGTCAGGCAGGTTCTATTTAAGTGATTTCTTGATTGAGAACAGGTGTAGCAGTCATCAGGCCTGGGTGTGGCTCAAGAAATTGAACTCAGTTTTCCAAAGATGTGATAAACCACAGTTAATTATTGTTTTAACAGGAGTGTGTGTGTGTGGGGGGAATCACTTTTTCACACAGGGCCATGTAGCTTTGGATTTTTTTTGCTCTTAATAATAAACACCTTTAAAAACTGCGTTTTGTGTTTACTTGTGTTATCTTTGTCTAATATTTAAATTTGTTTGATGATCTGAAACATTTAAGTGGACAAACATACAAAAAAATGAGAAATCAGGAAGGGGCAAACACTTTTTCACACCACTGTATATGTGCAGATGGCTGGAAAACACTTCTGAAACAAAGTCAAACTCTAGAAAGGATGCAGAAAGTTGTTTGCTTTGCTGCTTTAGGGCGTCAGCACCTTTGCGTATTTGAGCAGATCAGTTGCATTTTGTAACATCAAGGAAGAACTACAGTTTCAATGAGAAACTTAGTAGCTGGGTGATGCAACTTTTATGAAGAACTCCAACTGTAACTTGGCTATTAAGCTTGTCTTATTTATTAATAGTCTCTTGTTTTCTTTAATTTCCATCCATCTCACTTGTTTATGTTTTTATATCATCCCACATTTTCTTTCATCTTCCCCCAACCAACCTCAGCGAGCTTGCAATAAGACGTCACCTGCGCTGAATCATTGGAAGTGGCTAAGCCAGACCAGCAAACTTACTGCCAGAACACAGTGAGTTCGGGTCTGCCATTTGTCTTGTGGTTTTGAGTCAGGGATATTTGTCTAACGTGCTGTCCAATGTCAACATTGGCTCTAAATACCCTCACTGCTGCAAGTGGGCTCGCATGAGGAGGATGAGGATTAATGTTTAGCTGAAGATGAAATAGAGGCAAAAGAAGAAAAAAGAACAGAGGGGACAAGCACTAAGAAATGCAAACGATCAAGACAGGGACTGAATAATCATTAAGGAGATTTCGAAAAGAGGGAGAATAAAGAATAATCAGCATCTAATTTGAATGATGATTTAGCATGAAACTAGTTTAAAAAAAAGATATGAACTACACTGTGAATAACAGTGCACCTCAACCTGAAGTGAACACATCCCCAAGTAACGAAGAGAGATAAACTAATACAACAGAACTGAGAAATGTTATTGTCAAATAAATGTGCCTATCACATTATCCTTTGTCACTAGGGATACTTCTTGATGACAGTATGTAATTTTGAGAATAAGGCAATGTGAAATTTCATGTTGATCAACTAATGGCCCTTTTCCACTAGCACCTACTCAGCCCTACTCACCTCGACTACTCGGCTTGTAGGGTTTTCCATTAATATCTAGTACCTGGTACTAGGTACTTTTTTAGTACCTACTCAGCCGGGGTTCCAAGTGAGCTGAGTTGAACTGAAAATGTGACGTCAACAGACTGCAGGCCACTGATTGGCCAGGGCATAACCTCACTGGATGAGTCATGAGAGCGACGTCTTTACAAGAATCAAACCTGCCATTTGTAAATTTGACAACAACGTGTTATAAAGGGATTTATAACAGGTAGCGGTGTGATGACACAGCCGGCTGGTGACATCATCACGCCATCCTATAAGTAGGGAGAACCAGCCATCTTAGGTCTCTCTCTCTACCGATAGCAACATAGGAGCTCAGTGCTCAGTTAACGTGTATTGTATATTCTATTACTGTGTGTAATAAAGTTTGTGTTCAAAGCAACACCACTCTCTGTGAGTCTCTCCAGGTTTCCAGACATAACACAACAACCATGAGTTTTTATTATTTCTGTGATAATCAAAGAGATAAATGGCTGCACAAAAATCAACATTGTGGTCCAACGACAAGGTGCGGACTCTTCTGTGCTTGGTGGCTGACAAGAGAATCCAGAAGGAGTTAGACAGAGTGACCCAAAATGAAAAAGTATACCAGGAGGTCTCCAAGCTGATGGCTGCTCACGGGTACCACCGGATATTAAAAGCTTATTACCGGACCATCAAGGACCACAACGGCCGAAGTGGGTTGAACAGAAAAAGCTGGAAGTGGTTCAGCCATTACAGGCACTGACTGGTGAACAACGTGAGGGAGAGTGGCCTCAACTCGGCCACGGCATCGTTGAAAACCTCGGCCACGGCATTGTTGGAAACTGTGATAGAAGATGGTGAGTGTTTTGTGATTTTAAGCATCTTTTAAGTTATTTATTCCATTGGTAGCAAGCTCACTTTGAACAAACAAGGATATTGCCATTGTCTCCTGTATGCAGACAATAAGCTAGCTAGTTAGCTAGCTAGCCATCAATGCTATCTCCGTCCTTTGCTTGTATTTTGCACTTGCTGTAATAAGTATTCGCTTCTGACAGCAAAGCATCAGCATGTCAACAACATAACAGGCCGCCTTGCTATAATGAACCCACCCACTTTGAGGTGGTACTCATTTGTAATGGAAAACGACCTAAACCGTATTGGGGCAAGTAGAGTCGCGGTGAGTCGAGCTAAGTAGATGCTCGTGGAAAAGGCCCATAACTTATCAGAAAAACTTTAAAAATTAGCTTATTTTACTTACCTTGTTTGTATCTTTCATTTGCTAGGACAAACATCAAACAGTTTTCTACTTGTGTTTACACCGGTCTACTTGTCAAAATCTGACAACTGATCTCCCCAATATGGCAACCAGACAGAGGTACAGCCAGTCGCTAGTGATATAACATTTGTGACTCGTTCAAATGTACTAGCTCCTATGGGTGAACGTACTGTACTGAATTATTTACGAAAAGATGGATCTAACTGCATGCCCTCTGCATTGGTCTGATTTGGCTCTAGTCTGAATCTCGCACACTTCATTGATTGATCTACAGCCTTTTACACAGACCCAGAGCTGCTTTTATTGGATGACTCATCCACGAAAGACAGCCCTGCAGGACATAAATGGATCCAGCATGATGTTACCTCAACAATAAACTTTCTCAGTCTTCTGAAAACTGAGCAGTGAAAAGTGATTCTGAAGCATTTGAGGTGTCATCATAGTTTTCGATAACTGTGTATCCCATCACTACTGGTCACTGAATGCAGCATCTACATGTAGATATCAATGTGCATTCCCCCCCTGAGGATTGCTGTGTTTGAGTTTGGCAGCCATCCAGATAATTACCTAGGAGGAGTAGCAAACCTTGTGATTTGTGGATGGAGGGAAAGACAGAGGGGCATATGGGCCAAAGGATGCAGCACCAAGACATAAACTCATTTTACCTTCACCCGAATGAGCTTAAAATTAATTTGCTACTCATTTTAGAAGCAAACACCATTTTCCAATGATACCGATGTGTACACAGGGGGTTAAATTTCAGAGCTGTGTCAGGCTGTGTGTATAAAAGATGGCCTCCAATCATTCAGGACAATTGCTAAACCTGTGACTAACCGTAAATAACAAACAAAATCCAAGGTCTCCCACCAGAATCAACGCCAGTATTACCAGATGAGAAACTGCCAGCTAGATAGGAGATGACCTCAAGTTTATGGCCTAAAACCTGTTGATTTTGAGCGATTGATTGTCACCCTTAAGCAAGGGCCTCCGCCTCCATCAACCACTGCCTCAGCAGGAAAAAAGATTAATTCTAGCAGCAGCCCTGCCATGAGAGGCGCGTCAGTGGCCCCACATCTTTTCTTTTATGGGAAGAATTCCTTACACTGGACCCCAATATTCCTGGTTACTGGAGACCGGTGATTAAAGTGTATAAAAAAGAGGGGCGCACCACTAAAAGGTGATGATTTAGTAAGCTGTCACCCCAGTTCAGACAGGGCAACAAGTTCAAGTCCCAGCAGGAGGGTTGTAATGAAAATGAAACAAGGAACAAGAGAGTGTTGGAGAGGAGAGGCGAGATGGCTGAAAGGTTAAAGGGTAAGAGGTTCTGAGGTGCTGGGAGAAGGCATGGGGTCATCTGGGGGATGATAATGATGCTTGATTAAAGTTTTTATATAAAAACAGTGTGTATGTTGGTTAACTCAGATACCCTTCAGTCCAGTAAGTACAAAAGCTACATTAGAATCAAAGATTTTTGGAGTGATTTACTGTGGCATAAACGTCAACAATGTTGGCATGTCTCATTATGATAAGATGCTGCAGCTGTCAACATTGACTGACAAGGCAATAAATGCTTAAAATGCGTGATCAAATAAGTTTCATTCTTCAACAAATGCATATTTATTGTGTGCAGACAGACTGTCAGGTAAATACATAAATCCAATTATTCTTGGCTCAAAAAAAAAAAATCACAATCACAGGTTTATGAAACCGTTTCACAATTCAGCTACAATGTCACACTGAGAAAGGGCACAAACATTTACTGTGAATAAAAATCTCAAGAATGTTGACGCTGCCAGTTGCATGGAAGTTGAAGAATGTGAAACGAATAAAGTTACCTTAAAGTACAGGCAACTGTAACCAGAGGTAGCAAAGTACTTACGTACTGTATATACTTTGCTACTACAGTCGTGAAAAAATTTGGACACCCCTTTAAATATTCAGTTCTTTATTAAGAAATGTTCACATATCTATTTCTAACCTTGTTTTTGAATTTCCCAGTATTTTTAACATTGATATTAAATATCCATATGACCAAATATGTTAAAAAAAATCACACAGGCTAATATGGGGTGTCCTAATTTTTTCACATGACTGTATACTTTAGCAGAATTTCTAGGTGTCTGTGCTTTATGAGTATTTGTTTTGCTCTTCCTACACTTTAACACAAATATCTGCTCTATCTACTGCTTATATTTTCAAAGCAGGCTTGTTGCTTTAGTTTTAATATATCTCAGGAAAGCCAGTTTAATAAGCCGGGGATTGGACCGACAAGGTCTCTGCCTTCGACTGCCACCCAATCCACATAGCACTGGACTTCCATGATCCCTCCTCCAGGTGGTGAACCCTTGGAAGGTTCAAGTATCTCTGGGTCTTTTTCACAAGTAAGGGGAGAATTTAGTGGACGATTGACAGATGAATTGGACCAGCATCTCCACTGATGCAGATGTTGTGCTGTTCTGTTGGGGTGAAGAGGAACCTGAGCTCCAAAGCAAAGCTCTGAATTTACCGATCACCCTTACATTCCTACCCTCACCTGTGGTCATGAAGTTTGGGATATGACCAAAAGAATGAGATCACAAATACAAGCGGCTGACATGAGCTTTCTTCACTGGGTGGCTGGACTCATTCTTAGAGATAGGGTGAGGAGCTCATAAAGCCGCTACTCCTTCACATCGAAAGGAGTCAATTGAGGTGGTTTGGGGATCTGATCAGGATGCCTTCCACAGGAGGTGTTTTGGGCATGTCCCACTGGGAAGAGACTCCAGGGCACGCAGGAGAGACTGTCTCTCAGGTGACCTGGGAATGCCTTGGTATCCTCCCTGAAGAGCTGAAGAAGGTGACTGGGGAGAGGGAAGTCTGGACTTCTGGTGAGACTGCCGAAACTGCTGCCTCTGTGATTCGGACCCCCGGATAAGCGATAGAAGATGGATGGACTTGAAGGGAAGTCTGTTCTCTTAATTCTCAAAACTTTCAAGATATTAAAAACTCCACTTGGATATTAGAGTGAATGTACTGTTCATTACTTTCTTTTTTGCCTTTTTTTGTTTGAATGGTTTATTAGTCTCCACATTATATTAATGACTTAAGTTAGTGTCCTTTAGTGATGCTTTTCACTTTTATACTTTAAGAACATTTCTGAACACATACTTTTATTCTGTTACATAAAACAACTCCATCAGTACTTTTACCAAAGCAATGTTTTACACAAATATCTGTACAGAAGTAATGAATGTGTGCACTTTTGCCACCTCTGACTATAATCCAGTTTATAGTAGTTACTGTTTAACTAACCAGAATCTGTAAATTCTACTGTTACAGGCATCTCTTGGTAGTGTAGTAAGTAAGCAAGCATAAAACTGGCTAATAATTTCTTTTGTGCCATCTATGCTTTAACCACTGATGAGAGCACTGGAAGTACAGTGTAAACTGACACAATTCCAATGTCCTATACTGAAAAGACAGGATTATAGAGTCCCTGACCCTTCGTTAACCTTATCTTGACCTTGTAAAAATCCCAACCCCATCATTTCCACCCTTACAGGATTCATCTGCCTGCCTCTCATCTGTGGGAGTGACGTCTGATTCCTTCAAGTACCAGCCAGCTATAAAAGACACATCCTGATGGGCCTTCCTCTGTTGTGTTTAATAGCCGTCTCTTTCTCCCCCCCCCCCCTCGTCCCCCACCCGACCTCTGCCACCACACCCACCCTAAACCTTTGTGCTGGCCCTTGGCTAACCTCTTATATCCAGGGTTCAATGTCAGGCCAGCAGACTCCCAGCCAAATGGGCGGTTGCCCGGAGGAGCTGGTGTAGCCATGAGCAAGAGACGTAAGAGACTCTGGGACCCCTCTGATGTTCCCGAGAGTTTCCAAAGAGGGATGAGTCTGCAGCGTGTTTACAACATCTTAAATTTAGGGAGGAAAAGAGTGCTGCGCAGGCTTACACAGTGTATGACGAAAGAGCAATGCAGTGTATAAATAAATGTCAAATAAAAAGAAGAATGTGACTCAATTTGCTGCAGCTATATAAAGGTACAGTATACATAAGAATGAAGCAATTTTTTTCTCCCTACAAAATAGTTCAGAAAAAGTTATTTTGTTAGCGTGTGTGTGTCTATGCATGTTTGTGTCATTTTCTTTCGAACCAAAAAACAATGAGAACACAATACAGTGTCAGTCAAAAGTTTGGAGACACCTACACATTGAGTTGGTGTGTCCAAACTTTTGACTGGTACTGTCTGTGACGTTTTGTAAAAGAAGAAAGTACAACAAAATAAAGAGAAACTGAGGACAGAAAAAGAAGCCAAAATCTCCCATTTACCAGAAGTGTCTCAACTGTGGTCTTTTTGTTGATACATTTGTAGGTTGCATGCAAATCTGTGAGTTTCTATTTGCAACTGCCTTTCTTTTGCTCCCTGTCAACGCAACATATTATTCATAGGTTTTTTTGTATTAGTACCACACTTATTTCCTAAGCAAGCACAACTGCATCGCAGACCAACATAACAGATTTACATCTGTTAAGAAATGCTTCTCATAGCAAAGATACCGAAAGTGATACAAACAATAACATCCACAAAGCCATCTTTCCCAAATGAAATCTCTGGGATAACAAATGTTAGCTGCTTATGGCTCTCTGATGGCTCCATTTTTCACTCAGCATAACGTGCTAATTTTTACTGCTCAATGTCCTCCACTCAGCTTGTGTCACTAAGTCATAAGCCTGCTGCTCCTGGTTGATATATGGGTCCGCATGATGATGTCAGCGAAAAACACTTTCAATAATTGCTATGATTAATATTCGTAACCTTCTAACACCTTTTTTCCCCCTCCACCCAGCCACACATCTCCACCAAGGTTCATCTATCAGTCTGCTCTCAATCTGTTTAAGTCCTCTGAGTGATGCATAGCACAGTGCTAACCCTGTCTTCTAATGCACTCTATTTACGCTCATTCAGATTAGGAGTCGATGAGCCCCTGGTGCATAAAATTTTCATGAAGAGGCAGAAAACTACTTTATTATACAATTGTCTTGGGTTTATTGTGCAATGAGGATTTTCCCTTTAAGTTACTGAACTGTATGCATGTTAATGTCCAAAACAGAAAAGGAATGTTAAAAAAAAAAAACTGTATAAATAGAAAAATGTTTGTTGACATTTATCTCATCTGTGCTCTGAGTACAGTAGGGGGAACATCCTAGAGCAACAGGAACTGACGTACAGTAGAACTATTACGGGATTGGTTTCCTCCATGCCTGCTCTCTAATTGTTCAGGAGGAAAAAGGTGAAATAGATATGTATAAACAGCAGAGGTCTGACAGAGACTTAGGAGGGGCCCAGAGGGCCTGGGACAGTAGCTGACCTGTAATTTGCACCATTTACACTAAGGAACCAGCTCTGTTGAATTGTGTGTAGTGGCGTCAGACAAAAAATAAACTCCCATTGTTGATGGACAAATTTATACTCAGATGGGAAACACTTTCCATATTCAGTCTGAGAGCCTGTCAGGTGTAGCAGAGAATATACAGACAAAAAAGTAACATGGGGCCACCATATACTGACAGAATTCTGGTCAATAAGACAAGCAGATGAATTGTAATGGAGCTTGATAATTGGGTATTAACTAGATCTGCAAATTTGGAAAGCTGCCACAGACGGCATGATATGAGGGTTGTTCATTACACATTTCTCCTGACTCATTTCCCATGGACTGAGAGGAACCAAACTTGGCATAGTTATTAGTCTTTCTCTACATAGGTGCCACCAAGGGTCACACACTTCTCCCATTGCTTTGTGCAGCTGTGGAGACCTCACCTGTAGAAGTCTACAACAAAAACACAATTTTGTCATCTTAGAAATATAGCCAGAGTCCACCCTTTTCTCTCTTTTGCCAGCGTGGAGGTCTTGATGCATGTTTTTATTACCAGTCGTATGTACCAGTCGTATAGTCATATAGGTAATAAAAACATACCCTGCTCTCTGGTCTTCCCCCAAAAAAGGATATCAAATCTACAGTTGCTCCAAAATTCAGCAGCAGAAGTGCAGATAAGGACCAAGGGGTGGTGCATATTACACCGGTTTTAAAATCGCTGCATTGGCTCCCTGTGAGTTTTAGGATCTATTTTAAGGTTCTCTTAGGGCGCATTCTCTTGGCCACTGTTTGGTCCGGACCAAAGGAACTCTGGTCTGCTTCTGCGGAGAGTTCGGTTCATTTGGTGCAGTCTGAACGCGCATTCGAACTCTGGTGCGCACCAAACAAGCGAACTCTGGTCCACCTGAAAATGGGGGTCTCAGTTCACTTGCAAATGAACTCTGGTGCGCTTCACTTGCAGTGTGAACGCAAATGGACTATCCAGCGGACCAAAGGCTGGAAGTACCCCTCGGCGTTTGTGCAACCATAACAACACGTAGTCTGAGAAGAGGAAGTGGCGTTTACTGTAGTGCATTTTGGGTAGAGAAAAAAACAATAAAGACAACCGTGTGAATACAAGAAATCCTTTTACTGGAGAAAGCCAAGGAGAAATGTTTAAAAAAATTAAAAAATATCTCATTTGTGGTGGACAAACAACCCGGCTGAGGGGAACGGATTTCCATTTTAGGTCCTGGCCAATCGATGAGCTGGATTTTTCTTCTTCGCCGAGATTTTTTCTTCCTGGTCAGTGGTGGTTTTGGCTACAGTGCCCCAAACGAGCAGTTGTTGTAACTGCATGACCCATCACACTTCCTCTTCAGCCCCCTACCCTCAGGGAAAAGGTACCAGAGCCTCTGGGCCCGCTCCACAAGACTGTTAAACAGCTTTATTCACCAGACCATCAGAACCCTGAACTCTGTCCACTCCCTCCCCCCCAACTCCATCTCCCACCCCTGGACCGTAATGCACTCACCCGCACAATAACTACCTCAGCTGTTGGCACAGAAGGACTGGCACACCAGCAGTAATACATCTGCTGCTGTATGTCTCTGCAACTTATTGCAACCATTTTACAAATGCCATACCTGCTGCTGTCTGTTATTGCAATGATGATCATGTGCAGTCCAATCTGTCACTGTCTGCACCTACACTACCGCATCGACCTTGCAGCTACGAGTATTACTGCGCTACCTTTTTCTGTATATAGGATTGCTGTGTTTTATCGTTTATCTTTATTTTCACTATGGGATGTCTGGGTTTTATCTTTTACCATTATTTGCACTACGGGTAGCATTACTGTATATAGACTGCTGTTGCTGTTTTACCAGCCTTATTCCTTTTTTATATTGCGCCCACCACTGAAGCGAGAGAAACACCATTTCAATTCTCCTGTATGTCCTGTACGTATAGTAGTATTAACAAATAAAATCTCTGAATCTTGTCCAGGCATTTTGGTCTGCTGCAGTGCGAATGCAAACTAAACCAAACGAAGGTGCGAAAATTCTCAGCATTCCCTACCCAATTGAACCGAGACCCCCGGACTATCCTGGTGTGAATGCAGCCCTAGTAATTTTTAAATGCCTTAATGGTATTGGGCCTTCTTATCTATCTGAGCTGCATTTACCTTATGAGCCCTTGAAAACCCTGAGGTCCTCCGGTATTGGCCTTTTAATTGTTCCCAACGTCAGGACCAAGATTTACAGTGAGGCCTTTTTCCATTATGGTCCTCATCCATGGACCAGCCTGCTGGAGAGCCTGAGGAGAGACTGCTGATGTTTTTCAAAGCAGGCTGAAGGCACACCTTTATAATCTGGCTTTTAACTGATCTATTTAACCCTTCTTAAAATAGTCATTTATGTTGCCCTGTTCTACGTGCTTTTTAGCTCCATTTCTTTTTATGTATTCTCATCTCCTCTTGTTTTGATGTGTTTTTAGCTCCATTTGTAAGCATGTGTTTTTAGTTCCTCTTGTCTTGCATGTTCTTAGCTTCCTTTTGTATCTTATGTGTTTTAGCCCCAGTGTTTTCCTCAGGGGAGCCCCTCCATGCCTGGAGCTGCCTGGCCCATCTGCAGGGCTGTGGCATCGATGGTCACTCTAGCATGGGTGGGTGGGGGCTCCATGCCATGGCCTTATGGCTGTAGTGTGGACACCGGTCTGTCCTGGTCAGGGTGGTCCCTGTGGTATGCTCCGTGGTCATGGGCTGTGTCATCTGTCAGCGTGAGGGGCTCCACAGGTGTTCCTTCACATAGTACCTCCGCGCTGAGCCGTGCCCTCTATTTTGTGTGTGTGTGTGCATCTGCATGTGTGGATGGGAGGGCTGGGGTGCATTGTGTAAATATATGTATTTTGTTTTGTTTCTTGTTTTTATCCATGCAAAGTGCAGCATCCAGTGCTTGAGATACAAATAAAGTTTGACTTGATTTGAAAACCAGAAGTGAGTCAAGGGAAATCTTGAATGAGGAGCCCTCGTATCTGTGAGTCTGTGTGTTTTCTACCTTTTCCTTTACATTGACTTTTATTTCTGTACCCTCCCAGCCAGCATGTCTATGTGGGACATACAGGGCATTCATAGACTAAAGAAGAATGATTTGTTTTATCTGCACTTCATTCTTTAGTCCCACTTTTCATGGAACTTCAGTGTATTATTTGTGATAGCAGCAAACAACATGGGAACAAAATGGTTTTTTTTTAATGTATGATTTTAAAAAAACTGTCTCACAGTGGACTTGCTCATCTATCCCTTTACTGTCTTTGGAAGAAGGTACCGATAATGATAAAGAAATATAGCCATTGCTGGGAACATGTCTGTGCTATGCATAAATGGGATCTTTAGACAGTGATGTTCAGTGAAACAAATTGATAGGAGTCAATTAAGCATCTATTATTAACCTCATATGGCTCACTGTCAATTATCTGTCCCATTAACTCAGTAATACTGTACGCAGTATGTGTTTAACAATGAAGAGCTCCAGCAAGGCTCATTTCTCATCAGCACTTGTGAAAAAAAAGAGCCAGAAATGATGACTTTTAATGTCAACTCAGTTTAATTAGGTTTAATGAAATTGTTGGGGTCATTTATACCTCTGTGCCCTGGTTCCCATAAAATGGATCATATCAATAAGAACTTGTCATAAATTTTCTACTCCTGTTCTAAACTCTTAAAGTCAAGTGGTAAAGATGGCTTCCATTAAAGATAATAATATTATTACTACCCACTTTTGAAATCATACAGTTACCTATACTCATTTAAAGGCATGGGAAATAGCCTTTTACACCTGTATTTAAAAAATAAAGGATATATTAGACATGTATATTCATCTCATGTGCAAAAAGCTCTGCAACCTCTTCCAAGTCTATTTCACGATGCCACTTCCTGTCATGTTCCTCCTGATGTTCATCAGCAAGCCACTCCACTGCGCTTGTAACAGGAAATCGTTTTACTGCGGCAATGACTTGAGTTATTTACACAAACTCCTCCAAAACACTTAAGACAGGATATTTGATTGTGAGAAGACTTTTCTGTGCTCGCTTTCCCAGAGCCAGCTGTCACCATGGGTTAAGCCCTGCACACATGAGACACACAACCCGCTGCGCCACTTGCATGGTTCAAAATATATAAATATAGATCTGCTTGGCATTAGCGACACCAGTTATTTGATCAGACTTTGTTTGATGCCATTGTTTTGGTCTACAATGCAGAGAGAGACAGTCATGTGTTACGATACAATGCATCAAGCAAATGAGATCAGGAAACAGACCACATTGTAAACTGTTTGAATGTAGCGCCACATACAATGACATTCAGGGATATTATGTGAGATTTCAATTCTTTTGAGATTTTCAGGAGGAAACCATTCTGACCACAGAAATGCCAAATACCAGCTGGCTGATTGCTGACATGAAAAGCAAGGCGGCTTAGCCAGACGTGTTGTCATCCAACCCTGGAAACAGTGCAACTGCGAAAACTTCATGCACCCTTTGCTCAGTATCTGGACATCCTCTCGGTGGAAATAGAACTGCACTGTCCCTGCCAGCCATTTTTCTTAATGGCTCTTCCCTGATAGATTTATGATCCAGAGATACAGAACAATTAGAGAAAGGGAAACACGAAAGCCCGGCGCTCTCCAGAGAAAGATTTACGATCGCACACATGTTATTTTTGAAATTTAAAGTCTGATTAGAAAGCACTGATGGTCTTATCCAGTAGATGACTCTGTTGCACGTAAAATGCCAGGTTCACTCAAGTATCACATAACAGGTGTCCTCATTACATCCTCTCGTGGTTGTGGTCGAGGGTGTACGACTGGCAAGTCTTGTTTGTTCGCCCTTATGCATCTATAGACAGAATAACACGGGCAGATGTAATGAATGAGTCACAGTGAGATTTGTGGCATGACGGCGGAGCATGCATGAAACAAGTCTACCAGCCCATCGCTGCTCCATGCAGCTTTTCTCCATGCAGGAAGTGAAACAGGAAACACTTGTAGAACACTCCAGGAACCTGAAATCCCAAAACACAAAGGAAAGGATATAAGACTCCATAATAGGGAGGGATTAAAGGGAAAAAATGAAAGGGAAAAATGCAATAAGAGGGAAAGAAATGAAAAAAAGTCAATAACAGAGGGGGTGTCTTATCAAAATAACACTTCTTTTGCTTTACAAAGAATATGTATGCCAACTTCCACTGCTTTGTAAAAGACACATCAAGCAGTTTAGGTCCTTGTTTTTCAACCAGGGGTCGTAAGACCCCAGGAGGTCCTTGAAAGAACATTCAGGGGTCCTTGGGAAACTGTCTAATTTCACTTCTTAAGTAATCCAAAAAATTGCTAATATTTTGCCACTGTTGTGTATGGGTGCCTGTAGTGGCTCTTCCATGCCAGTAAGTGGCAGTATGAACACAATAATAATGGCTACTGTTTTCTTCTTCCTCTTCTTCTTCATGGGTTTTATAGAGGTTAATGACCTTGTTAAGATGTGCAAGAGGTTGCGGTGACTAGATCAGAAACAGTGATGGATAAATATTTGAAGAAGACAGATTCAGACTCTGAACTGGGCCCTGTACTGATGGAGCAGCCATCATGGTCAGGCACACCAAAGGCTTCATTAGCAGAGTAAAAGAGAGACATCCAGATGTTGTTGTTACGCACTGTTTTTTGCATTGCTAGTGAGATGAGAGATGAGATGAGATTCAACTTTATTGTCATTACACATGTATGGGTAATACAAGGTAACGAAACGTGACTTGGCATTTGGGCACGCTCTGCAGAGCGCATCCAAGGCCGGGGCAGCCGCTAGGCACCAGTCAGCCGCTAGGCGCCAGTCCCTCGTTGCCAAGACTTTACCAGCAGACCTAGCTCCTGTGTTGGGTTATGTCATGTGAATGGTAAACATTGTAAAGACAAGACCCCTGAAAAGCCACATGTTTGAATCTTTATGTGAGGAAATGGGAGGGGAGCATAAAACAGTATTGCTCTATACTGAGGTCTGATGATTGTTATGTGGCAAAGTGCTAGTGGGCACGTCTGAACTCCAAGAGGAACTAAAAGTGTTTTTGATTATATGAGGGGTACTATGACACAAAGTTGCAAGTGTTGAGTGGTGTGCAAGGCTGGCATACCTAACAGATGTATTTAAGCATCTAAAAACATGGTTAGAAGCACAGACAAAATAAATGGATTCCATTTAAAGGTACACTTTTGGCAAAAACATCTGGAAAGTGCCAATCTTGACAGAATATCAGCTTTGTGTTCATCTAAACAGGCCCAAGTTTCCCACTCAGTAAGTATAAACTAATTACAAAATTAAATTTTCATTACATATTTTGTATTAGGCTACAATGTGTCATTTTGTAACAGTTTTGGTTGGTGGGGTTCCCCTGAGATTTTTTCAATGTCAAAAGGGTTCCTTAGCTCAAAAAAGGTTGAAAGACACTGGTTTAGGTTACTCATGGTTTGATCATATCACTCACTGGTTTTATATCAGACTTTTATCATAATCTCAATTCGATTAAAAAGAGAAATGCCATCAGTTTTGATCAGTTGTCACTCTAATCTCTAACTCACCACATTTGTATTACTCTGGCTTTCCTTCTGTGCACAACATATTGCTCAGTGATTGTGTTCTCTGATTGTCCGTGTTTAATGGCAGCTTCCATCTGCCAGGCCTGTGTGTCTGCAGGCTAGCGGCCCGCGGTGCCCCACATTAGAGCCTGCTGGCGTGGGCCCCAGGCGCATTCCGCTTCTGGAAGTGTGATTATTGAGGCCTGATTACAATGTCTGTGACCACGATAACAAACCAACACTCACTGAGAGCTTGGCGAACTCACTGCCAAACAAAACGGCTGGAGAATTAATGGCGCTTCAAACTCGCACAGGTTTTTTACTGCTGATAATTTGGATCTGGGGTAATTTGAAGCAATTGGTGGCATATGGTTTGGTTTTACACTCGATGTCCAGCAACAGATATGAAATCTGTTGGAGTGGGGATGAGTGCCACATAATCAGATCCAGTCAACTTCATTTAGAACAAGCGTCTACACAAACAAAACAGATGCAACAAAGATTATCAGTGATTCAATCTGAAAATAAGAAGGAAAAGTGAAAAAAAATCCAACAAAACCAGGTTCTCACCAAAACAGGAGTACAGCTGTCGGATATAAAACTTGGGGAGGTTGTCTGTAGCATGGTTTAAGCATGCTGTGGAGAGGAACCAGAGAACAGAGAGCATGCTGCTTTGTGTTTGACACACCTTAAAGCCCCCATGTTCTCCCTCTGTAAAAGTGCCTGTGGTGGTCTCCAACTGCCTGCTAGTTTTTGAGGAGTACTCATTGCCTCATCCCTGCCTCCAGGCAAAACTTCGTCCCCATCTCTTCCTCCTCCCTCTTTTCTGATTTTTTCCCCTCTGTTCTCCTCCCCCCTCACTCATCACCCCTCTCTTTTTGCTCAATCTAGTTTCACTCTCTCTATTCTTTGGTTTCTCACTCACTCCATCCCCTCAGGGCAGCAGGCTAGAGTAGAAGTTTATTGCGACGATCAGAGGTGATAACCCGTATTCTGGACAGGCTGGCCACACGGGGCCACACCTTGCCCGAGGATAGGTCCATCTATGCTGGGGGCAATAAAGGCTCAGGGGCTAGAGGGGTAAGGCTGGGGGCTATAGGTCTGGAGTCGGGGCTGAGTGCTTGAACTGCAGCAGGAGCAGGAGGGATGCAGGTTGGATGCTGGGGCAGCAGCTGCATGAACCCGAAGGTCGGGGCTGGTGGAAGGGAATGCAGAGAGGGTTGAGGAGCAGAGCTATGGATCCAAGCAAAGAGGAAAGGGTCAGTGATAGTGACAGGGGTCTGCACGGTCCAGCTGAGGCTCTACTGATCCATGGTTGAGTGGAGCTGACAGGTGAGAGAATAGCACCGCCTCTAATGATGGCAGCCATGGTGCAGGTTCGCATGTGCTGCACCCTCGCCTTTCCTTCTTTTCACCTCAGCCCTCTGCCAGCCCATCAAACACTGCGAGGAACTGGATGAGGTGAAGGCAAGGATGGGTAGTGCAGGGAGTGACACCTTATAGCTTATAGCCTGCTGTGTGTAAAGCTTTTGTTCACAGTGATGTTGTTTCAAATCAGATTGGAGGCATAAGCGTGGCTGCTTCCAGTGGAGCTGTTGTGAAGCACCAAAGCAATACAAAAAAATATGACAACAGTTGTTTTCACCTTGTGATGCTGTCTATGGGCGTCATTGTGGAAAAATCTGGTTGCTGGTGAAACATCGAAGGTAATTTGTAGCAGACACCTGTGTATTTTTGTATGTCTTTACACAGTTTTTGCCATCACAGCTTAACAAGTGTGCATTAATATTAAGGACATGCTCAAAGACAAGTGTGACTTGACCAATGACTATGGGGTACAAGTGCAATCGTAATTATTTAGTAATATATGTTAAATCATTACTAATTGGATGGTGAACATACCAGCACTGTGCAGCACTGACTTCCTATTTAAAGATCGGCTCTCTTGAATTCAGCTTCACATAAAGCAGCTTCAGCATCCACCTTGTCTGCAGCCTTGAGAATACGATTGCCACTTTCGTAAGTGACCGCAAGCTTTTTGTGTGCAATCATATTTGTGCACTTCTGCATAAATGTGTATTTGTTGGGGTTTGCCTGTGTTTGTGTATTGCAACGGCAGGAATGTTTTGCAACGCTCCATCTGCTTGGCTGCCTGGATTGCCCTGTCTGTGCTGCTCCGATTCCATCACCTTCCTTGGGTTGGGGTTGGAGGGGGCTGGGGAGAGTGGGGAGTCAATTGGGGGAGTGGGGTGGAATGGCGATGGTGGGGAGTGTACACAAAAAGTCACCCTGAATCTGCCAGCTGATTAATCAAGGGTGATTCGGCAGCAAGTGCAGCCAACCCGCTCCTTCCTGGCTAGTCCGTGTGTATTTATTTAGAGTAACCCGTGGCCAGTCACGCCTGACCTCAAACCATCAGGAACAGCCACGCTTTCACCCAAGCATAAACAAAAAAATACGTAATGAAAGTAAGGGGACAGAGGACGGGGTATGTTTGGGGTGGGGATGAAGAGGGGGGAGGAGGCTCTTTTTTTTTCTTTTCTCAGAGATAGGGATCTTGGACTTTGCTGCAAAGCTCATGGGTCCTGACATGGACTCACAATAGCTCCCTATAAGTCCTGGTGTTTACTTCTTAGCTGACATGGGAAGGGAAAATCACCGACCTCTGACAGCAGCTAGAGTCCATCCATCTTCCAGTGCTCAAGGTATTTTTTGTAAGGTATCATATTGCTGGAAATGAGCAAAAAAAAAACCTTCCAACTTGAATAAAGGGTTACCGGTGACATAATCAAATGGATGCCATTAGTGAGTTTTTGAATTGAGAAATTTGGCATGGCTGAACAAGTCTATATTTTAGAAACTGACACAATCTCTTCTGTTTCCCTTCTGAAATGCTCAAGTTCATATTGGGCTAAAACCATCAAGTTTGATAAATTTCATCATCTTATCTGTGATGTAAGTAGCAAGGCAAGCAGGAGAGCAGAAACAAAATGACTCCAAAGAATGAGTCTCTACGGAGACTTATTGATCGGACATGAAGGTTAGCCAAAAGTCTGAGAAGGTTGGCTCTCAGCGGTCCCAAGTGGTGCAGGAGGCCCAAATCTTTCTGTATTGTAGAGCACAAAACACAGAAAAGAACAAATACAGCGGATGGGTGAGAGGAAGGAGAGAACATAACAAAGTCTCTGTAAGTCTGAGGATGTGTTTTGATGGAAAAAAAAAAAACGGGACAACATTCAAAAAGAAGGATAAAGTTAACCAATCTGGTATGGTGTCATGCACTGTTTATAATTGAATTTAAGTGTTCAAGTTGCTTTAAAGAAGCACTTTAAATCAGCAGTGACAAGGTCAGATGTCAGTTAAGATGCATGTTTACCAAACACTTTGTCCTCCACGTGTCTTCTCCATAACCTTGGTAAGCAATCTGCATTTAATGTGACGACTGTCCAGGAGAAGCAGACTGGCATTTCAGGTGAGCAGGTGGGGGCAGGCAGCACGCCACCTGGCACTGGGTGAACAGGGAAAAGTGGGCCACGGAGCACAGCTTGTTGGATTCTGCCCCCCCCCCCGCCCCCGCCCCCGCCCCAGCCTCCACAAACTCACCCACGCCCCTCTTTTGCCTGCCATCACATTCAGATCAGCCGCACGGCACCTGCCTGCCGCACTGAAGCACGAGGGTGCCTGTCTCCTGTAGAGCCAAACACAGGACGGGAGGATGCGGGGAAGGAGGGCGGGAGCGGAGGAACATCGTGGTAAACAACATCACCTTTGGTCCTGCATCTGTCTGAGCCTGGCATCCTACAGTGTGTGGCAGTTAGAGATGCATGCGGTGCAGTCAACAATCCCTGCCATAGATGTTGAGTCATCCCAGATGGGCAGCACCTCGTCTGTCTCCTCTCACCAAGTATTGTTAACAAAGGACAGGCACTCTAGAGAGACTTAGAAAAAGACTGATCTGACCACTCTTTGACAGTCAACTAAGTACTCTCGATGTTTTGTCTCTAAAAAAGTAAAGATAATGATCCACATTAACAGTGAAAGGATGATAGACAAGAAACCCATGGCACAGCTCTGAGATGACAAAATAGCCACCTCTCTCACTGTTTATCGCTGGAATAACTCTGCAATCCTTATCTGGCCACAAGGTCTACATTGCAGTGTTCACCTCTAGTACTTGTGGCCAGGGCTGTTTCCTGGTTTTGGGGGGGGGGGGGGTGGTATGCAAGATTGCGTTTGGGAGCCCCCTAGTGCATCAGTCTGCTGCACAAAAAGAAAACAGACTTCCTAATTTCCCAGCAGTCTTTGTGGGTGATTATAGCTTTTGTGCATGCTCCGGTCCCAGTATCGCTACAGATTTACGTTTGTAAACCCCCCCCCACACACACACACACACATTGTGTACATTGCCCTGCAGAGGAAACAGCTATGCTTGTGGCTGTAAAATCAGTTTTTCAGCTTGTGAAGTTAGATAAACCTGTGTATGACCAAGATAAGAACCCAAGATGGCTGTACCATGTGTAGTGCACCAACAATAGTATGAATGTCCTACTTATTAGCTCTTCTGCTTTATATCGCCGTTAGTCAGACTGTACAGACAATACTAGGCAGCGTCTATCTTTGAACAAAATTATGCTGTTTTTATGCAGTTAAAGCATTCTGTAGTGTTTCGAAGTACTATTGGTGCTTATGATGGTTGGCTAACTGGCTAGAGCAGGCTAATTAACCTACACCAAGGAATGTTAAAAAGGAAAACGTAATTAATCTGAAGTTTAAATCAGACTTTAAATTCAAAGGGTTAAAATTCCTGTTTACAGTGGGTTAGATCAGTGAAATGATGATGTAGAGTAAGTAGGCTGACCTGTTCTGAAAACAAAGGTAAAGGATTGTGGTTTTCAAGGCTGTTTTAATGGAACTCGGTCAACTCGCACAACATATCATTTCAGCAGCTGTTTTTCAACCTCATACAGAAAATAAGTGATCAACCTGTGCCTTCTAATAAAACTTCCAACATAATTATGCACATGCCAGCTCTAAAGAAGCACCCAGTGTAAAAGTTGATACCCCTGACAGCTTCTCAGTTCTCATTGACAAAACAGGAGAAAAAAAAGAAAACTAAATGCATAACCCTTTGACTTTTGACAGTTTGGATTTAGAAGTTGACTTGACAGATGCTATTTTATTCCCTACATCTTGAGATGGGGGGGGGGGAGGGTAAAAATACAAAAAATGCATTATTAATTTCACAATGCGCATAGCCGATGTTCACAGATGGTAAGAAGAGCAGGCAGGCCTCAGTGCGTGCCAGCCAATGAATGAGCGAACAACTCTAACCTTGAGCTTTCACCATCACTGGCTGACATCTCTGAAAACATGTTCCTTTTCTTTTTTTTTCTTTTGCCCTAGTGTGGGTTGTCAGCAGCTCTGTCACTGGCAGGGAGAGGCGACGTTAAGTAAAGAAGGACACATGTGGCTCTGCGAGGAGGAGGGGTCTCTGTAAAGTCACTCACACGGCTCCTGTCATGGTTAAGTAGACAGGTGCTTACTGTTAACACCCCACTAATATCTTTATGCATATTTATGAATCCCCCCTCCCTTATAATACGTTGCTCGTTAATGTCACAGCTGCCAAATATTGACTATGACTTTCCTTTAAAAAGCGCATAAATAAAACAGCTTTTAAAGATTCTGACCTGCTTAAACACATCACTTTCCCCATCCCTTTGATCAGGAAGCATTTCATTATCTAAGCTTCTGTGCTTCTTTATATTTTGCCACCTCGCCTGCTGCAAATATGCAGTATATCTTCATTTAGAGCTGGTGACTATCCCCTTCATTTAATGCACCCACTTTTAATCCTCCCTCTCTTTCATGGGTGCAACAGTGGTCAGAGATGTCTGAGTGCTCTCATTATGGGAAAAGTTTGTGTGAAGGGCAGAACTTGCTGCTGGATCTCATCACTGAGGAAGAGGGAAATGGCTTTGTAGTCTCTGAGAATTTGTGCGCTGATTGCTCCCTAATTCTGACTCTTG
This sequence comes from Pholidichthys leucotaenia, assembly GCA_020510985.1. Lineage (NCBI taxonomy): Eukaryota > Metazoa > Chordata > Actinopteri > Cichliformes > Pholidichthyidae > Pholidichthys > Pholidichthys leucotaenia. The sequence continues at coordinate 119,006,251 of CM035842.1, forward strand.
CTCCATAACCCGGCACTTTCTATTCCCGTGAAATCTTGACCAAGAATTATAAAATGCCGTCCATGAGAGGAAGAGTATATACAGTATATGTACAGTACGTACGGAACTGGAAGAGTGTCTCATCTGCTTTCAAATGAATATTCAGACAAAATGCAAGTCTCAAATACTTAAGGGGCTCACTGACTGAAAAATGGTGTGTTTGTAGTAGGGCTGGGCGATATGGCTTTTAACAATTTATTGCAATACATTTAGGATTTTATCACGATACATGACATATATCACGATATCTTGAGACCTCCTCTGAACCACTGTATAAATGTAAATGTAAACCTTTGCATAAAACGACACTAGCATGATAATAGAGACAGACCCATGTGTTGCTTTTTTAAAAAATGCATACAAAAGGGGGGAAGGGGTAAAATCAAGTTAATTTAGCAAACTTTATTCAACCCGTCAGACAACCCCACTCATAAATTTGCAACAAATCAGAATAAATAATGGTAGGCCTTACTATTATGGCCTGTAATAAAACCATTAAAAACAAAACAAAAAAAGGACTCAGCACAGTAAAAAGTGCAGTAAGCAAGAAATCTAGAGAAAGATATTTTAAAACCATATAAATTAAAGTCCACTTGTTCTGTTTGGTCATGTTTTTAACAATAAGGGTCATGTCTTTGGCAATATAACTTGTGACCACAGTTGTGATCTCTCTCTATTTTGCACTTTTGTTGTATGGGATAAAATTTTCCAAATGAAGCCATATAGTCATCTTCTTGGGGCTGGTTCCTTTATTTATTTACTCATTTATTTTTTGTAGGGGCTACCTGGGATGTTGAGAGTGCATTTTAATGCATTCTTCATCTTATAGTGGATGACAACTCAATTGGTGAAACAAATCAGTGATAATGCGACATACAGTAATTTGCTCAAAACTGTATTTTGCTCAGTTTTTACTTTCTGAAGTTCGAGCTACTGCCAGAGAATGAAGCTGGTGTTTTTTTTCCCCTGTCATTCAAGTCTGCTTCCACTGCAGCCAGTGTGTGTGTGTCATTTTATTTTTCCTCCTCTTCCTGCACTCCGCCAGTGTTGCCAGATATACATAAACAACAAGCGTTTCTGTTCCATGAAAACAGCCTCAAAAGAAGCAGTTTCTAAAGAAAAAATATTGCATTTAAAAAACCCATAAGGGGTTGAACTGTTGGCGCTTGTGTGGTGAAAAGACTGCAAATCATTTTCATGTGTTTTGGTCATGCCCAGTTATCCACCAATATTGGACCAATGTACAGACAATATTGGGGAAAATATTCAAAATAACAGTTCCCTTTTCTTTTGTAACTTTGTATTTGGGTTTACTACCGGATTCACTGGAAAGACGAGGGTATAAATACTTATTCAATGTTTTAATATTGGCAAGTAAAAAAGCCCTAACTAAAAAATGGATGCTGAAGGACTGTCCTACACCTGAAGATTGGATTAACGTGATTCAAGACATTTACTCGATGGAAAAGTTGACATTCGCACTGAGACAGGACATGGATGAGTTCATGAGCTTTTGGCAACCCTGGATCGCATATGTGTCTTCCATTAGATCTAATCTTTGACAAATACCATTTCAATGATGGTCCCGCTCTTTGTTCCATCTCTACTCAGATGCTCTTTTACTTTTAATTACTTAATTTTCTGTTTGTTTGTTTTTTGCTGTTCTGTTTGTTTGTTTATTCATTTTTTTTATTTAATTCTCTTTAATTTCACTTTTTCTTTCACTTTAAAAAAAAAGGGGTGTTGTAATAACTATCCTACCAATGTTGTCAAATAGCAAAAAATAAGGGAACGTGTGATGAAAATGTAAACAATGCAATGCTGTAATGACCTGTATACCCTTTACAAAAACTTAAATAAAAAAAAAACAACAAAAAAAAAAAACACAGACCTTGGACATAGGAGAGAGAAGCTGACAGCTTACACTGCCGGGAAAATGCTCAAGACCGGTGATAAAGACATTTTTTGTATTGCGCATAGTAGAATGTATTGCCCAGCCCTAGTTTGTAGGTTTAACCATCTGAAATATGTCTATTGGTCATGTAATTATTGAAAAAATATCAAAACACTCACTTCTCCTAAAAAACACACACAGCCTTTATCCCGTTTTTCTCCCAAAGAAACAGTTTTGACTCTTCCAGGGATTTTCTTGTATGTCAAGAAATGGTAAATCCAGCCCAGTGCTGTCCTGGAGACACACCCACTGCTCTATTATTGGTCAACATAGCTGTCTGTCATGTAGCTGGAAGGGGAGCTAAAGGTATTAGCCCCTGAGCTAACAGTGGTACTAGCCTAGGATGCTAGCTACCTCCGCCAGGCCGAAGGCCAGGAGGTTATGTTTTTGCCAGCGTTTGTCTGTTTGTCTGTCTGTCTGTCTGTTTGTCTGTCTGTTGGTTAGCAAGATAACTCAAAAAGTTTTGGACGGATTTCGATGAAACTTTCAGGCGTTGTGGGAAATGGTACAAGGAAGAACTGATTAAATTTTGGGGATGATCCGGATCACCGTCTGGGTACAGGAATTTTTTAAAGGATTCTTTAACATTGTGAGATACGGCCATTTTCAACATGTGTGCAGGGGCAATAGAGGGCGCTGGTCGTCGTGTCTGGTGAACACGAACTCCGCGTTCTTCAAAGTTTTAGGCACAAAAGCACGTGGAAAACAGTGGTGGGCTGGGCCCGGCAGCGTGCCTGTGTTTGCGCTACGTTGCAAAAGCTGAGACGGGCAGCTGTCCGGCGCAGGATTATTTGGCAGAAATTCCCTGGGCAGCCATAGGGGCTGCGCAAAAACCAGCTCTCTGCCGGGGAAGCTTCCAAATCCTCTTTTTTTCCGCGGAGCACAAACCCAATAAAACCCACGGCAACCTGTCTACCCAATTTGCATCCGTCAGTGAAGCCCTCAGTGCTGCTTTCAGTGATCTATGAAAACGCTCGCAGCCTGGGACTTTGCACATGGAGGAGATGGACACAACACCAACACTTCAGTTTATTACCTCTGCCAAGGAGGTAATGCTTTTACTACTGAACCACTAATCCTATCATTGTGAATCCAATTGCTAGTCATATGTTTTCATGGTCAAGGAATCTGAAAACGTACACACAAACACAGTATGGGGGGGGGGGGGACTGTGGCGCTTGGCGGAGGTCTGCGCTCTCCGAGTGCTTTTCTAGTTTATATTGATATTTTCTTCAGATTACCATCAAGCTAATAGACATCTCTGTTTTCCTAATCCACAGTCGATAATATAGCTTGCGTCATTCTGGCTTATTTAGTTATTTTTCCACCCTGATGCTATATTGAACAATTAGCATTAGCATGCTAGGCAGTCGGAGGCAATGGTAACTGGATACAACTCGCCTCGACAAGGAGGTGACTGACATGCTGCCTGGCATTACGTTAAACATCAAATTCTTGACCATATATTTTGTTCTTAGATGGTATTATTTTCTCAAACCGGGATCCGAGGCTGTTAGCAGTTTAGCCACTCATTCACGTATGTTTCTCTGCTTATTGAACTCCAGGGACCGATCATATCCTATCGACCACGACAACCACACCCCTGTCAGCCAGTGATGCATTATTTCAGGCTCAGGGGTAACGGGTGGGGTCAGCTGCCCAGGTCGGATCTGAGATCTTTGATGTCTCAAGTAGAGACCAAGAAAAGTCTTTTTAACAGTTTCATAGAAATTCTCCACTCACACCATTACCCCTGTGTCTCATGGAGCCATGAATACTGGCAAGTGTTGATGGGCTCTGTTGGCATTCTTCAGGCCGACAGTCTGTGACAGTAAAAACTGCCTCACTGCTCCATGAGATAGTACCTTAAAAGATCCTAGGGCTGACTCCAGAAGCCAACTTCACTTGTATTTGGCTTAAAGATACATTTGAGCTAGCCAGTCAATGTTGGCAACATGATGTAAGAGAGTGGGTGGAGTTGAATCCAATCTGAAGATTTAAAGGTATACACATTGAAAACTGGCCGTTTTCAGACAGGCTGAAAAAAAAAAAAACCCAAAATACAAATTTGCCACAATAATTAAAGAAAATTTGAGCAAAACATCCCACAAACATTCCATTAAGACATGTGTGAGCTGTTAAAATGTGGGAAAAGTGCAATCAATGACGGCTTTAAGAGTTATACACAGCTCAAAAAAAGAAAGGGTCCATTGAGAGAATTAATGGCACAAATTCCTACAAGAAGTTTTTAAAGGAAAAATAAAAATTTTAAAAAACATTCTTGAATAGTACATGGCATAAAACACTGGCCCTGTACAATTACATAGCATTATTCTACAATTTAAGTCAGTGACTTGATAGGCATTTTTAACTGGGCTTTTAATTTTAGTCGGTTTCAGAGGCTGCTAAGTGGGGACACCCTTGCAATGTCAGGTGTCTCGAGTGTGGAAAATTAACGAGGCCATTTAGACAATAAAAGCAGATATTTGACACTTGTTACCTCAGCGCAGTTTACCGCCTGTTTGCCAAGCTATCTTCATTTGCATGCACTTGGAGGAGTATCTTTTTTTCTAGGAACAGACAAGCTGCAGTTAAGATGAGACAAGTGTAGAGGTGAGTATCCAGAGATTGTACTCAAGTAAAAGTATTGTTACAATAGGATAACAAAGTATAAGGAAGTGAAGCCACAGAGAGTGAGACAAAATCTGTTATGTAAATTATCCACAATAATCCAAAGCATAACATAAAGAGGAAACTGTAATAAATTAAATATTCCTTGAGCCAGAAATGAAGAACAGTGATTTCAGCACTGATTTCAGGGAAATGAATTTACAACTTCCCAGAAAAGATTAAAGCTGCAGCCATGAGCACAACTTACTGCATAAACGAGCATATTTTCAACATTTGTTGTTAAAAAAAAAAAAATCTTTGCAGCATTTCACCAATAACCATGAAATAGCATCGTGATTTAATTATTTAGGTCAAAATACATTTGAATTAATAGGCAAAACAGGAGTAAATGTCAACATTTTGGTGTATGATATGCATACAGATATACGCTGAGGCGCTGCGGATGTAGAGTAAAAGTATCTTGCAATTTAACTGCTCACTAAGGGCCCCTTTACACATCACAGATCATTGAGAGATTGGGACAATTTTTGATCTTTGGGATTGTTTGGGAGATTGTGACGTGGAGATCAGTGAAGATCAGTGATAGATCAAAAGTTTGCCACATCTCTCTACAAATTCTCAATGATCTCCACCCCTGAGTAATGGGGGTATAAGAGCCCGTTTACACAGACGGAGATTGTTGGGTGAACACAGAGCTCAAAATTTGACCCAACCTGTCAGCAATCGCCTAAAGCCTCAAAAAAAGCTGTTTCTGTGTAAATGTTTGGGAGATCATTGCATAATTTTTATGGTGATCAATAGAGATCTTTGAGATACCACTGTGAGACTAGGAGAGATTGCTGAGAGACCAGCAGAAATCACTGAGACTTTCTTGGGCAACCAAAGGGGTGTATGTATATATATATATGTGTGTGTGTGTGTGATAAGATAAGCCTTTATTAGTCCCACAATGGGGAAATTCCAGGATTGCAACAGCACAGGGATAGCAACACTCAGAGCAATGATTTAGAAGATAAGAAAATAAGAGCAGTGAATACACATATGTACACATAAATATATATACACAGTGCAGAGCATTGTAGCTAGGTGGACTAAACAGCATAACCGTCTATTTAGTTACCCTACATCAGGGGTTCTCAAAGTTTTGATGGGTGAGGGCCAATTTGGGAATCCAAAGTTGAACCGAGGGCCACCAAAGGGACGGAGGCAAAAAAAAAAAAAAGACTGAAAATTCAATTCCATTTGTAATCCTTTTAATTATCAGATTTAATTAGTTTGGGTAAAGTCATATTAACAGTAAGAAATTGGGACTGATGAAAATACAATTTTAGTGTCAACATACCTTTTAACTGCAGTGTGATTTGTGGTGCTGTTTTCGGTTGGCCACGAGTCCTCTGAAGTCTGGCTCCATCTCCGTCGTCGCGATGCGAAGGACTGCATGTAGGTGGGCATCTGTCATCCTGGATCTCAGCTTAGATTTGTTGATGGCCATGGTGGAGAAGGTCTTTTCACAGATGTAGGTGCTTCCGAATAAAGACGCCATTCTGACAGCATGTTGACGAAGAGCAGGGAATGTGGATGGGGAAAGTCCTTTGTAGAACTCGATCAGACTCTTGTCACAATATGCAGCTCTGGCCTCGGAGCTTTCCTGTAGGTCGATGAGCTCAAACTGCATGTCTGCAGGCACTGCCTCGGGCACACATGAGAAGGGATTTTGGAAAAGGTTGAAATCACCCTCATGGTCCCTGAAGTCAGAGAATCGGTGGTCGAACTCGTCTCGAAGCGTTTCGATGAGGCCATGGTTCTTCTCTGAACGCAGGTGACGCAAAACTTCACTCCCGTCCGTGTCTGGGTCATCTACCAGCGCCCTGCAGGCAGGGAAATGAGCGAGATCTCCTTCTCTGAGCTGTCCCTGGAGCAGTTGGAGTTTTCGCTGGAAAGCTTTCACGTTGTCAAAAAGTGTGGAAATGAGTTTTCCATGGCCTTGCAGCTTCAGATTGAGATCGCTCAGACAATTATTCAGGTCGGCGAGGAAGGCTAGGTCACAGAGCCATTTGCTGTCCGTTAACTCAGTCACGTCTTGTCCTTTTGCCTGCATGAACTCGCAAATTTCTTTTCTCAGGTTAAAAAAACGTTTCAGTGTGGCACCTCTGCTCAGCCACCGGACGGCAGTGAAGTAAATGACGTCTCCAAAATCTGCCTCTGACTGCGCCAAAAAGGTTTTAAATTGGCGATGGTTCAGACCTCTGGACTTCAGGTAATTAACTGTCTTCACAACTACGGCCATGACGTGTTTCATTTCTAGCGTCTGAGCAGCGAGGGCTTCTTGGTGAATTATGCAGTGGTAGCTGACTGGTTTCTTACCACCGCTGTTCACCACTTTCTCAGCCAGCAGCGACACTGCACCTGTCCTACTCCCAATCATTGCTGGTGCTCCGTCTGTCGTGACACCGACCAAGGATGCCAGGTTAACATTGTGTGTGTCCAGACTGCGATACACTGCTTCGCAAATATCCACTCCCTTCGTTGTGTCTTTCATACTCTCCATACTCAGTAGCTCCTCGCCGACGTCAAAATTCTCAGTGACAGTTCGGATGAAAATCAACAGTTGGGCAGTGTCGGAAATATCCGTGCTTTCATCCAGTGCGATGGAAAACGCTCCCTTTTCTAGCCCCTCCACACGTATCGCCAGTTGGTCCTTCAAATCATTTGCCAGATCTTCGATTCGTCTTGTGACTGTGTCATTCGACAAACTTACGTCACGGAACTTTGTTTTTTGGTCTGGGCATACACGCTCTGCCGCTTTTAGCATACAGTCTCGAACAAATTCTCCGTCACTAAACGGCTTGCCCCGTTTAGCTATTTCATGAGCTACCACATAGCTAGCCTCTGTTACTGCTTCGCTGATTTTTGAAAATTGCGTGAAGACTGACTGTTGTGCTGTGTAGCCCCTTTTAAGTTGTTCCATCTTTGTGGTGCGATCCTTGCCACTGAATTTTTCATAATTTTTGTGTTTTGTTTCGTAATGGCGCCTGATGTTAAAGTCTTTTCGCACTGCGATTACCTGTCTGCAGATGAGGCATACAACTTTATCTGACCCGTGAGGTTCAACGAAGTAGTCCAAAGTCCATTTTCCCTGAAACTGCCTTTTTTCCTTGCTGACAGTTCTCGGTTTCCTCGAGTGAGCGGTCTCCATCTCTGCCTCTTTCTCTCGCTGATCCATCTTTATTTCCACACTTCGACTTCCACAAGCACTAATATTTATTTCTTATTCTTCTTCTGACTCAAAATGGTGCTCCGAAACCGTTGCCAACCAACACTTCTGCACTGTGCGCTGAACGTTCCATCTCCCATAATACAATTGGACTAGCTGCTGCAATGAAGTGATCGCAAGGTCGACAACACATGTAATTACGGCTTGTGCCTACAGATGGCGCCAAAGACCACTAAACGTAGATGTGTATCTGAATTTTTCCAAAGCAATTAGTTCAGATCATATATTGGTTAAAGGCCTCGGACGGTGACATTTTTTTATTGAACCAATAAACTGATTGTATGAAAATATTCCATTCTGGCCATTCCCGTGATTTAAAATGTGTCACCAGCCTCCATAAATGACTTTATTTGTTAATAGCCCATATTTCACTTAGTGATGCTGCAGTACCGCCATCTCTCGATAGGGGCGTGCAGCAGTGACGTCAGGTCAGGGAGAAACAGGAAATGGCTGCAGGAAATGGATGATCACTGGCCTGCAGAAATGGCTGAACGACAGCAGAGTGATTCGGACAGCGATTATTTTATCGAGTATGACGACCGCAATATAAGTGATGATATTGAAACTGACGAATCTGATGATGAAGTAGTTTTGGGTGGTGCTGATGGGGTTATTCAGCCGTATTTGTTCGAGCCCGAGGGTGCGGAGGAAGACGCGGACGAAACAGCGACTGGAGCAGAACGAGAGGCAAGAACGAGAGGCTCGCCGATTTATATTGGTAAAATATGCTTTGAAATTTTTTTTTTTAGGCGATATGCATGGTCACACACTTAATTATCAAAATAAAACTGCCAATTTTTCCCTCGCTGCCTTACTTGGTGACTTATAAACATTCTCTTTCTGCTCAAAATTTTTTACATGTTTTAAATATTTTCTAATCAAACTTCATAGACCAATTTATATAGCACTCCCACGAGCCATTAGTTTATTATAAGCATCTGATTATACCATTTTTTTTAACAGGTGCACTTGTGAGAAATGCAACATTATGCCAACATCAACTGAATCTCGGTGCTGCCAGGAGGTATTGAAGGTGAAGAAGTGAGGGTGATACCTACCTGTGCTGTGAGCCTCATCAGAGAAACATTCCCATCTGATCACAACAAGGGATTTTGCCTACCAAGATTAGATTTGTGATCAATGTTATTTAAATAAAGTTTTTTAAAATCATATATTGAGTTTGTTAATGTGCATGTCAATTTTATAATTCTAATATTTCAGCATTCATCAAAGTCGGATCTCATATACATTAGAGTAATTTTTCTACCATTTTATGGTGTAAAATTCGTGTGCAATTTTTAAAAGCACATTTCTCTAAAAATCTTAGGCTTATATTTTTTTGTCTTAGCAAAATATGTTGCTTCCCTAACAATTGAAAGCTGAACTTTCATTGCTAATTGGAAATTTATTCTACTTTTACATGTTTGATTTTGAAAATCTAGATACATGTTGCTCAACAGCATCAGCTTTGATGGGACGCTGAAATTTGGCACTCAATGTTGCTGGAACTCTGGCTTGTACAGAGTGCCACTGCTCCAATAAGTGGGTTGGATCAACCAAGGTTTTGTCGAAAAGAGTATTCATCAGATCATCCACATATTCTGAAATAAAATTAATTTAATAAAAATTAGAAATCGAAAGCTCCTTGTAAGTGGTCGTGGAAATTCCAACGATACCGGCTGCATTTAGAACTCTGAGGACCTTGACATATGACGCCCCAGTGAAGAGAATGGCGGATGAAAGGTGTATGTTACCAGCTGGCATGTCCCTGATCATCGGCTGGCTGTGCCAGGATAGATCCTCAACACAATGTGGACAATGTTGTTTGATCACCAACAGAAAGCCTTTAGTGTGACTTGTTACCTCACATGGATGACTGCAATGAGGACAATTGCTGAATAATCAAATTCAAAAAAAAAATCCACAGTATTTGAAGGTTGAGTGACAGTGGATAACATCTGCAAAAACAGTAGATCAACATAATTTCATTCCAGAGGTGTCAAATTGGATTACATATATAGAAATATAACTTGAGCAAACAGGCACAACCACCTCCCTATACAGCACTGAATATTTCATATTTGATTAGTATGAATACCCTAAAATTCTAATATTTGATAAGTTGTTAAGGCAATGAAATTCATTGCTTGTAAATAATTTTAGTAAATATTGGCAGTGAATATTTAAAAAAGAAAAATTACCCTGTTTACTTATCTTTCTGACAGCAGATTGCTGTCAGAAAGATAAGGTTGATCAGAAAGATAAGGATATCCCAGGTTGGCCTAGGATAGCCGGCCCCGGCCGCTGCTGGAAGGGCTCTCGCGACCGGGCCAGGGGACGGCCGGAAGGCGGCCGCCCCTCCCCGCTCACGGACGCGTGTTCGTGGAGAACCCGGTGCTAAATAACTCGTAAACGACCTGATGCCGGGCGTGACCCGCTCCGGGGACAGTGGCAGGTGGGGAGTTTGACTGGGGCGGTACACCTGTCAAACTGTAACGCAGGTGTCCTAAGGCGAGCTCAGGGAGGACAGAAACCTCCCGTGGAGCAGAAGGGCAAAAGCTCGCTTGATCTTGATTTTCAGTATGAATACAGACCGTGAAAGCGGGGCCTCACGATCCTTCTGATTTTTTGGGTTTTAAGCAGGAGGTGTCAGAAAGTGTCAGAAAGATCGCATCGGTAGATCACCCTTGCTTTTCACGCCACTTCACTGACACTGTCTGAGAGTGGGACTTTGAAGTGAACGGATATATAGTTGGAACAGCCGATTTTTTTTATCAGCAATCTTTTTCCATCCATCCATCCATCTTCTACCGCTTTTCCGGAGGTCCGGGTCGCGGAGGCAGCAGTTCAAGCAGAGAAGCCCAGACTTCCCTCTCCCCAGCCACCTGCTCCAGCTCTTCAGAGGGGATACCAAGGCGTTCCCAGACCAGCTGGGAGACATAGTCTCTCCACCGAGTCCTGGGTCTGCCCCGGGGTCTCCTCCCAGTGGGACGTGCCTGAAACACCTCAAGTGGGAGGCGTCCAGGAGGCATCCTAATCAGATGCCCATACCACCTCAACTGACTCCTTTCAATGTGGAGGAGCAGCGGTTCTACTCTGAGCCTCTCCCGGATGACTGAGCTCCTCACCCTATCTCTGAGGGTGAGTCCAGCAATCCTACGGAGAAAGCTCATTTCAGCCGCTTGTATCCGCGATCTCGTTCTTTCGGTCATTACCCAAAGCTCGTGACCATAGGTGAGAGTAGGAACGTAGATTGACTGATAAATCGACAGCTTTGTCTTAGAACTAAGCTCCCTCTTCACCACAACAGACCGGTACAACGTCCGCATCACTGCAGATGCTGCTCCAATCCGTCTGTCGATCTCTCGCTCCATTCTCCCCTCACTCGTGAACAAGACCCCAAGATACTTAAACTCCTCCACTTGGGGCAGGAGCCTGTCCCCAACCCAGAGAGGACAATCCACCTTTTTCCGGCTGAGGACCATGGACTCGGACTTGGAGGTGCTGATTCTCATCCCAGCCGCTTCACACTCAGCGGCAAACCGTCCCAGCAAGAGCTGTAGGTCATTGCTGGATGAAGCCAACAGGACAACATCATCTGCAAACAACAGAGATGAGATCCTGTGGTCACCAAGCATGACACCCTCCATTCCCTGGCTGCGCCTAGAAATCCTATCCATAAAAATTATGAACAGGATCGGTGACAAAGGGCAGCCCTGGCAGAGTCCAACTCTCACTGGGAATGACTCCGACCGAGTGTTGGCAATACGAACCAAACTCTCACAACGGTCATACAGAGACCGAATAGCTCGTAACAACAAGCCCGATACCCCATACTCCCGAAGCACCTCCCACAAAAATCCACGAGGGACGCGGTCAAATGCCTTCTCCAAGTCCACAAAACACATATAAACTGGTTGGGCAAACTCCCACAAACCCTGGAGAATTCTCGAGAGGGTAAAGAGCTGGTCCGATGTGCCACGGCCAGGACGAAAACCACATTGCTCCTCCTGAATCCGAGGTTCGACCAACGGCCGGACTCTCCTCTCCAGTACCTTGGCATAGACCTTCCCAGGGAGGCTGAGGAGTGTGATCCCTCTAAAGTTGGAGCACACCCTCCGGTCCCCTTTTTTAAAGAGAGGAACCACCACCCCGGTTTGCCATGCCAAAGGCACTGCCCCCGACCTCCACGCAATGTTGCAGAGGCGTGTCAACCATGACAACCCAACAACATCCAGGGCCTTGAGGTACTCGGGGCGAATCTCGTCCACCCCTGGGGCCCGGCCACCAAGGAGATTTTTAACCACCTTGGCGACCTCAGCCCCTTTTCCCAATCTTTTTGCTAATTTCATTTCAAATTGCATCTTATTCTCAAAATCGCTGTCAACAAAATGTCTAATGCACATGTTGGGTGATTTTGCGACATAATTCCAATTTTTTAGCGTTTTCTGAACGAAATTCACCCATGGGGTTCTGATTTTCCCAGGCAGGGGAAGTTCCTAAACACTCACCGCGTGCTCCTCAGCGTGCTCCTCCTCCTACTCAGGTCGCTCCTGACCTGACGTCACACAGTCAGTGGCCATTTTAGCCGCTGATCGCTTGGCAGACAGACAGCTCTCAAGGAAATCATACTTCAATAGCGCATTGTCACCTTATGCGACATTTGTTGACACCAAAACATGTGTGGTTCAAATTAGCTCGTCTCACACACAAATTTAAGATATGATTTAGCGATATTGTAATTTCGTCCGGCCGAGGCCTTTAAGACGTTAACAGATTGGCCGCGGGCCGCCAGAAATGTTTTCGCGGGCCGCCATTGGCACGGGGGCCGCACTTTGAGAAACATTGCCCTACATGGTATGAATATACGTATACTCATACATATCGTCACTCTCCAAAGCGACTGATATTGTCCTAGTTGTATACATATATGTATGTACATATGTACACACACACGCATGTATGTTTGTATGTACAGTATACAGTATATACACAATGGTGTGAAAAAGTGTTTGCCTCCTTCCTGATTTCCTCATTTTTTTGTATGTTTGTCACACTTAAATGTTTCATATCAAACAAATTTAAATATTAGACAAAGATAACACAAAATGCAGTTTTTAAATGAAGGTGTTTATTATTAAGGGGGAAAAAAAATCCAAACCTACATGGCCCTGTGTGGAAAAAGTGATTGCCCTCTAAACCTAATAACTGGTTGGGCCACCCTGAGCAGCAACAACTGCAATCAAGCATTTACGATAACTGGCAATGAGTCTTTTACAGCGCTGTGGAGGAATTTTGGTCCACTCATCTTTGCAGAATTGTTGTAATTCAGCCACATTGGAGGGTTTGAGCATGAACCGCCACAGTATCTCAATCGGATTCTGGCCAGGACTTTGACTAGGCCACTCCAAAGTCTTCATTTTGTTTTTCTTAAGCCATTCAGAGGTGGACTTGCTGGTGTGTTTTGGATCGTTGTCCTGCTGCAGAACCCTAGCGCGCTTCAGTTTGAGGTCACAAACAGATGGCCTGACATTCTCCTTAAGGATTTTTTGGTAGACAGCAGAATTCATACTTCCATTTACCACAGCAAGTCTTCCAGGTCCTGAAGAAGCAAAACAGCCCCAGACCATTACACTACCACCACCATATTTCACTGTTGGTATGATGTTCCTTTTCTGAAATGCTGTGTTACTTTTATTCCGGATGTAATGGGACACACTGTCAAGTGGCCCTCACCCTCCCTTCTCCTCTGCAGCTTTTACTGCCATCATCAGTTCCTCCTCTCTGAAGTTGGCCCAAAGTGTCTTTTGGATGAGGTCCTTCAGCTCTTTCAGTTTCATCTCACACTCACTTGCAGTTTTCCCAATATCGGCCTTTTGCTGCTTGCACAACCCAGGAACTTCTTCAGGATCTGCTTCCAGCTCCTCCTCTGCAAGGTACTGGGCCTCCACATCATCATTGGCTTCCATGACTTTGTTGGCCTCAACTATGAGCTTTTTGAAACTGTCTCTGAGCATTATGGTGTGCATCTGGACAATGTTGTTGGCCAGCCGGGAGAATTGCTGCTTCGCAGATGTCCTAATAGCTATAAGCTGCTCCAGTGACTTTGAGTCAGCCATCTTCTTTTCTGACAGGATTGAGTAAGGTGCTGTTCATTGTGTTACCAGGCCTCTGGGCTTCCAGGCCTGGCTGGTTGCTGTTCAGGGTTCTCTGTTCCAGTCTCCACAGCGGTTTTTCACTGTCAAGTGGCCCTCACTCTTGTGAGGTTTGACCAGCAGTTTCCCCCACTTGAACAGGAAGCTTTCTTCGGAAGATAGAACTGGAAGTCACTCAATGACCAAATCTCAACTTTTTCCTTTTCTTTCCTTTTATTTTGAAAAGTCATCAAGGCCAAGCACAGGTGAAAAACCTTTAAATACAAACACAAATAGAAGGTCAAAGAAAATGTAACCCAAGAAACCTTAATAAATCAACATAACCTAAAATCAAATACTCAATTTTTAAACTACTAAAAATTAATCTTGAAAATAAATAGAAAATACCCACATCTAAAACACCCCAAATACTAAATACATCTTAAAACACTGTTCAATAATGATTTTTAACCTTACAACTTTAACAGCTTTTAACTTTTAACTCTTTTAAAATACACTCCATTTTAACTATACTTTTAAACCCAAATGATATTAAATATATGACATTTTAACTTACACTTCAATCACATGATTTTTTTTAATACATCACATTTAACCTAAATTTGATCAAATGATTTTCCAACTGCAGCTACAAAGACACATCACAAATGAACGCTCACCGGCTCCTTCTTCCTTGCTTGAAACAAGCTTTAGTCCTGCAGTCTCCTTTTTCCAAGTCCAGACTCTCCAACCATTTCTCTCACCACTGCCCTGTGAGTAAATGCCTCCAAACTCCCTTAATCACCAGATCATTCCCACCTGGTGCAATCAACCAACTGCCTTCAGGCTGGGAAGCACACCCAGACCTGAAGCACTCAGGCAGAGGGCGTGGCCTGCAGCTCAACTCAACACACACACCCCTTCCAAAAAGTTCAACTTTTGTCTCGTCAGTCCACAGAGTATTTTCCCCAAAGTCTTGGGGATCATCAAGATGTTTTCTGGCAAAACTGAGACGAGCCTTTATGTTCTTTTTGCTCAGCAGTGGTTTTCGTCTTGGAACTCTGCCATGCATGCCATTTTTGCCCAGTCTCTTTCTTATGGTGGAGTCATGAACACTGACTTTAACTGAGGCAAGTGAGGCCTGCAGTTCTTTGGATGTTGTTGTAGAGTCTTTTGTGACCTCTTGGAGGAGTTGTCGCTGCGCTGTTGGGGTAATTTTGGTCAGTCGGCCACTCCTGGGAAGGTTCACTGCTTTTCCATGTTTTCACCATTTGTGGATAATGGCTCTCACTGTAGTTCATTGGAGTCCCAAAGCTTTAGAAATGACTTTAAAACCTTTTCCAGACTGATAGATCTCAATTACTTTGTTTCTTATTTGTTCCTGAATTTCTTTAGATTGCAGCATGATGTCTAGCTTTTGAGGATCTTTTGGTCTACTTCACTTTGTCAGGCAGGTCCTATTTAAGTGATTTCTTGATTGAGAACAGGTGTGGCTGGCAATAATCAGGCCTGGGTGTGGCTAGAGAAATTGAACTCAGCTTTCCAAAGATGTGATAAACCACAGCTAATTTATGTTTTAATGGGGGGGGGGGTCACTTTTTCACACAGAGCCATGTAGGTTTGGATTTTTTTAACCCTTAATAAAAAAAACCTTCATTTAAAAATTGCATTTTGTGTTATCATTGTCTAATATTTAAAATTTGTTTGATGATCTGAAGCATGTAAGTGTGACAAACATACAAAAAAAATGAGAAATCAGGAAGGGGGCAAACACTTTTTCACACCACTGTATTTGAGAGGTTTCATGTGCTCTTTACTCCATTTACACAAGGGTAGAGATCATTGAGAGATCATTGAAAGATGAAAAAATGTCCAGATCCCTCAACAATCTTTCAATGACTTTTCAGCGATCTCCAAGATCTCTAATTGATCTTCCAGTGATCTTCAAGGTTGCCACAGATGAGAGATTGTTTTAACTCAGTTCAAAACAATCTCCCAACGACCACCAAAGGAAAGCAATCTCTCAACACACTCTCACTGATCTCAAGGAGCGCTCAATCTTTCAATGAACTCTCTTGGTCTTTCATTGAATGTTCAATGATCTCTCATTGCTCTCTTAGCCATCTCTGCCTTCGAGGTGGAAAAATTTGGCATAAATTGAAAGATCTTTGAGAGATCATTTAGAGATTGATGGAATTGTTCATGGTTAAGGAGAGCTCAAGGAGCGATCAACAGTCTCTTTGATCTTCCAATGTATGATCTCTCAGCTATCTTTCAATGAACTCCAAATTTTTCCTCCCTGAAGGCAGAGATTGCTGAGAGACCACTGGGAGATTGATGAGATTGTTGAGAACTCATTGAGAAATCGTTGAGAGATCACTTTGGAATGATTAGTTTCTTGTTTTTCTTATTAAAGACAAGAATAAAAAGGAGATGTTTTTACCTTTACATGTTTTAACTGTCCACTGCAGTCTTCCTCAGACAGCTGAAACATGTAAAGGTAAAAACATCTCCTTTTTATTCTTGTCTTTAATAAGAAAAACAAAAAACTAATAATTAAAAAGAAGACAAAATGAACCGACTCAAGCTTTGGAATGAATCAAAACTTTGAGGATCATGGAGATCACTGAAGATCATTGAGAGATCAAGGTGATCGCTGAGAGATTATTGAAAGATCACTTGGAGATCTGGCCATTTTGTCATCACTCAGCAATTTCTCAATGATCTCCACCCCTGTGTATAGGGGGTATAAAGTACGTTTTTTTTGGGGGGGGGGTCACTTAGGTACACAGGAAATGGATATACTTACTACACATCTCCGGAGTATTGTTTTCTATGTCTTAAAATTCATTGAAAAAATAAAATAATTAGTAATGAAGACATCTGTAGTACATCCATGGGATTGGACAGTCACTAAAATGTTCAATAAAACACAAACCTCACAAACAGTTAATTCATTCACATATACAGTACCACAATAAGGCAAAACTACAAGCACTGATAAAGAGGTTAACAAGACAAAAACCTCTTGTAAACTCTACTCTCCTCATAAGAAACCTGATAAAAATGTAATAACATGAAATCTCTGATTCGACACACAGTTCATATTGTCAAATCACACACTATGCACATAATCCCCATATTCAAGAAATCAATATTTTGCATTCTGACTGGATTTCAGTTTGTCTCAAAAAGTAAACAAATTAGCCACGCGAGGCCATGGGTGGGGTCAGAGGTCAAGTCTGACACAAAAAGGCAGGTTGTGACAGGCTTAGGCCGCTCGGACTTTTCGCCCAAGGAACAGATGTTAGCCGCGGCAGTATGATTATCACCACGGTGACCAAGGAGCAGGAGCAGCGGCCCTTGGATGGATGCTGGTAATTACCCAGGCTCCCCTGGGAAGGGGATGACACGTGCCCGCCACTCTTGGAGATCACAGGGGCATAATTAAAGCTGCAGTAACAGTTGTTAATAGGGCAGCGAGAAAAGGTGGAGGATGAGGGGAAAGACAAGGCGATGAGGACGGGGCGGGGGGCAGCAAAGGTTTGTCTCTTCTTTGTCCTCTATTTTGTTTAATTTGCACATTATGTCCTGACAGTTAATTTCTGTTATAAAAGGAGTGAATGTCATAAAAAAGATGCTTAAAATTAAACAAGTTTAGCAGTTATTTAATGAAAACTGAATTATCTTTTATTGCATTCTTCATGGATACAAAAAAACAACAACACAAAAAACAACTATAGATTCAATGGTTTACTGTACAAGACAAATTGTCACAAAGTCACCCCAAGACCTCCACAGGCATGCAGCGATCTCTTTAAGTGCAACAGTGACAGGTGTGTTTTTGTCTTGCTTGGCAGTGTGTGATGCAGAGATTGCCCACGCGGAGCTCTTAAAAGCACCGTACAAGACCCTGAGTGTCAGAGCACATCACCACAACCTTTTAGAGCCACAAAACCCACTGACAGCCCCAAAATGGCTTCTCTCGCCTTTTGGTGTGTGTGTGTGTGTGCTCCAGTCGCCTTCTTATAAATGACCACATTCAACCCCTGTATGGTTCTTGACAGGCCTATGAATTCTTCTTCCTGAAAGGCCTGATGTGAAAAAAATACACGTTGCTGGGGGGGGGGGCATTCTGTAAGTGCATTTAGACTTTGTATGAAAACTTAAATGGTTCTTAAGTTGATGGTTGGCTCTTTTCTTGGATGTCAAAGAAATCTGAAAAATAAATTGATAATTACAGAGGAAAACTTAGAAGTTGACAAAGTATCGTTGGACGGTGTATGAAAATGCCCGCCAACAGAAAATGGATAACATGAGCATTTCTGACCGGGGGTGATACCTCTTTTATGTTCATACTGATATTTTGTGTCCTCTTGTGGTTGTGGAAATGATGACATGCGGGGACATGGCGGAGGGATACAGCTGCAATCTGTGTAAAGTTGTCCCTCACCTTTTCCTAACCGTTTCCCTAAAGATAACCCATATTTGTAGTGCTTACTCCTAATCCTACCACCACAAACTCTGTATTTAATGTGTAAAAGAAGCTAACTGTCAAACCAGAAGTAAGTCTCAAACAAGGAAGTAAAGTAAAAAAAAACCCGACAGAGACAAAAAGTCAAAGTGAAGAATGACATTTGAGTTTCCAACGTGAAAGTGCATTTTTTTGAATTTAAAGGGGTTATTGACTGAACTTTTTCCACATTTTACCAGCTCACATAGGTCTTAATGAAATGTTGAGACATATTTTGGTCAAACTTTCTTATTTTTTTAATTATTCCAGCATCCTTGTGAATTCTATTTTGCAGCCTTTTTTTCAGAATGGTTGGTTTCAGTTCATGTCTCTTTAAATCTCAAACACCCCATTTAACTCCACCCTCCCTCTTACATCCCTATTGCTAATCTTTACCACTAGCTTCCACTGAGCCTGAGCCAACTAACGTAAATTTGTCTTAAACAATGAAGTAAAACATCAGTGGTGTACAGGGGTAGGGGGTGGGGGTGGGTTCAGTGATAGATAGGATATGACTGGTACTCCTGGAGTACAACAAGCACAGAAACGTGTGACTGAGTGGCTAAACCTGTCTGGTTTGAGAAACTAAAACTTTAACTAAGCTAAAATAACGTTTAAGGGCATTAACAAAATACAGTGGGGTAAAAAAGTATTTAGTCAGCCACCAATTGTGCAAGTTCTCCCACTTAAAAGATGAGAGAGGTCTTCAATTTTCATCATAGGTATACCTCAACTATGAGAGACAAAATAAGAAAAAAAAAATCCAGAAAATCACATTGAAGGATTTTTAATGAATTAATTGGTAAATTTCTCGGTAAAATAAGTATTTGGTCAATAACAAAAGTTCATCTCAATACTTTGTTATATACCCTTTGTTGGCAATGACAGAGGTCAAACGTTTTCTGTAAGTTTTCACAAGGTTTTCACACACTGTTGCTGGTATTTTGGCCCATTCCTCCATGCAGATCTCCTCTAGAGCACTGATGTTTTGGGGCTGTCGCTGGGCAACACAGACTTTCAACTCCCTCCAAGATTTTCTGTGGGGTTGAGATCTGGAGACTGGCTAGGCCACTCCAGGACCTTGAAATGCTTCTTACGAAGCCACTCCTTCGTTGCCTGGGCGGTGTGTTTGGGATCATTGTCATGCTGAAAGACCCAGCCACGTTTCATCTTCAATGCCTATGCTGGTGGAAGGAGGTTTTCACTCAAAATCTCATGATACATGGCCCCATTCATTCTTTCCTTTACACGGATCAGTCGTCCTGGTCCCTTTGCAGAAAAACAGCCCCAAAGTATGATGTTTCCACTCCTATGCTTCACAGTAGGTATGGTGTTCTTTCTCTTCCAAACACGACAAGTTGAGTTTTTACCAAAAAGTTCTATTTTGGTTTCATCTGACCATATGATATTCTCCCAGTCCTCTTCTGGATCATCCAAATGCTCTCTAGCAAACTTCAGATGGGCCTGGACTTGTACTGGCTTAAGCAGGAGGACACGTCTGGCACTGCAGGATTTGAGTCCTTGGCGGCGTAGTGTGTTTCTGATGTAGCCTTTGTTACTTTGGTCCCAGCTCTCTGCAGGTCATTCACTAAGTCCCCCCATGTGGTTCTGGGATTTTTGCTCACCGTTCTCATGATCATTTTGACCCCACGGGGTGAGATCTTGCGTGGAGCCCCAGATTGAGGGAGATTATCAGTGGTCTTGTATGTCTTCCATTTTCTAATAATTGCTCCCACAGTTGATTTCTTCACACCAAGCTGCTTACCTATTGCAGATTCAGTCTTCCCAGCCTGGTGCAGGTCTACAATTTTGTTTCTGGTGTCGTTTGACAGCTCTTTGGTCTTGGCCACAGTGAAGTTTGGAGTCTGACTGTTTGAGGTTGTGGACAGGTGTCTTTTATACTGATAACGAGTTCAAACAGGTGCCATTAATACAGGTAACGAGTGGAGGACAGAGGAGCCTCTTAAAGAAGAAGTTACAGGTGTGTGAGAGCCAGAAATCTTGCTTGTTTGTAGGTGACCAAATACTTATTTTACTGAGGAGTTTACCAATTAATTCATTAAAAATCCTTCAATGTGATTTTCTGGATTTTTTTTTCTCATTTTGTCTCTCATAGTTGAGGTATACCTATGATGAAAATTGAAGACCTCTCTCATCTTTTAAGTGGGAGAACTTGCACAATTGGTGGCTGACTAAATACTTTTTTACCCCACTGTATATGGTCAAGTATTGTTAAAGAAACAATGGTTCCAGTGGGGGTGAAGAGAATAAAAAATACTGATCAAAACTGGCTGGATCAACAGTTAAGATAACACCAGATGACCTCTCCGTCACCTTTGCAAGCTGTATGCTGTTGCAGTAACTGACTCAAACGGTTTAGCCATGTTAATGCTAATGGCTCAATGTAGCATCACAGCAAAAATATAATAAAATAACCTAGAATGACATGAGATATACTATTGACTGTGGATTAGTGAACCAAGTGGAAACAAGGATTCCTAATAAGCTGTCATATTCAGGTGAGCGTGCACTCCCCCTCCCTTCCTGCAAGACTTTCCTTGGCTCCGCAGGCAGTCACTACACCTGCCTGATGAGACGCACCTGCTACCTCTTCCCTGCCAGCGCTGAAAAGGACCAGTCTGTGAATGCTCCAGTGCTGGCTTGTTGGGTATACAGTGATCCCTCGCTACTTCGTGCTTCACCTTTCGCGCCCTCAGTGCATCGCGGATTTTTCAAAAATATTCATCAAAAATTCAAAATTGAGAAATAATGGGCGGGCGCTAGCAGAAGGCAGGGAGACTACATTAGACCATCAGGTGTCAACACGGAGAGCAGCACAACTCTCTGTTCGCTGTTCTCGTGTTTGCTCGGCTCGGAAATCTCGCAAGCTGATTGGCCGAGACGTTTCACCCTGCAAGCTGATTGGCCGAGACGTTTCACCCACCTCCTCTCCCTGCCAAGCACCCATGAAGGGAAGGAAGACCGCATTCATTGCTTTTTATCGCTCGTGTTACTTAGTCTCGCCGCGTGGAACTTTTTGCTGTTCTCTTGTGCCATTTTGTGCGAAATAGTCTTCCCGTCGAGGCACTACGCCGCCTCCTGCAGCTTCAGCTCTATCGGAAGCTGCCCTCGATGATCCTGCGCCTCCAGCACCTCACGATGAGGCGTCACCTGAGGAGCAGTAAAGCTCTCATTAACCTGTGCAGTAAATCATTTTCATCTTGAGTTACGTATCTTGTTATAAGAATAAAAGATTTCTAAAAACATATTTATGTACACTTTGTTTACATCTACGTATGTATGTACACGTACACACACACACACACGGATCATATGAGAGAGAGAGAGTGGGAGAATGAACGTACGTATTATTTATGGATGGCGTCATTAGGGGTGACGCTACTTCGCGGTTTTTCACTTTTCGCGGTCGGTTCTGGAACCCATTAACCGCGATAAGTGAGGGATCACTGTACTGCCTTAAACAAGCAAATAAGTGTTCAATTCGCTCTCTGAGGAATTATAATTAAATTCCTTTTCTCCTCTCCTCCTCTTCCAGGTTGCTGCCATCTTCGTGGTGCGTCTCCGGGGTTCGTTGTGCGCTCACCTGCCCCATCATCATCATCATCACTTCAGCTGCCTCATTCCACCCGGTCAGACACCTCACCCAGCTCTACTGCTGCCCACCAGCATCCCTTCCTGGTTTCATGCTGGGTTCTACTGCCGGGCTCCCAGCTCATCCCACGTGAGAGTTGTCCTATTCTCCCCTTACCTGTCTCCCTCCTATTCAATCAATCAATCAATCAATCAATCAATCAATCAATCAATCAATCAATCAATCAATCAATCAATCAATCAATCAATCAATCAATCAATCAACCTTTATTGTCATGATGCTATGCATACAACTGTAGTGCAAGCAAGATGAAATTGCGTTTCTCTAGGCATCCGTATTGTAAAAAGAACATAATTTAAAAACATACTCACACCCCCAGCCCCGACAGCCATTCACACATCCCTGAGACACATTTGGATATTGCAGTAATGTTAACTTATTACAGTTGCAGTTAAAATGATAATAACAGCCTATGTATATATAAAACAATTAAAATGGCTAAGTGAATCTAAGTAGCTAAGAGAAATAAATACTTAAAACTGACTAAAACTATAATATACATATAATATACATAATGTCCATAAAGTGCAGTAATATGTGTAAAGGATCTGGATCAACTGTTCAGCATCCTAACAGCTTGTGGAAGGAAGCTGTTGATCAGTCTGGTGGTTCTGCCTCTGATGCTCCGGAATCGTTTGCCAGATGGCAGCAGTTCAAAGTGTTTGTGCAGAGGGTGAGAGTGGTCCTTAACAATGTTCAGTGCCCTGCTCCTACAACGGCTCTGAAAAAGTTCTTGAACAGAGGGGAGGGAAACTCCAATTGCCTTCTCAGCTCCCTTAACTATCCTCTGCAGAGCTTTTTTGTCTGACATACTGCAACTGGAGTACCATGTTGCAATGCAGTACGTCAGAACACTCTCCACCACACCTCTGTAGAAGGTCCTGAGGATGCAGATGGTGAGAGAGGCCTGTTTGAGTTTCCTCAAGAAGTGCAGTCTCTGCTGGGCCCGCTTCCTGATCCCCAAGGAATTCTTGCTCCAGGTCAGGTCCTGCGAGATCTGCAGTCCGAGGAAATTGATGTTCTCCACTCTCTTCACCGAACGGCCGCTGATGCAGAGAGGGACGTGTTCAGGCCGTGACCGCCGGAAGTCGATAATCATCTCCTTCGTTTTGTCCACGTTGAGCACCAGATTGTTCTCCCTGCACCAGCCCTCCAGGTCTCTAACTTCTTCCCTGTACATTGATTCCTCATCCCTCTGAAAAAGTCCCACCACTGCGGTGTCATCGGCAAACTTAATAATCTGGTTCCCCTCGTGTCTGGACACACAGTCATGTGTTAAAAGTGTAAACAACAGTGGACTGAGTACACAGCCTTGAGGGGATCCAGTGCTCAGCATGATGGAGTTGGAGATGTTGTTTCCAACCCAGACAGACTGAGGTCTCTCGGTCAGGAAATCCAGGATCCAGAGACATGTGGCGGTGTTCAGACCGAGAAGGAGTAATTTCTCCATCAGTCTCTAGGGAATAATGGTGTTAAATGCTGAACTGAAATCAATGTACAGGAGTCTGGCATAGGTGTCTTTCTGATCCAGGTGGGTAATGACAGAGTGCAGGGTGGTGACTATAGCATCCTCTGTGGAGCGATTTGAACGATACGCGAACTGGAGCGGGTCATGTGATGCAGGGAGGCAGGCTGTGATGTGTGGTTTAACAAGCCGTTCAAAACACTTCATCACAATTGGTGTCAGTGCGACAGGACGATAGTCATTCAGACAGGACACAACCACTTTCTTTGCCACCGGTACTATGAAAGAGGTCTTAAAGCATCTGGGGACGATGGCCTGACTCAGGGAAATGTTATATATGTCAGTCAGGACACCCACCAACTCACTCGCGCAGACTCGGCACACACGTCCCGGGATGTTGTCCGGTCCTGCAGCTTTACGTGGGTTAACCCTGATGAGGGCCTCCGTGTGTCCGCTGCATTGATGGTGATAGCTGGCCCCACAGATGGTGAAGATGGGCCAGCCCTCCCTCTGATTGTTGGGTTTGATGCTTCAAAATGTGCAAAGAAGTTATTGAGCCTGTCTGGAAGCAAAGCGTCGTCATCATCGACCCCCTGCCTAGACTTATAATCCGTCAACGCCCGTACTCCCTGCCACAGCCTTTTGGTGTTCCCTGTGTCACAGAAATGTCCCTGGATTTTCTCCGCATAGGCGCGTTTCGCCGTCTTAATTCCCTTTGCGAGCGCAGACCTGGCTGAGCGGAGGGCGATCCCATTCTTCTCTCTGAAGGCTGTATCTCTGGCTGTGAGCAGCGAGCGCGCCTCTGCAGTCATCCAGGGTTTGTAGTTGCCCCGTGCAGTGAAGGTCTTCAATATAGTGACATCCTCTGTGCACTTCGCGATGTAGCTGGTGACCGTTTCAGCATACTCCTCCACATCAATCCTGTCTCCCTGAGAGGCTGCTATTTTGAAAACTTCCCAGTTTGTATGCAGAAAACAGTCCCGCAGTGCCGAGGCTGCACCCTCTGGCCAAGTCCTGAATTGTTTCTCTACTGGCCTGCTGTGCTTCAGTAAGGGTTTGTAGGCAGGCACCAGCATCACGGATAGGTGGTCAGAATGGCCGAGGTGGGGGCGAGGTGTTGCCTTGTATGCATTTGGGAAATTTGTGTACACCAAGTCCAACATATTCTCTCCTCTGGTCTTGAAGTCCACACATTGTTTGAACTTGGGGAGCATAGTCTTTAGACTGGTGTGATTAAAATCCCCTGCAACCACCACAAAACTGTCCAGGTGTGAAGTTTGAAATTCACTGATAGCATCATGCAGCTCTCCGAGTGCCTCGTTAGCATTAGCTTTAGCATTAGCACTAGGAGCTATGTAAACAACAGCTACAAACACGTTGGTGAATTCCCTCAGCAGATGGAATGGCCGGCAGTTTACGATAAGGAACTCCGCCAATGGAGTGCAGTGTTTAGTTGCTAATGTGGCATTAACACACCAGTTCTTGTTAATATAGATACATAGGCCCCCCCCCCCAGCTCTTACCGGAGCTAGTGGCCTCCCTGTCTGCCCAGAACGATGTCATCCCTTCCAGCTGAATGGCTGCGTCAGGGATGTTGTCATGGAGCCATGTCTCTGTGAACGCAAACACACAGCAGTCCCTCCACTCTTTGCGGGTTTCTCTCAGCAGACGCAGCTCGTCCAGCTTGTTGTCGAGGGAGTGGACATTGGAAAGAAGGAGCAATGGTACTGCTGGTCTGGAGGGGTTAGCCTTTAGTCTAGCATGAATTTCGGCCCTCTTTCCTCTCCTTTGTTTACGTTCACGCCGCTTACGCTTCCTTCTCTCCTGGGTAGCTGCCAGCCTAACCCCCGATAGTATTCCATGCTGGTGTAGAATGTTCAAATCGCACCTGAATGCCGCAATTTTGCAGCGTACATTACCTTGATGCTTAATAAGGTAACTCTCGGTTGTAAGTTGTACATCTGGGATGGTTAAAACACTCAAAACTCTCACACTCACTGATGCTTAGAGGGGCCGCAGCGTCCATGCGCGCCGCCATCTTAACCATAGTCCTAGTCCATAGTCATATTCTAACTCACTCTCGTCTTCCCTTAAAGGCTGAGCCCTCCTCTGGCGAGTGGCGTCTTTCATTAATGAAGCCTCCCTTTTGAATCAATAAATTGTGATTTCGCAGCTTCTCTGTGTGCTTCGTGTGTTTTCTCTGGTGTCGTTCCCTGCACGTGAGCTGTTTATTCCTGCCAATCATGACATTAGCTAACTAAAATGGAAAGAAAACCTTCCTAGTACCACTGTTAGCTCTTAAGCTAATGCACTTGGCTCCCTGCCAATCCACATGACAGACAGCTAGACTGGCCAATAGCAGAGCAGCAGGCAGGTATCAAGGCTTGTGACTTTTACCTTTAAGTGACACTCCAAAGCAAACCTGGAAGAATCAAAATGGTTGCTTGGAGAAAAAAACTATATAAAGGCTGTGTGTTTTTTGTAGAGAAGTCGGGGTTGTGATATGTTTTTGATAATCATGTGAACAATAGACATATTTCAGAAGGTCAAAACCCACAAAAACACAATTTTTCAGCTAATGATCCCTTTAGCATTAATCAATCAGGCTAAGCACTGAGCATGGCTAAACACCTGAGTCCACTCCCCCAGGGGAAGAGGAAAGAGCCAACATGGCTCCGCGGACGGGGGAGGCTCACGGTCTACCTACCACTGACCATGCTGACAGTCAGCGTCCCTTCCCGGTGACGGCGCAAAACTGACCGCAGCCGCCAGTAGTTTCCCACCACTGGGACTACCGTATTCCGGAACCCCATAACACACGTGGGGCACAGTCAGGTTGGAGACCAGAGTCCACCGGCTGCCACGCCAGCACGTGCGGGATCCCGGAGGTGCCCACGGAGGAATGGGAGGCACATGGTCGGATGGCTGAACCAGAGAGAGACAGGAGGTTGAAGGTGCCAAGACCGCCACCCGTCTGTTTTGCATTTGTTTGACTCTGTTCGGTGAAGGTGTTTCTGGGGGGGGACACAAACCCCCCAGGTGCTCCATTCCATCCCCACCAGGGAGGATGGGGGAGGAGATATTAAACCCCCGGCTCCCTCTGGAGGAGGGAGGTAAGTCAGGGGTGTGTGGCGCAATGGTTGGGGCGAGGTCATGTGCACTGTGCTGAGGTCGTAGTTCCACAGCGGCGGGCGGGTGCATCGGACTGCCAGCCTTCAGCGAGTGGCGTGTACATGTACGACTGAATCACTCCAATGTTTTGACTAGCCATTGTTTAGCAAAGTAGTCTTTGGTGTTCTCAGAGCAGAGCAGAGGGGAGGGCTGGCCTGGCAGCATCCGCTACTGGTGGGTGGGAATGTGGGTGAAGCTAATTAGAATATTCATATACCATGAATATTTAAGTGTGTGGAAGATGTAAAAGCTCTTTCCAAGCAATTCTAAGGCAATGAAAGTTTTTTGTGGATAAAAAGCCACAATATACTATTTTGGGCAATACACATTTGTTTTTGAGGTGGTTTTAGAGCCGCTGAAGTGTGTCTTTGTCGTACTGGGGGCGGCTGTGGCACAGGTGTAGTGTGGTCGACTACTGATCAGAGGGTCAGGGGTTCGATTCCCGCTTTGTCTGTAGTCTGCATGTCGAAGTGTCCTTGAGCAAGAAACTGAACTCCCAGTTGCTCCTGGTAGGTCAGGCCAGCGCCTGGATATGGCAGCTCTGCCACCATCAGTGTGTGAATGAGTAGATAACAGGATCTGTAAAGTGCTTTGGTCATCTAGAGATGAGAAAAAGCGCTATATAAGTGTACGCCATTTACTAGATATGGCTAACCCACAGTTTTTGACCATCCATACTCTTATTCGGCACAAAAAATTAGGGGAATTGGGGAGAATAGTAAGATAAGATAAGATAAGATAAGCCTTTATTAGTCCCACAACGGGGAATTTCCAGGATTGCAACAGCACAGGGATAGCAACACTCAGAGCAACAATCAGAAGGCAAGAAAAAAAGCAAGCAAGCAAGAGCAGCTAATATACACATGTACATATTACTATAAAATATATATATACACACACAGACACAGTGCAGAGCATTGTAGCTGGATGGAATAAATATATGAATATATAAACACATAGTGCTAGCATCATATTTATTCCATCTAGCGTTGTAGCTAGATGGAATAAATATGTAGATATATAAACACCCACAGTATGGAGCATTGCAGCTAGGTGGAATAAATATGTAAATATATAAACACACACAGTGCAGAGCAATGTAGCTAGATGGAATAATATGTAGATATATAAATATAAACACACCCAGTGCGGAGCATTGTAGCTAGATGGAATAAATATGTAAATATATAAACACACACAGTGCAGAGCATTGTTGCTAGATGGGATGAAACAGCATAACTGTCTACTTAGTTATCCTACATGGTATGATTATGTGCCCATACATATTCTCACCCTCCATAGCGACCGGTATTTTCCTAGTTGTATGCCGGAGGGGACCATTGTGTAAGTCTATTGCATCTTTTGCATTCAAAAAACTATTAGTTTGTTACGTCTTTTTGCTATCTCTGCGAGCAGCCCTGCTTAGGTTGTACAGTCTGACAGCCGCTGGTAGGAAGGACCTGCGAAACCTCTCGGTTGTGCACCTGGGATGATGTAGTCTGCTGCTAAATGAGCTCCTCAGTGCATTCAGTATGTCCTGCATAGGGTGGAACTCGGACTCCAGCAGAGATGACAGTTTAGCCACCGTCCTTCTCTCTCGTATCTCCTCCACCGGATCAAGGCGCTGCCCCAGGACAGAGCTAGCTTTCTTGATCAGTTTGTTCAGTCTCTTCCTATCGGCTGCAGTAATGCCACTGCCCCAGCAGACCACTCCAAAAGTGATGGCTGATGCCACCACCGTGTCATAGAATGTCTTCAGCAGCGCCCCTTGTACACCAAAAGACCTGAGTCTCCTCAGCAGGAACAGCCTGCGCTGTCCCTTCTTGTAGAGTGCGTCAGTATTGTGTGACCAGTCTAGTTTATTGTTCAGATGAACACCCAGGTACTTATAGGATGTCACCATCTTGATGTCTGTTCCCTGTATATTTACTGGTGCTGTGAGGGGTTGCCCATGCCTACGGCAGTCCACCATGAGCTCCTTAGTTTTCCTCGCGTTGATCTGGAGGCAGTTCCAATGGCACCAGTCCACGAAGTCCTGGATAAGCCCTCTGTACTCAGCTTCATCTCCATTGGAGATGAGGCCAACGATCGCAGAGTCATCAGAGAACTTCTGTAGATGGCAGTGTGTTGTGTTGTGTGAGAAATCCGCAGTATAAAGAGTGAACAGGAAGGGAGCCAGCACCGTTCCCTGGGGGGCCCCCGTGCTACCGATGATCGTATCGGACACACAGTCCCGGGTTCTCACAAACTGAGGCCGGTTCGTAAGGTAGTCCAGGATCCATGATGACAGGTGCTGGTCCACCCCTGCGTGCAGCAGCTTGTCCTTCAGGATCATCGGTTGGATGGTGTTGAAAGCACTGGAGAAGTCAAAGAACATGATCCCCACCATATTCCTGGGCTTCTCCAGGTGGGACAGAGAACGGTGAAGGAGGAAGATCACCACATCCTCCACCCCAATGCCATGCTGGTAGGCGAACTGGAGTGGATCCATCGCTGGTTCCACCACGGGGCGGAGGTGAGCAAGGAGCAGTCTCTCCAGGGTCTTCATCAAGTGGGACGTCAAGGCTACCGGTCTGTAGCTGTTCAGGTCTTTGGGGTGGGAAGTTTTTGGTACAGGTACCACACAAGATGTTTTCCACAGCTGTGGTACCCTCCCCAGCTTCAGGCTCAGGTTGAAGATGTACATCACAATCCCACACAGCTGGTCTGCACAGGACTTGAGGAGCTTTGCGCTGATGCCGTCCGGTCCCGAAGCCTTCCTCGCCTTGATCTTCCTCAGCTCCGTCCTCACCTGGGTCCTGGTCAGGGTCAGGATGGGGGGCTGTGTGTTGGGAGTGGCGGGGTGTTGGTGGAGTGGGGAGTGGGCAGCAGGACTTGATTTCTTTAGAGGCAGCAGTGGTTGTTGTGCAGTCAGGGGGGAGGGCGGTTGGTCAAACCTATTGAAAAACAGATTCAGGTTGTTCGCCCACTCCCTGCCCCCCGTGGCCTGGGGGGAGGTATTCTGGAGCCCAGAGATGGTTTTGAGGTTTCTCCAGACCCCGCTGATGTCGCTCTGTTGCAGCTTGTCCTCCATCTTCTTCCTGAAGCTGTCCTTGCCTTCTCTGATCTTTCTCCTCAGCTCCCTCTGTACGGACTTCAGCATCTCCCTTTTCCCCGACCTGAAGATCCTCTTCTTCTCTCTCAGAAGTGTTTTTATCTCAGGGTTGATCCAGGGTTTGTTGTTTGAGCAACACCGTATGGTCTTGGTGGGAACGGATTTGTCCACACAGAAGCTGAGGTAGTCCGTGAAGGTGTGAGTGAGGCCATTGATGTCCTCACCATGTGGATCGCAGAGCTGCTTCCAGGCGGTGGCTTCAAAACAGCCCTTTAGAGTGTCCATTGTCTCCTCAGACCATAACTCCACTGTGCGCATGGCCGGAGGTTGTCTGTGCACTAGGGGTTTGTACACCGGCCGGAGATGAACCAAGTTGTGATCCGATCTCCCGAGTGGGGGGAGTTGTGATGAGGTGTACGCCTCCTTAGTGTTTGCGTAGAATAAGTCCAGTGTTTTATTGTCTCTAGTGTGGCATGTGACATACTGGGTGAACGTAGGTAGAATGGGAGATAGTGAAACATGGTTGAAATCGCCTGAGATGAGGAGAAGAGCATCTGGGTGTTCTGTCTGCAGCCTGCTGGTTACTGAATGGATGACGTTACGCGCTGTCCCAGCGTTCGCCGTCGGATTTGCATAAACAACAATGCAGATCACGTGTGAGTGTTCTCTCGGGAGATATGTAGGCCGCATGCTAACAGCTAGCACCTCAATGTCTTTGCTGCAGTGTCGTTGTTTAACAGTGATATGTCCCGGTCTGCACCAGTTGTTGTTAACATACATTATCACTCCACCGCCCCTTGCTTTGCCACTGTCTGGTGTTCGGTCAGCCCGTATCATGTGGAAACCCTCCAGCTCAATGTTAGCATCTGCTGCTAGTTCAGTTAGCCACGTCTCAGAAAACAAAAGGAGAGAGCACTCCCGATATGTGCTATCGTAACGGCAGATAGCCGCTAGCTCATCTACCTTTCCCAGTAACGACCGTACATTTCCCATAACAATAGATGGAAGGGAGGGTCTGTACCTTATATTTTTTGTCCTCCGCCTTACTCCAGCCCGGCAGCCGCGGCGTTTTCGCCTCAGTTCTCTCGGTATGTCGAGTTTTTCCAATGGGACCGGGTGGCGGTTGAATGCTAGCAGCTCTTCCCTGCTGTATCGTCTCCTGCTATAAACAGTGGCTCCGTCCATCGGCTCAGGAGACATTTGGGACGATCTGTGTGTCCGTGATATAAGTGGAGTGAAAAAAAAGACGGATCAAAAAGAGAGAGGAAGGGAAAAAGACTCGGAATCGAGCCGCTG
Source organism: Pholidichthys leucotaenia (assembly GCA_020510985.1). NCBI lineage: Eukaryota > Metazoa > Chordata > Actinopteri > Cichliformes > Pholidichthyidae > Pholidichthys > Pholidichthys leucotaenia. The sequence continues at coordinate 119,037,495 of CM035842.1, forward strand.
TTGCAAAGGGCGGCCGACTCGTGTGGCGCCGGGAGAGAAAAAAAAAAAAAAAAGTAATAATAATCTGACTGTAATAATCTGTAATAATCTGATAGTAATAATCTGACTGTGGCAGTAATGTACAAGTTTGCAAGCCAGGTCTGTATTCTATAGCGGAGGGGAGTACCAGAGAGAGTAAGCCCTGCTGAGCTTGACACGGAGTATCCACCCAGATAAATGGTCGGGCTGTGGCAGGACATATTTTTGGGATTGACTCACTGACCCAAAAAGCGATGTCTGCAAAATGGAATCACCAGGGACAGTGAAATACAAACAGCCATTTCAACAGCTGTTTGAGCCAGTGTCAGCCACTAAACCTCGATCTGTCAATTACTGTGTCTTTTACATCACACAAAGAGGTAAGAAACACTAGGGATTGTGTGACCATTCATACATGCAACTATTCATAGCAAAAGGTAAAACATTTAACTTCTATAAGAATGAAGTTTGGTCTATTCAGCATCTACATTTTTTAACATCATAAACATATTGGCTAAATCTCCTCAAATATGTTTGCTTTTTTTCAGGTAGACCACCGCTGTTGTTAAAATCTTTCTCTTTTTCCACTCCTGTATCTCCCCCGCCCCCGTTGCACTCCCATTCTCTGTGGTAACATTCACACATCACACATCGCAAATGTCCACATGCCTTCTGTTTCTTTGAGTGTTGTGTTGTCAGTGTTTCATGACTTATTCACTCATTTTGTCCCACTCACAACATCAATATTTAATGGGGATGGAAGCAAGCGTTCCCTTGTCTTACTAAAAGATATGGTGTGCATGCACCACACACACACACACATGCACGTGCGTGCACACACACACGCACAGCATGTGAAAGCATAAGAGTGGTTTTGCTGCTGTGCTATCATTTACTATTCTGTGATGAAGAACAAATGTTGTCAGTGTAGACCTCAGAGGTGCACCTTCAATTGTAAACACACAAAAGCACCATCTTCAGTGACTAAAAAATGTTGCCAAATTAGAAATTCTAATCATTATTAGATTGAGGTTCTTCACATTTTAAATTGATGGTAACTGTGCCCTTCAGAGGTAAAGTGGGCTATCCCACAAAACCATTATTTTGAGAAAATGAGCTCTAAAGTTGAAATATTCTCAAAAAATTAGTGTGCCTATATCATTAAAAAGTTACCCCCTATAGGGGTAACTTTTTGTGGGATAGCCCACTTTACCTCTGAAGGGCACAACTTAGAAACTATCACAGGGGTGCACTGCTGTACACTGAGCAACAAGTCCTCCAACTAAAACTTTAGCCCGCTGTTTTTTCCCTACCTGACCATACTGTATACCTCGGTCGACAATTTCAAACATGATAACATCACTTCTTTTCATCTTGATTCACCGTGATTTACTGTATTTCACTTCTTCCTATCATATGCCATTATTTTCCAACCAAGACAGACACTTCTGTCGGCAACAATAATATTAATTAGGGCTGTGATGATTACTCAAATAATTCGATTACAAAAATTCATCGATTCAAAATCTATGCTTTGACGTGTCATTTTATGTAGCACTTCCGGTCTATATAACCTTTTTCCTGTACGACCTTCTTCCGTTCATGCTATGTAAACAGTGTTGCCAGATGGGAAATGTTGAAGTATTGTACCAGCGGCTTAAGATTATCGTATTTTGAGGAAAATTATCATACACACCCAGTTTTCATTCTGACGTGGCTCAGGACCATCTGCTTCAGTAACATATTATCACAGATCATGCATATTACAGCCTATAACACAGTTTTACCTTTAAATAATCTAACAGATCAGCTGAAAAAAAGCACCTCTACCTGTGTGGAGTACAGGATTAGCCTGTACTGAACGACCCAAAATATCAGTCGTACTTAACTATCGCCTTCTGTTGAATCATCATATATCAAGGTCTTGCTTCATAAATACTTTGGAAAGTACTCTGTTTATACATTAGGAATAAACAATCAATCCACCTTAACTATTACTAAAAAACCTGAGAACCACAATTCAGTAACATTTTTGCAGACATTTGAACGTTGCAGCAACAACAGAAAGCTTTAGTACTAATACTAACAACAGGTGTGAACCACCCAGTAAAGCTGAGGTCTGTCCCTCCGCCCAGTTCATTTCACAACCTGCTCATGATGTTGCTTGTTGAGTCTGCTGTGTTGTAATGTACACGAACGATTCAATCGAGTGTACTAGTTTTATGTGTGAATGTACTGTGCTGAATCACTCACTGGAGCAGTACTGGAAGCCAGGGATCACAAGCTGAATCACCCACCTGAGCAGCAAACGATTCCTGCTTGCTCCATTCAGCCAACTCTCAGTTCAGTGAGTAGTAGCCAGTTGGAGCTCCAGTACAGTTCTGAGTGAGTCGGTGTACAACTATTTCTAATAGATCTTTTTTTTTTTTTTTGGAGCCGATGATCAAGCGTTCCTTGACCTCGGAGCCTTCTCTTCTCCACGATGAGCCCACGCCTCCTTCTCCCACTCATTGCCGCCGAGCCCGAAGATCTCGGCAGAAGAACACCATCACCTCTCAGCTAGTAGCCCCTCCTTCGCAGAGGGAGAAGATCTCCGCAGCACAGCCTTTTCAACTATTTCCCCTTTCAGCTGCCTCGCCAGCACCTACTCCTTCCGCAGCTGCAGTCTCCTCCTTCTCCTCTGTGTTTTTTCCCACTGTTGAGGGTCTGGCCGTTCCTTCCCCAGCTCTGCTCACCTCCGTGCCTGCTGAGGCAGCTCTTCCACAATCCGCAGAGGGGCCCAGGCTCACCATAAACATGAAGAGGGATGACTGTGCACCTGCTGCAGCACACCAGGATGACAGGCAAGAGTCATTTATTTCTTCTTTAACTAATGATTATGTGCCTTGCCTGATCCCTGGCAGGGAGGCTCAGGAAACGCAGTCCTCTGAGCTCTCCCCGCCTGCTGCAGCAAACAATTCTCCGTGTTTTCTCCATCTGTCCCTGAGTGCCTGCTGGTCCCAAAACTGAGTCGCCGGACGATGGAGGAGCCTGTGGCCCTGGAGAAATCTACTCCACCAGCTCCACGACGATGCCGTCATCCCGTGCCGGACCACCAGAAAAATAATCCTGCCTCTCTGACAGCCACCTCTCCTACACCGAAGCAGAAGCTCTCCTCTGTGGTACAGACCTCCCTCCTCTCTTCTCCAGCTGAATTTCCAGCTTTCGCTGAGCCTGTAGCCACAATCTCCAGCTTCACTTCGGTGCCCTCTTCCATTGCTGAGAGGTCCTTTTTGGTTTCTCCGGTGACATCTGTCTCTGTGAAGGCAGGGGCGGCTCCTCCACAATCCTCAGGGGGGCCCACTTTCGCCATGGCCACAGAGAGGGATGACAGTACACCTGCTGCAGCAGACAACGCCGAACGCCAGGAGAACAGGCAAGTCACACTTCATTCTACTTCAATTAATGATGATGCATCTTGCCTGATTCCCGGTGATGGGGCTCAGGGTCTGCAGTCCCCTGAGCTCCCACCATCTGCTGCAGTAACTAATTGCTCACCAGCCCTTTCCGCGTCTCCTTCCCTGGTTCCTGAGTGTCCACTGGCCCCGGAACAGAACCGCTGGATGTCGGAGGAGCCCATAGCCCTGGAAGACCCAGTTCCTGTGCCAGCGGTGAGCCGACCCCCAGCCGCCACGCCGGATGAGCCACCGGCATGGGGAACATTGCCTGGGGGCCCTAGGACTGCAACCACCATCATGCCTGCTGCGGAGGCTGCCGCAGCAGACATCGAGGCCAAGCTGGACCTCCAGGGGGCCGAGCCTGAGTTAACATCATCGCCTGGATCATCGGAGTCCTAGACAGTGGTGGAGCTCGAGCTCAGGCAAGTGCTCTCCTTCGTTTTTCTCTTATCTGTCCTAGAGCAATCTTGCCTGGCTCTTGGCAAGGAGAGTCGGGTGCAGCCACCAGTTGCACCTGAGCTCATCTTGCTGGGCTCCGCTGCTGCCGGTGACCCTGATCCCCCTCTCTTAGTGTTGTGTCTGAGCTCTCTCGCAGGGTCACCGGGGAGGATCCATCACTGCCAGATGTCTCCGAAGGTCCAGGTTCACCACTGGAGGTTGCCCAGGGTCCACCTTCTCCTGTTGAGGTCGTCGTGGGTGTCCCGTCGCAGCCCAGGGCCTCTGTGGGTGCAGCTTCGGCCCAGGCTGGGTCCTCCATGGGTACTGCTCCCCCTCCTGCTGCGGCTGTCGCGGGTGCAACATTGGTCCAGTCCAGGCCCACTGTGGGTGCAGCTCAGACCCAATCTGGGTCCACCGTGGATGCAGTTCAGATCCAATCTGGGTCCACTGTGGGTGTAGCTCAGGCCCAATCCGGGTCCACCACGAATGCTGCAGAGCTCCAGTCTGGAGCCACCGCGGGTGCTATGTTGTCTTAATCGGTGACCACCGTGGGTGCTACATTGTCTCAATCCGAGACCACCGAGGGTGCTGCAGTGCTCCAGCCCAGAGCCACTGAGGGTGCAGCAGTGCTCCAGCCCGGAGCCACTGTGGGTGTCGCAGTGCTTCAGCCCGGAGCCACCGTGGGTGCTGCAGAGCTCCAGCCCAGAGCCACCGCAGGTGCTGCTATGCACCAGCCTGGAGCCGCCGCGAGTGCAGCTATGTTCCAGTCCGGGACCCCCGTGGGTGCAACCTTACCTCAGACCACCAAGGGCATTGTGGTCCTCCTTCCTCCTCCACCACCAGACATTGTTGTGGTCCCCTTCCTCCAGCCCTGCTCCCCGTCAGGATGCCTTCCTGTGAGGGAACCGCCTCCTGGGTCACCTCCCCGGTTCTTGTGGCTTAAGAATTCAGGCCGGCCGCCTGAAAGACTGAGCTGCTGGGTCAGGTGGTCCATATTTATCAGCAGGCCACCCGACTCGTACCACCTGGCCGTCCGGTTGGCCCGGGACTTCGGCCGACCACCCAGCTTGTTCCACCTTGCCGTCCACTGGGCCTGGGACTCTGGTCGGCCCCTTGAACTCTCGAGCTCCCTGGGCCGGGGGGGCCTAATTCTGTGTTTGTCTGGTGTGGGTCCTGAGCAGGGTTTGTTTTGTTCCCTCCTGGCCTATTCCTCCACCACCCACCCTGGGTAGATCGTTGTGATTCTTGCTGGGGGGGAGGGGGCAGGTTTGTTCTGTTTCTTTTGGTGTTACCTTGGGGTATCTGGGTTCCACCCCTTGAGGTGGGGGGGGGGATCTCTGCTACAAAATGGGTTCTGGATTTTCTGCCAGACCCAGTCTCATGGCTTTTTCTGGGTATTTATGTGTTTACTGTATTCTTGTGCCTTTTTAGTTGTTACTGCTTTTTACTTTTCTGTTTGTATTTTCAGTTATTTTGGCCATGCCTTGTCTGATTTGTAACTGTTTTCCTGTCTACTTTTGGATCATGTTTATGTTTCATATTTATTCTGTGGGCTGGCAGCTGTCAGACGACACTTCCGGGTTTGTGCTTAGTCTGGGCATCGTCTGTCAAGCTGTCAGGCCAGCTGCTTCTTCCTCACCTCTCCAGCTGATCTCAGTTACCATTAGTACCCCCTTTTTCCTGCTCATGCGAATCCACACCTATGAGCACTCAGTTGGTTACTATTGTATTGTCTAACGTTGCTTTGGATTTGTGTGGACTTATCCTTCCACATACTTTCTCCTCACCTCCAGAGTTAAGTTGGCTCTGGGGGGCTTCTTCCCTAAGTCATTCCTGTTTGCATTTTTGTATAGTAGCACAACTTTTGGACTTTATGTTATTTTCTTTAATAAATGTCACAAACACAATTCAGTACCTGGGTCTGTCTTCCTGCCCCATAGGGGCACGTACATGACACATAGTGACTCTGAGGAAAAAGAATGTCAGAAAAAAACAACAAAAATATCTCAAGTCTGGGATCATTTCAAACTCAAATTGAAGGAAAACATTGTGCAGTGTGTACATGGTAAAGCCGAGCGGCAAGCTAGTGTCCTGCAACATCGATGCTAATCTATCTTGGCAGAAAGCATCCCACATCATGCACAGCTAGTGAACCCAAGAAAAGGTACGTGATTGAGATTTTAAATTAAGATAAATAGAATGTAGTCAGCTATGCTAATTATGCTTATGTGACCAAAGAACATATAGCCACTGCCATTAGCATCCACTAGTGGCTAGCACTAGCGGATGCTAATGGCTAGCAAACGGAACTTTATGGTGTAACGCAGGGGTGTCCAATCATGTGCCATGGAGGGCCAAGACCCCGCAGGCTTTATCTCCAACCAGTGTCTTCAACAGCAGATTCCACTGAATTTCTTCCCACTGATTGCTGATAAATGAAAACACTTGCTGAAGAGACTGGGTAGAAGAGAAAACCTGCAGGGTCTTGGTCCTCCATGGCACATGATTGGACATCCCTGGGGTAATGTAATGTTACACCAACTTTAAACATTACTAACGTTTAAAGTTACATTCTATGCAATAAACATTGCAATAAGCATTGCAATAAATGGATACCTGTGTTATTGAATGTTTGGTACAATTACTGCTGCTCTTTAGGAAAGAAAGTTCCGCATATGTTGGTCAATGCAAGTTTCTTGGAAAAAAAAAGTATCAGATTACTTGAGTAATCTTCTCTAGAGTGGTGGCCCAGAGGTAGAGCATCCGCCCCACGACCAGAAGGTCGGGGTTCAAGTCCTGGCAGGGTCATGCCAAAGACCATATAAAAATGGAACTTCCTGCCGTCCAGCTTGGTGTTCAGCAAAAATGGAATGGAGGAGGGAAATGTGGGCAGCAGTGGCTCAGGAGGTAGAGCGGGTTGCCCAATAACCAGAGGGGTGGTGGTTCGAATCCTGCTCTCCCCAGCCATCCTGCTGTTGTGTCCCTGGGCAAGACACTTTGCCCACCTTGCCTCTAGGGTCCATGACACTGGGTATGAATATGTATAAATGTTTGGTAGTGGTTGGAGAGGCTGTTGGTGCAGATTGCCCGCCACATTTCCATCATTCTGCCCCAGGGCAGCTGTGGCTTCAGTAGTAGCTTACCACTATCATTGTCTGTGGAGATTTACTCAGTGTGAATCAACTTTGATCAGAGAACAGCACTGAGGCCCACTGGTCCCTTGTCCAACGTAAATGCTCCCTGGCCCACGCAAGACAAAGGCACCTGTGCCTAGTGGTGTGGTCAGATACACTTCCAGGTCATCTAGCACACAGACTACACTGATGTAAACAGTTTTGAATGGTCTGACGTGACACTTGGGTGCCTCTCACCTCCCTTAATTGTGCCTGGAGTTGACTGGCATTCATCATCTGGTTCTGCAGGGCACTGATCACAATGAAGCGGCCATCAGCGTGGGATGTGGCCAAAAGACGTCCACTTCTATGCCTTTCTGTGACTCTTCCAGTCTCTCTGTATCTCCGTTGCAACCTGCTGATGGCACTCTGTGACACTCTAAGCACAGTGGCCACACCCCTCTGAGAACATCCTGTTGGGAGCCTCGCAATGGTGAGGTACTGTTGATCAATTGTTAGGTGTCGTCTTGGTCTCATGATGTCAAAACATGAACAGCATAATGAAGAGGACTGTTTAAATACCAATTCTAATTGAACCAGAAAATTTATTGGTCGATTCATGGATCAAACACCTGTTGTGAATTTTGCCGTTAAGCACCTTGTTAGAGAACAGCAAGTTATGCGGTGTGGTGGTGCAGTGGTTAGCACTGCACCAGCACAGCAACTCACCCTTGGCCATGGGATCCCTGGTTCAATCCCAGCCCCTGACCAACAGTGATCTGTGTGGAGTTTGCATGTTCTCCCTGTATCTGCGTGGGTTTACGCCAGGATTTCTCTGGTTTCCTCCCACAGGCCAAAAACATGCAGGTCAGGTTAACTGGAGACTCTAAAGTGGCCCTAGGTGTGAATGTGTGTGTGAATGGTTAAGGGATAGCGCCGTACCGTGGCTGCTTCATCCATCCAGGTGAATGCCCTCAATTTCCCCTCTGGGGATCAATAAAGTATACAAAATCAAATAAAAAAAAAAATCAAAAAGTACTGAAACATTAAACAGTAGGACATGTGCATTCAAAAGGTTAGAGAAGTCAAATTAAGTTCATCTGTAAAGGTTATAGTGCATTTTAGGTGCATCCTGAAATTTTACCCGAAAGCTGAATATCCCTGACTTTTTGTGAGTAGTGTATGTGTCTAGTTATTGTTACTCACACACTAATATTTTGTGTGATGAAAATGTAAATTACCATAGCAATTTTTTTCTTTTTGTCACAGCGCAATTTTCCCCTCTGAATAGTTACAGATGTGAAAGGAAATCTTGTCTTACCAAGTGATGATTTAAATTAACCGTAGTATTTTTAATTTCAATAAAAAATTTACTATAAAAAAATAAAAAAGTTACTGCACTAATGTTTATTTTCTAACATGTTTTTACTAATTGATTCCTAATGTTTATTTATTAACTTTTATCTAGAGCTTTTAACAATATAACCATAATTTCCCTAATCATCAAAAGCAAAGTGATGTCTTTCTCAAATGGGTGGAGATAAAGATGGAACCAGAAACCCAGCAATTAGAAAATTCTGATCAATATCTTCTAAATTCTACATTATGTTTTTAAAATATATTAATACAAACTTCACATCAAAAGGGTTCCTGCTTTTTGCTCCATAATCTTTATGTGGTTAGTTTGCATTTGATCTCATGCTGGTCTTGGTCAGTTAAATCAATTCGTATAACCTCATGCATTTAAAGGGCAAGCATGACTGAATTAACATACTGTTACTTGATTAGCTACTATTCCGAGCAGTTCCGTAGCTATATCAATTCCACAGTTAACACTCATCAAATCTAATCCTGGGTGGAAATCCCCATGCAGCTCGCTGTCATATCCTGTTAGAAGGTTGCATCTAAACTGATTTGGCAACCTTTTGTCTTCTCTAATCTGGACAAATCAATGGAAACATTCACCCTCGATCAGCATGGGAGGGTGAGATCAATATGAATATTGATCAGTAAGTGGTCTTGGATGCATTGGAAGGTCAGCCATTCCTAGTAGGGTTAAGGCTAATCAGTTTAAGCTGCCGACAGGCAGGAAAATGAAGGCTAAGCAAAGTTTAAATAGTGACCTGGACTGCAGTCTGGGTCTATGGCGTCTTTCTAGGGAAGTTCAAAAGGAGCTGACTATACAGGGGAAGGAAGGAGACCACAAGGAATGAATAAAGGAAGTTTAGTTCATTTAATAAATTCCTGTACTGCTCACTCTCACCTACACAACAAATTGTTTCAGCTCAGAGAAAAATTATACCACTGCATTTTAAATACTACATACTGTAAATTAGAGCTTTAAATAATGAAGTGCTTTCTGGAGCTTTCAGGTAACCCCATCATCAAACCATCTCAATAATTAGAGTGACATATTTATAAAAGTATGTTTAAGACTGATAATAAACAAATGTATTTATTTAGACAAATAAATGCATTCAAATATTAAAAGAACGAAGAGTCAGAATTGCCTGCATAAATGCATTAAGAACAGACACCTTTATTGCCATTCTGGTAGAACATACACAAATTCAATTTTGCAGGATTCCATTTAAGTGAACATTATGTGCTACTAAGGGCAGTATTACAAGGATGCAGTCAGTCAGTTGTCAGTGACGCAAAATGCGTTTATGGGCTTTTCAAAGTTCATTTCCTTATCACAACAGTGCAGAAATGAATTTTCCACCAGACGCAAAGTCGAAAAGGGTTGTCCTAATGCTCTTTATTATTCAGAGGTGTGTTTGGGGTGTAATGTAAAATAAACCAATTGCTGCCTTTGTTCTCATTCCTTTTAATAAACGGGGCACAAGATCAAAGACATGATGCTAACACGAAAAAGGTTTAAGTGGGAGGACGATTTCGTTTTGCGCCGAGGACAATGCGGGCTCATTCACAAAGTGAAAATGCATTTAAAAGCATCATCATCATCATCATCATCATCATCATCATCATAACAGTCTGCTGTGGGCGACAATGACTGTTTCATTTAGGTCTGATCAGATTCCTCCACACAGCTCTGTCCTTAGCCTTCTGCTGCCAGGAACTCCTGTCTATATCCAACTTCTTCAAGTTTCTTTTTACAGTGTCTTTAAATCTGAGCCTTGGTCTACCCTGATTGTGTTTGCCCTCGCATAACTGTGAGTAAAGTATCTGTCGAGGGAGACGCTGCTGGTCCATCCTCTCAACATGTCCGAGCCATCTCAGGTTCATCTGTATTAGCATGTCCTCCCTTGGTGGTAGACCAGCTCATTTCAACACTTCTATGTTGGTTATCTTGTCTTTCCATGAGATGTTCATTATGACTCAAAGGTGTCTCATCATGTACGCGTGGAGTTTCTTTACCTGCGCTCTGTAGACAGTCCAAGTTTCAGCACCGTACAATAGAGTAGCCAGTACTGTCGCTCTGTACACTTTGCATTTCACACGGATAGACACATGTCAATTGTTTCACAGTCTCTCCCTCAAGTTTCCAAACACAGTGCTCACTCTTCCCATTCTGAGAGATAGTTCATCCTCCAGCTGAGCATTCTCTGAAACCGTACTCCCAAGATACTTGAAAGTCTTACACTTGACTAGTGGCTCTGTACCAATGCTGCTCTCTTCTGGTAGTGATGTTGATAATTGGAGCTTTGGTGGTTGATAAAGGCACTCTGTCTTCTTGATGTTGATTTTGAGGCTGAATTGGCTAGCTGCTCTTGCAAATTTCTCCACTAAAGATTGCATATCTTCCGCACTGTGTGCAACTAGAGCAGTCGTCGGCAAAGAGCATTTCTCTTACTACCTTTATCGATGTCTTACTCTTGGCTTTAAACTGTGCCACACTGAACAAGTCTGCTTCTTTCCTTGTTTGAATGTATACTCCTTCTGAAGTGTCTTTGAAGGCCACTTCAAGCATGGCTGCCAGATATAGCGAGAAGAGTGTAGGTGCCAGCACACAGCCTTGTTTCAGCCCGTTGCTTACTGAAAAGTCTTTAGACACTGAACCACTCATTGCCACATTTGCTTGCATACCTGTATGGAGTGCCTCGAACAGGCTGACAAACTTCTCTGTACAGCCATATTTCTTGAGTACCTGCCAAAGTCCTTGTCGTGATACAGTATCGAAGGCTTTACTGAAGTCAGTGAAGACTATATAAAGCGGCATGTTCTGTTCGATACACTTTTCTTGAACCTGTTTCAAGCAGAAAATCATGTCCATTGTGCTTCTTCCACTTCTAAAGCCACACTGGGTTTCCAGTAGTACATTCTGCGAGATGTTCATTGAGTCTGTTCAGTAGTACACGTGAGAGAATCTTAACCGACAGTGGTTAGCAGTGATATACCTTGGTAATTTCCACAATCTTTCCTGTCACCTTTCTTGAACAAAGGCACAATACTTGCACCCTTCCAGTCTTGGAGTACTTTCTGGCCATCCCATATCTCTTGGATGAGCTCGTGTAAGCAGTTGGTCAGCTGTACACCACCAAATTTCCACACTTCTCCTGGAATTCTATCCCTTCCTGGAGCTTTACCATCCTGTGTTGTCCTGATAGCTGCCATTAGTTCATCAAGATTTGGTGGTTCATCCAGACTTGATACAGCTGGTCGCTGCACTAGAGCTTCTTTAGCCTCTTCAGTGAGATCTCCAGGGTTGTTTAGTAGTTGGTCAAAGTGGTCTGCAAATCTGTCCAGGATCTTGTCTTTCTCCTGCAAAACCGTTTCACCATCCATAGCCTTTAGTTGGATCAATCCTCTTGGTTTGGGGCTGTAGATTTCTCTCAAACCTGTGAAGAATGGTTTCATGTCCTTTCTGTCTGCTGCAGTTTGAAGTTCCTGTGCTTTTTCATCCCACCAGTTGGACTTCATCTCTCTGGTGTACTTCTGTAGCTCACTCTGAGCCTTTGAGTATTTCTTCTTCTTCGACCTTGTGTTACACTGTACATTTTCCTGCCTAGCTGTATTCCTTGCTTCTAGAAGTTTCTTCAGATGTTCATCATGCTCATCAAACCAATCTTGATGTTTCCTCTCAGGGTGGCCTATAACATCACTTGCAGTCTGATACACCGTATCCTTCAGTGTTGCCCATTTCTCTTCTATGTCATTCTCTGAGTTGCTGCTGTCCCAGTCTTTCAAGTTTTCATCAATTTCCTATTTAAGTTCTTCTTGCTTCTTTTGGCCTTTCAGTGCACTAGTGTTTAGCTTCCGTGGTGGCTTTCCATCCGTCCTGCAGTGCTGTTTTCATCTGCAAATCCTTAATCTAGATCTCAGCATAACATGATCAGTACCACAGTCTGCACCTCTCATTGTTCTGGTGTCCAATACATCCCTCACGTCTCTCTGCCTTACTATGATGTAGTCTAACAAGTGCCAGTGCTTGGATCTTGGGTGCATCCATGTCTTCTTGTGCATGTCCTTGTGCTTAAATAGAGTGTTGGTTATCACAAGGTTGTACTCTGAACATAGTGCAAGTAGAAGTTCTCCATTAGCATTGCACTTGCCTACTCCATAACTGCCTAGCACTCCCTTCCATTTCTCAGTGTCCGAACCAACTCTAGAATTAAAATCTATGATGAGTATCAGCCTGTCATCAGTCGGTACATGCCTGATAGTCTCATGTAAATCACTGTAGAACTTTTCCTTCCCCTCCTCTGTATTGGTCATTGTTGGGGCATACACATTGATGAGTGTGGCATACATCTTCCGCTGTAGTGGGAGTCTCATAGTCATTATCCTGTCATTGATTGGCACCGGTTCCTCATCAAGCATTACTGCTATCTCCTTTCTAACTGCAAAGCCAACTCCTGCTTCTTTCCTTTCTTGAGCTGATTTCCCGCTTCAAAAGAAGATGCACCCGTGGTCTTCCAAGCTGTCATATCCAGGCAATCTTGTTTCACTAAGTGCAGCTATGTCTACATTGTACCTGTTCATTTCCAGGGCCACAAGCGCGGTCTGTCTTTCTGGGCGCTGTGATGTTGAGCCAACAGAGTGCGCACATTCCATTCTGCTACACACAAGGCTGCTGTTTTCCTCTTCTTTTCTTTTCCTGCTCCTAACTTACTTTTCACTGCCTGCCAGAGTGCGAACAGATCAGTGCGGACCTTGTCAACCTGGGCGACGTCCGAGCTGGTATGAGTTGCTTTCTGACTGACCATTTCATGAAACTGCCTGCAAAGTATTTGAGTACTGCTAGCTTTTGCTGGACTAGCAGCACATTCTTGGCAGCTAGAGGTATTATCAGTGGCAAGGACAATCCAAGACAAACTGACTCCAGAAACTGTTGCAGTGACTGACCAGATGATAGGTTTGTTTATCTCTGCTCTTTGTGTAGTGCATGTCACAATGCACCAACTGGCACAGTCCACCACAGCCCTTGCGACAGATGTGTTTATCTGCCAGGATGTCCAGTCTCACCCCATGTAACTGGGAGTGGTCCATCACAGACCTGTGGCAGATATTGTTTTTAGCTCTGCCAGGATGCCCCGTTTCACCCTCCATGCCCTCGGAAGGGCAGGGTTGCTGGTTGAGTCGCTGACGGCCCAAACCATGAGACAGGTTGTACCGGTTTTTATGGTTATCCGGTAGCAAGCAGACCAATGCCTGACCTGACATCTAAATAAATAAATATAATATAAATAAATAAAATAAAATATAGATGTAACTCTCAGCTAAAAGCTTAGAATTTCTGACCAAAAAATTGTAATTTTATGGGTAAAAAGCTGCAACTTTAGCAAAAAGACAAAAAAAAAGGTGTAAATTAACAACTGTTTGCGACCTAAAACGCTGCAAATTTATGAGCAAAAATGCTGCAAATATAAGAGATTTGAGAGTAAAAAGCTGCAAATTTAAGAGTAAGAAAAGTTCTAAATTCATGAGGAAAAGCTGCAAAATTATGAATAATAAAAGCTGCAAATTTTCAAGTAAAAAGCTGCACATTTCTGATTAAAATGTCACAAGGAGCAAGGAGCAGGCAAGGCGCTTTTTAGCTCTACAGCCTTGCTTCCACATGGATGAGAGCTGTTGGCTACGATTCAGAGATCACGCCAGTCTTTCTCTTTGCCCACAAGGTTGACAGAGTAATATTATCGTCAACCAGATCTCACAAAAAAATATATTATAGTTCATCAGAGATTCTCTTTTAGACCAAGAAAGAGAAGCCGCTCATCACGGCCTGAGCTGTCTGCTCTGGTGGGTGCAAAATTGTAGATTTAATTCAAAATGACTGTCGGGATATATGTTTTTTAAATTTTGAATCATTCTTTAAAGAATAACAGTGAATGAGGTTAAGATTGTAAAAACTGTCATCATTAGAAAATTAACGGGTTTGTGTGCACATACCTGGGTCATAATGACAGCTGTTTTCCCAAGTAGGACAGACTGGTCCAGCTGCAGTCTGAGAACTGAATCATAAAGCCACGTAACATTTTATTTTCCACTGTGTAGTGAAAAACCTTGTTGTGTCTTCAAATAGTTTGTATTTAACTGTCCTCATTTAACAGAAAACATTGGCTGAGTGTGTTTCTTCATTAATCGGGCCACATGAGCACAAATGGACCTGAGATATGGTGAGTTTAATGGGCTTGATCCCACCCTCTGACCAACAGTGATCTTTCTGTGTGGAGTTTGCATATTCTCCAGGTGTCTGCGTGGGTTTACTCTGGGATTTCTCTGGTTTCCTCCCACAGGGGCCAAAAACATTCAGGTTAGGTTAATTGGCATCAACTGGGGAGGTATGAATGTGAGTTGTCCCTTGTCCCTTCTCCCTTCCCTCTTCCCCCCAGGCCACAGTTGTAAATAAGAATGTGTTCTTAATCTGTCCTGCCTGGTTAAATAAAGGTTAAATAAAAGAAAATAAAAATGTGATATGATGACTCAACACACGACAGTTTAGTGGACAAAACACTTTCAAAGAAGAGGTCGCTACGAAGTCAGCCCACTCTCGGCAGTCCCTACCAGGGTCTCTTGGGTGACAGTCAAGGGTGCTTGATAGGGAAGAACCACGACCATAGGTGCGGTGCAGGTGGCCTTGGCCTGGCTGTAAACCCGGGGGCACGCGGCTGAGGCAGATGTGGATGCATCTGTCTCTCTGTGGAGATACAGTGAAAAGTAAAAATGCTGCACACTCCTTGTTCATTCATTTTCCCCCTAAAAATGACGTGACGGACCCGGACCGCTCCGGTCCGGGTCCGTCACGTTGCGAACGGTCCCCCCGTCATGTTGTGAACGCCCCCCCCCCGCTACTCTTCTGTAGCGGATTGCAGATATATTGCAGATATTTCAGTACAACTGTGCATAGTAGACCGCGGGGACTGTGCGCCGTGGTCGCCACATCGCCACATGACTGTTCCGTCATGTGGCAATGGCCGATGTCCGTCCTCTGTAGCGGGTGGGGGGGGAGTTGTTATCTTCTACATTACAGATATTTTAAAATAATTTTTAGTGCACTGTAGGTTATTTTTTCTTGTAAAAAAAAAAAGCCACACATTTTTTACGTGGCATGCTTCTTTGTGTGTGGGGGCTTGTTTGTTCATTCATTCATGAATGAATGAATAAACAACCCCCCCCACACACACACACAGCCCTGAGTGTCACCTTTCATTAGAGCCCAAGATGAAGCTTCTATATTGAATCATTCAAAAGTTACAGACATTTTTCCAAACTGTGCCATTTGGCACAATTTGGCACAGTTCAAAAACGCCTGGGAACAACCTAAGAAAAAAGCTGTGTAATATATTCAGTTTTTGTGGTATTGTTACAAAATTTTGACCTCAGCTGGATAACACTTGGTTCTACATTTCTGTTGCATTTTCCAGCCCAAATCTGACAGCTGTGTGTTATTTGCAAGCATTTGTATCCAAAAAAACACCCAGGCGAAATTTATTTTCTTCAAGTTCAGTATGTTTAGATGACTGTTACTCAGTGGCCGGAGCACTTAGAGAGATTATGACTGTTTTGCCAAAAAATTCAAAGTGTTTTCTTTTAAATGAGACCAACCCCATGAAGATGCTGCAAAGGGTTGAAGAACAGCTTTTGATTTACTTTGGGTACATTATTTTTTTGGCGTTTTTAGGGAAATTGACCAGAGTGCAAGGGGTTAACAGACCACCTTTTTCCTGATCAAATGTGCATGGGCGTAGCATGCACAGTAATAGTGCTGTGTCTGAGACTGCGCACCTCCACACCTCTTTGAAATGAGCCGCCGCCTCCCAGTGCAAAGCGGGCTCACTGTCTACTGTGGCATGATGCAAAGCATAAAAAACAGAAAAATTGCTGACAGAAACTAACAAAAACAATGGCGTATGGTGGAAAGTCTAATGCAAAAGTCTGCTGATGATTGTCAAAATAGGACCAATAGTCTTTATTCTGTGGGAGGAAACTGGAGTGCGCTATTTCGACAAACATGGAAAGAACGTGCAAACTCCACAAATGGCCTCCTTGGCTTAAAACCTAGAATGGTAAGAGTGTTAACCACCAGTAAGTCTATGACTGAAATATGTATAGTTTTGGCAAATTTTTAATGCATTTCTCTACTGTCTCACTCTTTAAATGGGAAGCACTTAGAGAGCATAAATCTCCACCAAGGTAGCTCATGCCCCTCATGTTTTAGTTTCTCCTAACAGCCTGTTAGCAGACAACACCTTCTGTCAGAAACCATCTTTCGAGACAGCACATTTCCCTTTGGAATGAACAATTCCTGGAAGCAGATTTTGATTCAGCACCGTTCCTTGTGCCATACTGATCCCTCCAAACACGTTCATCAAAACCTTTTTATTAGCTTTTGAATAACAAACTAACACTGAAAAAAATATACTAGATACTAGAATGTGAAAAACCCGATGGTGGCTAGGTAAAGCTAGCAAATTAGGCATGGCACTGATGAATGAGACACGCCAACACAGACAAGCCTGTGGGGGGTAATTAACAGAGGGTAGTGTATCTAACCCCAAAACCTGTTTTTCCAACAACATGTTTGAGCAGTTTTAATGAGCTTGTTTACCACTTTTCTGTTTAACTTTTTCTTTTAGTCTTACCTCCCACTATTTCCTTCCTCTATTGTGATATAAGTTGTACAGTATATCGTGATGCCAGGCCAATGTCATGGATAAGCAGAAACATTAAAAGAAAGAGGGATGAAAGCAGCTTTTGAAGGTCACATAAAATGAATGATAACATACCATATTCACCACAGTTTAGAGGCTAAAACCTCATAAAAAAGAGGAAAGTGGGGGAAAAAAGAAGACCAAGACATACAAGGAGAAGGAAAACAAAAGCACTGAGAGTCATGCCAGAGCCAGGGCAACAGATGACCTTTTCAGAGAAAGCCCCTTACGCAGTCTTGGACCAAGGTATATTTTTATTTATAGAAGATATTTATAGAAGCGATTTTCCCGAGGTTATCCTGAGCAAAATGCCAGTTCTCATTACCAGCCGGGTCCTGCCTGTGCCTCATTTTACGGCTGGATGAGCCGAGGCAGCAGGAGACCCAGCATGCAGCCCAGGGTCACCTATTAAATCCTCATGTCCAAGAGAGCACCGTCATGCACTTCTTGTTCTACACTGGGTGGGGCTGTGGAGCAGCAAGAATAGAGTGAGAAAATGGGTGGCCAGGTGTGTGTACGCAGGTGTGTGTGCTTGCTGTTGTATGGAGAGTTGATTTATTATGGGAGTATGCTATTAGTACTGGAGATTTCCACTTTGGAATCCAAGTGGAAAAAAATGGACACTTTAACAAAAGTAGAACCGTTAGTAGTTATTAGTTCAATTTAAAAAACAAACATATTTTCTCAGAGTGGCAAAACGGTACAATTTATGTTTTTTTTCTGCATATACCATATGAGTATGCGTTGTGTCTAAGTGCACATGTGTGTCTGTGGGAATGAATGTGTCTCTCATCAGCCCGGTCGTAAGTCACCCTGGTGAAGCACCTCGGGCTCTTCTAGTGGAGCCTAGGAGCCTCAGCATGGGGTCATCACAGCTCTGGGGCAGACAGACAATGTGGAATGTCAGCTCAAAGACACAACCAGACATGTATGGTTCCTGGAATAGAAGACCAGAAAAAAAAAGCAAAGCAGTAATTGCAAAGAATAAAGAGTGCACTACAATATGTTTCAGTTGCAGAACATCTACATCGCTCAAACAAAAAAATGTAAAACGTGAAAACAGTGGCTGCAACACACTAATCTGATATTTCTTAACATCTTCCTGACAAAAAATAGAAGAAAAATATAAAGATGACGAAGCAAAAAGAAGAGAGGCACAGCTGCACATTTTTCTATTCATCTTTCCCTGAGCAGGAACAGAGTGGGAGAGGCAGAGAGTCTGGACAGATACAGTATGGTACGTGGACAACAGAGACCCAGGGGAACTGCACACTGTTTGCACAGCAAAGCGTCAGAAGAATCTTCTGTTCCCACTTTTTTTTTTAGTCTTCAGAGAGTCCAACAGTCCAACTCTACCTCCAGATATGAATGCACAGTATAAAGCAAATGACAACAGTCAGGTAAGCATGTGACCTGCTTAGCAATGCCCAGTTACACACATGCACGTGTGCACGCACATACACACACTTGCTGCATATGCACCAATGATCCACATTGCAATAAGCTGCAATGTCACTGTTTCCGTTCATTTTAGTTTCTATGTTTTCCAGTATTTGATTCCCCTTTTCCACTATATACTTAGGTCTGTAAGTGCATTTGGGCACTGGCACACATTTTGTTATTTTAGCTGTATACCAGAACCTATTCAAAATACAGTTATATAATCAATATGGGCTGGAATTGCTGAATTTCAGCTTTAATTTGAGGGTAA
The DNA here is from genome assembly GCA_020510985.1 of Pholidichthys leucotaenia. Taxonomy (NCBI): domain Eukaryota; kingdom Metazoa; phylum Chordata; class Actinopteri; order Cichliformes; family Pholidichthyidae; genus Pholidichthys; species Pholidichthys leucotaenia. The sequence goes on from CM035842.1 coordinate 119,056,327, forward strand.
TCATATCCAAATTGGAGTTACGGTTTAGGAATTACAACCATTAAAAAAAAAAATCCTCATTTCAGGGGCTCAAAAGTAATTCGACAACTGACTCAAAAGCTATTTCATGGGCTGCATGGACTATTCCCTCATTATTCCAGCATCAGTCAAGCAGATAAATGGTCTGGAGTTGATTCCACGTGTGGCATTTACATTTGGAAGCTACTGCTTTGAACCCACAACATGCGGTCAAAGGAGCTCTCAATGGAAGTGAAAGAGACCATCCTTAAGGTGCGTTCACACCAAATGCGAACAGGCAAATTTTTCGCGCAGCATGATTACATTATAAATCAATGTAAACATGCCAACAGACATAAATAGTGAGATGCAGACAGGTGAAGTTGTCTTTAAAACTTCTGCAGCTGTGTTCAACCTGCTGTGGAAATTCCAAAAAATAACGTCATGCTTAGGTTTACATTGTCCAACCGGGGGCTCACCTGAAAATGTTGTCTCAAGCCTCCAAAACTTCACAGATGATGGGTGTTTACATTGCTAGCTTGCTAGGACATCCGTGGCTGGAAACCGTAGGTAAATACAGTTGGGCCCAAAAATATTTGGACAGTGACACAAGTTTTGTTATTTTAGCTGTTTAAGAAAACATATTCAGGATACAATTATATAAAAAACATAACCTCCTTGGCGGAGGTAACTAGAAAAGCACTCGGAGAGCGCAGACCTCCGCCAAGCGCCACAGTTCCCCTGGTGATCTGGATCACCACCAAAATCTAATCATCTGTAGGATACCCCATTTCTGACAATCTCTGAAAATTTCATGAAAATCCGTCCATAACTTTTTGAGTTATCTTGCTAACAAACAAACAGACAGACAGACAGACAGACAGACAGACAGACAGACAAACCAACGCTGATGAAAACATAACCTCCTTGGCGGAGGTAATCAATATGGGCTTAAAGTGCAGACTCTCAGCTGTAATTTGAGAGTATTCACATCCAAATTGGAGCAAGGGTTTAGGAATTACAGCTCTTTAATACGTAGCCGCCTCTTTTTCAAGGGACCAAAATAATTGGACAATTGACTCAGAAGGCTGCAAAAAAAAAAAAAAAATAAATAACAAGGCTGCATGGGCTCTTCCCTCGTTAACCTGTCATCAATTAAGCAGTTAAAAGGTCTGGAGTTGATTCCAGGTGTGGCGTTTGCATTTGGAAGCTGTTGCTGTGAACACACAACATGCGGTCAAAGGAGCTCTCAATGGAGGTGAAACAGACCATCCTGAGGCTGAAAAAAAAAAGAAGAAATCCATCAGAGAGATAGCAGAAATGTTAGGAGTGGCCAAATCAACAGTTTGGTGCATTCTGAGAAAAAAAGAGTGCACTGGTGAGCTTGGGAACTCAAAAAGGCCTGGACGTCCATGGAAGACAACAGTGGTGGATGATCGCAGAATCCTTTCCATGGTGAAGAACAACCCCTTCACAACATCCACTCAAGTGAAGAACACTCTCCAGGAAGTGGGTGGATCAGTATCTAAGTCTACCATAAAGAGAAGACTTCATGAGAGTAAATACAAAGGATTCACCACAAGGTGCAAACCATGAATCAGCCTCAAAAATAGAAAGGCCAGAATTGACTTTGCCAAAAAACACCTGAAGAAGCCAGCCCAGTTCTGGAACAGCATTCTTTGGACAGATGAGACTAAGATCAACCTGTGCCAGAATGATGGGAAGAAGAAAGTTTGGAGAAGAATTGGAACAGCTCATGATCCAAAACACTACATCTTTGCAAAACATGGTGGATGCAGTGTGATGGCATGGGCATGCATGGCTTCCAATGGTACTGGGTCACTTGTGTTTATTGATGATGTGACAAAAGACAGAAGCAGCCAGATGAATTCTGAAGTGTATTGGGATATACTTTCTGCTCAGATTCAGCCAAATGCAGCAAAGTTGATTGGATGGCACTCCACAGTACAGATGGACAATGACCCAAAACATACAGTACTGTGAAAGCAACCCAGGACTTTTTAAGGCAAAGAAGTGGAATATTCTGCAATGGCCAAGTCAATCACCAGATCTCAACCCGATTAATCATGGATTTGACTTGCTTAAGACAAAACTTAAGGCAGAAAGACCCAAAAGCAACAACTGAAGACAGCTGTAGTAAAGATCTGGCAAAGCATCACAAAGCAGGAAATCTAGCGTTTAATGACGTCCATGGGTTCTGCACTTCAGTCATTGCCTGCAAAGGATTCTAAACATGTATTAAAAATAAACATTTTATTTATGGTAAAGTTAATTTGTCAATTACTTTTGAGCCCCTGAAATGAGATTTTTTTTTTTTTAAATAGTTGTAATTCCTAAATTGGTAAATGGTTACCCAGCCACAGGGGGTGCACAAGCCAGTGTACTCCCTGTACCGGTCCCAAGCCTGGATAAATGGGCAGGGTTGCATCAAGAAGGGCATCTGGCGTAAAAATCCTTGCCAAATCAACATAAGGATCATCGCGATATAAGGTGCTGATACACTGTGGTGACCCCGAAAGGGCACAGCCTAAAGACAAAAAAAGCCCAGTTATAATTCCTAAACCTTAACTCCATTTCGGATGTGAATACCCTCAAATTAAAGCTTTGATTCTGTACTTTAAGCCTATATTGATTATATAACTACAGTATATCTTGAATACGTTTTGGTATACAGCTAAAATGATAAAATTTGTGTCAGTGTCCAAATACTTATGAACCTATCTGTATCCTTAAAGGCCTTCCTATACTCTTGTGCTTGTTCTAAAAATAAACATGCAGCATTTAGGTTATACAATTTCTGCAGCTCTTAATAGACTGTTGTAATGATAAAAAATGTAGAGGATAACAATTGTGACTTAATTTCTATTTTCAGGCACCTCTCATCCAAATTATTTCCTCTGATGTTGCTTATATAGTTTTAATCAGTGACTGGGAGAGAAGGAAAGAACCTATAGTTTAAAGCTCAAGATCAACAGAGATTACAGTAGAAGATGTCTAATCTGTCAGTTGACATTTCCCCCTACTGAGGAGGAAATTTTCTTGAATTTTTTTAATTGGTGGAGGGATATTCTACCATATGTCTGACAGAAACTCACATATTGGCTGCATCGTCTCAACAGCAGGACTAGATTGAGGCTTGTCAGAAGTTGGCTTTTTTTTTTCAGTACTCCTGTCATAATGTCTGATTGTGTTGTAGACTCTATTACAGCCTTGTAATTTGTATATTCCACAAGGCTCTTCAACAGTTAGCAAGGATAACTGTAATATATGGAGTCTACCACAGTATATGATGTATCCCTATAGGGGAGCATGCAGGTAAAATATGTATGACGTATGTGGGTTTGGGTTGTTGTTGCTGATGGCGGATATGAGTGTTTTCCTGGTGCTGGAAATAAATATGAGCGCAAGCTACAGAAGAAATCACGTCTCCAGGTTACTGAGTCTCTATTTATCTTCTATGTCCTGTCGGATAAGTATCTACAGACATTACATGGTGTCAGAGTCGTCTGGAAGCCAGTAAAGCAGCGCCATAACAAAGTTTAATCCTCGAAGTGAGTTCAGATTCGACTGCCCAGTGGAATGGCCGGAGTGGCAGCAGAGATTTTCCCACTTCAGGCTGGCTACACAACTGAACAAAGACAATGATGAGATACAAGTGAGTTTGCTGATATATGCAATGGGAAGCGAGGCTAAAAAGATTTTCAACTCCTTTACGTTCAGCTCTGAGGAGGAGATAAAGAAATATGATGTCGTGCTTAAGAAGTTTGAGGACTATTATGTTCCACGGCAGAACATTATACATGAGTGGGCGTGTTTCTATCAGAAAAATCAGCAGCAAGGAGAAACGGCAGAAATGTACACAAGAACTTTGTACAAATTAGCCGAACAAGGTGACTTTGGGGAGAAGAGGGATGAGCATATTAGGGATCACCTGGTTGTTGGAATAAAAGACAAAGAGCTGTCCCAATGTTTTCAACTAATGGCGGACTTAACGCTGCCACAAGCAGTGGAGCAAGTGCGCCAGGCGGAGGAGATAACGAGGCAGGTTAATCTCCAGATGAGCCACCCTGAGTCCCAGCTGTCATGATCCAGTACACGGGCGGGGGCCATGCTTAGTTGTCTGATTAATTTTGCCCTTTTCTGGTTGTTTATTTTTTCTGTTCACCTGGTTTGGTGTATTTGGTTCCTGTTTTTGGTTAAGTTCATTATTGGTTCCAGTATTTCCTTTTTGGTTTATTGTATTGATCATTGCTGGCGCTGTGACAGCTCGCGCGTCACTTCTGGCTGTCAGATTCTGTTTCCGGGCTGTCATGGCTGCCAGCAATGATCGCCACTCATGGTCCCACAGGTGTTTGTAATCAGGGGGGTTGTCTATTTAAGCCGTGGATGCCACTTCTCTGGTGCAGTGGCGTCAAACCTTCCCAGTCAAGTATCCCCTGGACACTTTGTTTAAGCTAAGTTATTATCTTTCTGTTTTGCTCATGTCCTTGTTTTTGTCTGGCATTTTTGCTCCAGCTTTAGAGCTGTGTTTTCCGTTGGTTTGTGTTTTGTGTCTTGAGTTATTTTTAGTTAATAAAACTGCAAAAACTCACAGTCTGCGTTTGGCATCCAGTTTGCCCTCGGGAAGGGCCATTCATGACAGAACGCCGCTGCCAGTCGGACGCCAGCGGACTGTGAGTTTCGCTTTTTGTTTCCCTCCCGTAATTTTTCTTTAGAGTTCATTTTTCCCTGCTGGCATGGCAGCGTTTCTGGACTTCAGGAGGTTTGGGCTTGACGAGGAGGAGTGCTCGGTGGCTGATTTGTTGCAGGACATTATATCGGACGTCTGCCTAACCCACACTCCTGAGGAGGAGCTCCAGGTGTGGGACTGTCTGGCACAGGTGATTGAGGGGTTCCCCCGCCTGTGGAATGTCCTGGGACTCACAGACCTCCTCACCTCTATGTATTGCACACAACACCATACTTCGTGGGCTGAGGAGCACCCCGCCACCACCTGAACCTGTGCCACGGAGGAAACGCTCCCAGGGACTGAAGTGCCGAGCTTGGGACCACAATCCAACTGCAGTCCCACCTCCCTCTGTCGGACTGAGTCCTGCAGCCGGCTGCGTTGGGTATGGTACGCTCAATGGGCCAAGCCCAGAGGAGCTAGAGGAGTGCCAACGGGTGATTGTAGCTGAGAGAGAGCTAATCTTGGACCACAAGCCCTGGCTCCTCCCTGAGCTTCTGCTGGAGGGAGCGTCACCAGCCCAAAGGGAGTCTGAGCCAATGGCAGAGCATCCCTAGACTCCGGTGCTCCACCCTTTGCATCTGATGATGTCCACAGCTCCCGGGAGAACAACGTCCAGCCCCACTGCAGCCACCACCAAGCCCCGGGAATTAAGGCAAGTACCTTTTCATTTTATTACACCTAATAATGAAATATCTTGCCTTATTTCCGGTGGTGAAGATCGGCAGCAGCAGCCTGCCGTGGCCGAACCTTCACCATTTGCTGCTGTTTTTCCCGCTCCTCTTCCTGTATTCCCCGAGGGTCCGTCATTTGCTGAAGCAAATCCTGTTGCAGTCCTGCAGCCGCGCCCAGGATGGGAGGAGAGCACCACCTATGCTCCGGAGCATGAGCCAGTAGTGGAGTATCCCCTGGCCCTGGCAGCATGGGAGGAGGCATTAGTGGTTGGAGGGTCTCCTGCTGCAGCCAACATATCCAGAGGTGCGCCAGCGCCAGCTGCTCCAGTGGTGGTCCTGCCAACCTTCCAGCCAGAGTCCTGGGTCGGCGCAGCGTCGTCAGAGTCCTGGAAGGCAGTGGAGCTCAAGCTCAAGCAAGGTTCTTTGATTAACCTAGAAAAATCTTGCCTGGGTCTTGGCTGGGGGAACCGGGTGCTGCCGTCAGCCACACTTGAGCTTCCCCCACCGGGCTCCACTTCAGCCAGTGGCTCAGATCTGGTGTGTGTCTGTGCTTTTCCTGTCCTTTCTCCTGAGGTCTCCGGGTTTCCCGCCTACCTGCCAGAGACCACCATGGGTGCTGCAATGCCTCCGTCCAAATCCTCCGTGGGTGCTACGACCCAGCCCGGGACCTCCGTGGGTGCTGCTCCCCCTCTGGTCGAGGTCTCCATGGGTGCTGCTCCTCCTCCGGTCAAGGTCTCCATGGGTGCTGCTCCCCCTCCAGTCGAAGACTCCGTGGGTACTGCTTCTCCTCTGGTTGAGGTTTCCATGGGTGCTGCTCCCCCTCCGGTCAAGGTCTCCCTGGGTGCTGCTCCCCCTCTGGTCGAGTTCTCTGTGGGTGCTGCTCACACTCTGGTCGAGGTCTCTGTGGGTGCTGCTCCCCCTCCATCTGGGTCATCGTGGGTGGTCTGAGACCTCCGCGGATACTAAACCCCAGCCCGGGGCCTCCGTGGGTGCTGCCCCCCCTCCGGTCAAGGTCTCCATAGGTGCTGCTCCCCCTCCGGTCAAGGTCTCCATAGGTGCTGCTCCCCCTCCAGTCGAGGTCTCCGTGGGTGCTGCCCCCCCCTCCCGGTCGAGGTCTTCGTGGGTGCTGCTCCTCTGGTTGAGGTCTCCATGGGTGCTGCTCCCCCTCCAGTCGAAGTCTCCGTGGGTGCTGCTCCCAGCCTGGGGCCACCATGGGTGCTATGCCCCAGCCTGGGGGCCACCGTGGGTGCAACGCCTCCGTCCAAGGCCACCATGGGTGCGATGCCTCCATCCGAGGCCACCATGAGTGTGACGCCTCAGCCCGAGGCCACCGTAGGTGCGATGCCTCCATCCGAGGCCACCATGGGTGCGACGCCTCCGTCCAAGGCCACCATGAGTGTGATGCCTCAGCCCGAGGCCACCGTGGGTGCGATGCCTCCATCCGAGGCCACCATGGGTGCGACGCCTCCGTCCAAGGCCACCATGAGTGTGATGCCTCAGCCCGAGGCCACCGTGGGTGCGATGCCTCCATCCGAGGCCACCACGGATTCTGCTTTCCTGCCATCTGTGGTCTTGGAGGGTGCTGTTTTCCCACCGTCTGTGGTCTCCAAAGGTGTTGCCTTCCGGCCGTCTGTCATCTTCGAGGGTGCTGCTGTCTCCTCGTCTGTGGTCTCCAAGGGTGCTGCTGCCCCACCGTCTGGGTCGCCATGGGTGCTGCTATGCACTGGCCTGGGGCCGCTGCAGGTGGTGCTACACCCCAGTCCGGGGCCGCCACGGGTGTTGCTATGCCCCAATCCGGGGCCGCTGCGGATGCTGCTACGCCCCACTCTGGGGCCACCGCCAGTGCTTCTATGGCTGAGGTCACTGTGGGTCCCTCATTTTTGCCGGGGCTTGTTGAGGGTCATCGAGCACCACTGGAGGTTCCCACTGGTCGGCCACCTGTTGCAGAGGGATGTTACCTCCTGGCTCCCATGGTCCATGTGGGGGGCTGGATCCAGCTGCTGCCCCCGGGGGAGGGGGGCATGCTAGCAACCTGCAGGCTCAGGGATGCTGGGAGGCCACCGGACAGATGGGGTCCTACGTTCAGGTGGCTCAGGGATGGTGGGCTGCCACTTGACGGGCCAGGTCATCTGGGGAGGTAGTTCAAGAACTGTGGGTGGCCATCAGATGCTTTTGATCATATGCTCCGGTGGTCTCAGGACTCTGGCAGGCCACCCGAGCTGCCTTGGTTTCTCTCCGGGGGCCCTTGAATCATCATTACCTGTTGATCTGTGTTGGGGATCATGAGCATTTTCTTGTTTTTTTGTTTGTTTGTTTGTTTTATCTCGGTCCCTCTGTGCCTGGATTCCCCCTCCTCCTCCCCGGAGTGGGTTGTTTTTCTTGTGTGTGGGGTGTCTCGTGTGTGTGTGTGTGTGTGTGTGTGTGTGTGTGTGCGGGGGGGGGGGGTCTTTTTTGTTTTTCTGTGATGTTACCCTGGGGTGTCTGGAATCCACCCCTTGAGGAGGGGGCTCTGTCATGATCCAGTGCAAGGGCGGGGGCCATGCTTAGTTGTCTGATTAATTTTGCCCTTTTCTGGTTGTTTATTTTTACTGTTCACCTGGTTTGGTGTATTTGGTTCCTGTTTTTGGTTAAGTTCATTATTAGTTTCAGTATTTCCTTTTTGGTTTATTGTGTTGATCATTGCTGGCACTGTGACAGCTCACGCGTCACTTCTGGCTGTCAGATTCTGTTTGCGGGCTGTCACGGCTGTCAGCAATGATCGCCACTCATGGTCCCACAGGTGTTTGTAATCTGGGGGGTTGTCTATTTAAGCCATGGACGCCACTTTGCTGGTGCAGCGGTGTCAAACCTTCCCAGTCAAGTATCCCCTGGACACCTTGTTTAAACTAAGTTATTGTCTTTCTGTTTTGCTCATGTCCTTGTTTTTGTCTGGCATTTTGGGATTCTAAATTGTCCTTAGGTATGACTGTGAGAGTGAATGGTTGTCTGTCTCTCTGTGTTGGCCCTGCGATGGACTGGTGATCTGTCCAGGGTGTACCCTGCCTCTCGCCCTAAGATGCTGGGATAGGCTCCAGCACCCCCGCAACCCGAAAAGGACTAAGCGGAAGAAGATGGATGGATTTTTGCTCCAGTTTTAGAGCTGTGTTTTCTGTTGGTTTGTGTTTTGTGTCTTGAGTTATTTTTACCTCCGCCAGGCCGAAAGGCCAGGAGGAGGTAATGTTTTTGCCGGGGTTTGTCTGTGTGTTTGTCTGTGTGTTTATCTGTTTGTCTGTCTGTCTGTTTGTCTGTTGGTTAGCAAGATAACTCAAAAACTTTTGGACGGATTTCAATGAAACTTTCAGGTGTTGTTGGAAATGGTACAAGGAAGAACTGATTAAATTTTGGGGATGATCCACATCACCGTCTGCATACAGGAATTTTTTAAAGCATTTTTCCACACTGTGACATACGGCCATTTTCAACATGTGCGCAGGCGCAATGGAGGGCGCTGGGCGTCGTGTCTGACCAACACAAACTCCGCCTTCTTCAACGTTTTAGCCACAAAAGCATGCGGAAAACACTGGTGCCCTGGGCCCGCCAGCGTACCTGTGCCAGCCATAGGCGCTGCGCACATTGCGCTGGTCGTCATGTCTGACCAACACAAACTCCGCGTTTTTCAACATTTTAGGCACAAAAGCACGCGGAAAACACTGCTGGCCTGGGCCCGCCAGCGTGCCTGTTTTTGCGCCACGCTGCAAAACCTGACACGGCCACCTGTCCGCCGCCCGATTATTTGCCACAAATTCCCCGCCCAGCTATAGGCGCTGCGTAAAAACGACCTCTCTGCCGGGGAAGATTCTAAATTTTGTTTTGCCGCGGAGCGCAACCCCAATATAATATAAAACCCACGGCAACCTGTCTAACCAATCTGCATCCGTCAGTGGAGGAGATGGACACACCAACACTTCAGTTTATTACCTCCGCCAAGGAGGCAATGCTTTTACAACCATAAAACGGGGCTATAAGGGACGGCGGGGTAATATGGGACACTTTTCTAAATGTAATTCTGCTTTTTTAATTTTGCTTCCGCCTAGATTTGATGAAGGATTCATGGATATTTGACAATAACAACACAACTCAGCGTCCTGCTCAAAATAAAAAAAGCAGAATTACATTTAAAACATTTCCCAGAAAAGTGTCCCTTATTAACCCGCCGTCCCTTATAGCCCCATTTTACATTACTGAACCACTAATCCTATCACTATCACATTGATTGTCATTCATTAATTGTCTGTTTATTGCACTGTCCATGTCAAATAAACAAATAATCATTGTGAATCCAATTGCTACTCATATCTTTTCATGCTCAGGGAATCTGAAAACGTACACACAAACACTGTATGGGGGGAACTGTGCCGCTTGGCGGAGGTCTGCGCTCTCCGAGTGCTTTTCTAGTTAGTTAATAAAACTGCAAAAACTCACAGTCTGCATTTGGCATCCGGTTTGCCCTTGGGGAGGACCATTCATGACACCAGCCGTCTAATGTTTATGCAGTGAGGCGACATGGTTGCCCACAGAGAGGAAAAAACAGCAACATGGAGGCAACAACCCAGCACCACAAAAATGGGAAGAGTGTGGGAGGTGTGGCAAATCTCAGCACTCTGATGAGAGGAGGTGTCCAGCATTAAAAAGTAAGTGCGACAAATGTCAGAAAAAGGGACACTGGCAGCGTATGTGTCACTCAAAAACTGTAGGAGAAATCACAGAAGACAACTAGAAAAGCACTCGGAGAGCGCAGACCTCCGCCAAGCGCCACAGTTCCCCCCCATACAGTGTTTGTGTGTACGTTTTCAGATTCCTTGACCATGAAAACATATGACTAGCAATTGGATTCACAATGACAGGATTAGTGGTTCAGTAGTAAAAGCATTACCTCCTTGGCGGAGGTAATAAACTCAAGTGTTGCTGTTGTGTCCATCTCCAAACTCCCAGGCTGTGGGCGTTGCAATTCATCGCACAACCGCGTACAACTCACAGGCCAATGGGTTATGCAAGCGTTTTCATAGATCACTGAAAGCAGCACTCAGGGCTTTACTGACGGATGCAAATTGGGTAGACAGGTTGCCGTGGGTTTTATATTGGGGTTGCGCTCCACGGCAAAAGAGGATTTGGAAGCTTCCCCGGCAGAGAGCTTGTTTTTGCGCAGCCCCTATGGCTGCCCGGGGAATTTCTGCCAAATAATCCCGCGCTGGACAGCTGCCCGTCTCAGCTTTTGCAGCATAGCGCAAACACAGGCACGCTGCCGGGCCCGGCCCACCACTGTTTTCCGCGTGCTTTTGTGCCTAAAACTTTGAAGAACGCGGAGTTCGTGTTCATCAGACACGACGACCAGCGCCCTCCATTGCGCCTGCACACATGTTGAAAATGGCCGTATCTCACAATGTTAAAGAATCCTTTAAAAAAATCCTGGATCCAGACGGTGATCCGGATCATCCCCAAAATTTAATCAGTTCTTCCTTGTACCATTTCCAACAACGCCTGAAAGTTTCATCGAAATCCGTCCAAAACTTTTTGAGTTATCTTGCTAACCAACAGACAGACAGACAGACAAACAGACAAACGCAGACAAACATAACCTCCTGCGGCCTGCGGCCTGGCGGAGGTAATAAGCAGTTATACATTCTTGGAGAAGTGGGCACATAAGACTATAGAGATGACTGGACAGTAAAATTAATAATAGCCAACACTTCAGTAACCTTTAAAATAGATACTGGAGCAGATGCAGCAGTTATCTCTAAAGATACATTTAAAAAGATATGGCCTGTAATTAAGCTGAATCCTCCAGACACCAAGCTAGTGAGCCCAGGTGGCAATCTTAAGTGTATGGGTATGTTCCGAGTGACCACCAACCACAGGGACACACAATACATTTTCCCAGTATATGTCATAGAAGGGGAAGGCAACTGCCTGTTAGGTCGACCTGATGCCATAGAGATGGGCCTGGTGAAGAGGACAGATGACGTCAGCAGTGTCTTTGGGTCAATGGGATTGCTGAAAACTGAGCCAGTGAAAATAATATTACAAGAAGATGACCAGCCATACGCAGTTCATAAAGCAAAGCGGATACCCCTGCCACTGGCTGCACTGGTAAAAAAAGAGCTGCAACGTATGGAAAATGATGGAGCCTACTGACTGGTGTGCAGCTACAGTGGTGTGAAAAAGTATTTGCCCCCTTCCTGATTTCTCAATTTTTTTGTATGTTTGTCTCACTTAAATGTTTCAGATCATCAAACAAATTTAAATATTAAACAAAGATAACACAAGTAAACACAAAATGCAGTTTTTAAATGAAGGTGTTTATTATTAAGGGTAAAAAAAAAAAATCACTTTTTCCCTGTGTGAAAAAAGTGCCCCCCCTGTTAAAACATAAATTAACTGTAGTTTATCGCATCTTTGGAAAGCTGAGTTCAATTTCTCTAGCCGCACCCAGGCCTGATTACTGCCACATTTGTTCTCAATCAAGAAATCACTTAAATAGGACCTGCCTGACAAAGTGAAGTAAACCAAATGATCCTCAAAAGATCCAAAGAAATTCAGGAAGAAATGAGAAACAAAGTAATTGAGATCCATCAGTCTGGAAAATGTTATAAAGCCATTTCTAAAGCGTTGGGACTCCAGTGAACCACAGTGAGAGCCATTATCCACAATTGGCAAAAACATGGAACAGTGGTGAACCTTCCCAGGAGTGGCCGGCCGACCAAAATTACCCCAAGAGCGCAGCGACGACTCATCCAAGAGGTCACAAAAGACCCCACAACAACATCCAAAGAACTGCAGGCCTCACTTGCCTCAGTTAAGGTCAGTGTTCATGACTCCACCATAAGAGAGAGACTGGGCAAAAATAGCCTGCGTGGCAGAGTTCCAAGATGAAAACCATTGCTGAGCAAAAAGAACATAAAGGCTTGTCTCAGTTTTGCCAGAAAACATCTTGATGATCCCCAAGACTTTTGGGAAAATACTCTGTGGCCTAACAAGACAAAAGTTGAACTTTTTGGAAGGTGTGTGTCCCATTACATCTGGCATAAAAGTAACAGCATTTCAGAAAAGGAACATCATACCAACAGTAAAATATGGTGGTGGTAGTGTGGTGGTCTGGGGCTGTTTTGCTGCTTCCAGACCTGGAAGACTTGCTGTGGGAAATGGAACCATATATTCTGCTGTCTACCAAAAAATCCTGAAGGAGAATGTCTGGCTATCTGTTCGTGACCTCAAGCTGAAGTGCACTTGGGTTCTGCAGCAGGACAATGATTCAACACACACCAGCAAGTCCACCTCTGAATGGCTTAAGAAAAACAAAATGAAGCCTTTGGAGTGGCCTCGTCAAAGTCCTGACCTGAATCCGATTAAGATGCTGTGGCATGATCTTAAAAAGGCGGTTCATGCTCGAAAACCCTCCAATGTGGCTGAATTACAACAATTTTGCAAAGATGAGTGGGCCAGAATTCCTCCACAGCGCTGTGAAAGACTCATTGCCAGTTATCGCAAATGCTTGATTGCAGTTGTTTATTTGTTTGTTTAGGTTTAGGGGCAATCACTTTTTCACACAGGGCCATGTAGCTTTGGATTTTTTTCCCCTTAATAATAAAATCTTCATTTAAAAACTGCATTTTGTGTTTACTTGTGTTATCTTTGTCTAATATTTAAATTTCTTTGATGATCTGAAACATTTAAGTGTGACAAACACACACAAAAAAATGAGAAATTGGGAAGGGGCAAACACTTTTTCACACCACTGTATGGTACCAGTGCTTAAGCCCAATAAGACTGAGGCTTGCTGCTGTGTGGATTTTAGAAAACTAAACCAAGCAGTAAAGAGAGAGAAGTATGTTCTGCCTACTGTAGAAGAGATAATGCCTAGACTCGCCGGGTCAAAAGTGTTCACGTCATTGGATGCCACGAGTGGGTTTTACCAGATACCCATACACAAAGACAGCATAAAGTCCACTCCTTTCATAACTCCTTTTGGGAGATACGCCTTTCGCCATCCCATTTGGGATAACAAGTGCTCCTGAAATTTTCCAGTGGAAGATGCCAGATGTTAGTAGGACTCGAGGGCACTGAGGTTTATGTGGACGATATCCTTATTCACGGTGAGACAGAGGAAATCCATGATTGATGCTTAGTGAAAGTACTGAAGGTGATGCATGCAGCAGGACTCAAACTCAGCAAAGCCAAGTGCAAGTTTAAGTAGAAGCAGGTCTGCTTCCTTGGACACATCATCGATGGAACAGGGGTCAGGTCCGATCCAGATAAAGTGGTTTGAATTGTGAACTTTCCCCAGCCTGGCAACGTGACAGAGTTGAAGAGGTTTTTGGGGATGGTGAATTATCTGGTAAAATACGTTCCTGAGCTTTCTACAGTTGGACAACCATTATACAAGCTATTGAAGGCATCAAACGAATGGGTGTGGGGTCCAGTGCAACAAATGGCTTTCTACAGACTTAAAGAGGCTCTCACCACAGCACCCATACTCACCTTTTATGATGCAACTAAGCCTACAACAGTGTCAATAGATGGATAGTGTTCCCATTAGGTGTCAAATACTGTTAATGAGACTTATGCGCTTTAATGCTATTGCCGAATATGCACCAGGCAAGACCTTAGCAGTAGCTGATGCACTGTCCAGGGCCCCAGAGCAGAGTGGGGGAGAGATAAGCTCTCATGACGATGTGGTAGCACACATCGATGCTTTCATGTGCCAGGTGCTAGCCATACCCTAGA